>CM070603.1:24591377-25865544 GCA_036346395.1 Hsuehochloa calcarea | reverse complement strand
TATCAATTTGAGCATACTCCAATAATAATTATAAGATACTTAAAAGTGAGTTTCATGAAAAATTTCATTAAAGTTCATTTTTTATAGCAAAATTTGTGTATATACTTCTATTATATATGAAAAGGGTATATAGAAAAAAAAAAAAGGACTCCAAATTTTTTTTCAATCAAGTCGCATTGGAGTATCTTATAATTGGTATTTAAGTATACTGAAAGTGATAAATAAATATAATATGTTCATTTAAGTGGTATATTGAAGTGAGCGTACATATTCCCAAGAGTGCGAAACGAATGTCATATATATATATATATATATATATATATATATATATATATATATATATATATATATATATATATATATAGACACACACACACACACACACTCTTGAGAAAACGTACTCCCACTTCTCATACCATATAAATCGTATGATGATACATCTTTCTCCATTTGAGCATACTTCAGTATTGATTATAAGATATCCCAAAGTGAGTTGCATGAAAAAAAAATCATTAAATATCAAAATTTGTGTACGTACTTCTTTTATATATGAAAAAAGGTATATAGCAAAAATAAGAGGTTGCAATGAAATTTTTTCAATCAAGTCACATCGGAGTATCTTATAATTGAAAAATGTCACTACTACACAAAGGCTCATCACAAACGAATCTAAACCGACATCACAGACGATTTTCTCAACAGTCTAGATTTATGTATCTGTGATAACAGGCGGTTATCACAAAAGGTTTTTAAACCATCTGTGATAATTACTATCACATACGGTTCTTGTTCACAACCATCTGTGTTTCACAGATGGTTCTGAACAAGAACCGTTTGTGATAGTTTTTTCTGTTTAAAAAAAAATTGGATTTTGAGCCAAACCAATCAATTGCTGGTCATGCAAAGAATGATTGGCTAGTTCTTTGTGCATCGAATTGTACCTATGGCTAGAAGCCTCCATACAGTAACCAGACTGTCATATTTAGCACCGAAGAGAAGAACATGCAATACCTAAGATTTCAGCAATCACAAATTTTCGATTACTTACCAAACATTGTTCTTTACAAGATTGTCACAACAACAACAAAACATACAACAAAGCAGAAATTTCAGGTAAAAGTGTAGCAGGTTGTGCATGCCTGAAGGTGATCTCTCTTGAAAAGGAGCAAGAGAAGAAGAACATGCAACCCAGCCCGAACTAGAGTGTTGATTTCGCGACGTTCTTCCACATCAACAATTCACCGATCCTTTCACAGAGACCTTCCCACCCAGTCTGCTCCACAACATCAGTTCCTTTGATTAAATACAAGAACAATTAGAAAGGAATGGATATAAAAATTATCCAGACAAGAAGAACAAGAGAATAATCAGTGATTTAGAGCAAATGATTTCGTCAAATTAGTAATTAACAAGAACCAACAGAGATTAGGTTCGCATACCGTGAGTAGCATCAGTACGAGACGGAACCAAAGCTAAGCTCATGTGCTCCTCCTCTCCGCCACCACCACCTTGTCTGCGGCCACCGCCGTAGTAGCGGACTTTGGCACTGCTCTCATGGACTTCCTCCTGCGCACCCTCCTAGTAGCGTCCTCCTCCGCCTCGATCTCCTTCTCCAATGTTCAATATATAAGTACAGCACCAAAACATTTTGCTTCCCGCGTACGCGTTCAATTCTTTTTGAATTTCCGCGCTGCGAATCACAGACGGTTTCATACAAAAACCATCTGTGACGATATATCACAGACAGTTCGTATCATGAACCGTCTGTGATATGTATCTATCTCATCACAGATGATTTTTAATACGAACCGTCTGTGATAAATATCTCATCACAGACGGTTTGTATTAAAAACCATCTGTGACTTGGATTTTTACCTTGACTTGAAATTCCAAGTATCTCATCACAGATGGAAAATTCCAAGTCACAGATGATTTTTAATATAAAATGTCTCTAATCTATGGAGCTATCATAGACGGTTTTTAATAAAAACCATCTGTGACGTTGCACTATCACAGATGATTTGTAAATAGAATCATCTATGCTAATTCACAGGCGGTTCTTAACAATAACCGTCTGTGATCTCTGCGATTATCACAGATGGTTCTTCTTAAGAATCGTCTGTGATAAGTCCGTATCACAGACGGTTCTTAAGGAACCATATGTGATAACTACAGCACAGACGGTTCCAAAAAACCGTCTATGATGAGGCGTCTAATATAACTTGTTTTATAGTAATGTGTACACCTACACGTGCAGTGGAAAAATGTACACCTAGCTAGCTAGCTCGTATATATGTCAGTAATAATATTCATATATAGCACATATATATAGTAGTAAACTTACTGCTCTATGATCTGGTTATTTAATATTAGAATGTTACTTGAGAATCACTGCTAGCTGGCTACACTGGAGCGTAGAGAAACACAAAACCGATGTTTATCCAACCCAGCTAATTGACTGATGATGGGGTGAGATATGATAAAAAGGCCCGTGTTTTTTTTCTACAAATCCATTAATTGAACAGGATCGACAGTCTGAAAATCCACCTTGTACAACATTAATTCGGACAATCCGGCCCCATCATTAACGCATCCACCAATACTGCAACCTCAACAGTGTAATTAACCATGCTGAAAATCACAAGGAAAATAAAATGAGAAAATAAACCAACGTGCGGCACGAGAAGAAGACGGCATCACGACGATACATTTGTCATTTTGTATGCCCTTTGTCAGGAGTTAAGCCATGCATATATCTGATTTTTCACAATAGGAAAGAGGGGCGTCTTGACTTGAGATTGACATATCTGCCTGCATATCTCTGCTTACGTGTTATGGCCTTCTGTCCCTGTCATGCACGCCCCTGTGGGCCGGGGTGTGTGAACGGGGAGTTTTAGGTTAATTTAGTTTTTTTTTTTACAAAATAGTAAACATAGTCTCATCTCTGAGTTCGAATTTTCAAAAATAACATCACGGTAGACTAGACAGACGACATATATTCCCTACCGCACTTCCAGTCCGCGGTAGGTCGCTTGCCCACTCTTCCAATCCGTAGCAGGATGGTATACACACATGAGTACCACAAATAATCACGTTTCTATCACATACTGAAAGCGCGACAGATAATTTGCCACGTATCGAGAGCGTGACAAATGATTTACCACGTACTGAGAGCGCTGTAAAGACCTATTAAGTACGAACGGAAGTTACTTTTATTATTATAGGTAAAAACGTGTCAGTTTAACGAAAGACTCCGATGTGGTGCCCCTCTCGCTGCCTTTTAGCACTAGGGACCCCTCTCCTCCTCCTCCTCCTCCACACTTTTAAATACACCACCACCCCCTTCCTGCCCTCAGGAACATAATTCCACTGATCTGCCCCCACCTCTCTCTCCTACTCTTCTGTTCATCCACCACTCCAGAGCCCCAGGGAAGCTGCGCCTTGCAGCGCAGAGGCAGGCACCATGGTGAGCGTCATCCCTGCAATTCTTGATCCTTGGGTCGAGCTGCTGCGACAACTTTAGTTTTGCTGGTGCTGATCGATTTGATGGTTTTGTTCGTGGCATGCAGGAGGATGGAGTGCAGGAGGTGGAGAGGTGGGAGGGGTACGTGGACTGGAGGAACCGGCCGGCGGTGAGGGGCCGGCACGGCGGCATGCTCGCCGCCTTCTTCGTGCTGGGTAAGTAATCAACTCATTCACTCGCTGCCTCATGCTCCTTTCCTTCTAGATCCTTCCAGAACCCCTTTCGGTTGAGCGCAGAACGAAGTAGGGGACCGGGGCACCGGGGGAAAGGAGAGAGAGCACGCAGGAAAGGAAGATCGAATAGGATACTCCAAACACTGCTTCTGCGCTGCATGCATCATGGACCATCCTTCCTTCCCTCTCTCTCTCCCCATCTTTTCTGACGCCGGACTGAAAGCCACACCTTCCCTTTCCTCCCCCTTCCTTTCCTGATCGGACATGCACCCTTTCCTGTCTGGTTTGGCTGCTTTCGGACAGGTAGTGCTCAAGAGCACCCCCTCTGGTTTCTGTTGGCCTCCATTCCCCTTCTTCTTTTCCTCCTCCATTACTTCCTTTCTTTCACATACCGTTCCCATTCCATTTCCGGGTTCTGGCAACTTGAGGGGGGAGGGGGATAGGGCATCTTTACCGCCCAATTGCATAGCAAAAGGGGAGTCAACTTGCATGCACTTGCAGAGACCGAAGGCTCCGGTTGTCTAAAAGCATCGAACAGTGGGGTGTCTTGCCTTCATTTCGACGTCCTGTTTTTACTGTTGCTGTCTGTAGCGAGACGGCAACCGGCGATCGAGAGATTCGGTTTCTCCAGCCGGTCTGGAAGGTTCGGTTGGAAAATGAGGCGGAAATGGAACCTTCTTGTGAAGGGTTGTATGTGTAAGGGGAAACTGGCTTGTGAGGGAGGGAGGCCACTCTGTTTCTCCTCTGGTTGTTGAGGAGGGCAAAAAGTATGACCCGTCCATGGCGAATGGCGTCAGGAAGAAAATGAAAAATTTACCCATCCCAAGTCGTCCAAACGAACGCATTAAAACGGCACGAATCGCAAGGCAGAAACGGCAGCAAAATCGGCCGGTACGCGTCGGGAACGGCAAGCGCATATCACGGAGACGTTATATCAGTTACACCGCACATGCTGCTCACATGCAGCACTAATTTTTTAGAGAGAACTGGAGTGTTTCAACTAAAAGGATTCTCTTCTGAAACACCTAAATTTTGTACGACCCAACGTAAACTCTGTAGAATTTCCATAAAAGAATTTTGTGCCATGTGAGGCCCTGATTTGAAGTGGATCAAATTAAATCGATCTGTTCATACCGACAACGGCGCTGAAACTACATATGGTGTGTTCCTGTTCCTGGCTGCAGCTGTGGAGGTGCTGGAGAACCTGGCGTTCCTGGCGAACGCGAGCAACCTGGTGACCTACCTGATGGGGTTCATGCACTACTCGCCTGCGCAGTCGGCGACGACGGTGACCAACTTCATGGGCACGGCGTTCCTGCTCGCGCTCCTCGGCGGCTTCCTCTCCGACGCCTTCTGCACCACCTACACCATCTACCTCATCAGCGCCTTCGTCGAGTTCCTGGTACGTACGCCCACGACGCCCCCAAAATCTTTGACTTTTAATTATCTGCTCACTGCTGCATGTGCTACACCACTAATTATCCATTTGTTTATTCACGTCATGCACCGACCAAAAAAAAAATGCATGCATGCTTTGTTATTATAGTAGATGATTCCGATAGACATCGATATGGTTCGGTGCTCGTCGTATCTCCACGCTGATGTGGAAGGATATGCCCGAATATCCCGTCCAGCTGTGCTGCCACGTCATCACCTGGCTTTGTTTTTTTTTTCTCCTTCCCTTGGCCCATTGCCTTCACGTACCAGTTTGACCGGCGAGAAGCGTAAAGCTAGAATTTGGCTGCCCAAAGGGATGCGTAGGCATGGATCGAAGATTCTTCCAGGCCGGCATCTCGGCCGTCCAATTAGAGCGAGACAGCAAAGCTCTGGCAGATAGACTGTACGTACCAACGTACGCTAGGTGGAGAGGTGACCGTGTGACACCTGTCCGAGGAGCATCACATCCGTCGATTTAAAGGCCCATCACATCGAATCCTAATACCGAGATTTGATCAGGCACCGCTTGCTCAACGCGTGGTGCTACTACGTTGTTGTAGGGAGAGGAGACCCTACCCTGAGCTAGCTCTTCAATCCACAGGTTCCATCTGGCAATGGCCGTGCCAAATTAATAAATCATTAGAGCTCATAATTGCCTGCGATTTGGGTTAGGAGGAAATTAGAAAGAGGCCAATGATTAATGGTAACCATCACTTTATTCCCTGGGTCAAAGGGAACTAAGTAGTAATCACGCCCTACGTATTGTGACAGCACTAGCCTATACATCGTACTATTAGAAATACCATATATATATATATATATATACACACACACATACGGGAAACGTATCTAGTGCTAATGGGTAATTCAATGCTAAGATACTAATACTAATCTTGACCGTTTGAGGTGAAAATATGCATGGTGTTTAATGAAGACGCATTAATGAAGGTGCATTGAAAGTGAGAGTATACAAATTGGTTAAATGGTTATATATATATATATATATATATATATATATATATATATATATATATATATATATATATGCACGCTTATACGCTTCATTGGACTGGACTGATTGATCGGTGGTCGTCTCGGCCGCTTTTAGCGACGGGGAGAAAAGAACAGCTAGGGCAACAATATCCATGTGAAACCCGTCATCAAAAACCTTGTGCACGTGTTTGGAGCTAACCTAGCTTTGCTTTATTTCAACGAAGTGTCACGGTTTTGTCCGTGTTTATGTGTCGCGGGACCGTTCGCGGAAGCTTTTTTTTCTTCTTGTTTTCATTGGGTAGGTGCTTGGTTGGTCGGAAATATCGGTGAGTACGTATGTCAGTATTGGGTGTAGATGTGTGGATGGATGAGTAGGATGGATGCCGATGTGTACGTACGGCGTAGAGGGTACAGGGACGTGTGTGGTGGATCACGTGGGTAGCCGCTCCTCGCTCACTTGCAAGTTGAAACATAATTGTACTTGAGAAAACCAAAACAGTGACTGTGCACGGTCATTCACATCAACCACCGTGCATCGTAGGGCATGTTTGCATGGTCGATGTATCTTCTAGTTTAGTTTATCAGACCATGCGTGATTAAAAAAAAAACACGCAAAAGCTGGCTAATTTAGTGATTAAGACTTTCTATTCAAACTGCAATGGTTTCTTTTAGTCAAAACTATGCTGGTAATGAGATCCTTTAATTACCATGTGAAGATAGGCGTGTTTAATTTGCTCAACAATTTTGCTAGGTGTAAAATCAAAATGACACTAAAATAGTAGGCACATGTATTGGCTAGTGTAGAGTATATTATTGACGAAGCACGCCAACTAGTGGCTAGCTAGCCCAATTGATGTGTCACTAACATATATTAATTAGGTGCTTTAGTTGTAGGTATTCCGGGATCAGAGCCGTTGGTTGCTGAGCCTCAAGGATAGTTGTGTTAACCGATTGACGTCGGGAAGCAAATTGATAAAAGTATCATCTCAAAATTGCAAGCATTGTTACACTGCTAGGCACTAGCTAGCATTCTAGATAAGGTGTGGTTTTCTCTTAATAGAGCAAAAGCTCATAAGAACCCTCAAATAATCCAGCATTAGAGCTGACGGTCCTATTATAAATACACACCCGCTTCGGCAGTTAATTCCACAGCTAACTTACGATCAAGTAGCTACGTCACACTGCGAGGCCCGTCGCGGTCTCAGGGGAGGTGGGGCCCGCCGTCCACGTAGAATCCAGGCACAAGTTGGTGGGAGGGAATTTGCTAGGGCCCTCCTCCATCCACACCTCGGGTGGACGATGGATGAGAGTGAGGCCCTCTCCCATTGATTTTTTTTTCCCAAGTCGGTAGCGCCCTGGCGTGTGTGATCTCGCTCCCACGTACGGATGGGCGGCCAATCCGTCGCCGAGGCCGGTGCGTACGGGGAATCTCTCGTTCTTTCCTGTCACACGCCGTGATCTGGACCACTCCTGCAGGCTGCAGCTCGTATGACAGTTGACAGACAGATCCTGAATTCCTCATCGTCCAAAGATCTTTCGGCCTTTTGTGATCACGAGTGGTCTGTCCTTCACCGGGACTGGAGAGTTGAGTTGTCATTTTTTATTCGTAATAGTAAAAATAATTATCATTCTTTAAAATTATAAAAATAGCATCATAATAGATTAAAAAATCAAGTATTACGCTCTCGTCTGCGGAACCAACGTATTGCAGACCGGAACCACGGAATGAACCAACCGAAACATCGGAAAGAAGGGCTGCATGCATGCTCCCCCGTCTACGGAACCATAGTTCGAAACCAACTGGAACATCGGAAGGAAGGGCTGGACGCATGTTTAATCACTAAAGGACATACAACTTAATCACTAAAAGATAAAAATTCCATGCTTCCGCTCTATAGAAGCGCAAAAAGGTCACTATTTTTTAATTTAATAGGAGGGTTATTTTTACTATTATAAAAAAAACACGTTGATATATGCAACAAAAAAAACTCGTGACTAGACTGGCTTCTTGAGTTGTACTTGTCCCGTTGGAACATGGTCACTAGCTAGCAAAAAACGGTTACGGCGTCATAAGTACTATTATCTAGAAACACTACCATAGCTGTTGTATCAGAAAAGAATAGTACTCCACTATATATGGATGGGCATAAGTATGGTAGTCATAGACTCGTAGTAGGTAGTATTTTATTTTGTGGCTCCAAGTCTGGAACAAACCAGCTAGTAATACAAAACGACTCATCCTCAGCTGCATGGAGCACAGAGTCTGTCTAGCTAGCCAGTAGACACCCCATATGTTGATTGTTTAGAGTATGTATAATAGTATAGATAACTATTATCTATACTATATTTTTATATCATCTATAGACAACACTAAAGACAACTCTTACAACATATTATTTTTTTGCATGTCTCTATAGATAACTCCTTTGTGTATATATCTTGTTTCTCGTGTTACAGATCGACTACTTTATAAGAGATGGTCCAATTCTCTATGCTCCATGTCTCTCATCCACGTCATCCAATATCCTACGTGATAAATCTTACAAACAGCTGATGTCACACTATTCTTAATTCTCGTATCAAAAGCACCTAATTTATCTTATCTTATACTCTGTTCACTCATATTCTAAGGAGTTTATTGTGCTCCGTAATCCACTGGCACGTATATACAAACAAAACAAAAAAAACGACTCGGCCTTAGTGCTTTTGTCCCGGTGCGCCCGCACAAGGTTTGTGATCTAGGTAATCAGATCTAAATTTTGGCAATGTCAAAACCTATCCAAAAAATAGTATTTGGATCATAGTCGTACCAATTCACGAGCAATACCGAAAACATGATACAAATTGATGTGCTTGGATTGTAACTATGCCCAAATTGTGATTGACATGGGACCCACATGGCATCTAAATCTTTTTAGCATCAAAATAGCCAATTTTGTCTTTTTTATTGATAAAATTATAAAGAATACAACAGTTCAAACAGCCATAAATCGGATATACAGTTTAAAAGATCATTCATTTGAAGTTCTGTAAGCAAGCAAAAAGTGCATTTACTGCTGCAGTAAAAATCAAGGTGTAGGCTGGCTGGGCGCTACCAAAATTTTCAGGGCGCTGTCAAACTGTAGTACCAAACCAAGCTATAGCCAAATTTTAGCGGTAATACCCAAGTTTTGGTTTGGCTGAGGTCGCTAGCAAACCAACAGCGCACGAAATCTTGGCACGGCCCTTGGCTGCTCGGCAGCTTCTGCGCCGCAAGGTGACGGGCGAGCCGGAAAACGTTGTCCTGTTCCTAGATTGATTTCGGCAGAAATCTCTGGTCCCCGAAGCCCCGGGTGACGACAAGGCGGCGGCCGTTTGCGCGGGCCCACAAATCAAAGGGTGGGGTAGAAGACGGGTGGCGTACCAACGAGTGCGCGGTGGTCGTGCATCGATCAATCGTTCGATGCCACCCGGTCGCGGCGCTGCGCAGCGCGGTGTTTTCCCGGACCCCACCCAGAACTCTCTGTGGACCCCAGCCTCTTTGTCCGGTATATCTATTATCGTTTCTTAAATATCAATAAAATTCCACCGTAGGAAAGAGAATATATATGGTCTCTTTCTAAAAAAAAAATAGTTGTGTACGTGAAACAAGATATGATATATTAATCTACTGTAGTTGACATATAAATTCATTTTAAACAAATTATAAAATATAAATGTTAGAGTGTGCGCTATAGACTATATACTATAGACTATATATTAAAAATATTATATATATATATATATATATATATTAGAAATAAAATTATCTCTAACTATTTAAGATTAAGACAGCAAGTAGGAGTACAAGTTAAGTAGATCGCCTGTCCACACCACCAAGTACTAGCCAGCCTCTCACGCTTGCCGCTTACTTTTGCTGCTTCTCTGACCTCAAGATCCAACAATGTAATGATCACCGTTTGATCCAAGTATATCGCCTGTCCACACCACCAAGTTCTCTGACCTTTGGGAGCCAAACATTGCTGTCCCGGCACGCTTTGGCCATGCATTATTTAGTCAACGCTGACAAAATTAAAGCAAAGTATATCTCTGAACCGCATCGACGACCACCGGTCAAATAACTCCGTCGGCAGTGGGTCGGTCTCCTCTCCTCCGCTTTAGAGCCCAAAACACGGGCCATGGCGAGCCAAAGCGACGTAGCGCACGGGCGACCGCGCACAGGTAGCACGGCGGCCACTTGCCTGGTCCCTGAACCTTTATCGCTTTCGCATGATTGATATTTGCAAAACCATTGGACGTGATAGCCAGATTAGTTAACTTGATCCATTGCGAATGGCAAGTGCTCCATTTAATCATGTCATACCAATGCAAGTACTTCATGTGATCTGATGCTCTTCGCGTTAGCAAGTAGCAGATGCATGCAATTATTTGGGCCCGACCCAAAGTATATGGGCCAATGTTTGTTTCTATTTTTTTGGGGTCCATTTTCTCAGTGCAAATGTGAGCTGATGTTTGTGTGTTGCAAATTGCAATGGCGCGCAGGGCTTGGTGATCCTGACGATCCAGGCGCGGACGCCGTCGCTGATGCCGCCGCAGTGTGCCAAGGTGCCCGGCGCGGCACCGTGCGAGACGGTGTCGGGGAGCAAGAAGGCGATGCTGTTCGCGGGGCTGTACCTGACAGCGCTGGGCGTAGGCGGCATCAAGGGCTCCCTCCCGTCGCACGGCGCGGAGCAGTTCGACGAGCACTCGCCGCGGGGCCGCAAGGGCCGCTCCACCTTCTTCAACTACTTCGTCTTCTGCCTCTCCTGCGGCGCGCTCATCGCCGTCACCTTCGCCGTGTGGGTCGAGGACAACAAGGGCTGGCAGTGGGGCTTCGGCATCTCCACCATCGCCATCCTGCTCTCCATCCCGGTCTTCGTCGCGGGATCCAGGCTCTACCGCAACAAGGTGCCTACGGGCAGCCCGCTCACCACCATCGCCAAGGTCGTCCTCGCCGCCGCGTTCGCTCGCCGCGTGGGCGCCCAGAGCGCCAGCAACGGCGCTGTCATCGACCGCGCGCCCAGCCCGACGGGGAGCACCAACATGGAGTACTGCAAGCCCGGGGAGATCTTCGTCGCCGACGAGGCCGTGGTCGAGCCGTCCCAGGAGCTGAGGTTCTTGAACCGCTCGGTGGAGTGCCAGCCGCGGTACAGGGCCCTGGCGTGCACGGTGCAGGAGGTGGAGGACGTCAAGATCGTGCTCATGGTGCTCCCCATCTTCTTCTCCACCATCATGCTCAACTGCTGCCTGGCGCAGCTGTCGACCTTCTCCGTGGAGCAGGCGATGACCATGGACACGCGCGTCGGGAGGCTCACGGTGCCGCCGGCGTCGCTGCCGGTGTTCCCGGTCACCTTCATCATATTCCTGGCGCCCATCTACGACCACGTCATCATCCCGTTCGCGCGGCGCGCGACGGGGACGGAGATGGGCATCACCCACCTCCAGCGCGTCGGCACGGGGCTGGTCCTCTCCATCGTGGCGATGGCGGTTGCGGCCGTGGTGGAGGTGAAGCGCAAGAACGTCGCCGCCGACGCGGGGATGCTGGACTCGGCGGGGAAGCCGCTGCCCATCACTTTCTTCTGGATCGCGTTCCAGTACCTGTTCCTGGGGTCGGCGGACCTGTTCACGCTGGCGGGGCTTCTGGAGTTCTTCTTCAGCGAGGCGCCGGCGAGGATGCGGTCGCTGGCGACGTCGCTGTCGTGGGCATCGCTGGCGCTGGGGTACTACCTGAGCTCGGTGCTGGTGTCGATCGTGAACGGCGCGACGGGGCGCGGGGGGCACCGGCCGTGGCTACAGGGGGCGAGCCTGAACCACTACCACCTGGAGCGGTTCTACTGGGTGATGTGCGTGCTCAGCGCCCTCAACTACCTCTTCTTCTTGTTCTGGGCCATCCGGTACAAGTACAGAAACGCCGGGGTCATCAAGGGGTAGTACACCGCTACCACTGTTGTGGGAGTGATCTAGTGCAGGGTGCAAGTGCATAATTATCTAGCAGAGAACAAAAAAAAGGTGTTTCAGAATGTTGGGATTGGTGGTTTTAAGGCTGTCATGGATTTTGTTGGTTTGGTCAAGAAGTGACTAAACAACAGTGGCCGTGGAATGCAAATTCATTCGCATGGTGATCCATAATTACTTTAGCTAAATGTCTCACCCGTCTGTTTTTCTTTATCTTCTTATTCTATCGTGGAATTATTGAGGATTTAGATTTACCACTATAAATAAGTGTATTTGAGAATTTACCTATCCATGACTCACTGACATGCCAAACTCACTGATATGTGGTGTGTCGGTGAAACATCGAAAGGTAAATACTCAAATACATCTATCTCATAATGGTAAATCATTAAATCCTCCTTCTCTAGTGAACAGTGACAGGTTGATTAGATTGAACTCCGATGTGCTGGGTACGGTACACGGTTTCGATGTTAGGAAAATAATTTTATAGCACCGGTGCTACGCATGGTATCACCCCTAGGATGTGAACACGTGACAATCATAAATCTTTATACATCTCACTCTCTGACCCCTGGGATGCGATTTTTTTTAGACAATTAATAATATGCCACTCAATAGAACGTCATTTACGTTTTACCATCATGTAGATTGCAATTCACATTTTGCCATTATATAGAAATGACAATCATTCTTTTGCCATTTTCGACCTTTATCCTCATTTTTGTTATTCTCCCTCATTATCACTGGGTCCATTGACTATGTGCGACCGGGTTCAATGGCACCTTAAGCCCAGTAGCGCTCGATCGGCCTCCCCACTACCCTCATCCCCACTCTAAAGGGATCCCCACTTCAAACTGTAGCCCTAGCTGCGGCGGAGGAAGACGAGGGCCATGTCTCAGGAGCCTTCGTCCATTCGCGTAACCAGGGGGACGGACCCGAAGCATGGACCCACGGGTCTACCCCTGATTCTTTGCCCCGGATGCCAGGAAGACAAGGTCATCGAGCTCGTGTCCAACACGAAGGTGAATTCACGCAAGCGATTCTTCAAGTGTCCGAGGAATAAGCCTAATGTAAGTAAATTTCACTTGTATTTTGTTGATTCCTTGTTGATTTGGTTTTAGCCTTCGTGTCAGTGTCGCACTACATGGTTAGGGTTAGGGTTACAGTTGGATTTTGTTTAGGGGTCCCTTTTGTTTAATTTCATTTCAATTAGCTATGAAATTGAATAAGTTGTGAGTTTGTTTTCATGCAGATGCCCCATAAATGCAATTTCTTCATGTGGCTTGAACGATATCAAACTCAACTTGTTGAAATCGGTGTAATCAACATTGACAATACTTTCCCTGAAGATGGCATTCCTAAGTTTTTTGAGGTGACTGACAACCTTAGGAAAGATGTGAAATCCATGAAAGGTGAGATCAAAGAGTTGAAGGACTGGAGTGCTGGTATGAAGATGAGCAGGGAGAACCTAGGTGGGGAAATTCTGAAGTTTATGCGTGGAGTGAATGTTGTGCTGCTTGTGATGGTAAATATTATGGAAGTAGTTCTTTCGTTCATATACTATAAGAACTGAATGATGTGAGTCCAGTGCATATGGTTATCCTTTTGTTGTAAGAACTCCATGTCGTATCTGGTATGTATGAATGAATTAAGGCATGGATGAATGGTTTGGGTGTCCCATATATGAATGTGTAAGAACAAAATGTTGTATGTTCCTAATGGCTTGAGGTCAGACATGTAAAAACAAAATGCTGAGAAAAAAATATTGTATGTTCCTAATGGCTTGAGGTTAGACATCAAACAACCAAACTTCTTCTTCTACTGATAAAAGGCTCGAAGTAGTAACTACTAGTCAACTAACAATAGTTCACAAAAGGCTTCGCCACAAGTGAACTGCATGAAGTCACTAACATATCGTCGTGAAGACATTCTGGCATTCTGGTTGACTGAACTATTGCTGATTCAATATTGCATGAAGTATAAGTTGACAAGTATAAGCAAGTAAATGATTCATTTTGGTGACTAGACTATTGCTGATTCAAGTATCAGCAAGTATAAGCTGACAAGAACTCAATGTTGTGATGAAGATCACAATCAGAATATCAGAAAAGATAACAAGCTGACATTACAATAATGGTGATCAAATATGAAATTAACAAGCTGACATAACTGAACTAACAATAGTTCACCAAATAACATTAGTTCCACACATAACATTAGTTCACCACATTAACTTAACTAACAATAGTTCACCACATAACATTAGTTCACCACATTACAATAACCTAACACATATTACAGTGACTTCATTTAGTTCAACACATGTCACTTGTTTTTTGGAGTTAAGTTTCTGCTTGGTCCTTCACCACTTGGTCCTGCACATGGCAAGTTGCCTGAAACATTGTTGTATAAGTAAGTTAACATTTTATAATAAGTACATGCTTACCTCCTAGTTATAGGCCTTGGGCTATGCTCCAGTTCTGGAAGTAGGTTGATCCTTGATCTTGGGGGTGTTTCCAGTTGGGCAGTGGTGGCAGCCACTATTTTCTTCTTTGGTGCTCCAGGTTTTGCCTTGGTGGTCTTTCTTTTCCTAAAGTGATAGTTTGTATGTGAAAGAAATTTAATGCTGCCAAAAGAAGGAAACAATTATGAAAGTTATTGTATCTTTTCTTTGGACCATTAAGTGGGCAACTAGCAGTCCTATGGCCTAGCTCTCCACATCTCTCACACCTGCATTTCATCTTTGATCCAGTAGGATTCTTATTCTTCTCAAGGCAGGTTTGATTCTTGCATTCCCGTGTCTACCAGCTGATCTTTCCGCATGGGGTGGTAGCAACAAGAAATCTGGACAAATCTTTGGCCACAACCCAATGTATGTCATCGGTCCTATCACACCCTGATATGCAACCCTGAATCTCTCTACTGAGTAGTAGTCATGCACATAGCTCTCCATGTTGGCACCTCTGAAACTAGAGATGATAACCAAGGTATGTTGGCATGGTTTCCGAGTGTGCTGCCACTCAAGGTATATGCATTCATGAGTTTAAAGTTTGGCTACATGTCTGGGCATGTCAAGTGGATTGTCAAATTGAGTCACTTCTGCAGTGAAAATTGGCACCTGGTTTGGCCTTCATATGGGCTAATCTCCTAGTCCTCCTCCTCTTGAAAAACAACTCCATGATCATCTCCCTTATCTTATCAGCTAGCTGATGAACAGGCTGTGGATATCATGGGGATATGCTCGTGATCTTAGGATGATGATACAATTGACAATGGTAGCGAGGGTTTGTTGAAACACGTATTTTTGGCAAAATTCAGAGTGTTGTCAGGTTGAAGTGGTCAGACCGACCAGAGTGGCGGTTTGACCAGCCACCTCTAGCAGTCAGACCGGCCATGAGCAGGCCAAAGGGCGGCCGATCAAACCGACCATGGACGGTGATGCGATCAAGTTGTCGTCAGTCAAACCGACCATGAGGACGATCGGCGGTACGATTTTTTGTTGAGTTTTGGGTTGGGTCAAAACTAGAGGGTGTAGGTAAGAAAGAGATTTCTTCTACACTTGGTCTTATCTTTTTTGGAGCTTCGAGCCAAAATTTATATTCATTTTGAATTTCCATAGAGGGTTTAGATTTTTAGAGAGAAAATCTGGCTAAGTCCATGTACTGGTGGTCAGACCGGCTATGGGTGGCGTGACCAATCGTGTCCTGTCAGCTGGTCGGCAAGGCGATGATGTTCATGGGTTAGATGAAATTCATGGTTTTCAATGCGTATATGCTACATGAAGCATGTTTTGACTAACGTGAGTCAAATTGCGAAAAACTTGTGTCCGTAATCGATTTCTTAGCCTATTGTTTTGTAGGAGGCTTGGAGGTCAACAACGGTCAACGGTGAGAATGGTCGGGACTAGGCTTGGAGAGCTGAGGTTCAGAACGATCGATGATGTCGGGTAAAGTCATTGGACTCAAGCATAGTGCAAAATGGACAAGGATGACCGAACGAGAAGTTTGATGCGATAGGTTGCATCAAGTGGTGTGGGGTTTTGTCCAAGTTCCATGGTGGTTTCAGTGGGAGTCAGATGAGAGAGACTTGCCGATGTGATGAGAATCGTTGATCAACCCACACGTGGTGACGTATGAGATTGCTTCATGAAGATTGGACTCGGTCTTTGGAAAAAGAACGAGAATGAGTATTTTGGTAACTTTACCAAAATACCACCTTGATGACCTTTGGCTAAACTACGGCACAAGACGATGTAAGGAGAGGCGGTTTAGGTCAAGTGAAGATAAAGACCACGAAGAAACAGATTTGAGAAGCCCGGTTCGTCACCCGCTTTAAGAAGCGTGTGTGAGTGTAGACTCGTTTGTGTGTGGGCTTAATGGGTGCCTGTTAGGGACTTCTCTCTAAACTTAGCCTCTAATATAAAAGGGAATGTCTAGATGTGGAGTTCCCAAGTCCTTCCAAGAGAAAAACCCTAATTTGTGATTTGGAGATTTTAGAGTAGTTTAGGCTAGGGTTTGTGAGAGATGGATTTATTGAGCTTTTGTCCTATATGATGGGGTGGTTATAAACCAACATCTCTCTCAAATCAACTTTAGCAAAGTTTCCTCAAGATGGGTCTCTTCTTGTTTTTGCTCTCTCTTTGATGGATTTTGGGATTTTGATGTTCCTTTTG
The DNA here is from genome assembly GCA_036346395.1 of Hsuehochloa calcarea. Classification (NCBI taxonomy): domain Eukaryota; kingdom Viridiplantae; phylum Streptophyta; class Magnoliopsida; order Poales; family Poaceae; genus Hsuehochloa; species Hsuehochloa calcarea. Next base: position 25,848,773 of record CM070603.1, on the reverse strand, counting down.
TTTTCTTATGGTTTCTTGTTGTGATCTTTCTTGTTGGGACATGTGTAAATACATCTAAGATCATCTTGATCTTCATCTACCCACAAGCAAGTTTTTGTATCATATTTTGAATCTTCTCGATTCTTTTGCCTCTTTTTTCCTCATCTAATAAATTTATGGAATCTTGGTCTTGATTTCTCGATCATTGATTGGAATAGATCCCTGACCTTCTTGATGAGCTATGGTTGAAATTTGAGTGGATTTGGACCACTGAATCAAAAGTTGAGTCGATTTATGATTTTGAAATCGTGCTAATTTACTATTCATCATGCGAGAGGTTAGACCGCCTCCGTGAGAGGTCTGGTCGATTGCCCATCGGTCAGACCACCCATCTTCAGAGGTCTGACCGCCCAAATCTCTTCTCCCTGAGTTTTTGGTGATTTTAGTTGTCGTGTCTCGGGGGTTTGATTAGATTCAATACAAGACTTCTGTTGTGTTTGTACCTTCGATCTTCATAGCTTCTATGGCTATTGGAGTAAGAATAGAGTTGAATCCGGTCTAGGTGACAAAGAAGTAGTGCTCCTATTCCCCCCCTCTAGTTTTGGTCTAACACAGGTAAGTCCTTAACATCTTTGATCCAACTGTTGAATGATTCTACCAAGTTGTTGTTCACATAATCACACTTGATATCTTTACATATGTAGCACTTCATCCAATGTTGATTGTGATTCTTTTTCAGGTAATCGCAAACCTCTGGGCAGGTTGTGGGGATTTTATCCATATGGTACTCAAACACTTCTTGTTTGTATGCTCTTGCTGCAGGATACATGTTGGCAAAAACAGCACCATGGAACTTTTTGACAAAGTTTTGCATTAAGTTCCTGAAGCATTCCCTTTGCTCACAATGTGGGAATACCTCCCTGACTGCATTCTCCAGACCCTTACTTGCATCATTGCATACTGCTAACAAAGGAGGCTTACCAATTGCTCTCTTCAACCACTTCATGAACCAAGTCCAGCTATCTAGTATCTCAGACTCAATGAAGCCAAATGCCACTAGAAACATCCATTTATGTCCATCCAATTATTGTGGAATCAATGCTGAGATATGGTCTACATCCAGCCTGAAACCCTTCAATGCATGGGTTCAAAGTAAGAAAAAATTTGTGGAAGTACACATTTCCATTGATAGTCTTGGTATCTACCTCCACTACACTACCAGGAGACCTCAACACTATCTCTGCCTTGAAGCTGTAAAGCATGTGGAAGCTATAATCCCAATTCCTATACAACATGTCAAGGGCTCTTTGTCTCCCTGCCCGGACTGTTGGATATGTGAGTCATATTATATTCATCTTGCAGCCTAGCGTGCAATTCTTTTACACCAAGATTTGGCTCCTTCATCATGATTCGAATGCCCTATATGCAATCCAACCTTGTGATGTCATGCTAGTTTTCACTCTACTTGTAGATACACAATTGTGATCATCTGCCATCAAGCTGACCCTCATGACAAAAATACTACATTTAGTACCATAGCCTAAATAAATTTTCCCAATTTATTATATTAAGTTAGCAAGATTAAAGTTAGTACCCTGACAGTTCTTTTATCCGGCATCAGTATAGCTAGAATTATCCTGGGGCATTCTTCATCTTTGCATGAACCCATAAACCTTGTTGGGTCTGATTTGCCTATGACAAGGTCATATTCTTCATTTATTGTATATTGCCTAATAGCCATCCTAAAGTATTTCATGGTAGGGAATATGCATTTCACTTCCATCCTTGGCCTATCCCTATCATACACATAGTGCTTCTCCTCAGGATTTATGTCATCCAATGGGATGGCTGCCCCAACAACATCCTCTTGCACTGATTGTTTGATGGTTGAACACCAGAGTTGGCACCATTGTCAGATGCAGGCTGCCTCTTCTTGTTGCCAATGTCATTCTCATCTTGTAGTCCTAGTAGTTGATACATCGCATCCTCACCCATTGCCGCATCCCTGTCATCCTCATCTGTTGATTCAATAATGTGAAGGGTTGATCAATCCACCCTACCATCTGATACCCACACATTGGTTGGGACCTTCTATGTATATGCTTCATTTGCATCAGGTACTGCATTGGAGGTGCCTGCTGTATTGGGAGATTTAGGCTGTGACACTGTGATAACTGAATGAGTGGAATCATGTTGGCTCTCATTCAATCCCTACCTACATCCACTCTCCATCTTGTCAACAACTTGAACATAGAATAACACAAATTTGACTCTCCACTTGGCTAAAAAGGCATCATGCATACTGGTCGAATTCTAACTGGGATCTACCTTCCCTAGAATCCCTGGTCGCATCATCACGACCAATGTACCAGAGCATCGAATGGGCTCTGGCCTTCAAAGGACAAATCCTCCGCATGGAAAAGTCCCTTACCACGTGCTAAGAGGTTAAACCCCTGACACTCAGGAGATGGATAACATCAACTCATCTCTCAATTTTCCCCTCCTTCTTCGAGGAGGAACGCCATTGCAGGTTCTCGACAGCTTTCTTACCGCTGTAATAGAGGCCATCGCCCTGTGTAATCTTCATATAAAATCAACTCTTTTTCCATGATGACCACGAAGATTTGGATTACATAGAAATGTACTCATCGGCCTTCCCATCATGGAGACGCAAGGTACAATCTCCAGGTGTACTGGTCTTCTTCTTCGCGTTTGCTAGTCTGTAGTAGTACTTGAAGAGATCCAGAGTTGCTGGAATTCCCAAATACGCTTCACAGAGATAAACGAAGATGCTAAGGTTGGCTATGGTGTTGGGGCCAGATTGATTAGTTCTACTCCATAGTACTCCAGAACTTGGGAAAGAAAAGAGTGAACTGGAAGTCTGAAGCCATATTCAATATATGCGAGAAATATCAGAATTTCTCCATCCTCACCGCTTGGAGAATGTTCCCCCAAATGTTGATCTCCATGAGATCAGATTTCTGTCGGGTAGCAGCCCAACCTTCTCCAAATTTTCCAACTTCTTCTCACTCAGATCGGAAATTAACCCGTTGGCAATAAGATCCGACATGGCTATTTCTTTCGGGTGAAGAATTCTAAGGTGATCGGAGATGGTTTCTTGGAAGATGATGAGGAAAGCAGAAGGCGTAGAAACCCTAACACCTGGTGCAATGGGGTTTTTATAGCCACAACATTGTAACCGCTTCAGAAAAAAGTCCAATGGACAAAAATCCTTTTTAACCAGCGGACAAAGAAGCTTTTCAACTTCCAAGGCAATTTCTCAACTTTCAAAATGAATACAGGCCACCTCGGGTACCACAACATTTAATGAAGGGTCTGCCTGATATGACTTCATCGGGAGTAAGTGTCCACACGACTAATTCATTTAAAAGTTCGGGGGCTAGCTGACGAGGATTAAAACCTCTATCTATTATTTATTATATAGAGACCATACGTCTTCATGGTCGTAACCCCTAAGGCTAACGACCTCACTGGTCGTAAGAATTCCAAAGGTTACATAGTACCCAACCTGGTCGGACATGGTTCCAAACCTAGTCTCCGACCAGTCAAATGCTCACAAGGTTTTTTGAACTGGTGTCTGGATCTAAGACCAGACATATACTTTACCGTGTGACGAATGGAACATGTGCTATATATTCCATACCACGCGACGCTACGACACTGGAGTACGGTTACATGACTCATTGACATATAACCGCATAACAGTTGATACATTGTCAACTGACGCCTCTCTCCGACCAAACGCGCCACTTCTTAACATACGCCTCTCCAAGGGACAATTGTCAACGTTTTATCAACTACATAAGGAGGACCATGGAAGGATAAGAGGGAGGGACCGAAGAGAATCATCGACTGGAATCACTCTCAGAAGATAATCAGTCGATTAGATCGCAAAGCCGTAGCAAGCATTGTGCTCCAGTGTTAGGGGAGTTAGTCTTTGGTCTAGATTACAGATACACTTTGTAACATCCAGTTCATATCAATAAAGAGCAGCCACATTCCTTACCAGGAGATACGTGCCACTTCTCCTATTTCTTTTTATACACTCATAAGTCTGTGGTGTGTAATTTCAAGCATGCCAAATGGTGACCATTTACTAAATCCGTGCAAGGCTTTGCTAAACATAGCACTTAGTCACATCTGAGTGCCTTCAAGCTTGCCAGTTCAGTTTAAGAATCCCAAATTATACATCTTGCAGCGATGAATTTTCCTTGGCTATGTTAGCACATCACAACAGCACCACCCTTTCCCCCCTTCATTCACCAGCATCATCGGTGTTCAGTTTGCCTGATATAGTATAGAGGAATTCACTTTGGAGTAGGTCCAGCTGCTCTTCTTCCTCTATCTTCAGCACCTTACCTCTTGGCTAATCTCAATTTCATATAGGTATCTCATAATGTACTGCTAAGTGCTGAGGGTACTATAGAATTCATTTTCACAAAAGGCTTTTCTTCTTATGGAGCTTTATTTAAATTCAATTCTCTTGCACAGTTAAATGAAAAAAGTATTAGAACTTTTAACATAGTGCATAGCAGTATAGAACTAATTCCAAAGGGAAAAGCAAATGAGGGGGGAAAAGGAACAATCCGCAATGCTTGTTATCTGAATGAAAGAAGAGTAGTTCTAATCTGTAAGAAGTGATCATGCAAAGTATTCCTAGAGAAGGTTAAATAAAGGCAACCTTGATATTGTAATCATTTATCAATAATTATCTACCATGTTTATATTGGCCTTTGACCCTTTGGAATAGAGCAATGCAAAAAGCATAAGGTGAATTCTCACTTACCATCAGACTAGCAAAAGGGAGATTCCTAGCAAGCGTAGAAAAATATCTACGAGAAAGAAAAGGTTGTGTCGGTTGAAACAAAACTGAAACTACTAAAACATGTGACAAATAGACTATCATCATAAGGAATAGTATCAGTTTTTTCACAAACAAATTAATAAAAGCATGTTTGTTCCATCAATAACTGTATATTCATGCATCCAGGCAAAATGCACATAAACACAAATTTCTTATGATAGCAGTTTTACCAAGGCCAAAATAGATGAACCCTGAAGATTGCAACAAGAACAGAGTTAAGTTGAGCTACTTTTATCGCAATATTCAAGCAAAATAGTATGACAACATACTTCCTTGGAAGTGATTTTAGAGTGGAGGAAATTATTGAATCAACAGGCTTCTTCCTTGAAAAACTTTATGTGTTTCTTTTGCGGGCCAAAAACTTTATGTTTTCCTCTATCAAAGTACAAAAGAAGGCATGCAAGCAACAAGCAGGAAGTGGGAATACCCTACATCTATGATGCATCGATATGCGATACCGGTACGGATACGACGATACCCTATTTCTAAAAAAAACGATACGGCGATACAGATGTGTGTGTGTGTATTAAAAATATTAAATATGATACTTGATAAGTTTCAGTCAAGGGTTTACCAATGTATGTAAATTTGTCCATATATGTATGTAAATTTACTCCATTTGTCCAGCATATATGTAAATTTATCAATGTATCATGTATCCTGCAAATAGAAGTGCAACATCATTAGTTATGGTTCTTATGGTAGCATGTATGTCAAGATGAAATAGACAATAGAATACTTAGCTTCTGCATGACAAGGATAATCTTGATGATGAGTTGATGTCTTGATAAGAAGAAAGCACCGCACACCTCAATATTTAGCAGTTCACTTACATCAAGGTAGATAGATAGTTCATATTACATAGATAGAACAAAGATAGATAGTTACCCCCATAACATAATTGAACAATGTTCATAAAGCAACAAAACATAATCAATTCCACTTCTATTCTTCACACTCATCCATAGTAGTTTCAGCATCATCATCTCTTGTTGCATCTTCACATAATTCCACTTTCAACTCTGGCTAATCAAGTGAGAGATTAGCAATCTCAAGGATGCCCACGCCACTAGTAAAACTTTCATGGCCATCTACTCCAACATCCCACATCCTTGTAGGTCCATGATGATATTTTTTCGATTTTCTTGAGAGAAGGCGTAGATTGGTGTGCACAAATATCAAATCTTTCGCACATTCAGGAGTCATCTTGTTTCTCTTCATGCTATGAATGAAACCATATGCACTCCAATTCATTTCACAGCAAGAAGATGATAATGGTTGCCCAAGCAATTTCAAAGCCAACGCTCTCAACTCTGGGTCTAAACCCCCATGCGTGCTCCACCATTGCTTTGGTTTAAGATGAGCTCTATCCTCAATTGATTTGAATGAATCAAATCCTTCAACAAATTGAGAGAAATCTGCAAACTGTGCTTTCAATTTTCTGTATTGTTCAGTAATGGAAAAGAACTTCTTCAGGCACTTCAAAATATTTTTGTTAATCTCATTATCATCATGGTGGAATTGACGGTTAGGACCTCCTTGGATCCATACTTCATCATAATATCTACCAAAGGAAATGATCGAATGACAAAGATTGAAAGAAACAAAAATATATAATCAAATTGAAAGAAGAAACCACTATTTACCACGGATTGAGTGAGTGTGCCAAACAATGGAGTGGGGTGTTGCTTTTGCCCCCCATCGATCTACTAAAATGATGTGAATAACGGAGTAGAAAAAATAATCATCATGGGGTTCTTTTCCTTCCCATTTATAAATAGCATATTTAACCTTCTCTGTCATGCTATCCCACATCTCATAGACCAAATGTAGGCATAGCTTGTCAGTGTCGACTTCATGTAGCATCGAATAAATGCGCTTTGTGAACTCAATAAGATACTTCACATTACCCCACCACACGTCATTAAGAATATTTTCTTTTACAAACTGTGATGTGCCCAGACTATCATCCTTGTAAGTGTCCCACATGTCACAAATGACCATTTGCTTAAGAGTTGACCAGATGAAATAAAACCTCTTCAGCATGATAATAATAGATGCAAACCTTGTTGCAGCAATAGCAAGCAATTTTAGTTTACTAAACTCATTAAAGATAGCCAACCTTTGGTTGTGATTCATGATGAATTTTTTATTATGGTGGCATCCCCTACAACATCCATAATCCATTGAAATTCTTCATGAATGGTACCATCGAGACTCCTTCCAGCATTCGAAAAATCAGCAAAATATCATCATGGACCTACAAGGATGTGGGATGTTGGAGCAGATGGCCATGAAAGTTTTACTAGTGGCGTGGGCATCCTTGAGATTGCTAATCTATCACTTGATGAGCTAGAGTTGGAAGTGGAATTATGTGAAGATGCAACAAGAGATGATGATGATGAAACTAATATAGATCAGTGTGAAGAATAGAAGTGGATTTGGTTATGTTTTGTTGCTTTATGAACATTGTTCAACTATGTTATGGGGTATGAACCCTTATGGTTTGTATAATTGTATCAGTTTGTGACTAGGTGTACTTGAATTATGTAATATGAACTATCTATGTATGTTCTTGTATCAGTTTGTGACTGGGTGTACTTGAATTATGTAATATGAACTATCTATGTATGTTCTATCTATGTAATATGAACTATCTATCTACCTTGATGCAAGTGAACTGCTAAATATTGAGGTGTGCAATGCTTTCTTCTTATCAAGACATCAACTCATCATCAAGATTATTCTTGTCATGCAGAAGCTAAGTCTTCTATTGTTCATTTCATCTTGACATACATGCTGCCATAAGAACCATAACTAATGATGTTGCATTTCTATTTGCAGGATACAATAATACATTCATAAATTTATATATATGCTGGACAATTGGAGTAAATTTACAAACATACATGGACAAATTTACATACATTAGTATACCCTTGATTGAAACTTATCAAGTATCGTAACTATTTTTAATACACACACACATCCGTATCGCCATATCGGTTTTTTTAGAAATAGGCCATATCACTGTATCCGTACCACCGTACCGGTATCGCGTATCGGTGCATCATAGGTCCCTGTAATTATAGCCTGACTCTGAAGCTTTATTTTCAGAGTGTCAATTGGATGCAGCATGCCTTCTCAAAATGCGTCTGCAATTGCTCCCCACACAAATTCCCTCCATACTGCAGCATAAGTTTCATCTCATTAATAATCTAGTTCACATTTTGGGAAGCACTGTTGTTAAGTTGTTGTGAAACCCTAATACAAATTATCACATTATCCGCTGTTAACGGAGCAGTCGTGCAATATTTTTTGGTGAAGATGAACCACGATTTAAACCTCTATCCTATAATAAAATTCTTAAAATTTCTAACTATTTATCAGCTTCATTGAGCGGGTCAAGAAGATATGGCGCATCGATTGCCATGTCCAAATCTCAAAAAAGGTTTGCTCATAAAAGCATTTTACTGCATAACCATCCAATGCAAAGCAAACAAACAAAAGATGCGCAAATAACCTCCTATTGCATAAACAAATCTCTATTGTAAGGAACAAACCAGAGACGATTCATATCACTAATCAGGCCGAAATCATAAGCACAATAAATCTCAACCTCACACTGTGAGAACCCCCCCCCCCCCATTACATACTGTATCTCGTAGTCTCCCAAATCGCAACATTGAATTTTAGCTTAAACTAATACCAGAGATCCGAAGTCTGGAAGACGAAAGCATAACCGCGGAAGCTGGTAATCCGATGTTAGCGTGTAGTGAAATGAGAGGGAGGGAACTTACCAAAGAAGTTAGTGAGGTTGGGAGACAACAATGGGGGGGGGGATCGGGATTCGGCCGGATGAGAACCTCTGCATCAAACAAAGCAACACAGAAATAGGAATTGGCGATGGGAGAGGAGACGTGAGCCGACCTGGGCCATGGGCTCAGTGGGGGAGATGAGGGTGCCGCCGGCGTCGACGAGGATGGCCTTGTGTGTGATGTCCCAATAGACGGCCTTCCGGTGGTCGTAGTACTCTCGCGCCCCCATCGGCTCCCACCTCGCAACCCTGGCCACCTCGCAACAACAACTCTGCAATTAAACCCAAAAACCTGAATCAGACACCACCACCCTATCAAGAGAGGAACCAGACTGTTCAGACACCTCAGGGACTTACGAATGAGGGAGAAGGAGTCGAAGGGGGAAAGGACGGCTCGTCGGGCTTCTTGCCGGTGAAGGTGGAATCCTCCCTATGCCTAACCCGATCGGTTTGGGACGCTTCTCCAGCCATGCATCCACCTCAACCTCCACCTCCTCCTCGCCGTACTCCTCGTCCTCCTCTGGAAGAGGGATGCACGGGGAAGAGAATGGGGGTGCAGCCGCACAAGGGAAGGAGAGCATACGTTGTGGTGAGCGATCGGGGAAGAGAAGAGGAGGTGGGCAAAGCGGGCGATGGGCACGATCGGAGGGGAGGAGGAAGGCTTCAAGCGGCGGTGTGGGAGAGGGAGGAAGAGAGCGGGAGAGGAGCGAGCCGGGGGCGGCGACGGTGGCAACGGTGGTGCGGGCGAAGGGGAGGAGGTGCGATGCGGGGCAGCGCGGGCGATGGCAGGGGAGGAAGAGAGCGGGAGTTGAGCGAGCCGGCGGCGAAGGTGGTGGTGAGGAGGTGGGCGAGGCGGCGGAGGGGAAGCAGGTGGATGTTTGTGCGAGGGGAACCGATTTTAATCGTACATGGGTGGTGTCGGACGGTTACTCCCCACATTAGATGATATTTTCCGTTGGTGATCCGAGCATCAATCGGATAGACCAGAAAGCTGATGGGAGGTCGAGCGACCACTAATTGTTTTCTTTTAATAGTAAAGATAAAGGTAAAGATGTGAAAACACTCCGCTGCAGATTCGCCCTGCCGACGACGGCGGTTCGGCGAAGCGATGGAGGCGTGCAGCTGGACCAGGCCGTCAACATTCAGCAGTATATAATGGGCTGCCACCAAAGGCTAGCTAGTAATCCTCGTTTTTCGGCCTGGTCCAGCGGTGGGTGAGGCTGGCCAGTGCCCACCGACCATCGAGAGAGACGCGATAGAAACGAACGGGCCGAGTAACCGGCTAAGGAATTGTACGTAGGAGAAGAGACAGTACCTTACATTCAACATCGCATCGCATGGGTCCCATCAATGAGGCACACGCATTACACTCTTCTCGTCGTCATCTGTTATATTTGCAGAGCATCTCAGCATGTTGCTGTTAATGTATTATTATTCGTTGTTATGGTCCCTATAAAACAAACACTGGTTCACAAGGCTTGGTCCAAAACCACAAGAACAGCAGAGGACAGCACAAAGGCCAAAAATAAATGGACCAGAGAAGAATGGATTTGAAAATTAAGGAGACCGTCGCAACTGTCGGCCGAATTACTTATATTGTCTCCATCATACATAGTCCACACACACCACCCAAAAAAAAAAAAAAAAGAAGAAACGATCGCAATGAAATTAAGGAAAGCTGATGAATTTCGCGTTATGTGTCCGAAGTACACACCGCGGTTGAGTTCACCAACCCTCCTCCTCTGAAAAAACAAAACTTTGAGCAATCATCCAGTAAATTCTCGCCGTGTCCAGCTCAATTTGATCCACGAATGAACTGCGCTTGACTGTGCCGTTCGTCCAACCGCATGTTGGAATAGAAAGCAGGTACGTGTGTTATGCCATGGAAGCTGACAGCGACGACTGGTGTGTGTACATTGTATCGATGCAGGCTCCAACCGTATGAAACACTTCGTCACCAGCCCATGACGCTGCTCATTACCGCGCAACTTACGAGTTTCAAGTACAGGTGTGACTTGCGGATCTAGACTATCCGACGTACACTATATAACAATGAATTAAATGGTCAATGACGTGGCTGCCATTGCTACGCAACGTGGTAGAGTGAAGAGTCGTTACGCAACGTGGTAGAGTGAATGGAACAACTAGCATTCGGAGAAGCCGCCGGTCTCAAAAAAACCAGTGTGGTAAAAAACGGTTGGATCGGCTGATTAATTGTTTGTATAATCAGAGTTATTAGATAAAATGTCACATATATATAAATCGAAGCACAGTTAATGTTTGTTAATGTCAAATCGGCCGTATTATCTGATTAGTCGGTCGTTTATGTATAATCACCCCGCATAATTCACATAAACTGACGATTAATCAGTTGTTCCGACTGTTTTTTACAATAATAAATCAGCAAAACATACAAAAAAAAGTTATCGCATAGAACATCTCCAGTCGTGGTTCTAAATCTATACTACTAGCAATTGATGAAAGTGAGAATGGCAAGGAGTTTGTTGCCTCTAAAGAGGATTTCCTTGCTCTGATGAGCATGAGACCGAAGTGTCTGATGGTGATGTTGTGCTTGACAATGATTCAGAGTAATTGATTCTCTTGTGGTTATGGGTCATTTTGTGTAGTTAAATTTAAAACTTACTTCTTTTGGTAGTCGTCTCGCCAGTGTGTTAAGTTAGTATAGTCTATGTGACAATGCATATTTTTAATTTATTATCTAAATTCGTTGCAAGTCACACTTTAGTATAGAACTATAATAGTCCGTCAATCAATCTTGTTATCTTTTGAGTTAGTAATGAAGTTATCATGTACAATTAAAGGGTGGTACAAGTTTATTTGATAGTGCTGACAATATAATGTGTTCAAATATATCCGAAACTTGTATTAGCATCAAATATGTGAGAACGCCAAATTATCTGCATAATTCTGATTAATCATCTAAATTTCGATTAATCGATTGGCGGTACCATATCTGTTCGAGAATCGTATTCTATTTTTTACGATATTGCCAAAAACAACGAGAAGAAGAAGAAGGAGGAAAGCCGGCGAAATTGTATTTTGCCTCTTGCCAAGGCTAAACGCTGACGGCTGAATTGGTTGTACGTAGGGGCAGGGTTTTAAGTTCTGACATTGCAAGGAATGCGTCCAGTATTAAATTTGGAGATAAGCGTCTGCTCTATCATCTTGCGCATTAGTTACTTCGTCTAGGTTGTGCTTATCGCGGACTCAATCAGGTTGTTTTCGCTGATGTGTGCACGTAATGGCGCAAGGTGAGGCTGACGCTGTCGGTTACCCACTACCGAGTGCACGGCAAGGATATATAGTTGTGAGTCCAACACAGGATTGCATGGCACAGGGGACAAGTAAGTATTACAAACATCTCGCATGCGGTACAAGTACAAAGTGCGACACATGCTCTACATCTACCTGTTCGGTTGCTCCACCTGGGCTTGTTTGTCCTGGTGGACGAAGGCGGCGTAGAAACAACCTATTTATGAAAAAAAAAATTAGGGGGGGTTTTAAGCGTTCTAAGTGGGTCCTGCCTCCCCAGCCGTCCGATCTGATTTTTTGGTTTGCGTGCCTACACTTGCCTTCACGCTCCAACACTTGGCTACTTCGCCGTCGTTCGATTTGGCGTGATCTTTGGCGCCCTTGGATCGAAGCGGCAGATCTGATCGCGTGCCGCTTCTCTGCCTCAGCGTGGGTGGGGTGCACTTTTATTGCTTGTCGAGCGTTTGCACGCGCGCCAGCCTCCAGTTTACATAATGACATACGCAAGCCTCATCATCGGAAAAAAGCTAACGATGTTGCACACCAACTGGAACTTGGGTGGTATATGAGTTCAAATTCTACTCTTCCCCAAGTCCCAGCACAGAACATCTCGTGGTTCTAAATCTACACTACTAGCAATTGATGAAAGTGAGAGTGACAAGGAGTTTGTTGCCTCTGAAGAGGATTTCCTTGCTCTGATGAGACCGAAGTGTCTGGTGGTGATGTTGTGCTTGACAATGATTCAGAGTAATTGATTCTCTTGTGGTTATGGGTCATTTTGTGTAGTTAAATTTAAAACTTAATTCTTTTGGTAGTCGTCTCGCCAGTGTGTTAAGTTAGTCTAGTCTATGTGGCAATGCATGTTTTTAATTTATTATCTAAATTCGTTGCAAGTCACACTTTGGTATAGAACTATAATAGTCCGTCAATCAATCTTGTTATCTTTTGAGTTAGTAATGAAGTTATCGTGTACAATTAAAGGGTGGTACAAGTTTATTTGATAGTATTGACAATATAATGTGTTCAAATATATCCGAAACTTGTATTAGCATCAAATATGTGAGAACGTCAAATTGTCTGCATAATTCTGATTAATCATCTATATTTCGATTAATCGATTGGCGGTATCATATCTGTCCGAGAACCGTATTCTGTTTTTTACAATATTGCCAAAAACAAAGAAGGAGAAGAAAAGCTGGCGAAATTGTATTTGCCTCTTGCCGAGGCTAAACGCTGACGGCTGAATTGGTTGTACGTAGGCAGGACTGCGTCTGGTATTAAATTTGGAGATAAGCGTCTGCTCTATCATCTTGCGCATTAGTTGCTTCGTCTAGGTTGTGCTTATCGCGGACTCAAATCAGGTTGTTTTCGCTGATGTGTGCACGTAATGGCGCAAGGTGAGGCTGACGCTGTCGGTTACCCACTACCGAGTGCACGGCAAGGATATATAGTTGTGAGTTGACACAGATTGCAGACATATCCGCTCGCTTTCTTCAAGAGTGCGTGCACGGCAATGGAGCGCAATCTGAGATGCACAGAGGACAGATGTAGCATTTCATCTGGAAACGAAATGGCGGAGGCGTGAAAACAGAAACGTGCAACCCAGCTGAGAAAGACAACCACCATAGTATTACTAGAACCAGTACTAGCTAGGTTCATTACATTTATTATCCAACACAGGATTGCATGGCACAGGGGACAAGTAAGTATTGCAAACATCTCGCATTGCGGTACAAGTACACAGTGCGACACATGCTCTACATCTACCTGTTCGGTTGCTCCACCTGGGCTTGTTTGTCCTGGTGGACGAAGAAGGCGTAGAAACCACCACCGATTGTGGCAAAGGCCATCGCCCACACCACTACCGCCACCAGCGGCGGCATTATGGCGGCGACCTTGTGCGAGAACATGACCGTGAGCAACGTGGTCAGTCCCCAGACGAAGACCTTCAGCCACTCGCGCCGCGGTGAGTCCCGCGGCGTCTTCTCGAACAAACGGAGGCACAGGAAGAGCAGCACCAGATCCAGGTAGGATACGACTACAAATGCAACCGACCCCAGGTCGCCCTCGGAACGGTACATCGCCATTCCGGAGTTGAACGTCAGGAACGTGAACCCCAGAGCTGTCAGCCATGAGAAGCCGCCGTCCCCTCCTTCGTTCATGCTTTTGTTCTTGGATTCGATGTCATCAAGAAGCTGTATTTTCTTCGGTGACGCGAGACATGCCTGTGCCAACGCCAGCTTGGGAGTCAAGACCTGGAATACATACTCATCTGTCAGACCAAGGCGCTAAACACTGAAGAAAACAAGTGCCTTTATGTATTCATTTACATAATGACATACGCAAGCCTCATCATCAAAAACAGCTAAAGAGGTTGCACATCAACTGGAACTTGGGTGGCGCATGAGTTCAAATTCTACTCGTCCCCAAGTCCCGGTACAGGACAATGTTAACGCATCACCGTTCAATTCTTCGATCCTCAAAGATCTCAGGCTCTCTTCAATACACTGCAGACTATAGAACCATCACAGGGTTACAGACCACGGAGAGAATTCACTAGGTGCTAGCCACGAAATAGTGGGTGGTTTATGGTGCAAGTAGTGGTTGGAAAAACATATACCGTAACGATAAGGATAAGCAAACATTACAAACGAACTTAAAAGACTTCATTATATGAAAGATGAAGCACTCTTGGGCCATGGCTAAATTTATTCATGCACATAATGAGTCACTGACTAAACGTCCTTGACTTCTTGCGGTAAAAGCGAGAGATTTTAGCAAGCCCAAAATTGGAAAAGATGCTGACAGACTCGTGTGAATATTCATATTTTACGTTCCTTCCAGAATATGATTCCGGTTTTTCCCTTCCAACATTAAGGGCGCAATGATATGGTAGCAAGATGAATTATATATCTTTTTAGAGAAGCATAGTTATCATCGGCAAGCTACATCTGCCGGAGTGCCGGTACAGAAGTTAGTTATCTGTGTTCAAGAATGAATTTTATCTATAATTTGAATCATTTCAGCAATGATATATTTGATGCCCCAACCATTTTAGTCATTTCAACAATAATATATTTTATCTGTTTTAAAGAGATGATCTAAGGTTAAAATATGTATAGACTTAATACATGTTCTTTCGTGGGTGGGCGTACTCAGCTCTAATGTGCTATTTAATTTTCACATTGTATAGCTCTCTTGTTCTAAAAAAAATAAAGTTTCTATAGCTCTCTTTACTAGGCGGGGAATCATTGCATTTCTTAAAATATTTGAATATTCATTTATGACATATCCTAACCTAAATCATCTGCTATGAAGAATACCACTGCATCCTTCAACAGTAATCATCCACCTCAGTTGCCGGATTATGGCATTTTTCTTACCATTGTTCTAATTGTTTTCTATCAAACCATTGTGCTGCTAAATTACCTAAAAGGTAACTTTCATATTGTTAAGAGATGAAATTAGGTTGTACATGAGTACATCTACGCAAAACAAAACAAAAAAAAACACGTGTATAAGCATTCAGAGGTCAATGAACCTGGCCAACTGGGTTGCAAATTGCAAATTTTACTTTTGCTTAGGGCCACATATAAAGCTGAATATTACTTCCTGTTGAATTACATATGCTATGGGTCCGGATGACCGGATGAGCGCATAGCCGTATACAGTTTCAATAAGCCAATAAACTATATAGTTGCATCTGTTATAACAATAAGTAACACTATCTTTCACTACATCAATTAACATGCTTCAAAGTGGAGAGGTTTGAGGCCAAATGCGCGTGCCATAGTAAGGTCCTGTAAGGTCTTTGCTCCAACTTTTATTAGGTAAGAAACCATGGTTGTCTAAACAGGGTATATTATTTCTACTAGTGCTCACATAATTAACCATTATGATGAGTAATTACAATAATTGAGGCAATTAATCCTTCAAAAACCAATTAAGCAATAATCAATAGATTAATGGATAGCATTGTTTTAGGGAGGAATTTGCGTGATGGATGGTTTTGATCCTTCGGATCTGCCAGACTGGTGCTTTTATAAGTAAGAACTACAGATTAATGGATATTGTTTTAGAAAGGGAGGCAACTTTGAACTGTAGCCATTGGATTTGCGTGATGGATGATTTTGATCCTCCGGATATGCCAAAATGCTACTTTTGCAGGTAGATAGACTAACCAAAACTATTTATGTTAACTCTGCTCGGAAAAAAAAAGATGACAAAAGCTTAAATAGTTGGTGTGTTTTAGGAATAGAGATGTGTTTAAATAGTTGGTGTGTTTTAGGAATAGAGATGTGTATGTGTTTTGGGAATAGAGATGTGTATTCAGTCACATTTGGAGTCTGTATGAGTTTCAAACATAAATCCAAGCAAACTTGGTGTAGGAACTATCTGGTTTATTATTATTATTTTGTAACAAGTGCCGATGAAAACCGGGGGAGTTGTTTTCATGAGGGTGATATCCACATGAGATGCAAGCTGCTGCCTGTTCAGGGTGTATTGGGGTGAACAAATGAATGGGATGGGATGGGATGGTATGAGATAGACGATCCATCATAGATGGTATGGTACAAATTAGGATAGTATGGTTAGTCAAGATAATTAAGATTTTATTTTAAATGGGATGGTTCAAAGATGGTGTTTAGGGATAGAGTTCAAGTATTAGCAGATTAATAAATTAAAGTATTAGTATAATTATTAAATTTTACCTTTATTACAAAACATTACAAAAAAAATATTTAACTAAATTAATTATTTTAACTATCCATTAATTGACCAACTAATTGCCTTGATCCACTGATCATACACATACACATCGTATACAGAGGCAGCGGCGGATCCGGCGCTGGTCCAGGCCTCGGGCCGGGCGGTACACTTTTGTTTTTGCACCTTGTATTTTCGGCTGGTGCTCTGATATTTTTTGCTGGCCCCGAGGCCCAGCTCCGCCCCTGCACAGAGGAAGAGGGAACAACGTAGAGGACGCGCTCATTTTTGCTACAACATATTTGGGGAGCAAGAATCTGACATATTTGGGGAGTAAGAATCCGAATGACCCATCCAGCACAAGTTGGTCAGGTCGACTCAACCAAACACACGGATGAAATGGATGATGACATATTCACAACCATCCTGTCCATGTATGCTCTGGGATTTTTGCGTAAGAAACTTTCGCAAGTGAGGATGGAAATATAAATGAGTTGCTAAGGCCGTACCAACTCAAGCGGATCTTGTTGGAGATGTAGACGACCAAAGTGGCTCCTCGAGCTGCAAATTTGTATCATTATTAACAAGGGACAGCAAACTTCAACAATGATAATAGCCTGCAAATGAGATTAAAGCAAAAAGAGGAGAGAACAATGACCAACCACGGACGTGAAGCTTCCGAGAGAAAGAAAGACAGAGGAGAGCAGGAGCCTCCAGAGGGATTAACACGGTAAGAGAAGCTAGAAATCTCCCAACCTCGAACGCGCAGGAAGGCTACTTATAGCCTACAGCTTGCATACAGGTACGATGACCGGTGGTGACGGGACACAGCGTGAAAACTGGGTCCATTCTGACCCGCAGACCAAAGTGGACCGGTTACTAGATGGGTTACGCTGGTAGACGGTCTAGACATGCCCTTTGGGCCGTTCGTGCCGTGCTGGGCTGCACAAGCCTGTTTGGGTTAAAGTCTGTCCATTTAGACAGGTTTGAAAATATAAAATATATAAAATTCAAAAATTGATATAAAAATTGAACAAATAAGACAAAAATATAATAAAGAGCCTATTAATTTTCAACTGGCTAACTCGTTAAAAGCTTTGTCAAGTAAAAACTCAAAATGATAAAACATTGGCGAAGGAAAAAGAGTACAACATATAGCTCTAAATACATCCTTGTTCCACGTGTCATTGTCTAAGTACAGATTTTCGAACACCTCCAACAATTGTGGATTTTTAACATAGTGTTGTGTTCGTGAATCAACTTGTTCCTAGTTCTTCACAGTTAGAAGTATCTCCACCATCTTATTTGTGGGACTTATTTTCTCTCCTCCAATATTCTTCCAGAAAGATTGAAAGCGGACTTGGAGAAAACCGTAGAGACAAGAACAGTTAACACATCACGTGCAAGTATGGATAACATGGGATATGTTAATTTATGAGCTTGTTATTGTAAAATTTCGAAGCCTTCTGAGTTGAAATGCATTGTATCGCTGTTCAGATAGGTAGATAGTTCTCCACTCCTTGTGAGTCTTGGCTGAGTAGGTGACGGTGTAGAAGAAGAAGACCTAGACCTGTAGGAAGAGCTACCGAAAATCTTGCCCTATATATTTGTCTTGCTACTTGAGGCGGGGTTACCAGAGATCGTTGCGAGCGAGCTCCTCGGAACTTATTTTCATATCTTTGGTAAACCTCATATAACCGAGAATGAACTTATATAAAATAGTTAGTATAGTAACCATTACATCAATGGAGGACAAAGTTCAATCCAAGAGCACGAAATCAAATCAAAACTCTCTAGAACCCTAACCTCCACTAATTCTCTCCCTAAGCAAAATAGGGTTTCAACAATAATGAAAGGGTTGAGGGGTGCAGCCCACCACCTCCTCCTCTATTATAGTGGAGGCTTAGACCTTCTAGAAGATTAACATAAATGGGTTCCCGTTAAGGCCCAACACAAGCGGGTCACACTGCGCACGCATTTTAAAGCATCGTCTTCAACACCTCTTGAGCTAAACCGCTTTCTCTTTGCGTCGTCTTACGCTTGCGGGTTGGTAAAAGGTCACCAAGGTGGTATTTGGTAAGATTACCAAAATACCCTTCTGCGGTCTTTCTCAGAAGACCAGGAGTCCATCTGTGCAAGCACTTCGCCGCTTTCATACGTGTAGGTTGATCAAGCGGCTCTCCATGCTGCCCAAGTTCTCCCATCCAGGCTCATGAAACCACCATGGCACTTGCAGGCTCGCGTACCAGCTTGATCAAACCGATCGCATCGAACTATCCGTTCGGTCCTCTTTGTCTATCTGCACTATACTTGAGTTCATTGACCTCTTCGGCATTGTCGATCGATTACGGACCTCGACTCTTAAGCCTAGTCCGATCATCCTCGTAGATTGACCGTCGTTGACCACCAAGCAACTTGCACAACAATAGACAAGCGCTCCTTGAGTGAGCTCTTGTCCTCCTTGTTGGAGTGGCTTTGTAAGCATCTTGTGAGATCAATCAATCTTGTGATGCTTGCTTGAGAGATCATTTGTCTCCTCTTTGTGTTCTTCTCTCATTTGATGAATTTGGTGCTTCCTTGATTCAAGTGTTTAAACTTGGTCTTTTGACCCTTGTGTCTTGCTTTGATGTGTGGGAGTACTCTAGAATCATCTAGACCATCAACCCCCTAGCAAAAAAAAAAAAAAAAAAAAAAAAAAAAAAAAAAAAAAAAAAAAAAAAAAAAAAAAAAAAAAAAAAAAAAAAAAAAAAAAAAAAAAAAAAAAAAAAAAAAAAAAAAAAAAAAAAAAAAAAAAAAAAAAAAAAAAAAAAAAAAAAAAAAAAAAAAAAAAAAAAAAAAAAAAAAAAAAAAAAAAAACCCCCCCCCCCCCCCCCCCCCCCCCCCCCCCCCCCCGGCGCCCCCCCCCCCCCCCCCCCCCCCCCCCCCCCCCCCCCCCCCCCCCCCCCCCCCCCCCCCCCCCCCCCCCCCCCCCCCCCCCCCCCCCCCAACCAAGATCGATTCAATACAAATTTCACTCTAATAGCTATGGAAGCTATGAAGATCAATATCGATACAATGAAGGCTAGTATTGAATCCAATCTAAACCCGAAGCAAAACAACCAAAATCAACATGGGCTAAAATTCTAAGGTTGGGTGGTCGACCTCTATGTTAATGGCGGTCGGACCGGTCAACTAGGATCGACCTCAGGTCGATGAACAGTAAAAATAACCTAAAAAACGAAGTTGCAAATAGATGTAACTTTTGATCTACAACTCCAAACTTGATGAAACTTGGAACACATCTTCTCTAGGATGTCAGGAACCTATTCCAATCGAAGATCGTGAAGATCCTTGGAAAATTTACGACCTTTTTTCCGTTTGAGAGGAGGATGGTTCAAAATCAAGTCAAAACGAAAACTAAATCCAAAAACTTGCTCGTGTGTGATTGATGATCAAGATGATCCTAGATGTGTTTCCATATGTCACAGTAAGCTAGATCACGTGAAGAAATCAATCAAAGACTCACGAATCAAGGAAAGACTCAAAATCACCAAATAGAGAGAAGGAAGGCAAAGAGACACATCTTTGAGCAAACTTTCCTTGGATTGATTTGATAGGGTTTGGGTTTACAACCATTACATCAATGGAGGACAAAGTTCAATCCAAGAGCACGAAATCAAATCAAAACTCTCTAGAACCCTAACCTCCACTAATTCTCTCCCTAAGCAAAAATAGGGTTTCAACAATAATGAAAGGGTTGAGGGGGTGCAGCCACCTCCCTCCTCTATTTATAGTGGAGGCTTAGACCTTCTAGAAGATTAACATAAATGGGTTCCCGTTAAGGCCCAACACAAACGGGTCACACACGCACGCATTTTAAAGCATCCTTCAACACCTCTTGAGCTAATACCTCTTTATGCGTCTGCTATACCCGCTGGGTTGGCAAAGGTCACATAGGTGGTATTTGGTAAGATTACCAAAATATCCCTTCTGGTCTTTCTCCGAAGACCAGGAGTCCATCTTGCTAAGCACTTCCGCTTCGCTCATACGTGTAGGTTGATCAACCGCTCTCCATGCTCAAGCAAGTCTCCCATCCGGCCCATACCGAAACCACCATGGCACTTGCACCGACTCCGAGCGATCAAACCATCAGCATCGAACTATCCGTTCGGTCCTCTTTGTCTACTCGCACTATACTTGAGTTCATTGACTCACAGCATTGTCGATCGTACGGACCTCAGTCCAAGCCTAGTCCGATCATCCTCGTAGTGACCGTCGTTGACCACCAAGCAACTTGCACAACAATAGACAAGCAAATCGAATCCGGAATAAGTTCTTCACAACTTGACCCACGTTAGTCAATAACATGCATCATGCAACACATATGCATAAACTCATGACTTTGACCTAATCTAACATCGCCTGCCACAACGGCGAGATCAAGACAACCGGTCGTCGCCCCTTGGTCGGTCTCGACACATCTCCCTGGCCTCGATCGCCAGCAGCTTGGCACGACCGGATGGGACTTACCAAATTTAGCCCCGAAATCCGACCATGGATTTTGGGCTAATCCAAAAATAGGTTGAGAGGTGGAGTCCCAGCCCATCATTTGAGCTCAAAATTATTTAAATCGAAGGTTTGATTTTCAAGCAGATTTATTTTGGACGTCCGGCTGGGGGTCGGCGAATGCGGCCCTTGTATGGCGATGCGAGTTAGCATTCGCATTGATGCATGTTGATTGTTTTAATGTTTAGTTATCAATGCTTTATTTCATATTCATTGAACTAAGGGTCAATGTGAAGAACTTGTTCCGAACGTTTGTTTCATTGCGGTGGCTTGCGTCAAGACGGAGTGGATGGACTCGCTGGAGCGAGGTCGACGATCGGATGGGGTCGTGACTCAAGAATGGCAAGGATCGACGTGGTTCACTTGGTTGGATCAGGGGGATCTCGTGGAGTCTGAGGTTGGTTCGACAAGAGGCTGGCCGATGAGACCCGATCAACCCGTGGAAGGGGATTTCAAGTATGGGGTCCCATGTGAGGGCCCAAATGTGACTCTAGTCCTCTTTAGTATAAATAGGAGGGAAGGAAAACTTGAGGCATTCATTTGGTTTCCTGTTTCTAGTTAGGTTTGGAGAGAGGGGAGATTTCTTGAGCTTTGTCCTCCTTGTTGGAGTGGCTTTGTAGATCTTGTGAGATCAATCAATTGTGATGCTTGTGAGATCATTCTCCTCTTTGTGTTTCTCTCATTTGGATGAATTTGGTCCTTGATTCAAGTGTTTAAACTTGGTCTTTTGACCTTTGTTCTTGCTTTGATGGAGTACTAGAATCATCTAGACCATCAACCCCAAGCAAGTCTTGAATCAAAGTTTTCATATTTCTAGGGTTTGTGCACTTCTTTGGTAAAAACTTGAGAGATCGATTCTGAAGTGGATCTGACGGATCGTCGCTAGAAATAGGTCTCTAATATCATTAGGGAGGTGTGCTCGAAATTTGGTCAAGTTTCATTGGTTGAATCAAAAGTTGGATCAAATTTCGTTTTGGATTTAGGTGGATTTTTCGATCTTGGGCGAACCAGTCGACGGTCTTATGTGTTGATCCGATCGCTGTGATATCAGTTCATTTGTCTTCTTGGTCGAACAGCTATCCACGGTCCGACCGCCAGTTAGTTCTTGCCGGTCGGACCATTGGTTGAACGTCGGTCCGACCGCTCGTGGTAGCTGGTCGACTGCCCTGTCGCCTGATCAACCCTTTGAGTTTAAGTCTCCACATTTGTGTTGTGTGGTTGTCGGGGTTATCGAATTGACAAGAGTTTCAGCTGTGTGCTTCTTGATCTTCTTAGCTTTCATAGCTAAAGGAGTAAAGTTCGTGTTGGTTTTGATTTAGGCGAGAAAGTTTTGAAAGCGCCTATTCTTCCCCACACTAGTCGCTTTCCGGTCCTACATATAGTCTAACCAGAGCAATGACACTAAGAAGATCAAATACACTACCAAATGCATCAATTTTACCTCTAGGATCTAAAAGAAATACAAATGCATATAGGTAAGGGATTTTCTTCAATATTTATGGTATTTAGTTTTACAGAATAATAGCATCACGTAAAACTAAGTCATTTTGACATTTTCAATTGAAGTAATCAGAAATACTATGACGATGATAGAAGATGTTAGATAATACATTGTTGGACCGAAAGGCGACTAGATGGGGTGAATAGACACGCCACTTTTACAACCAAGATCGATTCAATACAAATTTCACTCTAATAGCTATGGAAGCTATGAAGATCAATATCATCATGGAAGGCTAGTATTGAATCCAATCTAAACCAACAAAACAACCAAAATCAACATGGGCTAAAATTCTAAGCGTTGGGTGGTCGACTCTATGTTAATGGCGGTCGGACCGTCCTTGGTCGACCTCGATCGATGAACAAAAAACAACCCAAAAACGGTTGCAAATAGATGTAACTTTTGATCTACAACTCCAAACTTGATGAAACTTGGAACACACCTTCTGGATGTTAGGAACCTATTCAATCGAAGATCGTGAAGATCCTTGGAAAATTCGACCTTTTTCTTTGAGAGGAGGATGGTTCAAAACCAAGTCAAACGAAAACTAGATCCAAAACTTGCTCGTGTGATTGATGATCAAGATGATCCTAGATGTGTTCCCATATTGAAATCTGAAATGGCAAGAGGGGGTGAATGGTGCCTTCTTAAATTAAGATCCTCCTCCCAAGTGTCCACACAGCAACCCAATACACTCTGATAATCATAAGACGAGAAATGAATCAAATCCAAGAAGTTAAACAAAATTTGGGCGGTTCCGAAATCGAAGTTCGATTATCCTGCGTGTTCCGGCATCCGTGGAAGTTAGAAATTTCGGCTCCTCACAAAATCGGAAGTTCCGGTTCTCGTCGGAAGTTCCTCGTAGTTCCGGTAACAGAGGTAGTTCCGATTCTGTAAGAAGAACGTCTGAATTTGCCAAAATCAAATACTCACGATTTGCTTCTCTTCTTGAGTCAATTCTCACAGGACATCATCCTAAACATTATATTGACCTCATTGAGAATAAATTTGACAAATATCCACTAATCAAAGGAAAATCGGTTTTGAGAAAACTTGGGGAGAGACCAAAATCAAAATTGCAAGATTCTTGGATTCTTGGCTTATGAAACTTTGAGGATAGCTACTTAATAGCCTCGGACTCAACATGTCAAGTTTCATACCATCTCAAGAGAGGAACCAAGAATTTCACCAAAAACTTAGAAAAGAGAAGTGACGAGGCACATCAGAGAAATAAACTTGAAATTTCATTTCTTGAAACCAAGGATTCAGAGGGTTCGATCGTAAAGCGTTACCACACAAGAAATGATTACAAAGGACTCAATCCATCCTCTCCTCTCCATCTCAAGAACACACAAGAACACAAGAGAGAGAACCGAGTCAAGAAGGGAAAACCAACGGAGACATCTCCCTCTTTTACGACTCCCAACAACTAAAGCCTAAAGCCAAAACAAACTCTCAAAACCACTTTTGACTCTAGCAACAACCATACATTTTCAAAGCCTCCTCTCATTTATAGCCCTTGGCTAACGGTCTCTAACTTTCATTACTCGTGCTATAACCGAATCGATCTCGACCTCCTTCAAGCCTAGTCCGATCATCCTCTGCCGATTCACCAAGTTCACCTCATGCACACATCCAGAAGCAATCACGAATTTCACTTGTTGTCCACGACTATCAACCACTTGAGTTCACCATGCTTCGAACATCTCGACTTCGCTATCGACCTCGCACGCACAGCTGCGTCATACAGGTGCCCGGCCACCTGTGTTCCTATGCCCGACCGCGTCCTTGACGCCCGTGCTACCAACATTAGACAAGAAACCACATCACATTTAATCAATACTTTGGAGATCAATGGAATTAACATATTGACTCTGTCTGCAAACTCATTTAGCCCGAGTCAACAACACTCAAACTGCCAAAAATCCTATGACACTCGACCGCTCATGAATCAGACAATCGGCCAAGTTCCGCTTTCCGCAGGAACGTTCACGATGTTTTATCGAAACTTCGTGAAACACAAGCCGTTACCATTAGCCAATTGTAATCACAAGATCAGAAACCCAGTACACATAGATGAACAAATTACAAACTTTTCAACAAAAGTTCAAAACTCGATCCTCATGAGGACCAACCTCTAACCATGGTCTCTCACATATGTCTCTCATAGCTACGATCATGAAGAAATCAATCAAAATCACGAACTCTTATATGGTAAAGACTTGTAAGCATCGTAAAGTAGAGTTTACTAGGAAGGCATATCAGACGACACATCTTCTAGGAAGTACAAACCATGTCCTTGGATTCTGATATTGTATTAGGGTCTTCGTTAGAATTATTAACAGACAAATTGCATTACAATGATGACAAGATCATTCATGATGTAGCAAGAAGGAAATGGTATGTACTCAAATCGAGTAAGAACCTATCCATGGCTCTAGAGTTCACGTTCCTAAAGTAATTGAGAATAGGTTTTATCTATAAGACCAAAGTCTTAGGGTGACTTTGATAACCTCCTCCTGCAATATTCTCATAGTGGTCTACACTCAATTAATTTTAAACCTATAATGTCTTTTCTCCATTAGCCCAATCAACATTAAACAATGAGCAACTACACTAAAATAATCATCCTACCCAACCACTCCTATGTCAGGTCAAGGTCCTCTTGAAATGGTCTAAATAGTTCTTTTATTTTATTACGACATTCATTGTAGTATTTTATTAAATCCCTAGTTGTTGTCTATCTAGAAATTGAAGAAAATCTAGGACTATGCGCAGTTCTAATGTAATTTTGAAAATAGTAGACTCCTCAAAATCTAACGACAAATCCTCAGAAGCAATTAAACGACAGAGATATTGACAAGCTACCTCAGGATCATAGTCCCAACTACAAACTATACTGTCGGGGTTGTACTGTAGCTGCATCGCCTCATCATCAATCCTTGCTCGGGTTTGTAGCATGTCCAAGCAAGTGCCTCATTCCACCTACAGACTTTGCAGACAATTCATTGCGATAAATTTTGTAAATAGCATGTGGTACCTCATTTCCCTATGCATCTTGACTTGTGTTCATTGAAATTCTCACCTCCGATGTGGTCGATCTTTGTTCCGGTTGGTGTGGAGTTTAATGCTATCGTGAAGCCTGATGACAGAACTCGCCTTGCCATTTCGGTTGGCTAGCGCCGTCTACCTCCATGAGCAATTTTCCAACAGTGAAAGTCAAGTGAATCACTAACATCAAAGTTCGTCACAATGCCCATAACAAACTGCAAAATTGAAACTATCTTATTACTTTCATCTTAGCATAACAAGCACTAACAATAAATTTACCTCTAGGATCTAAAAGAAATACAAATGCATATAGGTAAGGGATTTCTCTTCAATATTTATGGTATTTAGTTTTTACAGCAATAATAGCATCACGTAAAACTAAGTCATTTTCGTACATTTTCAATTGAGTAGTAATCTGTAAAATACTATGCACGATGATAGAAGATGTTAGATAATACATTGTTGGACCGAAAAGGCGACTAGATGTGGGGTGAATAGGAGCACGCTCACTTTTACAACCAAGATCAGATTCAATACAAATTTCACTCTAATAGCTATGGAAGCTATGAAGATCAATATACGAGTACAGCGGAAGGCTAGTATTGAATCCAATCTAAACCCCGAAGCAAAACAACCAAAATCAACATGGGCTAAAATTCTAAGCGTTGGGTGGTCTGACCTCTATGTTAATGGCGGTCGGACCGGTCACCTTGGGCGGTCTGACCTCCAGTCTGATGAACAGTAAAAACAACCCAAAAAACGAAGTTGCAAATAGATGTAACTTTTGATCTACAACTCCAAACTTGATGAAACTTGGAACACACCTTCTCTAGGATGTTAGGAACCTATTCCAATCGAAGATCGTGAAGATCCTTGGAAAAGTTACGACCTTTTTCTGTTTGAGAGGAGGATGGTTCAAAACCAAGTCAAAACGAAAACTAGATCCAAAAACTTGCTCGTGTGTGATTGATGATCAAGATGATCCTAGATGTGTTCCCATATTGAAGTACTGAAATGGCAACAGAGGGGGGGTGAATGGTGCCTTCTTAAATTAAGATCCTCCCCTCCCAAGTGTCCACACAGCAACCCAATACACTCTGATAATCATAAGACGAGAAATGAATCAAATCCAAGAAGTTAAACAAAATTTGGGCGGTTCTGTCAGAAATCGGAAGTTCCGATTATCCCTGCGGTAGTTCCGGTCATCCAGGTGGAAGTTCCGTAAATTTCTGGGCTCCTCTGTCAGCAATCGGAAGTTCCGGTTCTCCAGTGCGGAAGTTCGCTTTTGCTGTAGTTCCGATGCAAACAGAGGTAGTTCCGATTACTCTGCATCAAGAATGAACGCATCGAATTTGCCAAAAATCCGAAATACTCACGATTTGCTTCTCTTCTTGAGTCAATTCTCACAGGACATCATCCTAAACATTATATTGACCTCATTGAGAATAAATTTCAGACAAATATCCACTAATCAAAGGAAAATCGGATTTCTTGAGAAAACTTGGCAGGAGAGACCAAAAATCAAAATTCGCAAGATTCTTGGATTCTTGGCTTATGAAACTTTGAGGATAGCTACTTAATAGCCTCAGGACTCAACATGTCAAGTTTCATACCATCTCAAGAGAGGAACCAAGAATTTCACCAAAAACTTAGAAAAGAGAAGTGACGAACAGAGGCACATACAGAGAAATAAACTTCAGAAATTTCATTTCTTGAAACCAAGGATTACAGAGGGGTTCCGATACGTAAAGACGTTACCACACAAGAAATGATTACAAAGGACTCAATCCATCCTCTCCCTCTCCATCTCAAGAACACACAAGAACACAAGAGAGAGAGACCACCAGGGAGTCAAGAAGAGGAAAACCAACGTAGAGACATCTCCTGCTCTCTTTTACGCACTCCCAACAACTAAAGCCTAAAGCCAAAACAAACTCTCAAAACCACTTTTGACTCTAGCAACAACCATACATTTTCAACAGGCCTCCCTCTCTATTTATAGCCCTTGGCTAACGGGTCTCTAACCTGTTACGCCGGCTAAACCCGAACAGATCTCGCTCTCGCTTGTGCAGCCTTGCGAAATTACCATTTCGCCCCTCATGCACCTTCCGGGAAGCTCACGCATTCCTTGTTGTCCACGACTCGCAACCACTTGGAGTTCACGCCGTCTTCGACACATCTCGACCGCTCGACTCAACGCCACTGCGCCTAGTCCGCCACCTCGTGTCTAGCCACGACTCCGTCTTGACGTCCTGCAGCCAACATAGACAAGAAACACATCACATAGCACTGTTTGAGATAATGGAATTAACATTTGTACTTGTCTCAAACTCGTACACGAGTCACACAACTCAAAACCAAAAAATTATACACTCACTGCTCAGGTCTGCGCACAATCGGAAGTTCCGCTTTCAGCGGAAGTTCGATGATCTGTACTCCATGAGAATACAAGGCGTAGTTCCAAGACAAGACATAATCAAAACAAAGAAGACAACAAAGAAGGAACCAAATTACAAACTTTTCAACAAAAGTGTCAAATACTCATCACTCGCATGGGGACACCTCTCACATGGTCTCTCACATATGTCACTGCAAGCTAGATCACATGAAGAAATCAATCAAAGACTCACGAATCAAGGAAAGACTCAAAATCACCAAATAGAGAGAAGGAAGGCAAAGAGACACATCTTTGAGCAAACATTCCTTGGATTGATTTGATAGGGTTTGGATTTACAGCCACTCCATCAATGGAGGACAAATTTCAATCCAAGAGCACGAAATCAAATCAAAACTCTCTAGAACCCTAACCTCCACTAATCCTCTCCCTAAGTAAAACTAGGGTTTCAACAATAATGAAAGGGTTGAGGGGGTGCTGCCACCTCCCTCCTCTATTTATAGTGCAGGTTTAGACCTTCTAGAAGATTAACTTAAATGGGCTCCCGTTAAGGCCCAACACAAACGGGTCACACACGAACGTATTTTAAAGCGCTGTCTTCAACACCTCTTGAGCTAAACCGCTTCTCTTTGTGTCGTCTTGCGCCGCGGGTTGGCAAAAGGTCACCAAGGTGGTATTTGGTAAGATTACCAAAAAATACCCCTTCTCGGTCCTTCTCCGAAGACCAAGTCCATCTACGCGAAGCACTTCGCCTGCTCCGCCACATGTAGGTTGATCAACGGCTCTCTCCATGTCGGCAAGTCTCTCCCATCCGGCTCCCACCGAAACCACCATGGCACTTGCACCGACTCCCGCGCTGCTTGATCAAACCCAGATCGAATCGTCTGCTCGGTCCTCTTTGTCCATTCTGCACCATACTTGAGTTCATTGACCTCACCCGGCATTGTCGATCGTTTTGGAACTCAGCTCTCCAAGCCTAGTCCCGATCATCCTCGTCGTTGACCGTCGTTAACCACCAAGCAACTTGCACAACAATAGATAAGCAAATCGAATCCGGAAATAAGTTCGTCACAACTTGACTCACGTTAGTCAAAACATGCATCATGCAACACACATGCACTGAAACCCATGACTTAGCATATTTTTCAAAACATGCATCATGCAACACATCATGCAACTTGCTGTCGAAAATTAAAATTTTCAAAATTTAGCATATTTTTTGTGAATTTTGCCGCCTGCCTGCGCCCCTGCCTGCACTGCCCGGCTGCTCGTCCCGTTTCTTCTTTTCTTCCTCCCCTTCCCCTGTCGTGCCCGTCTCTCCCTCTTCTCCCTCAGCGCCGGCCTCCCCCCTCTGCCTCCTCTCACTCTCCTCCCTCAGCGTTGGAGGTGCTTCCAGATGCGCCGCCACCGTTGGCTGGAACCCTCTGGGCTCTAGGCAAGGTCCATGGCGACCTTCACCCGCACGTGAGTTCTCCATAGCCCAGATCCAATCGTCTCTGCTTGGTTTTCCGTTTCTATCCATGTGCTCCGTGCTCTCTAACGATTCATGTGATTCGTATTTTCATATTGGGGCGAATCTGTGCTTTCTCTATTTGGATGATTCGAGTGCGTTTTGTTGTTGTAACTGCAGGTGCTAGCCGAGGCAGGGAAAGCCCAAGTGGTTGCTTTCGACGAGATCGACAAGGCTCCGGAGGAGAACGCAAGAGGAATCAAATAGTGATCTTGTGGGATTGTTTTTTTTTTTTTTTTGGATGATTCGAATTTGAGTGTTTTTTTGGGACAGATGCTTGTGTCATTCTGTGGGAAAACAGATCAAATAGTAGGAGAAAGGCATTATGGCATTATGCTCATGTTGATTGCCCGGGGCATGCCGATTATGTCAAGGTAAATAGCTTATGTGGATTGCCCGGCCGGGACTGTTATATGGGAGCTTATCAGCTTAAACTTGTCAGATTTTGGTACCAGACTACCGGTGCGTGTATTTTTCTACCAGAGCTTCCAGATTTGCTTGTAACGTGGCTCGGAAAGTCTAGAATTCCAGCCTGGTTATGTTAATGTGCCAGAAGGGTCTGATGGGTTGTGCCGGGCTCGTACTGTGTCTAGTACAGTCCGATATTGTTTGTGTCGTGTCGGGCTGACACATAGTGCCAAAATAGCGGACCAAACACGGCATGGGTCGTCATGCCAGGCCGGCACAGGCCATGAACAGCACGGGCCGCGCCATGCCTGGACCGGTCCTACAGTGCAATATCTCAGGCCGGCATGACCGGCACGGCCATCTGGCCAGCTCTAGTGAAAACCTGCTGCTAGAGAGGCTTCCCGGGCCGATCGAAAGCACCGGATTGTCAGTAGAGCCCGGGCACAGTACATCCCACACTATAGCTGGACCGGGCCGACTCGCCGTGCCGTGCTGCGGTCGTCACCTCGGCTCATCGTCACCATGCTATCCTTCTATAAATACATTGAAAATAGGAAGTGTTACTGCTTTTGTTTTTTGAGAAAATTGTTACTCACTCATAATGGCATGGCTAAGCAAGTTATAAACAATTTATATATATATAAAAAAGAAGCGACAGATGTGGAAATTTTTTTGACCCCTCTTAAAAATGCAACACCTAAAAACATAAAAATGCCACCACATCAAAACAGTGCAACCATTCACGAGCAAAAAATGCAACCACCATAAAACAAAAATGCATCACCCTAGAATATAAAAATGCGAACATATAATTCGCCAAAAAAAAATGCAACCATATAAAAAAGACACAACACAAAGAATTCAGCAGATCGCCACTAAACAATACAGCACATGGCTGGATGCGCGTTGCCAGTTGCCACCGCCTGACTTGCTGATGCTGGCCCGCGCACCTCGCTGTCGCCACTTGCCGCACAGACCACTCGCACAGTCGCACCTCGCTGCCGCCTCCTGGCCTACTCCCGCTCAGATTTGGAGGGTGCAGCGGCGGAGGGTGCAGTAAGCCAGGCCTTAAAGACGGTGGAGGAGGCCGGTGATGGTAGCGGACAGCTGTGAGCAATGCAAATTGGCGATAAGCACAACCGATCCTGAAAAACTCTCTCATTCGTTGTGAGCCATATCGCCCAAGTTGCTGAAGCTAGCAGCATATTCAAATATCACATTCTGATTTCTGACGAGCACCACTAAGACCCATGCACACACAAAAAAAAATGTTGCAAACTACGTACCTCCCCTTCCACAGGCAGGCGGTGGCCGTGATTGGATGGCCGCGCGCGACGCCCTACATCCCTTCCCTATCTTCTCCTTTGGCGACCGCCGCCGCCATGACTGCCACCGCCGTGACGGGCCTTGGCCTCCTTCGCATCATCCAACTATCCAAGTAAACGCCTGTATACGACCACGCGATAGGATTGATTTGGATGCCTTCAGTACTATGCTTCCACGCGACGATGCATGGGCTGACATGACCTCGGTTGTGAATTTCACCTCCGTTCCTGTTCATTTTAACTTACGGGCCGGCATTGACGTCGCCGATGGGCTGATGTCGGCGAAGAAACCTGCTTGCGCTAGCTTCCAGTTTCATGCTACACCTGCAGCTACGTACCCATCTTTACCGGGCACAAATGAAACCACCGCCGCGGCGCCATCGAGTTTATGGTTAGTGAGCGCCATCACCTCGCGCGTGTGACATGTTAGAAGTTAATCTCGTTCCGTTCCTGTTTTAGTCCATATCATAGTCAAATAATTTAGCCACATTCGACTTGGAGTAGTGTGTGCGTGTATATAAAAGAACACCAACCAATGCCATATAAACATAACAGGGAAGTGGAGTTAAGAAAGAAAAGAAGTGCAGCAGGGTGCTGCTATCACGGGAAGAAGCAAGAGTTGATTCAAGAAAAAAGATTTGAAGAGAAGCAATAAAAATTGCAGAGCGTTGCCGAGGCGTGAAATCTTACTCCGATCAGTTGCTTATGTTTTGGATCGGCCAACAATTGGTATCAGAGCCTGCATTCGATCCGGCGATGCATCGACCATCTTTCCACTCACCTACCCAGCCAAAGATGCCCAACAACGTCGGCGAACGTCTGGAGGCGGGATCCGGCAGCGGCAGCGGTGGCGGTGGGGAAGTTGTGATCCATCACGTGGTGAGGGGGTTAAGAGGCTCGGTTGTATACCCGATGTTGACGCGAACCAACTATGGAGATTGGTCTCTCGTGATGAGGGTGAATCTACAAGCACAAGGCATGTGGGAGGCGATCGACCCCGGCAATGGCGACTACCGTGACGACATGATGGCGTTGTCTGCCATACTCCGAGCCGTTCCGTCGGAGATGCTGTCTACACTTGCGGTCAAGAACACCGCCAAGGACGCATGAGACACCATCAAGACAATGCGCATGGGTGTCCAGCGCGTACGCGAGGCAAAGGCGCAGACGATACGCAAAGAATTTGATGACATCAAATTCAAGAGCGGTGAGTCGGTGGATGACTTCGCAATGCGGCTCACCGGCCTAGTCAACAACTTGGAAATACTCGGGGATAAGATTGAGGAAGACCGCGTTGTTAAAAAATTCCTTCGTGTCGTCCCGCCAAGATATTCTCAGGTAGCGATCTCAATTGAAACGCTCGTTGACTTGCAGACACTCTCGGTGGAAGAGCTCATCGGACGACTAAAGGCCGTAGAAGAGCGCTACGAACAAGACAATATCGACGATGCCAGCGGACACGTGCTCCTTACAGAGTGGCTTGCGCGCATGAAGTAGCGCGAACATGGCCAGGGCTCGTCTGGCAGACAAAAGTCCGGTAGTAGCAGACAGTTTTACAAGGAATCGTCGGAGGAGGACGACCGTGGCTCATCAAGAAGCCGTGAGCGTGGACGTGGGCGTGAGCGAGGCGGCAGAGGAGAACTTGGAGATTGGGCTAGGTAAGACGATGGTGACAGATCCCGTGATAAGTCACATATCAAGTGCTTTAAATGTGATAAATACGGTCACTATGTGTCGGAGTGCCGCAACCACATAAAGTACTTCAACTGCGATAAATATGGGCACTATGCTTCGGATTACCGAAACAAGAAGAAGAAGAACGAGGAGGTAAACCTCACCCGAGCTATTGAAGACGACGAGCCGACCCTGCTTCTCTCCTTATGTGTCAACCAGGCGCCGGTCATGGTGATGTTGAACGAGGAGAACGTAGTTCCTAAACTACGCACAGAGGGAGGCAACCATGATCATACTGATAAGTGGTACTTGGACAATGGAGCAAGCAATCATATGACAGGAGATCGCTCCATGTTCTATGAGCTTGACGAGAAGATTTCGGGCAAAGTCAAGTTTGTCGACGGCTCCACAGTGCAAATAAGAGGCAAAGGATCAATGCTATTGCAATGCAAGAACGGTGATCAGAGGATGCTGACTGAAATCTATTATATACCAAGTTTGTGTAACAACATACTCAGTCTCGGGCAGTTGGCGAAACAGGGGTGCAGGGTGGTGCTGCAGGATGAGCTCTTGCGTGTCTATAACAAGAACAAAGATCTGTTGATGAAGGTGAAAAGATCCCCAAACCAGTTATATAAAATTTTCCTGAAAGCTTGTAAATCAGTTTCTGTGAAGGACAGTCTGGAAGAGCCAGAGTGGAACTGGGGAGTAGTGCTAGGACAGGAGGTCTCAGGCGTTATTGATCTCACCGGCCAAAGACATGGCGGGACCCAAGGACGACACGAGGTTAGCGCAGGAGGCGCAGTAGGCGGAGCCTCGGGGGGGGGGGGCAGACGGCACGCAGGAAGGAGCGCATGGCACTCAAGGGGATGGTGAGTTCCACACGCATGCAGTTGCTGCAGGAGGAATCAGCGGCTCGGGTCAAACCCATGGACCCCATCGGCATGCAGGCACAGTAGGAGGGAGAGGCGGTGTAGCCTCAGCTAAGATGAACGCATGGAAGTGGGCAGACTTGGTCCAAAAGAGAGGAGCGAGAGGCTCAGGTAATGGCGAAGCCCAGGTGGTCGTGGGAGCAGGTGCTCCAGCCCAGGCAGGCGTGCAAGGAAGGACGAGTTCAGTCCATGTGCGAGGCGCGGCAAGCGTTGGTTTGTGTATAGCTCAGGATGGAGCAAACACAGACGGTAGGGCGGTATCAGCCCGAGAAGGAACGACGCGCACTAGAGTGCAGGTAAAAGAGGAAGACTTGAAAATTCAGATAAGAGAGAAGATCAACGTGATCAAGGTGAAGAAACAAGATTAAGAGGGTGATTGTTAGAAGTTAATCTCGTTTCCGTTCCTGTTTTAGTCCGTATCATAGTCAAATAATCTAGCTGCATCCGACTTGGAGTAGTGCGTGCGTGTGTATAAAAGAACACCAACCAGTGCCATGTAAAGATAACAGGGAAGTGGAGTTAAGAAAGAAAAGAAGTGCAGCCGGGTGCTGCTATCACGGGAAGAAGCAAGAGTTGATTCAAGAAAGAAGATTTGAAGAGAAGCAATAAAAATCGCAGAGCGTTGCCGAAGCGTGAAATCTTACTCCGATCGGTTGCTTATGTTTTGGATCGGCCAACATGACACCATGCGGCGAATCATGATTCATGATAGCCGGCCGGTGCAGTGCAGTACCACTGTACCAGCGCGTAGCGCGTAGCTAGTATGTAGATGCAGCCTCCCACCGAATGGCATGAACTACAATTAATTGAGTTACGAAGTTAGCACTGTTTTAATGTCGTCGGATGACAACACGTAAACCATCAAATTCGCTAAGAAGATGGTTGTAGATAAGCTGCCATGACAAGCCTTGAGTGTGTCCATCTGCGGCAATGTCAATGGTGTTAAAAGACTGTATAAAAGATTAACTATACATCTGCCGCATATATCTGATGTAAACCGAGGGGCTCCTGACTCCAGCCGCGGTAGCCGTCCCACATGGACGGTGCGACGGTGCGCGCCCGTGGACAGGGATCACCTTGACGTGGCTAAAAAGGGCAACAACAACTCTTGATTCGAATTCCTAACGTGATTGTATTCAAATATGTCATATTAGCAAATAAATTTCCTACTAGCACTCTAAGTTCTTTTACCTCTTTATATACCTCTTGTATGCCGCACGAGGAGAGTTGACACCTCATTGTAATCCCCGGCGATTTGTAAACACTTTTCATATAGTGATCATCACCGTTTGACGTCTGCAGTTTTTTTCTCGTAAGGGTTTTTCACGTAAAAATTTGTATCTTCTTTTGTTCCTATTGTTTCTAACAAGTTGTATCAGAGCACAGAATATTAGAGTTTTCGAGAGAGATACGAAG
The DNA here is from genome assembly GCA_036346395.1 of Hsuehochloa calcarea. Taxonomy (NCBI): domain Eukaryota; kingdom Viridiplantae; phylum Streptophyta; class Magnoliopsida; order Poales; family Poaceae; genus Hsuehochloa; species Hsuehochloa calcarea. The sequence goes on along the minus strand of CM070603.1, from coordinate 25,813,355 downwards.
AAAAAAATAACAGATCTATTCCGTGTGTCGCCGTCTCACGAGCGCGTCTTCGTCTTCTGTCGTTCGCGTGCGCGCAGAAGCAAGCCACGCTCATCCGTCCTTTCGTTTGCAGCCTTGGTCCTCGATTCTCAGCACTTCCTCGACGGTCTGTACGCGTCTTCTGCCGGTCCATGCGTTGCATCTTCAGTCAGCCCGTGCGTCCCCACAATCAGCCGATCAGCGCCAAGCCCAAAGGACAGCAGAGCACTCAAGGTGTTTACAGATTCATGTTTTGGCGCACAGCAAGCCATTAAGGTGCTCCTTTTTTTCAATCACGTCGCTTTCACATAGCAAGTCCAAGCACAGGTCCAAGAAGAATTACTTTTTAATAAATCTTGCTTCTTGTTCGTTCAATAGCAATTCATGTGGAGTTTAGCAATTTCGACGAATTTTTCTTCATCTACCTAATAAGTGTACCAGGTATTTGAAGATCTTTATTTCGTGTACACAGAAGGTGTACCAAAGATGTCGTGATTTTTTTGTTAGGTTTACACAGATCAGTACCAGCAAATTTCAGGTTTTATTCCTCACGGTGACTTTGAAGTGTGATCTTCCACTCTTAGGTCGAGACACAAGAATTTCAGGTTTTATTCCTCATGGTTAGGATGGGGTCTGTGTTGGCACAGATGGATTTGGATGATGCATTGTAAGGTTTTGAGAAATAATCTACCGCATGGACCGCAGATGAGAAACGCAAAGACCGTAAGGTTTTATCTCAGATTCACCTTTATTTATCAAATGATATTTTGCAGGAGGTTTTTAAGCAGAAGATATCTGCTGGATTATGACTGAAACTAAAATAAATTTGCATGACAAAGGATCTTACCAGCAAGATGCACATCAAGCAAAAATTGTACTCTCACAAATTGCAAGAAGGAGATCCGTGCTTGATCTTCTTTCGGTGTTTAAGGAGATCGTTGCCGACCTAGAGTCGATGGAGGTAAAATATGATGATGAGGATTTGGATCTTATTATTTTTGTGTTCACTGCCTAGTTCTTTTTCAAATTTCAGAGATACCATATTATATAGTAGAGATACTCTCACGCTTAGTGAAGTTTATGAAGCTTTGCATGCCAAGGAGAAGATGAAACAGATGGTACCTTCTGAAAATTCAAGCTCGTAAGGAGAAGACTTATTTGTTCATGGCAAGAAAAAGGAGAAGAACTCAAACAATGGATCTCGAGGTAAAAGTTCGAAAGACTACAAGAACCGGTCGAAATCAAGAGGCAAGTACAAATCATGCAATATTGTAATAAAAAGTGGGCACGACATCTCTGAATGCTGGAAGCTGCAGAATAAAGAAAAGAGAACTGGCTATTATAAGCCAAAAGGTAAACCATATGGTGAAGGTAAAACCTCTCTTGCTGCTGATGATAGTACTGATGGACAAATCCTTGTTGCCTTTGCAGGATGTGCTAAGACTAATAATGAATGTATTCTTGATTCCGTCTGTACCTTTCATATGTGTCCTAATAGGGATTGGTTTGCCACCTATGAAACTGTTGAAGGTGGTACTGTGTTGATGGGTGATAACTCATATTGTAAGGTTGTAGGAATTGGTTCAATTCAGATCAAGATGTTTGATGGCATTACCAGAACTTTGACAGATGTGAGGCATATTCCAGATTTGAAAAGGAACCTCATCTCTTTGAGTACTCTTGATGCTAAAGGGTACAAGTATTCAGGTGAAGGTAGAGTTTTAAAGGTATCAAAAGGCTCTCTTGTTGCGATGAAAGTTGATATTAAAACTGACAATCTGTACCATCTGCGAGGTACTACAATATTAGGTAATGTTGTTGTAATTTCAAGTTCATTATCTGATTCTGATGCTACTAAACTTTGGTATATGCGTCTTGGACATATGAGTGAAATTGGTTTGACAGAATTGAGCAAGAGAGGACTTCATGATGATCATAGCATCGACAAGCTAAAATTTTATGAGCATTGTGTGTTTGGCAAACACAAGAGTGTGAGATTCAACACTTCAGTTCATACTACAGAAAGTATTTTGGATTATGTGCATTCTGATTTATGGGGGCCATCTCGCAAGACATAGCTAGGAGGTGCTAGCTATATGTTAACAATTATTGATGATTATTCTAGAAGAGTGTGGCCTTATTTCTTGAAACATAAATCAGAAGCATTTTAGCACTTAAAGAGCGGAAGACTATGGTTGAAAGGCAAACTGAAAAGAAGGTAAAGAAACTTCGCACTGATAATGGGATGGAATTATGTTATAATGAATTTGAATCATATTGCAAGACTGAAGGTATTGTCAGGCAATACATCGTTCCTCATACTCCTCAACAAAACAGTGTACCTGAGCGTATGAACAGGACAATCATTTCCAAGGCTCGTTGCATGTTGTCTAATGTAGCTTTGCATAGACATTTTTGGGCTGAAGCCGCTTCCACTACTTGCTATCTTATTAATCGACCCCCTCTATTGCAATTGAAAAGAAGACTCCAATTAAGGTATGGTCTGGTTCCCCAGCAAATTACTCAGAATTGAAAGTTTTTTGTTGTACTGCTTATGCTCATGTTGATAATAAAAAATTAGAGTCTAGAGCTGTTAAGTGCATTTTTCTTGGTTATATATCTGGTGTTAAAGGTTACAAGTTGTGGAATCCTGAAACACATAAGGTTGTGATTAGCAGAAACGTTATATTTAATGAATCTGCTATGCTTCATGATAAACTGGCTACTAATATTCCTATTGAGAGTAAGCAGAATTCAAGTGTTCAGGTGGACCATTTTGTTGGATCAAATAACACATCAGATAAGGAAAATATTGTCATTCACGATGCACCTATTGTTGAGAATTCTCCTATTGTTGAGCAGCCACCATAACGATCTATTGCAGTTGACAGACCTAGGAGGGAGATTAATTCACCCAAGAGGTTGATTGAAGAAGCTAATATTGTTGTTTATGCTTTGAGTGTAGCAGAAGAAATTGAAGGTAATGCAGAACCTTCATCATACTCTGAGGCTATTAACTCCACTGATTGTAATAAGTGGATAACTGCTATGCATGATGAGATCAAGTCACTTGAAAAGAATTACACTTGGGAACTAGTGAAATTACCAAAGAAGAAGAAGTATGTTCATTGCAAGTGGATTTTTAAAAGAAAGAAAAGTATTTTTTCTACTGATCCAGCAAGATATAAACCAAGGTTTGTTGCTAAAGGTTATAGTCGGATTCCAGGTATTGATTTTAATGATGTCTTTTCCCCAGTTGTGAGGCATAGTTCTATTCGTGATTTACTCAGTATTGTTGATATGCATGATTATGAACTTGAGCAATTAGAAGTTAAAACTGCATTCTTACATGGGGAGTTGGAAGAAGACATTTATATGGACCAACATGAGGGTTTTGTTATTCCTGGAAAAGATCACCTTATTTGTAGATTAAAAAAAATCTCTTTATGGTTTAAAGCAATCTCCTAGGCAATGGCACAAGAGATTTGACTATTTTATGCTCTGTCATGATTTTAAGTGGTTTGATTATGATAGCTGTGTCTATTTAAAGACTATTAATGGTTCAACTATTTATTTGCTTCTCTATGTTGATGATATTTTGATTGCTGCAAAAAATTAGTCAGAAATAGTAAAATTGAAAGCACAATTGAGTAATGAATTTGAGATGAAAGACCTAGGTGCAGCAAAGAAAATTCTCGGTATGGAGATTATTAGAGAGAGACAATCTGGCAAGTTATACCTTAGTCAACAAGGTTATATTGAGAAGGTCATTCGTCGTTTTAATATGCGTGATGCAAAACCAGTGAGTACTCCATTAGCTTCGTATTTCAGATTATCTTCAGCTTTATGTCCTGAGTCAGATTATGATATCGAGTACATGTCTAGAGTTCCATATTCCAGTGCAGTTGGTTCTCTTATGTGTGCTATGGTTTGTTCTCATCCTGATTTATCTCATGCACTGAGTGTTGTTAGTAGATGCATAGCTTATCATTTAAAAGAGCATTGGAAAGTAGTTCAGTGGATTTTCATATATTTGTGTGGCACTTCTAATACTCGTTTGCAGTTTGGGAATTCTAGGAATGAACTTGTTGGTTATGTTGACTTTGATTATGCGGGCGATTTAGACAAGAGGAGTTCTCTCACAGGTTATGTTTTCACTATTAGTGGTTGTGCTGTTAGTTGGAAGGCAAGTTTGCAAGCTACTAAGTGTTATCTACCACTGAAGCAAAATATATGGCTATTTTTTATACTGGTAAAGAAGCTATTTGGTTGAGAGGTTTGTACACTGAGCTTTGTGGAGATAATTCTTACACTACTATATTTTGTGATAGTCAGAATGTTATATACCTTACAAAGGATCAGATGTTCCATGAGAGAACAAAGCACATTGATGTGAGATATCACTTTATTCGAGGTGTTATTGCTCAAGGTGATGTCAAGGTGTGCAAGATAAGTACTCATGATAATCTAGTTGATACGATGACAAAGCTAGTTCATGTTACTAAGTTTGAGCTTTGTTCAAGCTTAGTTGGTATTACAGTTTAGTCCGAGAGACTAATTGACGCACAATGATTTTTATCTTATTGTGGGGTTATTTTTGTGATTGATGATTCTTCATTTTGCTAGAAGAGAAAATTCGTTTCAAGGTGGAGATTGTTGAGATATGTGATCCGAATTCCTAATATGGTTGTATTAAAATATGCCATATTAACGGATAAGTTTCATACTAGGACTCTAAGTCCTTTTACCCCTTTATATACCTGGTGCATGCCGCATGGGGAGAGTTGATGCCTTATTGTAATCCCCAGTGATTTGTAAACACTTTTCATATAGTGATCATCGCCGGTTGGCGTCCGTGGTTTTTCCCGCAAAGGGTTTCCACGTAAAATTTTTTGTCTCCTTTTGACCCTATTGTTTCTAACAACAACAATGCCAACCGATTGGCATGCCAAGTTTGCGGTAAGATTGGGCATGATGCTCTTCGTTATTACGATTGGTTTAATCATGCATATCAGGCAGAAGATATGGTGGCCATCGCCGTATCCTCACATTCTTATTCCGTGGACACACCATGGTATAACGACACTGGAGCAACGGATCACATACAAGTGATCTAGATCACTTGAGTGCCCGGGACCGATATAAGGGGAACGATCAAGTACATGTTGCAAACGATTCAGGTTTATAAATTTCCAGCATTGGTCAATCTACTGTACCCGGTTCATCTCATCCATTAATTCTCAATAATGTTCTTCATGTTCCCGATATCAATATCCATCTGTTGTCAGTTCACAAACTCACTCATGACAATAATGTTTATGTTGAGTTTCATTCTGATTCTTTCTATGTAAAGGACAAGGCTACGAAGATGGTTCTTCTTCAGATCACCAGTGGGGGGTCTTTACCCAATATCTTTAGCTCGTCCTCTTATGAGTCAGTCCTTTCTTGCAGTAAAGTGTCCTCAGATCTACGGCACAAAAGGCCTGGTCATCCAGCTTTCCCAGTCGTCCAACAGATTCTCCACAATAGTCAAGTTCTTTATGTGTCCAATAAAAGTGGTGGCATGTGTGATGCTTGTCAAATAGCAAAGATACATCAACTGCTACATAGTAGTTCTCTTCATGTTTCTACCTTTCCTTTAGAACTAGTTCATTCAGATGTTTGGGGCCCACCTCTTACTTCTATAGGAGGCTATAAATATTACATGAGTTTTCTATATGATTATAGTAAATTCATGTGGATTTGTTTGCTTAAATGTAAGTCTAATGTGGAGAAAGTCTTTATTCAGTTCCAAAATCGTGTTGAACGCCTACTTAATCGAATTTTTTTTTCTGTTCAAACCGACTGGGGTGGTGAGTACCAAAGGTTACATAAATTCTTTAGTAATCTTGGTATTTCACGATGTGTCTCTTGTCCTTACACACATAAAAAAACAACATTGACGAACGAAAGCTTAGACACATTGTCGAGACAAGGCTTGCCCTTCTAGCTTAGTCTTACATGCTGCTACGGTTTTGGGATGAAGCTTTTCTGATAGCTGCACATCTCATTAACCGAATGACAAGTCATGTCATCCATAACTCCACTCCCATTACTCGTCTCCTTAGTACATTGCCTGATTATACCTCTCTTCAAGTTTTTGGATGTGCTTGTTGGCCTAATCTTCGTCCTTATAATGCTCACAAACTTGAGTTTCGCTCTCAACAATATGTCTTCTTAGGTTACAATAATCTTCACAAGGGATACAAGTGTCTCAATGGATCTACAGGTCATGTCTACATCTCTAGAAATGTGTTTGATGAGTCATTTTTTCCTTTTGCAAGTTCTATAGATACTCGGTATTCTTTTGACCATACGCCTGATGTCATTCTACCATCACTCCTTGTTCCTGAAGTTAGTTCGAGTCCATCATCTCCTGAGACGGGTTTAGTTGTCGATCATGCTGGAAATTTTGACTTACCATCTAATGCAACTAATGTGTTAGAGAATTCTCATGGTGCTCACAAGGAACAAGACTCTAGTGCACTTGATAGGGTTCAGAAGAACACTCGTCCTCCTCCTCACCTAGTGTGATGATTTCTTCTCATGATCAGCAGCATGGTCCGCGGACACGTCTATAGAACAATGTTCGCATTCCCAATAGTACATCGATGGTACAATCCGATCACTGGCTGCAAGGCTTTCTTGGCCATGGCTGAGCCAGTCACTCATGAACAAGCACTTAAAGATCCTCGGTGGAGAGAAGCTATGGAGCTTGAGTACTCGACATTGGAGAGAAATAATACATGGTGACTTGTCTCACCAATGTGTGATTAGAATATCATTGGATGTAAGTGGGTTTTAAACTCAAGCAAAAGTCTGATGGGAGCATTGACAGATATAAAGCAAGGCTGGTGGCGAAAGGTTTTAAACAACGACAATGTATTGATTATAATGATACTTTTAGTCCTGTTGTGAAGTTTGCTACTATTCGGCTTGTTCTCTCCATTTCATATTCAAGGGGGTGGCATCTATGTCAGATTGATGTACATCATGCGTTCTTGCACGGTGTTCTCTGAGAAGAAGTTTATATGTAACACCGCTAGGTTTTGAAGATAAATGTTTTCCTCATTACGTTTGCAAGCTTGAAAATGTGTTATATGGACTCAAACAAGCACCGAGAACTTGGTTTTCCCGTCTTAGTACAAAGCTGTAGGAACTTGGTTTTGTTCCGTCGAAGGCTGATACATCTCTTTTCATATTTAATCAGACGGGAATCATAATTTATATGTTGATCTACGTGGATCACATTATTATAACCAGTTCCTCTCAAGAAGTAGTTGACAAATTGGTATATAAACTTTGTACAGACTTTGCAGTCAAGGACCTCAGCAACTTACATTATTTTATGGGTGTTGAAGCTAGCCATGATGAAAAAAGATTGGTTCTCACACAGCACAAGTACATGATGGACTTCCTACACATAACTAATATGCAGGATCGCAAACCAATCTTCACGCCAATGGCTGCAACTGAGAAGTTATCATGCGAAGGTGGAACAACTCTAGCTGAGGCAGAAGTGTTTCAATATCGCAGTACTGTAGGCGATTTGCAATATTTGGCTCTCACTAGACCATATCTTTCTTATGTAGTCAACATGGTATGTCAATTTCTTCAAGCATCAACTAATCTACATTGGGCAGCGGTGAAGAGAATACTCAGATATGTTAAGGGAACTCTGAATAGTGGGTTGTGATTTCAGAAGTCACAATCACAACTTCTTAGTGCCTTTTCGGATGCTGACTGGGTTAGCTGTGTAGATAATAGAAGATCCACGGGAGGTTTTGCTATATACTTTGGACCCAATCTTGTGTCATGGAGTTCTAAAAAGCAACCAACAATTTATCGGTCGAGTACCGAAGTAGAGTATAATGCTTTGGCAAATGCCACTGCTGAACTTATCTGGATGCAATTCGTTTTTGCAAGAGCTTGGGATATTTCAAGCAAGAGCACCTATGTTATGGTTTGATAATCTTGGAGCAACTTATTTGATAGCTAAACCAGTGTTTCATGCTAGGACAAAGCATATTGAAAGTGGATTCTCACTTTGTTCGTGAGCGTGTTGCATGCATGGCACTTGAGGTTCGGTTTGTCTCTTCAAAGGATTAGATTGCATATGTGTTCACGAAGGCGTTGATGAAGCCAGCATTCAAACGACTCAAAAAAAAATCTCGATCTACTAGATACTAGTTGAGATTTAGGGTGACTGTTAAAAGATTCGTATAGAAGATTAACTCTGCATATATGTGATGTAAACCGGAATCCTTTAGTGTTTGGTGTCGGTACTATTCACAATACAACAACCGACAATTGTATTGGTTCCTACCTTATCTCTAGTGCAGAGTTAACCTCCCTGAAATAATCTGTAATATGTGTATAAATATACACTGCATGCCCTGTTGGGATCTTGCACCAAATACCAATTTTCACAAATAGATCCTAGTCGATTCAGCCAGCTGGCCGGAGCAGAAGTGCAGTGCTGGTCTCTTTGGAGCAGTGTGCGCGGCCTTCCCCGCTCACGCTTACTTTCCAGTCGTCAGTCGTCACCAGGGTCAACTAGTTCATCAAAATTGTGCTAGGTCATGTACAACTTGGCGTGATGTCTTTTACAGAGCTAACTGGTGGCTGGGAGATGGATTCCCTGCATTGCTAGCAGAATGTTGGACCAGGACAAGTGTAGGAACCCAACTTGCATAGTGTTGATCTTTCTAAAGGATGCAAGCTTGCTGACTTGCTGTTGAAGTAGTCGTAGGCCATAGCTGAAGCCGAGGGACAGGAGGCTGAAGATGAATAAGAGGACTAGTAGGTTATCTCTGTAACATCCCAAAGTTCTGTTACCAACATAAAAATAAATAAAGTTATTATTTTGTTAGATTTTCTAGCTGTCAAGTAATTTTCTTGATTTTTTTGTAATTTAAAAAGAGTTTTCTTTGTTAAAAGAAAAAAATAATTATTTAATTTCTTGGTTTTAAAGTTAAAAAAAATTATGGAGTTTTCAGGTATTTTATTGGATTTAAAGTGAAAAATAATATTTTAATTAATTTCTGGAATTTTCTGGTATTAAAAAAAGTTTTTCATATTTTCCAAGAAATAACAATAATTTTGTAGGAAAAATAACAGCCAAATTTAAGTGGAATTATTTTTATTAAGTTCAAAATAATTAATATAATTTCCTTAAATATTTCCAGAATTTGTGGACTCTATGTGCTATTTTCTAAAAGTCTTATTTATTTATTTTTTGTAATATCTAGCAATTAAAATGAATTCTTGTTCCCATGTAAAAGATAAATTTTTGTTGAAAATATTTTATTTAAGATAAAAATACCCTATTGAACTACTCTGAAAATTGATAAAATTTTTAGAGCTATATTTCTATTTTTCAAGTTTAAAAATAATTTTCAGCAATATAAAAATAATTACTGCATAAAAATAAAATTATTGTTTTTACTATTATTATTATATTTAACTTCAGAATATTATTTTTAGTTTCTGTGATTTTTTGTGGATTTTTTTGAATTAATTTGCTATTTTTATAGAAAAAGAAGATTTCTCATAATATTCCAGCGGCTACAGTAACCGCGCCCAAAAATCTGGTCATAGCTACGGCGAGCAATTTCCGCCAAATCGTTACTCCTTTGCTCCTATAAATTGAACCGTAACCTCTCCACCACATTTCCCACATTTCCCTCGCTCAGATTTGTCAAAAGCCTTCCGGAGCTCCCTCTGCTAGCCCTTCTTCTCCAACTCCGGTGAACCCGGTCTCCCCATCCGTAGCTCCGTTGTGCATCAAATTTTGCCAGTAAGTTCCTCTCGAGATTCTCCATATTTCTATTCAAGCCAAATTTTGATTTACCTATTGTTTCACCTCGACCACAAAAGCACCGACGGTCTCCTTCCCCAAGTCCGGCGAGAACTACGTCGAGCCTGATCTCTTCATCCGTTGTGTAATTGCTCGAGCCCTTTTACCTACATGTTCTTTTCAATATTATCTACCTTTCTATTCAAATGAAATTTTAAATTTCGTAATAATTCGTCACTACCATGTCATGTCCACCTCGCCGCCGACCACTCCGTTGAGCTCTGCTGTCGTAAGGTACCCCATAGGGATCAGTATCTCCTCCTCTTCATTTTGTGCACCTTCGCGTAGCTCGCCGTTGTGCGTAACGCCGGTAGGCCGTAGTCGAGCGTCGTCGTTGCTGCATTAAATGGTCGTAGCTTTCTTCAACTAGATAGTCGTAGTTTCTTCGACCAGGTAGTCATAGCTTTTTTGGACTAAGATAGTCGTAGTTTCCTTCAACCGGGTAGTCGTAGATTTCTTCGACCAGATAGTAGTAGTTTCCTTTGACTAGGTAGTTGTAGCTTTCTTCGACCAGATAATCGTAGTTTTCTTCGATTAGGTAGTCGTAGCTATCTTCGACCCGATAGTCGTAGTTTCCTTCGATCTGGTAGTTGTAGCTTCCGCTGACTAAGAAGTTGTAACCTTTCTTTCGACCAGTGTTGTCAAAATGTCTTTCGACCAATACAGTCGAAACCTTTCTTTCAACCAGTGTTGTCGAAATCTCTTTCGACCAGTGTTGTCAAAATCTCTTTCGACCAGTGCAGTCGAAACCTTTCTTTCGACCAGTGTTGTCATAACTCCTTCTGACCACTCAAAGATGAATAGTTCTCATGAGATGAACAGTACCTGAAGATGACCAGTGCTCGAAGTGAACAGTTCTCAGAAGAAGAATAGTACTCGGATTCCATCTTTTCATGTATTATCCAAATTTCTGGATATTCGTTCTCCTTCATACGAACTGCAAATAAGTCGATTCCTATTCCTAAATTCCCATAAATTCAATATCTACCTTCTAGAACTAAAATTATTTAATTTGGAGCTTCTTTGTATCTTCATTGGAATTTATTTGTATTTGTTTATTCTTATTGTATTTTCGCATATAGATTTCTACGACTCTGCGGAAATTGAGTTAGAAGAAGAAGAGTCCTTTGAGCAAGACAAGTTATACCTTTGATCATATTTGATCCCATTATCTCAAATTATTTAATTTTTTAAAAATTATTATTGCATGCCTATTTTTATTCAATGTAATTTAAATACATGTTTTAAATTTATAGTTATGCCTAAATCCTTTGTATGGCCAATGTTGATATTTGAATCAAATATATTGTCACCCTAGATAAAAACCTAGTTGATACAATAGTATGAACTAGGGTTATTTTAAAATCTCATGCAAAGACATGCTTAGACCAAAAATATTTAATTTGGGGAATTTTTTCCAAATGATTAACTTTTGTTTAAAAGTCTATGGCATTAGTTTGTCATGGAAGATTTTGTAAATGATTTTGAAAGGCAAAAAGGAAAAATTGGTTTGTACTTGGGCGAAATGGATGGTTGGTGGGTGCATGTTTATGCCCGGGCTCAATCTGGGTAGGATTGAGACCCAGGGGTTATTTTGAAAGTCGCCCAAGTCAGTTAAGGACCGGTCTTCGAGCCGCATCTTGCTAAGCCACATCGTACTTCCACATGTCTCGAATGGGAGGGACCTGGCTAACTAATTTGCAACGTTTCACCGTGGTTGTGCCATATTGATGTGTGGGTGTCAGGATGACCTACTTTTATATATTCTCACATGGCGCAAGAGGGGGCTTGAATCTGGCGGGTGGTTAGCGCAATGGAAGTGAAACCTTAGCGAGACGGGACTACGGTGGGATGACGCATTGTAAAGGCCTTGACACGTGCTCTAGACTGCTTACGTAAGGTAGTGAGCGGTGGTATCGACGGATGCCAAATAAACTAGAGAATTTATGTCCTGTGGGTAAAGTTGTACCACCTCTGCAGAGTGTTAAGAACTATTTGAATAGCCGTGTCCACGGTCATGGACATGCTGAGCAAAGCCACTCAAAGTTAGACTTTGATTTTATTTTTAAAAGACTTTATCATATGGTTTTGGATTTATATTCAATTGGGAAATTGGGTAGGAAGCCATGTGATAGGAGGGTATCTATCACCATATTTTATATGGAGGTTATCCTACTATAAAACTTGAGAATTTATAAAATAAATTTTAGTTATAGAATAACTGCTTTGGAACTTAGTACAAATATTTAAATAAAATATTACTTTATGCAAATTCAACCAATAAGTCTTCCTTTGATATATCCATGCATGCATTAACTCTGTTATTGGGTGTAACTTGCGAGCACGAAAGTTGTGCTCACCCTTGCTTCATGCAAATAAATTTCAGTGGAGAAAGACTTCACCACCAGTGTGGATCTCGACGACCAGGCCGCTATACCAATCGATTGTTTGTGGCAGATCAGCTGGACTCCACTACATCTTCGTCTTCCGCTGTGTTTGTTTAAAGTTGCTTGTAAGCCTTTCTTGTAATCAACTCTGTTTATTAATAAAGTATACGAATTATGGATGTTACCATATTTGTTTACTGTGTGAACTAGCTACTGATCATGGGACTAGTTCAGAAATGCACAGAGGATTTGGGGGTGTTACTCCTGGGTCCAACATCTCAATCTCACCACGATGGTCGCCAATAATGCTGATCGAGGACGTCAGGTCGAGTAATCACGTGCATTGATTTATTTTGCATTACCAGAGTAAAAGTATTTCAATTTTTTCTGGAAAACTCAGCAGTTACGCAGGCCATGCTTGGCCTTCTTGTGGAGAGGGCACCACTTCTTAGTCTTGGGTTCATCACTTCTATTTGCTTCGATCAGAATACCCTTTCAAGTTCCTTCCCTCTTTGTCAGTGATGGCGAGGACCTCCTTTGAATTTGTTGACTGCATCTTCTTACCTTTACCAGTCTTGTTCTTGGTTTTATCAGGCCTCATATGCCTCATTTTATTTTTGCCACATTCCGGTCTTGAACTTCCATCTCCTTGAATAGTGGCCCGATTCTATACCACTACCTTGCTAGCGGTGGCATACCGGTCAGCCATGTCAATAGTTTAAGAATGATTCGTGGTGGATTGAGGGAGATATCTTATGTAAACCTTCGATTTTGAACTCCCTACTTGAAAGATTGAATCATAGATGAATAAAAAAAAATCATGAATGGAGTTCCGAACCTGGCTAAACTCATGATGAATTGATGTAGAGTCTCATTAGGCTCTTAATGAAGGCGACACAAATCATCTTCCTTTCCGGGGTACTCATAAGTACCCTATATGTTTGCAAGCAACTGGTCACAAAGTTGCTCACTTGTATAGATCGATCCAACCGGTTGGCTTGGCAAACATGATCGGGCGAATCCTTGAAGAAATGTTGGGAGATAGTTCGCCATGACCTTGTCGTCTGTTCCTGCTGCTCGAATGGTAGTTGTGTATATTTGGAAAAAAATCTAAGAGATTCTCAGTTTCATCAAATTTTTCAAGATTAGCTGGTCAGAATTTATCCGGTCAGTGAACAGCTTGGAGACCTAGGGAGAAAAGCTCGATAACCAGTTATGGTTGTATATCGCCTCCTTTGTTTGTATGTAGGATTGTAATCATGTGGTGACCGGTTGCGACGGTACCCTGAAGTGGGATTGAACTAAGCACTTTCTCATAAAGCCCATCACATCACATGAAGAGAACTTCATAGGGAGGAGACACCTCATCGGATGTGCCGACATCGTCATTGTTGTGTACCAGGAAGCACATGCCGGTTAAGTCCTTGCCCTTGCCCTTGTTCTTTTCTTGAGGAGTTTCTATCGACTTGTATTCCTCGCTCTTTGAGCTCACATCACTCATGGAATGATCTCTAAAATCGGTGAGGATATGATGAGCAACCTTCAATAGCTTGGAGGCATAAAACTTGGCCTTGTTGCTTGAGGCTTCTTCCAAGAACTCTTCTCCTCCTTGTAGTTCCCTTTGCCCTTCAACTTAGGACAGTTAGCCTGAGTGTAGTAGAGTTCATCACACTCATAGGAAGTTATGCACGTGCAGGTCTATGTTAAAACCATCAACCAGTTAAGAAAGTAGGTCCATGGTAAGCCCATGGGCCTCTCAACTAATACAACTTATATAGTTACGTGTTTATAAATTAAAAATAAATGAAAGAATAAATACATAATATAGTGTATATATGATACCCAACCGGTTGGGTCATAGGATAGATAACTATAGAATATTAACAAATTATTTTATCCTCGTCAAGATTTCTTCATGGCCCTGTTAGCATCCGACGCCGCCATGAGCACCGAAGCTGCTGTGAGCGCGTCCGCCGACTACAACTCCACTGTCCCCTCTTGCCTCTCCCCTACCCTACCACTCAGGCTCGAGTCTCATTCCCTTATACATAAGGTAATGGCAAAACATGCTCTGGATGCAAATGTTTGCTTTTATGTTTGTTTGTTTGTTTGTTTTTTGGCATGATGATTCTGACCAATAAACAAGCACATTAATAATCAACATGATAGTTACCGTAAGGCAAGAGCATGTTTGGTTCACGGCTAAGCTTGCCATAACTAAATTAGCCAAAGTGTAGCATGCTACAAAACGTGAGGTGAATAAAATGGAAGCCACAAGATAGACAAAGTTAGTCAAGAACTGTGGACCAGAGAGCTAAGAAAGTGTGATAAACCATAATTCTAAAGCTGAACCAAAAAACACGCTTAAAAAAATTGTGGCAGCGCTAAAGTTAGCGCGTGGAACCAAACATGTACCAACTCTTTTAGCGCACCAACCATGTTAACTATTTAAATGTGAAAAAGAATTGACTAACTTAGTTTGATTAAATAAAAAGTTAGTGAAGGTAATAGGATGAACGATGAATACTAGAAATAACATGAGCCTGTCGGCCAGCGTATTTTCTTTTTCTTTATTTTTTTTTGTCCGTTTGAATAGTAGCTCTTTTACTTCTACATTATTAATATAATTAGTAGCTTTTAAAATTGTAGAAATAAACTAGGCTGTGGTAGTGACAACTGGTAACACCAGTCAACCAAAGGACCTTGAAAGGGGCAAATGGCAGTATCAGACGGGCAGCGTGCGACGAGGTCTGGCGCGTTGAGGACGTGCGCCCCATCATATAGAGAAGAACTGAAGAAGTCCCGTAAGGGTTGGCGTGTGACAGGGACCCAACCAGACTTGGAAGTCGTCATTGTGAAACAATAACTCGACTTTTGAGTAACTCCGAGCGTGATGATCTGGGTCCGACACGTGGTAGCGCATGACTTACCGACAGGAATATCTCACTTCTCACGCGGAATGCCACGGAACAGGCTGGTATATACGCGAGAAAATTGGGCAAAGGTCTTTTGAACCTGGGAGGCTGTGTCTGTTAGTTATTTGAATTTGAATTTTATTTTTTTAGATTTTGAATATGTAAGGTTATGTCACTTAATTGTTTGAACTTGTATTTTAATTTTTCAATCATCTGAACTTGTAAAGTTGTGTCATTTAGCTCTCTGAACTTGCGTTGAAGCGAGTTCATCGAATAGAATGTCAGTGACTTCGTCCTCTCCGAGTCCGGTAGACTCGTCGCCGCCCCGTTCCGGCCGTGTTCATCGTCCCTATCACCTCACGCTGACAAAAACGGATTCTTGGGCCTATGAGCGCATCGTGCTCGCATCTTCACCGGAACTCCAATGTCACAGCTTTGTCGCCGCACTCGCCCTTCCTCCTCTGAGTCGATCGTGAGATTAAGAGAAATACATTCCCAATACTAGAGTAGGGGTACAGAAGCTTCTCACTCGATACAAAAGTCTATTTGGTCGTTCGCTAATAGCAAATGTTGAGTTGGAGAATCACCATGAGAGAGAGAGAAGTATCGTGCCCCTACTCTGACGTTGCGAATGTACTTCTCTCTCTCTCACGACCGTCTCATAAGAGGTAAGGGAGAGGGCGGTAGCAAGCTACGACGGTGGAGCTCCGACGAAGACGCGAGCACGGTGCGCTCCTGTGTCCAAGAATCCGCTTTTGTCGGCCGCGAGGTAACGGGATAATGAACACTACGAACGCAGCAGCGACGAGTCCATCGATCGGAGGACGGCAGCCAAGATCACATCCGACGAACTTCGCTTCAACGCAAATTCAGAGAGCTAAGTGACACAACCTCACAAGTCCAAAGAGCTAAGAAAGTAAAATACAAGTTCAGAAAGATAAGTGATACAATCTCGCTAGTTCATATACATCTTCGGGGCTGGCGGTGGCTTCATTGGCGGCCGGGAGGATGAGGAGGGCGTGAGGAGGGGGATCTATAGGAGAGGAGGACGCGACTGGGCGGGCGGACGGTGAGCCGAAGGCGACGGTGGCTTCTTCAAGCGACGGGTGGTAGAGGGCGGGTGGCGGGAGGTGGAGTCGTGGAGGATGAGGAGGGTGTGACCGCGTGAGGATGGAGATCTAGATGGCAGCGTGATCGGGCGAGCGGAGGGGGCATTTAGCCGGAGGCGGCGATGGGCAGCCTTTAGATTGGGGAGGGAGCGAGAGAGCGAGAGCGAGAGCTAGTGCAGCCACGCGAGAGATGAGAGGGATTGGTGTTCGGGTTGTGGATGGTGGCTGGTGGCTGGCGGTGACTGATGGGGACTAGGGAATGGCTGAATGGGTATGTCTATGGTTTCCTCGGGTCCACCTATGCCCGACTCCATTAGGGCATTTGCCCACGGAGACGCAGGTAATCGGACATAATTGTCATCTTCACTGGTAATGTTATACAAATAAAGTTTATTATATGTTGTACATGCGTCCTGCATCGATGGGATGATGTAGATCAAAGGTAGGATTGTGTGTCAAGGGTTGAGATCATCTTGTAGTATATTTGTACATCAAAAACGTTAGTGTGTGAAGCATTTTTCGTCTCATGATTTATAGCTGGATATTGTTCATACACATTATGTGGAGTGAGTAGGAACCAACATATAAAAATGGAAAAATTGGCTACATGATACTTAACTTTTGTGTCATTAGCTATTCAACACCTAAAAATCGTGTCTTGGTCAAAAGACAATAAAAATTTGTAGTTATTTGCAATTAGACACTCCTCTCATTAAAATACTATATCCAGCTGACTAGAAGAGAGAAACTTTGTAAAATGACCTCAATGTCTGGCTCGGTCGGCCGGTTTGGTTTAACCGTCCACATACAGTGCCTGGCTCGGTGCGACACATTATTGCACAGTAACGCAGAGAGAGATAGAGTAGGGTAGGCAGTGACGCGAGCTCGTCGACGAAGAAGGGGGGACGGGGGGATCATGGGAAACAGTAAAAATAGAATTCTGGGGTCATGAGTAGTCTATTGGTGGTGGCGAAAGTGGAGGAGGCGAGGGACGACGACCTCAACTGCAACGACCTTGGCAAGCGGGCGAAGAGGAGGAGGGGGTGGCAGTAGCGGATCTTGTGTGAAGACAAGAAGCCAGCTGGATCCGGCGGCTCACGATCGGATCCAGGCTGGTTCGACTGGCGAGGAAGAGACGAGAAGATTAGGGGAAGAGAAGATGAGAGAGGAGGAAGGATAATCAAAGGGAAAATAGACTTTTTACTAGCTTTGTTTCTCTCTTCAACCCAAAAATGATATATTAAAAGCCTCGGTGTCGACAACAAAGTGTCACAAGAATTTTAGTATGTTTTTGCAAAAACACGAAATGTGAATATATAATAACCAATGACACAGGAAAAAAATTGGATGGTATGTAGCCAATTTTGCGGAAGGGGGCGTCTCTCGCGTCGTTTGGTGGGACTGTTTGCACAAGACGTGTATTTCTCAGCCGTGATTGTGATCAACGGTCGAAAGGCACGTGGATTTTGTGATCTCCAATCCGAATGATAACCTCGTAGATAAACATAGAATCACATCAAACAATGCAAGAACATAATAACAAAATAGTAAATTGAACACATAGATATAGGGGGCTTCTTGCTTCTCTTTACTGCTCTTTATACAATCAATCTTTTACAATGACTAGCATCACTTATTTATAGTCTACAGACTCTACTAGGGTTTGAGATGGGATGCCCATACATGGGTCGGATGCTGGGTCGTGCCCACAGTTTCACAACACTCCCCCTTGGGCATCCATCCTTATGTGTTCATGCCTCGTCAAAACTCCATAAAAACCCAGTGGAAAAAATTTAGAGAAAGAGTACATAACACATGTTCTGCTGCGTTGCACGAATTACCTCATTAAAAACCTTAGCCGAGAAACTTCAGAAAAACTCGTCAAGGAAAAATAGTACAATCCACCCAATTTAATTTAATCTCCAAGATTTACTCTTTGGGTACTCGATCTTCGTAATCAAGTTTCAAGGATGAGTTTGTGAAGATTCTCCCCCTGAATTCTGCACTTCTCTAAGTTCTATCATTTCAGTTTCACGTATGCATCTTGCAAAGTTAGATGCTGGAAGTGACTTAGTGAATAAATCTGTAAGATTTTCACATGACTTATTATGCAGTACTTTAATTTTATCCATCTTTTGCAATTCATGAGCATAGAAGAACTTGGAGTTGATATGCTTTGTGATATGACTCTTCACATAACCCATCTGCTCTTGTGCAACACAAGCTGCATTATCTTCATTGATAATAGTGGAGTTTGCGCGGTATTCAATCCACATGACAGCTGGATGTGGTGAATCATCTGCTGAAACCAATCACATTCTTGTGAGGTCTCGTACAGTGCTATGATTCCGGAGTGGTTCGTCGAAGTCGATACAAGACTTTGCTTAGACGATTTCTGTGGAATTGCAGTTCCACCACATAGGAATACATAATCTATTTGCGACCTGGCTGTATGCGGGTTCTACAAGTACCCGGCATCTACATAGCTATTCATAGTTAGGTCTTGGTTCTTTCTGTAGAACAGACCAAGTTCTTTGCTTACTTAGAGGTATCAAAAAATGTTATTTATTCCATGCCAATGCCTTTTGGTAGGTTCTAAACTATACATTGCTAGTAGGTTCACGACAAATGCAATGTCTGGTCTAGTACAATTTACCAAATACATGAGTGCTCCTATTGCACTCAAGTATGGAAATTCTGGTCCCAGGTCCCCCCTCTTCTTTAGATCTGTATAGGTCCTTGTCCTGCTACAAGGATCTCCCGACCATCGGTATTTTCGAAGGGTATGCATTTTTCAAAATCAAACCATTCTAGCACCTTCTGAGTGTAGGTTGACAGATGTACTAATATCCCTTCAAGGGTATTCTAAAGCTACAAGCCTATGCAATATTTGGTTTTACCCAAATCTTTCATTTCGAACTCTGACTTGAGGTGAGAGCTTGCTTTCTTAACACCTTCCAGGGTACCAATGATATTCAAATCATCTTCATACACTGAGATTATACAAAATCCATCCTGGGATCGTCGTATAAATACATAGGAATTATTATCATTGTTTGTGTAGCCTTTCTTGTATGGAAAGTCACTTGAAGCGATTATACCACATCCTGTCTGATTGCTTAACTGTGTACAATGACTTTCTAAATTTCATACTGTATAGATTTCTATCTGCTCTGTCTTGGTTCTGGACAGGGATACATTCAGGTATCTTCATATAAATATATGAATCCAATATTCCATAAAGGTATGCTGTTACCACATCCATTAATTTCACTTTTAACTTCAGATTTATTGCCATTGAGATTAAATATCTAAAGGTAGTTCCGCCCATGACTGGGGAATAAGTTTATTCATAATCGACTCCTGGTCGTTGAGTGAAACCAGAGAAGCGTGAGCAGGCGGCGCGGTGCAGGGGCCGCTTGAGCGCGCACGATGGGCATCTTCTTTGGCGCAACTAGGCGCGCGCTGGCGCCGAAGCCGACGGCGACGCGAGCGCATGTGGGAGGATCGGTGACCGGAAGCGCTATGGCGGGTGGTGTGGCTTGCGGCGGTAGCGGCGTGGAGCCCGTGTGGGGGCGACATGACGGGCGGTAAATCGCTACGCAGCGGCGCGTACGCGGAGCGCGGCGTCGAGGAACGGCGTGGGCGCGGAGCGGGTGGGCCGGCCGGGCGACGCGGCGCAGACGAGGCGAAGCGGCGGCGGCACGACGGCTGATGCGTGCTGCGCGCGAGCGGCGATTGGTCGGCGCGGCTTGGCGGAGGGAGGCGCTTGTTGGAGGCCGTCGTGGCAATGGCATGGCTACGGCGCGCGCGACGAAGTAATGGCGCCGCGCCACACCCTCCGCTTTTTATCCTTCATCGCGAAGCGTGTTTATGCAAATGCGAAGGCGCTACGTCGCGCTTCGGCCATGCTGGCGAAAGCGGCGATATTAGGGCGACGCAAAGAGCTGTGGTTTGCCGGCGGCGGCTCGCGGCGGCAGCGTCCGCTGCGGCGGCGACGTACGCGGCACCGACTGACAAAGCGGCTGCGGCGACGCGATCAGCGGCAGCGCACACTGGCGCGTACGCGGGCGCTGCTTTTCTTCCTTTTCTTTTTTTATGTTTCCTGTTCATTATGATTACAGTTTATACAATTACCGATCGGTTTGGCCTAAGGTAGTCAGAGTCGAGATCCTAAATTGGATCGATTTGCCTCCGGTGGGATCGAATCGTAGAATCTGCGATTCTATGAATTTATAAAAATGCATATATTTAACATCTATACTATAAGTTTGTATGATCCCTATATGGTTTACCACTTACTTATAACTGAGAAAGGGACAAAACACTTTTTATCGCACAACAGAAAAGCATAATGGTACTGACATAATATGTGATATAGTTCTGAACTACAGGAGAACAACTAATGATCATGACTAGTTTACTACAATTATATGAGAAATATTCACAACTTTTGTAAATCAATACCTGATTGCAACACTTGCATATTCCTTAAAAACAGCTCGACATGCTCCAGGAATAAAAATATCTTATCATTACCAAGCTCGAGATTCCTCATGTTATAGTACAGATATTTGTACTAGAATTACCACATTGATATAATATTTTGCATACTCCTTGTTTATTTATAGTTTTATTCTCAGAAATTAAAATCAACAAATTTTGCTCTAAAATAAAATATTAGCAAACCCTGGCCACTAAAAAAAATACAAAAAATTGTATTTTTTTTTTGTCCAAACGAATCTACTATACGATTCTACTGTTTGAATCACGACTCTACCATGATTATATCTTATTTCGATTAACGGTGCGATTTGGATCGACATGCTGTCGTGGCTTCGTAGAATCGTAAGATTCTAAAAGTAGGATCGCGATTCTAACTACCTTGGTTTGGCCGACGACTTTCAAGTCGGTTCGCGGTAGATTAGAACGTATTTTCGATTTTCAATCTACGGTACAATCGACAATCACCTTTTTCATGTAATTTACGGATCGATATTGTATCGGCGACTTTAAGTTGACTCGCGGTAGATTAGAGCAGATTTGTACCGTAGGTTACAATCTAGAAAACCAAATTTGCATAATTGAAAGCAATCTAGAAAAATAATTTGATCTACGATTGTCGTTCATCGACGGTTACCTTCGATCCGGAGAGAATGATCGTCTTGATAAGCGTGTTGGTGAACCGCCGCGTTGAAATTCAAATCAGAACGATAACCTCGTAAACAAACATAGAATCGTATTAAAAATGAAAGAACACAAGAACATAATAGTAGATTGAACACAGAGATGTTGGAGACTTCTTGTTTCTTTTTATTGCTCTTCGTATGATTAATTTTATATAATAATTAACACTTTTATTTATTTATAGTGTACAAACTCTAATAAAAATTAAAATAGAACACCATACATAAGCCGACGCCCTTGGTATTCCAACCGATTCCATCCATTCGGCGCTAAGGTAATAAAAAATCTAAGCGGTGGCCGGTGAGTACGCTTGGCTCGACGAGAAGGTGATTCTATCGCCATCGGACCGTTCGATGAGGTGCGCGGCCCAGAAAACGCCTACGCGCGCGCACCGCCCGTAAGTGCGCCACGCGGCGGCAAGCCTCGCACTCGCTGAACGCTAATCGGCTCCCGTCCGTGCCTCGTGTTCGGCCTCCACAGCCGCGTCCCGTGCGTAAGCGCTGACGTCAAATGGAGATTTAAACAATTCATTGCGTGGAGGGTGATGACCCGACATCTGACCTTGTAGCACGGACGACGGAAAGTAGCGACAAGTATGATGGCCATCGCCATCGCGTTCTAACGTCCTTTTCATTTTCAACTTGCCAAAGGTTCTCACACGGCTACATAAAATTATTCGCGAGACCCAGCACAAAGTTCACGAATACGTCGTTTCCGGGAAATGGGGTCGAGTAGGGCCAACCACTTTGTCTACCCTGAATCCAATGCTATGCTAGTTACCGACAGTGACTTTGTTGTATGGAAAATTTGAAAGCTGCTGCCTCATTCGTCGCCGTAGCGGCCTAGCAGCGGCTCTGCCTTCTTTTTCTTTTCTCGCAACCGCTTCTTTAGTCTCGGCTTTGCTCCCGTTTCGAAATGTAGTGCGCGCACCAGCCGGTGGTTTTGATTTTATAACGTTAAATGCTAAATTAAGGGGCCACTTGGAGGAGTTCAAACGCCAAGTCAATTGTTTCTGGAACGATGGTCGTTGCCCTAGGTTTATTATTGCAAACCAATTGGCCACTGGGGATTGGTCTACCAACTCTGCTCGGTGAAGAGGAGTACTGGGCCGGCCCAAACTCTAAGATCCTTACAAACTTACATGGGTCTTATTTCTTCTCTCACTTTGAAGTCATGGGTCTTATTCCTCTCTATTCAGCCAGGTAATCAATCTTTTAATCCAAAAATCCTGAGATTTCCAGGTACCAATGATATTCAAATCATCTTCATACACCGAGATTATACAAAATCCATCACAGGATCGTCATTATAAATACATAGGAATTATTATCATTGTTTGTGTAGCCTTTCTTGTATGGAAAGTCACTTGAAGCGATTATACCACATCTGTCGATTGCTTAGCGTGTACAATGACTTTCTAAATTTCATCTTGTCTGATTTCTATCTGCTCTGTCTTGGTTCTGGACAGGGATACATTCAGGTATCTTCATATAAATATATGAATCCAATATTCCATAAAGGTATGCTGTTACCACATCCATTAATTTCACTTTTAACTTCAGATTTATTGCCATTGAGATTAAATATCTAAAGGTAGTTCCGCCCATGACTGGGGAATAAGTTTCTTCATAATCGACTCCTGATCGTTGAGTGAAACCTTGTGTAACAAGCCTTGTTTTATGTCTTACAATTTCATTGTTTTCATTTATCTTTCGAACAAATACTTACTTATACCCTACGGGGTGCACATGGGGAGGCGTGCGGCTTATAGGCCCAAATACATCTCTTTTATTCAGAGATAATAATTCTGCTTCTATTGTCTTCTTTCAATCTTTTCAATCTCATCTTTTCTTACATTCAGCAAGCGATGTAGGCTCTGGATCGAGATTGATGATTGTGGCAATTTTCTTTGCAAAATAAATTTCGACATTGGCTGTTGTTCTATTCATAGATTCTCACGTGGTCACATAATTTATAGTTGAAAACATCAATAACGTGCGACCCACGACCTTACCTTTCTTGCCCCTCTCCTTCGTGAGAGGCTTCATCACCTCGTTGCTGCTAGCATCGACTTCATAGCTAACATTGCTACTATGTGGCTGTGAGATGTAGTTCTTCCTTAGAACATCATCTTGAGCTTTCGTAACTTGCATTGTGTATATTAATGCGTCATACTCTTTGTAGTCGTCTTGACAATAGTTGTGTATGGATTACACCGCATTTGGGTGAAAGGAAGAGAGAGTGTTCTCAATCTTCTACTCATCTGTGATTGCATTATCACAGAGTTGAAGACTTGTACAAATTCTGGCCATGTTAGATCAGTTCTTCGAACTCCTGATTCGTGATGCCAGTCATCTTCATATTCATGCAAAGAGTTCACAATGTTACTGCTAGTAATTAACATAAAATGGTTGCAAAATTCTCATAATGATCTTCGAACTCTCGGTTCATGATCCCGTATTTTTCTATGCATTTTTCATAATTTTTCTGCTATTTACAGTGATTAAAAGCAATATAAACAATCACAGATAATCAAAATAGTAAATACAGTAGATAAAGTACATAGAAATAATAATAACAAATGCTAAAACCGATTCAAAAATTGAATTTCTGATATTCTTTTCTGTTGGAAAATGATTTTTCAGCGAATTCTGCAATTTCTAAAGGTTAAAATGTGAAATTTCAGTTCTGAGAAAATTTTCACGTAATTGTTTAGAATTATGAGGGCCCTTGTGCAAAAGATCCTTTTTTTTCCGGTTTTCTCCCTTTTTACGAAGCCCTATTCTACGGCTTTTCTTAGCCCATCACGGCCGCTATTAAGGGAGTGCCTGCCCCATGCAAGGAGGTGGCGGCGGCTCTTTGGGGAGGCGTGAGGACGAGGCCGGCCTTCATGGTGTTTCTTGAGGAATGGCCGAGAAGCAGGCTGCAGGCGGCGGTGCAAGCGCCGCTGAGATGCGCGACGATGGGCATCTTCTTTGGCGGCCTTCGTGGTCTTGCGGCGGCCGCCGAGCAGCGTCTGGCGCGTGAGGAGGCGAGTGGACCGGAAGCGGCCATGGCGGGTTAGGTGTGGCCTGCGCCGCACGGCGTGGAGCCCGTGAAGCGACATGGCGTGGCGGCAAGCTGATGGTCGGCGCGCGTGGTGGAGTCTGGCGTCGAGGAACCGTCGCGGAAGCGCGTGAGTGGTTGCGGCCGAGCGGCGTTATGCGGCGACGAGCGGCGGCGGCGGCGATGACGGCTGCGCGGCGTAGTGGCGATTGGTCGTGCGGGGCGGGGCGGGCGGCGCTTGTTGGAGGCCGTCGTGGCGTGCCATGTGGTGTGGCGGCGTGGCCATCGTGTGGCGCCCGCGCACCCTCCGTTTTATCCTTCATTGTGAAGCGTGCCTATGCGGTCTGGCGGTGCTACGTCGGCGGCTCGGCCATCTTTGGCGGCAGCGACGATAGAAGCGGCGATGGCGGTGTGGTTTGGTGGCGGCGCTTCGTGCGAAGCGGCCGCGTCTGGCGGCATGGGCGGCAGCGACGACAGCGTGCGGTGGCGACGCGATCACGGCAGCGACACTGGCCGCATGCGGGCGCTGCTTTTCTTCCTTTTCTTTTTTTTATGTTTCCTGTTCATTATGATGACTGTTTATGCAATTACCGATCGGTTTGGCCCAAGGTAGTTAGAGTCGAGATCCTAAATTGGATCGATTTGTCTCCGGTGGGATCGAATTGTAGAATCCGCGATTCTATGAATTTATAAAAATGCATATATTTAACATCTATACTATAAGTTTGTATGATCTCTATATGGTTTACCACTTATTTATAACTGAGAAAGGGACAAAACACTTTTTATCGCACAACAGAAAAGCATAATGGTACTGACATAATATGTGATATAGTTCTGAACTACAGGAGAACAACTCATGATCATGACTAGTTTACTACAATTATATGAGAAATATTCACAACTTTTGTAAATCAATACCTGATTGCAACACTTGCATATTCCTTAAAAACAGCTCGACATGCTCTAGGAATAAAAATATCTTATCATTACCAAGCTCGAGATTCCTCATGTTATAGTACAGATATTTGTACTAGCATTACCACACTGATATAATATTTTGCATACTCCTTGTTTATTTATAGTTTTATTCTCAGAAATTAAAATCAACAAATTTTGCTCTAAAACAAAATATTAGCAAACCCTGGCCACTAAAAAAATACAAAAAATTGTATTTTTTTTGTCCAAACGAATCTACTATACGATTCTACTGTTTGGATCACGACTCTACCACGATTATATCTTATTTCGATTAACGGTGCGATTTGGATCGATACGTCGTCGCGCTTCAGAGAATCGTAAGATTCTAAAAGTAGGATCGCGATTCTAACTACCTTGGTTTGGCCGACGACTTTCAAGTCGGTTCGCGGTAGATTAGAACGTATTTTCGATTTTCAATCTACGGTACAATCGACAATCACCTTTTTCATGTAATTTACGGATCGATATTGTGTCGGCGACTTTAAGTCGACTCGCAGTAGATTAGAGCAGATTTGTACCGTAGGTTACAATCTAGAAAGCCAAATTTGCATAATTGAAAGCAATCTAGAAAAATAATTTGATCTACGATTGTCGTTCATCGACGGTTACCTTTCGATCCGAGGAGAGTCGATCGTGCTGATAGCGTGTTGAGGAACCGTCGCTGGCGAGTCCAGTCCGAATGATAACCTCGTAAACAAACATAGAATCGTATTAAAAATGAAAGAACACAAGAACAGAATAGTAGATTGAACACAAAGATGTTGGAGGCTTCTTGTTTCTTTTTATTGCTCTTTGTATGATTAATTTTGTACAATAATTAACACTTTTATTTATTTATAGTGTACAAACTCTAGTAAAAGTTAAAATAGAACACCATACATAAGCCGACGCCCTTGGTATTCCAACCGATTCCATCCATTCGGCGCTAAGGTAATAAAAAATCTAAGCGGTGGCCGGTGAGTACGCTTGGCTCGACGAGAAGGTGATTCTATCGCCATCGGACCGTTCGATGAGGTGCGCGGCCCAGAAAACGCCTACGCGCGCGCACCGCCCGTAAGTGCGCCACGCGGCGGCAAGCCTCGCACTCGCTGAACGCTAATCGGCTCCCGTCCGTGCCTCGTGTTCGGCCTCCACAGCCGCGTCCCGTGCGTAAGCGCTGACGTCAAATGGAGATTTAAACAATTCATTGCGTGGAGGGTGATGACCCGACATCTGACCTTGTAGCACGGACGACGGAAAGTAGCGACAAGTATGATGGCCATCGCCATCGCGTTCTAACGTCCTTTTCATTTTCAACTTGCCAAAGGTTCTCACACGGCTACATAAAATTATTCGCGAGACCCAGCACAAAGTTCACGAATACGTCGTTTCCGGGAAATGGGGTCGAGTAGTGGGCCAACCACTTTGTCTACCCTGAATCCAATGCTATGCTAGTTACCGACAGTGACTTTGTTGTATGGAAAATTTGAAAGCTGCTGCCTCATTCGTCGCCGTAGCGGCCTAGCAGCGGCTCTGCCTTCTTTTTCTTTTCTCGCAACCGCTTCTTTAGTCTCGGCTTTGCTCCCGTTTCGAAATGTAGTGCGCGCACCAGCCGGTGGTTTTGATTTTATAACGTTAAATGCTAAATTAAGGGGCCACTTGGAGGAGTTCAAACGCCAAGTCAATTGTTTCTGGAACGATGGTCGTTGCCCTAGGTTTATTATTGCAAACCAATTGGCCACTGGGGATTGGTCTACCAACTCTGCTCGGTGAAGAGGAGTACTGGGCCGGCCCAAACTCTAAGATCCTTACAAACTTACATGGGTCTTATTTCTTCTCTCACTTTGAAGTCATGGGTCTTATTTCCTCTCTATTCAGCCAGGTAATCAATCTTTTAATCCAAAAATCCTGAGATTGACCAAGAATACTTTAGGTCTAGCGGATTTTCCCCGGTAATTAAACGACCAGACAGTATAATCCATATATTTATCCCTAAACATAATGTTGTACTTGTTATACAATTCTAACGCCTACAATGGAAATACAATTGTTTTTCTTATATAATTATAGCAGCTCTAATATCTATATCTGTTTAATCTGCACCGTTATACTCTAGACCCACCACGATTGATGGTGCACATATTTCTCTTTTTCCTCATATTAACGTGGTTTTTTCCCCTTTTTCTACCGGTCTTATATATATATATATATATATATATATATATATGAAGTAATTCAAATCTAGTACGCTAATACTAATTCGACCGTTGGATCCGATTGAATAATACTAATCTTAATGCGTTGGATCTAAACCATTTAACACTTTGCATACTCAGATTCAATGCACCTTCCGCACTTCATTAAACATCATTTAATCACTTTGCATACATCCTCACAAAATTGGTATTGCACCTTCATTAACGCGAATTACCCATTAAACATCATGCATATATATATATATATATATATATATCAATATATATATAAAAGAAGCTTTTTCTACTCCAGTAACATTGGTAATTACCCATTAGCACTAGATACATTATATATATATATATATATATATATATATATATATATATATATATATATAAGAAGCTTTTTTCTACTCCTAGGAGTAGTTACACTCTGTTCCGTATCTCACAACGTAGGGAGTATTTTTCGTAACCGAGAGTATGTATATATAATATACGAGTATATAAGCCCACTTATGTGGTATTTATATATTTACACTTTTTAAGGGTGGTATGCACAATTTTTTAGATATACTTATTTTTATATGCGAATATGAAGGAATTTACAAAATATGGTAAAAACTATGGACCCTCTTGCAAATTTTTCATGTGGTTCGCATTGGAGTATCTTATAATTAGTATATGAGTATACCCAAGTGATAAAGGAGTATGTCAAATTCTTTTAGGTGGTATATTAGAGGTGGGAGTAACTGCACCCGGGAGTAGAAGTTATTAATCTGGGGTATGTATTCTCACATCTAATATACCACTTAAATGGTCATATTATACTTCTTTATCACTTTCAGTATACTTAAATACCAATTATAAGATACTCAAATGTGACTTGATTGAAAAAATTCCATTGGATCCTTTTATTTTTGTTATATACCCATTTCCATCTATAAAAAAAAGTATATACACAAATTTTGCTATAAAAGTGGACTTTAATGAATTTTTTTATGGAACTCACTTTGGAGTATCTTATAATCATTATTGGAGTATGCTCAAATTGATAAAGATGTATCATCATACGATTTAAGTGGTATATGAGAAATAGGAGTACGTACTCCCATGAGTATCATACGATTTAAGTGGTATTTAATTAGCCAACCTACCGCGCGCGACCTAGGCTCGGTGTGACATGCGCCTCCCCATACAGTTGGCCCATCAAATACAGTTGGCCAAAATGCCACACCCTCAAGGGAAACTCGATTCGATGGTAACTGTTAGTTGTCGTAATAGTAATTCATGTATCCCTTTTACCACATGTTTTTTCAGGAATGCGATATTCCGAGCTCATACCTTCGTTAGTAAAACATAACGGCGTACACAGTAATTGACTTTCCATTTTTACCACCAATGTTCTCTCTCTCTCTATCTATCTATCTTTTACATTAAAATGTTTGTGTCAGGATAGTAAACCTTAGCTATATGTAAGATAATTGTGTTAGTTTTTTTTACTAAGTAGTTCCAATGAAGTAAACGGATGTCCGTAGAACAGTAAAAACGAACGTATCACAAGTCATATATATGATTTTTCCCACTGGTAGTTGACGTCGTCTTAATATTACACTGAATCCGTATATCATGAAGGTAATACTCTAAAACATGTCATTTAGTAAACATGTTCAACATAGATAGTAAATACAAGTTCAAACTAGATATTTCATTTTGTATTTATATCTGGCCAAACAGCGTGGCCAATCACTTCTTACAAAAAAAATTAAAAAATATAAACCTAAACAATCAAGTTTTCTAGTGGCGGAGGTAGCCTGCTATCTCCGTCTTCAAAACTTTGTAGCCAACGTCGTCGGCATCGGAGGGTTCGGGATCAGCGTAGGCAGCATGAAACACGTCGACCAGTTGACATGCCCGTTCGAGAGTCGCCCAAAGACGCTCTGACTAAATAATCAAGTCGAATTGCGCCCATAGGCTCTCTTCTCTTGCTCGAGGGGTGTCGGCTTGGTAGACTTGGTCGCCTGCTGCCTTGATGTAGCAGTCAAAGCGACGATAATCCTCTTGGAAACATGCAACATCGTTCTAGAGGACTACGTCGATGGCGAGGTGAGCCCGCCGGAAGCTGGAAACCACCCGGAAGACGCGGCGGAGGAGGACATCTAGACGACGGAACGTCACCGGCACGTGCCCCGGCATAACTTCCAACGGAGGAGGGAGGACACTATTAGCACAATATCCTTCTGCAGCATCCGCCAATGTACGGCCGGAGAGGTGCTTATACAAAATGGCTAGTGGGCCATCAATGCCGGTGTTAGGGGAGAAGAGTGCGGAGCTATTTTTATAATTGCTTTTCATTTTTGTTGGAGGGGGCGAAACAGAGTAGAGCGACGATAATCCATCTTCGGTCGCGGATGGTCATTCTTATAAAACAATGAGTAATATCGGCGTGTGAGACGAAGATATGCACCTGGAGTCGAAGCGGCATTTATGCGCTTAAGAGATCGTTTGGGAGACGCCTAATAGAACCTCTGCTCACACGCAATTTTGACAGTAAAAACGTGCTCAGAATATGGTAAACCCAGTTGGATATCTAGTAGTTAAGAAACCAAATGGGTAAT
Organism: Hsuehochloa calcarea; assembly: GCA_036346395.1. Classification (NCBI taxonomy): domain Eukaryota; kingdom Viridiplantae; phylum Streptophyta; class Magnoliopsida; order Poales; family Poaceae; genus Hsuehochloa; species Hsuehochloa calcarea. The sequence goes on along the minus strand of CM070603.1, from coordinate 25,783,026 downwards.
AGTAAAGTTACTAGCACCATATAGTAAACACATTCAACAATTGAAGCAAAAGTTATATGGCAGTAATATTAATGTAATATGCAGTAATTGATACTCATGTGTTTGCTGCGTATAATTGCTTAGTTATTATTATTATTATTTGAATGGGCGCAAAAGTCGTGTATATTACGTGTGTGGGAATCACATCGTCAGGGGTGTTTCCCCGCACTACAACAAATCGTATTTACTCAAAGGAACAAAAAAAGCAAGGTCTCCAGCGAGCTCTATCGGGTCGTATTCCCAGCAGGAGCAGAGGTGATATTTGTTTTCAACACTCCCGACCCCCGCACCTCGCAAGGTTAGAGAATACTGTTGTTTCTTTAGTTTGGAGTTCTTTCTCTCTCACGAAGTGGATTTTTCTAGGGTTCTACATATCAATTTAACCCCCTAAACTTTCATAATTTCTTGCTATACTAGGGTGATTTTTTCCTCCCAAATTTTGGAGCATTTTTGGGATAGTTTTTCCTCTTCAGATTTTAAGTAAAACAACTCCTCACGTGCAGTAATTCATAGGATCCCCTTTTGTTTTTATTCTTTGCTTGTATCCCTGCTCTGGCAGTAAATGAAGACATCCAGCGACGTACCCTCCATGGTGAGGAAGAACAACATCGAGGGAAGTCAGTCGGTGATGGAGATTTACTTGGACCCCTCCCATGCCGAACCTTTCGCCTCAAGAGTAGCGGACGCATCTGTCGCAGACGCTCGTGCGGGTGTTTCTAAGAAGAAACAACCGAGCAAGAAGAGGAAGGCAGTGATGCCCAAGATAGAGGACGTCGTCGCCTTGTTGCCTTGCGATGAGACCGCCCCCGAGATTGCAGCAATAAGTTTGTGCACATATAACAGTAAATGATCGTCCTTTTTATAGTAATTCGATAATATTATATAATGTTATCTTTTTAACATCAAAAGTAAACATGAGTTATGATTGCAGTAATTAGTAAACCATATCGTTAGTAAAATGATGCTATGTTGAATGAAGGCTCTGCGCAATAGGAGGAAGTGACCTTGGACGACGTGCATAAGGTGCGTTCTTGCACTCGTCGTTGCCACCTTCGGCGAGCTAACATTAGAGCAAGGGAATGAGGTCACGAGGTTGGGTTCGACGACATGCTGAAGCTCAACCTCGTGGGATTGGAGAAGAGGGATATATGTTGCTTCCTAATGGGTAGGATTGACCCGGTCAAGGTGGTCATCAGCACCAACGGCTGAAGGAGCATCCCAATTACGCCTCACGTCATTAAGTGCATTCTCGGGATCCCTTGCGGCGGCGGCGATGCGTCGATGGTGACCAAGGTCGTAGGGACCTCTGAGCTGGTCGAGTTGAAGCGTCTACTCGGGGTACAACAGAACTCCAACATCAAGAACGCGACACTGATCATGTAGATTATAACCAGAGGCAGAGATGCTCTCACGATAAGGTGTTTCTTCCTCCTTTCTTTAGCATGCTCCTTTTACCGACCACTAACATCAACATAACTGGGAATGATGCTCTGTTGACGAAGGATCTGGACAAATTCGCCGATGTTAACTGGTCTAAGGCCGTTGTTGACGACCTTCGGGAGTCCGTTCGCAACTAGAACAAGAAGGACAACACCTCCGAATCTATCAGCGGATACGCCACTTTTGTGCTTGTAAGTTCCACAGTAAACTTATTTACTGTATTTCAGTGTTTTGCACATTGATAAGCAGTAAAATGAGTAGAGTAGGACCACAATAATTTTTAATCTAAGGGGCCATTAAAATAGATTGCACACACCAGTAATTTTTCGCACAAAAACATAGTCGACCACACGTACTAGCAATATGTTTCAACTTTAGTAAAATGAACACTAACAAGTAGTAAAATAAGTAGGTCATGTTCACACTAAATAGAAGACCACATCCTAGAAAAACAACTCATGCATGCCATTAATAGCGAGCCGTGCTTACGCGCATAGTAAAAATCAGCAAGTACTAGTGCACCCCAGCGATCAGAAGCGCGACCATAGTGATCACGGCGATGTTGGAATCGAGCACAAGAGAACACGTCGATAACACAGTGGACACACACTCTTTCACTTGGTGGTTCACTCGTACACGTCAGGAACAGAGAAAAATGGACGCGACTAGCGCTCGACGCACGGTCCAAGCACCAGCGCCGTATGCCACACTGTGCCATCCGATCTCGCATGATGATACTCAGCCATTCATCTCACACATTAATAAAAGCTCCTCCCGACACAATCTTGCAATAGCACGCGCACCTTGACAGCACTATGCAACATCACGCACACCTAACGCAACAAAAACTCCTCCTCCACTCAACCTCCTTTGAAAAAACATTGGAAAAATAGCATATTCTCACCAAAATTGCATGAAAACCATCAGTATAGAACCTAACTGCGCTTAATAACTAATCAAAATATACCAATCAAACAAATTTCGATGTTACAATTTTGCAACATTTTAAAATAATAGTGGCAACATATGAAAATAATTGTTGCAACATCAAGATATTTGCAACATTTAAAACTAACTTATGAAATATTTTAATTTTATGTGTGCAACAATCGACGACAATGGTTGCAACAAAAATCATTTTTCCTACAAAAAATTCAAGAAGATGTATTGCAACAAACCAAATCACTTTCTGCAACAATGGAGAAAAGTTACCGCAATAATTCGAGAGAATGCATGCAACATTTAAATGGTAAAGGCAATCGTGACAAATCAAAAACAACATTGCAACAAAAAATACCTCTTGCCCGCCGTAGAAGGAAGATAATGAGTAAGAGTAGCTAGCTAATGGTGGTTGTGTGGCCAGGAGGCGACGGCTTGCCACTGTGCAAGGTCTCCTACGATGTCTCCATGGCTACTCTCACCGCGGCAGATACCCTTGCGTCACTCCTTACCATCAGCTCAGTGGCCAACGAGCCTTGCTACACGGCGAAATATGGGCGCAGAAGCATCACTCCCCGGTTACTCTCGTTCCACTTATCTCCACCAATTCAAAACTCCTTAGATGCTCATGCATGTCTAAATTGAATGGATGCTTCGGTAGATCAAAGGATGGGGAATCCAAAAACCATACATGCGGGAATTGATTTTGATATTTGATCGGTGTATTTGGGAGATGAATGAGGTTGGAGTGAAGAATTTTGGGGAGGAGAACCGTAGAAGCAGTAGGGGAATGGAGGAGTTGGAAAATGACTTTATTTTTTTAATGCTGGGTATGTATAGTTAGAGTGGCAGTGAGACATGAAGGGTCCCTGGTGGGCTATAGCACCATGTGTTGGAGAGAGATAAAGTAGGGAGGAGGCGAGAGGGAGAAAGGAGAAAGAGGAGGCGTGGGAGCCGAGAATGAGTGAGGCATCCGATGGTTGATCGAACGTTTTCGCCGTATCAATGAGTGAGGCATCCGATGGTTGACCGAACATTTTCGCCGTATCAATATGCGAGAAAAATACACACTCTTGTGGTGCCAACTACTTGCATCGTTTTCTTCTCTTTTTGTTATTCATCTCAACGGGTTACAATGCTTAAATACATGCAAATGGGCCGGCTAAGCCAGTCGACTCTCACACCATGATCCACACCACTCGCGCCATCCCACAAGCTGGTATAGTGGCTCAACACAGCACACACGGCCTCATCAAACGTAGCCAATTATTGCGCTACTACTTAGACTAACTCAACTAACGTGCCAACTGACTCGATAAGCACTTAACTTGGAAACTAGACCATGCAACAATAATAAACTTAACAGGCGAGGCCAATGCACAGGTGTAGCCTGCCCGGTAGTAGCACCATTAGGCTAACTAGTGTCAGCCCAAACAGTGCGGTGCATTAGACGAATAGGCACTTAGAGGCGACGTGCTGGCTGCCGGAGACGAGCCTCTCTGGTAGGGCAAGCATGTTCATGCTAAGAAGCATGAGGGCCTTGCCGCTGAGGAAGGTGTCGAATGCAAGCGACAAGGAGACGGTGAAGCGCACATTGTTAGGGCGCCTGTCTTCCTTGGGGAGGCACAGCCAACCGGACAGCACGACGAAGCTGAATATGGCAACCATGGCACCGAGCTCGAGGTTCGCCTTGGCCTTGGCTTTGTGGCGTTGCTCCGTCGCCCTCCTTGCAGTCGTAGAGCTCTTCTTAGCCAGCAATTTGGAAGATGGTATTCGCTTAGTCGAGACTAGTGCCTGAACCTGTGGAGATAACTTAGCATAAGGGGGATGATCCCCGTTAATACTTTCAGGTTGACTCAGAATTTAAACTAAAATCTCTTCCAATCCGAAGAATTTATCCTAATACATTGTTATCCAAACAATGCATGGCACAGTTAGTGCATTTATACTACGAAAGAGTCGACCACTTCAATTCAGAAATTTACTTCTTTTTGTGAGATAGGACGATTCAGAAATTTACTCTTTTTTTAGAATATTCAGAAATATACTGTCCCATCAGGATATTGGGCCTATCTCGACCAAAACGTTACCAAAACTAACGTTTTGGCCCATCTCGTGAATACTAAAACTATTTAGCTATTAGGTTGGACCGTCCTGCCTGGACCAACCTGATAAACAATTAAGCATGCCACTAACATTTTCGTACTGTACTTTTGAATTTAACACAAGCCTAGTCCAAACTGAAAATTAGATTTTGATGTTGCCTGTTGGGCCGTGTGTGGGCCCGTCCTACTACCCTAATGAACTAGATAGTTGGGCCTGAAAAAATGTAAAGGTTCTTCGGACAAGGTTATGTCTGCCTCTCCAGTGATTCTGTGTGTTAAGATTGTTTCTTATTAGTGCTGTCCAGTGTTTACATTACCGGTTATAAAATTTTTTAGTGCGGTGTTTTCAAAAAATTCCGATTTTAAATTAAAAGATCAAAGAACATAATTCATGCAAATTCGATTTTTTTTGAGTTAACCAGGTTGAAACGGCCGTAAGATTTTTGGTGTGTCCATATATAAGTTCATGAATTTGAGTTAACCAGGTTGAAACTTTTGGTGTTTTTAAGAGATTTCGTGGCCGACTATGACCAGTGCACATGATGAGTTGACGACCTATAAAGTCTTTAATTAGCACACCGTCAAATTTCGGCATGTTCCTTTTCAGTCCGAAAGTAACACTGACGGCATCTGATGAACTCACACATTCGTTTGCTGACCGTAGTACCAGTACCAACCAACACAAAGGCAGGGGCAAGAAGTCAAGAACCCTATCCAACCACCAGATTCATTCAGACACTGTCCTGACAGCAAAGAATCCTTTCAAAACCAATCTCAAAAGGCAAGAAGTCAAGAACCCTATCCAACCGCCAGATTCATTCAGAAACTGTCCTGACAGCAAAGAATCCTTTCAAAACCAATCTCAAGGGACCAAATTTCTAGTACAGCTCTAACCGAGATGCAGCAGTTTCATTTCACATCCAAATCATCAAATCAGAAGCATCACCAGAAAGGCACAAAGACAACAACCGTCCATGCATGCAAGCTGAGCCGCAGAAGCATCCATTCATCCGTAATCCTACTCACTTCACTGTCATCCGAACGTGCGCGCGCGCGTTTTGCGTCAACAGCAGGAGGCGTACGTCGTCGTGAGAGTAGAGACCTGACTAACCTGGGCGAGGGTAGGTGGTTCAGGCGCAGGCGCAGGCGCAGGCGTCGGCGTCGGCGTCGGCCCGCGAGCGACGGTCTTCTCCGTCCCGCGCGATGGCGGCGAAACTGAAGAACGTAACCCTGCAAGAAATTAACCAAGCGTGCATCGTTTTCTTGGTCAAAGCGAATTAAATCATAGCACTCGGAATGAAAGAGGAATTTACAAGTTAGTAGAATCGGAGTGACGCGTCGTTCTCACCTCCTTGAAGAACTTCCGCGGTGGTAGACTGGGAGGATGCGCGCCCCTCACCACACTGGGTTTTGCTTCCCTCGTCGGTCATGGCCGCCATTTTGGCCGGCTATCCGGCCTGCATTTTTATTATATCCGTCCGGCTCATCGAGAATAGGTCAACCAAAAGAAGAACAAGACAACCAACAAAGCATGACAATATCATTGTTTGCCATGAAAAGACATTAACATAACAGGGATCTGTCAGATTTGTGCCCCCGTGTTCATGTGAAAAGAAAAAGGGAATTAAAATAGTACAGTGGAAGGTGCACCTTTTTGTTCTTTTCTTGTCCTGTAAAAATTCTTCTATGAACTTTTGGCTTCATTGTAGCGATGGAAATAAAAAAAAACTACAACCATGCCCAAAATTCTCAGCACTTCAGCATCGCAATCCAAACTTGCAGCTTGCTAAGAAATAGCTCCTTGTCCAAAAGAAAAAAAAAAGTAAAATCATCCTCAGCTCCCAGCTTGTCTAGACGATGAAGGAGTCGATATCTAACTTAAATCTAATCTAAACTTTAAATTACGGTGAAATCTCCGAACCACGGTCAAAAATAGAAATCTTCAGCAACGAGCTGGCTCGTCAAATCAAAACTGAAGCACCACTCTTTAGTAAAATAAACAAGAAAACAAAAGCAAATTAAGAGCACAGCTCAGCTTCCACCATCCAGGTTCGAGTGCTTGGATTTGGATGTGTATTTCTTTTTAATCAAAACTCTAAGTAGTTCCTTCTAGATATCCTATATCTAAAAACAAAAGCAAATTAACGAAGAAAGGAGGCAATACAGATCGAAAGGAAAGCCACCAACCAACAAAACAAACCTTCAGACTCATCAGCGCCGCCCGAATTGAATTCTATCTCAAGGATTCCTCAAACGAAGCACAAAAACCCCCTGGAAACACGCACCGGATAGCAACGGCGCGCGCACGAACACTCACATCACGGCTACGAGCAGTGAATCGGAAGAAAAATGAAGAGCGATTTAACGATCGATATTACGTGAGGTCAGCGCGCGACGCTCTTCCACTTGAGCTCAAGAAAAAAGCTTAACCCAGGTCGACAAACCAAAATAGAAAAGACACGCTGGTGACAGTGGAATCCGAAGCAGAAGGGAAGACGCTGAGCTCACCGAGAAAGAAATCGTGAGCTACTCGTTTACGTGTGGGTGCAGATCGGCGGCGCTGTCCTCAAAATCTCCGACCACCGTTAAAGTCGCCGGGAGAAAGGGGGAAGAATGGTGGGAGCTGATGTTTGCTTGGACTTCGACTGGGCTTGAGAGAGGTCAGCGTATATATAGGCGGGCCGGGGAAGTAGACAATCTATACGAAATTGTCTACTTCAATTTGAATTTTGCAACTTCTAAAAGTAATTTCGTGTTTTATATTTCAAGAAAACGAGCACCTCACACGCAAATAAGCATGATCGTTTCAAGAAAGAAAATAGAGACAATTCTTTTAGAGATGCAAGAGCTCATCTGCTCATGGCCAATTTCACGAGAAGAAAAGAATGCGTCTCCCTTAAACAACCACTCTCTCAAAAAAAAAAACACCGAAATATTCTTTCCTTCGGAGCGAAGGCAAGTTATGCAGGTTCCTCCTCCCTTCCGACCAATTCTTCCCTGGCCATACGAATTTTTTTAAAAATAATTTTATTTTAATTAAAAATTATAAAATTAAATAATAAAAATTATAGCATACGAAGCATGATCGTTTAAAGTATCGTTTCAGCGCATAAGTAGCATGACTGCATGAGTTCAGTCAGTCAAGCAGTCCCCAATAAAAAAATCAACACCTGTAGCAAGAAAATAGAGACAATTCTTCTAGTGAATGCAAGAGCTCACGGCCAGTTTCTCAAGGAGAAGAAAACAATGTGTCTCCCTTGAACAATCGCTCTCTCTAAAAAAAAACCGAGCATATTCTTTCCTTCGAAGCGAAGGCAAGATACGCAGGTTCCTCCCTTCCGACTCGACTAATTCTCCCCTGGGCCATGATACCCCCCAAGAAAACCCAGACGTCGGCAGGTGAATTGTGCGATCTTCTCTCTCTTTTTGAAATACAGCCAAAATGATTTTTTGTTCATCGTAATACAATACGGGCAAGATTATTTACCTGGCACGTACTGGTAGTAATGTACATCATGATGGCGATGTCATAAGATTTAGTTGCCGCATGTACTGCCATGTAGGATTCAGTCCATCGATTCTTATCCATGGTGAAGTGGATCATGAACTCATTAGCAGTCCAGTCCAAGAAGCATAACCTACGATTAGCATACGCATTAGCAGTCCAAGAAGCCCTTGCTAATTTATGATACAATTGCCTTTGTTATAAGCTAAATATCACAATACAATTTTCTTTGTTATACAACTCTAATGTTTATGGTTGAAAATATAATTGTATTTGTTATACAACTCTAGTATTAATCTGTAGCTAATTTGTACCGTTATAATTTAGTCCCATCAAAATAAAAGGGTAGATACTTCTGTTTTTTTATTGATTAATTAGACAATTTATATGCCTTTTCTTTTTAGAATTATTGTGGGATTTTCTTGACCTCAAAACAGAGAAGGTCCTTGAATCTCACCCGTTGTTTCTATTTATTATTATATATATAGATATGAGTCCTTGAATTTCTATATTACAATTTTCTTGTACAAGGTGGCCTGTTTGGATTGAAGCTAACGGTTGCAGAGTTTTTGTCACAAAAAGTATTAGTAACCGGCCGGATTTGGTATGTATTTGGTTTGCTATCAAAATATTGGCAAGATTCTATTACCATAGGCGCCTTAAAATCTCAACCAATTTACATGCGACCAATTCTATGTCTGAATTTTTGCTAAACTTGCTCGTAATTGGCAGGGAAAATAAGGCAACAAACAAGCAATGTTGTATTGTCGTAGCCTTAGAGTGTGTTTGGTTGCTTATAGCAAGTGATAAATGTATGGATTAATTCAAGTAAAAAAATCATACATACGTTCAGTTACTTAAAAGTGATCATCTCATCTTAGATGATGGAATACAAATTTGTAAAATATTATCTCTAAATACTAAGCCATCTTATCCGCTCAAAACAATAGAAACTATGGTGAAACGAAATTATCACATCCTATTTAACTCTGTACCACCGACCAAACACAACATTACCTATGATGAAGCGAAATTATCCTATCCTGATTTGGTTCACACGAGACGATACTACCAAGCGTAGGAGGACGATAACGTTTTTTTAATCTCATTTGAATAGTAAAACTGTAGTGTCGCTTTTCAGTTTGGCTGGCCGACTCCGGCGGAAATAGTCGTGAGCACGCTAATGGCGCCGCGGGAGAAAACAAAACAAAGGAAGGAAGGAAGGAAGGAAGGAAGGAAGTGAAATAACCTAAAATTTTCAAATTTTCAATTTTTTTGAATCTTTTGGATTAAATTTGAAAACTTTCCTTTTTAGAAAGTCTCCACCGTTTTACGCTTTCCGTTTTCGGAAATACGCTTTCCCTAAGCCGGAAGCGTCTTTCTCCCCGGGCGCCTTCGCCTTCGCTCTTTCTTCTGCCTTCTCCCGTCTTCCTCTCTGTGTCATCTTCGCCAGCACCGCTGCTGTCATCCGCGCCACCTCCTACGCCACGCACAGCTCCGCGCCTTCCTCTACCTTCGCCGCCTCCACCTCACCCCGCCACCTCCCTCTCTCGGCGCCGCCCCGCTGCTCCTGGCCGCCCACGTCGCCACCACTGCTCCCGCCGCCCTACTGGTGGCACCTCTCCCCGGCCTATAAAAGCTAGCCCGGACCTCACCTTCCTCTTCACCTCCACCTCCACCTCCACCTCCACCTCCACCTCCAAAGACTTCCTTGCCCTTCCCTTCTGGGCATTTGAATTCCAAGTTTCACCGCCCCAGGCTTCTTCCCGACGAGCTCTCTGGTAAATTTGTCACCTCCCCTTCTCCCCCTCCCTCCCAACTCTGGCAGTAGCTCTCCCTCACCGCCGCAATTCTTTCCCCCACCATCCCCACCCTCAATTCCCGCTAGAGCTCGCTGGCGTGCCGAGCTCCACCGCAACTACCTCCATGGCTGCGGTCGTCATGGCACCTCGGTGCGCCTCAAGTCACCCCACCACCACCTCTGAGCTCCTCTCCACTCACTGATGCTTCGCCGCCCTTCATTCTCGCCGGAGCATCACTGTAGCGCCACCGGCATCGTCCCCTGCTCCGGCTATGCACCTCCGCCGGCTATGCACCTCCGCCCCTCCAAAGCCCCAAAATGGAATCTCCACACTTTAGTGATGCTCACCGCACCCTCCTCCACCGCCGCCATCGCCGGAGCACCACCGTTCTTCTTCTCTCCCGGCTCGGGTGAGCGCGCCGAATGGCCAACGCAGTTCCAGCTCTCCTGTGCGCTGGGCGGTTGGGCCGATTTGGCCTAGCCGATTGGGCCGTGGCCGCATAGTAGTCGGGCGGCCCAATCACTGTGCACTATACAGTATGTTAGTTACTGTTCATAACACAATAATTTGGTTACTGTTCAGCACCCATGTAAGATTGTTAATGTTAATCAGAGAAAGGTCGAATGATGTAAGATTTTTCGCAGCCGCCACTAGCAAAACGAACAGCCAATGTACCGCCTCCCGCCGTACCAAGCGCGATATCTAGTGCAGCTGCGCGTCGCTTCCACCGGATGACGCACGAACAAAAACTCGTCGTCCGCACAGCCGCTTGCAGCACCTCAGCACTACTTTCGGTTGGAAGTCCTCACGGTGACGTCGAGCTCCACTGCCGCCTACAGCTCACGTCTCTCCGCGTGCTGCGTGGCGAGCTCAGCAGCCTCGGTCTCGCCAACCACGTCGTCTAGTTCACGCTGCAGCACGTCCGCGCGGTCCGACGCGGCGGCTGCGTCATGCGCGATCAGCCTAGCTCCTTGTCCAGCATCCGCAGCTGCTCCTCGTGCCTTTCGATCACCAAAAAACGAGATGCGCCGTCGCCGGCAATTTATTTCAACGTCTGAAAACCCCAGCCAACATCTCTCACGTCATGTCATGCATGCACAAGTCATTGATTACTTAGCTTAACTACCACATCGAAGCAAGACGCGCCGTCCGCAACCTCCGCCCCGTTGATTTTGGGAGATCACGCCCTGCCTCCAAAAAGAAAAACAGCCACCGCCAGCAATCTATTTTCACGCACCCCCGCCCCCGGCTCTTTAATCCCCTCTTTTGTACTCGAAAGACTCCAAACCCTAATCACCTAAGTACAGTCCAATTGCATAGACCTAATCCATAGGCTTATAACTTAATTGCAAAATATTCTATTTTAGACATCCTAAAATATATCACGTGTCGTAACCTCCGGGTTGCACCTCCGTAGCTCTAACATGCATCATCCATCTTTAATCTCCATGCACTCCAACTCGAGCTCGGTCGCATCCTCAAGCATCCTCGACCCACTGGACTATGACTTCGCACTAAATCATCTCACGGTCACCGCCGTAGATCACGATCGCCTCCAAGTTACCCTGCACATGCAAAGACCAAAGTAACATATTTTTCCAGCACAAGTTCTTTCCAACTTGACTGACATAAGTCCACACACCACGACACGCCTCAAATAATATATGTAAATAACACTGTCAATTATTCATTAGCTAAAATATATTAGACCTAGCCACATGGTCTAACAACCCGAAAAACTAAAAATCATTGTTCATTGTCATAAACACTAACCTTAATTACTATTTATTCCCATATTTTCATCCATAAATAGTAAAATTGTCACTATTTATCGTTTAACACTATTCATCTCTAAAACCCTAATTCGAAATTATATATCCATTCCGTCCGTTTTGAGCCCAGAAATTCATTTCTCCACTCCGTTCAGTCCAATTAAACACCAGATAAATTCACACCATCCCGCACCACCTTTTTTGTGTTTCTTTTCTATTTGTTTTTACTTGCATGTTGTTCACAGTTCATTCCTTGTCGAGCTGGATTTTACTTGGTTTATTTATTTTTATTGTATTGCTTCTTGTTAGGTCACGATCTTGAAGACCAAGCTACAGAAGACACCAGACAAGACCAGCATCTACAAGACTTTATGCAAGAAGGCAAGCCACATTCTTTGATCATTTTGAACTTATAATTCATATATTTAATATTACCTTCATTATTATATTTGTGCCAATTACTTTAAATATTGAAATAATACTTTTGAATGCCATGATGCTTCGATAATTCCTATTACCCCACATACAAACCTACCTAGCACTTGTAGGCCATATTAATCTTGACAATGTTAAAATCCGTTGTAAGCCATATTCACCTTGACAAGTCCACATAAAATATTATCTATGCAAGTAGCTTTGTCACCAAAAATGTGTTTATCAATCAAAAGAGAGTATTGGCGGTTCGCCAATGGTTTTGGTGAAGAGTTGAGGGTTGTGTCCAGGAAGTTGGGCAACCCAATAGACTTGTGTTAAAAGTGGGTCAAAGGTGAGATCAAGCAGGTGGACAACCACGAGTTGGTATTGGTCCATTTCCTCACTCGAGACAAGTAAGGATAAGAACCTTGCGCCAAAGTAACAGACACAGAAAACCGCTCAACCACAAGTGTAGTCATTACTCCCTGACTTAGTACACTGCTCTTCCAATCGAATATCTACAAGGAAATGCATGTGCTCTTGTGTGGTAGAGCAGCGTGGAACTGGGGTTGGACAGGAGTGGCCCTGAAGGGACACTCGGTAGTCTAAACAACGGTATGGTCCCATCAGCATTGGGTTGAAAGATCCATAGCAGCGCCAGGTGGAGTCGCTCGAGGACTGTATGGAGTAAGAACTTACCGGGTAGAGGCTAGAAAGGTTGAGCAGTGAAAATGCTTTGTTATCTTAACTTAGTCGCACACTAACGTGTTGCATGTATATAGCTTGACAGTACGAGTATGATGTATCTTGTGGGTAAAGTTGTGCAACTCTGTAGAGTATAACAAAAGGTATTTGAATACGCCGTGCTTCCGGTTAATGAAGCTGTGTTCTTGGATGATTCCAATACATGATGTATAAGTAGAGTTTTTGAGATGTTATACTGGTAATTGCAATTGTTGAGAAACCCATGTTGTTATTATTTATTATTATTTTACTGCTTTAAAGTTAAACCGCTTTTAAATTGCAAAATGCATCCACATATGCCCGTTAAGGTAAACCCTAACTATCCATTGAACTCTCTGCATGTAATTATTTAGCTTTTCCATGTGACTTGTTGAGTACGGTAGTAGTACCCATTCTTGCAAAATCTGCAACCCCTTCACAGAAGGAGCTTGGGGAAAATACTGAGAATATCAATGAGCTGGATTTTGGTGGACCCCCAGATGGCAGCGACTACTGTTATTAGGTTTCAATCGTACTCAAGCGTGCCTGTGGAGTGAAATTCGTGTCTTGTATTATATTAGTTTTGAGCTCTGGCGCTCAATGCCGTTAACTCAGTTCTGCCACTTACTCCCTAGCCCTATTTAACTCTGTACCACCGACCAAACACAACATTACCTATGGTGAAGCGAAATTATCCTATCCTGATTTGGTTCACACGAGACGATACCACCAAGCGTAGGAGGACGATAACGTTTTTTTAATCTCATTTGAATAGTAAAACTGCAGTGTCGCTTTTCAGTTTGGCTGGCCGACTCCGGCGGAAAGAGCGTGTCGTGAGCACGCTAATGGCGCCGCGGGAGAAAACAAAGGAAGGGAGGAAGTGAAATAACCCAAAAATTTCAAATTTTCAAATTTTTTGAATCTTTTGGATTAAATTTGAAAACTTTCCTTTTTAGAAAGTCTCCACCGTTTTACGCTTTCCGTTTTAATCGCTTTCCCTCAGCAGGCGCCTCCCGGTGCCTTCGCCTTCGCTCCTTCTTATGCCTTCTCCCGTCTTCCTCTCTGCGTCATCTTCCATGACACAGCTGCTTGTCGGTGATGCCACCTCTCGCCACGCCTGACTCCGCGCCTTCCTCTACCTTCACGCGCCCACCTCGCACCTCGCGCCTCCCTCTCTCGGCGCCTCCCATTTCTCTGGCCGCCAGCATCGCACCACCTTCTCCCATTAGCCCTCTGGTGGCACCGCCTCTCCCTACCTATAAAGCTCTTGGGACCTCACCTTCCTCTTCACCTCCACCTCCACCTCCACCTCCACCTCCACCTCCGGCACCTCCCTTGCCCTTCCACCTCTACCATTTGAATTCCAAGTTTCGCCGCTACAGTGCTTCTTCCCGCAGAGCTCTCAGTAAATTTGTCACCTCCCTTCTCCTCTCCTCCCAACTCTGGCGTTAGCTCCCCTCGCGCCGCAATTCTTTCCCCACCATCCCACCTCAATTCCATTGGAGCTCACGTGTAGAGCTCCACCGCAACTACCTCCATGGTTGTGATCGTCATGGCACCTCGGTGCGCCTCAAGTCACCCCGCGCCACCTCAGAGCTCCTCTCCACTCCTTGATGCTTGTGCCGTCCTTCATTCTCGCGGAGCATCATTTGTGCACTACCGACCTCGTCCCTGCTCGGCTATGCACCTCAGCCTCAAAGCCCCAAATGGAATCCCACACTTTAGTGATGCTCACCGCGCCCTCCTCGCGCGCCGCCATCGTCGAGCACCGCCATGTTCTTCTTCTCTCGGCTCGGGTAGCGTGCGGCCGAATGGCGGTAGTGATTCCCGGCCTCTGTCTTGTTTGGGCGGTTGGGCCGATTGGCCTAAGCCGATTGGGGCCGGCCGCATAGTAGTCAGGCGGCCCAATCAACTTTATGCACTATATAGTATGTTAATTCTTTATTCATAACACAATAATTTAGTTCTTGTTTAGCACCCATGTAGGATCGTTAATGTCAATCGAGAAAGGTTGAATGATGTAAGATTTTTCCACGCCGCCACTAGCAAAGCGAGCGACCAATGTACCGCCCCGCCGTACCAAGCGCGATATCTAGTGCACCGCTGCGTCGCTTCCACCGGATGGCCGACGAACAAAAACTCGTCGTCATGCTGCATGCTTGCGACACCTCAAAGACTACTTTCTTGAAGTCCTCACGGTGACGTCGAGCTCCACCGCCCTCTGACTCACGTCTCTCCGCGTCTGCGCGTGGCGAGCTCTCAGCGACCTCGGTCTCGCCAACCACGTCGTCTAGTTCACGTCCGTAGCTGGTTCGACGCCGGGCGGCGCTAGCGTCTGCGATCAACTAGCTCCTTGTCCGGCCTCCGCGGTGCTCCTCGTGCCTTCGATCACCAAAAAGCGAATCGCGCAAATCACCGGCAAGTTAAGGTAAACCCTAACTATCCATTGAACTCCCTGCATGTAATTATTTAGCTTTTTCATGTGGCTTGTTGAGTACAGTAGTAGTACTTATTTTTGTAAAATCTGCAACCCCTCCACAGAAGGAGCTTGGGGAAAATGCTGAGAATATCAATGAGTCGGATTTTGGTGGACCTCCAGATGGCAGCGACTACTGTTATTAGGTCTCAATCGTACTGAAGTGTGCCTGTGGAGTGAATTTCTTTTGTCTTGTATTATATTAGTTTTGGGCTTGAAAGCCCGCGTCCGTGTCAAAACTGACTGTTAAACTTTAATCTTATGTAATAAAATTTTAATTTTGTTGTAATCAAAAATTTACTTAAGACACTACTTATTTTATAACCGCACATCTTAAATAGTTGTGAGGAGCACGATCGACCGGCCAGAGAAGAAGAAGCCGCGTGAAAGTGGAACCGGCCGGAGACCCATCTCCCGCTCTGTAGGTTGGAGCCGGGCTTCGGGGTGTTTGCAGGATCGCTCGTCCTCTCTCCCCTCTCCTCTCTCCTCTCGTGTATACGTTCCAGGCCTGTGTCTGCTTCCGCGTTCCTCCTCCTCCCACGCACGGTGGCCCGCGTTGGAGACTTGGAGTGTGATGCCCGACGCCGAGCGAAAGGAGTAGACGCGTAAACCACACGGGTACGCAAGACCAGGGGCAGGGAGATGCATGCATGGTTTTGATTTTGTGATTGGCTATCAAGGTGACCAAACTAACTGATCTTTTGCAGACTGTGAGGTGTGTGAGCTGAAGGGACGAAGGCATGGTCTGGACTCTAGCGGGGCGTAAAATGTTTGGAGCAATTATTTCACGTGTAATTTAAATCTTAAGCTACAATTTTCTAGGTCTTCTGGCCAAGTGTATTTTTTTTGTTGCCTTCTGCTTTATTAATATAATAGGTAGTCCTACTACTTGTTTCTTAACAAAAATGTGTGAGCTGAAATTGGTTGCAATGAGTAATTTGACTTGTTTGGGAAATTTTGAAAAACATTTGATTTCGATCTGAGTTAATTTAGTTTGAATTTGACAAATTTAGAGGTGCCCAAACTGCTGGCTGCTGGTTAGGAGTTAGGACCTTCTCTTTGAAGGGACCATTCTGGGGTTCATTCAATACGGGTGCCTTGGGATGTTTCCTGCAAGAGTGTGCGTGTTTAGATCTTAATTTTTCCTTAATCTGAATCGAATGCTTTTCCTAATCCGAGTTATCTCCAAATTAAAAATTGGAAATTAAAATCAGAATTTGAAAAGCTTCCAAAATCCTGATTTCGAAAATTCAAGGAAAAAAAGCAAATGAGGAAGAGGAGGGCGTCCGCTAAATAGTCACTCCCGTTGAACTGATCGGACACGAAACATTGATTACCCCTTAAGACCAAGATTTGGTTAGCAAATGACGATCCAACAACAATTAATAACCCTAAAGACAAATATTCTGGGGGATTAATTGTGTCGCTACAGCTGTTGTCGGGTTCGTACAACAAAGAGAGGCCATAGGTGCTCGCGGCTTTGGCTCATCGCCGGCGGAGGGAATCTTGACGGCGGGCGGGAATGAAAAAATAGGATGCTTGCAAACTCGCGCATCCGACGATGCCAGTGGTGACAGCGGAGGAGGCCCGGCGCGGCGCCGGCGCACTGGTTACGGCGGTCAAGGCGGTCCGACGGCGCTTTGAGCTAGAACAAGAGAGCATGAGTGAGAACGCAACGTGGTGAAATCACCGGGTCAAGGGGGAGGGCCGTCGATGTACTGAGGGTAGAGAACGGCGGCGAGGAAGTGTTCGGCCGGAGGCGAAGGAGATGGGCGAAATTCGGCGTGTCCTTTGGTCCCAGGTGAGATTTGAGGAGGTTCGAAGAAATGGAAAATCCTGATGTTTGAAAATCCTTTGAGAGATTTTGAATTTAGATTTTAAAAACCAACAAACTTTTGAAACTCAAAAGCTTTAAGGGAGCTTTTGGAAATACAAACTTGACTTGAAAAAAGGTTTTTGAACTCCTTTTTCAAACCGAAAAGCAAATTAAGACAAACTTAAACACCACCCCAAAAATGGGATGTTACAACTCCCTACCGATGAGCCGGCCTGTACGTCCGCGCATAGCGCTGTAGGGGAATTTAGCTCAAGAAGCAGTGGGGCAGAGTAATAAGAAACAAAGGGAGTGTAATTCTCAAACTCTCATATTACATTCATCATCAGTTACATACAAGCAACTATATATGGTGTCATGGTGATTATCTTTAGAAAATGAATTAGTGCCAACAAGCGCAACGCTGCAGAAGTAGTAGTAGAGAACGGCGGGAGGAGCGATCGCCGCGAAGACGTCGTATCTGAGCACCGCGAATGCTGCAAGGGACAAGAAGCAGAGTAGCACAGCGTTGCCGAACCTTATTGCCCGGATGATGCCCCCTCGGCGTCGCCGGTCGTTGATAGCCAGCACCTTCGTCTTCGACAGCACCGTCAGAAACATGCCCAAAATAGAGGTGCAGAACGTGAAAAGGACGGCCGTCTTGGTCTCTGGCGAGGTGCCGGAGTGGTCGGACGCGCCAAACACCGCGCTGAGCAGGCATCCAACCGCGATGATGGTGACGCCTGAGGCGGTCTTAAACGCGTCCTTCAGGTCATCCTTGTCCTGTTCGTACGCCTCCGCTTCGCCGTCTCCCTCGGTGCGGTGTCTCCACTTCATCGGAGCAACAACCGGCAGTATGACCACCACGGCGACGGCGTAGCCCATGTACAGGTAGTGCTTGCACGGGAACCCCCAGAGCAGGCTAAGCGAGGTTAGCGTCGAGAGTGAGACGCAACCTACGGCCAGGCACCTGCTGGCGGCGCGCTGGCCGCCGGAGATGACGTTTCTTGGGAGGCTGAACAGCGTGAGGGCGTTGCCGCAGAGGAAGGTCGCGAAGGCGAGCGGCAATGAGACTGTGAAGCGCGCGCCGTTGGAGCCTCCTGTCGATGGAGTGGGAACCAGGTAGTTCAACAGAACGGCGGAGCTGACGGCGGTCGCCATGACGCCTAGATTCAGGTTCTGCTGGGCCATGGGTGTCCGGCATGGTTCCTCTGCCTGCAACATCTGTCCAGTAGTCTAGTTAGACTCAAATTACTTTTAAAATGTAAATTAAATTTTGATGTTGCCTGTTGGCCCGAGTGTGTGGCCCGTCCTACTACTCTAATGAACTAGGACAATTGGGCCATTAATTGGGCCTGAAAAAAGTAAAGGTTCTTTCGGACCAGGTTATGTCTGCCTCACCCGTGATTCTTTGTGTTAAGATTGTTTATTATTAGTGCTGTCCATATATAAGTTCGTGAATTTGAGTTAACCAGGTTGAAATTTTAGGTGTTTTTAAGAGATTTCGTGGACGCCTATGACAAGTGCACATGATGAGTTGATGATATATAAGTCTTTAATTTCGGCATGTTCCTTGTCAGTCCGAAAGTAACACTGACGGCATCTGCTGAACTCAGGTTCGTTTGCTGACCGTAAACGTTTGCTGACCGTTGTACACCAGTACCAGATTTCATTCACACACTGTGCTGACTGCAAGTAATCCTTTCAAAACCAATCTCAAGGGACCAAATCATCAAATCAGACTGTCACCGCGGAATCATCCATTCTTCCGTAATCCCACACTCACTTCTTTGTCATCCGGACGTGCGCGCGCGCGTTTCGCGTCCACAGCAGGAGGCGTACGTCGTCGTGAGAGTAGAGACCTGACTAACCTGGGCGAGGGTAGGTGGTGCAGGTGCAGGTGCAGGTGCAGGCGCAGGCGTCGGCGTCGGCCCGCGAGCGACGGTCTTCCCCGTCCCGCGGGATGGCGGCGAAACTGAAGAACGTAACCCTGCAAGAAATTAACCAAGCGTGCATCGTTTTCTTGGTCAAAGCGAATTAAATCATAGCACTCGGAGTGAAAGAGGGATTTACAAGTTAGGAGTGGAATCGGAGTTGACCCGTCGTTCTCACCGACTTGTAGAACTTCTGCGGTGGTAGACTGGGAGGATGCACCTTTTTGTTCTTTTCTTGTCCTGTGAAAATTCTTTTATGAACTTTTGGCTTCATTGTAGCGATGGAAATATTAAAAAAAAAACTACAACCATGCCCAAAATTCTCAGCACTTCATCATCGCAATCCAAACTTGCAGCTTGCTAAGAAATAGCTCCTTGTCCAAAAGAAGAAGAAAAACTTTAAATTACGGTGAAATCTCCGAACCACGGTCAAAAAAAAAAGAAATCTTCAGAAACGAGCTGGCTCGTCAAATCAAAACTGAAGCACCACTCTTTAGTAAAAGAAACAAGAAAACAAAAGCAAATTAGGAGCCCAGCTCGGATTTGGGTGTCTATTTGTTTTTAATCAAATATATACGTAGTTCCTTCTAGATATCCTAAAATAAAAAAAAGCAAATTAACGAAGAAAGGAGGCAATACAGATCGAAAGGAAAACCACCAACCAACCAAACCAACCTGCAGACCCGTCAGCGCCGCCCGAATTGAATTCTATCTCAAGGATTCCCCAAACGAAACACAAAAAAACCCCGGAAACACGCATCGGATAGCAACGGCTCGTGCACGAAGGCGTGCAATATTACGTGAATGAATCGGAAGAAAAATTCTATCTCAAGGCATGAATGAATCGGAAGAAAAATGAAGAGCGATTTAACGGATCGATATTACGCGATGTGAGCGCGCGACGCTCTTCCACTTGAGCTCAAGAAAAACACAATAATCAATAGTTTAATGGATAGCAGGTGTTTTAGGGAGGAATTTGCGTGATGGACGAGAAGCTTCCGAGAAAAAAGAGAAACAGAGGAGAGCAGGAGATTCCAGAAGGACTAACAAGGACAGAGAAGCTAGAAATCTCCTAACCTCGAATGCAGAGGAGTGGCCGCAGTAGGTGCTGTGCGACCTACAGAGAGGAGGGCTATTTTATAGAGGCGTCCAGGACCCATCTTGTATAGAGAGGCGTCCATTTTACAGCGAGGTACGATGACCGGTGGACGGTGGTCACAGAGGTACACAACACGCAAGGGTGAAAACCTGTTGCTAGAGAGGCACCGGTGATGAGCCGTGCCGTGTTGGGGCGTTTTGTCGGCTCGTCAGGCTATTTTTAAATATTTATATGATTTTATTTTGTAGTTTTTATTTTTTTGTATGGTTCATTTCATAAGTATAAACAAATTTTATTTTGTAGTTTTTAGTTTTACCGGAATACGTTTTAGAAAAATCGAAGACGTTTTCATTGAATACGCCTTCGACGTCATTGGCCGTGGCGACCCAGTAAATGTCTTTTGCGCAGTCCCATCGGTCATCCTTTGTGGCTAGGCGACCGTGAGTATAAAAGGTATTTCGCGCAATTAGAAAAATCTAATTTTTAATTGTTTTTACAGTAAAAATTGTTATAAACTTGAAAAATTCATAAGTAATCCATTTTAAATCCAAATTGAGCGAGCTCAATTTTTTTAGTTCACATTTTTGCTGTACTTTAAATTGGAATATGTTTTGAACATGTTACTGTTACATAAAAAAGGTGATATTTAAAATACATGAACACTGGCAACTTTAACTTTGAAAAATCTATAGAAAATTGAAATGAACTAAAAATGAATTAAAATTTTCACCTAAATTCATATTAAATCATCATCTCTTTACTGTAATATTTTCGTGCATTTTTTAGTATTTTGAATTTTCTCGGTTTTCTCATTGTTTATTCGATAACGTGTTTGTCTTTAGAATCAGAAGCCGCCAAAATGACGAATACCCATCCGAGTGAACAATTGGCATTTCGACAATGTGCAAGCATCATTTTTACTTTTATTTTTGCATATATGTTGATCCAGTATTTCTTACTTTAGTGTTTTGAAAGGCATATATTACTTGCGTACATGCTATTTTTGAGTCTGAGTAGTTTGTGAAGTCTAGTTAGCTATATCTCAACTGTTGCAGGTTAACCTTGAATTCTCCTCTAGAGATATGCCTAAGTTTGTTGTGTGTTATATTACTTACCTTTGGTGTCTATGCTTAGCCATGCAGGGCAGTAGTCGCGTAGTTTGGTTGGCGGGTTATCTCGTCAATCATGAAGACTCTTGAATAATTGTATTTATGTTTTCAGTTCAAATCTTCGAATATAATTGTGGAGTCTAAATTTTGTACTTCAAAAATAAATTTAGATCTGGATAAGTGGCTAGTAGTGAGAGTGTCTTCGTGCATGAGAATTGGGTATTGTGGAAAGGTTTGTCCGGATCATCAAGGACCGAATTTTGGGTTGTCATTCTAAATATTACTCGTACTTCCATCAGCGGTGTATGGCGCCGCTTGGCCAAGTAAGGGGAAGGTCGTATTGAGTTGAAACACAGGTGGTGTGAGGACATGGGACCGTGAAATCTCATATTCCTTAGGAACCCAATGTAAGGATATAATGTGCAAGTTAGCGCTATTTTTATTTTCATATTGGGTGGTCGACCCACATGCTAACTCCTTACATTGGCCCCTCCGACACAACTTGCATGCCCGGTTAGTTAGTAGGCGGTATAGCTAGCACTAAGCGGGATTTTATCATGCATGGGTGGTTCACTTCAATACGATTTTTCTTGTTGAAAAATACCGAGTCTTGATTTCCCCGGCCGACACACCAAAGGAAGTGTGTTATTATCCGGAGGCTTATACTCCCCTGCAGGGTTATAACCTATTCGAATAGCCGTGTCCACAGTTATGGACATCACTTGGGCATTGACTGACATCATTGTTAGACTCTAAATTAAAACTTGACATGTGACAACTTGGTATCGACATGACGAGTGTGTCATAAGTTTAGTTTATCAAAGCGGGGCTGCCACTTTGATATTATTTGAAATATGTTTACCTATATGTTATTTAACTTTCTTTTGTTAAACAGTCTATTGCTAAAACTGCTTTAATAAACTAGAATGTATATATTGAGTAATGTTGCGTTTATGCCAAAACTAAAGCTACTATAACCTCTCTTTAATCAACCACTAGCATGTATAAAGTTTTATTTGTGTAAGTCTTGCAAGTACAACTTTGTACTTTAATGATTGTCCATTTGTTCGGTGAGCAAGATTATAACATAGATCATTTCGTTAGCGTCGGCTTGGCGCGCTAATGAATAATACTATTTTTGACCTCCACTCAGTTGCCTTTGGGAAGGGCACACCCTGCTGGAGTTTTTATTTTTAATGCTTTATTTTTCTGCTAGATACTTATGTTAAGGGTTAAATTTGGCCGGTCGGCCTCTGTTGTAAATTATGGGCATAAGTCATTGTCTTGTACGACATGTGTAATATATCTGTATGCCTTGTAAATGACTATGATCAATGTTGATTGAGATATGTGCGTGTTAGCCTTAATCCTTGGGAGCTAACACGAGACACATATTCGAAGATTTGAAATGCTACTTGACTCATGTGAGTATGGTCTCGAATTGCCAATTTCGATGTATTTACATGGGTTTAGTTGGATTTTAGAACTTGAAAACCTAGAGTTATTTACATATGATATGGAGGACTGTAATACTATGTAAATAATTCGGTGTCCCCACGAGTATCGGCCCGACGAGCTAATTGTACCTGGGTTAGCCCGTCACTGCTCGTGCGCTCAGTGCGGCACGGCATGACTCGTCGTCACTCTGTTCCGACCGTGTTCAGCATCTCCGTCACCTCACGTCGATAAAAATAGATTTTTCAGGTTCGGAAATGCACCGTGTTCGCCGGAGCTCCACCTCGTAGCTTGTCGCCACTCTCGTCGTTTCTCCTCTGAGTTGTGGAGGATGAGGATGGTGTGACCGCGTGAGGATGGAGATCTAGATAGCGGTGACTTTGTGTACCCTGAATCCAATGCTATGGTAGTACCGACAGTGACTTTGTCGTATGGATAATTTGAAAGCTGCTGCCTCATTCGTCGCCGTAGGCCTTCTTTTTCTTTTCTCGCAACTGCTCTTTAGTCTCGGCTTTACCGGCAAAGAAGTACTTGCTTCCGTTTCGAAATGTAGTGCGCGCACCAGCGAAGAAGTACTGCTTTTCATTGTCAACTTGCCAAAGGTTCCCGTACGGCTACTGAAAATTATTTACTTACACGATAGAGTACTAGACCCAGCTCAGAAGTTCACGAATATGTTTCCGGGAAATGGTGCGTAGTACCGGAATAATTGCTTGTCTGGACACAAATCCTCTGCCACCAATGTCGTGAGATGAACAGTATTATAATACCGTGTAGCATCCGTTGAATTAAAAACCAATGGATGAGATCGAGATGACACTGTTCAAGAAGACACTGTAGCAAAATAGTAGCATTGGTGATGTTTATAAACACTGTAGTATTACTGTGGCAATTTATTTGATCTGTTCTTTCCGGATCAGACAATTCAGATCTGTCAACCAGACTTGGAAGTTATTATTGTCAAACAATGACTAACTCTCGCTTCTCACGCGGAATGCCACGAAGCACAAGTCTGGTATATCTACGATAAAATTGCATTGTAGATATTTGAATTTGTGAGATTGTGTCTATTAATTTTCTGAACATATATTTTACTTTTATCAGCTCTTTAAACTTGTAAGGTTGTATCACTTAATTCACTGAATTTGTATTTTACTTTCTTAGCCCCATGAACTTGTAAGATTGTGCCACTTAGCTCTCTGAACTTGCGTTGAAGAGCAGTTCGCCGGATACGATGCCGGCGACTTTGTCCATTCGAGTCCGGTAGACTCGTCGTCACCTTGTTCTAGCCGTGTTCAGTATCCCCGTCACCTCACGCCAATAAAAATATATTCTTCAAGCTCTGGAACGCACCGTGTTCGCTGGAGCTCCGCCATCGCAGCTTGCCATCCTCTTCTGAGTCATGGAGGATGAGGATGGCGTGACCGCGTGAGGATGGAGATCCAAATGGCGGCGTGGCTGGGCAAGCAGAGGGGGGTGTTGAGCTGGAGGCAGCGGCGGGCGGCCTTTAGATTGGGGAGGGAGCGAGAGCTAATGCGGCCATGCGGGAGATGTTGCCTTTAGATTGGGGATGGTGACTGGTGGCGGCTGATGGGGATTAGGGAATGGCCGAATGGGTATGTCTAGGGTTTCCTCGGGCACATCCATGTCTAGCTCCATTAGGGCATGCATGCAAACACGTGGATTGTCTGTGTCAAAGGTTGAGATCATCTTGTAGCATACTTGTACAACAAAAACGTTGGTGTACGAAGCATCTTTGCTCACATGATTTATGGCTGGATATTGATGATACACATTACGTGGAGTGAGTAGGAACCAACATGTAAAAATGAAAAAATTGGCTACATGACACTCAATTTTTATGTCATTAGCTATTCAACACCTAAAAGTCTTGTCTTGGCCAAAAGGCACCAAAAATTTTATGGTTATTTGCTGTTAGACATTTTTCTCATTAAAATAATATATCCAACTGATTAGGAGAGAGAAATTGTGTAAAATAACCTCAATGCCTGCTCGATCGATTGGTTTGGTTTAACCGTCTACATGCAGTGCCTAGTTCGGTGTGGTATAGTACTGTACAGTAAGAGAGAGAGAGAGAGAAGGAAGGGGAGGCATCCACGCGAAATTGGATGAGAGAACAGGGAGGAAGAGAAGAGGAGACAATGGGAAGAGAAGAGGAGAGAATAAGGAGAACGAAGGGAAAAATTGGATGGTGTGTAGCCAATTTTGCGGAACGGGGCGTCTCTCTCGTCGGTTGGTGGGCAGTTTGCACAGGACCCGATTGTGTTAAGCGGGCCCGGGACTGCGGAGAGTCTGGCCAAGTCTGAGCCGAGGACCGGAGAGTCTGGCCCAGTTGAACTCCTCATCCGTAGTCTATAAATAGAGGTCACCCCTCTCATTGTAACCTGATTGTTACGAAGGAATAAGCGGACCACAAGTCGCATATCTCGTGTTCATTCTATTGTTGTGTTCTTGTGTTCTTCATCGTTCTTACGATTACGATCATTGTATCACGAGTACCCGTTGAATTTGGACTCGCCCGTGACGGTTACTCAACACGTTATCGACCACGATCGACTCTCCTCGTATCGAAAGGTAGCCGTCGTGAAACGACACTCGTAGATTGAATCGTTTTCTAGATTGCTTTCAATTACGCAAATTTGCTTTCTAGATTGTTTTTCTGATTGCAAATCTGTTCTAATCTACCGCGGTGACTTGAAGTCGCCGACACAATGTCGATCGGTAGATTGCATGAAAGATCGGATGTCGATTATGCAGTAGATTGAAATTGCCAATTCACCATGAAGCCGACTCGAAGTCGTCAATGGTAATTGCTTGCATGAGCAGTAATTATATTTGAATAGTAATCGCATATGTATAATAAATACATATAAGCGGTAACCTAAGGGCCTAGAGTGCCACCGACTTGAAGCCGCCGAACTGCACACGCCCGCCAAAGGCGCTACCACGCGCACCGCCACCGACGCCAACCACGCCCCTGCGTGGCGCACTTCAACCCCTCACCGGCGGTAAGCGCCATGAAACGGCACAGGCCGTCGTCGACTTGTCCCCGCCTACCGGCTCGTAGCGCATCACAAAGAACATCACAAAAGAAGAAAAAAAAAGGGCCGCCACGCCGCTAGAAGCTGCCGGCGCCGCCGCCGCAACACCGCTTGAACCGCAAGCAGCGGGCAAGCGGCAACATCACGAGAAAGGGGAAGGGGAGAGGATGCGCCGCCGGCTGCCTGCAATCGGCTCCGCTCCGCCGTGGAGCAACGGACCGCCTCCTGCTGCCATTGCTGAGCGATCGCCTCCCGCATGACGGCGTCCCCGCGCCGATGGATAGCCGCCTCAACCGCCAGTGCCCCGCCCGCCGCCGCCGCCGGAAGAAAAGCGGCGGCTCCGGAAGCCGCCTTCGCTCGCAGCAGCAGCTCGCTCCGCCAGCCGCCCGCCGGAAGAAGAAGAGGCGGCTCCCACGAAGGAGCGCCGCCGCCCGCCGCCGCTGCGCTCCTCCTCCTGGCGCCGCCGCCGCCTCCGGGCGGCGGCTCCCATGAAGGAGCCGCCGCCATGGCAGCGGCTCCCTTCATGGGAGCCGCCGCCATGAGAGCGCTGCGGCTCCCATGAAGGCCGCCGCCGCCAGGAGACTTCGGGGTAGGGAAACCCTACCCCGAGTTCTTATCAAACAAAGCAGAGGCCTTTTAGGGCCAAGTATAAACCGAAAAAGAAAAAAAGGAAGAAAATGAAAAAGGGCTGTTTTGCAAAAAGGCCCTCGGATTTTCAAGTAAATTACGCGAAAAATTTCGAATTGAAATTTTCACGTTTAGCCCTGAAATTGCGAAGTCGTAGAAAATTCGTATTCAGTGAGAAAAGGGCCTCGGAATTCAAATTTTGAATCGGTTTTGCATTTGAAGCATTTTTTACCTTGTTATATTATTTCTATGCAATTTATTTCTTGTATTCTTGTTTTTGATTATTTGTGATTATTAATATTGCTTTTAATCTTTGAAAATAGCGATAAATCATGAAAATGCATGAAAAATCTGGAAACACTGTTGGGAGTTGAAGAGCATTATGAGAATTTTGCAACCATTTTATGTAAATTACCAATGATAACCCTATGAACTTTTTGCATGAATATGAAAAATGACTAGCATCACGAACGAAGTTGAAAGAGTTGGCCCGACATGGCGAATTTATCAGATCTTCACCTCTGTGATGAGGTAATCACGGATGAGCGGAAGATTGACAAGACCATCTCTACCTTCACCGAATGCGGTGCAATCCATACGCAATTATTGTCAAAATGGCTACAAGAAGTATCGCATTAATTGACAAGTGAAAATTGCGAAAGTACAAGATGATGTTCTAAGGAAGAACTACATCTCTGACCACCTAGTAGCAATGTTGACCATGAAGCCAATACTAGTAGCTACAAGGTAATGAAGCCTCTCACGAAGGAGAGGGCAAGAAGGGTAAAGTTATGATTCGCACGTGGTGGTGTTTTTCTGATCTAAGAAAAGGGCAAATGATAGCATGAGGCACACCTCACCATTGCAAGCACGGAAGATCCACACCCATTAGTTGCACTTATGGATGTGGGCTGACCTAATGTGACCCCATCATGCCTCCTTTGGACATAGCGTGACCACAACAGTAATTGCCCAGAGGAGAAGATCGCCATATAGCGATTGAGGCGAAGTTTACGAATACTTATTGATTCGATCTAGTGCGCATTGCACTTAGATCCTTTACGACCACTTGCATTTTGTGATTGTAATGAAACTTTGAATAATGGTTGTAGGCTCTAGAAGAACAAAGCATTAAATTCTTATGATGAGTCTGCAAGACTTATATTTCCGTATTTATGATAGCAAGTTATGTTCTAATATCTCAAGTATTTTTATTTTATGTGTTCGGATTTACGCTACATATTAATAAAGTACATTATATTAGAATGCATGTAGCGCCTATGGAGGAAGTGTGCTTAGCGGTAGCGGCAAAATGAATACCACCTTGAGAGAGATGGAATTTTGATCGATCATTAAGAATGCTCGTAGCCTTACAAGTCATCCTTTGTGGCTAGGCGACCGTGAGTATAAAAGGTATTTCGCGCAATTAGACAATCTAATTTTTAATTGTTTTTACAGTAAAAATTGTTATAAACTTGAAAAATTCATAAGTAATCCATTTTAAATCCAAATTGAGCGAGCTCAATTTTTTTAGTTCACATTTTTGCTGTACTTTAAATTGGAATATGTTTTGAACATGTTACTGTTACATAAAAAAGGTGATATTTAAAATACATGAACACTGGCAACTTTAACTTTGAAAAATCTATAGAAAATTGAAATGAACTAAAAATGAATTAAAATATTCACCTAAATTCATATTAAATCATCATCTCTTTACTGTAATATTTTCGTGCATTTTTTAGTATTTTGAATTTTCTCGGTTTTCTCATTGTTTATTCGATAACGTGTTTGTCTTTAGAATCCGAGCCGACCGAAGCGAACGAATACCCATCTGAGAGTGAACAATTGGCATTTCAGCAATGTGCAAGCATCATTTTTTACTTTTATTTTTTGCATATATGTTGATCCCAGTATTTCTTACTTTAGTGTTTTGAAAGGCATATATTACTTGCGTACATGCTATTTTTGAGTCTGAGTAGTTTGTGAAGTCTAGTTAGCTATATCTCAACTGTTGCAGGTTAACCTTGAATTCTCCTCTACAGATATGCCTAAGTTTGTTGTGTGTTATATTACTTACCTTTGGTGTCTATGCTTAGCCATGCAGGGCAGTAGTCGCGTAGTTTGGTTGACGGGGTTATCTCGTCAATCATGAGAGACACTGAATAATTGTATTTATGTTTTCAGTTCAAATCTTCGAATATAATTGTGGAGTCTAAATTTTGTACTTCAAAAATAAATTTAGATCTGGATAAGTGGCTAGTAGTGAGAGTGTCTTCGTGCATGAGAATTGGGTATTGTGGAAAGGTTTGTCCGGATCATCAAGGACCGAATTTTGGGTTGTCATTCTAAATATTACTCGTACTTCCATACGCGGTGTATGGGCGCCGCTTGGCCAAGTAAGGGGAAGGTCGTATTGAGTTGAAACACAGGTGGTGTGAGGACATGGGACCGTGAAATCTCATATTCCTTAGGAACCCAATGTAAGGATATAATGTGCAAGTTAGCGCTATTTTTATTTTCATATTGGGTGGTCGACCCACATGCTAACTCCTTACATTGGCCCCTCCGACACAACTTGCATGCCCGGTTAGTTAGTAGGCGGTATAGCTAGCACTAAGCGGGATTTTATCATGCATGGGTGGTTCACTTCAATACGATTTTTCTTGTTGAAAAATACCGAGTCTTGATTTCCCCGGCCGACACACCAAAGGAAGTGTGTTATTATCCGGAGGCTTATACTCCCCTGCAGGGTTATAACCTATTCGAATAGCCGTGTCCACAGTTATGGACATCACTTGGGCATTGACTGACATCATTGTTAGACTCTAAATTAAAACTTGACATGTGACAACTTGGTATCGACATGACGAGTGTGTCATAAGTTTAGTTTATCAAAGCGGGGCTGCCACTTTGATATTATTTGAAATATGTTTACCTATATGTTATTTAACTTTCTTTTGTTAAACAGTCTATTGCTAAAACTGCTTTAATAAACTAGAATGTATATATTGAGTAATGTTGCGTTTATGCCAAAACTAAAGCTACTATAACCTCTCTTTAATCAACCACTAGCATGTATAAAGTTTTATTTGTGTAAGTCTTGCAAGTACAACTTTGTACTTTAACAGATTGTCCATTTGTTCAGGTGAGCAAGATTATAACATAGATCATTTCGTTAGCGTCGGCTTCGGCGACGCTAATGAATAATACTATTTTTGACCTCCACTCAGTTGCCTTTGGGAAGGGCACACCCTGCTGGAGTTTTTATTTTTAATGCTTTATTTTTCTGCTAGATACTTATGTTAAGGGTTAAATTTGGCCGGTCGGCCTCTGTTGTAAATTATGGGCATAAGTCATTGTCTTGTACGACATGTGTAATATATCTGTATGCCTTGTAAATGACTATGATCAATGTTGATTGAGATATGTGCGTGTTAGCCTTAATCCTTGGGAGCTAACACGAGACACATATTCGAAGATTTGAAATGCTACTTGACTCATGTGAGTATGGTCTCGAATTGCCAATTTCGATGTATTTACATGGGTTTAGTTGGATTTTAGAACTTGAAAACCTAGAGTTATTTACATATGATATGGAGGACTGTAATACTATGTAAATAATTCGGTGTCCCCACGAGTATCGCCCGACGAGCTAATTGTACAGGTTAGCCGTGCACATCGCCGTGGCGCTCGGCGGCACGCAGATGACTCGTCGTCACTCTGTTCCGACCGTGTTCAGCATCTCCGTCACCTCACGTCGATAAAAATAGAATTTTCAGGTTCGGAAATGCACCGTGTTCGCCGGAGCTCCACCTCGTAGCTTGTCGCCACTCTCGTCGTTTCTCCTCTGAGTTGTGGAGGATGAGGATGGTGTGACCGCGTGAGGATGGAGATCTAGATAGCGGTGACTTTGTGTACCCTGAATCCAATGCTATGGTAGTACCGACAGTGACTTTGTCGTATGGATAATTTGAAAGCTGCTGCCTCATTCGTCGCCGTAGGCCTTCTTTTTCTTTTCTCGCAACTGCTCTTTAGTCTCGGCTTTACCGGCAAAGAAGTACTTGCTTCCGTTTCGAAATGTAGTGCGCGCACCAGCGAAGAAGTACTGCTTTTCATTGTCAACTTGCCAAAGGTTCCCGTACGGCTACTGAAAATTATTTACTTACACGATAGAGTACTAGACCCAGCTCAGAAGTTCACGAATATGTTTCCGGGAAATGGTGCGTAGTACCGGAATAATTGCTTGTCTGGACACAAATCCTCTGCCACCAATGTCGTGAGATGAACAGTATTATAATACCATGTAGCATCCGTTGAATTAAAACCAATGGATGAGATCGAGATGACACTGTTCAAGAAGACACTGTAGCAAAATAGTAGCATTGGTGATGTTTATAAACACTGTAGTATTAGACTTGGAAGCTATTATTGTCAAACAATGACCAACTCTCGCTTCTCACGCGGAATACCACGTAGGAATGCCACGGAGCACAAAGCTGGTATATCTACGATAAAATTGTATAGTAGATCTTTCAATTTGTGAGATTATATCTATTAATTTTTTAAACATATATTTTACTTTATCAGCTCTTTGAATTTGTGAGGTTGTATCACTTAATTCATTGAATTTGTATTTTACTTTCTTAGCCCCGTGAACTTGTAAAATTGTGTTACTTGGCTTTCTGAACCTACGTTGAAGCGCAGTTTGTCGGATACGATGCCGGCGACTTTGTCCATTTGAGTCCGGTAGACTCGTTGTCGCCCTGTTCTGGCCGCATTCAGCATCTCTGTCACCTCACACTGATAAAAACAGATTCTTCAAGCTCAGAAATGCACCGTGTTCACCGAAGCTCCGTCGTCGCAGCTTACCGCCGCCCTCGTCCTTCCTCTTCTGAGTCATGGAGGATGAGGATGGCGTGACCGCGTGAGGATGGAGATCCAGATGGCGGCGTGGCCGGATGAGCAGAGGGGGGTGTTGAGCCGAAGACGGCGATGGGCGGCCTTTAAATTGGGGAGTGAGTGGGAGAACGAGAGCTAATGCGGCCATGCGGGAGATGGGGCCTTTAGATTAGGGATGGTGACTAGCGGCGGGCTGATGGGGATTAAGGAATGGTCGAATGGGTATGTCTAGGGTTTCCTCGGGCACATCCATGTCTAGCTCCATTAGGGCATACCCGCAAACACGTGGATTGTCTGTGTCAAAGGTTGAGATCATCTTGTAGCATACTTGTACAACAAAAACGTTGGTGTGTGAAGCATCTCCCTCCTATGATTTATGGCTGGATATTGATGATACACATTACGTGGAGTGAGTAGGAACTAACATGTAAAAATGAAAAAATTGGCTACATAACACTTAATTTTTAAGGAATTGCTATATAACTTTCGGCGCTTTTTATATAACACTTTTCTCGCTCTAGATGTGTTTAAGATTCGCATTTGATGTGTATACAAAAATCACTTTTCTGTTCGTTAGATGTGTTATAAGATTCGTGTTGTGGATGTGCTATAAAAAAAATCATAATAGTCGAATTTTCGTTTCGTCCTATATGCTTTGAGATTTGTATTTTTTTTCCATATGATGAATTGGGTACGAATTTATTATAAATTTTTTTTAAAATATAACAGATTCACCATATTGCTATATTTTATTGGTATATAATTTTATTTTATTATCTTTGTTTTTACTCAGCCTCTCGAGGTGAAAAATCTAACAGGTTCACCGTACGTGTATTTCTGAGCCGCCCTGATTGTGATCAACGGTCGAAAGGCAGTGGCCGGTGAGTACCTCGGCTTGACTGGGAGGTGATTCTATCCACATCGGACCGTTCGATCAGTTGCGCGGCCCAGCGAACGCCTACGCGCGCACCGCCCGTAAGTGCGGCACGCGGCGGCGAGCCTCGCACTCGCTTCACGCCAATCGGCTCCCGTCCCTGCCTCGTGTTCGGCCTCCACAGCCGCGTCCAAATGGAGATTAAAACAATTCATTGCGTCCCACGACGTGTCATGTTGGGCCACGAGGCGGCAATTATAAAAATCGCGTTGCGTTCTAAGGCGTAATTGTAGATTGGAAACTAGATTATGCATCTAAGATAGAAGAACAAGCATGAACTAGTTTTGCTGGGAAGTGAATAGATCAATCCAAACCTTTGTTAATGCATGTGTTAGATGCATCGATCCTGTAGATACCGATCATGCATGCACACCAGATGGATGTGCGCATGATGCTTGCTTGATGGCCGGATCCGTGGATTACATACGGTGCAGGCGCACGGTTGGATCGGAAAAGTCCGTATGGTGAAGACAATCGCCCGAGCGTGCGGCTGAATTGATAGGTCTCCGGTGTTCGCGTACGTGTACCATGCGAACAAAACATAGATCAATATGCGATTAGGATTAGAAGAACGATATTGGTCTTATTACAAAGAATATATATAGAACGACATACCCAATCAGCGGCATGCAAGCGATTTGTGTTAATAATATATTGAATACTCGATGCTGCAGTCGGGAGACAATTAATTTAATCACACAATGAGCGTAAAAAGACACAAAGTATATATAGAGGAGGATTCGTGATCTTTATTCATCTATCCGTCATATGTACATGAGATTCCACACATGTTTATAGACTACAACCCACCGGGGTAGTTACGGTATTATGTCAATCAACCCATAATCAAGGTTTCTTAACAAATACATTTGGATTGTATGCATATGCACAAATCTCGATGCACAATGGAGGGTGGATGTGGTGGGAGGACATGCAAGTAAGACCAGGGATTTTTTTTTCGTCCAAAAATAGGCCATGCCGGTTCTGCCGACCACCCCCGGTAGAACTACAAAATACCGGTTCGGTTTGGATGAATTTTGTCAAATTTTTTTTTCAATTTTGCTTGAATTTTGTTCGAATTTGATTTTTTTAAAATAATTTAAAATCTGGAAAAATAAAAATTTCAGTCGATTTTTTATTATTTTCGGCCAAACCGCCACCTCGGTAAAAGAAATAATCCGGTTATGAATCCCTGAGTAAGACTGCAAACGCCTTTTCCAATCTCGGTCACTTGTTTAGAGATCATTTGCTCGCTTGTGCCATCAAAATCACCACAACTACCCCAATTGCGGTGGCTGCGAACAACGCCATCGACGACCAGACCAGCACCTTGGCGGCTGGAGCAAGGCGCTCGCTGGCCGAGCTCAACACGACGACGAGAAGCATGAACCCGACGCCAGACACAAATGCTGACGTCATCACGAACATACCGAATATTGCGGTGGAGAACATGAAGATGATGGTGGCGTAGATGACCATTGTGGGGCGGGCCGAGATCTTTGGAAGCGCTGAACAGAATCCCGACCTTGTTGGTATTGTAATCTTGTACAAGATTAGGTAGGAGTTTGAGTCCGAGTTGTTTACGATAACGAGTCTGAGTACGATACTTGCGTTGAGTCCGTATCGTAGTCGATGCATGTAACAGTATATAAGCAGGGGGAGATAGTAGTAGTTTGAGTTGGTCGGTAGTCGGAAGTTGAGAGAAAAGGTCAAGGAGTTGTGAGTTGATTGGTCGTGAGTTGAGTTGTGGTCATGAGTTGAGAAAAGCAATACAAAAGCTAAAAAGAGGAGCAGTTGCTTCCGAAACCAATCGTTTGTTTGTCGTTGGTTTTGGTTTCGACTACTGTTCATTACGAGTACTGTTCATGAAGTACTATTCATAGTTTTCGACTACGCGTCCTCGAAGGAGTTACGACAACCTTGTCGTAGAAGGCTACAACTGCACCTGGTCGTAGGAGGTTTCGACTGCATATGATCGTAGAAGGTTTCGACTGCATATGATCGTAGAAGGTTTCGACTGCACGTAGTCGAAAGGAAGTTTTCGACTACTTGCTCGTAATCGACTACTACCTGGTCATGAGTTCGACTACAACCTAGTCGTGGAGGTTCGACTGGTCGAAGAGTTCCGACCACCTAGTCAAAGGTCGTTCGACCACAAACCAAACCCGCGAACGCCGAGTTGGTGACGCACGAGGTGGTCTTGGACGTCGTCTCTAGTTACTCCTTATGCTCCTTGTAGGCTGCCACCACTTCACCTCCCCCGGCTATGTTTGCCTCACCCGTGATTATTTGTGTTAAGATTGTTTCTTATTAGTGCTGTCCATATATAAGTTCGTGAATTTGAGTTAACCAGGTTGAAATTTTAGGTGTTTTTAATAGATTTCATGGACGACTATGACCGGTGCACATGATGAGCTGATGATCTATAAGTCTTTAATTAGCACACCGCCAAATTTCGGCATGTTCCTTATCAGTCCGAAAGTAACATCGACGGCATCTGCTGAACTTAGGCTAATTAAGCCCCACACACGATCAATAGCATCGCACCATTCGACCGTTTAACTGGCGGTTGCATACTTGTTTACCATGTCAAAAAGTTCGATGGTCGTCCGTAGAGGATTTATTGCAATATCCTTCGTAAACCGGCGATTTCTAAAGCCTACTTTAAAAGCTGAATAACAGAAGATTCTGCGATCTCTGGGATATAGTTTCGAACCTAACTGAATCTTTTGATATATTGTCGAAGAGTTTCGTTGGCTTTCTGCTTCATCCGTTGAAGATCATCCTCCTTCCCGGGATGGTCATACGTCCCCTGAAAGTTGACGATCAGAGTATCACAGAGCTGCTCCTAAGTATAGATAGATCCGACCAGTAGGTTAAGCAACCACGAGCGGGCAGACCCTTCAAGGATAGTGGGCAAGTAATTTACCATCATGTTGTCATTACCACTAGTAGTTTTGATGATGGCAGTATAAATTTGAAGAAATTCTTATAGGTTCTTGGTCTCATTGAACTTTTCTATGTTGGCTGGTCGGAACCTATCATGTCAACGAACAGCTTGGAGACCTATCGAAAATGCTCGATAACCCGTAATAGAATCGTGGCGCCTTCTCTGTAAAGAAGCCGAATTGTAATTAGTTAAGGATTGGTTCCTCATATTTGCATACCTAGGATCCGGTGTTCCAATTCGATGGTGGACGTTATGATAACGTTTTTAACCACCTGCTTGGTTTAGATGATGTCTCACATCGCTTGAATCAAGTGATTGTTCCTCTTTATGAGGAGGAGTGGATGTTGTAAAGAGTCGTCTTGCCTCGTGAGTTTTTGGTTGGAACCTACGAAGGGGTTTTGGTGTTGATCGGTCCTCCGCTCGACCATGTTGTCCCCTACTGAAAGAGGAGCGCTGGGATGAAGTCATCATGTAACTTTGCAAATTCCTTTGTTCCCGGTATATTTCCATACGCCGCATAGTTTGTTTGAGAATCTCCGACGCCCGACCTGCAAGATGAGCATAATCTAGAGTTCCTGCTAAAGTAGGATTTGGATTATTCAGAATATCCCAGACTCATTTCAGTTTTTGTATTGTTACCAAAGGTCGTGGAAGATTCCCGCTTGCAGTGGGCGTTCAATGAGGTGAGTTTTCCCTCGACCTTCCGGTTGGCCCTGTCTGACCCCTTACTCGCGGTGGGGTAGGAACAGGTGAATTAACTGATACATGTCCATCAACTCGGTTGCCTCCGGTAGTTGGTGCTTGAGCGCCTTTACCATGTCCACCAGTAAGTGGTGGCGAGTTAACCCGTGGAGGATCGTGTATGGCATCCAGATTGGTATCTCTGATCGTGTTAACTTTGTGACGCTAGTAGTGATCTTCCGATGAACTCCCGTCGTAGCTAAGGGAGAGCCTTCCAGTGCTTCCGCAAGGAGCCTCCATGATGGGGAGCGGTCAGAGATTATCGCCTCTGGTGGGCTTTGTTGTGGATTTAGCCTGATCCGACAGATTGATGATAGTATGCTGAGTTTCACCATGCCCACTTGGCCTACGATCGGTGATAACTTCATCGATACCCTTACCAGATGTCGGTTGGCCCTTGGAATACGTAGGAGCAATTGGCGAATACCGGTCACCCATGACAATATCGAGAGTACATGGACTCTCTGATTGCAGCGCTAGGCTTCGGTTGCTATTTTTGCCGGTCGGGTCGACTGGGCTTGTAGAGGCGTTTAGACGTTCCGAACTGGTTGCGTTCCTCTGAGAGCGCCATTGATGGCGGTGGTGCATCCTCATCCATCCGGTCGATTTCGCTAATCTCTGCGACTTGCGAGCCAGTGGAGGAGGAGGATGATCACATCTCATTTTTTTACGTGGTGCAGATGCATGCGACCATGTCAAGGTTGGAGTAGTCCGCCAGGTCGAATCGGTTTTTCTCATCCAAGTCACTGCCATGTTCGCATAAGCGATGATGAGGCAAAAGAAGTGGATGAAAAATACTTGAGCGAAGTAAACTTCAAGAACTCAACACCTTCTTCCCCATGGACAACGACAGCTGTCGACGATCGAGTTGCCGATCTTACGAAATAAAACAGAGGAAAATAACAAAGAGATATTGGGATATGATGGGAGTGCTCTTTATTGATATGAACTGAATCCTTTATAGGGGGTGTCCTTGACAAGGCAATGCACTAATCCTAATTACACTAAACGTCCTTAAGTAGTTGATGAAGTGGTTGAAGTTAATCCTAGAAGAGACGTCTGTTGAAATTGTCGCGATTGGTCGGAGCGAGGCAACAGTTGATGAAGTATCAACCGTTCGACGGTTGATGCCTGTGAGACATAGGAGAGAGTGCGGTTGGGAGGATATTATTATTTTGTGGTTTTTAATGTAACGTGAGTCTCAGTTATTAGTAGAAATCGGTTCAATACATTTGAGAAAAACAAACTCAGTTCCTAAAATACTTATGTGATATGACTTTGAATTGATATCAATTCAATACACCAAAGATGCACTGAGCACTCTCTGATGTGACACCCTGGCCAGGCTCGCCACCACACCCGCAACATGCGACTCATCCTAATCTCGTGCACGCCACTTTTGCAGGTCGGTTGAAAGTTTTACTCCAATTTCTTGCTGAAATTTCAAATCCCAGCCGAAAGGTAAAGTTTCAGATTAAATGTTTTCAAGTTCGATCTGAATTTTTCCTCAATCTGAATCGAATGATTTTCCTAATCCGAGTTATCTTCGAATTAAAAATTGAAAATTGAAAATCGGAATTTGAAAAGCTTCCAAAATCCTGATTTTGAAAGTTCAAGGAAAAAAAGCAAATGAGGAAGAGGAGGGCGTCGCTAAATAGTCACTCCCATTGAACCGAACGGACGCGAAATTTGCTGTTCCTTAATTACTCAGTATTTGTTGGTAGGTATGCTTGAAATACTGTACAGCTAGCTAGGCGGACCTTCTACCATTTGTATAGTTTGCAGAACATCCGGGCATCGCCCAGCCTCCGACACTCCATGGAAATTGCATCTCTTTGCGGCAGCATGGATGCCGAAATGCAGCAATTAAGATAAGCGAGTACCGTCACGCCGACAAAGAAGGAAAGCATCAGGTCGGCCCAATGGCTGAGTGGTTCGGACTTCGGAGTCGCCGATCGATCGAGTAAAGCAACCGCCCGCGTGGGGTTCTCTCTTTCTCAGGAAGCAAATGGCATCCGTGCCTTCCGTCTGTCCCGCACGGGACGTCGTCCACGTCAGGTATTCGGGGGATCTTCATATCAATTCTCTCGAGCCTAGTTTGGCTCGGCCCAACCGCGATCTCCTACGTGACCCCGCGTCGCTGACTGGCTGCCTCAAATCTCTAACCCCGATCCCCTTTCTCCCCCGATTCTCCATCCTCCCCCCGACCCCCTTTCTCTCCGAAGCCCCACCCTCCTTTCCACTATGCCGATTTGCTGCAGTCCAATCCTTCCCCTGGATCCCGTCAATCCGACCCTGTCCTCTCCTCCATCCGCCGCCCCTTACAAGTTCCACCGCGCCGCATCCCCCACCAACGCCGCTAGCTACCAGTTCCCCCACCGCCGCCCCTTCCCCCGCCGCCTATTCCCCCTAGCCCGGGCGCCCGCTGGATCCGACCCTCCACCACTGGATCCGGTGGAAACTGTGTTATGATGGGCTTCATCGGCATGAGCTTCTTCCCTCCACCACTGGATTTGGTAGGAGCTTCACCGGCGCTCCTTAGCGACGGTGGCAACCTCGGCTTGCGGGTTGCGGCAACCCTAGCTCCTGGCGGCGCTCCCTGCTTGTGACACCAACGACCTCGGCAGTAGTCGACCCCAACTTGGAGAGGCGGCTGCGGAGGGTGGAGGCGGTCGCCAAGCTTGCTGTTCTTGTGATTTCATTGGTTAGGATGTGCTTGTTTTGGATGAACTGATGCAATGGTTTTGCAACTATTGTTCTTGAAGAAATTTTACATGTTTCTTAGTGCTGAATGATAGAAAATTTTGTAATGCATTTTGAATGTGCTGGAGGGTGGATGAACTGATGTAGTGCAGTCAATTTGTAATCTGTTTCTGCTCATCAGTTTCTTGGCTTGTGAGCCCGCTCGAGCCTTTCTCCGAGCCGCACCGAGTCACCCTCCTAGCTCGTGCTCGAAACGAGCCGAGCTGAAAGGTCACCGAGCCTGGTTTGAATCGACTTGGCTCAGCTCGTTTTCAACCCTATACAAAGGTAACTGATAGCAAGGAGCTGATAGAGTTGTGACTGAATTGTTACCTGTAGATGCACAGCTGACAGGTGATAGGGCTGTTCAGAAGATGCTACTGATTAAGGTAGACAATACAACACCTTTGTACGTACAAGTATAGGAGCTACGCATGTTCTGGACCGAGTAACATATAAGTATAGGGACCCACCGTACGTAATGACCGAAATTCGGCGAACTTTCCCCGAAAATGAAAACCCTACGATAACCTTCCCGCTAAGCTACCTTAAACCCGCCTATACGTGTGATGGCAGATGGCAAGTTCCAAGTGAGAGACGAGGCTGGATTACTAACTAGGAAATTACATGCATAGGATGTTTCATGTCCGAGGTGCCGTGGCTCGCAAGATACACTATGCAAACATCTTTGTCCGGGGTTGTCGGACCCCGGGTGTCACACAACCCCGAGACCCTATGTGCATACCAAGCTAGTCCCATGATCAGTAGCTAGCTTGCACAGTTGCAACAATGATGTAATCATAACCATTCAACAACGAACTAATGAAGCAGACAAAGTAATATTAATTAAAGCAGCAAAGACCTTATGGTCAAGGTTCTTACAAAAGTCGCCACACAGGGCTTAACCACAACAGAGT
Organism: Hsuehochloa calcarea; assembly: GCA_036346395.1. Lineage (NCBI taxonomy): Eukaryota > Viridiplantae > Streptophyta > Magnoliopsida > Poales > Poaceae > Hsuehochloa > Hsuehochloa calcarea. The sequence continues at coordinate 25,743,526 of CM070603.1, read as the reverse complement.
ATCTGGCAGCGGAAATCTCAAAATACGTGGAGCCCAATCGACATGCCCACAGGCAATCGAGTGGTGGACGTGACCTAGTTCGCGAAGTCTTCAAAGTAGCCTTCTTCATAGTACTCAACATTTCCTGGTTCTTCTGCTGGGACTGATCAACAAAGGGCATAAAGCCGTGAGTACATAAAGTACTCAGCAAGTCGTAGAGAAATGTATGCACATAGTATTCATGTCAGGCTTAAGCAAAGATGGCTTTATGGTTGATTTGCAGAAAGCAAGTTTAACAGTAAATACAATAATTAGATTGCAAGCAGGATTTTAAAAGAATAATACATAGATAACCAAGTTCTTTTGAAACAAGCAGTGAACATCCCGTTCACTTCCCAACCATTCCAACCAAACGTTTCCATCGAACCAAACCACATTTTTGAAAATGCTACCCCTTGCGAAATCACTGGGCATGTCCGTGAATCGGGACACGGCTATTCGAATAGATTTTGACACTCTGCAGAGGTTATGCGACTTTACCCACAAGACACGAATTCTCTAGTTTGTTTGGCATCCGTCGATACCACCGCCACTTCCTTAGGTGAGTAGTCTAGAGCACGTGACAAGGCTTTTACAAAGTTCCATTTTGTCTCGGTTACGCGCTAAGGTTTCGCCATCATGACCCCTCTTGCCAATAAATGTACCACAACAGGAACCGACTCAAAACTTTCCTAATTAATTGGCCGGTCAGTCCCATACGGACTTATGGTTGCACGAGGTGACCGGATCAATGACTTGCAAAGTTAAGTCCTTAGTTGGTCGCTCGGACAAGTCTACCACAACCCAATGTGCATTACGCACCCACTCTAGCTCCTACCTCAAGCCGAGCATAAATCATTTTTGTTCATTCCGACCAAATGGCAATCCTCGCCATGGCACAACATCTTTTAATAAAAGTGGCCTCACACCACTGTTCCATAGTTCCATTAGTCAAATTTCATTCATCATCGAACATGTGATCGAAAGTACCGCGGGTAACTAAAGCATGTCTAAGCAATAATACGCACCCAAGTTGGTAATACAATTATGTCCAACTAGTAATAACCATCCTATGGTGTCCAAGGATATATGTCATTCAAGGAGACATTTCATTTTCAATTCATCAAGGAGGCATAATGGCAATTTGGTAATTATCTACTCCCAAAACCATTTTTAATAAAACTAGCCATGCATGATAATTTAATACAATATACATTTGTAAAATGGGTTCAACATGGTCAAAGGCCTACGACTTGCCTTCGTTGACGAGGAGAGGGTCTTCGGTCGTCGGGTCGAAGAAATCTTCCAAGCACGCTAATCTACGTGCGCAGAATAGCAACAAATAAATAAAACAGCACCAAATGAACTCCAAAAATTACAAAACCAGTACCAAATGAAAGAGGATGAATTTATATAAATTTAGAAATTTGGATCACCCAAATCGGAGTTCGGATGTGAAAGTTATAGCCAAAAGAAGTTTCAAAATCACATAAAATGATGGAATTGGATTTTTCGGATTTTCGGAATTATTTTTCTATTGAAAAATCCGGTTTTGACGTCAGCGGTTGCTAAGCGTACACGTCTGGCGCTACGTGGCAGCCACACGGCAAATCACGACGCGGCGCCGACGTGGCGCCACGTGGGTAACCCGTGGGCTCGGGCCCACGTCGAGAGAGAGAGAGAGAGAGAGAGAGAGAGAGAGGCGCGGCGCGGCCGGAGCCAGTGGGGAGACAGACGGCAAAGAACGGCAGCGGCGGCTTCGCTTACGGCAGACGGCGCGCGAGGCGGCCGGAGGCGGAAGAAGAAGACGAGGAGGCGGCGGGCGAGGCGGTGAGAGAGAGGAGGAGAGAGAAGAGAACGCGGAGACGAACGGCGCGCCCGGATTTTATAGAGCTCAGCGCGGGAAAAGCAGTGAGCGGAGCGCGGGCGAGGCGGGACAGGGCACGCGCTGCGACGCGACAGGAGGCAGACGACGGCAAGCGGGCGGATTCGCAGCGGCGGATTAGCGCGGGACGGATTTCGAGAGAGAGAGAGCGGCGTCGGAGACGACGCAGCGGAGCCGTCCGATTCGACGGACGGTGGGAGCGAGGGAGATGCGGCGAGAGAGCCGTCCGATTTCGGACGGGCGGGAGGAGAAAGCGCGGCGAGGAGGCGAAGCGGGCGCCGTCCGATTCGACGGACGGTGGAAGAAGAAGCGCGATGCGGCTGAGCCGTGGCGATGGCGACGGACGGTCGCGATGAAAAGGGGACGCGAGGGAGACTAACGGCATGATGCGACGGGAGGCGGCCGGATCTCGATCCAACGGCCAGAAGACGGCGACGCGGCTAAGCGAGGGTCACACGATGACGTCGGACGGTGAGGGCGAGCCACGCGAGCAGGGGCCAGCGAGGAAAGCGATGATGGGCAAGCTAGGTTTCGCCCACATACGAAAAGGAATTAAATACCCTTTTGATTTGAAATTCAAATAAATCAAAAGGCAATTTAGAAAATAGCAAATAGACTCCAAAATTCTAGAAAAATCACATAAATTCCTTGAATTATTATGGACTTAATAAAATACTTTTAACTTTAAATTTTCTTTTCTTTTACAAATAATTAAATTTTTAATTTCGGATAAAACAAAAATAAATTTCTAAAATCCAATAAATCCAAGAAAATTCTTAAAATAATAATTTTGATTTTAAATTCCAGAAAATTCAATTAAACCAACTTTAATTTAATTGAAGTTTGATTAACTCATATTAAACTGCAAATGATTTTGAAATTTTCAAATTAAGCTTTTGGCAAATAGAAGCAAATGGTTCTCTTTTAAAATTTTCAAAAACTCCGAAAAACGGGACGCTACAAACCTACCCCTCTTAAAGGGAATCTAGACCCGAGATTCAGTCGACTAGAGAATAGGGGGAAACTCACCTTCAAGTCATCTTCGTTCCCAAGTGGCTTCTTCTTGGTGTGGTTGCTCACTGGACCTGCGTAAACGGATTATCTTGCTTCTTGTCACTGCTCGCTACTTCCAAGATCTTGATGGGATGCTCCTTGTAGGTGAGGTCTTCTTGCAGGCAATTGATTCCAGCATCTGCTCGTTGCTCGCACACGCAAACACTTCTTCAATGCGACACGTGGAAGACATTATGCACATCTCGATACGGTGGCGGGAGCTCCAAGCTGTAGCGACTTCACCTCTTGGGCTAGAACGGGAAAGGTCCGATGTACCTTGGTGCAAGCTTTCCACTTACGAGCAAACGACGATCCCTTTGAGAGGCGACACCTTCAGTACACATGATCACCAGTGCAAAAGCTAGATCTCGTGACGGCTATCAAGATAACTCTTACGCAGTGCGTCTTGTACTTTTTGACTTTTCTCGATTGATCGAACTTGCTCTTGGCTTTTTCCAAAATATCCGCCCAAACACTTGTCTTTCACCTACTTCATTCCAATACAAGGGGTTCGCATTTTCTTCAGTAAAGAGCTTCAAATGGAGACATCTGGAGGCTTGACTGTAATCTTGTTGTTATAAGAAAACTCGCATAAGGTAGCATTTGATCCCAATCGTTCGATTTGCTAAGGCACAAGCCCTTAACATATCTTCTAGGATTTGATTTACTCTTTCGTACATCCATCCGTGCTGGGATGATAAGGTCAGATGAAATTTAGATTAGTACCCAAAACAACGTGCAACTTCGCCCAAAATCTTGAGGTGAATCGATCCTCGATCGACACGATCTTCTTCGCACTCCATGCCTTTGGCACACTATCTTTGCCATGTACAATTACGCCACTATCACCGAGTAAGTAGTCTTGGCGGGAGAAAGTGAGCAACTTTGGTTAGACGATCCACAATTACGAGATAGAATCATATCCCGACCTTGTCCTTGGCAAACCGGTGATAAAATCCATGCCAATTTCTTCCCACTTCCATTCGGGCACTTTCAAGGGTTGCAGAGTCAGCAGTCTTTGATGCTCGGCTTTAACTCACGACGGACATCACATTGAGCTACATACTCGGCAATCTCACGCTTCATGCTAGGCCACCAATACATTTCTTTGAGGTCTTGGTACATCTTTGTGCTTCGTGGTGAATGGAATACAAAGTTTCATGGGCTTCCTTGAGTATCACCGCTTAAGCTCTTTACGATCCGGAACACAAATTAAACTTGTCAAACCAAATGGTGCCTTGCTCATCTTCTGAAAATCTCAGGGCTTTACCCTTCTTCATGTTGCTCTTAATTTCCTTAATATTGGCATCTTCAACTTGAGCTTCCTTGATCTGATTCCGCAAAGTGGGTTGAACTTCTAGGGCAGCTAGGTAACCTTCTTCAACCAACTCTAACTTGAGCTTCGGGAACTCTTCATGCGTATTGGTGATTTTCCTTGATCGTCAGGGTATTGCAGTAGACTTTTCTGCTCAAGGCATCTGCCACAACATTAGCCTTGCTTGGGTGGTAATGGATTCCAATATCATAATCCTTTATTAACTCTAACCACCTTCTTTGTCTCATATTAAGATCAGCCTGAGTGAAAATGTACTTCAAGCTCTTATGGTCCGTAGACTTCAAATGATTACCAATAAGGTAATGACGCCATATCTTTAGAGCATGCACTACGGCAGCTAACTCCAAGTCATGAGTGGGGTAATTCACTTCATGAGGCCTCAATTGACGGGAAGCATAAGCTACAACCTTCCTTTCTTGCATCAGGACACAACCAAGTCCTTGCCGGGATGCATCACAGAAAATCTCAAAATCCTTCCGGACATCGGGCAAAATCAGCACCGGGGCTGTTGTCAGATGCTTCTTCAACTCTTGAAAACTTTGCTCACAATCTGTTGTCCAAGCAAATTTCTTTTCTTTCTTCAACAGCTGAGTGAGGGGTCTTGCTATCTTGGAGAATCCTTCTATGAATCGGCGATAGTATCCTGCCATTCCAAGAAAACTTCTGACCTGAGGCACTGACTTGGGTGACTCCCAATTAAGCACATCCTTAACCTTGCTAGGGTTAACAGATACTCCTTCTGCAGACATGACATGTCCCAAGAAAGTAACTTCTTTCATCCAAAACTCACACTTGCTGAATTTAGCATAGAGTTGATGATCTCTAAGCTTATTCAGGACCAAACGGAGGTGCTCTTCATGCTCTTCTTCACTCTTGGAATACACCAAAATATCATCAATGAAGACAATGACGAACTTGTCCAAATACTCTATGAATACTTTATTCATCAAATTCATAAAGTAGCGAGGGCATTGGTCAATCCAAATGACATGACCGTGAACTCATACATCCATACAGGGTTGAGAAAGTCTGTCTTGGGGATGTCTTCCGACGAATCTTCAGTGGTGGTAACGACCTCAAGTCTATCTTGGAGAACACTCGGCTCCTTTCAACCGATCAAACAAATCATCGATCCCTGGCGAGGGTACTTGTTCTTGATGGTGACCTCATTGAGGGCTCAGTAATCCACACACATCCGTTGGGTACCATCCTTCTTTGCAACAAAGATCATGGGCTCCTACGGTGAAGAACTTGGTCGGACAAAACCTTTCTCTTGCATTTCTTCAATTTGCTTCTTTAGTTCAACCAAATCATTGACAGGCAATCTGTAGGGTCTCTTGAAAATAGGTGCAGTTCCTGGAACAAGATTGATGACAAACTCAAGTCTCGATCCCAAGCATTCCGTAGGTCATCGGGAAAGACATCGGGAACTCTCGACTCGCACTTCCTCCAAAGACACAACACTGCGCTGCGGACTAAAGATCCAACTAGCTTCTGCGGGAGGCTTCAAACTTTACCTTGGTTCCATCCGGATCGACCAGAGTGATGCTTCTACCACCACAATCCAAGAGGGCTTGGTGATTGGCAAGCCAATCCATTCCCAAAATCACATCAAGAGACTTGGTGTCTATGATGATGAGATTAGCAAGAAATTCTACCCCTTCTATGGTCACTTTAACCTTAGGGCAACCTTGGTTCGTACTCAATTCCGATCCGGGAGACTGAACCAACAAAACACTTTTAAGAGGCAAAACTTCCAACTGGTGCCTTTCAAAGAAAACTCCAGAAACAAGCGAATGCTCGAGAATCAAACAAAGCAGTGGCGGTCTTTGAATTGACAAGAAACTTACCAAGACGACGTCCGGGTGCATGCAGGCTTCCTCCACAATGGTGTGGTTCACACGACCTCTTCCAAAAGGCCGAGGAGACTTGGTAGTGCGGTTGAGTCCGAGGGCTCCACGCGACTCTTGGAGTGGGGGTCTGGTCGGAGTGGCTCCCATGTTGAAACGAGCAGGAGAAGGGCCTTGCCTCGCGGGCGTCATCGCGAAGTGCCCCACCGATGGCACTTAAAGCAGTGATCCATTGCCAGGGTTGCCATTCCTTAGTTCTTTGGTTCTTTGAGTGTTGAAGCCGCAGTTACCTGAGCCGCTGGGCGAGTCTTTGCTGTGAGGCTCAATGTGACAGTGGAGCAACACAGGCGAGGCGGCACATTCATTCGGCTCGGGAGTGAGACCGATGGGCACTCTTCGCATCATCTTTCTCTTGCGGGATTCTTCAAGTTCACGGCGGGATTCCTCGATGAGCATGGCCTTGTTCACCAAGTGCCGAAATCTGCATAATCATTCCCAATGACTTGCACCTTCAAGCTGGGTTGAGTCCTCTCTGAAGCGCTTGGGCGGGCATCATCCGTGGCAACGTCCTCCGGGCATAACGGGACAAGCGAGTGAATCTGTTAAGGTATTCACTCACCGACGTGTTGCCTTCTTTGCGACTCACTTAACTCATTCTTCTTCATTTCCACCTTTCCATCGGGGATATGGGAGTGGCGGAAAGCTCTCAAAACTCGCCCAAGTGATACTCTCGGGGTTTCCATGGGCGGCACAATAGTTCTCCCACCATTCTCGCAGCGGTACCTTCAAGTGGTGAGTGGCATCTGTAACCTTCTCGCGATCATCACAACGGGTGATAGCGAGCTTCTTTCCATGGAACGTACCACCGGTCAAGGTCCAATGGCTCGGAGGAGCTAGAGAAAGTGGGCGGATGGGTCCTTAGAAACTCGCCACCTGATCGAGGAAACACGGGGGTGGAGCGGCGCGTGGTACCGCTTGATCGTTACGATTCATCATCGCGAGCGAAGGCAAAGCGTGGCGTTCTGGCGATTCATCATTTGAGTCATATTGCGCATCATAGAGCTCATCGGTGCGTGCAGGCCGCCATGAACCGACTCAAACCGGATCTGCTGGCGGCTCGGGAAGACGGGCATCGGCGCTTGAGTCTCATCCGGCTCGCGGAGTTGCGGGTCTCGAACCATCTGCGACAAAGCTTCATTTGGTTTAATAGGCGAAGAAGAAAGCAATTTAGATGAGAGGGAAAGCATTTAGATAAGCGAGAAACAAGAGAGATAGATGGATCAACCTAATGCGAACAAAATTGGTTTTACCCAGCGAACGAATAGCCGGAAAGCTGCACAGCTGACAGGTGATAGGGCTGTTCAGAAGATGCTACTGATTGAGGTAGACAATACAACACCTTTGTACGTACAAGTATAGGAGCTGCCCATGTTCTGGACCGAGTAACATATAAGTATAGGGACCCACCGTACGTAATGACCGAAATTCGGCGAACTTTCCCCGAAATTGAAAACCCTACGATAACCTTCCCGCTAAGCTACCTTTAACCCGCCTATACGTGTGATGGCAGATGGCAAGTTCCAAGTGAGAGACGAGGCTGGATTACTAACTAGGAAATTACATGCATAGGATGTTTCATGTCCGAGGTGCCGTGGCTTGCAAGATACACTACACAAACATCTTTGTGCGGGGTGCCGTGGCTCCTCATTGCCGGACTGTAATCAAAACAAAGCGGGAACAAAGACCGATAGCCCGGGCACCGTCCTCTCCGACGAGGGGATCGCCTTCGTAACCCCCACCCACAGGGTAAACAGCAACAGAAGTGGCCATGAACAGCCCGACGGCGGGCCAAACTAGCACGACCGCGCCCGGGCCGAGCCTGGTACGGCGGTCAGAAGCATGAACCCGACGACGGACACGATCATGGACGACGAGGCTAAGGCAGTCATAGTGATGTTGAGTGCCCCTTCCTTGCCGTCACCTCCGTCGCCGAGAGACCATCCCCAGCTGGCGATAATGATTCCTCCCCATGTGACTGCAGTCAGCTTGATCGCGACGTTGGCCATGGACTTCGGTTGGGTATCCTGAACCCGGATTTAATAATTCGTAAAAATACTGTGTTTATAAAATACATTAATAATTATTTCATACATAACGTAGACCAAACCATTCATTATATTGCAAACATTAGAGTAGATCACATCAAATCGAGTTTTACAGTAGGACTGAACAGACCAAATGATTACATTACAAAACAGCGAAAACAAAAGAGACAGAGCACATCAAGCCACAGGCACGCAACTGTATAAACCAATGCACGACCGATATTAACCAAGGACTTAGATAATATTGGTGTACATAAGCGCCGACTGAGTCAGCTAGACTGAGGCGAGACTTAGACTGCACTATATATATATATATATATATATATATATATATATATATATATATATATAAGAACGTATCTAGTGCTAATGGATAATTCAGTGCTAAGGTGCTAATACCAATCTTAACCGTTGGATCGGAATTGAACAACCAAGATTAATGCATGGCTTTATTAAGGAAGGCTCGATTTTGTTTATTTGCTCAAAGCAACATTTTTAAATATCATAATTAGAGGCTCCTATCACTTAGCATTTTAACCCAATCACATTTTATTAAAGAGATAATTGTGCAATATTAATAACGGCTAAGGTTACCTCCACTTTATACTTATTTTTTTGTGGTGGTTACATCCACCTATTAACAACACTGGGTAAGGCTACCAGGAAATCCAAATACAAGCTCACATTGGCACGATACATTTTCATTCTACCCACAATGTTTTTTTTATATAAATAGAACTAACTTGCGTAAGTTCCCATGCCCGCCTTTGACCGTAGGCATGGTTGCTCGAACAGTTTATACTGTGTAGAGGTTGTACACTTTGCTAACAAGAGATAATCGTCTTGATATGTACACACGTTTCCCTAGACATGTGAATAAAGAGATATTACCACAAGACCTTTACAATGCATCCCCCAGTACTAGTTACACCCGCTAAGGTTTCACTTGACAAGGGTTAAGTCCACACAACGACGTTAACCATTACCCAGGCTGCCTCTTGCACCACACGACAAGTTTCGACGTGCACCCCAACCCATGTCCACTACGGCTTATGCTAGTGGCACGTGCAGCGGGTCCTCCAATGGTGCAACTCCTACTTATGGACATAAATTATTTAGCTAGATCGACACCATTATAAGCTTATAATTCTACTATTTTACATTGAGAGGTCATCAAAGGATTAAGTCCTTAAAGTCATCGGGATGGTTCATTCTACATACACTACTACAAAATATGCTATACTAGACACCCCATCACAGACGGTTCATGTGATAAAATTATCACAGACGGTTCTTCGTTAACCGTCTGTGATAAATAAGTATCACAGACAGTTCTTTATACAAACCGTCTATGATACTTCACAGACGGTTCGTATAAAGAACCGTCTGTGATACTTATTTATCATGAAGCGGTTGCAGTTCGTATCAGAGACGGATACATGTTTATGCCTGCATGCACGATTCTTTACAAGAACCGTCTGTGATATACAAGTACTATAAATAGATGCTCCCTACAGGCCCCCTTTCCATTCCATTTGAGGCGCCGCCACCCTGCTGCTGCTGCTACCTCCTCCCCATTGGCCACCCTGCTGCTGCTGCTACCTCCTCCCCCGTTGCGCCACCCTGCTGCTGCTGCCTCCTTCCATGCACATTGCTGCCCATTCCGTTTTGAGCTGTTACCCCTGCCTCCTCCTCAACCATTGCGGCACCTCTGCTGCCTCCTGCTACATTGCGCCACCTTGGAGAGAAGGGTAACGATCTGTAACCATTTATTTTTACTCTAGACTAATCACTAATGTGTAACGATCTGTAACCCTTTATATTTGCTCTACACTAATCACTAATGTGTTTGATCATTATGAAGGGTAATTGCGGTTTATTAATATAATTTAACACTAATTAATTTATTACGTGCGTATACGTGTAGATGGACCGAAACTGGATGTACATTGAGAACTGTGTGAGTGAAGAGTATATTAATGGCGTGTTTGCTTTTAGAAGAGACGACGAGCAGGATATGTTGAAGAATGGATAAAATTTATGTACTCTCCATGCATTAATTGCGGTAATATGAAAATGTTTAACAACCCGGTGCAGATCGAAGCTCACTTAATACGAAGGGGTTTCAAAAAAGGATATACATGTTGGAGCAGTCACGGTGAAGAGCAGATTATACCGGAAGTCGGTAATAACGACATCGCCGAGGAAGTCAAAGATATGCAGGGTATGGAATGTGCTTTTGATGAGGATAGGTCGCATGATGGCAATCGAATCAGATGCTACGCGATGGAGAAGGGAACTACGGTGAGAAAGAGTTTTGTAAATTCAAGGGCTTAATGGAGGACTCGGGGAAACCTTTCTTCCCTGGCTGCAAGCCAGAATACACAAGGTTGTCAACCGTGCTTGAACTGCTGAAATTGAAGGCAAGCAATGGTTGGTCCGACAAGAGTTTTACGGCGTTGCTAGGTCTCTTAGCTAACATCCTTCCGGAGGGAAACGTGTTGCCCGGCACGACCTACCAAGCTAAGAAGGTTATTTGTCCATTGGGAATGGAAGTAGAAAGAATACATGCATGTCCGAACGATTGTATCCTCTACCGTAAAGAGTATGCATACATGCATGTATGTCCCGTGTGCAAAGCATCCCGATACAAGCGTAAGAATACTGCTAAGGCGAAGTAAAGATCTCCTGCTAAGATGTTGTGGTATCTGCCTGTGATCCCACGTTTGAAACGTTTATTTGCGAACCGAAGGAGGCAAGATTGATGTGTTGGCACTCTGAGGAGCGTAAGAAAATGGGAAGGTCGACACCTCGCCGATTCTCGCCGGTGGAGAAACTTTGATCGAGCTTCAAGAGTTCGGTGCGGGCGAGGAACGTAAGGTTAGGGTTGAGTACGGATGGAATGAATCCTTTCGGTAACATGAGCACCGACATAGCACTGCCCGTGAATCTATGTATGTACAACCTTCCTCCTTGGTCGTATGAAGCGGAAATACATTTTGATGTCACTACTTATCCAAGGGCCGAAGCAACCTGGGAACGATATTGATGTGTACCTAGCACCATTGCTGGAAGATCTTGTGACACTTTGGAACGAAGGGGTACAAGTATGGGATGCGTACAAACGAGAGAACTTCACTTTACGCGCCATGTTATTCTGGCATCATAATGAATTTTTCGCCCTTGGTAACCTGTCGGGGTTCAGTATAAAAGGAGCCAAAGCCTGTCCGCACTGCTTAGATGGTACCGAGATTGTATGGCTGAACAACTCGAGTAAAACTGTGTATATGCGTCACCGTAGGTTCCTTCCCAGGATTCACCCATACCACAAGATGAAGAAACAATTCGACGGAAATAAGGAGGACGGTTCAGCTCCAAAGGCTTTTAGAGGGAAAGAGGTCTATGATATGGTTAAGGATATCGATGTTGTGCTTGGAAAGAGACGTAAATTAAGGACCCCTCAGAAAAACATCTGGAAGAAGCGGTCAATTTTTTAGGACTTGCCTTATTGGGAGCACTTAGAAGTTCGCCACTGCATCGACGTCATGCACGTAGAGAAGATTGTATGTGATAGCTTGATTGGTCTCTTACTGAATATTAGTGGCAAAACAAAAGACGGTGTTAATGCACGGCGTGACTTGGTTGATATGAACATAAGAACCGAGTTAGCACCGAAAGAGACCGATAAAGGATGAACGTACCTTCCCCTAGCTTGCTACATTTTGTCTAAGGCCGAGAGAAATGAACTGTGTCAAAGCTTACATGGTGTGAAAGTTCCGTTCGGTTACTCCGCCAATATTAAGAAACTTGTTTCCATGAACTATTTGAAATTAATTGGTATGAAGTCTCATGATTGTCATGTACTGATGACACAGATGCTTTCTGTTGTAATTAGGAGTATCTTGCCAAACAAGGTCCGAGTGGCAATTTTTAGGTTGTGTTATTTCTTTAACTCAATTGCTCAGAAGGTCATCGATCCCGAAGGACTCGACGCTCTGCAGGCCGAGGTGGTGACGACTCTATGTCATCTTGAGATGTATTTCCCTCCATCATTTTTTGATATCATGGTCCATCTCATTGTTCACCTTGTGAAAGAGATAAAGATATGCAGCTCTGTGTTCCTACGTCATATGTACCCTTTCGAGAGATACATGGGAATTCTGAAGTCCTACGTGCGGAATCGATCTCGACCGGAGGGCAGTATCATCGAAGGTTATGCAACCGAAGAGGTCATTGAGTTCTGCGTCGACTACATGGCTTAGGTGGAACCGATAGGTGTGCCTCTATCTCGTCACGAGGGGAGACTAGAGGGTATCGGGACCATCGGGAGGAAAGCAATCACTCCCGATCTAGATACATACGCGTAGGCCTATTTCACGGTCTTGCAACACATGACCCAATTGTCCCCGTACATCGACGAGCACAAAGATATGGTACGCCAACAGAATCCAGACCGGTCGGAGGTTTAGATAACGAGAGAGCACAACCGTCAGTTCAACGAACGGTTAAAGATGCTATTCACTTGGAGGTCATCAAGTGATGAAACGCTGCTATGGTTGGCCAAAGGACCAAAATTTACAATTGTGATATGGCAAGGATACGGCATAAATGGGTACACGTTTTATACGGCAGCTCAGGATAGGAAGAGCACAGTCCAGAACAGCGGTGTCCACATAGATGCATTTCACGAGGGGTTCAATTCCGCGGGGGCACGCGGGTTGAACTCGTACTATGGGTTCGTAGAGGAGATTTGGGAGCTCGACTATGTACTTTTCAAGATCCCCCTGTTTCGATGTCATTGGGTTAAACTTCCGTAGGGCGTGAAGGTCGATAAGTACGGCGTCACTACTGTGGACCTCAAACGTGTCGGATACAAGGACGAACCACTCGTACTTGCTAAGCAAGTTGTTCAAGTTTTTATGTAACGAACCCAGCAAATAAGAACCACCACGTAGTTCTTCATGAGAAAAGAAGTATTGTCGGAGTTGAGAATGTCGTGGATGGGAAAGAGTACAATCAATTTGACGAGCTGCCTCCTTTTGGAGACGGCATCAGACTGGAGGAAGAACCCAGTGAGGAAGCTAGCTATATGCGCGTCGATCATCATGAAGGACTATATTTCAATTAAGCATGTATTCCATTGTAATTTGATGTTAACATGTGTTATGGACTTGTCATCTCTAATGTTGATGTTAATGTGGACTTGTTAGAGTTATCAACTTGTTGAGAATATCATCTTTGAAACCTTGTTGGAAATGCACACAAATGGGCAAATGTGTTTTGTCATTTGAGCAAAGTTAAAAGTGCATTGCTTCTGTGGCCTGGCGGTCTGACCGGTGCTAAATCGGTCAGATTGCCATGTGTTGGGTGGTCGGACCGGCCACCCTTGGTGGTCTGACCGATTTGGCGGCGGTCAGACCGGCAATTAGTTGTGTTTCAAATGTATGAAAATGTGGATAAATTAAAACTTTTGGATGCATCCTTGTTGTCATTTGAATTCTCTAGAATTTATCTCCTTGAAATGTGGACTTCAAATTCAATTAAGGTTATTGACTCGAAGTGTTGCAATTCGAGGTCTTCTTGTCAAACCTTGTGATCATCCTCGGGAAATATTTTTCCTAAATTATTGATCATCTGGGTAACCTCCCTGAGAAATTTCATAATTTTTAGAAATTATTTGCTATTTCTTAAGGGTTGTTCAAACCTGTTGTCTCCCTGGTCAAACCTCCTGTCCAGCAGCTTGTGAATTTTCTAGCGGGCAATGCACTGCATGAGAAATTCTGGAAAATTCATACACTGTTGATCTTGAAGTCAGGATCACCCAGTAAAAAATTTGGAGCTGTGGAGCTACCTCTGGAAATTCCCAAATCATCTCAACCTTTCAATTGATCAAAATCTGAAATCACTGTTCCTCGGGCTCGAACCCAAGTCAGACTCCGACCCGAGTCTCGCGGTTCAGCTCAACCGCCTAACCGCGTCGTGTGTGAGCCGTCCGATGGAGATCCTCCGGTCCAGATCTCGTACCCGTTCGGACCACTCGGGCCTTCCCGCTCTTGGATCCGAGTCGTCCGATTTGGAGATCACGACCTGGATTGAGTGGTCGATCGCCCCTTTCACTTGAACTGTCCGATTCGGATATCAACGGCCGGAATGAGTGGCCGATCGACCGCCGACGCCTGTTCACCGAATCGTCCGATTTGGATATCAACGGCCTCGATTGATCACTCACATCACAGACGGTTCTTTAATAGAACCGTCTGTGATAAATAATCATAGACGGTTCTATTAAAGAACCAGCTATGATGTTATAGTTATCACATACAGTTCTTTAATAGAACCGCTCGTGATAAATCATCGCTCTCTGCTCGAACCCGAGTCGACTTCGACTGAAGTCTCGCGGTTCACTCAACCGCCTAACCGCTGTCGTGTGTGAGCCGTCCGATGGAGATCTCGCGGTCCGATCTCGCACCGTTCGACCACTCGAGCCTTCCCGCTCCTGGATCCGAGCCGTCCGATTTGGAGATCACGGCCTGTATTGAGTGGCCGATCGGACCAGCCGATCGCCCATTTCACTTGAACTGTCGATTTGGATATCAACGGCCCGGATTGAGTGGCCGATCGGACCGGCCGATCGCCCCGTTCACTTGAACTATCCGATTTGGATATCAACGGCCTGGATTGATTACTCACATCACAGACGGCTCCATTAAAGAACCGTCTGTGATGTTATAGTTTTCACACACGGTTCTTTAATAGAACCGTCTATGATAAATCATCACAGACGGTTCTATTAAAGAACCGTCTGTGATGTTAGTCTATATAAGTGGTCCGACACTTGCCCTAGTTCTTAACACTTGCCCTAGTTCTTCCCAGAATCGCCCAACACCGCCTCCCCCGATCCGGCGCCACCCAACGCCGCCTCCCCCGATCCTGCGCCACCCAACGCCGACTCCCCTGTTCCGGCGCCACCCAACGCCGCCTCCCCCGTTCCGGCACCACCCAACGCCGCCACCCTCGATCCGGCACCACCCAACGCCGCCTCCCCCGTTCCGGCGCCACCCAACGCCGCCTCCCCCGTTCTGGCGCCACCCAACGCCACCTCCCTCGATCCGGCACCACCCAACGCCGCCTCCCCCGATCCGGCGCCACCCTACGGTTCTTCTCTCCTTGCTTTGCTACATGTTGTGTACAAGCATGTAGTAGGGAAATGGCTCTGAAATCCTTAATCTGTATCGGCATCTTAGTTTTTGGTATCAAAGTGACATAAGAGTTATTTATCCCTGACATGTCTAGTTTATTGGCATGCAAGTCCGCAAAAGCGTGTACGAGATCTGCCTTTGCTATCTCTTCCCAAGTGAAGCAATCAGAGAGAGCATGCAGATTTTCATCTTGTTGGTAAAGATATGCAAGGTTAATTGTTGGAGACCAAGGACCTTCTATACCGAGGAGATCTCTAAAATAATATGTCGCAATTTTCAATTTGGAGGCATTGTCGTAATGCTCAATTCCATTCTCCACAAGGACCTCTTTGTTGTTCCTTCTGTGGTTGATAGATGAAGTCACATGGAAGAATTGTGTGTTCTCATCCCCCAACTTGCACCATTTAACTTTCGCCCGACACTTCCACTTTAGGGTCCAGAACTAGATTAATTCTTGAATATGTTTTCTGATATTTTCCTGAAAATAAATTCTAGTGATGTGAGTGGTCTCCATTCCTCCATACTATCAAAGTACTCTAAAGTGATCTTAGTATTATCAAGTTGAGTTGGCAGGCTGTGATTTTTGCCCGTAGTCGTCTCAGCTTGAGATTGGCTATGGAGACACTAGCCAAGTTTCTAGTCCCTTGTGTCTAGCTTTGAATTACTAAATTTTCAAAGTCTGGCATATGAAGCAAGTAATTTTCCATGCTCTGACCATGCTCTGATTTGTGATACTTTAGCTCTGTTAGTCATTTACTTCTCTGTTGACTGAAATGCTATAGTTTTGATTCTGAAATTAATTGCACTATTAAGCAAATTCAATTCTCTGTTGGCTGATAGAATAACTTGTTATATAAGAGATTAACTTTTGACATTTAGTAGGCCAAGATTTCATCTCGAGCAGCCCGATATCTGAGAGCAAATAAACAAATATTTAAATTTGAGCATTATGCTAATTTTGTATGTTTTCGAGTCCTGTATGTGTGTTTGTTTGTTTACAATATTTCCTTCTCCTATGCATTTTTTTCTGCAATTTCATATATTTTATTTACTATGTATCATATATTAGGTTCAATGGGTAACTTCTATTTGATTATGTAATCATTGCGTACGTAACTTATATAGATGGCAGAGGCACCGTCTTCGCCGCCGTCAGCGACGTCGCCAAATGCGTCTGGATCTCCGATCAAGGTGGTACGCAGGCGAGAAGGCAGAGGAATCTCCAAATTGCACTCGGGCCGCATGACGATCACAGAGGTCAGTGACGTCGGGATCCCGCTGAGTCCCAAGAAAGCAGCTGCGAAATTCCGGACCGTCTGCGGGGTACTTGCAAGGGAACGGGTCCCCATCACCACCCCAACCCTGAGGTCTCTGACGGATGTACAGAGAGACCTGTTGTGGACTGAACTTTCTGCCTCGTTCACTTTCCCCGGCGGACTGCACGCAGCGATGGCACGACCGCCGCGATGTCCCACGCGTGGAGGACCTTCAAGAGCCTGCTTGTCACGCAGTACGTGAACACGGGTCGGACGCCCTTCACGACGTATCAATTTTTGTCGCGGGATACATGGGACGCATTCGTGTAGATGAAGACGACGCCGAATTTCAGGAGCAAAGTGCGGCGCACAGAGCTATCCAGGCACAAAACACTCACCCCCACAGACTCGGCACCGCTGGGTACGCGGGTAAAGCCACGCAATGGGTGACGGAGGACGAGACCGTTGCCCGACCGTTTGTTGAGATCTCAGATGAGCGCGCTCGAGCCTGGTTAAGAGCGAGGGGATCAGCCACGTCTTCGGGCATCATCTCTTTCACAAACCCGGCAGACGATGCAGTGTCTCAACGCTTGGTAAATTTGTCGAACCACTTAATTGTTAATAAGTCCATAACTTCATGGTGTCTACAATAACATGATGTCCTCTTGCAGGAAGCATTGACTTCCGCATCTTCCCAAGGTTCCTTCGAAGTAGACAGGGAGAAGGATGTACTGTCTACGGCCCTGGAAAACAAAGAGCACCCGGGTCGCACACGAGGCGTTGGGGTTTACGTACCTTGGAGGGATGGATTACCACACAGCTTCGACACATATAGGAGTAGGAAGAGATCCAAGGACCAGCATGTCGATCGGTTGGAACATGTGATTATTGAAAAAATTTAAGAACAAATAACAAACTTGCAGAACCAAGTAAATCAACTCATGCAGGCCCAAGCCGCCCCTGTTAATTTGGGAGTAAGTCCTGCTCGACATCGGAGTAGCGTCGCGTCTACACATAATTCTGGACATGACGACGTGCAATTACCGATCGACGACATCGAGGTAATCTACATCTCTGGAATGCTCCAAAGATAGATCTATAGGACGCCTTAGCTAATTGTGTACCATTTTGTAGGGGCCGATGCCCTGCAAGCTCCAAGTGAGGATGGTTGGGTCGATTCCTATTGAGACTGGGCGGGGTATGGTGTATCCATAGAAGGAAGGGGCAGTGCAGCACGGTGCCTAGCTGACGCAGGGTTATGCCAGGGTGCAGGTGGACATGGTACATGACAATTTCATGGCCATCCTGCTGGAGATTTCCCCGAACGAAGAAATCAGAACACTAGGGGATGCCAAGCACACTTTTATCCAGTGGCCCAAGAAGGACATCGCACTGGATCCTTTAGAGAATTTTATTTTTGCAGTGCCGCCAGCAAAAACGAGATCACCTATGCGCATTCTACGTATGCCATCATATGCAGCTATTGATTGCTTCTAGGACGCACGATCCCCAGGTTTGTCAATTTCGTAATAATTATTTCCTAATTATAAATTTAAATATATATGCTTACTACTTTACTCCTACTAGCGACAAGGCTTGAACATAGAGTTAAATGCACTCGAGATGGACCAGTCACGACGTTCGAGGAGCTCGCCTTCATCACGGCGCACATAGTTAACACCACCGGAGAGTTTCACGCCGTCGACACCGATGAACGATCTCGAAACAATTGATTCAATATTGTAATTCACTTTGACTGGTTGTAATTCAATTTGTAACTCTAGCGACAATATATACTTGAAACATTCTTTTGTAATTGATTTTGAGTTAAATGATCACTTTGAGTCACAATAATTATCTCGTGATATGTTTACGCTTGCTAGTTTTCAGAGGGCATGGCTAGCAATTCCCGAGGCTAGCTGAAAATACGATAAAAATTAATTAGGTCTAAAGACTTATCACAGACGGTTCCAACCACGAACCGTCTGTGATACTACAAAATCACAGACAGTTCGTGGTGGAACCGTCTGTGATTCTGTAGTATCACAGACGGTTCCAACCACGAACCGTCGGTGATACTACAGAATCACAAACGGTTCGTGTTCCAACCACGAACCGTCTGTGATACTACAGAATCACAGACGGTTTCGTGGTTAGAACCGTCTGTGATAAGACTTATCACACACGGTTTTTCAACCGTCTGTGATAACCGCCTGTTATCACAGACTTAAAATTTTAGACGGTTCAAAAACCGTCTGTGATGACTGTTACGAACTGTCTGTGATGAGCTTTTCTGTAGTAGTGATACTAATCAGATACCAACATTTCTTGGGCGACATTAGCACCCACCATCATATCATACGCCGAGATGTGGTAACAACAATTATTAGGACTTTTGAGAAGCATAAAATAGATTGTCTCAATATTCCAGTCATTTACCCAAAATAATGGTCTAGATCCATTTTCATGATTAAAATGTGATGATTGAGGCAATTTATGCCCCGGGTACTTAAGCAAGACTAACATGACACTTAAGTATGACTATAGCTAGTAGGTTACCACATATTTATTTAGGGTGACAAGGATTAAGGGATTCAATTTCCAAATGGTGGTATGATAATAATCAAGTATCAAATTGGTATTTAACTACCTTAAACATTTGACATACATTTGCATAACAACTTAGCAAGGAATTTTGATAGTTTAAAGGAATATAATTAGCATAAAATGTAGGTTCAATATGATCAAAGTGTTGACTCACCTAGGTCTAAGGCAAGAGGATCTTGATAGTCTTGAGCTCTACACGGGCGAATGCGCTGGTAAAGAACTCTACTTGGGCGAATGCACTGGAAAAGTGCAAACAAGCAAAGAAAATAAATAAATACTAAAGAAATAATAAATAAACTCCAAACTGAACAAAGGTAGTGCTATTAGAAAGATCTTGAATTTAGACAAATTTAAAAACAAATTTCACTTAAATCAGAGTTAGAACGGAACTTCCGAAGTTTTACTTTTGAATTAAATCAGAGAAAATAAGAAGGGAGAGAGAAAATCTCTGACATGTGGGATCCACTGGACACTGGCTTGTCCCACGGCCACAACGCGTGGACCGAGTCCACAAGCGCTGGTTCATGGGTGCACCGAAATGTTACTGTGTGGTCAATGTCCTTGGGTCCACTTGTCATTGATACACAGAGAAAACTAAATTGATTAGCCTTAATAAATTAAGTGCTAGGTGTAAGATCGAGGAGGCCGACTAGAGGGGGGGTGAATAGGCAATTTTAAAAACTCTTTGGCTAAAACCAATTAATAATGCGGAACCTAATAACAATATGATTTTGCACAATTAAAACCTAAATCAACTAGGCTCCCTAAGTGCACCAATAATATGAATACAATTCAATGAGAGCAATCATACAAAGACATATAAGCAATTAAAGCAAGTAATGTAAATTGCTCAAAGTAAAGCACAAGAACAAACCAAGATGACACAATTAGATTTTACCGTGGTGTTCGGAGACTTGCCGGTCTCCCATAATCCACGTTGAGGTAAGCCCAAACGAATTGGACCGGCTCCACGAATTAAGCCAATACCTCCGAGGTAAGTCCAACCACTTGGACTGGTTCCAACACGAACCAACACTTCGCTCCACTTGGGTTGCTCTTCCTCCACTCTGGAGATGGTGAGCACCAAACCACTCACAACAACGCCGGGACTTCTCACAAGCTTCTTAAGAAGATCACCAGTCCACGACGCCTCCATACCGTCTAGGTGTCGGCAAACACCAAGAGTAACAAGACTCAACTTTCACTTGAACTAATCAAGTGTCTAAGCTCAAGTGGATACACAATCCACTATCTAAGGCAACACATGTGCTTAGGGTTTGCTCTCCAAGCTCACTAAGTGCAACACATGCACATAAGAGATGAGAGGCTTGCTCTTTACTCAAAGAATGAATATAGGCACCAGCAACAACTCCCTCCAACCAACCAAGGTGGGTATATATAGCCCACATACAAAAACTAGCCGTTGGAGAAGAATTTGCTGAAAAATCAGCGCATGCGGAACAACCGCCGTTCTACGGCTGGTACTACCGTACCTCAACGACAAGCACAATGACGGCTATATCGACAAGAAACTTGCTGTTGAAAAGTGAAATATGGTACTACCGTCGTTCATCTTGCGGTCATTCCGCACTCCGGTAGTTCCGTTTCTGATAGGCGGTACTAACGCTTTCACTCAGGTCCAACACAAGGCACCTTCTGAAAAAAACGTACCGCGCCAACTTCCGAAAATACCGAGTTGCGGCAGTTCCGCGTAGAACACACTGATACTACTGCACTTCCAAGAGAGCATAGAATTCTCAAAAAGCATCTCTCTGGAAAAACGTATCGCCGGATTTTCGGACCAACCCTCTTGCGGTATTTCCGCTCTCAACATGCCGGTACTACCGCACAGTGGTACTTCCGCAGTTATAACGCAGGAACTACCGATCTTCCTAACAGAAACAGCAATGGCTTTCACAATAGTTTCAATTGCAAAACACATTTGACAATTGATGAGTCATGCCAACAAAGATCACATGCAAGATTCCTAACAAGTTGTAAACCACATTTGCCAACTTTTAGAACATACCACAAGGAATAAGGTACATGGACTCAAACCATTTGCAAACATAAGTCGCATGCTACAATAAATCAAGCGTGAGCACCAACTATTTGCAAAACACATTCGCAAATAATAGTATCATGCCACAAGGCTAAGGTGCATGGACTTCAACTATTTGCAAAATACATTTGCAAATTATAGTCCCATGCTACAAAGATTAAATGCACGAGCCTCGGCTATTTGCAAAACACATTTGCAAATAATAGCTCCATGCATAGATGAGCTAGAGCAAGCATAATGAGCTATCAACACATGACTAACTCATGCTACTTGTCAATATCACTCTTAATAGTACGGTAACCTATACTAGCAATTCGGTCTTCCAACCAAACACCAAGACCGGTAAAAGACTAGGAACACATTCTTAGCCCTAGCTAGTCATACCTTTGCCTTGCATCTTCTTAAACCTTGATGACACACATCATCACTTCAAGTCCGGGTCCTTGACTTTGATAATCATCAACACATGATGATCTTTTTCACTTCAGGATTTTACATTCAACATCATCAACACATGATGATTTCTTCATCCCGAGTCTTGACATGCATAAACACATAATGCATTCTTTCACTTGACCTCCATCAACACATGATGTGTCTTCTCTTGACTAGATGATCCACCCATGATCAACTCCTCTTCTTGAACATCATCGGCACACGATGATTTTCTTTTTCTTCAAGCTCTTCATACGCATCAATACATAATGCATCCTTTACTTGAATCTTGATTCAATGATCAACTCATAATCATCCCAAGTCTTCATCACCTGGAACATAACTTATTCATCCAACCCATGAAAAATGTTAGTTCCACAATATGATTATCATTAATTACTATATCATACCATTAACTCATAATTGTGGGAAAAAAATACTTCAATCTTTCCATTTTTGGTAACTGATGATAACCACTTCAATTTCACATAAATTGAATGTATATAATTGAAAGTAACACAACATGAGTATACAAGAACTACACAAATTCTATATACTCACAACATCAGTATACAAGAACTACACAAACTTTATATACTCAAAACATGAGTATACAAGAACTACACAAGTTTTGTATACTCAAAAGGATATATTTCAAAGTAAAGATCCTAAATATATATGGAAAACGGAATATGGATCAATACTAATGAAACCACAAAATATAGAGTGAACTCCCCCTAAATATGTGCATACACAAATGTGTAAATAGAAACATATGCACATATTCAAGTTATACTTATGGTGGAGTTCAACCTATATTTTGGATCCGAGGAATGCAATAACATATAAGAGTATAAAGTCGAATGCATACCTCGTTGAATTTCACCTTTATATCCAAATGAGACTACACACTAGATATAACAATAAAATGTTAGTCTCACAAATAGATTTATCATTAATCACCAAAATACTCTATTAACTTACAATGGCTGGTCTAGATCCTTCAATCTCCTCCATTTTGGTGATTGATGACAAATCCTTCATCAATAACTATATTTAGATATAAATAGACATAACATACATAACATAAGAATTTAAGCTATTGAACTATGTCTATGCATGTAACACCCCAGCCCAACACTGAGCCTGGAATGCCACCAAACTACTCTTATCATCTATTATACATCAACACACTGTGAAATTTCAGCAAGCATAACAACATTAAAACCCATCCACGGGTCGCATTAACACAAGCATAACACTATGACAATCATAAATAAATTAGACCTAGGAGCATAGCAAAATAATAAACCAAGATTAACATAAACCAAGTATCTATGGTTATTCAATACCATCATGTCCTAGACATAAATATTCATGTTATTCTAAAAGTTTCTCATGTCCAATGAATCAAATAATTGGGTGAAGTGCATGATTCCAAGTGTGCTAGCCCTTCCCGAGTAAAACGTCATCACTGGTCACCTAAAAACAACAATAGAGCAAGAATGAGTCCAAGACTCAGCAAATACATAATAAAGCCATAAACAATAGTTTATTAACCATAATCAAAGTTATCGTCATCATCCATTTAGTTAATGCCATTATCATTCTCAAACAAACAAGCCATATTCCATATAGGTAAAGTTGCACAATTTAACAATTTACTTAGATATGCGAATGCACCAACATGCTCATGCTCATATGCATCTCATCACCGATACTAGGGTATAGCGGAGTGTTCACCCGTCGATGACACACTCTATTCTTCACTCCCGTGAAGTCCCCACCAAAGTAGGATTTTATCTAGAGCTCTCCGGACTAGTCATGTATCTTTCTCACCGACCTCACCGGAATAGTTACATGACTTTCTCACCGACCTGGCTCATGCAACCCATGTCATGATGAATGTAAATGATGCGACATCTTTATTTATTCATCAACATAGTCCATCTCATTAACTCAATATCTACTCATTATCTCATTATCATAATCTCATTCACTCAAGGTCATCAATATCATGTATAAGAATAAGCTGAACGAAAGTATAATAAATAGCATGATAAGTAACATCAATGATTATGGTGAACAACCCATTGTTCACCACTCTACCATATACTTGCCTTCCGCGCTGTGACGAGTTAGGAGGCAACGACGGAATTTCTCCACTCCCTGCCCCACCGCCTACACAAATATTTATTCGAAATAAGAATAATAAGTCATGACGTGGCTACAAGCGTTTTACCATAACCCTCTATCTAATCAACATAACCAAAAACTCAAAATGACGAATTAACTAATCAGCCAATATCGGCCCTTCTGATCAGCAGTACGAGAAAAATCGTAATTAAATATATATAACTCCGAATGACTTAAAACCAGTGCTCAAATACTCTTAACGTAACAGGCTACGAAACTCTAGTTGGTGGAATCCTTCGATTCGGCCAAAACAGTGGCCTAAACAACAGTTGAAAACACTAACAGATATCTGTCCAGATTTCAGAACAGTGGTAAAGAAAATGGCATAACTTTTAATCTACAGATCCAATTGAGATGATCTTTATCAACTCGGAAAGATAATTTCAAGGGCTACAGAAACCTAGTTGGGTGGAAGTTCTGAATCTGACTCTAACTAGATCAAAACCGAGGGGAAAACAGATAGTTCTAAATTCTCAGGCAGACAGGACAGCGCACGATTAAAAAATTCATATCTCCTAAACCGTAAGGTGGAATCAAGTGATCTCAGTGCCAAAAGAAAGATAACGACATCAGGAACAAAACTCTAGAAGACGAAAATACCAGATTCGGCCTCTAAGTAAATCATAATGGCCCGACAAGAAAATCTGCCAAATCACGTCAGCTCTCCTAGACAGTCGCGGTAAAACTACCATATCTCCTAAACCGTAACTCCAAATCAAATGATCTCGGTGCCAAAAGAAAGCTAAGACCAAGGGCTACAACTTTCTAAGAGGTGATAAGATCAGAAAACGTACGGAACTTACCCAAATCTGACGAACAAAAGCTCTGTACTGCAGGGACGAGGGTGGCGGCCGGTTGAGAGGGGAGGGGGTGGCGGCTTGGGAGGGAAAAGGGGAAGGGGGAAGGAGTTTTAGGGTTTAGGGGGGGAGAGATACCCCCCCTTTGGCCAGCCCCCTCATGGGCCACCCTGGGCTAAGGCTCAGAGTCCAGGTTGCTGAAAAAACACAGAAAACCCCCTGAAGAAAAAACGATTCAGATTTTCCCATTAGCTCCTTCTTCTGAAACTTCTTCTAGTACGCCGATTTACTTTTGGGGTATTACAATGCATGTCATAAGGTGAAATTTAAAGCTTCAAACATTATGCATATAAGAATGATATGCTTATATAATCAATGCATTCCCCCCTTTTGGCATAGTACATATTAACCAAATCAAATATCCAAATGGCAGAATATTGAGCTAAACATTCTCTCATAAATCAAATAACAAAGGAGAATATATTAATCATCCAAATGTGGGGATATTGATAACATAAATATTCTCCCCTTTTGGCATTAAGCACCAAAAGGTTCAAAACAAATCTAAAGCCAAGAAAGAGATTTTGCAAAGCAAGGAACTTGGCAATCGAAATCAGTTTATTTAATATTTGAAATATGCTCTCCTTTGACATAAATCATCCAAAAATAAAGTAAGGTCAAAAGAGAGAACTTTGCAAATCAAGGTGGTTGGTCACAAAGAATATGAAATCGACAGATATGACCAAAGGAGATGTTGTTCTCAAAATGTGTGAGGAGAAACAAAATAGGTGACAAACCTATTGATCATATCACATTCTCCCCTTTTTTAAATTAATAGATTGAGAACCACTTGAAACGATATTTGAAACATATTCAAATAATCTTTATTTTAAAATATTTCCAATAAACACTTGCATGGAGATATCCAGCTCATTTTGTAAAAGAAAATCCAAAGGGATATATGCATTTGAAATCATGTTGAGCTCAAAAGATGTGTGGAAACAAACTCCAAAAAAACTGAGATAAATCATGGAACTAATCCTTACTAAGACACACATTTTTCATTTTGGGAGGCTCAACAAAAAGATCACAAACTCCCTTTGTATGGCCGAGAAGAGCAAAGCAACTTGGAATAAGGCCAATATGATATTTTTTTCTAAAATAGTAATTTTTAATTCAAAAACATTTGAAATATATTTTTAAATAAGATATCACTTGTAAAATTTTGATTTTTCACAAAATTTTTAGCATTTAAAACAAGATATCACTTGTAAAATGCTTTTGACTTTTGAATAAATGGCTTGTTTAAAAGTATACCACTTGTAAAATTTTGCTTTTTCACAAAGAAAACTTGTTTAAACAAATAATCTTGCATAAGATTTGTAATACCACTCCAAGAATATCAAAAGAAGCAAATAAGAATGAAAAACATTCATTCACAAGATCCATAAATCATTTTGGGCCAATAGGTAAAATAATTTTTCAATACTAATAATTTACTCAAATTTTAATTAAGCCTAAAAATAATTAATAAGTTTTTCACATAGAAAAACTCCCCCTCACACAAAGGTTCCTATTGAAAAATCTTCTTTCTCCTTTGACACACAAAAAAAATTCTTGAAAAAACTTTCTTCTCCTCCTTTGACACACAAAGGATTTTCTTCCATCTGGTCGTCTCTTTGCAATATATACATCCAAGAACTCATGATGACATTTGATACATCTTACAATAGTAAATGATATCAAGGATAATTAATTCCATTGTAGAAACTTGATACCACTTTATGAAAAGCACTTGATACCAAGAGTAGTTGATTCTATTTGTAAATACTTGGTACCACTTGTAAACATAACTAAAGTTTGCAAGGTGCTTAAATTTATCTCACATAGATATTCAAAGATAGCGTCCAAAGAGAAGAGAGGAAAAGAGAATCCACTCATATACGAAGAGTACTTGAGCTTTTAGATAAGAGAATATTTTGATCGGCAAGGAAATATAGAAGATACCACCTTAAAGAATAAGATGATATCACTTGTAAGGATAAATCTCATACCGAGATCAAGATGATCAAGAGAAGCTACCACTTTTGAAAAGAATACCACTTGAAAAATGCAATTGCATTTGTAATCAAGAAAAAATAGTAGTGTGTAGCTAGCAAGGATCAACTTGACTATAGGAAGCAACCAAAGTAGATTTAGAATTGAATAGAATGAAATGAATGTCTTGTCAAAAAATCGGTAGTACCGACGTGTAACTGGAGGTCGTACCGGGATCCGGAAGTACTGCCATTTAACTTCCGGTAGTACCGATGGCTGTTGGGAGGCCTTGAAGGCTTGTGAGCTCCCGAGGATGGTGCTAGCCAGCGGGAGCGACGGGAGCGGGAAGAAAAGGAGGGGAATGGCTAGAGAAGACCAGGGGGTCCGGGCAGGGCACAGGGGTGACACGGCGTGCGATGCGGCACAGTGCGCAGCAAGGCGAGGACCGACGAGAGCGACGGGCCCCCGAGATGGGCGCGGGGATGGGCGCGTCTAGAGCGCACTTGGCGCATGCGGGAGGCAAGGGGCGATGTGGTGGTGGCCAGGGGTGGGAATGGGAGAAAAGGCCAGGGGAGAATGGGCTGTGCCCAAGTGAGATTTGAGGAGGTTCGAAGAAATTGGAAAATCATGGGATTTGAAAATCCTTCGACATATTTTGAATTGAGCTTTTAAAAACCTACAAACTTTTAAAACTTGAAGCTTTAAGGGATCTTTTTGTCGAATCCGAATTTTTTAATCCCGAATCCTCTGTGAAAGACACTGTGCTATTCCCTGGATCAATAGATAGCACTCACAGATACATCACTAAATCATTTCATACATGGCGTAAAACCATACCGTTCATTAATTTAACACATCAGAGTTCACATAGACCACATCATGTCAAGTTTTACAATAAGGGCCGAACAAGCCAAATGATTACATTACAAAAGTAGCAGAAGCGACAACGGTTGCAACAGGGGTGAAAACACATCTCTCCACAGGCAAGCGACTGGGGAAACTCGTGTGCAACCGATGTCACCCAAAGACTTAGATAATATAGGGTGCACACAATTACCGACGTAGTCAGCTGGACTGAGGCGATACTAGAACAACTAAGGACTAATCTATGCTTCAAGAAATCCTGGGACTTCAGACTTCTGGTTCCTCGTAGTCGTCATAATCTTCAAGATTTCAAGCTTCTAAGGGTTGGGAAAAGAGCGAGGATGAGCACAACTTCTGTGCTCGCGAGCCAACACACAAGATGCAATATTATATATGCAAGGCTGAACAAGGATGGCTCAGGTTCTTTTATTTGCTAAAGCAACATTTTTAAATATCATAATTACAAATTCCTAACACTTAGCATTTTAACCACATTGCATTTTATTAAAGAGAGTAATTGTGTAATATTTAATAACAGCAGAGGTTCTTTCCACCTTTATGCTTATTTTGTCTGGGGCTACCCTCGTATATTAACAACACTCGATGCGACGATCCAGGGAAAAACCAAACCTCAGGCTAGGTGAGCCAACCTGGTTTTCATACCACCCACAAAGGTTTTTGAAAAAGAACTAACTCTAGTAAAGTTCCTATTTCCTCATTTGACCGTAGGCACAACTGTTTAAACAATTTAGACTCTGCAGATATTGTACACTTTGCCCACAAGAGATAATCGTCTTGCTATATACCCATGTTTCTGTAGATATGTGAATCAAGGGGAGATCACCACAAGGCCTTTACAATGTATCATTCAGTATTAGTTGCGCTCGCTAAGGTTTTGTCTGCGAAGGGTTATGTCCATATCGATCCGTTAACCCTTACTCAGATCCCTCTTGCGCCATCGAAACGACTTACGTCGTGCACACTGACTCCCTTCGCCAAAAAGGCTTCCCGGCGTCGCGGGTCATCTACCTGATGCAACTCGTACTGGTGGATACAAATTATTTAGCTAGGTTATACTTTACAGACTTGTGGTTGCACTTGTTTTACATTGGGAGGTCATCACTGGATTAAGTCCTTAAAGTTATCTGGGGGGTTCATTCCGCATACCAATCACATACCAACATATCCTGGGTTACATTAGTACCCAACCACATACCCTCCAACATATCATCCGCCCAGATAGGGTATTAGCAAGTTTTTAGGGTTTTGAAAATAGTAAAATAAGTTAACTCAACTATTTCAGTCATTTACCCCAATGACTGCCCAAAACAATCTTTAAGTTTAAATGATGATGATTGGGGTGGTTAATACCCCAGTACTCAAGCAAGGCTAGCATGACGCTTGAGTACAAACTATAACTAGTAGGTTACCATATAATTACTAGGGTGACAAGGATTAGGGAATTCAATTATCAAGGACAATGTATAATAATTATTTCGTAATCAAGTTGGCATTTAACTACCTTATAACCATTTGACATACATTTGCATAAGAAATTAAAGCATGCAGTTTGATATTTTAAAAGAATATAATTTACATGAAATGTTGGTTCAATATGATCAAAGTGTTGACTCGCCTTGGTTAAACGCAAGATGGTCTTGGTATTCTTGTTCTTGATCAAGTTGGAGATCTTCCGCACCTTCGAATCCTAATCGGACGAATATACCGGAAAAAGACACAACAGACAAAGAGAGCAAATAAATACCAAAGTAATAATAAATAAACTCCAAATTAAACAAGACCAGTGTCATTAGCAAGATCTTGAATTTAGGAAATTTTAGAAACAAGTTTCATAATTTTTAGAGCTAGAACGGAGGAGAACAGAACTTCCAAAATTTGAATTGAATTTAAATAGGGAAAAAGAAAATGGTTCACAGCACAGTGCACCGATCCACAACATAGTACACGGGCGGGTCTACGGGGCGTGTAGGTCTACGGGGGTGTGCACCCGGTCCATGGGAGGGGCGGCACTTTGCATGGGCCCACCTGTCACCGAGAGTGAGAGAGAAATAAAGGGAGGGAGAGAGAGAGAGACACGGGGGAGAGAGACAGCCACGGGAGGAGGGGTGAGAGCAGAGGAGGGGCGACGGCGGTTGGAGGCGGCGCCAGCGCGAGGAAGGGCAAGGAGGCCGACGGAGGAGTGAAACGTGACGTCCAGAAGGCGGAGGCCCCTCCGGAGGCGGCTACTACGCCGGAAGAGCACTAGGCGGCGGTGGCAGCACGGGAGTGGGGCGTGCGGCGGTACCGGCGGCGGGGAAGGAGAGGGGAGGCGGGGACGGGATCCTCAATTCCGGGGCACCTTGCGACGGGGGTGGCGGCGTCAGAGCGGCTAGACGGCGGGGAGGCGATGTGGCCAAGGCGGGAGCTTGGGCGGCTTCGGCTCGGCGAGGAAGAAGGGGGGGGCAAAGCGACAGTGGGGAGAGGAGGCAGGAGGGGTGCCGGCCTTCTTATAGCAAATGAGGAAACGGGCGGCGGAGAGAGCGGGGAAGGAGGCGAGGGGGCACGGAGGAGACAGGGGAAGGGGGGGGCTAGGGAATGGCGTGCGGCGCGAGGGCAGCGACCAAGGCGGAGCGGCACAACAAAGGGGTTGGCGTCGCGGTCGGTGCGCGGCATGGCGAGCGCGAGTCGTCGGAGGGGGAGCAGGGAGGGAGGGAGGGAGACAGAGCGGGCCGGCTGGGCCGGGGCGACGAGCCAGGCCGAGACGGGGGAGGACGGCCCAAGATCCAAGTGAGTTTGAAGTTCAAGTTTTGAAATTGTTTTGAAATTGCGAAATCAAAACTCAACCTCTCCTTTGAATTTTGAGAATATTATACTTTTGGAAATACAAACTTGACTTGAAAAAAGGTTTTTGAACTCCTTTTTCAAACCGAAAAGCAAATTAAGACAAACTTAAACACCACCCCAAAAATGGGATGTTACAACTCCCTATCGATGCGCCGGCCTGTACGTCCGCGCATAGCGCTGTAGGGGAATTTAGCTCAAGAAGCAGTGGGGCAGAGTAATAAGAAACAAAGGGAGTGTAATTATCAAACTCTCATATTACATTCATCATCAGTTACATACAAGCAAGCCAACAAGCGCAACGCTGCAGAAGGAAGTAAAGAACGGCGGGAGGAGCGATCGCCGCGAAGACGCCGTATCTGAGCACCATGAATGCTGCAAGGGACAAGAAGCCGAGTAGCACAGCGTTGCCGAACCTTATTGTCCGGATGAGGCCCCTTCGGCGTCGCCGGTCGTTGATATCCAGCACCTTCGTCTTCGACAGCACCGTCAGAAACATGCCCAAAATAGCGGTGCCGAACGTGAAAAGGACGGCCGTCTTGGTCTCTGGCGAGGTGCCGGAGTGGTTGGACGCGCCAAACACCGCGCTGAGCAGGCATCCAACCGCGATGATGGTGACGCCTGAAGCGGTCTTAAACGCGTCCTTCAGGTCACCCTTGTCCTCTTCGTACGCCGCCGCTTCGTCGTCTCCCTCGGTGTGGTGTCTCCACTTCATCGGAGCAACAGACAGCAGTACGACCACCACGGCGACGGCGTGACCCACGCTTAGCCACAGGAACCCCCAGAGTAGGCTAAGCGAGGTTGCTGTGGACAGTGGGACACAACCTACGGCCAGGCACCTGATGACGACGCGCTGGCCGCCGGAGATGAGGTTTCTTGGGAGGCTGAACAGCGTGAGGGCGTTGCCGCAGAGGAAGGTTGCGAAGGCGAGCGGCAGCGAGACGGTGAAGCGCGCGCCGTTGGAGCCTCCTGTCGATGGAGTGGGAACCAGGTAGTTCAACAGAACGGCGGAGCTGACGGCGGTCGCCATGACGCCGAGATTCAGGTTCTGCTGGGCCATGGTCTTCCGGCATGGTTCCTCTGCCTGCAACCTCTGTCAGTAGTCTAGTTAGACTCGAATTACTTTTAAAATTGTGCCTTACACTTTGAGAAAACTGTACTACGTTCTTCTTGTTTATGAATTTTGTTTACAAGGTAAGGCACAACGTAGTTAAGAACTTAAGATCCACACACACACAAATAAATAAATAAAGCAAAACCGTAATGTTGGAGCCTTGTTTCTTCTGGATCTAGTGACGTCAAAGGATCTCAAATTCTCTCCTCTCTACCTACATCCAAATATCCAACTGTTTTTCCAGACGACACATTATCCGCAACAAAAACATTCCATGGTTCCTGTCACTCGGGTCCCGTGCATTACATTGTTAGCAGCATATGAGTACTTTATTATTCAGCAATGAGTGGACTTGGGTAGTTGCGCACTTACATAAGTTTGTTTAAATGTATTATTAAGCAAATGGAGTGCATTAGAACCTAGAAGGATGGAACACTTACGCGAGCAAGCGTAGCTGCAGTCGTCGCCGCCGGCTGATCAACACTGGTATTTTCCATCGCGATAATGAGGCCGAAACTGCTGCGTAATTTAATATGAAAACGAAACAGGCGACAGTCTTTGTCAGCGTGATTTGAAAGAAAAAAAAGAGAGAAAGAAATGGAAACCTAGCTATCAGCAAATTCAGAAATCAGATTTAGGTGAAGTTGCAGACAACAACTTCATGCATCTGTCAGCGTGATTAGAAAAAGGACGGGTAAATACATCTGGGCATCTTGGCGAGCGAAAAGACTATATATTTTTCTTTGAAGGAAATCAAAAGAGGAAGCTGGTCAAGGATGCGTCTTCCACTGCTCTCGGGTGGCATAAATTACGGCCTTTCAAATCTCAATTGCTCCTCGCCACGAAGCCCTAGCTAATTTTCTAATTTCTTTTCACTTTACTCTTTTACCTACCGACACCTCATGCTCCTCCGGCAAAGCCAACGCCAAGAAAAGAAAAGAAAGGAGAAATCCCAGTTTGTGTTTCTCGGAAGAGACAACCAACCGCCTGAAAGGTGCCTGCTCATCGCTACGCCCACGGCCGGCTTCACGGGCACGGGCAAAATACAAGCCATCGATCTGCGGTACAGCCGGCGAGATGCTCATGCCTTGTTTATGCCCATGAACAATGCGATGACGGAAGGAGAAAATAAAGCCTCTACGAGATGTTCATGCCCATGCCCATGAACAATGCGATGACGGAAGGAGGGAGAGGAAAGCAGCAGGTTACCTCTAGCCTCTAGGAAGCAACGAAGAAGGAATGAAAAGCAGGTGAAGCAGAGCAGGAAGGAAACGTGCTAGTTGACATATGAGGCACGTGAAAATTGTGTGCAGTATTTATAGGCGGTGAGGCGCGGTGGCGATGCTCCCACGTTTTGCAGATGGTGGCTGTGTGCATGCAATTGCTTTCTCTGCTACTGTCGTTTCCTGGGAAGCTGCTTGGAAATTCAGGCATAGACACAAACTTGAGTCCGGAGCATGGTTCGCAATTTCAGGAAATTTCACTTCTTTCGTTACCCTCCCCAATAATTACGTCTCCTTCAAAAACAAAATCGGCAACATTTGAATTTAGACAAATTACATCTTAAATTCGGCAATATTTGAATTTGGATAAATTTTGTTCAAATTTGAAGCGTCTATTTGAACATCTCACCGAAATTCCGAAATTTCAGGTCTTTCGCCCTCTAACGAAATAGATTTCCCATGTCCTGAGCAGGCCGGTGGCTCGTTGAGGACATACAACTTTTAAGATTTACGACTAACAAAAAATACTTTCAGATTTGTAGCCTAGTTTGTTTGAGTGTTTTTTCCATTACTTTTCTCGGAGCAAAACGCTGTGGAAGGTTCCTGGAGTACTCTCTCCTGTAAATGCGTAAGCGCTGACGCCTACGTGAAAATGACATTGCGCACTCCACAAACCTTTTCCACAGCTCAGCGTACATCACTTGATCTCAAAAAGAAAAGGCACACATCTGCAATTATCCGCAACACATGGCCTCCGCAAATGGCTTGCCTTTTGCGAGATTGAGAAACGGCCGAATTTCCAGGCAGCTTCCCAGGAAAAAGGCAGGGTGAGAGTTCAGAAAGAGAGAAGGCGAGAGTGATGTTGGAGTTAAACTCAATTCTAGCGGCACCTGCTAGTTCGATTCGAACCTAGGACTTTGATATCAATGATTAGAACTCACTTTCATCTTCACCGTCCAAGAGCCATGGTTGATGCCGACACTTCGCATCCTCCCCCTTTCGTACCGACGCTGCTACCTCCTCCCGCCTAGCTTCGCCTCCTCCCCCGTCCAAGCCCTTACCGCACCACGATATTGAGCCTCGGCCGTCTCGCGGACCCTTCGAGATGGCGCCACCGCCGGCGCTGCTCAAGTGCTGACGCGGCTCCATCCGCTCCCACCTGATCCGTTCCCCGTACTATCCTCCTTCCCATCTTCTTCACTGTCCCCATCTTGCCTCCCCTACTCTTACGCCGCTGCCGGAACTGCTCAAGTGCCGCTGCGGCTCCATCCGTTCCCGCCCGATCCGTCACCTACCAGGCTGTTGCGCTGCTCTAGGTCAACTACCCTGAGTTCATCGC
Source organism: Hsuehochloa calcarea (assembly GCA_036346395.1). Lineage (NCBI taxonomy): Eukaryota > Viridiplantae > Streptophyta > Magnoliopsida > Poales > Poaceae > Hsuehochloa > Hsuehochloa calcarea. Next base: position 25,709,309 of record CM070603.1, on the reverse strand, counting down.
CAAGAAGGTAATGTCTTCCCACACCATTGAATTGTTTCTCTAGAATTTTGCAGCTGCAGTAATTATGATTCAGTATTATGATCACCATGTCTTCTTCCCTGTCCCCATTTCGCCTCCCCTACTCTTACGTCACCGCCACCACTGCTTAACTGCTAATGTGGCTCCATCTGCTCCCGCTAGGCCAGCGTTGCTCAACTGCCGCTGCGGCTCTTATTCTGGTAGCTGAACCCTCATGCACAAAGGGACGTTTCTTTATTTGCACACATGAAAAACACAAACTAAGTTAGAAGGAAAATGAATAACAAAAACAGATAATATGTCTTTCACAAAAGTAGGTATACGAAGTATACACCACGTACCATTATGGTACACCCATCAGGGAGCCTAGAAGCATGTATGCACTAGCTACAGTTTTCAGCTTTGCACTTTTCTATGAATCTTTTAGCGTTAGTCCTAACATTACCAAGCTCAAAGTTTGTCTTAACAACGTAGTGTCTAATCGCTTCCCTGAAGGTAACCATATCAGGAAACATAGCCTTCTCCTGTATGTTAGGGTTCTCATGGTCATATACGACGACTAGCTAGCAGGCTACATTATCAGTTATCTCAGCCTCAACAGGAACCACCTCATTATCGTTGGCCACATCAGGAACAATATCATTCTGCTGTACTGCCACATTACAAGGAACATCATACATGTGCTCATCATCAACACCTACGTACTCATCTGGATCATCACATGGATCATTAGTTGACGGGGCTTCAATGTTGTTAGTGCTCTTACTACCAATTGATTCTCATGGTAACTGGCTACCACAGGCTTGAGAGTTCTCACATTGTGAAGTTGGGCTTGCAATTGCAAGACATGGTGCATGTTGACTTGGGGTGGAAGGGTATGTCCGCATAGCATTCAATTTAGTTTTACTAAGATTATTTGAATCATTGTTCAACTGTGCCTCACCACCATATGTCAGTGCTACACCATCGTCGAACACTACTACTATAAGTGTCAAATTCCTCTCGCCCTTGTACATTTCAAACATACCATGAACATGTGAGTCGAATAGAAGCCTAACATCCTTCCCTTGTTTTTTTTGGTCAAAGAACCACACAATAGGAGTCGGTGATTCGCCCTAGGAAACCTCACTAGCAAGGACACCATCAACGATTGCATGGTGAAACGGTTGGATTCGACAACCCAATTAAATGTTTTGCCCCTTGTGTACAATTTCCTACTATCCGGTTCTGTAACATTCTGTTTTCGAAAATGGTGAATAGCGATTACAATTCAATTTTCGGTTTTCAATCGTAATTCAAAATATCGTATAATTTCAAAACTTCTAGCTTGTAGCTAAGGTCGAGTTTGTGTTTCAAACCTCCTTGCAATTCCAAAATTCAAATTTTGAATTTGAATTCATGTTTTTGGATTTTGGACCATTTCTCAATTTTGCCCTCCTTTTTCCTTGGGCTCAGCTTATTTTTCCCTTGGGCCCTGGCCCATCTCCCTCCTGGCCTCTTGGCCCAGCAGCCCTCCCCCTGCTTCTTCTCCCCCGACCAGGGTCAATGCCGCCAGCGCACGCTCATGCTCCTGCCCTGATGTGTCGCCTCCGCCACCTGCCCGGGGCGCCGAAGTCGACACCGCGCCCACCCCTGCCTGCGCTGCTCCCGTCAGCAAGCCGCTCCCTCTCGGCCGCCTCCGTCAGCAGCCCTGCCCAATCCTGTCGTCGCTCCTCTGACCCCCCTGCGGCCTCGTGCTCCACCAGCACCGCACACACCGCTCCTGTAGCTCCCTGCCATCCCCGTGCTCCGCAACTACTCCCCTGCCACCCTTGACTCCGGTACCCCCCTCCTCGTCGAGTCCCATCACCAACCCGCCCCGCCACGTCAGCGCCGTCATCCAGCGCCCGGTCCGTTGTTCGCGCACTGTGTGGCGGCCGCAGCCGCGTCACCATGCCTGCGCCCACATCTGCCCGTTGTATCCCATCGCCGGCCACCTGCTCTTTTGCCTTCTTCTCCCTTGTCCAGCACCCATGTGCCGCTCGGTCAGCTCCTGCGCTCACTCACGCCGCTTCTGGCTCCCTGCCTTGTCCACCCACTCCTCTGCCAACCTTGACTACAATGGCCTGCCCTCGCACAGTCTCTTCGCCCGTGCGTCACCACCATGCCAGCGCCCCGCTCTCGCTCTGGTCACGCCCACGCCGCTCTACGCACACCCATGCTGCGCCTGACAGACTGTGACGGCAGCGCCCTACCGCCCGTCACTCCTTCACCTGTCGTCTGCTTGCCACACCATGCTCATGCCGTGCCTCCAATGGCTCCTCCTTTCCCCAGGCTATATGAAGCCCTGAGCTCCCCTTGCCCTCCATTCCTCGCCCTTGCCCTCTTCTCTGAGCGCCGAGCCGAAGGAGCGCCTCAGCTCCCGTGTGCCGCCATCGCGCCACCTCGCCGTTGTTCGACCACTACGGTCAGCTTCTCCCCCAGGCGACCGTGTCACATCGCGCCCCATGTGGCCCTCAAACATTCCACCACCACCATTCTCCCTCCCCGCCGTCGTGGACCTCCATCGCCGTCGCCCCTTCTCCTCCGCCCCGGCTGCAGTCGCCCCGCCACCGGCGACGCTCCCGAGCCGCCCGTGCGCCCTCCCTTGGCTCCCCTGCCTCTGTCTCTCCCTCTCTCAAATGACAGTGGGCCCCCTACACAGTATGGACCGGTGCGTGCGGACCTAGCTCATGCGCGGTGGCATGGACTGAATTACTGCGTAGTGGCCCCACCTGTCAAAGAAACATATTCTCTCTCCTCTTTTATTTCTATTGATTTAATTACATTTCAAACTTCAGAAGCTCCGTTCTCCTCTGTTATAACTCCAAAAATTACAAAATTTGTTTCTAAAATATTGTAAATTCAAGATCTTGCTAATGACACTGGTCTTGATTAATTTGGAGTTCATTTATTGCGTTTTTAGTATTTATTTGCTCTCTTCGTTTGTTATTTCTTTTTCTGCTACATTCATCCTAATAGGATTCAAAGAAGCGGGAGATCTCCAACTTGATCAAGCATAAGACTATCAAGACTCTCTTGCCTATCACTAAGGCGAGTTGACACTTTGATCATTTTGAGCCTATATTTTATGATAATTATATTTATTTGAATTACCAAAATTGCATGCTTTAATTCTTTAATCAAATGTATGTTAAAGCTTAAGGTAGTTAAATACTCATTTGTTGATTAATTAATTATTAAGCCATCCTTTGATAATTGAATCCATTATTTCATGTCACCTTAGTAGCTCTGTGGTAAATACTAGTATATGTTGTACTTAAGCGACATGCTAGTCTTGCTTAAGTGCCGGGGCATTAAAATACCCTAATCATCATCTTTTAAACATGAAAGTGGTTTTGGACAACCATTGTGGATAAATGACTGGCATGTTGAGATTGTTGAGATAAATTGATTTTACTGCTCAAAACCCTAAGAACCTGATATTACCACATCTGGGCGGATGGAAGGGTGGTGGGTGCCGTCGTGCACGTGAGTAGTTGGTAGGTGGAATGAACCGCCCAGATGGATTAAGGACTTAATCTTGTCATGACCTCCCATGTAAAATAAGTACAACCGCAAGTCTGTAAAATACAACTTGGCTTAGCAAACTTATTAAACTCTGAATGTTATCTCACTGGAGGGTAGCGGGATCGTGCAAGCACTGGACATGGTCCAGCTTGAATGGGACACCAATGCAAGGTGAAGTTGATAGTCGCGCTAGACGTTGTGGGTAATCCAGCTACGCTAGTTGCTGAGACGAATATCCCGCACAACTTATGGGTGTAACCCCATATGGGTGAGATAACGGAAGAGACAAAATATTTTGAAAGGCTACTGTGATGATCGCTCAACTACATGACTACGGAATCATGTGGAGTAATGAGTATGATTGTCTCTTGTGGGTATAGTGTACAATCTCTGCAGGGTCTAAATTGTTTAAACAGCCGTGCCTACGGTCAAAGGCGGACGTGAGAACTTAGTAGTGTTAGTTATATTTCAAAAACCTTTGTGGGTGGTATGAAAAATTAGGTCGGGCTCACCTAGCCCTGAGATTGGATTTTTCTTGAGCCGTCGAGCTCAGTGGTGTTGTTAATGATTGGAGGTAGCTCCAATCAAAAGAAGCATAAGGTAGAGGTTCCGACGGAGGGGACTTCTGCTGTTATTTAATCTTGCTCAATTACTCTCTTTAATAAAATATAATTTATTTAAAATGCTAAGTGATAGGAATTTGTAATTATGATAATTGAAAATATTACTTTAGCAAATAAAAGAACCCGAGCCACCCTTGTTAAGACATGCATGTATATTATTGCATCTTGTGTGTTGGCTCGCGAGCACAAAAGTTGTGCTCATTCTCGCTCTCCCCTAAACCCTTCAGATAATGTGGACCAAGGAGATTATGAGTATTACAAGGACCCATGAGCCGACGGTCAAGAAAATGATGAAGAGTATTCTAGTTCTATAGACTAGGTCTCGCCTCAGTCTAGTGGACTCGTTCGGTACTTGCGTACAACCGATATTATCCAAACCCTTTGATAATATCCGTCGTACACAGGTTACCCCAGTCACTTGTGCCTGTGGAGAGGTGAGCTCTACCCCTTTTGCTTCTGCTGTAGTTTGCATTATTTTCATGTAATGTAATCAATTTGGCATGTTCGGCCCTTCCCGTAAAACTCGACCTGACGTGGTTTATGTCACTCTGATGTCTGTAATATATTTGAATGGTTTAGTTCACACCATGTATGAAATGATCCAGTAATGTGCCTTTGAGTGTTATCTACTGATCCAGAGAATAGCACAGTGTTTTCACAGAGAATTTGGATTTGCAAAATCCGGGTCCGACAGGGCTGGTATCAGAGCATACGATTGTAGAATTCGTAGTTAGATTGGTCGTTGCCTTGGGACTTGGGTCTTATTTCCAAAGGCTAAGAAAAATGTTGAAAAAATATAGATTACTTATTGCTTCTGCTCATTACTCCTAGATATGTACTTTTCTCTAGTTTCATTAAGACATCCTCCGCTTTCAAAATTGTAGATGGCTACCCTTAAGATCCGATGGCATGGGACCATTGGTTATACGAAGGAGGTTCCATCTTCCGGGGCCGATGCCTCCGAAGATCATGACCCATGACCCACGAGTCTTGGACCATGGAGATTTACCTCTATGCCAGGGTTGGAGAGTTTGCTTCCCACACCTTCTAAGTCGACGCACCCCGTCGCAGCTATCTTGATGCCATTCAGGATGCAGCTCGTTTCACCTCCACCCGCTTGTGCTGGATGCATGAGGATCTCCTGCTGAGATCACCTTTCTGCTTCTACCTGTATCTCCCCGGCGGAGAGCGCGTTCCGGAGGTCTTCGATGTCAGAGACAACAATCTCCGCCTGAGCCACCTGGTGCAGTTCACGCAGCATATGAACGCCAACATCAACACCGCCATGGATGAGATCAGGCAGCTTCGGATGCTTCTCACCGGTAGCTACACCCACTATGACACCCTCCGCAATAACATGGTCAGGAGCGATGATGCGCACCTTGCCGCGGTACGGGAGAGAGATGCTGCCGTCGCAGAGTTGGCACGCCTCACAGCCGCCCCTGTGATCACCGCTCCAGCTCCAGTTCCTCCTCCACCATCCATCGCCTAAAGCACAAGGACCATCGATCGACCACTCCGACCCAGTGGAGCCCGCACTAGTCCTCAACCCTTCATCGACCTTGGCGAGTCGGTAGTGAACGCAGCCTCGGTCGTTCCACTCCCGCTCCGGCAGATCGATCGTTCTGTTCCACTCCGCCTTCATCGAGTCATTCCGATCCCGCCCCCGCATAACCGCACCGCTTATGGTAGCCAGTTCCCGATAGAGGAGTAGTCAGGCTAGTCTAGGTTAGCTAGCAGTGCTTGCTAGGCAGTCTTTTGGGTTGCAATCACTTTTGTTTCCTTCTGTTGTAGGTGTTATGTTTGTATCCTGTATTGTGACTTAGCTTAGCCTATATGCTATGTTCCTGGAGTCATGTAACACCTAATCTCCTTAATATAATGCAGCCATTCTAGGCTTTGTATTGTATTTATTCGATCCTCTTGTTAGTTTAAAGTTCTTCTGTGTGTGCCTTAGAGGGCTAGTAAACCCTCATATACTCCCTCTAGTTCTAAGCCTCAGCCTTTCTTCAGATGCCGCCTAGGAGAGCCGCCCCCAACCCGTGGAGCCATTACAACTGGCCGAGGAAGAGATCGTGGCAATGGCCGTGGTCATGGTCGAGGATAAGATCTACCTCCCCTGCCACCAGCAAACCCAACAATGACACAAGTCATGTTCCAGCAGATGCAGATTCTTCAAGCTTTGCTCGCCATTCAGCACACTCGTGCAGCTGGCCGTAACTCCAAGCTTGCGGACTTCCTCGGGACAAGACCCCTCACCTTTGTTGCCACTAATGAACCCCTAGAAACAGAAGACTGGCTCAGAGATACTGAGAAGAAACTTCGCCTTTCCCGCTACTCAGACGAAGACAAGGTGGACTTTGCCACCATCAGCTGAAAGGAGCCACTGCTACATGGTGGGAGAACTACCTCGCTGCCCGAGGTGGTGACAGCTCAATGTCCAAAGAAGAAGAAGAAGAAGAAGCAGCAGCATCTGCAACTGGAAATCAACCAGACCCTGCCGCCATAGAAGAAATTGCTGAAGTACAGCTAGATGAAGCTAAACCTGCTTGGGAGACAATTCCTTGGGCTAAATTCAAAGCCACTTTCAGAACCAACTTTGTACCAGTCGGTATCATGAGAATGAAGAAGACTGAGTTCAGAGCTCTAAAGCAGGGTCGCATGTCAGTTAATGAATATCTAACAAAGTTTAACCAGCTTGCCCGATACGCTCCCAATGACGTAGCTGATGAAGAAGAAAATATCACCGCTTTGTGGAAGGTATGCCTGAAGACATGAGAGTCCAGCTTATCCTCCACGATTTCCCCAGCTTCCATCACCTAGTCAACAAAGCCATGGTGCTAGAGAATGAGAAAAAGACTGTAGAAGTCAGTCGCAAAAGAAAGATGGCATTTTAGACGCCACAAGGTAACTTTCTGTAGAAATTAACATTCCAGGGCAGCTCATCCTTCAGATCATTTGCAACCTTGCTGCTAAAAAGTTCAGCTCCAGCCCCACATCTCCAAGGAAGTGGTTTCCGCACTCTTCGCCCCACCGGACAACCTGCAGCAGTCAACCCAGCAGCCAACCTTCACTGCTTAACTGTTAAGAAAAAGGGCACTTTGCTAACAGGTGCCCTCAACGTCGGAACGCTACCGCAAAGTTCAACTCCGAAGCCACCCCAACTCAAGGCCAAGCATCAAGTCAAAGCAAGAGTCATCAGACTTCGCAAACCTCAAGGTCTACCCCGACACCAAGCTATGGCCGTGTGAATCATGTTACTGCCAAGGAGGTCCAGGAGTTAGTTCAGTAACCGCACAAATTTTATTTGATTCTAGAGCTTCGTATTCTTTGTTTCAAGAAAGTTTATTGAAAGATTTAAGCTGTCAACTTATAAGTTAAAGAAACCCATGGTACTTAGTTTACTCGGGGGACCTCTATATGCTACCTCAATTAGTCCCAGAGTAGAGATTGCCTTGAAAAATTCTGGATTCCTAGCAAACCTTCTTGTGCTAGAATTCCAAACTTTGGATATCATCCTAGGGATAGATTCCAAAGAAGAGTAAGATGAGTTCATTTGCCCTTCTTCTCTCTATTTGGTGATACTGATTCGCATGTTTTTGGATTGATCTAGCTTGTCGTAGATTGTGATCATCAATCACCCCAAGTTTTTCGAAAAGTAGTGCTCTAGAGAACGACCGCCCCACACTTAGGAAATTCATTTCGGTTGTTTTGGTTGTTTTGCTCGGGTTTTGATTGGATTCAATCCTAGTCTTCCAACATCTTGGTATATCGATCTTCATAAAAATCTTACCATGAGGATCGTCCCAATTAAACAAGTGCGCAGACGGTCTATAAGCGAGAGTACAACAAATTCGAGATGCGTCTGGCGAGAGCATCGATGACGTTTTACTCGCTTTAACAAGGTTGTCAATCGGATGAAAGTCATTGACATTGAGTACTCTCAATGCGAGAATGCCACTCACCTCTTGGCCGCAATCAACACCAAGGAGTGGGAGATGAAGGCTCTTGCCATAGAGGAGAACGTCGATCTCTCTACTCTCACCTTGAGCCTTTATAGTAAGCTCAAGACTCATGAGATCAAGAGAGGTAGTCTTCCTAAGAAGGATAGCATGGCTTTGGTAGTCGATCCTCTTTCAAGAGCTTCGATGGTTTTTCCGAGTCCTCTTGGGTTTTTTCTTGCTGTTTATCCACAATTCGTGAAGAGGATTTTGAGAGTCTTCCGAGCCAGAGCTAGCCCTCATAGTCAAGAAAGTCACACGGCTTACAACAATGTGAGAAACAAAGAGAGGTGGCCCGTGACTTGCTACGAGTGTGGTGAGCTTTACCATATTGGGCTAAGCGCCCAAGTGAAAGGTAAGGGTAACCATAAGGAGGGAAAGCCACTTGGAAGAAGCCTCAAGGGAACAAATCAAGGTTTGATGTCGTAAGTCGATGAAGGTCGCCACTGGGTCCTTGCTTTTGGAGATCAATCCTTGAGCGATGTGGACTCGGGAGCGAGGAGGACAAGGAGGAGGAGGAGCCACCTCAAGACAAGAAAGGGAAGGCCAAGGACTTCACCAGCATGTGCTTCATGGTCGACTCACGACGCCGATGATGATGATGAGGTATCCCTATCTTATGATGTCCTTTCGCTAGATGCGAGAACATGTATGAGCAATTGCTTAGTCGGATAAGGCTTTAAAATTCATCATGGTTAAGAACAAGGATCTAGAGTCACAAGTTGAAAATTTGACATTAGAACTTGTGAATGCTAAGAGTCTAGACGTTGATGAATGTTCATCTTGCCATGCTTTGCACTGAATCGCCTAAACCGCAATCCGCTCTTAATATCGCTTACATCAACTTGAAAATGCTAGAACGAGCTAGTTGAGGTCAAATCGCTCCATGTCTTAAATGCTTAGAGTCTAGCAAGTTGGATGTTTCAACCAAGAGAGTCTCGCTCTTGCTCTCGTTGCTTAGAACATGAACGTGAAATTAAAGACATTTTAAAAGCACTAGAGAGAAATATGCCAAGCTTAAGGATGATTAATTCGCTAATTGTACTTTATGTCCCGCTCTTAAGCTTGAAATTGCTAATTATAAGGAGAAGCTTGCAAAGGTTAATAAACCTAAAATTTGTCAATCATGTGTTGATCTTAGGAAAGATAATGTTTATCTAGAGAACACACCGCAAAAATTCTCTAGTGGAGAAAAACAATTAAACATGATTCTTGACAAGTCTAGAACTCCTTCTAAGAAGCAAGGCTTAGGATACAACTCGCCTGTAACAAATCCAAGACTAAGGTCATTCGTGTCTTGGAAAATGGCTTAGTTGAATTCAAAACCCAACTCGCGAAAATTGCTTTCAAACCCGCAGTTCTGTCCAACCTTCTTTTGACTCAAAATTAATAATTGTGCCTATGAGAAAAGTAGTGCTCACCAAAAATCTAGAAAGTTCTCACATGAGGTTGAAAAAATGCTAATCATGCTAGAACTTTATTTCATCAACCTAGAGCTTGTGTGAAACATGGTCATGCTAGAAAGAAGAAGAAACATGGTCATGAAAGAAGAAGAAACCGGTCTAGGATATACTACACATGCTTATCATCATCATGTTCCTAGGCGAATGCATCTCATGTGTTTGTAACCATTGCTCATGATAGGACTTCAACTAGGATCAAGGACACTCATTCTCGCTTTGCATACTACTCACAGACATGTGTCTCAAAGATCGGGTTCCCAAGTCTATTTTAACTAACTTGAAGATTGAGACACATCGATCTTTGTGCCTTGATTTTCGTGGATCGTCGCGGAAGGAGGAAGAACACGTGGCTCGTCGACTCTACTGTTCACGCCACATGACCGAGACTCTAGATGGTTCACTTCCTTCACGCGGCGACGGTGATGACTTCATCACCTTGGAGATGATTCACAAGGGCGGATCGAAGGAACCGGATCGATCGGGGTGAACGATGTGTTCATTCTCAAGGATGTCGCTCTTGTGTCCAAGCTAAGGTACAATCTTCCTTTACCTCTCACGACTTCGATGATGGCTATGAGACTAGATTTAAGAAGAACGCTTGTCGGTGCTTGATTCTTTTGGTGAGCTCATTTTTGGAATTTCTAGAGTTGGTAGAATATTTGAGGTGATTTTTCTCAATCTCTTGCGGATCTCTCAAATGTTTAGTTGCATCTTCTTCCGATATCGGCTTTGGCACCGACGCTTGGGGCACATTGGTTTTGATCATCCGACACGAGTTAGCGGCCTTGATCTCATGAGAGGCTTGCCTAAACTCAAAGTCACAAAGATGTCAGATGTGCTCCTCAGTAGGCATGGCAAGCAAGTTGCGCCTCACACCCTTCATTGACTATGGTCATGACCGAATGGACGGACGGTTGCTTCATATGGATACCGTTGGTCCCGCTAGGGTTCGATCGATCGGTGGCAATTGGTACATTCTTGTCATAGTCGATGATTTTTCGAGATATTCTTGGGTGTTCTTTCTTGCTTCAAGGATGAGGTCTTTGATCATTATCATGATCTTGTTCTTCGCTTGGCTTCGAACTTCTGGTGCCTTGAGAGCAATCCGCAGTGACAATGGCACGGAGTTCAAGAATGCCTCGTTGCCTCTTTTGTCTTTGGCGCAGATTGAGCATCGTTCTCTTCTCCACACGTCCCTCAACAAAATGGCGTTGTGGAAAGGAAGAACATGACCTTAGTCTCGATGGCTAGGACGATGCTAGATGAGTATAGCACACCGAGGAGGTTTTGGGCCGAAGCTATTGCTACAGCTTGCCATATTTCAAATCGTGTCTTTCGAGACCGTCTTTGGGCAAGACTTCTTATGAGCTTCGTTTTGGCGAGAAAACCCTCGCCGCACTTTCGAGTCTTTGGATCAAGTGTTTTATTCTCAAGACAGGAACCTAGATAAATTTGAATCAAGAACTTGTGATGGTTTATTTCTAGGTTATCCCGCTCATTCGAGGGGTTTCGGGTTTTAATGTTGAAACTAACATTGTCCAGAGACATGTAATGTCACTTTTGATGAGACTAGCCTGCAGCCTAGATCCGATGTTTGGGTGACTTACAGTGACAGAGAGCATATTTGTTGAGGAAGATGAGGATGAAATTGATGATGCTCCTCCACTTGCGCTAATGCTCGATTCCGGCTCCGTAACACGCTACGATCGCTTCACCTCCAATTGAGGCTCTGCTGCATCTTCTTCATCAGCGATACTGCGGAGGTTGAGGAGATACTATCTCCCCAGCGCCTTTGCACATTCGAGCGGCACCTTTGGATCGGATGATTGGTAGTCTCCATGAGCGAGTCACTCGCTCCGGTATCATGATCAGAGTCTTTTCTCTCTCTGCATTTGTAGCGTCTTTTGAACCCAAAGATATATCACATGCTTTATCGATGCTAGTTGGGTAAATGCCATGCATGAGGAGTTAGAGAACTTTGAAAGAAATAAAGTCTGGAACCTTGTAGAACCTCCTAGTGGTCATAATGTAATTGGTACCGTTGGGTGTTTAAAATAAACAAAATGAGGATGGTTCGTGGTTAGAAACAAGGCTAGGTTGGTAGCTCGTGGTTTTAGCCGAGTTGAGGGGTTAGATTTTGATGAGACCTTCGCTCTGTTGCTAGATTAGAAGCCATTCAGCATCATGCTTGCATTCGCCGCATCTAAAGGTTTTAGGTTGCATCAAATGGATGTTAAGAGTGCTTTTCAATGGTTTTATAGAAGAGGAAGTGTATGTTAGGCAACCCCCGGCTTTGAGGATCCCAAGCACCTCGATCGTGTCTTTAAGCTATCCAAAGCCTTGTATGGTCTTAAGCAAGCCCTAGAGCACGGTATGATAGACTTAAGACCTTTACGCTTAAGAATGATTTTAAAATGGGAAAAGTTGATAAGACTCTATTCATTCTTAGGCATGGCAATGACTTCTCGCTTGTTGATTTACGTTGATGATATTATCTTTGGTGGTTCCTCTCATGCTCTTGTTTCAGGTTTTACGAGACCATGTCGAGGAATTTGAGATGAGTATGATGGGCGAGCTCAACTACACTCGCAAATCAAGCAATGCAAGGAAGGATCTTCATCCATCAAACGAAGTACACCAAGGATCTTCTCAAGCGCTTTGATATGGGTGATCGCAAGGCGATCGCCACTCCCATGGCGACTTCGATCGCTGGATCCAGATGAGGAAGGGAAGCCGTGGATCAACGCGAGTACCGCAGATGATCGGCTCCTCACATACTGACGGCCTCAAGACAGGACATCCACATGCGCCTCTCTGCGAGGTTTGAGCGTCACCGAGGACTTCACATCGCCAAGCCGTTAAGCGCATCTTCGGTATTTACATTCTACTCTCCAAGATGGCATTTGGTATTCTTGCTCTTCTTATTTGTCCATTCGGGGTTTTCGATTACGATTTTGCGGTCAGTAGGCTAGATAGGAAGAGCACTTGGTACATGTCATTTCTTAGGCACGCCTCTTGTCTCTTGGTCTTCTAGGAAGGTCTTACATTGACTTCTTTGGTTGAATATGTAGGCTACGCTCAGAGTCGATTTTGTGGATGGTGTCCACTCTTAAGGACTTTGGGTTAAATTTTGCTAGTGTTCCTCTTTTCTGTGATAACACTTCTGCTATTAACATTGCTAAGAACCCTGTGCAACACTCTAGGACCAAGCACATAGACATTCGCTATCACTTCTTTAGAGACCATGTCGAGAAGGGTGATATTGTGCTGCATTTTGTGGAGTCCGAGGGTCAATTGGTCGATATCCTCACCAAACCTTTAGACCCAACTAGGTTTGCCACCTTGAGAAGTGAGTTAGGTAATTTATCCCTATGGGTTGGTTTGAGGGGGAGTTCGATCTTTTCTGATCTTACCTTGTTCTTTTGATCTTTTATTGTTCTTTTTCTGAACTTAGTGATCTTTTTGAACTTTTTAGGTTTTTAGGCTTTTTATTGCATCTCATTGTATCATATTGCATTCATATGAAAAATACATCAAGTGGTATGAAAAATCCAAAAGATGCATTGTAATATAAGATCTTCTGCATATCTTTTAAAATTGATGAAGCTTTGCCTATTACTCTTTGGAGCTTTAGTATTTCAATTCTTGCTCAATGCCATGTCTAGTTCTTTGACTTGCTAAAATTATCATGCTTTTACATGTGTAGCTAAGTCTTTGCTATATGAGCTAGAACTTTAAAACAACTCGAACTAAAAATTGCAATTTGTGGATGTTTTAGCGAGTTGCAATTAGTGCTCCTTTTGTGACATTGGCCTGCTGTAATTGCTTTGTGAGCTCTTGGATCTAAAATTGACCATTACTTGAGCTTTTGTGTTCTTGAGATTCTAAACCGCTCTTGTGAAAAAATGATGAAAATCAAGATTGTCTTATGCTTAAAATGTGCCAAACTATTCTTACGAGACCGCTTGTCAAATGACATGAACTTGGAGATAGTTTGATGATCGAACGATCTCATGGGGATTGCTTGTCGAAATGACATGAACCTCAAGATTTGTCGCCTTGTAGAAGCTTAGAAAGAGTTTGTGGATGGCTCCTAGTCCGGGATCTTCTTTACTAAGATATACCTTTAATCAACTTCAGTCAAGCTTAGGATGAGTTTGTGGATGGCTCCTAGTCCAGATCTTGTCACTAAGTTAGATCATTAGTCAACTTCAATATTCATTGCATATGAGAAAACTGTTGACAAATGGGCTTTTAAGAAATATCGAGCAAAATGATTCAATACAGACTCGATTGACTCTTAATGTGGTCTTTGTTAGATTTTTGATCTTCTTTGACATTTTGACATGGCCAATTTCATTTTAGGATCCTGTTGATGAACTTTGTCAATTTGAAGCTTTGCTTAAATTGATCAAATCCATTGCTTTACTTTTGAGCCTTTATGCTTAGCTTTGTTATATATGTCTTACCATGATCTTGCTAGCACTATCGTGTTTGATATGTTGTTTGTGCAATATTAGAAATCTTGACTTGCTCTTTTGGGTAATCTTCAAAGCTTCTTGTAATCAAAATTGAAAAATACAAAAATGAAGCCACCCATTGCATTTCATGCATACTTCTTCTTTTGCTTCTTTCTTCATTCGCAAATTGCTATCTCGGATGAGAGGAAGGCGTGATTCCTTGATGACTCCATTGTCAAAGGGGAGAAGATATTTTCAATGTTGGGGAAGTTTATACAAAGGGAGAAAGTTGAGAATTTGAAATTTTTGAAACCGAGGATCATAGTGAGGGGAGTTTTGAATTGCATTCTTATTGCCTTATTGACTCTTCCGAACTTGAATTGCATTTATTACACCTCACAATGATCAAAGGTCAATTGAACAATTGTTCTTTCATATGGACCTTAAGTGAGATTTTTGACTTTTTCCGAAATCAAAGTTTTATGCTTTCTTTTGCCTTATCTCACTTGTCTATGCTATTCGATGCCACTTGGTCATTTCCATTGCTTTCTCTTGCTTATAGACCAAGTTGTGCCTTTGTGCGAAACGAAAGTATTTTACTTTTCAAACCTTCAAATTACATTTTACGGATTATTGCCAATGTGTTCATCAAGGGGAGATTGTGGATATCGTGGGGATATGCTCCAGATCTTAGGATGATGTGACAATTGGCAATGGCGTTAACGGCTTGTCGTTTCACGGTTTTCGACAAAGTTTCAGATCTGTTCAGCATTCTCGCGAGGCGGTCCGACCGCCATAGCATGGCGGTCCGATGGTCCCAAATCTCGGGCCGGCCATGTGCGGCGGTCAGACCTACCGTGACCAAAATGGTCGAATGGGTCGGGCAAAAATAGGTGTTGTAGACAAGTGAGGATCCTAATACACTTGGTCTCATAATTTTGGAGTTCCCAAGCAAAAGTTCTATTGGTTTAAAGTTTCCAGAGGTTTCGATTTTGGGGTTGAAAATTGGCTAAGTCCTCTACGCGGTCCGACCGCCTTGTGGTGGCGGTCGGCCGGTTTGGCGATCGACCGCCCGAGAGGCTGGATCGACCGGTTCTAACTTGTTCATCGCCAACTTCGGCGATGATGTTTTGTTAGGTCAAAGTCATGGGTTTCAAAGGCATATGTGTTGCATGATGCATGTTTTGACTAACGTGGGTCAAGTTGTGAAGAACTTGTTCCTGATTCGATTTGCTTGTTTATTGTTGTGCAGGTTGCTTGGTGGTCAACGACGGTCAACGGCGAGGATGATCGGACTAGGCTTGGAGAGCCGAGGTCCGTAACGATCGACGATGCCGGGTGAGGTCAATGAACTCAAGTGTGGTGCGAATAGACAAGGATGACCGAACAGGCGATTCGGGCGATCGGTTGGATCAAGCGGCGGGGGCGGTGCAAGTGCCATGGTGGTTACGTGGGAGCCGGATGGGAGAGACTTGCCGACATGTTGAGAGCCGCTGATCAACCTACACGTGGCTAAGCATGGGAGGTGCTTCACAAAGATGGGACTCGGTCTTTGCAAAAGATCGAAGGGTATTTTGGTAATTATACCAAATACCGCTTTGGTGACTTTTGACGACTCATGGCGCAAGATGGCGTGGAGAAGCGGAGTAGGTCAAGAGGACATGAAGACGGTGCTCGAGATGCGTGCGTGTGTGACCCGCTTGTTTTGGGCCTTAACGGAGCCCATTAGGGTTACTCTTCTAGAAGGTTTAAGTCTCCACTATAAATAGAGGAGGAGGTGGTCGCACCCCTTCAACCCTTTAATGCTTGAAACCCTAGTTTTGGCTTAAGTGCTTAGGGAAGGTTTAGTGGAGATTAGGGTTCTAGAGAGAGAGATGTTTTGATCTTGTGTCCATGCGTATCCGTATGAGTGGTCAGAATCGATACATTATCAAATCAATCCAAAGAAGAGTTCTCTTTAAGATGAGTTCATTTGCCCTTCTTCTCTCTATTTGGTGATTTTGAGTCTTTCTTTGATTCGCATGTTTTTGATTGATTTCTTTGCATGATCTAGCTTGTGTGACATGTGGGAACACATCTAAGATCATCTTGATCATCAATCACCCACGAGCAAGTTTTTCGATATAGTTTTCGCTTTGACTCGGTTTCAAACCTTCCACCTCTCAAACTGAAAAAGGTCTGAACTTTTCCAAAGATCTTCACGATCTTCGATTGAATAGGTTCTGACATCCTAGAGAAGGTGTGTACCAAGTTTCATCAAGTTTGGAGTTGTAGATCAAAAGTTACATCTATTTGCAACTTCGCTTTTCTGGCCGATTTCACTGTTCATGGTGGAGGTCGGACCGCCTCATCGAGGGTCGGACGCTTGAATAGAGGTCGACCGCCCACACTTAGGAAATTCAAGGTTAGTGTCGATCGTTCCTCTCCTTTGGATCGAACAATCCACCACCTTGAAGAGTTGTCTCTAGAGACAACGCCTGTAGTCCAAGCTTACCCCGATGTCTTCCCAAAAGAATTATCGGGCATACCACCAGACAGAGATGTTGAGTTTGTAATCAACTTGAAACCAGTGACAGCCTCAATTGCCAAGAGACCTTACAGAATGGTCATCGACGAGCTTGAAGAGCTTAAGACGCAGATTGAAGATTTACAAGAAAAATGATTCATTAGACCTAGTTCCTCTCCCTATGGTTCGCCAATACTTTTTGTGAAGAAGAAGCATGGCGCCGTTGGATTGTGTGTGGATTACAGAGCACTCAATGATGTAACCATCAAGAACAAGTATCCCTTGCCTCACATTGATGACCTGTTCGATTGGTTGTCCGAAGCAGCAATTTTCTCCAAGATAGACCTAAGGTCAGGATACCATCAACTCAAGATCAGGAATGAGGATATTCCTAAAACGGCTTTTACCACCCGGTATGGCCTACATGAGTTCACAGTCATGTCGTTTGGTTTGACCAATGCGCCAGCCTACTTCATGAACAAAGTATTCATGGAATACCTGGACAAGTTCGTAGTCGTATTCATAGACGATATCTTGATCTATTCAAAGACCAATGAAGAGCATGCTGAACATCTACATATGCCAAGTAATGCAAATGTGAATTTTGACTTCAAGAGATCAGTTTTCTCGGACATATTATATCCGCTGGAGGAATTGCAGTTGATCTATCCAAAGTAGAAGATGTGATGGATGGAAGCAGCCTACATCAGTAACAGAAATGTGTAGTTTTCTCAGTTTCGTCGGATACTACAGACGCTTCATAGAAGGATTCTCTAAACTTTCCAAACCGATGACCAATCTGCTTAAAAAGAAAAGGAAGTATGAATGGACAGAAGCTTGTGAAAAGAGTTTTCAAGAATTAAAGAAGAAGTTAACCTCTGCACCAGTGTTGATTCTGTTGGACATACACCAGGATTTTGAAGTCTATTGTAATACTTCGCATTAAGGTCTTGGGTGCGTTCTCATGCAAGGAGGAAAAGTTGTAAGTTACGCGTCCAGACAACTTCGTCCTCACGAAAACAACTATCCAACTCATGATTTGGAGTTAGCAGCAGTAGTGTATGCCTTAAAAATTTAGCGACATTACTTGATTGGAAATCATTGTGATATCTACACGGACCATAAGAGTCTCAAGTACATTTTCACGCAAGCAGATCTCAACCTTCGACAAAGAAGATGGTTACAACTGATAAAGGATTACAATTTGGATGTCTATTACCATCCTGGAAAGGTTAATGTAGTTGCTGATGCATTAAGCTGTAAGTCCTACTGTAGTAACATCATGATTCAAGAGTATCAACCTGAGATTTACAAGGAATTTGAAGCACTCAACATTTGTTTAATAGAACAAGGTACTATAGATGATGTGGAAGCACATCCAACTCTAGAAGAGCAGATCAAGACCACTCAAGAGGGACATCCCATAGTCCAGAAATTCAAGCACCTCATGGCAAAAGGGAAAACCCCTAAGATGATCGAAGATCAGTAATGAATCCTATGGTATGGAAAATGTCTCTTCATTCCCCATCATAAGGAATTCAAGGAATTGATTCTGAAAGTATCTCAAAGCTTAGCATATACCCTATATCCAGGCAGCACCAAGATGTATCAAGACATGAAGATTATGTATTGGTGGCCGCAAATGAAAAGAGATATCACCGAGCTTGTAGATTGTTGTGATGTATGCCAACGAATCAACGCCGAACATTAGAGACCAGCAAGATTGCTTCAATCACTGCAGATCCCTTAGTGGAAATGGGAAGAAATTAGAATGGATATCATTACAGGTCTACCTCGAACCAACTCCAGTTGTGACTCAGTATGGGTTATAATGGATAGATTGACGAAAGTCGCCCATTTTATTTCGGTGAAGACAACCTATAAGGGAGACAAATTGGCAGAGTTGTATATGACTCGTGTTGTATGCTTACATGGAGTACCCAAGAGGATAGTCTCGGATCGAGGTTCTCAGTCTACCTCGCCCTTTTGGGCTACTTTGCATGACGCCCTTGGGACACACCTTGATTTCAGCACAGCGTATTTTCCACAGACTGATGGTCAGACAGAAAGAACAAATCAGATTCTAGAGGACATGCTTCGAACTTTTACTTTGGAGTTCACCGTACACTGGGAGAAATGTCTACCATATGCCGAGTTTGCATACAACAACAGTTTTCAGTCAAGTTTAAAAATGTTCCTGTTTGAAGCGCTCCGTGGAAGAAAATGTATAACCCCTCTACATTGGTCAGAATGAGGTGAAGCATATATCTTCGGACCAGATACTCTCAAGCAAGCAGAAGAGAAAGTTCGAATAATCAGATATCGCCTTCAAGCCGCTTAGTCCAGACAAAAGAGTTATACCGACAACCGCCGAAAGGAATTAACCTTTGATGTTGGAGATAATGTGTATGTCAAACTATCGTCGTTTGTAGAACTCAAAGATTTAAAGTGAAAGGCAAGCTCGCACCAAGATACATAGACCCGTTTCCAATCACCGCCAAGCGTGGAGAAGTCGCCTATCAGCTGGAGCTACCTGAAAGTTTATCAGACGTTCACAATGTGTTTCACGTCTCCCAGCTCAAGAAATGTCCCAGAGTACCTGAAGAGCAGACGCCCGTCGAAGCCATCGCCCTTCAAAAAGATTTGACTTGTACGGAGCATCCGATCATGATTCTCGACGTCATCGAGAAACAAACAAGACGTCAAACAGTCCACTTTTGCAAAGTCCAATGGAGCAATCACTCGGCTAAAGAAGCCACCTAGGAGCACGAAGACCAGTTGAAGCTGGATTTCCCGTCCTTGTTCCCGGAGCTGCTCGAATCTCGAGGTCGAGATTCCGTTTAAGGTGGGTAGGTTTGTAACATTCAGTTTTCGAAAATGGTGAATAGTGATTACTATTCAATTTTCAGTTTTCAATCGTAATTCAAAATATCGTATAATCTCAAAACTTATAGCTTCTAGCTAAGCTCGAGTTTGTGTTTCAAACCAACTTGCAATTCCAGAATTCAAATTTTGAATTTGAATTCATGTTTTTAGATTTTGGACTATTTCTCAATTTTACCCTCCTTCTTCCTTGGGCTTAGCCCATTTTTCCCTTGGGCCCGGCCCATCTCCTTCCTGGCCACTTGGCCCAGCTCCTCCCGGCCCAGCAGCTCTCCCCCTGCTTCTTCTCCTCCGGCCAGGGTCAACGACGCCGGCTCACGCTCATGCTTCTGCCCTGCTGCGTTGCCTCCGCCACCGCCGCCGGCGCTGGTCGACGCTTGCGCGCCTCTCGCTGTCTTGCCCCACAAGAAGCCGATCCTCTCGGCCGCCTCCGCACTGTACCCTACCAGATCCGTCGCCACTCCTCTAACCCCCCTGTGGCCTTGTGCTCCGCCTGTGCCGCGCACGCCGCTCCCCTCGCTCCCTGCTACCCCCGTGCTCCGCACCTACTCCCCTGCCACCCTTGACTCTAGTACCCCCTCCTCGTCGGTCCCATCACCGGTGCGCCGCGTTACAAGCTGCGCCACGTCGCCCTGTATCCCATCGCGCCACGCTCCCGTGCCCTATTGGCTAGCTCCCATCACGATCAACTCCGCACACGCCACGCCGCTCGGCTTGCCGTGCCATCTAATCCCTTGGCTAGCTGCCACGCTGGCTCACAGACACCCATGTGCATCTCCGGCTGCCGTCGCTCCTTCACGATCAACTCGCGCCTCCTTTCCCCAGGCTATATGAAGCCCCGAGGCTCCCCTTGCCGCCCATTCCTCGCCCTTTCCCTACTTCGAACGCCGAGCAGAAGGTGTGCTCCGTGCCATCTAATCTCTTTTGATTTAATTCCATTTGAACCGCGCCACCCTTCTCCGCTTCTAAGCTCCATTGTCGCCCGCCACTAACGACGCTGAGCCACCGCGGCTGAGCCGTCGCCTCCCTTGGCTTCCCTGCCTCTGTCTCTCCCTCTCTCAAATGACAAGTGGGCCCTCCGTTATAACTCCAAAAATTACAAAATTTATTTCTAAAATTCAAGATCTTGCTAATTACACTGGTCTTGTTTAATTTGGAGTTCATTTGTTATGTCTTTAGTATTTATTTGCTTACCTTGCTTGTTATCTGTTTTTTTGGTACATTCGGCCGTAAAGGATTCGAAGAAGCGGAGATTTATATTTATTTAAATTACCAAAATTGCATGCTTTAATTCTTTAATCAAATGTATATTAAAGCTTAAGGTAGTTAAATACTCATTTGTTGATTAATTAATTATTAAGCTATCCTTTGATAATTGAATTCCTTATTCCATGCCACCCTAGTAGCTATGTGGTAAATACTAGTATAGGTTGTACTTAAGCGATATGTTAGTCTTGTTTAAGTACCGGGGCATTAAAAATACCCTAATCACCATCTTTTAAACATAAAAGTGGTTTTTGGTAGTCATTGTGGATAAATGACTGGCATCTTGAGATAAATTGATTTTACTCCTCAAAATACTAGCAACTTGCTAATACCACATCTGGGCAAATGAAATGGTGGTGGGTGCCGTTGTGCACGTGAGTGGTTGGTTGGTGGTATGAACCGTCCGGATAGATTAAGGAGTTAATCTTGTCATGACCTCCCGTGTAAAATAAGTACAACTGCAAGTCTGTAAAATACAACTTGGCTTAGTAGATTTATTAAACTCTGAATGTTGCCTCGCTGGAGGGTAGCAGGATCGTGCAAGCACTGGACACGGTTCGGCTTGAATGGGACACCAATGCAAGGTGAAGTTGCCAGTCGCGCTAGACGTTGTGGGTAATCCAGCTACGCTAGTTGCTGAGGTGAAGCACAACTTATGGGCGTAACCCCATATGGGTGAGATAACAAAAGAGACGAAATATTTCGAAAGGTTACTGTGATGGTCGCTCAACTACATGACTACGGAATCATGTGGGGTAACGAGTATGATTGTCTCTTATGGGTACAGTGTACAACCTCTACATAGTCTAAACTGTTTAAACAACCGTGCCTACGGTCAAAGGTGGATATAAGAACTTACTAGAGTTAGTTCTATTTTAAAAACCTTTGTGGGTGGTATGAAAATCAGGTCGGACTAACCTAACCCTGAGATTGGATTTTTCCTGAGCCGTCAAGTTCAGTGGTGTTGTTAATGATTGGAGGTAGCTCCAATCAAAAGAAGCATAAGGTAGAGGTTCCGACGGAGGGGACTTCTGCTGTTATTTAATCTTGCTCAATTACTCTCTTTAATAAAATGCAATTAGGTTAAAATGCTAAGTGATAGGAATTTGTAATTATGATAATTGAAAATATTGCTTTAGCAAATAAAAGAACCCGAGCCACCCTTGTTAAGCCATGAATGTATATTATTTTATCTTGTGTGTTGGCTCGCGAGCACGGAAGTTGTGCTCATTCTTGCTCTCCCCCAATCCCTTCAGATAATGTGGACCAAGGAGATTATGCGTATTACGAGGACCCAGGAGCCGACGGTCAAGGAAACGATGAAGAGTAGTCTAGTTCTATAGTCTAGGTCTCGCCTCAGTTTAGTGGACTCGTTCGGTACTTGCGTACAACCGATATTATCCAAACTCTTGGATAATATCTGTCGTACACAGGCTACCCCGGCTGCTTGCCTATGGAGAGATGAGCTCTACCCCTTTTGCTTCCGCTATAGTTTGCGTTGTTTTAATGTAATGTAATCAATTTGGCATGTTCGACCCTTCCTATAAAACTCGACCCGACGTGGTCTATGACACTGATGTTTGTAATATATTTGAATGTTTTAGTTCACGCCATGTTTGAAATGATTCAGCAATGTGCTTATGAGTGCTATCTACTGATCCAGGGAAAAGCACAATATTTTCACAGAGGATTTGGATATGCAAAATCCGGGTCCGATAGGTTCTTTCGTGCAAAATGCTTAAACTTTAATGTCTACTCTAAACGCGTTATTTGGATCAATCCTATTCAGAAAAAATAGGAAATAAGAACCAACTGCAAAAGCGCTACCAAGCTAGGTACTGGATCGAGTTCAAGTTACTTACCACAAGGGGGACTCGGGACGGACCGGCACATCCATCTTTCTTCAGCTTCCTCATGCGGCGACAACGGGATGGCGGCGGAGGGTGTGGGCTGCGATCGTCGGGGGATAGGCGGCGCAGGGTGGGGACTGCGGGCGTCGGCTGGATAGCGCTTGCCCAGTCTAGGGTTCAATGGCAGCGCATAGAGGAGGGATACAAAGGGATCGATCTGGATCGGGAGTTGGATATGCCACTTGAAGCTAGGGGCATTCTTGTCCATACGAATATACGATTTCAAATACATATGTTTATTTGAGGGAAATTGGCCAACAAGCTCCATAATGGTATTTGTTAGGCGTTTGACAGTGGCATATTTCAAATTTCCAACCGAGAAGTGGCATATCTCTAATAAGAGCACTATAGAGTTGCATTTATCGAATTTCCCCGGAAAATAAGGCAACAAACAAGTTGTGCTGTAGTGCCGTAGCCTTACATACGGTGAAGGAAATTATCTAATCGTGATTTGGTTCACACGAGACCACCGACCGTAGCAGGACGATAACGTTTTAAAATCTAATTTGACCAGTAAAACTGTCCTCTCTTTTCGATTTGGCTGGCCGACTCCGGAGGAAATCAGCGTGCCGTGAGCACGCTAATGGCGCCGCGGGAGAAAGAAAAGGAAGGAAGGAAGGAAGCAGGCACGGTCGACCGGCGAGAAAAGAAGAAGCCGCGTGAAATAGAAATGAAAGCGGAACCGGCCGGAGACCCAGCCAGCTTGTTGGCTCCCTCTCACGCGTCTCCGCGCTCTGCGGGTTGTAGCCGGCCGGGCCTCGGCCGGGGTGTTTGCAGGATCGCCCGTCCTCTCTTATGGAACTGGGAAATTTGACCGAGCGAAAGTAGACGCGTAAACCACCACATGGGTACGCACGCATGGTTTTGATTTTGTGATTGGCTATCAAGGCGAATCATCGGAAGAAAAGGCGCCGAAAGATCGAGATCACGAAAGTTCCTGTGAAAGTGCCGGGAAGATGCAGATGCAGACAGGGGCGTCTTGGTATATAGAATTGTCGGCAGTATGCGCCTATCAGGCATCAGCTCCTTTTACACAGCCAACCAGAGGGAAACTTGCAATTGAAGGTGTTTCGGACTTCAGATGCCATTTTTTCTCTCTCTCGCTGGATAGCGCTTAGCTAGGTACCAGGAAACTTCGAGGAAAGAACACCACCACCCAAGCTAACTGATCCTTTGCGAAGACTGTGAGGCAGACTCTGGACCACGGCTAGGTGGCAGGTGACGAGACAAGGCTGGATTACTACTAGCTGGGAAATTAGACATGGAGTGGGAAATGAAGTCCGAGGTGCCGTGGCCTGCAAGATATTAGACATGGGGTGGGAAATGAAGTTTGCAACGCGTGGTGGAGAAAGAATTCGCAGGTAACTTTGACCACTAATATATATAACTTATTCGTATTGGTCAGGTGAGAATGATATTCTAAAATTAATATTACTTTTTAATAATATAATAATTTTATATTATTTTATAAAACATATTTATATAAACAATAACGGGTTTTCTAATTTTCAGTTGCCTTGAATTTTTTTAATCCATCAGTCATCTACCATTGCACAGTACTAAACTTAAAATTGCAGTACCAAGTGATGTGCAATTTTAGCATAACTCTACTGTAACTTTTAGTTCTATTTATTTTTGTATTTTTTTGTGTTTACAGGGTTAAGCTAGATTTACTTTTGTTAGTTTAGAATATATTTTTTGTATTTTTAGGGTTCACCTATATTTACTTTTTTCTAGTTTAGATACTTTTTTTGTCTCACTATAAAAACTTGTGGTATCTATTGGATCAAAATCATACGGCTAAGAAAAGTGACTGATGGATAAAGAAATTTCAATCACCTGAAGCACGGACACTCTCAAATAATAATAATCAAAGTTACATGCTAGAGAACATGTCAATGTATAAACGTCGTATACTCTTGAGTCTTGACCCCAGACGGTACTAACAAGGAGCTGATAGAGTTGTTGCTGAATTGTTGTTACCTGTAGATGCATATGTGACAGGTGATAAAGTTGTTCAGGGATGCTAAGTTACACCATACGAACATCTTTGTACAAGCATAGGAGCTGTTCATTTTCTGGAGCGACGCGCAACTTTTTAATCTCTCTTTTTTCCAGTACCAATTGGTCATAGAAAATATGAAGAGATCGAATAAACTCTCCACACGAAAATGAAATGAAGTAAAAAAAGGTCTTAGTTACATGACAAGTTTGTCTTCACTCAAACCACAACCTAATATAACTCATTTTCGTCCTAGATCCGCCACTGTCGCAGAGTAATTAACTCAATTCGTTTTGCCTCAGTTCTAAGCACGGCACCTTTTCACCTTCTCATCGCCGGACTGTAATCAAAACAAAGCGGGAACAAGCACCGTCCTCTCCGACGAGGGGATCGCCGCTGATGATTTAACTTCTTGCTCACTTATTCTGACAAAACGAATGAAATAGATTTCGGGCCTTTCGCCCTCTAACAAAATAGATTTCAAAACGAAAGAGTAGTTTTCCCATGTCCTGAGCAGGCCGGTGGCTCGTTGAGGAGATTTGCGTGTTTTTTCCATTACTTTTCTCAGAGAGAAAAAAGCTGTGAAAGGTTCCTGGAGCACTCTCTCCTGTAAGTGCGTAAGCGCTGACGCCTACGTGAAAAGGACATCGCAGACTAGCTACAGAAAATGGGGGTTGGTCATCTGAACTGAGGGCAGGTGGTGCGGAGCCGCTAGCGGAACAGGCCACGCTGCGGCATTGGCAAACTGATAGCCTCGGAACAACGAAGCCGCTGAACAGCGGACAGCATCTGCTACCTTGACAAGCAGCGGACAGCATTTGCGGCCGTTGTATCTTGCAAACGAGCATCGGGTCGCAAATTTTCGAGTCGAAAGTTCGAATTCTTGGGGGTAACCTGAGTAGAGAATTTTGAAGATTCCTAGTTAAAAGTTAAATGTTGTCGTGAGTTCAAAGTTGAATTCCAGGGTACTTTTCGGAATTGAATGTTTTTATCGGAAGTTGGAAGTTGAGTTTGGCTCTCGGGTTGTCAGCTGGCTTGGTGGTTGCCAGCCGACGACCGTGGAATATGAGCGGTCGTCTCTTGTATCCTCGCACAAAAACAAAAACAAAAACAAAAGAGAGAGAGAGAGAGAGAGAGAGAAGAAGAAAAAGAATCATAAGCATTTATTTTAGTATTTTAGAATCCTTGGATTTATTTCAGTATCAAAATTTTCCCATATAAAAATTATAACTTATACCATGCGAAGTAGCTAATTAATCACTAATCTTTTATATCGTTAGCAATTAATTTTATTTCTTTTCTTCTTCTTCTTTTTTTTGGCACTTTTCTGCTCGATCAGGCACAAGTGGTTCGAATCATACTTCTGGAGCTTTGCTTTGCTAGGAGTATACATCAGCCATTTGATGTAAATAGAATCGCCTGTGATATATTACGTATCACAGACGGTTCTGAGTTGAAACCGTCTGTGATACTGGCCCTTTACATACGGTTTCAACTAAAAACCGTCTGTGTTAAGTCTTATCATAGACAATTCAAATACCGTCTGTGATAACCAACTGTATCACAGACGGTTCTTGGTTGGAATCTGTCATCATCAGGCCCTTCACATACAGTTTCAACCAAAAACCGTCTGTGATAGTTCATTTATACCTAATTAATTTTTTTAATTTTCGGCTAGCCTCAAGAATTGCTAGCCAAGCCCTCTGAAAACTAGCAAGCAGAAATCAGATATATCACAGATGAATCAATTGTTGACAACTCAAAGTGATCATTTAAAACTAAAAATCAATTACAAAAGATTATATTCAAGTATTGTCGCTAGATTTACAATTGAATTACAACTACTCAAAGTGATCAATTACAATTGAATCAATAGTTTTAAGGTCGTTCAACGGTGTCGACGGAGTGAAACTCTCTGTCGGCGTTAACGATCTCCGTCTTGATGAAGGCGCAGAGTGTCCCTCGAACCTTCAAGACCTCTTTCATAACGAGTGCATATAAATCTATGGTCAAGCCCTGTCGCTAGCAGGAGTAAATTAGTGTGTGTGTGTGTGTGTGTGTATGAAATAATTATTGACAAACCTTGGGATCCTTCATCTTAGCACTCATCATTTGCCGCATATGATGGCAAACGTAGAATGCACATAGGTGATCTTGTGTTTGCTGGCGGCACTGCAAAAATAGAATTATATATGTAGGTACAGTCAGTTCGAGACATATTATTACGAAGTATGATATAAGATTATTGTGTTGTAGCGCGTACTGGAAATCGCGTCCTGTGTTGCAGTGTGGCGCTAGATCCTTTGTATAGCCCTCCCTTTGCAACATAGTTGATAAACGACCTGCATGATTCCAAAAAGTTATCTTCGGCCATTTTAAAAGAATGAATACTACAATAGAGTTGCGTATGAAGGAAATGAGCATACTTGTCGAGTATCCTTTCACAAGGGTGAAGTCGTGGTTTTTGTTGAGTATGGAATCAAGGTATATTACCTTATTCCTCTTTGGTATAATGACTAATAAGATCCAGTGGAACCTACTCATGTATGTCGATATAGTCATAAATCTAAGTTCGTGTTGCGTATAAAGTACAAATGAAATTTGTATAGCAAGTAGTGAAGCACTTACTTCTGGTTGTAGGGCACCATTACGTAGTCATTGTCGTCCTGAGCAAGCAATCCCATCGTTATGTATTTTGCGACGTAGGATGCGTCTTCGTTGATTGTTTGCTCAGAGATGACTTGTGGGTCGAGGAAACACACCAGTTCTTTCCATCGATGGATATTTTTCATCATGTATCTATACATAAGCAATGAGTTGTGATATTTATCGGTATTACGTGAGTGTAGAACTTAATTGTACACACTTATAGTGTCCAGCATCGTAGAAGTGGGGCGTCGAGGGCAGTGATGTTGAATAGGTCGAATAAGTCGTCGAAACCCACGACGAAGTGGCCCGGCTCGTGGAAGAAATGCTCTTTCGTGTATCTGACGGTGATTCCAGTATCGTACCCCTTCTGTTGGGTCTTCCACGTGTACCAGACATGCAAAGATTGACAAGCAACTCCAGCGCGGGCTTGTACTATGTCGGGGGCCAACGGACTTCCGATGGAGTATTTCGCGGGCTTGGGAGGCACCTCAATGTTCTTCCATTTTGATTTGGACTTAACGAGTTGCCTGCGTCACGTCTTCCCATGAGACAACTCAGGAACCGATACGGTGGCACGGTTTTCTTGTTCCTTCGGCGTCTTCTCCACGGGAACTGATGAGGCGGCCTTTTGAAGCGGAGGATGCGGTGGAGTCATCGAGGGTCATGTTGGAGAGGCATGGTCGTGTCAAGATCGCAACACTGCAGGATCCAGGGCGATGTCCTTCTTGGGTCACTGGATAAAAGTGTACATGGCATCCCCTAGTATTCTGATGTCTTCGTTCGGGTGAATCTCCAGCGGGATGGCCATAAAATTATCATGTACCATATCCACCTAGACCCTGGCGTAACCCTGCATCAGCTGGGCACCGTGCTGCACTGCCCCTTCCTGGTATGGAAACACCATCCCCGCCCAGCCTCAATAGAAATGGACCCAACCATCCTCACTTGGAGCTTGCAGGGCATTGGCTCCTACAAAATGATACGCAATTAGGTAAGGCATCATATAGGTCTATCTTTGGAGCATTACAAAGATGTACATTACCTTGATGTCGTCGATAGGTAATTGAACGTTGTCATGTTCAGAATTATGTGTGGACGCGATGCTACTCCGATGTTGAGGAGGACTGGCTCTCAAAATAATAAGGGCGGCTTGCGACTGGTTGATTAGTTGATTTATTTGATCTTGCAATCTTGTTATCTATCCTTGAAATTTTTCAGCAAGCACTTGTTCCAACTGGGCATCGTGCTCGTCCTTGCATCTCTTCATACTCTTATACGTGTCAGAGTCGTGTCGGAATCTATCTCTCCAAGGTACATAAACCCCAACGCCTCGCGTGCGACCCGGGTGCTCCTTGTTTCCCAGGGCCGTAGATAGTAGATCCTTCTCCCTGTCTGCTTCGAAGGAACCTTGGGAACATACGGAAGCCAATGCTTCCTGCAAGAGGTCATCATGCTATTATAGACACTATGAAGTTATGAATTTATTAACAACTACGTAGTTCAACATATTTACCAGATGTTGGGACACTGCCTCGTCTGCCGGGTTTGTGAAAGAGATGTCGTCCGAAGACGTGGCTGATGCCCTCGCTCTTAACCAGACTTGAGCGCGCTTATCTGAGATCTCAGCAAATAGTCTTGTAGCGCTCTCGTCCTCCGCCGCCCATTGTGTGGTTTTACTCGCGTACCCAGCGGTGCCGAGTTTATAGGGGTGAGTGTTTTGTGCATGTAGAGCTTTGTAAGTGTGCCTCTCGCGTCCAGTGCCTTTATAAGTGTGCCTCTCGCATCAAAGTCATCGCCCTGCCCTCCTCTTCCGGTTTCCCAAGTCGTCGTTGTTAGTATCGCTTTCGTTCCGCCGGATTCCACCGAATAAGCCGTCGCCACCGAAGGTCATCCTCATTGGATTGTTTTGCCATCGTTGTTCCTCCGTCCATGCCATCACCGTCGTTGGGTTCGCCTCTCCCCGTTCTACGTGGTGCTCGCCTTCTCTTCGCCCATGTGTCCCCGAGTTGCCACCTCCATCTTCGTTCTCAAGTCCGGCCGCTACCTCCGTGTACGATCTCATCACTAGTGAGTCCCTTTGCTCTTCCGTGCACTTCACCCCGTGTCCCTCGACATAATCGTCTGATCCCCTCCCTCTTTGTTGTCTCTCCACCACCAAGATGCTCGCCACCATCGTCCTTTTTCCTTGCCAACGGTTGCCGTCACACCACCATTCCTGTCGCTCTCTGGTCGCCCTGAGTTGCCCATCGTGATCCCCATTCCACCACCATCCTCGTGCTTCTCTCCGTTGCCGTCGAGAGCCATTGTTTTACTGAAGCCGCCGCACTCCCGAGCCTTCTTCTCCACTACCGTCACCGTCGCCGCTCTTGCCGCGCATCACTGCCCAAGTCTTCGTTGTGCCACCAGCATCTCATTTTTGCCCTCGCCAACGGTCGCCTCACCCTCGTTTGTCGCCACCGCCGTGCGCCAGCGCTACTCGCCCCTTCCCCTATTTTTCTTCTCTGTAGCTTCCTCCCTCTCCCTCTCTCCTCCATGTGGGACCCCCTTGTCAATCTATGTGCCTCTCTCTTTCTCTCACTATCATATTGGTCCCACATGTTTGTGTGTCTGTTTCTCTCTCTTTCACTTAGAAGTGGGCCCCACTTGTTAGTGTATTTTTTCCTTTTCCTTTTTTTCTTTTCATCTGAAGGAATATTCCCTGGAAAATTTTTTCTCCCCTTTTCCTTTCTGGCAAATCTTCTGAGAATCTGTTCTCCTTCGTCTAAACTCTGATTCAGTCTATTCAAGTTCCTAAATTCTTTTAGAGTTGGTTTTGATGGTTTTGGATTTTATTTGATTTTCGTTTTGGATTTATTTGTGCTTCGCCTATTGTTTCTCTCTCGTTAGACAATCTGTTTCAAGGAGCAAGAGTAGAAGAAAGCTTTAAAGATCCAAGTGTGGTAACTGAGCAAAGCCAAGGCAAGTCGTAATCCTTTAATCATATTGAATATGTTATTTCAAAATTATATTATTTTATATTAAATTGCATGCTATCTCTATATCAACTATTTTTTAGAATAGTTAATCAACTATTTGTCACTACGCCTTCATTGATTATTTAAATACTATGAATCATTTGTCACCATAGGATGATCAATATTAGTTGAACTTATTTGTATTACCAAAATGGGTTGTCGTAGAGATGCTTAGTCATGCTTGGTTACGATGGGCTCATGATCACATGTTCAATATTGATAATTTGACTTAATGATAGATAGAATTATGAGACGATGTCGTTGTTGTGCAACTGTGGTGCGACGTGGCTGTTGTACCAATTGTGGTGCGATGCCACTATTGTAAAATTTTGTGCCATGGTAGAGATTGTCATTGGTTTGGTTGAACAAAATGATTTATACTCAAGCGAGTGATTGTGCAGTAAAAGGGGTTCGTGAGGCACATTATTTTGAATGAGGTAGTCTCGTCTAAGTAACTTGTCAATGACTTAATCTTGTGCGACACTGAACTGGGCCATATCGTATAACCACATATCTAGTATGGGATGGACCTAGCTAACTAACTAGCAATGTCTTAGCTTAGTTTTGTATTTGGAAGCGTGAGTTCCGGGATGGATATTCACAATGGCGCAAGAGGGCGGCCCTGTCTGGTTGTGATGGCACTCAGTGTTGAAACATTAGAGAGCATGATTGGGGTTAAGAGAGCATAATTGGGGTTAAGGAGGAGATTTATAAAGACCTTGTGATAATCACATAGTCGCACACCTACAGAAGTGTTGTCAAACACTTTGAGTTGATTTATCACTTGTGGGTAAAGCTGTATAACCTCTGTAGAGTTAAAACTGTTTAAACAGCCATGTCCTCAGTTATGGACAATGCTCGTGGATTTCTCACGAGAGGT
Organism: Hsuehochloa calcarea; assembly: GCA_036346395.1. Classification (NCBI taxonomy): domain Eukaryota; kingdom Viridiplantae; phylum Streptophyta; class Magnoliopsida; order Poales; family Poaceae; genus Hsuehochloa; species Hsuehochloa calcarea. The sequence goes on along the minus strand of CM070603.1, from coordinate 25,678,085 downwards.
AGAGTTTCTTTATAAAAATATGTCAGAAGGTGAATGGGAGATTCACTTGGTGAATGTGATATGTTCGCTTGGTGAATGGGATGTTCACTTGGTGGTTTGGTTGCAAAGTGAACGAGAGGTTCATTGGTTATTTCAAAGCAATTGTTTATTTACTTACTATTCTTTTCAATTGCGCATTTCAAACTATTTATTGTCAATACTGTTTTTTGCAAAAATAATAATAATCATACAGCTATTCATTTGTTCAAACCTTGTATGAATATTATTGGCATAATGTTCCCTATAGCTTGTTGAGTACTTTATGTACTCATGGCTTTAAATTTTGCTGCTCAGTTGAAGAGTATTAAACTGCTCAAGAGTTCTACAGAGAGGAGTCATTTGAAGGCTTTGCGAATTAGGATACATTCTCCTTTCGATTGTTTATGGGCATGTTCCTTAACGTTTCCAAGTTTTCTGTTCTGCTGCAATAGTTTATTTGTTTCTTTAGCCCTGCGGGCAAGTAAGTAAACGTTGACCATAAAGTCAGTTATTATTATTATTTGTTATTTTGATATCTTTTTGTTTAAATCGATAAATAGATGGTATTTTATCGATATTTCCTATATGAGCCAGATCTGGAACTAGTTCGGAATACATAGAGATTTTCAGATATATAAATCCGAGTCCCAGCAACTAATTTGACCAACCTCTTGTTCCACACATGTTCCGTTGGTACACGTACTTTCTCAAAACATGGTGCCATCAAATATTCCACCATTAAATATTCCATCAAATATATATAACAACAGTGGGAACACGAGTATAAATTGTTAGATAAATAAAATATTATTAATGCCGGTTTATACTCTATATATATATATATATATATATAATATATATATATATATATATATATATATATATATATATATATATATATATATATATATATCGGCATTAATAATATTTTATTTATCTAACAATTTATACTCGTGTTCCCACTGTTGTTATATCATTGTCTATCTAAATTGTAGATTATACTTATGAGAATACTAGGATAGTCGTGTAGTGCTCACACCATTTCCACCTCGGTTGTATTTATGAGTGGATGGAAAGAAGTGAGGCATGCCCAGTTTGCGCAAGCTAATTTTATTTTAGCTCCTTTTCGTTCTTTATCCTTATGATACTTTTACTTAAAAAAAAACATTGATAAGTTTGTTATTTTTGACATCTTACATGAGAGTTGTGCAATTTGCAAAAATTATCGCTGAGCGACGAAAGTTCACAGAAAATCTTACCACCACGTGGCTTTCAGAGTAGCTAGGCCTATTCTATTCAATGATACAACAACAACAATGCTAAACTTTGGTGTTTCTTTTTATTCATACTGGAACAATGTCCTCAAAAAAGTTGTCTCTAATCCATTTAACAAGAAAAAAAACAACAACAAACCCTGCTAACAATGTTTCATACACTGCATAACAAACTACACTACATCATAGCAAATATCGTGCAAACAGCTATCAAATATCATATATTCAACGGGCGAGTGCGGCGTAGCACACTACACCATTTAGTTTATATTAAATCGGATGACTTTGGACGAGAAGCGATGAGGTTTGCGTTTGCATTAAATTGGTGATTTTATGTCTTTTCCTTTCAAAGATGTTATCAATTATTTGATTACGCAAGAGTTCAATGTCGAGATTTTGGCTTAAATGACACTGTTTGGTATCAAAAATGCAAAACTAGTCCCTCCTAAGCAAAATGACAAAAATATTAACACGGACGTGCCGGCAGGCGACATATGTCGCATACCGCGCGCGCCCACCGAGTGGCACCGGTCTACCACGCCCCCACCACCCGACACCCTCTCTGTCGCGCGCCCACGGTCTCGCATCTGGGAAAAAAAAAGTGAACAGTGTGTGAATAGTGCACAAACACTATATCAACCGTGCTTAAAACAGTATATAAATAGTCTTAATAACTGTTCACTACTGGTTTTAGGCTGCAGGGCGGTGGGGCCGCGGCACACTCACGGTAAAATTTTTGTTATTTCGCTAAGGAGAAAGCTAGTTTTGCATTTTCAATGCTAAACAGTGTTATTTAAGTTAAAAACTATCGAATGTCACCCCTATGCGCGCTGCAGCCAAATTCTTGTTTTTATTATTGTTTTGTATTCGCCTAACTCCTGTCTCGTGCCCACTAGAGCCCATGGCTGAAAAGAAACTTCAATGTGAACTCAATTGTGCATAACTGTATGCATTGTTGAATTTCCCCACAACCGTCATATGAAACCAGGGGCGGAGGTTAGCGGTATCTTCCCAATAAGAAGAAAGGCATCTAAGGGTGCGTTTGGTTGGTGAGATGAGGTTGAATAGGATAGGATGGTACAAGTAGGATGAGATCGTCCTGGATGAGATGATACAAGTATGGTGTTTGGTTTGTGGGATATGATGATACATGATTTTGTTTGGTTGGTAGAATAGGATGGTCCTGGATGGTTCAAGATGATGTTTGGTTGGTGGGATATGATGGTTCGCATGATATTTTTGTACTAAAATATGCCAAGAGTGGTCTTGTTTTGTTAATTAAATGACAAGGAACACAACGGTTCAATCGGATCGCAAATCGAATACTCGGTTTAGAAAATATGATCATTTAAAGCTCGTAAATCAAGCCACCATGTCACCAAGCGCCTTGGAATTTGAATGAACGGTGTGGTTCGGAATTTTTTTTTTCCCCGAATGGGATGATACAGCGTAAACATAGAATATTCCTTTTTCTTGAACCATCTCATCCAGTGGCGAATCCAGGATGAAAAATAAGGGTGGGCTAAAAGTTTGAAATGACTAAAATAATTTGTAACAAATATAGTATTATATTATTGCGTAATCAAATTCACACATAAATGAAAGCAGAGAAAAAAAACAAAAAAATACAATTAATGTACCTCGCTGATGGAAAGTACATCCCAAAATATGTAAATATGGTTTCAGTAGGTAACAACCTGTACATTAATATTTAAAAATTAGTGATACAATAGCAAATTGTACTTAAAATGATCATAAAAATTCAAAATAAAAGAACCATACCACTAAGACACTAGCTTGAATCACGACTTTCACGAGGTAAATTCATTCTGCGAGATTTCATGCCTTGAAATGATCTTATGATTCTATCATCATCAATGGATTTAAATATATCTCGCTCGGTATAGCACACCATCAAATCATTCAGCCACTCATCCGATACCTTGTTGCGCAAATCTGCTTTGATAATATTCATTGCCGAAAATATTCTCTCAACAGATGTTTGTTACATGGAAGGATCAATATCACCGATGAGACGATATACCAACGGAAAAGTTCTATCTTTTTTGTTTCAACCATCAATTGAGCAAGTTTTGAAATATCACGACATCCATAAAATTCCTCACTTCTCCTAATGTTGAGAATGAAAGTTTGAAGTTGACTTCTTAACAAGAATCGATCAGCCACCGTGAAATCATCAGCATAAATTTCAGCAAGTCGAATAAGCTTATCAACATTAAATTTAGAGAACGAGTCACTTGGATCAAGACAAGACATGCATACCAATAACTCGAGAAACTTCGTTGAAGCGATGATTCATCTCATTCATAGTTGCATCAAGAGCAAGATTGAAAATGTCAACTTTGTAATAGTGATGTTGAGTTACTGTATGCTTCCGACGTACAGATTTACCCATAACCCCAATAACATCATTCATATTTGGCACAAAAATCCCATATGCCTCACAAAAGCTTTTGACTTGGTCGAACAATGGTTCCCACCCATTATTCCTCAAATCTTGCAAACGTTCTTTCACATCCTGTATCAAGCTCATAGCTTCAACGATGTCTTGATGCTTTCTTTGTAAAGAAAGTGATAGCTCATTTGTTATGCTCAACAATGTTATCAAAAAATGCATGATGAATACAAATTGAAAGGATTCCATATTTTTCATTAAACTCTTTGCTCCACCATGACTTGTGTTTTGACAAGCATCTTGACTTATAAGTTCCAGCACATCCACAACTGCCTCCCACATTTGGTATATACGAAGTAAAGTTTTGAGATGTGTGCCCCACCGAGTATCTCCTGTGTCTAGCTAGACTAGATTCTGATGCAACCTCTCCCAAAGCAGATATCAAACCATTCTCCAACTTCTCCAACAAAATGTCATGATGCTTTTCAATCAACACATCTTTTCTCTTGCAAGATGCACTAACAGTTGTAACTATTAGGGGAACATAGTTGAAGAAATCAACAATAGCTCTACTACAACTTGCAATAGCTTATAACCACCAATTGTAATCGGTGAGCTAAACAATGGACATAGAATGCATTTGGATTCTCATCTCGAATAAGTTTTGCAAGCCATTAAATTCTCCTCTCATATTTGAAGCTCCATCGTAACCCTGCCCACGAAGCCTAGAAATAGGTAAACCATGATGATCAAGCAAACCAACTAAAGCATCCTTCAATGTCGCAGATGTACAACTTGTGATATGCTTAATAGCAAGAAACCTCTCCATGACCTTCCCTTGATTGTTCACAAATCTGCATACCATAAATTTTGCAAAGTTAGAATAATAGTACAATACAACAATGTAAAAATTGTACGACTAAAAAAATATGTACAACAAACCTCACAATCACAGCCATTTGCTCCTTTATTGATACATCTCGAGACTCATCAATAAGCACTGCAAAATTTCTATCTCCAATCTCACCCTTAATCACTTTCGTGACCTCTTGTGCGCAAGCTTTGGAAAGCTCTTTTTGAATATCTGCACAAGTCATAACTGCATGCCCGGGAGCTATATCAAATGCACACTTCACTTCCTCCTTCTTATCCTTGTACCAATCCAACAACTCTTTGAAATTACCTTTGTTGATGGAAGTGGATGATTCGTCATGTCCACGAAAAGCTTCACCTTGCGCTATGAGATATCTTGCACAATCTAAAGATGCAGTCAAACGAATTTTGTATGCAATTTCAGCCTCCTTACAGTAAGTGCTCATTTTACTAGATACACTTGACCGTTGATTCTTGAAGTCATCGCACTCACCCCTTGCGATGTTGTGAAAACTATTTGGACCACCAACATGTTTATTGAAAGCATCTATAGCCGTCTTCCAACGAGAGAACCCAACTTTTGTAAATACATCATTGCCAAATGTGTTGGGTTGTGACGGTTTCTTGAAAAGAAAACAATAGAAACAAAAAGCGGCATCTTTTTCCATACTATATTCTAACCAATCAAACTTATTATACCATGATTCTTGAAAGGATCTCCACACTTTGCCATCCAATGTCTTTGGAAAGGCATGCCCAATTGCTCGAGTTGGACCATTTAACAAATATGCTCTCCTCACTTCATCTCTAATTTTATTGGCAAAATCTTCTATTGGTATGCGATGCGCTGGATCGGTAATAATTTTATCCGAATTAAATTCTAGTCGAGGTTTCTTTGGTTGAGTTGCGCCTCATCGGTTGGGGAGTACTACTTGAATTGCTTGTAAAATAATTACGCAAAGTTTGTTTCTCCATTATTGTAAACCTACGAATTAATTGATAATTAAGCAATGAGTAATGAATATATACCAAATTACTAGCTCAATTCTCAAATATCGTGAGCTCACCTCAACATTGTAGCTCAAGGCTCAATCGGTAGTGTATCGCACCAGAATCCCAATCAACTTCGAGTATATTGTAGTAATCTTTATCAGACGTCTGCATCCCAAATCCCAATCGGCTCGCAGACTGTTCGTCCGTTCCCAGTAAGGTCAGAACCCGTGCTTCTTCGCTCAGACTTCAACATATACAAAGATGTTAGCCAAGACAAAGAAGTCAAGGTCAAGACTCCTCACAATGGACGCCGCGGACCTCCGCTCCTCAAGACTTTTGATCTTCACTAATCACTAAGTGTCTAAGTTCACTTCTTGATTCTTCTTCAATCTTGAGACTTTCACTCTCCTCTCCTCCGTCCTCCGTCGGCCGACTCGGTCCGTCCTCCGCTCCTCCGCTGCCCTCCCTCCTCCCGACCTCCGCTCCTCCTCCCTCCTCCGGACCTCCTCCTCCAGATGGCTGATGGCGCCAGATCGCCCCCCCTCCGGCGTCCGTCGGCTCCACCTCCGGCGGCCCTCCCAACCGGCTCCTCGCCTCGGCCGCCCGACGCCTACGCCCTGACGGCCTCCTCCTCGTCCTCGCCGGCCGGCCTCCTCCGGCAGACCGGCACGGCGGCACCGAGCCACCGACGGTCGGCCTCCCCAGCTCCCTCTAGAGTCTAGATCAGGTTTGTCTCACACTCTCGCTCGATCTCGATTGAATGTGGATTTGGGGAATCGATTGAATGAGAAAGATTGAATGTGGACGGGGAGGGGAACCGATGGATGTGAGTTGGGCCTGGCCGCCTGGGCTTCGGCAAGGGCCAGGCCCAACGCATTTGCTGATTGTTCTTGCCCAGTTGCCCGTCCGAGTCTCCGAGACACTCTTTTCTCTCTTTCTGCAGCTTCTCTTGCACTCGCGTTAATTACTGCAGCTTCTCTTGCATTCAGCCGAGACACTGGAGTTGCATGCCGGGGGGGGGGGGGTCTGCCGCCGGTGGAGGGTGGGCTTCAGCCTGACGAAGCCCACCCGGTGGATTCGCCCCTGATCTCATCTCGAATGGTTTGATTCTATTCAACCAACCAAACAGCTGAATGACCTCATTTTCCGTACCAGATGATTCAGAACCACTCTATTCAACGAACCAAACACATCATAAATCTCGACCATAGGGTGTACACCCACACCTCGCACTTACTAAATTCAACGGAAACGCCTCACCTTGTAATCCTTTTGAGGTATGAGATTGGCATCCTCTACATTTTATAGGAAGCTTCGCCAATGCAGGAAACACAGGTAAATAGAAAAAGCGTCGTCACTGATGATGCTACATTGCTACTATCCCCGCCTCCCGGGCAAAGCGGACCAGACGACCGCCGAGTGTGAAAAGCAGAAAATGGAGTCTGCAACTCAACTACTACCTCGTCGATCATTGTCCAGTCCAGTAGTAATTTAGCGTTTCTCGTCCCGTAATGGAGTACCCTCTAGTCTTTAGAGTAGGACGTTTGAGAGTTTTGTTTGGGCATCCGCTTCCAGTTGAGAGTTTTGTTTGGGCATCGCTTCCAGTTGTGTGCTACAGGCGTGTAGACTGCTGTTTGTTTCATTCCCAAGTTTGACATGCCTTGTGCTAGGCTTCCCTTCTCTCTGTCTCGGGGAAAAAAATGGAGGTACAACCAAAACAATATCCAACGCCATGTACTTTTAGCATGTTCTATGTAGTTCTGAGAAGCAGCAACAAAATCTCCAAACAAAAGAATGAGAAAGGTACAACTCGGCTCGAGGGAACACATTTTCTAAGGACAAAGATCTACAGATCCAGACGCTGCTGCGGTCGAGGGAGCATCAACTGCGGTAAGTTAAAAAAGTCAGCAGCACGATTACAAAAAGTAGTCAGGGGTCTTGCGTGTTGTGTCCGGCTCGATTTGCCGCGGCGCTGGATCGAATTGGAGGAAGTTTTGATCCATATTCTCACCAATTTCTAGAATTGCAGCCATGTTACCGCACCGGTAACAGTAGTTTGGCGCGCTGAACACTGTGACAACGTTCTTTTCCTGTGTGACAATCAAACATAAGGCAAAGCAATTATTCAGATTTCCTGTCAGAAAAAATTTCAGCTTTGTGCTCAAATGCCCATGATGGAAAGGGAAAAAATCTATGTACAGAACTAATAAAGAACAGACATCCAATCAAGCAAAGTTCTCTCTTAGAAAACTGTGTCGTACATTATGTGACTGATCGTAAATAATTCAACCAGATGGACCAGATCCTGAATGTACCATTTGGCCAAGCATTCCGTTCCCACAATTCATAAGTGCAGCACTGCACCTTATCCATTTTTCCTTTGAAGTTGTACATAATCTAATACATAGATAAATCATTTGCAGTGTCATCGTTTTTCTAACAATTCACTTGAGAGTTGAACGGGCTATTAAAACTTAAATAACGAAAAGAAGTTCAGGTATTATTTCACATCACATGATCACTAGATTCAGTATCCCTTAGTTATAGCAACAAAAAAGCCCCAGAAATTTTATCAAAATGGTTTATCCTAAATTTAAAACGCAAATAACAATTTGATGAACAGAACTGTGTGGGGTAGGATGAGGGGTAGGATGACTGAAATCTAACACACTGGATACCAACCTGGCACCAATTGTACCCTTCCATCACAAGTTGGTGGGCCCTTGAAATAAGGCTAAGTCCGTTTGTATGGTTGAATTGCTGTGCGATATCTTGCCCAAATGTGTATCCTGCCCCTCTTGGTGAAATTCCCCACCCACATCGGTCATCCGGGTCAGACCACAAAAGATCACACATGGGTCCTTCATGAGGGACCTACAACCATTTTAGATAAAAGAGCAACAATATTAATCAAGAGTTAACAAAGTCTGCAGAATACAGCACACATCATTCTACACAAGGACAATTGACTCTTAGACCCCAAAAGCCCAATGAAGGTCAATTGTAGTTCGCAAACTGTACCAAGAAATTGATAGCAAACGAATTGCAGGTTTCAATATTAAGTCTATTTATCACTAAAACTGAACTAGCAAGTAAAATATCATGCAGAACTGGAAAATAGTGTCAATGAGATTTGTTTTTGCATTGCAGAATGTTTGTCTAATCATAAAGTAGAAAACCACATAAACTGCAATTAGTTAAGCAAATAATTCTGGAATCTCGATCTTCTAGTCTGTTTAACTTCTGAGTTCTTTTCCGACAGTATCCATTGCATCTTGGTAAAACATCCAGTTATACATCAGAAAATCTCAAAACCACATTACTGTAACTTCTTAGATCAACCCTTGTATATGAAGTTATCAGCTAATTTTGCTCAGAATACTATAGTGTATATCGTTAAAAAGTTATCATATGGGAATATGGGATCAATATTTTTGTGAAGAATGCCATGTGGCTCTGTGATCGGTGCATATGCAAGATAAATGGTTAAATCACATCCAATGGCAAAAAAGGGAGCTGCACACACTCTTCTTCCTTACTAAGCCTACACATGTAGCTAAAAAAACTATATAAGTCTTGAGGACCTGATCTGTTATCTCTACATATAGCTTCAGTGATTTAACACAACCGTTCTATTCTCAAGCTATCATGAACCTTACCAAAAAAAAACGATCCTTATCTCCAGTTCACAAGGAGTCCATGGAGTAGTCACAAATCATCGGACTAGAGGTGTAAAATGACCCAAAATTAGGCGCTAGTTCAGAGGTCATAGTAAAATGTTGCGTACCTCTTGTATGCGATCGAGAGCACGAATATTATCCAATGTATCCAATGATGGAGAGAGACCACCATGCAGGCAAAAGATCTACAAAATGGAATTTTCCTCTTTCGTCAGGTATACATGAAACTAAACTCTATGTCCATATTAATAGACTGACCATTTGGAGAAAAGAACAAACCTGGTTTTCTATAAGAGCGGTGAGAGGCAAATAATCAAACAAGTCCGTGAAGTACTTCCAAACATTTGCATTTCCGTACTTCCTTAAGCATTCATCATAGAAGCCATACCTGTTGCCAAACACTTCATGTCAAGAACACCCTAGCACTGCAGGTGTGCTTGCATTTCATAAAGTAGCCCGATGCAACAGAACACCTCAGCCAAAGTACACTTTCATGCCATGATATGATCATATGACCATTATAAAGTATAATTATTCTTGGAATATCCATCTTCAAACCCAAACCAACCATTACTCAGTTTTTATAGAGGGTTTACAGCAGTAAGCTAGCATTAAGTTATGTCACACAATTCAGCATATTCTAGGGAAATTATCCATTGCAAACCAACAACAACCTCTAAACTTACACATGAGCCACCATATTAGATTAGGGATGGAGTCAGGAGCTAGAAACCCTAGTAAATTATATATATTTTTAATCTGTGAGGCGGGTATTCACAAAAAAAAAAAACCATGAAAATGGCCCTCAAGTCCACCTAAATCTGAAGATCTCGTCTATACAAATCTCATGCAATGGCCTACATTAGATACTTCCCCCAACTAATTTTGTTCAAATACAAGTATATAACAGATGAAAATGAAGATTCTAGATTTATATTTTGACAAAAGAAATGAGCATATCTTTATTCTGGAGCTATACTTATATAACAAATCTCATGCAATGGCATACATGGGAGTTTCCACTGGATACTCCCCCCAAGTAATTTTGTTCAAATATAAGTATATAACAGATGAAGAAACTAAAGATGCTAGCTTTATATGACAAAGGAAATGAACATATCTTTATTATATAGCTATACTTACATAACAAAAAGAATTAATTAAGAATAAATGGTGAAGAGGCTACCACATCTGCGTTTAGCATTTCACTGAGCCAATAACTGCTGTAAAACAGACTATGTATCTTCAGCATCTCTAGTTCTTTCCACAAAATTGTAATAATCTTCAAGATACAATTCATAACTTGTAGCACCAGGACAAAACTATCACCATACACTAAACAATGGGATGGTAGTGAAGCAGGGTTGGTGTGGAAGCTACCAAATACCATAGCTGCACATCTCCCCCCACGGATGTGACTGTAGGCAGGAATCTTTTTACAGATACCGTGTACTAGAGATGAGCAAATAGATTTGAGAGACAGATATATGCATCGAATTTGGGCATGGGTATTTAATGGGCAAGGGTTGAATACAAAGACAATCTCTTATGGATATTTGTAATATATTTCAAGAATATGATAAAACAAGAAAAGAATATGAAAAACTGTGCCAAAAAACCACATCCATGAAAACATCTCACTAAAAACTGTTGCTGTGGGTCTTAGCATGTCACAACCTAAAACTAACAAAATTTTATAACAAAATTAAACAATACTAGTGTCACCACCAGTGATCGATTCTACCGGGAAATCCATGGGTCTTAGCATGTCACAACCTAAAACTAACAAAATTTTAAAATGTCAAAATTAAACAATACTAGTGTCACCACCAGTGATCGAAATCCCGGCCGGTTACCGGTTTTCCCGGCCCGGGCAGGGAAAAAAACCGGCCGAAAAACTTTGAATTGAAATTTGAATTTTTGATTCCATAATGTCCTGGTTTAAGCATTGTTATGCTAGATTATGTATTGAAACATTGGTTTTTAGTATATTTAGCACTTATAATATATAAAAGAGCCTTGGATGTTCTTTGGATGCTCCTTGGATGCCTTGGAGGCTTGGACAACAGCACATAGCATTGTCTCCTCCTCCTCCTCAAGAAGCAGTAGTCAAGGGCATGCATGGCGTGGCAATAATGGCCATGGCGGCGGCAGCGGCATAAGGCAGCAAGCAAAAGCAGAAGCAATCGGCGGCAATGGCGAAGTATGTATATTCAAAATGTGGTATGGATTATTCTCTCCATTTGCTAGAGTGTCTGCATTAGTTTCTGAAACATATATTCAAAATGTGATGTGGATTATTGTAGGTGATGGCTCCTAAATCGATCAATGTTTGGGATCATGGAGAGAGACTAGGAGATGCTGGTTGGAAGTGTGGATATTGTAACCTTAAGAAATCAGATGGATGTGTCACCTGCCTAAAAGAACATCTTGCTGGGAAACACAGCGATGTTATTACTTGTAGTGGGGTTCCGGCGGAAGTCCGAAGGCTCATACTGGCAAGTCTTGAAGAAGCGAAGGCAAGGAAGAAGTCTCTTAAAGATGAACGACTGCGAATGGAGCAAGCCGCAAGTCCGCCATCCGATGAAATCCAATACCAAGAGTCTGGTGATAGTAGCTCTCCGTCATCCGATGATGGTGCTGATGGTGGGACAGCTCATGATGCAGCACAAACTTCACGCATGCTACCCAGGATGAAGACCATGGTTGTCATGCTTCAAGAACAATTCATAAGACCTACACGAGGGCTAAGGGTCGTCAAAAAGATCAATCTCAGCCACATAACTATTTTTCCTATGAATCTCATGCTAGCTCAAGGTCTACTCGGACTTATGGACGTCGAGATACCAATCTATTACCTTCTGGTGATGATTCTCATTTGTCAGACATCTCTTCTGATCCTAGTAATCTTCTGATCCTAGTTCCCATTACGGTCTTGTATCCTTCAATACCAATGCCAGAATGGTTTATCAGCGGGTCGAACCCGAATATTACCAACAAAATTATAATCATTGGCTACAATATGCCCACGAAACACACTTGGGATTAATACAAATCTCACCTATCTCAATTTGAAGGACTTGTACTTTACGATAACAATGACTACATTGCACAACCTTCGCGTTTCTCGACAATGTATTGGTATGAATTACTACACATTATTGTTTTTAGTATGCTACTCAAGTTATCGTTCATTACCATTAACTTATATTTTTTATTATTTTACATGCTTTAGAACACTTTGACGACAGGACTGCTCCAGAGAGTGAAGCTACCAAGGAGGACTTTTTATGTACAACTTGAAACATTTTCTCTTTAATATTTGCATTATTCCAAATTTTAATTTGCTAATTACCATTTTTCTATATTTTCCGGTTTGTCCGGTTTTTCGGCCGTTTTTTCCAGTAACTGCCTGGTTACCGGTCCCGGAAAACATCAGTTCAAAAATTCAAATGCAAATTTTGGCCGGTTTTTTTAAAAATTCAGAATCGCACGTGCATTCAGATCGTCACCTTCCGGGAAATGCACCAGGAATGGGATTTCAATCCCTGGTCACAACTATTTCATGCTTCTAAAAAGCATAACCGGAATTACATATATCAAGGGAGAAGGTCAAGCAGCTTTAAGCCTATCACGATTATCATGTTAAGAGTTAAAACTATAATGAGCACACTTTATTCAAAAGTAATGAGGTATATATACAAGACATCATGGGCCACACAGGCCAACCCAAGACTAGATGTGCCACTTGGGCCAAACTAGCCTATACATATACTACAGTAAAAATTAGATACCTTGCTGCTAAGAGTCGAAGAGAAAAACAAATATGTGTTTCTGTTACATGGCCTTCTGATTAAGTGCAACTAGGGGTGAGAATGAAAGCCAAATTTCCAAACCGCAACAAATGGTTTATGCCAATTCAGACAGTCAGTGCAGAAAATAAATCACCTTCAGGCTTTTTTCCATGTGATTCGGAAGTTCAGAGTTCGGTCGGCTGTGGTATGTTTGGAGCCTGAACCAACCAAATACCCCGAAATGTACATTATTAGTTTCTACCATTTCATAATGATCCCAGCCCTGCTCTATCGGTTGTTCATCCTCCCATCGAGATTCCGAGCTCCTGGCCTACCTCGCATCGCAAATTCGCAATATCGGCATATCGCGGAGAATCTAGGCTGAGTACATCGGATGTGTTGTGCAGCATTCCCACGTCATAGCAAAGGTGAGAGATTCACTACTATGCTTTTCTAGAGCTAGGGATTTGTTTGATTTATCTATTATCATATTGATCATCATGTGAACAATACAATAGCCTAGTTGCTAAATAAACCAACTGGAATTTTATTAGGTCAACTAGGTCCGCTTTGCATTTTTCAATTCAATAAATTTGGTTCTACCAACACTATAAATATTTATAATTTGGGATGCAAAATTTTCAAAACTAACCAAACCAACAGAATAATCACCCCCAAGTGCAACTGAAAATCCTGAACGAGAGCAAACATGCATTGCAAACGTACTAAGACAAGTAATAATTACAAAAGAACAAGCGGAAAGAGGGGCTGTGTGTTCGTGGTGGCCGGTGAATAACATGCAAATGTAGTGTTGTTGAGGGTTTAAGGGTCCTACAAACAATAATATTGATATTTCTGTGGTTAACTGCTGCACACATAACCACTAAAATAGGCAACCTTTAAATTTGGAACTGTAAAACTTGAGAAACTATCTATGTCCAAATTCAACATTAGAATCTGCTTCACATGGTTACCCACATCCACTCAGATGTGAACTGTGGATAGAGATTTAAGTTCATGAACAATTGAACATCCATTTCCACCCCCAAGATAAGGGCCTGTTGCCTATCATAACCTTCAGCTTATGGGCTTTCTGAAGGTGAGTCTAGGCCTAACAGGTGGAGCCTTTTTACTTATCTTGTAAACCTAAGTCCATTAGTGCTACAGGCTGAAGCTAGTTGAAAGATTTTATAGCCCCAGTGATAGCTAACTTGACAAGATTAAGGTTATCAAGGGGGAAAAGGCCCTAAACGATCTCCAAAAAAGAACATAAACATTCAGCAAACAGTACTTACGGGGATCTCTTTGTCTGACAACATGCATGCCATTTCAACATATTACCAGTCTCCAACTCAAGGATAGAAAAACCTGTTCCGAAGGAAATCCCCGCCAGCGCCCATTCTCCGTTACCGGCCAGTTACCTGCCGGTAAATGGAATTCGGAAAAAAACCGGCTGGATTTCGTCAAATGGAATTTGAATTCGGGATGAAACCGCCGGGATTTTGAATTTGAATTTGAAGGATTACGGCCGGGATTTAGGATCCCGGTCCCCACCAGTAAATCCGGTAACCGCCTACCGGCCGGGATTTTGATCCCTGCTCCAACTAGGATACTTGGCATGACGCCATTATCTCACCCTTATCGGTGGCTATTTTAAACTTATAGAAGTTGAATGTCGAAAGATCAAAGCGATACAAGGTCATGAAGTACAAGATAACAACACAAAAATCAAATATATAAATTCTGTGTCATAAATTGCATCAACATTCCAGCAATTAGGTGACCACAAATCTAGTCCAAAATAATATTCTAATTCAAAAATGCAAGCATCCTGTTGTGTTTCAGCACGGAAGAAATACATTTAGATTTAGACAAGCATCATGAATAAAACTAGCCAAGTAAATTAAACTAAAGAAGGCCAAGAAGTTTTAGTGGCTCGAGTATTACGAAAAAGTAAAAAGCCACGGCCAGGAGATACCGAGATAACACATGTTCTAATCTTCTAACAGCAGAAACTTGTTAGTGCCTTTTGTACCACACAGTACTCTTGTCCTGGAAACAATCCATTTCTAGCTCAATCATTTTGGAGAGATGTACTAGATAATGTCCATATGCTTTGCAATAATTGCAATACAGAAGTACTACACTGAAATTAGCAATTGGCAACTGATGTAAAGTTTTCAGATTAAAGGAATAGAAACTCACACTTGAGTGATTTGTCTGCTCTCATGATTTCCTCTCAATATTGTGATTCTGTCTCTATAACGGACTTTTAGAGCCACTAATAATGTAACAGTCTCCACTGAATAGTAGCCACGGTCTGCAGAAAATGCTCATAAAATCAATTCAACTAACATATAGAAACAAATAAACATAATCCAAAGCAAAAAAAAATTATAGATAGAAAGAAAAAACAGCTCACTCAACAACTTCAATGAAAAAATAGCATTTCCTGCCACATGTTCTAATAAGCCACACAGTCCTGGTAAGCTTCACATCTCAGTCTCAAGAAAGTTTAATTGAATGGTGTCTTGTTTATCTAGCTCAAATTTGTGTTGAGATGCATACACATTTCATATTAATACATCAGAAGCATGTGCTCTAGACACATGGTTGTGACTCTTACAACATATAGCCATTCTGACATCAATTTTGACATTTTTGAGAATGCTTGTCGTGTTCGATTAGTATAAGCAACACGGCAGCAGAACCAAGCAAACAAGAATAAAGACAAAATCCTTATTTGTTGGTCTAACAGTAGACAACAAACAATATATTCCATTTAAATTCAAAGTTCATGCACATTTTCAAAGTTCAACAAACAATATATTCCTTTGACCTTGTTAAATAAGCAACCAAAAACATCACTTCGATTCTCTAAGCCACTATCAGTCTATCACTATAAGGAATAAGCACTCCAAGGCTACAAGGATGTCCATTGGTGTCCATCAGAAAAATATGGTAAATAGCAATTCCTACTCCACAAAATATTCTACGCCGTTAACATACCTAATCCAGAAAGACATCTACTCGTGTAATCAACGGAGCAAAAGGCTAAAATCGTGAAACAATGCTAGCGATCTATGACGCAGCAGTTAGAAAAAAACATGATCACATAACCAATCTATTAGCAATTCCACCACACCGGCTCCAAACCCCCAAGCCCAAACACCGCAGCGGGATCTAGCGAACTCACCACTCCCATACACTCTCTACGTGTCAGATCGAAACACGTCGCCGAATCCACAGATCGACCGGAGCCAAACACGTGGCGCGTGAGGCGAAGAAGAACAGAGCAGCGGGAACCTACCGACGTAGTCGCCCATGAAGAGGTAGTTGGTGTCGGGGGCGTCGCCACCGATGCGGAAGAGCTCGATGAGGTCGTAGAACTGGCCGTGGATGTCGCCGCAGATGGTGACGGGGCAGCGCACGGGCTGCACGTTCCACTCCTCCATGAGGATCGCCTTCGCCTGCTCGCAAAGCCCCTTGACCTCCGTCTCCGGCAGGAATTTGCACTCCCGCAGCTGCGAGATCTGCCGGTCCAGATCCGCGTGCGACGGCATCGTCGCTGCTACGCCGCTTCCCTTCCCTACCCTACCCTCCGCCTCAGCTTCCTCCGGCGCCGCCGTCCGAGCTACGGTCCCGCCGGCGAGGAGGAGGATGGGGCCGCTAAGGTTTCGAGGGGATCGGGTGGGGAGCTTGAGCTTGAGCTGGAGCTGGAGAGGGAGAGGGAGAGGGAGGAGGAGGAGGTGCTCATGCCTCCATTTTTTTCTCTCACCTCGCGTGTTTGCTCGTTGTATAGGAAGGATGGGGGATTTTTTTTTTCCTCGCTGTGCTGGTATTTGTTTTGGTTTTGGTTTTGGTTTGGTGGTTTGGTCCTCCTAAGAATATTTTTATGAGCTGTTTATGGGAGAAAAGGTAGAGGATGCGTACTTTCCAGGTGTAGAGACGAGAGAGAGACAGGATGTTTCGAATGAATTTTTGGCGCATCTTTTCACCTCTTATTCGTAGGAATGGTTATTCTTGGAAAAAAAAATATTACAAATATAGTATCATTACCGTACGATCATCGTACGGTGGCCTCTCCCCGCCCGCCAAGATAACCCGTTGCAGCACGATCGCCATGCGGGAATGCAGCCACGTCAGTCCGGCAACACACCTCAACCCGCCACGTCGCCCGCCCCTCCCCTCCCGCACCGCAGCCCCAGCCCCCTCCCGCCAGCCCTCCTCTCCACCTTTTGCACCAAAAAATGATGTATGTTACGTTATCCCGTCACCTCGCCCTATGCAGAGTATATAATCAGCTACCGTATATCTAGCCCTTGACATATGACATATAAATGATATTGAACAAACCTAGAAAGACTCTGGTGATGGATAGAGTAGAGGCGGATGCGCCGCTGCTGCTTTAAACAACCGCTTATGTTCTTCGGCATCGTCATTGCATAAAGGTGTGGTTCATTCTCTAAGATAGAAAACACCACAACTTTCGGGGTCAAGTGTAGGTAGAAAGACATCCATCTAATCATTTGCCTCCTCCATCTAATCGTTGTCCCCCTGTCAAATCCTTGTCCCCTGCATGTGCATGCATGGGAAACTTAATTAGCGCACGCGGGAGAAGGATTTCCTCCAGCAACGGCTATAAATTAGAGAGCGAGCGCGATTTTATTTCGCAGACGCTCGCTCTCTTGCTCTGTCGATTATATTTTTGGGGATATTTCTGCTTTATTAACAACCATCATTCGCAGGTAATTTGTATCTCTGTCAATTTTTCGTTATTCGTAAATTCTTTATTAACTGCGTACTTGAGTAGTTGTAATTTTCTAGACACGTCTATTATAGGCGTTCTGAAATTTTCGTGGGAATTTTGAAGTGGATGCGTATTTAAGTAGTTGTAATTTTGTAGGTATTTACTTAGTTTGACGTTGTTAGTCCCATGTAATTAGCGTTCTGATATTTTCGTAGGAAAATCATTTTGACTTTAGGAGTCCCATGTATGCTAGGTATTAAAGTATGCATGCACCATGTAATGAACACACACATATGCAATTAATTTTTTTATCAAAGGGAAAGAATAGGGATTAACTTGTATAATTATTGAGGCGATATTAATTAGTTATGAAATAATTAGTCGTAATAAATTAGTTTATCTTAATTAGTTAGTTTTAAAGGGTAGTTTTCATGGAAATCATCATCATTGCATGCAACCATTATCTCAGTCCGCGTTGCATTGTGCAAATGTTTATGATGCAAAGGACAAAGTGCAACATCATCACACACCTAGCAACTACTTGCATTAGTTGAAGTTCATCATCATTGCATGCAACTATTAGTCTCAGGTCATGCAAGCAGGTAGTTGCTAGGTATTCAAGTATGCACGCACCATGCAATAAACACACACATATGCAAAAAATTTTAGCAAAGTGAAAAAACAAGGATCAACACACACATGGTTTTTTTAATTGTCAGTATGTAGCACAAGTTCATTCGCAGTAATCAGTTAGCCCTAATTAATTTAGTCATGTTTAAATAGTTATATTTAATTTATACTACTAAATTAGTGTATATTAATTTGTAGTGTTAGTTTCATCATAATTTTTAATTTGCAGTATTTTATGGTCATTATCAATCTCCTCGCTAATAATCTGTCTATTTCATGTGTTGCAAGCCATGTATCTATCGGCACATCTACAATAATTATACGATGAGGACCACCAGTGCAAGCTGTGGATCGCCGGTGACGCGGATGGCCCTTCGCCCTGCTGCTTCAGGGGGGTTACTGGGAGCTAGACAATCACTACATCTCAATCCTCCGAAACATGGGCTTGTTGGCCCTCGTGAGGCTGGTGTCTGTTGGACGTTAGATCACCCTAGATGCCAGCCTGCTGTCGGCACTTTTCGATAGGTGGAGGTCCGAGATGCACACCTTCTACTTTCGGTAGGATGAGATGATGGTCATCCTGCATGACGTCTCGCTCTTGACCGGTCTCCCGATCCGGGGTGAGCCACTTGTTCCAGGTCCTCTGAGTGCAGACTGGAAGGCCGAACTGGAGCAGCGGTTCAGTCAACCTCTCCCAGAGCATGTGCGTGGTGTCCCCGGACTTGGCTGAGGCAGTTTAGTCATTGCCCACAGGGTGCACCTGATGTGATCGTTATGACGCACCTCCTTGCTTACCTTATTCAGCTCTTTTGTTAGGTCATGTTTCCAACCACATAGGGCAATTTTTGCTACCCCTAGCTTCGTCCACGTCGCCGAGTTGTTGGTTGATGCGAAGACTAGGCTGATGCCTCAGTGTAGCTAGGGATTAGCCGTTCTTTGCGCCACATACCAAGGTTGTGTGACGCTTTTCGCGGCGCGGCACTAGTGGTACCCCCAGCCTGGTCGTCTGCTATCTGCTTTGCAGCTATGGAGTTGTGAGCATTTCCCTGTTGGGAGGTCATCCATCGAGAGAGCGGTGCACCCGTACGCCCCCCGGATGGATGTGATAGACGGGCCCACCATGGGCTTACGGTGGATTGATGGCCATCTGCACTGGGCCACGGACAGACCAATGAGGTGCCACTTGTTGTTCCACAACAAGTTCGAGTCATTGCACAAGAGCAACATCATATGGAATCCATGGTATCCACAGTTCATGCACACGGTAGCGCCGCATGGATTGTCCATGCAATGCATCCGGGACAGAGGACTATGGACGACGGACTACTACCTGGTGTTCGCACATATAGTGGAGCCTTACGTGCCGCCGCGCGTAATACGACAGTTTGGTTTTCACCAGGTCGTGCCCTTCCCGGGACGGCAGGCTCCCACCGTGAGCCATACACATGTGAGTCAAATTTCATCCGAGTAATGTTTACAGTTCTTACGTCTTCTTTTCTAACATCAATCCTTCCAGAAATGCTGGCAATCGAGGTAGGGTGGGCATATCCATGACTGACGACCAGTCCAACACGAGTAGAATACGACATGGACGGAGAGGCCGCACTTGGAGGTCTCGCGTGAACAGCGTCCGTATGATGTTGAGACATACGGTGCGTACATGGAGTGGTATGTGCCACGAACGCACGCAAGACTCATCATTCCTCCACCGGAGTGCCCAGAGTAGGTGATAACATAGACGCACCAGCAGAGCCTCCGTCGTGCGTATGATCATCACAGCGCTTCGCGGCTTGATGACGTCGTAAGACACTTACAATCTCTGATCATTTCATTAGTGATATTTGTACTCTTCGTTAATGAACATGTTATGTATGTCACTATAGTTGCAGTGGGCGCAGCTCAGCTACATCGCATTGGAGTCCGCCATCCGCGGTCCAAACACAACACCGGCAGGGATGATGAAAACATTGAAGTACGTCTTTGCGTAGTTGAAGGATCTAGACCCGCCATTATGAGTTAATGGAATGTTTTGGTGATTAATGACAAATCTAAATATGAGACTAACTCTTTTGTCTAGTATTATTTTGTGTAGTCTCATTTGGATATAAAGGTGAAATTCAACGAGGTATGCAATCGACATCTTAATCTTATATATTGTTGCATTCCTCGGATCCAAAATATAGGTTGAACTCAACCATAAGTTAAACTTGAATATGTGCATATGTTCTTATTACACATTTGTGTATGCACACATTTAGGGGGAGTTCACTCTATATTTTGTGGTTTCATAAGTATTGATCCATATTCCATTCTCCTCATATATTAAGGATCATTACTTTGAAATAAATCCTTTGAGTATATAAAACTTGTGTAGTTCATATATACTCATATTGCTTTATATTCAATTATTTGCAATTGTGTTGTGGGACTAATGTGTGTGCTAAGATGTGTTCAATGCTTAGTCCCGGAGTCTGAATGAAGACATGAAAAGGAAATGCAAAGATGGTAAAAGATCAACATGGCTCAAGACAAAGGAGTCATGCATTCAAAATCTATTGAAATTTGTTTTCGAACATCATCGGTAGTTCAGATTGTATCTCATGAACTACATTGAAGCGGAACTTCGGAAAAATCGCGGAACGTTTTCCGAGAGCACTCTTTTGGGACTTAGCCAAATTTCAGAAGCGCAGTAGTTCCGCCATGATATGAGCGAACTTCCGATAATCGGAACTACCGCATGATAGTTGGCGGTAGTACCACACCTTTCTACAATAGCTTGTTTAGAAGCATTTGTTGCATGTATATCTTGATAATTATTGTTAATCATTGTGGGACTAATATTTTCATGAGTTGGATGAATAGGCTATGTTCTAGGGTGACGAAGACTTTGGATGGCATCATGAGTTGATCGTCATCAAGTCAAGGTTCAAGAAGAGGATGTATCGTGTGTTGATGCATAACAAGATCTCGAAGAAGGAGATGATCATGAGTTGATCGTCAAGTCAAGAGAAGACCCATCATGTGTTGATGGAGGTCAAGTAAAGGATGCATCATGGGTTGATGCATGTCAAAACGATGACCCGGACTTGAAGTGAAGATGTGCGCCATCAAGCTTCAAGAAGATGCTCACGGCAAAGGTATGACTAGCTAGGGCTAAGGATGTGTTCCTAGTCTTTTACCGGTCTTGGTGTTTGGTTGGAAGACCGGATTGCTAGTATAGGTTGCCGTACTATTAAGAGGGGTCTTGTCTAGTAGCTTGAGTCTCATCATGTGTTGATAGCTCAATCTTGCTTGCTCTAGCTCTACATGGCATGATGCTATTATTTGCGAATGTGTTTTGCAAATAGTTGAGGCTTATGCAGTTAATCCTTGTAGCATGTGACTATACTTTTGCGAATGTGTTTTGCAAATGGTTGAAGTCCATGTACCTACACCTTGTGGCATGATCTAAGTTTGCAAATGTGTTTTGCAAATTGTTGGGATTCATGCATTTTCTCTTGGCATGGTCTAAGATTGCTTATTGCTATTTTTTTGGACTTAGATCATGATAGTGGCTCTTTGGAGTTGTGCTTTTTGATTTGATCAAATATGTTAGAGATCAATCAAATAGGTGGGTTGTGTAGCCCTCTGAATAAGCTTTCCATAGAGTCCAAGATCACTCAATTCGACATCGAGTCAAAAGTTATGACATTTTTACCGAAAGTATCGTCGTGCTGAAATTGGGCGGAACTTCCGCCTGAGAACGAGAGGAACTTCCGATAATAGGAAGTTCCGCCATTTGTATCTGGAACTTCCGCACCAAAATTTTTAACGGCTATTTTTTGAGCCGTTA
This sequence comes from Hsuehochloa calcarea, assembly GCA_036346395.1. Taxonomy (NCBI): domain Eukaryota; kingdom Viridiplantae; phylum Streptophyta; class Magnoliopsida; order Poales; family Poaceae; genus Hsuehochloa; species Hsuehochloa calcarea. The sequence goes on along the minus strand of CM070603.1, from coordinate 25,655,825 downwards.
TGCACCCGTACGGCCCATGAACAGTAGAAAACGGAAGTTCCGGAGTTTGTACGGCGGAACTTCCGATTATCCTAATTTTTGGGGATTTCTGCTCCCAACGGCTAGTTTTTGTGTGTGGACTATAAATACCCACCTTGGCCGGTTGAGAGAAAATCTTTGGCATCCCATTTCACTCACTTGAGCTAGTGTGAGCTTCTCCTCTCAATTGTGCATGTGTTGCACCTTGTGAGCAAGGAGGGAGGTCTCTAGTTGCATGTGTTGCATCTAGAGGTGGATTTTGTATCCACTTGAGCTTGTGCATTCGTTGCACGTGGTGAGAGTCAAGCAAGGGGTTTGGCTTATTACTCTTGGTGTTTGCCGACACCTAGACGGCGTGGAGGTGTCGTGCCCGGTGATCTTCTCAAGGAGCTTGTGAGAAGGCCTGGCGTGTTGTGAGTGGTTTGGTGCTCGCCATCTCCGGAGTGGAGGAAGAGCAACCCTAGTGGAGTGAGGTGTTGGTTCGGTTTGGAACCGGTCCAAGTGTTGGACTTACCTCTGAGGTGTTGGCTTAATTAGTGGAGCCGGTCCAACGTGGTTGGGCTTACCTCAACGTGGATTAGGGAGACCGGAAGTCTCCGAACACCACTGATGAAACATAAAGTTTTTACTTGTGCTATTTTGAGCAATTTACATTACATGCTTTAATTCTTATATATCATTGTATGACAACGTGCACTTAGTTGAGCCTAGTTGATTTAGGTTTTAATTGGCACTATTAGTGATTTATATATTGGGCGATGCTCATTCACCGCTAGGTCACCTCGACTTACTAGTGAAGAAGAGTAAAGAACTTGAGCTACGGCCGTCGACGGACAACGCCATTCGGCACTAAGTGGGGGCATCGGTCACCACGACCATCTGCGTCGCGCGTTCCCCATCGGTCATCTGCGGCCAGAGCAGGGGGGGTAAGTTATGTACAAATCTACGTTTTGTTCTTTGGTTGTGCCTTATATTGAGCTAACATTATGTCGTTCTCCCGCCGTAGGTCCGTCGGGATGAATCACTTCTACCATCTGCGTTTGGTACACAGACTAGCGCTCCCCATTGGTCATCTACACTGCACATCCGGGAGGTACGAGATTCTCAACTTACGTCTAGAGTATTTATTTTGACTAACATCGTTCTGTCTTGTAGCCTACGGTTGACCGTGGGGGTGACGACCAGTTCACGTCCACCGATGATGATGATACGTGACTCCCAGCTCCTACCATGGACCAGTTCACGCCGTCAGGGTTTGGACCATGGCAGGGGTTTGGAACGTACGCATGGCAGAGCTCCTCCGGGTTCGGTGTCCCACCGTACGTTCAAGACCAGAGCTCCTCCGGGTTGGCTGGCACCCCGTACCTCCAAGGCCAGAGCTTATCCGCACAACCGAAGTTGTAGGCACCGTACCCTGGGAGTGAATTTATGGAGTCTGTCGCTCATGAATTCTTCAGAGGTGGCCCCAAGGTCGGCATGCCTTATCGGGATGACATATACGCCTACTAGACTCTGTTGGGCCAAAGTCAGCCTACAGGTCCACCCCAACCCACTCAGCAGTCTCCGTGACCCCTCCGATCTGACACGCGCTCTTTGGATCGGCTCACGTATCCATAGGGCATGCTCGGCGCAAAACAAGGACGTGCACGCGGAGGCAACCACAATGAGCATAGAGCGGTGGCTCAGACGACGAGTGAGCCATATTGTATATCGTGTTATGCGATTATGTTTTGGTATGCTTGTATTCATATTTTGTTTTGCTATATTTGTACGCATATTTTGGTTCTTACGTGTGTACTCCTACGCCATATTATATATCGACATCTCCAATGGAGTTGCAATGTAGCTTTTTCCAGACATTCCAAGTCACGTGAAATCATGACACCCTAATTTCTGAAACCTAAAATCTAAATTTTCGCGACCTAAATCCTAAATTTTTTAGACAATTTTATAACACATATAAAATTGATAAAATATTACACAATCAAGTCCACTGCGTCAGGAGCCTTCAAAATAAAATTTATAATTTTTTGAGCTCATTTCTACATTTACAAATTCATAAAATAGTACACTTATATGAAATTACGAGAAAAATTCTAAACGAATAAAATTATGGCAAATTTAGATAAGAAAGTACATTATGTCGGGAGGCTCTATATAAATTTTTATATATATTGAACTCATTTGATATATTTTAAAATTCCTACAAATAGCCATGAAATCCTAATAGGTAAACCCTAATTTCGGGCAGCAACGAAACCCTAATCAGGGCGTTGCCACACAACGACCGTGCGGAAATGGTTGCTCCACTATAGCCGTGCGGCAACGGGCTAACATGGCTGGCGAGGGAGGCTACGTGGTAGCGATGGAGGCGTTATCGCACGGTGGTCGTGCGGCAACAGCTGTCGCACCGCGGTCGTGCGGCAACAGGCTGACGTGGCAGGAAGGGAGAGGCCACCGCACGATGGTTGTGCGGCAACGGTGCTATATTTGCAAAGAAAAAATTGGGGATGGTCATTCCTGTAAATAAGTGGTGAAAAAGTGCCAATACGGCCAAAATTCGTGGAGGGGATGTTTGCGAGTTCTCGTATGATTATTGTATTTTTTTCAATTTAGTTCAAGCTCGGGCTGGAATTTAATTTTAGAGGAATTAAAGTGTTTGCTGCTAAATTCATAGTTGTTGAAATTTTAGAGGAATTAAAGTGTCTTCGGTAAAATTCAAAGTTGTTGTAGTATTTCTTTTTCTGTAAATTTCATAGTCATAGTAGATTTGTAGGTATTTTTAGTGACTAATAGTTGTTGTACTTGTATTGATTAATAAAAATATTCGTAGAAAGATGTGGCTTGTCGTATGACAAAATAAAAAACTTATTGTCATGAATGTCAAAAGCATTACACTTCTAGCTATTATGTTTGGAACATATCATGGTATCTGAAAAATATCTTAAGAGTAATTGAAGTGATTTATGCAAAATTCATAGTAATTTTAGTTTTTAGCTACTGATAATTGCAGTAGTTGTATAGATTAACGCCGCGACTAGCGCTCGAACGTACGGTTCGAGCGTTAGCGCCGTACGCCAGCTCCAATATCGGATTTCAGAAGATGTTCTTCAACCATCCATCTCGCGCGAGCGAACCTCCTCACGAACATCTCACGTAGCTAGGGATGGCAATTGTGCCCGATTACCCGCGTGCCCGCGGGCGAATACCCTAATAGAGGCGGGTATGGGCGTCTTTCTTTGCCCACGGGTATGAAAACGGGCACAATTCCTTACCCATCTGTAACGGTATGGGCATGGGTAAGCTCCACCTGCACCCGCTTCGCCCGATTACCCGTGATCTACCCACATGTGTAAGAAACTATGTTAATTTGTATTTGTATTTTATTTGTTAAACTTGATTAGTTGTCTTGTCGAACATGATATGTGAATTGTGATGAACTTTATTAGTTGTTGAATTCGTGATGCACCATTGATGTGTGAATTATGATGAACTTGATGTATGCATTGCTCGTGGGTAACGAGCATGTACGCGGGCGATAGGTACCCATGGGCGGTGATGCATTATTCGCGGGTAAACGGGTATGCCCGCGGGCGACGGGTATGGGCGAGGTTTTTCGCCCGTCATCCTTCGCGGGTATACCCGTGGGGGGAATTCGGGGTCGCGGGTACAGGTATGGGCGAGCACTACCCGTACCCGCCGCGCCCGATTGCCATCCCTACACGTAGCACATACAACATAAAAGAATAGATTCATTAAGAGAGAATTTGAATCGCAACAATTGTTCCAACAGGTTACAACATTTTTTTCAACAGGTCGCAACATATAAAAAACAGGACGCAATATTTTCTTCAACAAGTCACAACATATCAAAAAACAGGATGAAACATTTTTTCTCGACGGTCGCAACATTTTTTAAAACAGAACGCAACATTTTTTCAACGGGTCGCAACATATCAAAAAATAGTTCCCGGAAAAATGTTTGGAGAACATTGAGTATGAAACTAAGAACTTACCATTGGACGCCCCTAGCTCCCTCCAGAGCGTGTCCATCACTCAGAGCTCGTCTGGCCATGGCACCACCCATGGAGGTCATTCTTGGTGGCCAAGCGCCGTGGAGGAGCTCGCGTTGGCCGAGCTTGAGCACAGCAGCGCAGAGGCACGCCGGCGCCTCCATGCAACGCAGTACAGAGCCGAGGCGACCAAGTGCATGGCTTATGCGATGTCGAGCGATCGACGGCTCGCAGCACTGTTTGCCGCAGAGCCAAGCGCGGTGCTATAGCGGCAGCGTCGACGTGGTCGATAGAGGTTAGCTCAGCGGAGGGGAGATGTGAAAGCAGAGGGGGAGGAAGAAATCTTCTGGAGGAATAAGAGAAAAGAGGAAGCTGGGAGGAAAAAGGTGGTTGTGTTGAATGGGGGAAGATTCCAGAAGTGGACAGAGTGCTTGTAAGTATTGGGATGGTGATGCATTGGTAAGATCACTACACGTGGACGACAGATAGAGCGTTCGGTCTAACCCAGAAATGAAGTCCCGAGCCCAACCCGACCTAGGCCGCGCGGGGGCGGGCCACCCATGAACACCTTGTCCATGGTTTAGCATCGATCTTATGAATGAATGTTGGGGACTCTTCTAGAGTTAAACCATACAAAAAAAGACACGATGATTTTATACAGGTTCGGACCTTCTCCTGAGAGAATAATAATCATACTCTTGTGATGTTGTATTGACTATGCTTTACAACAGGAAAGAAATCACTAGAACTAGGGTTTAATGACTTCTGTCTGCTGATCCTGTCGCTACTTCTCTTGTGTTCGTTTTTCTCTGTCTACCTGCTTTACTCTTTATATAGCGTGTGAAGGGGTGGTAGTTGTCCCGTATCAAGAGGCGTCTCACCGTTTGATAAATTGTGCAAGTTCAGTGACAGTTATTGTCAAGGACTAACACTCCAGCGTCACCTTGCAGTTATGTCAGAGATAGATGTTTAATACATGCAGTTATCCCGAGAATAACAGCGCATATTAACTACTATGTGTATTAAACATGGCGCATAAGTGTCCCTAGTCATTGGGCTTACATGTCTGTAAGCTTTGTTAACCATAGAGTGGTCGTAGTTGGCCTGATCGTAGTACGTAGTAAGGCTTACGATTATGAGGTGGTCGTAGCAAATCTTACGACCACTAAGTAGTCGTAGAAGAACTTACAACCATAAAGTGATCGTAGTAAGACTTACGATCATAAGATAATTGTAGAAAATCTTACGACCACTAAGTAGTCGTAGAAAAAGTTACAACCATATAAGGTGGTTGTAAAATGGTTTACGACCACTCGGCTAAGTTTCTCCTTTATTATTGATACTGGGTATCCTTATGAATAACATAAAGATATTGATATCTATTATAACAATTACATATGAACAATTTAATTCATTGAGAATTATTATATCCTTGTCGCACCTCAAGCCCCTGCCAGGAGTAGGCTATGCATAAGAACCAAAAGGGTACCTATGTAGTGGCAACTATGATTGAGATGCAAGTCATGCAAAGTATTTTGGTTTGAACGCTGAATAATAAATAAAAAAGGTGTTCCCGACAAATTTAAGATGGTATATGGGGTATTACATCATCCTTGAAACTTCAAGTCTGAACTCAAAAGAAGTCTGCTATAGATAGTAACTTTGCCCTTTTTCCATTTTCTTTGAACTTATAGTTTGTTAAGGTTTTAACTTCTTTATGCCAACACAAACTAAATTTGAAATTACAAACGATGTATGCTAAACTAAGATTTACTTCCACAACTTATATGTTTTTTTCATGTTGGCTCATTGGTCGAGTCAAAGTGGTTCGCATGACTACTCTTAAATCATGGTTTGCGCTACATATTACCCGAAGACCAAAATGTCAAGTTTGTTTATACTTTTTAGTACCATGCCTTGTTAATGCGGTTTAATAATATCAACAACTCATAACGATTCTCTTAATTAAAAAGTCACGTTAGGAATTTTTTAAAGCAAAATACTTGGAAGTTGGCCAACAACATTGACATTAAATATCTAAATTGGTTGTATGAATAATACATTTGTCTTTTTTGAGATTTTTATAGCAGTATATTTTTATTAGATTTATAAATATATATTACAATAGAAATTAGTAGTCAAAGTTGTATTATAGATATCAAAATTGTAGCAAATATCATGCTACACCGACGACCTCCAGTTGCTAAATATGGTACAACACATCTACATTAAAATTGTTGTAAAGTTTTAGTTAGAGAATTGCACCGTAGGTCCCCAAACTTGCGAGGTTGTGTCACTTAGCTCTCTGAACTTGTATTTTACTTTCTCAGCCCTCTGAACTTATGAGGTTGTGTCGCTTAGTTCACTGAAGTTGCATTTTACTTTATCAGTCCCTTGAACTTATGTTGAAGCATTCGTCGGATGCGATGCCGGTGACTTCATCCCCTCGGAGTCTGGTGGACTCGTCGTTGCCCCGTTCTGGCCATGTTCATCATCCCCGTCACCTCACACTAAAAAAATGAATTTTTCGCGCCTGGGAACGCACCGTGCTGGCGTCTTCGCCTGAGCCCCACCGCTGTAGCTTGCTGCTGCCCTTGCCCTTGCCTTCTCTTCTCTTAGTCGTCCGTAAGAGAGAGAAATACATTCTAGTGTCAGAGTAGAAGCTACTCACCTTGCACGAAGTCCATTTAGCCGTTTGCTAACCGAAAATCCAGAGCAGATGCACAATACCTCTCTCTCTCTCACGGTGATTCACTATATAGTCTTTTATGTTAGCAAACGACCAAATGGACTTCGTGTAGGGTGAGTAGCTTGTGCTCTGATACTAAGAATATACTTCTCTCTCTCTCACGGCCGACTCAGAGGAGGCAAGGACGAGGGCGGTGACAAGCTGCAACGGTGGAGCTCCAACGAAGACGCAAGCACGGTGCGTGCGTTCTTGGGTCTGACGAATCTATTTTATCGGTGTAAGATGATGGAGATGATGAACACGGCTGGAATGGGGTGGCGACGAGTCCACCGGACTCGGAGGGAACAAAGTCGTCGGTGTTGCATCCGACAAACTTCACTTCAACGTAAGTTCAGGTGGCTAAGTGGCACAACCTCGCAAGTATAGGGGGATGAGAAAGTAAAATGCAATTTCAGAGCTAACTAGCTAAGTGGCACAACCTCGCCAAGTTTAAGGGGCTGAGAAAGTAAAATGCAAGTCCAGTGAGATAAGTGGTATAACCTCACAAGTTCAGGGATCTACAGTGCAATTTTCTCTTTTAGTTATGCACATTTGGTTTAGCCTAGTGTTTTTTTGGAAACATTTGTTAATACAAAGGAAACATTTAGTTCCTAACAAACATGATCTGAAACTGCGCACATTTTCATTCATATGTCGTGGGCTGTTTAGTTCTATATATCGTGAGATTACTTGTCAGTCCACCCTACAGTTTAATTATAAAGGTAATGATACGGGTCATGCGTTTGATTCAACTGAAAAAATCAAGCGATTATACATCCAATTGTCCCACACTCCCCCGTCACATCTCCACCACTTGTTAGCCCTTATCCTGTTGAGCCTTTTCATCTTTCTCTTCATTCTTTTTTACAACCAGATATTCATCCAATTATTCCTCACTCCCCACCCATGGGTCTCTCTCTGTTGCTCCGGCCAAACTACCACCGTTGAGCTTTCCGGCAAGCTATGGCTAAGCGTCTCTCTATCCCACGCGCAAGCACGAGAGCTCCTTCCTCCCTTCTCTGTCCACGCACGGCCGAGCTCCGTTGTTGATAGGGAGCAGGCGTCGCCATCGTGCCTCGTGAGAGCATTGGGGTGAGCCAAGTCAAGTCATCGGGCACGGCCTCCACAAGCACCATCGAGACCAACGGAGATCTGCCGATGTTAACTAGGCACGATTTTGCTGTCTGCACTCCAACACTACCGGAGGCTACCCATACCAGCGTCATCTCACATCCAAGGCCCAAGATGACAGCGATGAGTCCATCGTGGTGGTGATGAGACAGTGGTGTGGTCAATTGTCATCTCCTCATCTATGCTTTTGTGGGTTGTTGCAATAGTTAAATCAAGTTGTTGCAAATGTTTTCTTGAATATTGCACACTTGCGTGCTTCTGTAAAATAGTTGTTGTATCCAATTACTATTTTATTGCAACTGTCTTTTTCGTTAGTTGCAACAACAATATTTTTGTTGCATTAGTTGTGTTGATTTGTTACACAAGAAGTTTTATTTTGTTGTAATATTTATTTGTTGATGTTGCATGAGAGTTCTTATGTGTTGCATCATGGTGTTTTTTTTGCCATTAGTTGTTAATTTAGTGCACCATTTTTTGTTTGTGATTGTTGTTGCAACCTTGGCAAATTTTGTTGTGTGTTCATCTAATTGATGTTGCACCTCATTTTAAATTTGTTGCAAACGTATCACGGAGCACCGTTCGGTTCCTCCTCCTCCTCCCTCCCTCCTCCTCCGGCAAGCTGGAGCTCCGACAAGCCAGCGACGGACAGAGATTGTCCTCTCCCTCCCTACGCCTCCTCCATGGAAGCAGGCTGTGACTACAGGCGTCATAAGCCCGACGCCAACATCCCGAGCTCCAACGCCAGCCCATTGGTCTGAGGTTGCCACTGCTCGTGCTCGTGGGAGGTTGTCTGTCGCGGCCTCCTCTCCAGAAAGCTGGAACTCCAGCGAGCCGACAGTGGCTAGAGATCGCCACTAGAAACTAGCTCTCTGTTGCGCCAAATCGAAAGGCCAAAAATCCACCCCAAATGAGATATAACAGTGGGGAAAGCATACAATGGGAAACTTCCTAGCATGCGCTCAGGAGCAACATACGTGAACCACATCCGCAACACTTGTAACAATGTCTGCAACAATACTGAAGAATTGTGGCAGCAATGTCAAACAAATAATTAAAATATTTATTTTCACACCAAAATTGGATGAAACTATGAGTATACAATCTAGTAGCAAAGTAGTTCAGTAATCTCAAACAAAAGAAATTTACACTGTTACAAAAACATTGCAATATTTAAAAACACCAGTGATAACATTTTTAAATTACTCATGCAACAATTAGAGACATTGTTTTCAACAAATCAAAAATATTACACTAGATTTTCATAATTTATACCCAAAGTTTCTGATCAAAATAATTTAGAACATTACAGCGCTGCAACATTTGAAAATAATAGTTGCAATATTATGCAACCAGGATGCAACAACCGAAAAATAGATCTGCAACAACCACAACACCTAGGATAAATTCTTGCAACAAATAGAGAAATGGGTTGCAACAAATCCAAGAAATGCATGCAACAACCTTACTATAAAAATCCAAAAATTTTGCGCGTTTGAAACTGTTTAAAAATGCGGGGTTTTTTTAAAAATTTGTTGAGCTTTGTTGATATCCAAATTTCTAGGGTGTTATTTTAAACTCCAACAATATAAACAATTGTTGTAGTCTAAATTTAATTACAAATTCTAAAATTAAAATGCCAAACCAGGAATTCGAATTAAAATTAGGATTTAAAAAGCTTAGAAAAAACCAAATAAAAAATCGGTTTGTGTCAAAAACCATCCGACCCAGCTCGTCTTTCCCTTTTATTTTCTTTTTCTTTTTCCTTTCTGCTTTTCACTTTCCTGACAGGCTCATTCGTCCTCTCCCTTCTGTTGTCCTCTCCACTTGGCCTCCTCCTCACGCTCGCTCCCACACGCCAGCCTCTGACCCTTCTCTCCTTCCTTTACTACCCCGACAACGCCCAGCAAGCCGTGCCACCCATGTCGCCAGTCAACTGCTACCTTTCCGTCGCCAGTGTTATAGCCATGTTGTCCCCCACATCAAAACCATCCTCACCTGACTATCGTCTCGTCGCCGCCACTGGAGCCTTACCTCCTATCACGTCGTTGCCCGCCGCCGACGAGCACTGCTCGTCGCCGCCGCACTCAAGCTCGCCCCGCCAGCCTCCTCGCCTCACCCTCAAAGCCACGCCCCGGCATCCGCTTCCCTTCCTCTTGACCCCCCACCCCACCTTCTCCCTCACTGAGCACACCTAATCCCGTATCCAAGCTACGCGCGCCCACCCGCCTCTGCTTCTAGCCGCCGCATTCGCCAAGCCCCTTCGGGCGTTCAGTTGAGCAATTGCCACTACCACCATGTCCATCGCTCTCGCATCAATGTCCTCGCCCCGTCCCTCACCTTCCTTCCTTCTCCCTCGCTCAGAATCGATTGAAGGACCATGCCACCATCACCGCCCCCGAAACCGGCCGCCACCTCGCTCGACACCCTGGCCAAACCGACGAACTCCACCCCCAAACCACCACATCACGGCATGTTCTAGGCTTCAAGTAAGTTTTCCCCTTAAACAATTTTGTCCCTCCTCCTCCAGAGCACCCCACGTCACCTTCTTCCCCAATTTCCCCCGTGCACCACCACCACCGCCTTCTCTCTCGGTGAGTAATTCTCTGATTCCTCCCTACTAGAGAGTCCTCACACCTTCCTCGACCCTCCCCAACCGTTGGTTTGGTCCCCCCTCACCAGTGCGCCGTCGCGGCGGGAAGTCGACCCCACCGCCCTTGGCTCTCATTGCTGGTCCGCACCGACTTGCCTCCATCTCCTTTGACTGCTCTGATAAGACCCCCGCACCTCCCTGGTGCTCACGTGTGCCCCCTCTTTTCCCTTCCTTCCGTCTAGCATCGCCACTCCATTCGTGCCCCGCTCCAGCCGCCGCGCACAACCGTCCGGCCTCCACCAACTGTCTCAAGTTGCGCCACCGCCACCCACAAGGTCGCCTTCGCCATGCGGTTCCATTTTTCCTCTCCACCGCTACCACCGTCGACTACCTTGCCGGTGTCGTGCCCTCCACCATAGCTATGGCCGGCTCCTCTGTTTTGAGGCAAGAAACAGGGAACCCCTCCTGTTGCTTCCAATTCCTCCCCGCGTCTCTCTCTTTTCCTTTGTATGTATGACCAGTGGGCCCCGCCTGTAAGGGCTTAATTGACAAATGGTGTTTTAGGAGTAAGTGAATGACTATAGCCCCACCTAATCAAGTAACCACTCAAATTAATTTATTGGTAGATGTTCAGTTAGCAAGATGCAATTATGCTTACTAGGGGCTAATTAAGAATGGTCAGAGTTGAATTGAATAACTAGCTTAGTTAAATACTTCATTACATTATAAGTTATATTTGAAACTTCGATAGTAGTAGGGTACATCTTTAACTAGAGATTGCATTGGGTTAAATAGTGATTAGCTTAGGTGATTAGATGATAAATAGAAATGGTCATTGAGTTTTGTCATGTCAATGGCAACTAAGTTCAAAGAGCAAGTTTAACAAGGAGCCATATTTAAATATAGTTACCTTAAATGACATGAGGGCCTTAGGCCATTGTTATAATAAAGGTAATGAAGATAATGAGTTAATCAAATGATTAATCAAGATTAGTAAAATAATTAAGATAAATGGATATTGCAATTAACATAGACATTTTTATTAAGCTATAATTAACTGAATGACATGTAGGCCCTAGGTCATGGTCATACAATGATAAATGATAATAACGACAATACGTCAATGACATGTACACCCACTAGTAGAGTAGTAATAAAGTAATACATCATAACAACATATACTTACAAGTAAGCTCTTACAAAATTTTAAAATAGGTAAATTTTCGTTCGGTTCGTAACTTTCTTTACCAACGGATTTTCCGGGAGTCGATACCTCTCGCTCTCACTCCAGATCAAACGTTTACCTGGCCCTAAGTATAACTAGTAACCCAAAACCCCACCCTTAGGCCAAAAGAATAAGGTTTGGGTGTGTCTACTTTGGTCTGAAGTATGTCCTTCATTCCAAATATCCTGGATGTTCTTCATTCCATCTGAAGTATTTTCTTCATCAATTACCTTTGGATATACTTCATCTAAAGTATTTTCTTCATCAACTCCACTTGAGTACGTCTGGTTTCATCTAGAATACTTCCTTCTTTCAAGATATCGTTATATATGTTTAGTTTTGTTTGACGTGTTTTCTTCTTAAAACATGCTTAGATTTGTTTACTTTCATTTGAAGTATTTCCTTCATCTTAAATGCTTTGGATTTATTGGATTTCATATGATTGCTTTTAGACATTCTTGGGGTCGATCGTATTCCGTGTAGTTAGAATATGAATCTATGACGAAGCAGCAGTCCAAGACAGAACAAGGCCAAGGTTATCAGAATATTGAGCAAGGCGAGTCAACACTTTGATCATGTTGCACCTATTTTTGAAATGCAATTTATATTGTTTTAAATTATGAAATTGCATTGCTATGATTTATTCAATTATATTGACCTAGCTCATAGTTAATACATTAATGATAATTGAGTATAACCTTCTTATCCTTGAACTTGGACACAATCCTTTGTCACTATAGAACTAATGGTATACATACTAGTTACTAAGTCCGTATCTAAGTGTCATGCTTAGCCTTACTTAGATACATTAACATACGTGTAATAATTTGCCCCGACATCATACAAAATTTGAAACTGTATTTGGGCAATCGAGGTTGGAGTCTGGCGAACTAGAAAACTATTTCAAACAAAAAGGAAAAACCCATAACAAATTTTGACTCGGGTGGCTGGAAAGCATGGTGGGTGCTGGTAGCGAGCACAATGGAGTGGGTATAGGGAAGTTCCGCCCAAGTTAATAAAAGATCAAGTTCTTGTACGACCTTTCGTGTAAAACCAGTGCAACCATAAGTCTATAATGAGTACGACCTGACTAACTAATTTGTTCACCTCAGTGTAGCTTCGTGATTGGTGGGTGTGGTGTGGATAAGGGTAAGTGAGCCACTGAACCACACAGCGCAAGAGGGGGCCTCCCGGGGGCGCGGCCCAAGGAGGTGGAAACCTTCGCAGGTGGGGTTGCGTTGAGGAGGGGCATTGTAAATGCCTTGTGACAATCATCTTAGTCACACACCTATGGAAGTGTGTCAGTACAAACGTTATAAGTTGATTGTCTCTTGTGGGTAAAATGTGTGAACTCTGCAGAGTATAAAAACTATCTAGATAGCCGTGCCTACGATCATGGGCGGTGCCGAGAACTTACTTGAATTAACTTTTATTTTCATATAACAATTTGTGGGTGGAATGAAAAGATGAGTTGGGGCCTAGAGATTTGAGATGACCTGGTTGAAAACCAATGAGAAGTACGAGATGTGGCCTGAGAAAGAACATAAGCATTGTGTGGATGGAGCCACTCAGTGATATCAGAGGTTGGAGCCTCTACTACTATTCTACAACAAATACTCAATTTCATTAACACCAGTGCTAGTTAAAATGCTAGGTCTCAGGCTTTTCTTACTACTTAATCTATTTCAATAAGTATCTTTATGCAAACAAAAGAACCACAAGCCATTCCTTTGACCAGCCTTGCATATTATATAATTGTATTATGTGTGTTGGCTCGTGGAGTACGGTTATGTACTCATATTCACTCAATATTATTATTCATTAAGTGTAGGAAAGAAGACTATGAGGGCACTTATGAGCATCCGTCAAGACTGAAAATCAAGAAGGCCAAGAACTAGGTTGCGAGTCCTAGTCGATTGCACTTTAAATTCTGCTTCTACTATTGATTCTTTAAATGTATTTGGCATGTCCTTCCATTCTGAAAGTCAAAAGCCGTAAGGTTTATTTACACTTGATTATTATTATGCAATAGGTTTATATTTTCGTGATATGTGTTTGATATTCCCGTGTACTGTGGGCATTGGCTACTGATCGAGGGACTGGTGTCGTGAACACGAAAGATTCCAAATTGCAAATTTGGGGTTTAACACTTATTGAAGTTAAGCTCGGGAGAGAAGGAAGGAGAGAGACGCCCATACCACTGCCTCGTCAGCCAGTCCAAATTTGGTAGGGGCGAGGCTGGCCTGGCACCACCGCCTCGTCACCCCTTGGGCCTTGACCACCTCCTCCTCTGATCATCAACACCAACTCCTCCGACCATGGAATCGTCAGATCCGATGAGCACCGACGATAGTGGCGGACATACCCTACTTCATCTCTAGCCCCGGCAGGGACAAGGAAGGCAGTGGGGAGGCATGGTTGTGGAAGGCGGCGCTCAATTTGGTGGCGATAAAATGTCGATGGAGAGAGAGGAGAGGAGGGAGGGAGGGAAAGATAGAAGCAAGGAAGATCATGGTGTCGGTGGCCGGCCCCTGATGGCAAAACTCTAGTCGCTGGCGAGTCATTGGAGGAGGGAGAAGATGGGGTGCTCCTGTGGTGGGGAATGAACAATGAAAACTATGACGAGTGTTCAAATAAGGATATACTTCAGGTCGGCCAAGCAAAACGCTTCATCGAGCTCATGGGCCGTGGCTTCAATTGCTAGCATCCGATATCATTGTAACTTGCTGAAAATTAAAAAAACGTATTGAAAAATTTATCACGCGAAGGCTGCCTAATCCTCGACTTTGACCTCAAGCTTGCCTCCCCGTAAACTACTGTCTACATAGCGCACTACTCAGTACACGGGCGTTGGGCGATCGAGTCGCAGATAGGGATGGCAATGGGCCCCCATTCCCCATTCTTTGATGGGGAATTCACCAATTAGGGGGCGGGGTTGGGGCTATTTCTTCCCCCACAGGGATGCTAATATGCAAAGACAACTCCTCATCAAGTGAAGTGGGACAGGGCCATTCCCCTACTCCCCATCCCCGCTACCTGCATGGCCCCTGATAACTCTATGACATGTGGGCCACTAGTTTTTCTCTGTTGCTTCTTTTTGGGCAAAGACCTGCATGCATACTCCTTCTTTTTATCTATACCATATTGTATTCTCGTAAGATGATAACTTGAGACTTATAAACTTCGGTTGCATGTTTTGTAAATCAATTCTTCATAAATTTATTGTTAAGATAAAAGCCACTCAACCCTCTTTCTCTGTAGTTAATCCAGAAGGGTTAGACTTAAGCCCTATGAGTCCATGACCTTGTTTGTTGCATCTGTGTTATTTGATGAGAATACTTATACTGGTGAAGTTGCAAAAAGCAAGAAGGGCACAGAGCAGAAGGTAGCTCATGTTGCAATAAAGATAATTTTATGTAACTATTGTGTCTGTGTAGGAGAGGTTGGGGGTCCAACTTTCGAGTATGGGTCCCCGTGGGACCCTGATAACCCGATGGGGATGTGGAATGGGGGAGAATAGCACCCGAGGACGGGGATGAAAACGGGAACAAAGATTTTTCCTTCTATTAGGGATGGGGATGTTCCACTACTCCCCGACAGGGAATGCCCTGTTGCCATCCCTAGCTCCCTCAACCACTTCGAGGAGCTCATATCCCCCAACCCCTCCGCCACCCTCCCCGCCCTCGGACTCGCATCCGGTGAGCTCCTCTGCTTCACACTCTCCCCTGACGGGAACCAACGCTCGAGGCTCGAGCACCCTCTGGCGATCTTGGGCTGGATCTGCTTACGCACAAACTCGAGCTAGGCGATGGGCGGCGGCGGCGGAGAGGCGAGCGCAGTGGAGGGCCTACTGGAGGCGGACGCGAGGAAGCGGTCTAGCTCATGGAGTCGCGGTCGACGAGCGTGCGGAGGAAGTCAGCGCGCGCCTCTCCCTCTCTTGGTTGTTGCTTCGCGTTGCAGCTACTGTGCTTCGTGCGATGGAAAGCTGCGGCCGTAGACGTCCTCTCCCTTGCTGCTTGCTCTGGTGTCTTCCTCTCAAGATCTCTGCTTCTTTCTTCGTTTCTTCTTTTTTTCGTCGGCCTGTCCTCTTCCCCACTTCTTGCTCCGTCGGTCGGGTGCTGCTGTGCCGGCCGCTCTTTGCAGTCCGTGCCGCCGCAACGAGAGCAGACCTTCGACCCCGCCTCTTTGCTCACGACGACTCCTCCCTCTTGCCCTCCGACCCCGCTGCGGTCGCCCACCTGCCCTCGACCGATCATTGCAGTCATTTACTACTTGACTGGCAAGCCCGCTCGGGTCAGCTCGAGCTTTGTTTCGAGCCAAACCTTTCTTCTAACTCATTTTCGAATCGAGTCAAGCTGAGCTGAACTCACTGTTTATTCAAGCTTGTACAAACATAGTTTAAACAGACTCGGCTTGGATCGGATCGTTTCACCCTGGCACCTACCAAAAGCAAACCAACCCAAACCAAAACCAATCCTTCCTTCGGTCCTTCCCTTGCACGGTTAAACCCTCATCGCCGATCACCACGCTGCGCTCCAGTACACACCAAACCCCAAGCCCCCCAATGGACGAGGCGACGAAGCGGAAGCACCCGCCGGGCGCCCGCCCCGCGCGACGCAAGGTGGTGGAGGAGCCCTACGACCCCGCGCGCCTCCCCCCGCCGTGGCGGCGGCGTCGGCGCCTCCCTCCCACCTCGTCGGCGCCATCGTCGAGAAGGGCTTCTCCGCCGCCGCACCCTCCTCCGCGCCACACCCCACCGTCCTCCCCTTCCCCGTCGCCCGCCACCGCTCCCACGGCCCCGTAAGCCGCCGCTGTCCTCCCTCCTCCAAACCCTAGCCCTAAACCCGCTCCCGTTCGCTTCGCCTAGTGCTTGCTTGTACTCTCCGACTGACTAACTGCTCTTTTGCAGCACTGGAATCCCGCGGCGAAGGATGCCGGCAGGGCGGAGGGGGACGAGGACGAGACGGACTACCAGCCGGTGGCCGCCGCGGCCGGCCCGGTGAGGAGGAAGGAGAGGAAGGGCATGGATTTCAGCCAGTGGCGAGACTTCATCAAGATTAGTAAAATAATTAAGATAAATGGATATTGCAATTAACATGGACATTTTTATTAAGCTATAATTAACTGAATGACATGTAGGCCCTAGGTCATGGTCATACAATGATAAATGATAATAACGACAATACGTCAATGACATGTACACCCACTAGTAGAGTAGTAATAAAGTAATACATCATAACAACATATACTTACAAGTAAGCTCTTACAAAATTTTAAAATAGGTAAATTTTCGTTCGGTTCGTAACTTTCTTTACCAACGGATTTTCCGAGAGTCGATACCTCTCGCTCTCCTCCGGATCAAGCGTTACACGGCCTAAGTATAACTAGTAACCCAAAACCCCACCCTTAGGCCAAAAGAATAAGGTTTGGGTGTGTCTACTTTGGTCTGAAGTATGTCCTTCATTCCAAATATCCCTGGATGTTCTTCATTCCATCTGAAGTATTTTCTTCATCAATTACCTTTGGATATACTTCATCTAAAGTATTTTCTTCATCAACTCCACTTGAGTACGTCTGGTTTCATCTAGAATACTTCCTTCTTTCAAGATATCGTTATATATGTTTAGTTTTGTTTGACGTGTTTTCTTCTTAAAACATGCTTAGATTTGTTTACTTTCATTTGAAGTATTTCCTTCATCTTAAATGCTTTGGATTTATTGGATTTCATATGATTGCTTTTAGACATTCTTGGGGTCGATCGTATTCCGTGTAGTTAGAATATGAACCTATGACGAAGCAGCAGTCCAAGACAGAACAAGGCCAAGGTTATCAGAATATTGAGCAAGGCGAGTCAACACTTTGATCATGTTGCACCTATTTTTGAAATGCAATTTATATTGTTTTAAATTATGAAATTGCATTGCTATGATTTATTCAATTATATTGACCTAGCTCATAGTTAATACATTAATGATAATTGAGTATAACCTTCTTATCCTTGAACTTGGACACAATCCTTTGTCACTCTAGAACTAATGGTATACATACTAGTTACTAAGTCCGTATCTAAGTGTCATGCTTAGCCTTACTTAGATACATTAACATACGTGTAATAATTTGCCCCGACATCATACAAAATTTGAAACTGTATTTGGGCAATCGAGGTTGGAGTCTGGCGAACTAGAAAACTATTTCAAACAAAAAGGAAAAACCCATAACAAATTTTGACTCGGGTGGCTGGAAAGCATGGTGGGTGCTGGTAGCGAGCACAATGGAGTGGGTATAGGAAGTTCAGCCCAAGTTAATAAAAGATCAAGTTCTTGTCACGACCTTTCGTGTAAAACCCGGTGCAACCATAAGTCTATAATGAGTGCGACTGACTAACTAATTTGTTCACCTCGGTGTAGCCGTGATTGGTGGGTGCGGTGTGGATAAGGGTAAGTGAGCCCTTTGAACCACCTACAGTAGAAGGGCCTCCAGGCGCGGCCCAAGGAGGTGGAAACCTTCGCAGGTGGGGTTGCGTTGAGGAGGGGCATTGTAAATGCCTTGTGACAATCATCTTAGTCACACACCTATGGAGGTGTGTCAGTACAAACGTTATAAGTTGATTGTCTCTTGTGGGTAAAATGTGTGAACTCTGCAGAGTATAAAAACTATCTAGATAGCCGTGCCTACGATCATGGGCGGTGCCGAGAACTTACTTGAATTAACTTTTATTTTCATATAACAATTTGTGGGTGGAATGAAAAGATGAGTTGGGGCCTAGAGATTTGAGATGACACAGTTGAAAACCAATGAGAAGTCGAGATGTGGCACGAGAAAGAACATAAGCATTGTGTGGATGGAGCCACTCAGTGATATCAGAGGTTGGAGCCTCTACTACTATTCTACAACAAATACTCAATTTCATTAACACCAGTGCTAGTTAAAATGCTAGGTCTCAGGCTTTTCTTACTACTTAATCTATTTCAATAAGTATCTTTATGCAAACAAAAGAACCACAAGCCATTCCTTTGACCAGCCTTGCATATTATATAATTGTATTATGTGTGTTGGCTCGTGGAGTACGGTTATGTACTCATATTCACTCAATATTATTATTCATTAAGTGTAGGAAAGAAGACTATGAGGGCACTTATGAGCATCCGTCAAGACTGAAAATCAAGAAGGCCAAGAACTAGGTTGCGAGTCCTAGTCGATTGCACTTTAAATTCTGCTTCTACTATTGATTCTTTAAATGTATTTGGCATGTCCTTCCATTCTGAAAGTCAAAAGCCGTAAGGTATATTTACACTTGATTATTATTATGCAATAGGTTTATATTTTCGTGATATGTGTTTGATATTCCCGTGTATTGTGGGCATTGGCTCTTGATCGAGGGGTAGTGCGTGATGAACGAAGATTCCAAATTGCAAATTTGGGGTTTAACACTTATTGAAGTTAAGCTCGGGAGAGAAGGAAGGAGAGAGCGCCCATACCTGCTGCCTCGTCGGCCAGTCCAAATTTGGTAGGGGCGGTGGCACAGCACCACCGCCTCGTCACCCTTGGGCCTTGACCACCTCCTCCTCGATCATCAACACCAACTCCTCAGACCATGGAATCGTCGGATCCGGTGAGCACGCAAGCGATAGTGGCGGACATACCCTACTTCATCTCTAGCCCGAGTAACAAGGAAAGCGGTGGGAGGCATGGTTGTGGAAGCGGCTCAATTTGGTGGCGATAAAATGTCGATGGAGAGAGAGGAGAGGAGGGAGGAGGAAAGATAGAAGCAAGGAAGATCATGGTGTGGTGGCCCACGGCAACAAAACTCTAGTCATTGGCGAGTCATTGGAGGAGGAGAAGATGGGGTGCTCTGTGGTGGGAATGAACAATGAAAACTATGACGAGTGTTCAAATAAGGATATACTTCGGTCGGCCAAGCAAAGCGCTTCATCGAGCTCATGGGCGTGGCTTCAATTGCTAGCATCCGATATCATTGTAACTTGCTGAAAATTAAAGCGTATTGAAAAATTTATCACGCGAAGGTGCCTAATCCTCGACTTTGACCTCAAGCTTGCCTCCCAGTAAACTCATCTACATAGCGCACTACTCAGTACACGGGCGTTGGGCGATCGAGTCGCAGATAGGGATGGCAATGGGCCCCCATTCCCCATTCTTTGATGGGGAATTCACCAATTAGGGGGCGGGGTTGGGGCTATTTCTTCCCTCACGGGGATGCTAATATGCAAAGACAACTCCTCATCAAGTGAAGCGGGACAGGGCCATTCCCCTACTCCCCATCCCGCTTCTGCATGGCCTGATAACTCTATGACATGTGGGCCACTAGTTTTCTCTGTTGCTTCTTTTTGGGCAAAGACACGCATGCATACTCCTTCTTTTATCTATACCATATTGTATTCTCGTAAGATGATAACTTGAGACTTATAAACTTCGGTTGCATGTTTTGTAAATCAATTCTTCATAAATTTGTTGTTAAGATAAAAGCCACTCAACCCTCTTTCTCTGTAGTTAATCCAGAAGGGTTAGACTTAAGCCCTATGAGTCCATGACCCTGTTTGTTGCATCTGTGTTATTTGATGAGAATACTTATCTTGGTGAAGTTGCAAAAAGCAAAAGGCGCAGGCGAGAAGGTAGCTCATGTTGCAATAAAGATAATTTTATGTAACTATTGTGTCTGTGTAGGAGAGGTTGGGGGTCCAACTTTCGAGTATGGGTCCCCGTGGGACCCTGATAACCCGATGGGGATGGGAATGGGGAGAATAGCACCGGGGCGGGGATGGCAGGAACAAAGATTTTCCTTCTATTAGGGATGGGATGTTCCACTACTCCCAGCGGGAATGCCTGTTGCCATCCCTAGCTCCCCTCAACCCTTGAGGCTCATATCCCAACCAGCTCCGCCACCCTCCCCGCCCTCGGACTCGCATCCGGTGAGCTCCTCTGCTTCACACTCTCCCCTGACGGGAACCAACGCTCGAGGCTCGAGCACCCTCTGGCGATCTTGGGCTGGATCTGCTTACGCACAAACTCGAGCTCGGCGATGGGCGCGCGGAGAAAGCGGCCGATGGAGGGCCTCTGGAGGCGGGCGCGAGAAGCGGTCTAGCTCATGGAGTCGCGGTCGACAGCGTCGCGGAGGAAGTCGTGGCGCGCCTCTCCCTCTCTTAGTTGTTGCTTGGCGTTACGACTCACGTAGCCGTGCGATGGAAAGCTGCGGTAGTGGGCGTCCTCTCCCTTCTTTGCTCTCTGTGTCTTCCTCTCAAGATCTCCTTCTTTCTTCGTTTCTTCTTTTTTCGTCGGCTGTCCTCTTCCCCTTCTTGCTCAGTCGGTCGGTCTTTCTTTGTGCGGCCGCTCTTCTGATCCGTCTGCCCCGCGGAAGCGGACCGACCCGCCTCTTTGCTCACGGCGACCCCTCCCTCTTGCCCTCAGGCCCACTGCGGTCGCCCACCTGCCCTCGGCCGTTCATTGCGGTCATTTACTACTTGGTGGCAAGCCGCTTCAGTCAGCTCGAGCTTGTTTGAGCCAAACCTTTCTTCTAACTCATTTTGGTCGAGTCAAGCGAAATTTGAACTCACTGTTTATTCAAGCTTGTACAAACATAGCTTAAGCAGACTCGGCTTGGATCGGATCGTTTCACCACAGCACCTAGGGATGAAAGTGGATCGGATATTTTAAAGTCCGATCGGATGACAACGGTCCGGATAGTCTCGGATCGGATTTTTGTCCGGATAATTTTCGGATCGAAGCGGATTGGATTTTTTACTCGGAAGCGAAGCGAATATGGTAATGGTAGTATCCGGCGGATACGGATCGATACGGATAATCGGATAATACAATCGGATATCCGGAAAATCGGCCCGACCGCGGCCTCCGCGTACGAGCCATAGCCCCCAAGCCCATTGGCCACCACTAGGGCCTAGCCGCCACCACCGGCGGCGACACCATCCTCCACTCCACATCTACGGGACTACGCCTAGGGTTCCCCGTCCCAATCCGTTCCCCATTCCATTCGGTTCTTTGCTCTCCCATTCTCCATTTCTCCTCTGGTGAGGCTGTGACCTCTGTCCTCCTCCTTCACGCCTCCACGGCTCCACATCTCAAGCGCGGCGCCGGCCGTAGCAGCGAGCCTTCGACGCCGCCCTCGCCCGCCCGTCGGCCACCTCCCTGTGGTGGGCTCCCCCTCCCGGCCTCCTGTCGGCTTCCCCTCCACGGCGCCGGCTCCCCCAGCCATGCAGCCTTCATCCGGTCCTCAGGGCCTCGGGCTCGACCTCTCCACTCGCCCCACCCACGCCATCCGGTCCTCGAGCTCGACCTCTCACTCGCCCCACAGCCCGCCGCCGTCCTCGCCCGAAGAAGGTGGCGCCGCCACTCGCCCAGCCGCCCCTCCCACTCCGCTGGGAGGCTGGCTCCTCCGGGCCCGGCCTCACTGTCGTGTCGGCTCCCCCATGCCGCCGCCATCTAGTCCTCGGGCTCGACCTCTCCACTCGCCCCCAGCCCCCACGCCGTCCTCGCGAAGAAGGTGGCCCGCCACTCGCCCATGCGTGGCCACCTCCACTCTTGGCCAGCTGGCTCCTCGGCCGGGCCCGGCCTCCCACATCGGCGCCGGCTCCCCACTTGCCGCCACCATCTGGTCCACCATCACCGGGAATTAGGCATACCTCTACTTTCAGCGTGGCGACCATTATGTGCTTGGCTATTAGGTGTAATTGTGTAAACTCGAAAATAGACTATGATTCTTTGCTTGTGAGTTGTGACAATGTAGATACAGGGTATCAAGCTGCGCTGCGTGATTTACGGTTGTTAGAAGATAGAATGCTTCTTTATACAGATTACGACTTTCCTGATGCTATATAATGTTGGAGCTTGAAGGCAGAATGTTTCCGTCTACCGCCTTGTTTGATGTTTGTTCTATAGACACACAAAATTTGCTTATGGATAATATGGATTTGTAGTGGTATTGTAGTATGAATCTTGATGTAGTAGATTGTTGTTTATTAATATACATGCCTCATTGATTGATTGATATCTTATGTATTCCCTCCACTATCTTGTGCTAGATTTGTGATGGAATGCATAGCTGAAGTAGTAGTGCAAGTGTAAGCAATACATCTCTGCTTTGCTAGTGCCACAACCACGACCAACTTCTTTGCTACAAATGATCCAAGTCTTTGGTGCATTGGTGCCAAGGAATGAAGTTGATTTGTTGGTGAGGCGGGTGTCGAGGCCGACATTCTGCTCCTCTTGCGAAGAGAGCAAAAAGTGCACTCTAATGTTTGGGAGCACTACACAAATATGAGAAAAGAAGGAATGATTGGATGGCAAGATGATTCTGATATTGGGCTAAATGCAACAAGTGCGAGTCTGAAGCTCGTTGTGAGAGTTCAAGAGGAACATCAGTCTTTGGAATCACTTGGGTAGCAAGCACCAAATCAAGGAGGCCAGTGACTTCTAAAATTGATGAAGAGTGGAGATGGCAATGACTTTGCATCTATTGAGACTTATAGGTATGATGAGGTGTGATAGTTTGAAAAAATTATATTTGGCAATTATTATGCATGAATATCCTTTTAATATTGTTGAGCACAGTACTTTGTGGACTTTATCAAGTCAACTGCGCCTAGTTTTCCAATTAAGAGCCGCATTCTTTGTCGGAAAAGATATATTGAATATCTTTGTAGAGGAAAAGAAGAAGTTGTATGATTACTTCAAAACACTTGCATGTCGCTTTAGTACAACTATGGACATGTGGACATCAAACCAAAATAAAGGTTACATGTATCATTTGTGCATTGGATAGATGACAATTGGAACATGCGAGAAAAGAATTATTAAGTTTATGCATGTAGAAGGACACCATTCGGGAAGAAACCGGTCGCATAGGTTTCATGATAGTGTAGTGGATTTGGAATCTTGATAGAAATTGCTTGCCCTTACTTTGGATAATGCATCAGCCAATGATGTATGTGCTAAGGGGTTAGTACTAAAACTCAATAAGTCAGCTCCCTTGATTTGTGATGGTATCTTTTTTCATGTGAGATGCTTGAATCATATTTTGAACCTTGTTGCCCAAGACGGCTTGAAGCAAATTGCACCAGCTATTGCAAATATCAGAAATACAATTGCAATTGTGAAGAACTCTCCATTGCAGTATGAGGAATTTATGAAGTGTGCATCAGAATGTGACTTAGATGTGACACATGGTCTCCCATTGGATGTTCCAATAAGGTGGAACTCCACATATCTTATGTTGAAGCAAGCTATTTACTATAGGCATGCTTTTGGTAGGCTTTTTCTTCGACATAGAAGCAAATATATGAGATGTGCACAGCTATTGAAAATTGGACTATGGCAAAATCTTTATGTGCATGTTTGAAGAGATTTTATGATGCTACTGAGATCTTCTCTGGCACTAAATATCCAACAGCAAATCTATTTTTCAATACTTTTTGCAAGATTAAGCTTTCCATTGCAGACTGGTGTGATAGCCCTGAGCCTATTATATCTTCTATGGCTCATTCCATGCAAATTAAGTATAATAAGTATTGGGAAAAGTCCAACATGGCTCTAGCTGTAGCATGTTTTTTTGATCCTAGATACAAGACAAAGCCGGTACACTATTTTGCAGATAAGATCTACCATGACAATGCTCCAGAAGAAGTTGGTAGATTCATGAGTGTTATTAACCAGTTGTTCGGACTTATGTCCGATCCACGTGTAACGAAGAAGACAACAAGCTGCAAATGTGCAAGCAGTTGATTCTCAACCATTAGACCAAGAGGTTGAGGATGAGGAGAGTGATGATGATCTTGATCTTGATCTTGAAAGGTTCTTGCATGGCGGATAGTCTTTGTAGGTCAAGGTACCAAAGCTGAGTTGGAAGTGTACATGGAACAACCACTAGTGAAATGTAAAACAAAAGGCAAAATCTTATTTGATGTCTTGTCATGGTGGAAGCTCAAAAAGTGAGCTCCCTATTCTCTCTCGACTTCTTGCGTGATGTTTTATCTATTCAAGTGTCATTGTTGCTTGGTCGACTTTTAGTCTTGGCCAGACGTGTTGTCGATCCATTTATGATCGCCTTGATCTGAGAAATCGTGCAAGCTTTGATTTGTACCAAGATTGGGCTGCAGCGTCTCGAAAAGGTATCTTGAGTTCTACATTTGTGTTTGATTGGTTTATGTGTAGTATGTGAGATCTTTGAGCATAATTAATCTTTTCACATGAAGGTGGAGATATTGGTGGATCTATCCTCATTTGAGATGGACATGGAGGGCATTGAGCGATGCTTGAGAGCTTGGCAATGGTTTCTGTTTTTTTACCTAACTATCTAACTCATTGGCTTAATTTAATGTTGCCTTGATAAGCGATACTCATTGATTTACAACTTGTAGTTGCGAGAACACGAGGATATGGATGATTTGGAGGGCGTGTTGGAGGACATGGATGAGTGACCAATCACTAGGTAAATCTCCATATCACTTACTTTAGAATTGTAGAATCATAGTTAGTGTGGAAATTCTATTCACTAGTTTTATGATGAACTAAGTTTTATGTATGTTGACTTGTGAGTTATGAGTTTTATGACTTATGAGTTCGTTTCACCCTGGCACCTACCAAAAGCAAACCAACCCAAACCAAAACCAATCCTTCCTTCGGTCCTTCCCTTGCACGGTTAAACCCTCATCGCCGATCACCACGCTGCGCTCCAGTACACACCAAACCCCAAGCCCCCCAATGGACGAGGCGACGAAGCGGAAGCACCCGCCGGGCGCCGCCCCGCGCGACGCAAGGTGGTGGAGGAGCCCTACGACCCGCGCGCCTCCCCCGCCGTGGCGGCGGCGTCGGCGCCTCCCTCCCACCTCGTCGGCGCCATCGTCGAGAAGGGCTTCTCCGCCGCCGCACCCTCCTCCGCGCCACACCCCACCGTCCTCCCCTTCCCCGTCGCCCGCCACCGCTCCCACGGCCCCGTAAGCCGCCGCTGTCCTCCCTCCTCCAAACCCTAGCCCTAAACCCGCTCCCGTTCGCTTCGCCTAGTGCTTGCTTGTACTCTCCGACTGACTAACTGCTCTTTTGCAGCACTGGAATCCCGCGGCGAAGGATGCCGGCAGGGCGGAGGGGGACGAGGACGAGACGGACTACCAGCCGGTGGCCGCCGCGGCCGGCCCGGTGAGGAGGAAGGAGAGGAAGGGCATGGATTTCAGCCAGTGGCGAGACTTCGTCGCTGACGACGCGCCTCCCAAGCGGCAGCAGGTGAAGCATTTGCAGCTGAGGAAACAAAGTGCGCAGAAAATTGATCCCAGGGTTGTGGCTTCAGAGGTGGGTGGTGCGGTGTGGGAGAGGGGGTTGGGGGGAGACGGCATGCTACTGGACAGTGGAAATGGTAGGGAAGAATTGGGTGCTGCGGCTTTGATTTCTGATGTGGCGTCAATGAAACTGATGAAGCGGGTTGATGCGAGGGATGATTTGATGAAGGTGGGTGGAGTTGGGGATGCAAAATTGCCGGGAGAGGGTATGCAATTGGATGGTGGGGAGCCATCACTTGCAGCAGAGATTAACACAAAGAACATGGCTAGGCTGGTGGGGATGTCGGCCGGGGAGATTGCGGAGGCACAGGCAGATATTTGGAATAGGATGGACCCGGCATTGGTGGAGATGCTGCGGCAGCGAGGGAAGGAGAAATCTGGTGGCAGGAAAGGTGGGGGGAAGGACAAAGGTGGGGATATTTCAGGTCCAGTGAAGACCGCAAGGGCTATACCAGGCGGTTTGTTGACAGCTGGAGAGCATAGTGGACACTCTTGGAAGGCATGGAGTGAGAGAGTGGAGCGGATCAGGTTGTGTAGGTTCGCATTGGATGGAGATATTTTGGGGTTTCAATCTTGTCAGGGGCAACAAGATGGTACATTATTTCTTTTTTGCTCTGTTGAGTTAGTTTAGCTTCTATTGTGATGGTATGACATCCTGTCTTTCCCACTTATAGGCAAGAAGACACATGCAGAAAGCGTTGCTGAGCATGACTTCCTTCGAACAGAGGGAGATCCTGCAGCTGTTGGCTACACAATAAAGGAGGCAGTGGCACTTACCAGGAGCATGGTTTGTTCTATATAACTTAACTAGATGGTGGATGGGCAAAAATTATATAGAATTTGGCTATATCCAATTCTAGAAGATTATCTTGTATCAATTCTAGTGGCATTAGACACTCTCCACAATCTGCTGATGCTATCTTGAATTGCCCGAGGCTTGTTCAAAGTGTTCTTAAGCTGTTGGTCAAACAAGGATCAGTGGAAATTCACTCCTCACAGATCAAAAGGGTTACTCTCTTGAAGGTAATGTTTTGGTGCTATAGAAAATACCAATACCATATTATAGGGTTAACATGATAACGATAGATAATTGACATCTGAGATTGATGTATTGTGTATTTACTATTTATGTTGTTGCTGATTAGTTCCTGAAGGTGCAGATTGTTGCTATTATAGTGTTTCTTTCTTGGTCATCCTTGCTTACCATTTGTTGATCACTCAATCTAATTATGCTTCTCCCAGTAATCTATTGTGATTTTGTTTCTGAATAGTTGATTGTTAGCCGAACTCAAATGGTTCCTTTTGGATATAAGTTAGTTTATACTTTGTATCTGTTGTCACTTGTCATAGCTGATTCTTGATTGAGTTCCTTTTTTGCGTATGTCCTTTGGTTGTACCATTATTACGATGAGATGATAAACACCATGAGCATATATTAAAAGCTATTGGTTGATAAATTGAGATTGCTCATACTAAAAAATATATGCGGCAATTGTTCTAAAATATATATCTGCGACAATCATGTTTTTCTTTCCCTTTATTGCTTCTATTTATTGGGTCTTTTTATTAGCATCTAAAGTCATTTGTTCCTTTTACTTAGGTTTTGTCCAAATACAATAGACAAACATGCTTGAATTTTGCGAACCATGGAGTTTTTCAGCAGGCAATGTGGCACTGGTACAGAAAAGTTTATACCCTTGAGGATTGGATAAGTTCCGGAAAGCATCAATGCAAGCTTACTTCCACAATGATGGTTGAGCAGCTGTGGTTTTGGAGAACCTGTATTTCTTATGGGTTTTGCATAGCACACTACACAGACATCTTTCCTGTTTTGTGCCTGTGGCTCAGCCCTCCAGTGTTTCAGAAGCTAAGTGAGAGCAATGTTCTTTCCGAGTTTAGTTCTATTGCAAGAGAGTCGTATCTTGTATTAGGAGCTCTGGCACAGAGGCTGCCGCTTCTTCATTCAGTGGAGCAGCTTGGCAAGCAAGACATGGGAGTTTCTGACAGTTCTGTTGAGACATGGTCTTGGAGCCATGTAGTTCCAATGGTAGAGTTGGCGCTATCATGGTTACATCTGAATGATATTCCCTATGTGTGTTCACTAATCAATGGGCAGAGTAAGGATTCAAAGCATATACTAGAGGGTAGCTGCTTGGTTTTGGTGATTTCTTCTGTACTTGGCATGCTTAATTCGATATTAGAAAGAATATCATCAGTTGGCACTCCTGATGGTAAAAGTTACTGCTGGCCTTGGATACCTGACTTTGTACCCAAAATTGGCCTGGGCATAATTACTAATGGGTTTTTCAGCTTCGCGGGTACTGATGCTGTTGGACATGAGGAACATCTGTCTTTCCATGGTGTATCGTTGGTGCAGAGGCTTTGTTATATGAGATCCCATGATAATGTTGATGCATCATTGTCTTCCATAAGTTGCCTTCAAAGATTAGTGCAGCTATCCCGCACTGTTGTCAGATTAATCCAGAGAGTGACAACAGATTGTTCCGAGCATCTCAAAGTATCTAAATCAGGGATAACTGGCAAGATATTAGGAGAGGGCATTTCCAGTTTATGGCATAACGACTTGTTGGACTTGCTAACTTGGCTGTTGCCAATGATTTCCTCTCAATGGTCCGTATTACAGAACATAGAGATGTTTGGTAGAGGAGGACCAGCTCCTGGTGTTGGGTTTGGCTGGGGGACGTGTGGTGGAGGGTTTTGGTCTCTGAAATGCTTACTTGCTCTACTGGATTCACAGTTGATCCTAGAGTTAATCAAAATCTTCTCTGCAGTGCCTGAAGGTCTTGTTGCTCTCAATAAAGGTGTGATATCAGATAATGTGACTAATCTAGTTGCCACAGCTTCAGAGAGAATCAGTTATGTTCTTGGTGTATCTTTCATTGCAGGACCTGACCAGATCTCTACGTTGGAGAAAGCCTTTGATGTCCTCTTCCAACCTGCAATTCTGAAGTGTCTCAAATCTTCTATACATCGTATCGCTTCTCACACAAAATTACCAAAAACTTTTGAGTGGGACATAACTGAAGATGAATATCTGCATTTTAGCAGTGTGCCGAATTCACATTTCAGATCCAGATGGTTGGCCATCAAGAAGAAGAATTCAGATAAATATACAAGAAATAACAGTGGCATTAATGTGCCAAAAATTGCAGAGACATTGGAGATGATTCAAGAAGAAACAGAGTTAGCAGAAGCTGTAAATCCACCTTGCAGTACGTTAGTTGTAGAGTGGGCACACCAGAGACTGCCTTTTCCTGTACATTGGATTCTAAGTGCAATCTGCTGCATTGATGATCCAAAAGGCACCCTGTCAACATCAGCCAACTATGCTGTTGATGTTTCAAGAGCTAGTCTTATCTTTCTTTTAGGTCTGGAAGCCATTTCAGCTGCTCCATGCCTTCATGCTCCTTTGGTTTGGAAGATGCATGCGCTTTCTGCCTCTCTCCGCACTAACATGGACTTGCTTCAAGAAACAGAAATAGGGATATTTTCAATGCTTTGCAAGAATTGTGTGGCCAGCATCTGGACATATTATGCCAGAAATATTGTAGATCTCACTCTGTCAAGAAAGATGAGGTCGTTGGATCTGTTGCCACCTTAGAAGAAGCAAAAGTGAAGCACTCCTGAAATTCTCAGGTTCCAGGAGAAAATTCATGGAAGCTATACTACTTTTGTTGAGAGCCTTGTTGAACAATTTGCAGCCGTCTCGTATGGAGATGTTATTTTTGGTCGGCAAATGGCCATTTATTTGCATCGAAGTGTTGAGGCTTCAGTTCAGCTTGCAGCCTGGAATGCATTGTCTAATGCTTATGTTCTTGCACTGTTGCCTCCACTAGACAAATGTATTGGTGATGTCCAAGGATACTTGGAGCCTCTTGAGGTACCATATCTTTAGTTTCTTTGAATGATGGAATTCATTTACTCCTTTTGGGTTTGCTCATTGCACAATCTAAACTATGCAAAGGGTACAAAATGTATGCTATTTTGCCGCCAATTATTTGATTTCCGTACATATATGAAGTTATGAACTGCATGCCATGGTTTTGTATGATTGTCCCCGTTTACTTGTGGTTAGCTGCTTCTCTGTGATAAAACAGTGACGGCTTCACCGTTTCATATTTTTACATTACATTTGTAGGATGACAAAGAATTTTGGAGGCTTACGCCAAATCATGGACATCTGGCGTCCTTGACAAAGCTGTTCAGAGGGATTCCATGTCTTTCACACTAGCGAGGCATCACCTTAACGGCTTTGTTTTCCAGTGCAGTGCTTCTAGCAAAGTGCGAAATAAGCTGGTTAAGTCGCTTACTTCAATTGTATTTGTATAACTCAGTGACATTTGTGGGTAAAAACCTTCAACTTCAAAGGGTATTTTCGTTTCTGAAGGTTTGATTCTCACGAGAACCTGCTGGGAGGCTGCTTCTCGTTGCTAGTTTATTTTTAAGACAGCTCCTCGCGAGAAGCAGAATCTAGTGGTTTTGAGAATCAGGGTGTTTGGTACAGTTCCACGAGAATCGATTAAGAAGCTGGAAGTGGAAGCTGTACCAAGCAGGCCTAAGTGTTCCCTCAGGTTTTCAAGAACATGAGCTCTTTATGTGACAATTTCTAGAATTCTTAATCATGCCCTCTGTCCAACAGGCTATGCTCTAGAGTTTTTGTCCTGCAAGGCATTGCACAGGATTCCCAACGCGGTGATGAAGTTGGCCGAAGATTTGAGATCTTGAAGGATGCTTGTGAGATTAATTCTTCCTTCATAGCTGAGGTTCAGAGACTGAAGGCATCAATTAATCGATAAATGCCATAATATATGCTTAGCGTGGTAGGTGTTAGGCGTAAGAAAAATAGCAGTCTGTTCAGTTTTGCTTCCATATTTCTGGAGTTCATAAGGGTATTCCACTTGCTGTTTTAGAAACAGCTTATAGTTCCAAAGGACACCAAACGGCAAGAGCTGCAGTTTTGGCGACTGTAAATAACAATGTAGAAAAATAGCAGTCTGTTTAGTTGTGCTTCCATATTTCTGGAGTTGATTAGGGTATTCTACTTGCTGTTTTAGAAACACCTTATAGTTCGGAAGGACACCAAACGGCGAGAGCTGCAGTTTTGGCGATTGTAAACAACAATGTGCCAATGAGAAGTGACTAGAGAATCATGGTTTACTTGCCGTACCGAGTATAAACTTGGCATTACAACTAAACCACTGGGAAAAAAACAAAACACCTCTCTAACTGTAACGATGAACTCTCCACCCCTGTTGTGCAAGCGTATGGCCATGCTTGTGGCAACACTTTCTGGGCTAAGAATATCAAGTTATCAACTGACTTCAAAGAAAAACTGCTATTGTCATTTGCATTCAACTCTCCAGCTGTTTAGCATCCTGTTCCGTACCCAATTCTTTCTTCTCAAGTGCGCATGGTGTTTTCTTTAGTCTAGTGACGTGTCGTTGTTTATATATGTTGAGGAACTGTTGTTGGCAAGTTCAGTTTGAACGATTACCTTGTAGATAAATTCAGAACCGTAAGAACGATGCAATAATATAAGAACAGAATAACAGATTGAACACAAAGATATGAACGGACTTCTGCCTTCTCTTTATTACTTTTCTAAAAATTATAGTACAATGTTGGGATTTCCCCTCCTTTATATAGGCTATTGGTTGGATAAGGAGTCCACTTTGGGTCAGGATTCCTGGTTTGGGCCAGGTTTCTTAACACTCCCGCTTAGACACTCATTCGTCATGTTTATGTCTCATTAAAACTCCATAAAAACTCAGTGGAATTTTTTTTGGAGAAAGAGTACATGATACACGTTTTGTTGTGCTGCACGAATAGCCTCATTAAAAAGCTTAGCCGAGAAATTTCAAAAAAACTCGTCAAGGGAAAAAGCGTACAATCCACCCACTTTCATTTGATTTTCAGGATTTATTCTTTGAGCACTCGATCTTCGTTATTAAACTTTAATAAAGAGTTCATGAAGATCTCCCTCTCAATTCTGTACTTCTCTAAGTCTCATCTTTCAAATTCCACGTATACATCTTTCAAATCTACAATATTTTCACATGACTTAGTATGCAGTACTTTAATTTCGACTATCTTCTACAATTCATGGGCATAAAAGAACTTAGGGTTGATATGCTTAGTGAGAGGACTCTTCAGATAACACATCTGCACTTGTGCAACACAAGTAGGGATGGCAATTGTGCCCGATTACCCACGTACCCGCGGGCGAATACCCTAATGGAGGCGGGTATGGGCGTCTTTCTTTGCCCACGGGTATGAAAACGGGCACAATTCCTTACCCATCGGGTAAACGGGTATGGGCATGGGTAAGCTTCACCCGTACCCGCTTCGCCCGATTACCCGTAATCTACCCACATGTGTAAGAAACTATGTCAATTTGTATTTGTATTTTGTTTTGTTAAACTTGATTAGTTGTCTTGTCGAACATGATATGTGAATTGTGATGAACTTTATTAGTTGTTGAAGGTGTGATGTACCATTGATGTGTGAATTATGATGAACTTGATGTATGTATTGCTCGTGGGTAACGAGCATGTACGCGGGCGATGGGTACCCACGGGCGGCGATGCATTATTCGCGGGTAAACGGGTATGCCCGCGAGCGACGGTACCGTGGCGACGGGTATGGGCGAGGTTTTTCGCCCGTCGTCCATCGCGGGTATACCCGTGGGGGGAATTCGGGGTCGCGGGTACGGGTATGGGCGAGCACTACCCGTACCCGCCGCACCCGATTGCCATCCCTAAACACAAGCTGCATTATCTTCATAGATAATAGTGAGGTTTTGCACGGTATTCAATCCACATATCTGCCGGATGTGATGAATCATCCGCCGAAGTAAAAAAATTCTCGTGAGGCCTCGTACAGCGCTATGATTTGTTCATCGAAGTAGATACAAGACTTTGCTTAGACGATTTTCATGAAATTGCAGTTCCACCACATAGGAATATATAGCCTGTTTACGACTTGGCCATATACGGGTCTGATAGGTATCCAACATCTGCATAGACAGTCATAGTTAGGTCTTAGTTCTTTCTGTAGAATAGACCAAGATCTTGCTTCCTTGGAGGTATTGGAAGATGTCATTTATTCCCTACCAATGTCTTTTGGTAGGTTCTGCACTGTACCTTGCTAGTAGGTTCACCGTAAATGTAATGTCCGATCTAGTTCAGTTTGCTAGATACATGAGTGCTCCTACTGCACTCAAGTACGGGAATTCCGGTCCCAGGACTTCCCCCTTCTTCTTTAGGTCTATACAGGTTCTTGTCTTGCTGCAAGGATCTGCGAACCTTCGGCACTTTCGAATGATATGCTTTTTTAAAGCTGAACCGTTCTAACACTTTCTGAGTGTAGGTTAACTGATGTACTAAGATCCCTTAAGGGGTATGCTCAAGCTGCAAGTCTAAGCAATATTTGGTTTTACCCAAATCTTTCATTTCGAACTCCGACTCTAGGTAAGAGTTTGCTTTATTAATATCTTCCAGGGTTCCGATGATATTCAGATCATCTACATATACTGAGATTATACATAATCCATCCTGGGATCACCGTATAAAAATACAGGGACAATTCTCATTGTTCGTGTAGCCTTTCTTGCAGAGAAAGTCGCTCAAACGATTATACCACATTCTCCCTAATTGCTTCAGTCCATATAGTGATTTTCTGAGTTGCACACTGTACATATTTCTATTTACTCGGTCTTAGTTGGGACATGGATACCTTCATGTACCTTCATATAAATGTTTGAATCCAAGTTCCCATAAAGGTATATAGTTACCATATCCATCAATTTCATTTCTAAATTCAAGTTTACTGCCATTGAGATTAAATATCTAAAGGTAGTTCCGCTCATGACTGGGAATAAGTTTCTTCATAATCGACTCTTGGTCGTTGAATGAAACCTTATGCAACGAGCCTTACTTTATGTCTGATAACTTCACTGTTTTCATTTCTCTTTTGAACAAATATTCACTTACGCCCTACTTGGTGCACATGGGGAGACGTGTGGCTTATAGACTCAAATACATCTATTTTATTAAGAGATAATAATTCTGCTTCTATTGCTTTTTCCAATCTTTCCAATCTGATCTTTTCTTACATTCCGCGAGCGATGCAGGATCTGGATTAAGATCGATGATTGTGGTAATTTTTTTTACGAAATAAATGTCGACATTGTCTGTTGTTCTATTCATAGATTCTCCCGTTGTCACATAATTTATAGCTATTTCTTCATGGGGCGATACTTCTAATGCTTCTACTTGCGCACCGCTGCTTTCAATTGCGAGGGCAAGTTCCTTTAGTTTTTCAGCTCCGATGTGTGCGCACACATCCATGCTGATGTCACCCTCTGTGGGAATATTCAAATTCGGTATGCCTTTTACTGAAAGTTCCATACTAGCTCCAGGTCTCAACTGGCTCCCCTTCTAATTATGAGAATTTCAGTGATCGGCTGTGTTACGTCATTCTTATACTTTTTCGCCAGGCGTCCGCAGCTACTTGAGATTTGAGGGGCCAGATGATGCGGGGTGCCCGATCTTCTCGACGTAGGACCTCTTGATAACTTGTGTATCCTGACGAACCACCAGCTGATCCCCCGCGCCAATGCACGGACTTGCAACTCTATGGAAAATTCGCCCAAACACACACTTGATTGGATCCTCGTGACCACTGGCGAAGATCGTCGAACCCTCAATTCAGTGGAAAAGCAAGAACGACCCTTATTCTCAATGCCCAATTCCCTCTGTTTTGGCTTTAAGCACAACAGGAGAATCAAGCAAAAGCTTTGAAATTATATTAAACGTGGTCTGAGGTTACAATGGGGGTCTACCCCTCTATATATAGTGCTCCTACTCCTCCTCATGGCTGGCCAAGAGGCCCTACTCTATTCTAATTCGGATTTAGAGTCCTACTCAATTCCGATACATTACAAAACAAAAAGGAAACTCTGATTTTACAACCGTCACATTGATTCGATCATATCGTTTGATCCAGAAGGAATTTCGGAGTGAGGGAGGATCCGTTGGATCGGGCTTGAAGTTAGCTTTCCAACAAGCCCAAGAACACTCGAATCGGACTCCGTTTGTAAAAGTTATGGCCGTTTAATCCGGACTGTCCTGCTGATTCCGAATCCGAATTTGAGGCTGATTCCGAATCCGAATTGAATTATGAGTTGATTCCGAATTTGAATTTGGTTGGGCTTGTGGAAGTTTGAATTTGACTTGGATTCTTGGACTTCTCTTCCTTGCTTGTCTCCCACGAGCTTCTCCTCCATTGTGATGTCCTTTCTTCAAGAACAAACTCATATCCTTCATCTCCGTTCATTATTGAATCTTCCAATCTGAGCATAAGCAAAATACTAGTTTTAGGTAGTATGAAATTCTCAACTAATTTAAAAGGAAATTCGGTGAGCAGATTCACTGTTGGATAAGCTTCTCTTGTTTTCAACTCTCTTAGCAAGCTCATGTTGTTACGAGGTATTTAATGAATTGAAAATATTATATGAAACAACATAGCTAAGGATGTCGCATCATCCTCCTTTCTTCAAAAAAGCCGTCCTCGGCTTTTGATAACTGAAAATGTGCTAGGCAGAAGAAAACAATGTATATGCATGGTATATGTATTTATCATCCAAACAAGTTCCGTGTAGCGCATGATGATTTGCGAACATGTATTAAACAAAGAGAACAACGTATATCGTGATATATGTATGAATCAATTGTTGTGTTATTCGCGTTGTTTTGTACAATCGATAGCTCGAATCACATTTCAAATTGCACAACCGACTCATATGATAAAATTTCACCTTCCCAATACCAAAGTCAAGTAAAGTGGGTGAAAACCAATTGATACCATTCCATAATTCAACTGCGCTACTATGATTAATTATAATTCAAGAGATAAACAAGTTGGCATCATGTTGCATTCTAAACAATAGACACTTGTATTTAAACCCATCTTAAAGATATCATGACATTGCTCAATAGATGGTTTGCGCAAAACATGTGATTGTAAATCAACAAGATTATCATAGGTAATGTATATTTGATAAACTTGAAACATGTTGTCTACACCAAAATCTCCGATCAAATTGAATTTATATGTGTGTATGTAGCTATTTACTAGTGATCTTAAGTGTGAAATTTCAAGAACCTTCTTAATCACACTAGATACATGTTTAGGACTATCGAATATGATATAACACAAAGAATTATTAATGTGTATTCTACTAAGAACTTCTTTTTGAGTAATCAATTTCACATTATGCAAATTAAGCATATCAAATTTAGAACGTGGAATCATCAAATGAATAATGGAGTTCTCGTTTCGCACCTTGTTTTCATAAGCGACCAATTCAAGTACAAATAGTGTTACCTTGATCTTCAGGTATTCCCTCTCCATCTATGGTTAGCTCTTTATCTTTCTCTTCCAATGGTGAGGGCTCTTGAATCTCCAACTCCTTATTTGCTTGGTCCACCTGCAGAATGTGGGATACAACACTAGAAATAGAGGGTAAGTTGTTAGGTTCAAAAATAATCTTACTTGTCCTATCATCTATCTCTCTCTTTTCTTTTGGTGTATCTCTCACACTCTCAATTGGGATGCTCTCAATCTCGCGTATGGTGGAATCACACAGCCTCACTCTTTTATCACTCTCACTCAATTTGGCTATGTGGCTCTCATTCTCACATAGGTTTTGATACATCTCATCCTTGTAAGACTGTGGGCCAACAATGGCACAACTACCACCAACCACGACCTCCTCACGTGTTGCGGGTTGTGTGAGGAAGCACTACTCATCACCTCGGTCGAAGAAAAATTCACATGCTCGATCTTCTTCTCAAGTGACACACCGATGGATGAATTAGAACTAAAGAGTCGGCGCAGATTTAATTGATGTGCTTGAATGTGTTTAAGTCTCTTTTCTGCCTTCATAGCAAATTTCACAAGATCTTGCAGACTACGAAAATATTCATCTTGAAGTGCAGCAACGATCTGATAATTCAAGCCTGCTTTGAAGTATGTCTTTTCTTGATATGGACTAGTGATATTGGCACGGCGCATTGCATGATTCAACTCAATATAGTAATCTTTGACAACTTTGCATCCTTGTGTAATGCTCTCCACATGTCGTAGTAGTTCCCGCTCATAATAGGATGGAACAAATTCTCTTCTCATGACGCTTTTTAAACAGTACCAAGATGTAATGAATCGTTTTCCACCTAGTTGTTTCCACCAACTAGAGGCATAGTCCGTAAAAAACAAAGTGGCCACTCTCACTTCCTTGGCTTCTGATTCGAACTTATGAGATTCAAGCTCGAACTCCATGTCTTGTACCCACTCAAGATACTCCTCTGGATCATTAGTACCATAGAAGGAAGATCGTATACTCAACATCTGCCATTGTTAGCAGCAAAGCAAAGAGTATGTATGTAGGTGTATGTGTATATGTAGAGGTCACTCAACTTACAATCCTAACAAGGTGAAGTTTCTTTACCGTTCCGAAAGGAATTAAGATCAACAATACTTACACTTGAGTGTAGGAACCACAAGGTGATGTGTGGCGAATTTCAAGAGCAAGTCAAAGCACGACAACGGGTGTTTTGTGGAGTTTGGTATGGATACCTACTTAATTTGAAAATTCTAGGTATTGTAAGGCTAAGTAAATATCCAAACTAGAATTCAATGCCTAGTTGCCGATCACAAAGATATAAGTGAAAATCAAAACAACTCACACGCAAAGATATTGGAACTTAGTGCAATCAAGGAATGAGCTATGTAAGATATAAGTGAAGAACAAAATAGCTCGTATTGCACAAGTTATAGAAAGACGCTAGCTAGTTGCAAATAATGAAACTAGGGCACAAGATTGCACAAAATATTGATATTCTAACAATTGAATCAAGAATAAGTGGGGATTTTCGCTCAAGTTTATGGTTCGGCTATGCGTTTTCTTTTTCCTTTTCTCTTTTCTCTTTTCTTTTGCTCTTCCTTTTTTTTTCTCTTTTTTTTCACTTTTTTCCTTCTTTTTATTTTTGAACTATTGCCAAAATTCTTGTTCTACCAAAAATGAGCAAAAGTTCTTTCCCACCTTTTGATCTTTGAACAATTGCAAGAACACAAATATTAATATGCAGCCCTAAGCAACGATTTAGCTAGTCTTAAATAGGTTCAAAGTATTCGCAAAGGATTGAAAGGTTCACAAAAGATAAATTGATGTCTCACTTCTTTTTTTGTTTTTTTTATAGACACGACTAAAAAAATCAAACTAGGCTCAAATAAAAAGCAACGCAAAAGAATTCAAGATCAGCAAACTAAACTTGATTCTAATGGACAAAAACTTAACAAAACTCACTAGAATAACAAATTAAATACTACTATTGAATTTTTTTGTATGGCTTTTTAGTGTATGGGAGAAAAAGATAAGCGGATAAAGATCCTCACCGAGTCAGCGGAGCTCGATACCACGATGCGGGGTGCCCGATCTTCTCGACGTAGGACCTCTTGATAACTTGTGTATCCTGACGAACCACCAGCTGATCCCCCGCGCCAATGCACGGACTTGCAACTCTATGGAAAATTCGCCCAAACACACACTTGATTGGATCCTCGTGACCACAAGCGAAGATCGTCGAACCCTCAATTCCCAATGGAAAAGCAAGAACGACCCTTATTCTCAATGCCCAATTCCTCTGTTTTGGCTTTAAGCACAACGGAGAATCAAGCAAAAGCTTTGAAATTATATTAAGCGTGGTGCGAGGTTACAATGGGGTCTACCCTCTATATATAGTGCTCCTACTCCTCCTCATGGCTGGCCAAGAGGCCCTACTCCTATTCTAATTCGGATTTAGAGTCCTACTCCAATTCCGATACATTACAAAACAAAAAAGGAAACTCTGATTTTACAACCGTCACATTGATTCGATCATATCGTTTGATCCAGAAGGAATTTCGGAGTGAGGGAGGATCCGTTGGATCGGGCTTGAAGTTAGCTTTCCAACAAGCCCAAGAACACTCGAATCGGACTCCGTTTGTAAAAGTTATGACCGTTTTAATCCGGACTGTCCTGCTGATTCCGAATCCGAATTTGAGGCTGATTCCGAATCCGAATTGAATTATGAGTTGATTCCGAATTTGAATTTGGTTGGGCTTGTGGAAGTTTCGAATTTGACTTGGATTCTTGGACTTCTCTTCCCTTGCTTGTCTCCCACGAGCTTCTCCTCCATTGTGATGTCCTTTCTTCAAGAACAAACTCATATCATTCATCTCCGTTTATTATTGAATCTTCCAATCTGAGCATAAGCAAAATACTAGTTTTAGGTAGTATGAAATTCTCAACTAATTTAAAAGGAAATTCAGTGAACAGATTCACCTGTTGGATAAGCTTCTCTTGTTTTTCAACTCTCTTAGCAAGCTCATGTTGTTCTGAGGTATTTAATGAATTGAAAATATTATATGAAACAACATAGCTAAGGATGTCCGCATCACCAGAGTTCTCGTCCTTTTATTCTGAGGCCTCTGGGCAGGATTAGGGATACCTTTAATTTTTTTTGGTATTTCAACCCTCTCCAGCGCATTGCGTGCAGGCACATGCGACTTGGTCACGCTCTTCAAATCACTGAAGTGGTCAGACAGTTGATTCGCTAATGCTTGCAAATCAATTATCTTCTGAACTTCTCTATTTGCTTCACTAGTGTGCGGGTCATGTGCATGGATTCGCGTGGCTTGCCACGCCATTTTCTGATATTTTTCATCAAGGGGTTGATTTCCTCACCCTAATAACGGGAAACTATCATCATCAAATATACTATCAACAAAGCGGGTTGTATGCAATCTCCAGTCATGGGGTCCAGAAACCTGATTATAGATGTTGTCTCATAACCAATGTATATCCCATACTTTCGGAGAGGGCCCCTTGCAGTTCGCTGCGGTGGTGGTATAGGTACATAAACCTTGCAACTAAACCTTCGTAGATGAGAGATTTTCGGTGCTGACCCTTGCGCTAGTTGCATAGGAGAATGGATGTTATATGCTGACGGTCAAAAATTGATGAGAGTTGCTGCGTGTAGGACTGCGTGTCCCCAACATGTAGTTGGTTAATTACAATTCTGCAAGAGCAGCCGGGCAATACATTTAATTCTTTTAATTAATGACTCTGTTAGTCCATTCTGGGTGTAGACATGTGATACGGAATGCTCAACGATAATTTCCATTACCATACAATAATAATCAAATGCATTTGAAGTAAATTCTCCGGCGTTGTCCATTCTGATGGACTTCACATGATGATTAGGAAAATTATTTTTAATTTTAATTATATGCGAGATCAGCTTTGCAAAAGCATGATTTCTCGTAGATAATAAGCATACATGCAACGATTTCGAGGACACATCGATGAGCACCATAAAGTACCTAAATGACTCTGACAGGAGCTGTATAAGATCGTAAATGTATCCCTGGATACGGTCCAAGAATGTAGGGATTTCATCCTTTACTTTCAGAGTAGAGGTCTAGTAATTAGTTTCCCGGTGGCACATGCGGGGCACACAAAATCTTCCTGATTCAGAAAATTCTTTACATTGACATTATGTCCCTGAGAATTAGTAATTATATTTCTTATCATTCTGAGACCGGGGTGGCCTAATCTATCATGCTAGAGACAAAAAAAGTTCAGAGCTTTTAAAAGTTGTTTTTAGAACAGAATAGGCTGAGGTGCCTTAACATGAGTGTAGTATAGCTCGGATTCATATGAAGGAAGTCTTTCTAATACCTTTTTATATTTTTTTGAGCTTTGTAACGAGTAGGTATTCCTTACCATACTCTTCTTCAGTCTCTACGTGGAGACCGTTAGCGCGAATATCTTTAAAGCTTAAGAGTCCTAGTCGATTCTGGGTATAACAATGCTTCTT
This sequence comes from Hsuehochloa calcarea, assembly GCA_036346395.1. Taxonomy (NCBI): domain Eukaryota; kingdom Viridiplantae; phylum Streptophyta; class Magnoliopsida; order Poales; family Poaceae; genus Hsuehochloa; species Hsuehochloa calcarea. Next base: position 25,614,881 of record CM070603.1, on the reverse strand, counting down.
CAATGACCAATGTTGTGCCCATCGGGAGTATAATTGTGGCTCTTTCTAGGCCTATTATACAAATATTGCTACTTGTGATTGTCGTAAGACTACCAACATTCTTGCTGATCGACTAGAAATTTATTATCTCTCTTAATATGGTATTTGTTGTGTCGCTATCTGCTAAGCACACTTCCTCCATAGGGCGCCACACGCGTTATGATATATAAAGTATTTCTTAATATGGTGTACGAAGCAATCCACACACATAAATAAAATACTTCAAAACAGAACATAACTTACTATTATTAGTACAGGGAAAAGTCTTACATGACTCATCATTATAATTTATTGCTTTTCTCTCCTAGAGCTTACAACCATTATTTTAAAAAATCAATGTTCTATTACAACCATAAACTACAAATAACTATAAAATCTAAGTGCAATGCGTGCACTAGATCGAATCAGCGAAGTATAAAGAAACTTCTACCTGAATCTGCTCCATATCCTTCTTCTCTTCTTCGGCAACTACAGCTGCTGCCACTGCGATGTCCAAAGAAGGTGTGATGGGGCTGGTACTTGTCTGTCTACATCCATGGGTGCAACCAATGACTGTGGATCCTCTGTGCCTGTAATGGAAAGGTGTGCCTCGTGTTGTCTTTTGCTCTTCTTCTTAGCCTCGAAGGCATCAATCACGTGCTGCGGCTCATGGCAAACACGTCACCAATATCTCCAAGTACCAAATTTGTAGCAACTTTGGTTCTGCTGACCATGGGGCTTCTCGTCGCGCTTGTTTTGTTCGCCCTTTTTGGCTTGAGCATTCTGCTTGATTTTGCAACCCATGACCTTACCTTTCTTGCCTCTTTCTTTTGAGTGAGGCTTCCTCACCTTGTTGCTATTTGCATTGACTTCATGGCCAACTTTGCTACTAGGCGGCTATGAGATATAGTTCTTTCTGAGAACGTCATCTTGAGCTTCTACAACTTGCATGATGTCAATCAGTTCGGCATACTCCTTGTAGTCGTCCTGACGATAGTTGCGTGAGGATTGCACCGCGTTTGGGTGAAAGGTAGAGAGAGTTTTCTCGATCTTCTCCTCATCTGTGGTTACCTTACCACAGAGTTGAAAACTTGTAAAAATTATGTGCAATGCAGAGTTGTACTCCCTCACGGTCTTGTAGTCAGCAAAACGTAGTCGGTTCCAATCCTGCTCTGCCTGAGAAAGGATGGTGTACTTCAGCTTCTCGAACCGCTTCTTCAGTGCGGTCCATAAAGCTAGTGCATTTTCTCCGCCATATACTCATTTTTGAGCGTTAGATAGAGATAGTGTCTCGGGAAATAAAGTGCTTGATCATTCTCTTTAGCAGTTAGAGTGGCGTCCTTCAAGTGCCAAGTCCAATAGCAATATTGAGCTTCTTAGAATGGTTGTAAAATTCTCATAATGTTCCTGTATTTTTATATGCATTTTTCATGATTTATTGCTATTTTCAGTGATTAAAAGTAATATAAACAATCACAAATAATCAAAAACAGTAAATACAATACAAAAATTGCATAGAAATAATAATAACAAAGTTAAATATACTTCAAATGCAAAAATCGATTCAAAATTTGAACTCTCCATGCCCTTTTCTGATGGAAAATGAATTTTCGGCAAATTATGCAATTTCCAGGGGCTAAATCGCTAATTTTCTATTCTGGGTAAAAAATTTGCACAATTTTTAGAATTTTCGAGGGCTTACCTGCAAAATTTTCTTATTCGCGAAAGAATATCAATTTTTGGAATTTTCCTTCTCTTTTTTTCTTTCCCCCCCATTTTTCTTTTTCTGGATTCTCTTGGACCGGCCCGTTTTTTCTCTTCGGCCCGGTAAAAATAACGCGGGGGGAGGGGGGGTTAGGGTTCCCCCCGCTCTGCACGTTTGTGGCGGTGGCGGCTCCAGTGCGCATTGCGGCGGCGTGTCTGGCCGCGACGAGGGCGGATGGCGGTCGATGGGCGCGAGTGGATTTGGCGATGGCGCATGTGGGCACGCAGTGAAGACGCGCGGCTGTCGGTGGCGAGGTGGTGGCGGCTGCGGGCAAGCCGGGCGGTGCGGCCGTCTGGCGGCGTGGGTGCTCATGGGCGGCCGACGACAAGCGGGTGTGCCGGCGGTCTTTGCTCTGAGCGACGCGTTGGCACCGCGGCGTAGCCTTGCGGGCCGGAGAGAAGCGGTCTTGCGGCGGCGACGGTCGGCGGCACTACGGGCGTGAGGCGGCGGCGCCGCTACGAGCGGAGGTGGCTGGCCTTGTAGAGATCGAGTGGCGGCGCTTCAAGCGCCGCGGTGATTTGAGCGCGCAAGCAGTCGATTGAGGCAACACTGTGCGGGGCGTGCACATTGGCGGCCATGTGGGGTGACCGGAGCGGGAAAGACGCGCGGTGCGGCGGCGCCATCTTTGCGGAGGCGGGGCTGGCGGCTTCGGGCGGGACCTGCGGCGCCAGCATCATCTTCTCCCTTCTCTTTTTTTTTCTTTCTGTGATGCACCGCTTGTATGGGGGGGGGCGTGTGGTGCACGCCAGGCGGCGGCGGCGCATAGCTCCAGGCCGCGCGTTAGCCGATTTTCTAAGTACTGTTCATACGAGAACGCACTGTGCACATGAGCACTGTTCATCCTAGTACTGTTCATGCATCCACCGATCGTCTTGGCCGACAACTTGAAGTCAGCTCATGGTAGATTAGAACGGATTTACAATTTCTAATCTACGATACAATTGACATCCACTTTTTCATGCAATCTACCGATCGACATTGTACCAGTGACTTCAAGTCGGCTCTTTATAGATTAGAGCGGATTTGCACCATAGAAAAACCAATCTAGAAAGTCAAATTTGCATAATTGAAAGCAATATAGAAAAATAATTCAATCTACGAATGTCGTGCTGTGACGGTTACATTTCGATCCGAGGAGAGTCAATCGTACTGATAACGTGTTGAGGAACCATCGCTGACGAGTCCAGTCCGAGCGACTACCTCGTAGACAAATTCATAATGGTAAGAACGATGTAAGAATATAAGAACATAATAGCAGATTGAAAACAGAGATATGAGGGGACTTCCGACTTCTTTTTATTGCTCTTCTGAAAACTGTGGTACAATGTTGGGGTCCCCCCTCTTTTATATAGGCTATTGGTTAGATGAGGAGCCCACCTTGGGCTAGGACTCCCGGCCTGGATCTAGTTTCTTAACAATATAAACATCGATAATGCTAGCTCTCGTACGTGTAACCAAAAAATTAGCCACGCTGCTCCGAGGCATCACTCCTCGGTCCTTATCTACTTGTCTCTTACTCTCTAATCTTTTCCACCCACATCTCTCCCTGTTGAGATTCTTAACTGCTCCAACAGAATCTGACTAAACCACCGTCGTTGACTCTCCGACGAGCTATGACTCAGCACCCTTTTCTATACAATCAAAACAACCTCCTTTGTACCATCTCGCGTTCTCTACATGCACGATTGAGCTCTGTCGTAGGGCAGTCGGACGCGGTCTCCGTGAGCGGCAAGCTGAGCTCTCGTACCACCGGGTGAGGTGGTCGGGGACTCGACAAACACGGCCGAGGCTAGCTAAGATCCACTGCCGCTGGACGCGGTCTGGCTATTTGTACCCCACCCCGATGCTACTAAAGGGTGTGGGAGCTCGAGGAAGCCCGAGGTTGCGTTAGTTGCACGGCCAGAGGAGCTAGGGGTGTCGGATGTGAGCCTACTAGCGATGCGGCGTCCAGCCGGCTACTGCATCCTCCTCGCATGAGCTCAACCCTTGCCGTCGCCCATGCCCCCTTCTCCTTTGATAGGTTGGGTGCCGGTATTTTTCGAATTGTGGCAACACCTTTATCAGTTTGTTGCAAAAAAAATTGTTGCAACATGTCTTCTAAGATGTTGAGAAGTGTTGTAGTCTGGTTTTTGTTGTTACTTTTGGGTTCTTTATTTGTTGCACCAAAATTTTATTTTTTATGCAGTAGGAATGTCTTTTTGTTGCATCGAAGAATCTACTCTCATTGCATCGAGTTGGAGATTTGTTGAACCGACAAGATTTATTATTATTATTATTATTTTGCGTCTTTAGAGAGAATGCTACAGTATTGTAAAATAGTGTATTTGTTGCATGGGACGAGGATTTATTACAAATTTACTAAATAATTGATCCGACGACGGAGATAAAACGTACGATGGGAAAACGCCTATTGTAGCGATAGTAACTCCCTATAAGAGAGGAAAACGTACTATGGGAAAACGCCTATTGTAGCGATAGTAACTCCCTATAAACATACATATATCTGGCTGCACGCATCAGCTGTGTTGTGTGCAAATTTGTTCTTTCCGGAGAGGAAGAGTTCTGGAGGTAAGTTACATTAGAACATAAATGTGAGCCAACAATTTTGGTTCTATGTCCCGAATTGGCAGCATTCATCATGGATTGCGCCACACCACCTACTCCTAAGTGGAAGTCTCAACTCGTACAAAAACCCATTTTTTTCGTCGTGATGTAACTACCGAGTCCACGAGAACATGGCTCAGCACAGACCTACTGTTGCGTGTGACATGCACGACTAGTCCTCACAAGGTCTGGACTCTGGACAGTGGTTGAGAATTGAGATGGCTTGGCTTACTGCTGTAAGACTACTAGAGGTGGCATGTTTTATTCCTACCAAAAATCGAATTTGCCTTACGAGCCTACGTGCTAGACAAGACAGGCGTAGGGTATTTGAGGGGAAAAAAAAGGCTTAGGTTAATGTCCCAGAAACAATTCCGCTTCCCTTCACTGGCTGTAGCTGAACGAGAATGCGACTACTGCAGATGCAAATGGGGGCAGCAGGAGAGAAGTGACGAAGCTGTCTAACTCGTTCGATTCTCATTAAGATAGTCTACTAGAATCTCCCCGGTAACCAGCGTTCATGTATAGTAGTACTTGTTTTCTGATTCACACGCACAAAAAAACTGTATAAGAGGGGGATACGGAGGGATCTGAATCCTATGCAGCGACAATGCAAAGTACAACAGCAAAAGTATCCTAACTGTAGTTCTGATTTTACTGTTTCAAAATTTACTATAGTTGTAGTTTTGATTTTACTGTTTCAGAAATCACTATACCGATGATGCTGTTGATCTAAATGACTGGATCTCTCGAATCTCCGGTAACTAGGGTTCATCTATAGTAGGGACTTGTTTTATGATTTACACACAAAAAAACTGTGTAAGGGAGAAATCCGGAGGGATCCGAATCCTCTGTAGCAACAATGCAAAGTACAATAGCAAATAAATCATAGTTGTAGTTATGATTTTACTGTTTCAGAAATGACTATACCGATAGTGCTGTTGATCTGAAATGCAAGATCCCGATCGGACGGTTGATATGCACCCTAATGCACAACCACTGTGCTTCCCTTTTCCCTGGAGATGGCCGGCCTGTGCTCCGTGTGGGTCTCTCCTGCTCTGTAAGGGTTTATGATGGAGCTATTCAAGTATTCAACGCACATTTTGACTAGAATCTCCCGTGTTCACGTGGGCCATCCAATGCCATTCTCCTCAGCTATTCAACTATTCAACACACATTTTGACTAGAATCTCCCGTGTTCATGTGGACATCGTACCATTAAGATTTAGCGAAGTCGATCGTAAATTACTTAAACACAGCCTTAAAAGAATACAAAGTATTGTCGCTCTCTTACAATCTCTCATACCTCTTAAGAATTATCAAATTCTTGCCTTATATAAGAATCTAGTACTAAAAAATAACCTAGCCTATAATAATTTCATGCGCTCTGCTTTAAATGAGTTCCTCTTGCTTGCTTTGGATGAGTTGTTTTTTTTTTTACTTGTATTCTCCATGATTATCTTCATGACTTTATATAGTGTCTCCTAATTCTCCTCCAAAGAAACTAGGAGAATCCCAATCCTATTAGAGTTCAGAATCCTTGTAACACACTTCTTCAAATTTTAATATGTTAAGATACGAGTCACCTCTCAACAATTACCATACGATTTGCTTATGCAGTTTCACGAGGCAAAGGCTCGGAAAGTCCTAGCAGGAAATACTATCATTTATTTATGGGGAATGGAGGGGAAGGGGGGAAGGGGGAGGGAGGAGGAGCGAGGGAGATGGGTGAGTAGGGAGGGAGAAATGCGGCGTTAGTGGCAAGCTCCTCTAGTAGCGAGCAGGGTTTTGAATTTCTGTCGAAAATTAAAAATTTCGGTGCTACAGGGGGGTAGGAATCCAAACTGGCCCTAAAAATTTGGTTTGGATGATTTTTACCAAAAAAAAATGATACTTGAATTTTGTTCGAATTTGATCTTTTTAATTTTAAATCCAAAAAATAGATTTTGATTTGAAAATTTAGGCTGAAATTGCCTGAATTCTTTTACTTTTCGGCCAAACTGGCATTACGGGCCCGTCGGTTAAAAAAAGCTTTCCAGTATTGAAACCCCTAGTACCGAATCACCAGAGGACAAAAGAATCGTGGTAGTGGAGAATAGGAAGAAAAAAAAGATGTGAATGAGTTGTGTTGGGACTTGGGGAGAGGAGGTGAGCAGACGCGTGCATAGTAAGTCGTCTAATTCTAGTCACGAGAGAGAAGGATGCTTAGAAGGATGTGTAGACTGTGGAGAATAAATAGGAGAAAATATGGTTGAACGTCTGAACTAGTGGTGGAGAATGCAGATACAACGGGGTAGTGGTGGGCATTAGGTCGTGTCGTGCCGGCCGGTATGGATCCGTCGTGTCGTGCCGGTTCGGCCCGGCCACCCCGCCATACCGTGCTGTGCCGGTCTACCTTGCCTTCGGTCAGGCCTAGGCACAACCCAAAGACCGCCGTGCCGGTCCAAATCCAGCCCTAAGTAACCATAGACGTCCGTGAAGACGATAGTTGTCGCTGTCGCCCAGGAAAACAAAGGCATCAGTGCGCCATCTACACCTGCCCCCCTTGCCATAGCCCCTTCCTCTTGGACGCCGATGAAGAACTCCGCTCACCTCGACCGCGCTGCGCGCTTGCGAAGGGGGTCAGAAGGACGGCGACGAGGAGGTGGCTGGAGGGAGAGTGGAGGGTGGCGGCGTGTAGGGAGAGAGAGGGAGGGTGGCGACACGTGGGGAGGGGGAGGGAGAGGGAGAGGGATGGAGGGGACGGCCAGCGGTGCGTAGGGAGGAAGAGCGACGATCGGCGACGCGTGGGAAGGGAGGCGGTTGGAGTTGAAGGGAGGGGAATCAACGGATGTGATTAAGGATCGGGAATTTGGGAGCCAGGGCTCGGGGGGAAGGGTTGGGGATGGGGGTTAGGGGAGGCTAGGAGGGATGTTGGGTCAGATCGGGTGACAGAAGGGGTGATTGGTTGGGCCAGACCGATGTGGAGGGTGATTGGAACAGGCTGAGGGAGGGAATAGGCTATAACAGGAAGGTTGCGTTAATTTCGTGCCGTGTTGACCCAAACACGACCCAACTGGCTGTGCCATACTGTGCCATTTAACGGGCCGCATTCTCGGACCACCGACCCATCGTTCTGTCGTGCGGTCGACCCACCACGATCACCGGCGTGTCGTGTTCGTCTTGTGTTTAGATCGTACCGTACCAACCAGACTACGAACCGACCCGAAAAAGCAGACTCATTTACCTGCTCTAAACGGGGGAGTACAGGATAGTTGGGAGCGAGACATCCCAATTTTTTTTTTCCTTTGAGCATAGCATCGACCTTTATTTATAGCAGCGCTTTTGCCGGAACCCTTTCTCTGCATGCCCCCGCGTTGCAACAACCTCGCGATTCGTTTGCGTCGAAATCGCTGAGCGATGCTGCTGAGTTCATGCTTTTGCTGCGGGCGGCGGATGCTACTACCTCAAGCTAACGTCGTATTCAGAATTTATCCATCATCGCGAGAACACTGCATATATACTCAAGTAATCAGCCGTGATTAGCTAATCTAGCTAGCTTTTTCCTCGTGGTTTTGGTTTAATCTCTTTGTAGCTAGCTTTTTCCTCGTGGTTTTGGTTTAATCTCTTTGTAGCTAGCTTTTTCCTCGTGGTTTTGGTTTAATCTCTTTGACCACCATATATTCCTGCCGAACTCTGCATCATCTGGCCATTCCGGTCCCGCCCGATCGATCGCTCTCGGGAACGCGTACACATGGAAATGAATAATCTCTGTCTCTGACATGGGTAAGTGAGACTTTGACGTCGAGTCGACGGCCCTCGCGCGTCTCTCCATTCCAACAAATCTATTAATGGGATGGTGTGGATTGACGTTTGTTTCGAGAGTCTCGCTGCCACTGGATTGGGAGGTGGAGAATGGAAAGACAACGAGAGGGAACCTTGTAACTCAGAACTCTATATATGCACGCGTCAAGGTCAGCCCTTGCATAGCTAATGGTCAAGCCTCCGTTACTATCTCCAGCTAGCTATATAGATAGAGCCAGCTATCCGATAAGAAAGCCGTGATGTTAAAGACGCCAAACGTGTAGTAGTAGTATGCGACTTGGAATTATTATTTGGAGGGGAAATGTCGTGTTACTTACGCCTACATTGCTGCGTACCACCGCCGTTGAACCCGGATTTGTATCTTAATTCTGTATATACCGAACTAGTATTACGATCGGTAGCTAACTACACTGTACAATATCAATGATTATCATATCTATACATTCGTTTAAGTACAAGCGTACTTAATATTACATAAACAGTCAGAAATAAACCTTACAACTAAGTTCTTATATAATAGGCCAATAGGCCGACGAGTCCCAAAGAGTAAAAAGCAGCGGAAGATAAATAAATAAATAATGGGTCTCCATGATCTGCTACAACGAATTGACTGTAACTATGATCTAGTTATCGCCGTCATCTTCATTTTCAAAGCCAGGCACGTAGAAATATCCATACGCCGACTGGATCTTTAGTCTCGTAGTATGAATTCATATATTTTAGCAACAATGAATACAAGGGTACTCAGCAAGCCCTCACACAAAATGCAAATATATAGATACTTGATTTGACAAAGGATGGGTCTTATGGAGTTATGGTTAATTTAGCACAAAGCAGATCTTACTCAAATATTGTAATTATTTTTTAACCTATGACCTATTCATTTTAACTTAAAATCAAAGTGTTCTTGGTATAACCAAGTTTTATACCTACTATTAATCACGAGGTTCATTCCATCTATTATTAATCATGAGGTTCAATCCACCTATTATTAATCATGAGGTTCCATCCACGTCTCTCTAGATATAAGGTTCTATCCACCTTACTCTAGTTATGAGGTTTCATCCACCTCCCTATAGATATAAGGTTCCATCCACCTTAATCTAGTCATACTTGACGAGGATCTAATCATCTTTATTTTATTAATTTACCTATAATTCTTATTATAAATAGCAATATTTTTACACTTCTCGTAAGTATACCCCTTATCCATAAGGGAGAAAGTCGTAAGCTTTTCTACGACCATCCCTTGGTCGTAAGTTCCTCTACGACCAGTCCCTAGTCGTTAGCTTTTCTACGACTATCCCCTGATCGTAAGTCCTCCTACGACCAGTCTATAGTCGTAATCCTTACGACCAGGGAGTCTTTTACACCATATTTAAATATATGAGGTACTTAATTACGTTGTTATTCTCTGGAATAACTGCATGATTAATCTCTCTATCCTGATAATAACCGCCCGACGACGTAGGGACGTTACTACTCCAGCAACAATCTCCAGTAACCGCTTCATCATCTGAAGCGTTGAGGCACCCTTTGGACTGGAGAAATCATCACCCTCTTCGAGCACTATATAAAGGGTGGAATCAGCAGACGACAGGGGGAAATGAATGAATCAGGAGTAGCATAGGACTTTAGACTTTAGTCTTCCTCTTTATTGTTACTTGTACACTCATATTCAATACAATGGATTAGGGTTCTTATTCTCTCAGCAGAAGTTCCGAACCTGTATAAAATTCATGTGTCATTCTGTGAGTAGCTTCAGTCTAGGAGATCCCCCGAATCAAACAATCATACGTAAGATCGGTTCTAGATCACCGACAATACTACAACCATCTATGTTGACAAGTTCTCATGCCATATTTTTAATAAAACTATCCAAGTGTGCCTTTCTTCACTATGCCTATAGCCGGAGACACGACTATTCGAATAGACTATACATTTTGTAGAGGTTGTACGACTTTACCCACAAGATATTATCAACTCATAATGTCGGCCAGTGACATACTTCCTTAGGCGTGCGACGGAGACGATAATGACAAGCCTTTTCTGATACCTAATCCAGACACTTCTTCTGCCCAATGGGTGAACATCTCAACACTGGGATCATGACCGTTACAGGGCACACCTAGAATGTTCCCATCAGCAGGTTACATTTTCAATAAGGGACCTGCCGTTGTAAGGAAGTCAGTATCCATTCTCCACGATAGACATCACATAGAGATCCAGCCTATTACTACGCAGGAGTTATGTCGAAACTAAACAAATTACTTGGCCATGCCGCGCCCATACTTGACTTGTGGTTGCACGGTTATCAGTTTAGAAGTGTGGCACATGATTCGATCCTTAATCAACTTAGGCGAGACAATCCACAAACTTGACCCTCGTGCAATCCTTGCACCGTGTCATACCATTCACTCCCCCAAATCTCTACCATTTACAAAACATTTTTCTATTTCCAGTAGTAACACATGTTACCACACTATGATTCATATTATAACTCAAGTTTTGTAATAACAATATTTGTGTGATATTCAATTCAACCACTAAGCATCTCTAGACACCAACATCAAAGTCACACAAAAGCGAAGAAATGTGATATCACGGGTGAGGATGTGTTGAATTAGCAGTAATAAAGCATCAATCATGCAATTTTTATATAATTAATCAGATCAATCATACTGAAATTTACAATCAATGAACGCCCCAGTAGTCACTACCGATTGTCTCCGAAATGTGTTTTCAACCAAACAGTTTAATCACCACATGGGATATCAGGTTTATCATGATGTCAGGATAAACAGACTTCCCTAAGTTGGTGTTCTGTATGTCAAAACTCACTTATTGTCAACACTATACTAGACAAATTCCGAAAATGACAACATGCTATCTCAAAATCACTTATGGTTGGTATTCACAACAACTCCCAAACCATTTCGAGCTCCCTACCATATCAATCTAATATATGGGGAAATTGTACTATACGTATACTTTGCTGAAATTGCAATATTGCACTACATATTTGAGCAATCAACTATATGTAAAATCAATAGTTTGTGTTTAAACAAAACCCCCCACACACACACACTCCTAAAAGGATCAGTTCAATTTAGACAAGGGATAGAATCGAGTTAGGTGCTGGGATTAATAGAGGTGGACCATTCGGTGGGGCGGTGGGGTTGGCCGAGGGAGGCCGAGGGGGGGGGGGGCAGAGTCGGGGGCAGCGCTAGATGGAGAAGGGAGCCGGGAGAGGCGCCACCGTCGAGAAAAGGAGGCAGTTGGCGCTAGGTGGGCGGAGGCGGTGTGGCCGGGTGGGCGATATAGGAGGAAGGAGATGGAGGCGGTTGGGGCCGGAGAAGGAGGGAGAGGGAGGCAGGCGACGCGAGCGAGCTGGCGGAGGCCGGCATGGGCGGTTGGGCGGAGGCAGGCGGTACAGGAAGAGGGAGAGGGAGGCGACATTGGTGAGCGGGTGGGTGGAGGTGGGCGGCGGAGGAGGAGGGAGAAGGAGACGGAGTCGGGCGGGTAGCTAGGGTTCGGGATTTGGGATGGGCTGAGAGGGGCGGGGTTCCGGATTACATATGTGGTAGGAGGCGGGTAAATAACTCTGAATTCTAGGGGCAAACTTGGAACCCCCATCCCACCAAAGCCGTGAGTAGTTGACAGGGCAGCTTCTGGCTTTCCCACATTCAAAATAGAAGCGACTTTTCTAAAAGCGGCTACTAAAAGCCACCCGTTTGGGAAGACTTTCGGTTTTTTCGGGCGAAAAGCTAAAGCCGAAGCCGTCCCAAACAGGCTCATAGCCTATTGTAATAGTTACATATTATCTCCAGTTTGCTACTCCCACAACCGGTGAAGGCAAACCATTGTTACACACCATCCACCGACTACCATCTAGCAAGGGTCTATCATCCAACTAGTATTAGTATAACGTCAATTGCTCGATAAACTCGCGGTGATGGTGTGATATGTGATAGGCACAATAGGTGAACCCCGATAGTGGTGTCTTAAGAGGGGTGCAGATGACGAACTGTGATAGACACAATTGGAAGAAAGGAAAATACACATAAAATCTCTGCCACTTAAATTAGATCAAGAGGTTGGTTATGGAACGAGAGGTGGAGACGACAAACCATAACACAATTGGAAGAAAGAAAAATACACATAAAATCTCCGTCACTTAAATTAGATCAAGAGGTTAGTTATGGAAATTAGATCAAGAGGTTAGTTATGGAAAGGGTATTTACCGAGATATCCCTAAAGAGGATATGAACAAAACCACACGTACTAAAATTATGCAAGACTCAGACGCAGTCAATACTCAAAACAAGAACCCAAACGCAACGAACAGAACAACCCGAGCATTCCTCTTTCCTTCCGAAGAAAAAGAATCTCTCTCAAATCCACCAATGCCAACAGGCCACAGGTGGGCCCCACATCCACATCACAGTCCAAACATCCTGCTCACAGACTACCTCGCGCTCGCACCCACGCAAAAATAAATTAAATTAACTATTAAAAAACCCAACCCCTTGCTCTCAAAGAGAGTTGTGGGCCAAATAGCACTGTTGGCATCTTATTAACAAAGGTAATATTCCATATTTCGTGATATAAAATCTGGCATAACTTGCGATATGCGTCCACGTCCGAATTCTATCTGTGCCGTTCCTAGGAGGGTTGACGCTTCTGATCTTGCCACATCACAACTGCCCTGGTGCTTGGACAATCCAGCGCTGCACCCCTGACGCTCTAACAGCGTTATCCGTGCTCCTAGTTCTCGGACAGTGTGTGTCCTCGCCCCTGGCGATGAGGACACCACTTCTACTGATATGAGCATTCCTCTTGCTACTGCTATGAATGATGTGTAAAGTTCAATTACTCGGGTATGTGCTCGTGAACTCAATTATCAGGTAAATTCGTTTCTAGAGCTGAGTGTATTATTTAAGAACTCTATGATGCTGTCTAATGGAGATGATTTGCTTGTGCTTAGAAATCTAGGAATTGACAGTAAGGAGTTGATGTGCATCATGGAAAGAGAAGGCAATAACAATTACCACAATTCCAGCAAGGACTTGAGGACTTTAAAGCCACCCTAAAGGAGATGAAGAATTTGTGGCCTCTAACTCAAAGAGTTTGGCTACCCTCTACTTGGTGCTGCGCTACCTTTCCTTAGCCTACAAGGCTTATATCCGAATCCCATTAAAAGTTAGTTTGGGTCAAACTTTGTAATAGGCTTATTTGACCTATGTAGCTCATATGGCCAATCACCTAGGGTTTGGAGGTACTATTTATATAACATTATTCATGCATAAACAGTACCATCGCCCCTCTCTTCCTCCTTTACATAGTGGCCGCCACCCCTTAGTTTCAGGGGATTTTTTCTTTTTAGATTATTATGCATAGCAGTTTCATCGCTCGTCGGTTTGAGGAACCTCAACTTTGTGAGTTTCATCACTATTTGCAATACAATTTCAGATTGTATCTTCGACTTTCTTACTTGTGTTCTCGATTCGCATGCAGGAGATAGCCTTCTTGGCGAGGTTAACCGCGTTCGGCATGGTTGATAACCATCGGAGCAGTGGTGTAGTGATTGTGAGGGGTTCGATCCGTTTTGGTCGGAGCCTTTGGATCATCAACGTCATGATCTCCACAATTGACATATCACTACCTTTAGAAAGATCGAACTACAGCCACATTACTTGGCGCCTGGCAGCCGCGCTCTCTGTCACCCCCCCCCCTTCGGCGCCGCCACGTGACCCTGTCGTGGCCCTAGGACACGGTTGTGCCACTACTGTGGCCAAAAGTTTGGTCTTAGGGTCATAAGGCACAGTAGGCCCACGTGGCGGCGCCAGGGGCGCGAACAGCGCTGTTCGGGCGCCCGAGGTGCGGCGCGGGATTGTCCAAGCGCCAAGGTAGCGGTAGCGGCGATGTGGCAATACGGTAACGTTCGACATTCTCAGGAATAACGCAGATGGAATCCGAACGCGGAGGAATGAACGTGGATACTTGTCGCACACCGACACGTTTATTGTGTCAGGTTTAGCATTACAGGGTGTGGATGACTGCTTTTTGTTAATAAAGAAGCTACCAGTATCGCTTAGGAGAAAAAAAAAAGAAAGAGAAAAAACTCCTCTCAAATAAACCCGGTCGTTACTTCCCCGCCGCTTCGAGCGCTGCTGCCGAAACAGGTTGATTAGTTGACTCTTCAGCCACTACCTCGAGTCATCCTCGACGTCCTCCTCCGCTGCTGCTCTACAGTCTACACGACGGTTCGTTAGCGCCGCCGTGCGCGGCATGACATCCTCCTCTTCCGGCGGCGACCCCCAGGCGGCGGTCGCGGTGGCCGTGCGCGGGGACGGCCGCGGCAGCCGCCGCGCGGCCAGGTGGGCTGCTGCCAACCTCGCCCCCGGTCCCGGCCGGGTCGTTCTCGTCCACGTCGTGCCGCCCGTCTCCTTCGTCCCCTCCCCCTGTGAGCTCGCTGCTTCTCTCGGTCTCCTCATCGATTCGGTTCGCGCGGTGGTGTGGTGGTGCGAATCAACAGCGAGCTGATGGTTTCTTTCCCTTTGCCTTGTGGTGTGGCCGTGTGGTGCAGCGGGGGAGAGGGTGCCGGTGGAGAGGATGGAGGCCGAGGTGGTGGAGATGTACGCGGAGGACCGGAGGGCGCGCGCGCAGGAGGTCTTTCTCCCCTTCCGCCGCCTCTGCAGCCGCAGAAGTGTCAGTCCACTCTTCCACATCTTCTCCGCGCAATTTCGCTGTGCTACTAGCTCATAGTTTTGATGGATCAACTGGTGCTTCCAATTCGAGCGTGCAGGTGGAGACGGTGGTTCTGGAGGGGGACAGCGTCGCGGAGGCACTGGTGAGGTACACGGCGGAGTCCGGCGTCCGCAACCTGGTGCTCGGGTCCGCCTCCCTGAGCTGGTTCCGGAGGTACAATTTTTGATTCATTTTTCCATCCCCTTTTCGAAGCACAAAAAAGGCTAGAATTTCGCTTTTGAGAACCCAACGACGACATGTGAATATGTGATAGGTATTGGAGGGAGATAATTGTTGTTGTTGTTGTTACTTGTATAGCCTTTTCCCAAAATGAAAACAGAAAGGTAGAAGTTGAGTCCCTTTTGGGGATGGTGAGATGTGGCTGATTCTGTCTTGCTTCGCATTTGGTCATGAAAAGAGGTGATAGATGCATGCACGTACATATATCGCGATTAAACTTCGTTTTCTATTGAGGCTGAACCTCTTTTTCTCTCATTTATGCTTTCGAACAAAATATAGTAGGGCTAATAACTTTGGAAGCGACTAGGAACGTTATAACGGTGTAGCAGCAAGTTTCACAATGTTTCAAGAAATTTTAAAGTTCTAGGTTTTGCAAGTTTCACGCGTTTCTATAAATTTCCGGAAGATTCCAAGAAGAGTTTCAAACCAAGTTTCATATTTTGGAACATAAGTTTCAGTTGGAAAGTTTTGAGAAATTTCAACAAGTTTCACAAGTTCCGAAACAAAAGTTTCAATAGGTTTCAATGAGTTTCAAGAAGATTTCAACAAGTTTCGACCAACTCATGTGGCTACGATGGCACTGTTGTGCCGCCACGGAGCTGCCCGAGACCACCCGCCACTGATGCACCCTCTTCGTCGGCTCCGGCTCCAATTGCCACTGACGTCGCGCTGCCGAATTCGTGCTTGAGCTTCGTGTCGAGCATCCATATCTTTCTCTCTTCCCTAGCTTTGGCCCGAGCTCTGCACCATGCCGCCACCGGATCCGGTAGAGTCCCGAGCCGCGCCGTCACTGCCCGTCAATAGATCCAGAACTGGAGGTGAAGCACCGCGCCGCCGCCTGCGCCAAATCTGAAGCCGGAGTTGAAGGAGGAGGTGGAGGGGTGGCACTGGAAGTGAAGAAAGAGGGGGTGGCCGCTTGCCTCCGTCGGCTCGCCGACTGTACTCCATGGCCGGACGTGGGGAGAGAGAGATTGAGGAAGGAATACGTGAGAGAGAGAGAGAGGTGAAGGAGACATAGTCTTATGATTTGTGTGCGGGCGGATCGGATAACTAGGACCTGTACCGTTGCAACGCTACAATGTTCTATAGTATTTCTCAGTAACTTAGCCTGCAAAGTGTATCTTCGTAAGATTAGCAGCAACAGAAATAGTCCTGTTGACGCTGATCTATCCCTGTTATGTACTAAGTAAGTTTGTCAGTATGTGCAACTGGTTTTGGTGTATATTATACAAATTTATGCACTATTTGGTCCCAATGGTTTCATCTCTTAGGAGCAGTTTGTGGGGGAGTTTCTAGCTGCGAAGGGTATGGTGAAAAGGGTCCATTTTCGGATAGTTTTCCACAGTTCCACACAAATTAAGTCTCAGACTTTTTTTTAAGACTAAGTCTGAGACTTAACTTTGTTCTTATCCAAAAGATGCACATGTTCCAAAATATCTCATAAAATATTTCTAAAACAAAATAGCAGATGTCAGATGCCAATTCCATGAGCAGCAGCTGGTTTCTGTTTGTGTTATAGAGCTTAATGCGATCAGTATGTGCCTCAACTGTCACATCTGTTTGGTGGGTTTCATTTAATTGATTGCTTGTGGTAGTCATGTATACCTTTTCTCGATACTATACCTTTTAGCGAACTTTTTTTTCTTTGGCTGTTAGCTATTGACGTTGTTCCAACTCCTAACAAATTAAGGGCTTAAAGCTCTCTACTCTCTTCTCAATTTAAAGATCATACCTGCAATGTTGTGCTAGGTGTTTCCTGAATCTGTAGAATTCCTGGAGGCAATACCATAACTGCATAAATATACATTACTTGAGGGCTGAATAACAACTCTTATTTCTTGTTTCCATAAATTTAACATTTACCAACTTCAAATGCATAAACAAAATTTGTGAGCATCTGTGTGTGTTACTGAGTTTTTACCATAGTAGTTTATAGCCAGTTGTGCCAAATCTACTGTTGGTAAATGGTACCTCTGTTACCTTTTCAGGATATTACGTATCCGAGATGTGCCCTCTACTGTCCTGAAAGCTACGCCATGTTCTTGCAATGTATTCGTTGTGTCCCGGCGCGGATTAACTATAAAATTCGCAAATCAGGCTCAAACAGGCAGTATGTTGTGACCATACTTTTGTCTTCCTTTGTTACTTTTGTTCGAACAGGCACTATAAAATCTCTCTTCATTTGTTACTTTTGTCTTGTTTACTTTTAGTAACGCAATGGTGAGACACTTAATTTGTCTTGAACAAATGTTTTTACAGAGTCAAACACTTGTGTAAGGATTCAGTCAATTAGTAATAAAGCATTTGCCCAAATACAGAGGAACTGGTTGCAAGACAAACAATCATTGCATGACCTCCCTGATGATGAGACACTAAAATCTTCTGGAGATACTAGTTCTGACTCGTGCTCTCAAGCCTGGAGTTCTCTTAGCACTTCCACCAATGCTGGTAAAAGTTCGGAAAGCCACGGAAGGGGCCTTTTAAGAAGCTTAGGTCGAAAAACACAAGGGAGACAAGGGAACAAAGATTTTGATGCTATTGGCCAATTGAAGAAAGTTCCTCATGTTGCCTTAAGCTCAATTGAAGAGGTCAGAGCTGTTTTCCAGTCTTGAGAATATTCTGACTAATGTTGGATTCCAGATGCATTCACATAATTTCTGGTAATTGTGAGCTGTGCAATTTTAGAATGCTGATTTTGTTTTCCTGGTTTGATTTGCAGTCCCAACCTATAGATGAAGTAGCAACACTGAGGAAGGAATTGCAGGATACATTAATGATGTACGACAAAGCTTGTGAAGATCTCGTCCACGCTAAGAAAAAGGTTGGTGATGTATGATAAAGCTTGTGAAAATCTAACCCAAACTAAGGTTATAAGTTGTTGTAATGATTGTTGTATACTTGAGTTACTGATATCCAGCGAAGGAAGGTTTCACTTAGTTCTTCCCCATTGATTCGGATGTTTCAGATCCTGGTACTTTCTAATGAATGTAGTGAAGAGGCGAAGAAGGTGCAGGATGCAGTACAGATGGAGGAATTGCTGAAACAGGCGGTTGCAGATGAGAAGACCGAACATTTAGAAGCTATTAGAGAAGTTGATATGGCAAAAGAGTCATTCACTCTCGAGGCTTATTCCAAGGACAAGGCTGAAGTAGTAGCGAACATGGTGACTACTAAGAAGGCAAAGGTTGTGGATGCTCTTTTCTCGACAGGCAAAAATTGCAGGCGGTACTCGAGACATGAAATAGAACTTGCCACTGATAACTTTTCCGATGCAAAAAAGATTGGTGAGGGAGGCTATGGGAATGTATACAGGTGCACCCTTGATCACACTGAAGTTGCTGTCAAGGTTATTCAGCAAGATTCCAGTGACAAGATCGATGAGTTCTTGAGAGAGGTACCCTGATTTATGTTTTTATAATTTTCTCACTAGACCTAACTAACGACATTTTTGGCTAGTTACGGAAATGGCTAGTGGTAGATTTATTTTCTTTGCATTTTTTGTCGACCTATTACATTTCATATCAGTTTTACTGTGTGGTCCATAGACATAAAGGGAACATAAATAACATAATATATTTTGTTATTGTTGAGGAATTCACTAGATGTTTCGATGTTTTGACATCACGCAGGTGGAGATTCTGGGCCAACTTCACCATCCCAACTTGGTTTTGTTGCTAGGTTTTTGTCCTGAAATTGGATGTCTCGTATATGAATACATGGAGAATGGAAGTCTAGAAGATCAACTTATTAACAATAAAGGGCACCAATCACTCCATTGGTTTCTGCGGTTCCAAATTATCTTTGAGGTGGCTTGCGGGCTTGCTTTCTTGCATGGAACGAAACCGGAGCCCATTGTCCATCGTGACCTGAAGCCTGGAAATATCTTGCTGGACAAGAATTATGTAAGCAAAATTGGCGACGTAGGTTTTGCTAAGCTCATATCAGATCTCGTGCCAGAAGGGCTCACAGAGTACAGAGACACCGTCATTGCTGGTACTCTGTACTACATGGACCCCGAGTACCAATTAACTGGGACAGTCCGACCAAAATCAGATCTCTACGCTTTGGGGATTATCATTCTTCAACTACTAACTGGCAAACGTCCACATGGGCTAATACTTAGTGCAGAAGAGGCGATTAATAAAGGCATATTTTCCGATATTCTTGACAAGTCTCAAACTGATTGGCCAATGGCTGAGGCAGAGATGTTGGCAAAACTGGGATTGCGATGTACAGCATTAAAATGCAGGGACAGGCCTAATCTTGAGTCGGAGGTGCTGCCAGAGCTCGAAGAGATTCTGTGCAGGGTTACTGCTTTTCCCAAGTTAAGAAGTCCAGTCGCGCCGAGCCACTTCATCTGCCCTATATTGCAGGTAAATTTTTTTGGCAGGTACTTGATCATACCAGTTCCAACTATCGCTCTAGCTTAACAAATAATTTTGGTGCAGGAGGTAATGAGCGATCCTTATGTTGCTGCTGATGGGCATACCTATGAGCACAGGGCAATAAAAGCTTGGCTCAAGAAACACAAGATATCCCCAGTTACGAAACAGAAGCTTCCAAATTTATCCATAATTCCCAACCATTCCTTGCATGTGGCTATACAGCAATGGAAGTCACAGTGACCTTAATTAAGGCATGAGATAACTACTATGTTTGTGGTTGTATATAATTTGATTAGTTATGATTTTAAGTTCCACAGTGAAAAAAGAGGAGATAGTTGTATATCATAGTAGCAGGAAGAGGTAGTTTTGTTGGTAACTGGTTTTGCTGGCTTAAGAATGGTCACATTCACAGAAGGTTCAGACTAAATGGCTCCTTTTTATTCAAAGACTGGAATTCAATTCCGCCTAAATGCTAGTGTATGGTTTGGTGGCAACCAGGACTTTTTTTTTTTAGTTCTATGCACGATGTTCTATGTGGTCTTCAGCAATCATATACCTTGATGAGCTACTACTGCAGTGTGTTCTCTTGATATAGCCCCGATGTATGCTATATTTAAACCAAAAGATAATATGCTAATCCTAGTTGAATGTCAGGTGTGGAAACAAGGTTCAGACTGTTATGAATAGCGTTTGTATTCATTATGAGGTCAATAGGTCAATATATATACAAGTACAATAGTGGTATATATGCAAAGAGACCCTTATACAATACACATCTAACACCCCCCTCAAACTTATGGTGGATCAACAACATTAAGTTTGGAGAGATAGAAGCTGTGCTGAGCTCTAGTCTGTGCTTTTGTGAAGAAATCTGCCAACTGAAGTTCCGAAGGCACATACTGAAGAGCAACAATATGATCCTGTACCTGGGTCCGCATGTAGGAAACATAAATACCAGTATGCTTTGTAAGCTCATGTTTTACCGGATTGGTAGCAATACTAATAGCCCCTGTACTGTCAAACGAAAGAGGAGTGGGTGCTGAAATAGAAACACCAAAATCTTCAAGTAACCACCATAGCCAAGTAACATCTGCAGTCAACAAAGTCATAGCTCGCAACTCTGCCTCAGCACTCGAACGAGAAACTACTATCTGCTTCTTAGTCTTTCAAGCAATGAGAGAACTACCAAGAAAAACACAATAGACAGAAAGAGATCGGCGATCAGAGTGATCACTAGCCCAAGAAGCATCAGAATATGCCTGAAGTTGTAAAGAGCTGGAACAAGGGAAAAACAAACGACGAGTGATGGTTCCGCGAAGATATCGTAAAACACGAAGAAGATGACTATAGTGGAGCTGAGTGGGAGTAGAAACGAACTGACTCAAGATATGCACAGGTACGAAATGTCAGGACGAGTGACACCTAGATAAACAAGACTCCCAACAAGATGACGATATCTAGTGGGATTAGTAAAAGGCTCACCATTTGTGGACCGAAGATGAACATTAAGTTCCATGGGAGTCTCAGCGGTGTGCTGATCCGTAAGAGAAACACGATCAAGAAGGTCCTGAATATACTTTTCTTGGGACATATAGAAGCACTCAGGTGTAGAAATAACCTCAATCCCAAGAAAGTAGCGAAGAGGACCCAGACCAGACATGAGAAACTGCTCATTAAGATGCTCCTTGACAAAAGTGATGTACTGAGAATCATCTCCAGTAATGATCATATCATCAACATATAAAAGGAGAAGTGTCCGACTACGAGGCGAAGTGTGAATAAAAAGAGCAGGATCATGAGCACTGGCAGAGAAACCAGCTGCAGTGACAACCGAGGAGAAACGATCAAACCAAGTACGAGGAGCTTGCTTGAGGCCGTAAAGAGATCGGCGAAGGCGACAAACCATACCACCAGGAACAGAATACCCAGGTGGTGGCTGCATATAAACCTCCTCACATAGTTCACCATTGAGAAAGACATTCTTGACATCAAGCTGAGAGATGGACCATACCCGAACAGATGCCACAGTAAGAAGAGTGCGAACAGTGGTCATGTGAGCCACGGGAGCAAAAGTCTCATCATAATCACGTCCATGCTCCTGCTGAAAACCACGTGCCTCAAGATGAGCCTTGTAGCGCTCAAGAGAACCATCAGAGCGGGTCTTAATCTTGTAGACCCACTTGCACATGATAGGAGTAACACATGCGGGAAGAGGGACAAGATCCCACGTGCCAGTACGCTCAAGGGCAGCAATCTCCTCTACCATTGCATGCTGCCACTCCTGATGAACATTAGCATCACGATAAGAAGTTAGTTCGGCAAGAGCTGCTAAACAAAAGCGCGCAGGAGGCCGAATAGACTAGCGATCACGAAGAGCATATCGAGAAGATGAACCATCAGAAAAAGATGGCGCATCAGAAGAGTCCTCAACTCGTGGATGACGAGTGTAGTAAAGAGGATAAGAAGGACGAAGGTCGGGAGGAACCTCTAGAGAGGGTGATAGTGGTGAAGGAGATGGTGAAGAAGGAACCGAAGAGGCCAAAGGCGGTGATGGAGGTACGATGACTATGGGTGTGGCAGGAAAAATCAGAAAAGAAAGCGGCTCAACAAGAGATGCTGGAGTGATGGAGGAAGAAGGACGAGGGTAGAAAGGACGAGACTCATAAAAAATGACGCCTCGAGAAACCCGCATCCGTTGACTAACAGGATCCCAACAACAATATCCCTTATGCTCAGCGCTATATCCCAGAAAGACGCACTCCACAGACTGAGCGGTCAGCTTGGTGCGCTCACGAGGGTCAAGAAGAACATAGCACACACACCCAAAGAGGTGAAGACTATAATAGTCAGGAGTCTTGCCACAGAGAAGTTCAACTGGGATCCCGCCTTGAAGAGCAGAAGAAGGCTGAATATTAGTTAGGAAAGTGGCAGTAGAAATAACTTCAGCCCAAAAAATATGGTGGAACAGCAGAAGTAAGCATAAGAGCACGGGCTGTCTCAAGAAGATGACGATACTTTCGTTCAGCCACACCATTCTGTGCATGGGCACCAGGACAAGAAAACTGAGAGAGTGTGCCCTGCTCAGCGAGAAATCCACGAAGGGCCCCTGACAAGTATTACCCAGCTGAGTCAGGCCGAAAGACACGAATAAGAGAATCAAACTGAGTACGAATCATGGTGGAAAAAGTCTTGTAGATGGATAAAACCTCACTACAAGATGACATAAAGTATATCCATGTGTGGCAAGAAAAAATCATCAATAAAAAGTATATAATATCGATGACCTCCTTTCGAAACAAAAGGAGCTTGACCCCAGACATCAGAATGAACAAAATCAAAAGGACAATGTGACACTGACTCACTGGAAGGATAAGGAAGTTGAAGCTGTTTACCAAGCTTATAACCCTGACAATGTAGAGAAACATCACCAGACACAGACCCTAAAAGACCACAACGAAGTAAAGAAGATAGACGGGACCCAGAAAGATGTCCCAAACGATGATGCCACTGAGCAAAAGACGCAGTGGAGGATGCAGCAGAAGCGGTGGCGTCGGTGGAGACAACAAGACTGGCAGGGGCAGCAGAAGGAAGATGAAGCCAGTCAAGCTCCCAAAGACGTTGTGAGTCATGGCGGCGAGGGCCAGTACCAACCAGAATCCCCGTGCGTCGATCCTAAACACAACAAGAGTTAGAGTCGAGAATAACACGACAACCATGATCAATGAGCTGACCGGCAGAGATGAGCTGCATGGTTAGTTTGGGAACATGAGAAGCAGTAGGAATATGAAAAGAGGAATTCGAGAGAGTGTCTCGTCCTGCGACAAAAAGAGAGGTACCATATGCGGTCTGAACAGTGATAGGAGCAGCTAAAGAACGGATACAAGTAAGACTGGTGGAAACAAGTGTCATATGAAAGGAAGCACCAGAGTCAAGGATCCAAGGTAAGATACATGGGGAAGAGTGGAAGGTGGTCTCTTATTGGAAGACTGTGCAGCAGAACCAACAGAACCGGACGGTGTAAGAGTGGCCATGCGACACAGCAGTGTGAGAAACTCTTGAGAATCAGAAGCACCAGAGCTCCTCTGAGAGGAGGAACCACTAGTTCCCTGTGTAGAACGGCCACCACGATGTAAATCCTTCTTCTTCTTGTAGTAGGTTTGCTGTACATGCCTATCCTTATTGCAGTAAGTGCAATGTAGTCCCCTGCCAATATCAGCTGTCACTGGTGAAGACACAACCGGTGATGGAGTAGTTGTAGCAGGTGTAGAGGCTGGAAGAGCTGCCAGAACTGAAAGAGAGGACTGGAGCGGCAGTAGACCCGCAACACGAAGGCGAATCTCCTCAGCACGAACAGCTGCAAGAGCTTCTAACAAAATCACACGAGGATGTCGTGCCAGCAACTGAGCACGAGTCTGCTCATACTCAGCCCGAAGACGTGTCAAAAAGTCATAGATGCGACGAAACTCCAGGTGAGACTGCTGACGCTGACAGTACTGACAAGTGTGGCAAACATTCGGTCCCAAAGAGTCAATCTGACGCCATACCGCAGACAATTGAGCATAGAATTCGTCCACAATGGCATCTCCCTACTGCAAGGACTGCTCTTGACGCACAACAGAAAGATATAAGGAATCACCAGATGGCTCGTAGCGGTTGCGCAGATGTGTCCACATCAATTGTGCTGAAGCCAAATCAACCACATCCCCAGTGAATTTCACCTCCATGCTAGCAACAAGAATAGCAGAGGCACGAGCATCCTCATCAATCCACGTTTTGTAGGCAACATACTGAGTCTGAAAAGTCTCCATAGCATCCACAAAAGCATCAGTTGCCTCCTTACAAGCATCTTCGAAAGTAGTCTTCGGAAGCACAGGCTCAGTCGGTGGAACAGGGCGAGGCGGACAAGGCAACTCGCCGGTAAGAAAATCCCAAAGACGCTGGCCACACATGTGGAGACGCATGTGCTGAAACCAGTCCCGATAATTGAGACCATCGAAGATCACCGGGCAGCGAGGAACAAAAACAATGCCCATGGTAGGCGGCGCTAGACGGCGCGTCGACTAATGACAACGAAGGCTAACAGGCGGCACTGGACGGCGTGGCGGTTAGACCGGCGTGGCGGCGGACGAAGCCTTTGGCTCCGGCGACGCCCCCGCTCGACGGCGCCGGTGGATTTAAGCCTCGGCTCCGCGACGTCTCCGGCGTGGCGAGACCTCGGCAGAGGACGGCGCCCCGGCAGCGGCCCCGGCAGAAGAAGAAGAATGAGTGGCGACAAGTCGGAGCGGCGGCGATCCCCAGTAGCGGACGACGGACCCCCAGCGACGATGAAGATAGCCCCCGGCGGCGGCCCCTGGTAGCAACGGCAGCACCCGGCGACGTAGCGGTGACCCGCACTCGGCAGCGACTCGCAGCGGCGACGTTTTCGAGCGACCACGGGCGAAAACAGCAGATGACAAGCGGCTTTTGAGGATACGGAAGAGTGGCGGCGGACGGTAAAACCCTAACCCTAACCTTGCTCTGATACCATGTTATGAATAGCGCTTGTATTCATTATGAGGCCAATGAGCCAATATATATACAACTACAATGATAGTATATATGCAAAGAGACCCTCATACAATACACATCTAACACAAACATTCTCCAGGATCACACGATCCAATAGAGCCTCTCGCCCTTGCATCCAAATGTTGTGTACGCTGGCCCTAGCAGCAGCACAGATGTGCATGAGCAGGAGGCAATACTAGCGGCCGGCTGGTCGGCAGGACTTCCACGAAAGCATACAAAGTGCAATTCGTGTCCTTTGAAGATAGAATAGATTGTTTCCTTATTTGTGGAAGGAGTACACAGCACCAGATTTATGTCAGGAGAAATCTGTTCTCCAAGATCACATGTCAGTGTCCCAGGTGTTGACACGAGCTGAAAGCCACAAGGATCTATGTCTTAAGTTCTCGAGCCATATCTATTTCAAGATATAAATGTGCTTTCTTGAGCTTGGAAAGTGTAAAATCTTTATAAAGCATCTAAATGGCCAGGGTATGCGCTGCAGATTGACAACGTTCGAAATAAAGTACCAGAACCACTATTCGCGTCTCAAAAAGAAAAAGAAAAAAAGAACCATGATTCGTCATTCGTGATTTTATTGGAAAAAAACCTTGCAGAACACCTTACTAGATACAAGCGATTCTACTTTGCTCCAGGAATGGCGAGCAGTAGCTTCTACTTCTTCCTGAACAAGTAATGCGCAACCATCCATTCGTCACCATAGTTGTATCCAAAAAGTTCAGCGACTGAGATGAAGAATGTCCGCCAATAAGCGATCCATTTGGTAGTTGATTCCTTGCCATAAGTTTTCTCAAAGATTGGCCTTATGGAAGTGATGTTCTTGTCCATACGTTTCAGCCACTCCTCACTACAGGAAAAACAGTACAGGTATTCCATTCAAATAGGTCAATTAGCATAAAATATGCTGGATTTATTTACATTTTACAGGATTAAGCCAGATTGCATTCACTGCCTGACATTTTATATAAAAGTAACATATTTTGTCCTTTTATTTTTATAACTTCAACAGTCAATGTACTTTGGATTGTACCAGTAGCAAAATGCAAACGGAGAAACCCTCCAACCATTATTACTTCACAGTTCATTGCGTATCATCTTTTACTTTAAGATCACCATCTGAAATGTATTTTGGATTTCCTCCCAAATTAATTAATTAATTAGAATTACTAACTAATAAGTAGAACATTTAAAATAATATTAGAATGCACGGAGTACTAGGGCATGGATGCTTTATAAACTCAGGAAGGATATACCTAGTTCTAGCATAATGTGTGCCACTGACAAGCCAATGATTGGCCACAGATACGTCTTCCTGCAAAAAATATAGTCAGTAAATATCAATATTCATATGAATATTGATCAATGACCAGCCAACCAATATTCATATTTGACTAGTCGCATAAGGGCAGTAATCAAAGTAAAAATGTATGATTGGTTAGAAACTAACCTGAAAGTAGAGAAGAAGGTTTGCTGATGGCATTGTTCCTCCAGTGAAGAAATACCTTGTGATCCAATCATCATCGTTGTTGTCCTGTTGAAAATGTGAGGTCATGATTCACATGAGAACTACAAATAAAGTTAATAACACTGCTTCACATCAATAACTTATTAAGAGGTGAAGTTATCTCATTTTACAGAAGCAAATAAGAGTTACTTTTTACAACACTGGTAAATGGTATCACTGGTAATTAATAACTTTACCACAAGGAACTCCTATCACTATCAGTAAGGATCAGACATTAAGAACTTAACTTCACTTGTAATCTATCAGCTGTTTAGATTTTAAATATGTCGTACAACAGCCAAACACAAATACAACTACAGCTATAACAGGTGGCAGCATGATCCATATAATGGGAAAGCTAATTTAGATGAAGCTGAGACCAAATGACCATTGAAAATGCAGGATCATTAGTGTACCTCAAAGTGATACGCAAATGTCTTGTGGCAGAAGTAGTGAACAAATAGCAAGCTGTCCTCTTTCATCCACCTAGATATCTTCTTAAGAAGAGCCTTGTAGTTTTTCATGTGCTGCACAACAGGCCCATTACAGACACTCCTTTGCTTTTATGAATAACAAAACACAGCAAAACACCAAATTAAGTTATACCTCAAACATCTCTATGGATACAATCCTATCAAAAGAACGCTCCATCTCAAACTTGCTGATGTCCGCCACAATTATCTCAACATTTGATAGCTCATTTTCCCTGTAACAGAAATGAAGTGGCATGCCCAAAGTATTTAATGCAGGAAAATCAAAATCATTGGGCCAAATGGTAGTAGAAAATCTACCTGCATATCAAGCAAAGGTTTATGTATGTGAAAGATCATTTCTGTTAACACTGGAGCTAAGGTCACAGGAAATAGATCAAAAAAAAACATTGAGGACATCATAAGCTAATCATATCCTCGGTTCATGTGCTAGTGGAACTTCACTGTTTGAAATAGCTACAGATTAAGAAGTAATATAAATATGTGATGAAAATGAAATCAAATTGCAGTGTCATCAACAGGTTGCAATGCCCAGGGGCGGATCTAGGCCTAGGGCAACTGGGCTTCAGCCCTGGGCCTAGGACCTAAAGCCCGTGGAGAAATTGGCAAAAAAATATAAGACATTGGGCTCAGCCAAAGAAGGAGCTAGCCTAGCCCGGGATGTGGCCCAAGTCTAGCTCCGCCCCTGGCAATGCCCATTTAAAAGGGCCACGTGGAACATACAATTGCCACTACAAGGCAAAAGAATGCACTCATCAGACCCCCCTCAGCACTAAAACCATTGCACTTACCTACACTGCTCTTCTATAAAAGCCTTTTGTGTCGTTGAGTTGCATATCCCTGTAATACTGCAGTTCCTATATTTCTTTGATATGTACAAAGAGAGGGATCCCCAGCCACATCCAACATCAAGGATGCTTTGGCCATCCTGTAGTTGTGCCCTCTCACAATACAACTCCATCATTGAAACCTCGGCATCCTCTAGTGTGCTCGAGTCATCAGGGAAGTAACATGAGCTGAAAAAATCAATGTACATATGTGAATTAATATATGAAAGTGACAATTTTATGCATTAGCTAACCGTTTGCCACTCAGAAACCAGTCAAATAAAATAAAACTTGGCATTAGTAATTTAGTGTGCATCAAGTGCTGCACAAACCTGTATTTGAGATTTCTTCCAAGCACTAGCTTGAAAAACGTGGTTGGCAGCTCATAGTGTTGGGTTTTAGCTTTGTCGGTTTCAACTGCAATGGGCATCTCTTCAAGAGCTGCATCACAAACCAAATTTTATATGCGTTAATATACTTACCGCAGAGGAATCCGACCCAGAAGAAACTAATAGCAGAACAAAAATAACATGTATTACAGGTAGTAGGTACTATATAGACAGCACGACATTTGCCACTGGTTGGTCTTCATTGGAGCTATAATGAATCGTGATGCCAATGGCCGATGTACGGAATCTAGCTCAGCAATGACAGGTCACCGCAAGATTCCATTTTTAACAGGTAATCTGGCAGGCACCAAACCAAACGACGCCGACAACGCCAAGAAAGTAACCAACGGGTTGCATTGGGAGCGGGCGGTACGTACAGTGGGCGAAGAGGAGGAGGTGGTGGAGCTGGAGCGGCGCGGAGGGGAGGTAGCCGAGGCGGAGGCGCTGCGCGAGCAGGAGGCGCGTCAGCCGCCGGGTGACCGCGTCCGGCAAGAAGTTGCGCTCCAGCGCCGCCAGCGCGGACCGCGCCGCCGCCTCGTACGCCCGCGCCGCCATCTGCCCGCTCCCGGCGGCCGGTGGTGCGAGCGAGCGCGTGGGGGCGTGCCGCGCTCGGCGGGTTGGAACTTTGGATTAGATTGTCCTTTGCTTCCCAATTGGCTGTGGTGTCAGTGGACGGTTTTTGCGAACGTAAAATGGGACACGTCGGCTCGACAAAATGGCACGGGAGATGTGACAGTGTGCCACTCATGCCGGAGCAAGTTGACGCCAGATGGTTGATTCAAAGTTCAAACTAGACCTGGGGAGTGGTCCGGGCTTTTATGAGATCTGATCAGCACGACACGATATAGTATATACCAGATTAGTATAGTATGAACATGCGAATTAGACTGAATCAGGCTTAAAAATTAAGCACATCAGGTGGCATGACATAGCCCGTAAAACCCAAAGCAATCCTCCAATATAAACTAACACCGAAACCTAGCCCCACCTCCTCAATCCTCCCTCAAGTCATCGCTTCCCACCCTCCCCACACTGTTGCCTCCATATCCAAGTCTCCATGAGTCAGCATCCACACCGTTGATAGGCAAGCGCGGCAGTGGCGGTGGCCAAGGTACGCTGCGTAAGCGTACAACACCGCACCATGCTCAAGCTGACACGACCCAATTGCGGCCCAGCGTGCCCACATGCTGTGCTGGGCCTCGCCAATGGCGGTCCGTGCCGCCGGGGCTCACTGCGACCCGTTGTGCCCGTGCCGTGCCAGCACAACATGGTCCAACTTCCAGGTCTAGTTCAAACTATGGTTATTGGTGCTCGCTTGGAACGGATGAAAATCAAATAAAATCATAATTGTGGTGTCGACCACCCTATTCACCTGGGCTCGAACTCTGGTGCTGACTCTTCTTAAGTGTAAGCTCCTAACATCATTTAAAAACAAACAAACGAAATCCAAGAGTTACGTCTAAAAATTCCAAAAGAGTTGTTTATATTCCTAGTAAATTCATAATGAATTTACTTTGATCTAACTTCAAATATATACACACTACCATCATCACCGGGACCCTTCTCCCCTAGGAGTAGCGATGGAGAAGGGGGTAGTAGAATGGAGGTAATCCCAGATTGAATGGGTGAGTCGAAGATTGAAGACAAAACCATAGATTTGAAGGTTGAATATGGTCACAACACCTGCACCTAGGTAGGCTAGGTGTCAATGCCGGTGTGCGATCTAGTCAAATTGCACTAGGCTACCCTGTCTCGACATCGCTCTCGATGCCCTATACAATATCACGTGCGAACCCTAGCAACTATAGTGAGCATGGCGGCGACTTCCCGATGAGAGGAAGCAAAGGTGGCTTGGCAGCGGGGATCAATGGAGGTGGAGGCAGCCCCATAGGCAAGCAACACAAAAGACCGATAGGCTACCCTGTCTCGACATCGCTCTCGTTGCCCTATACATTATCAGGTGGGAACCCTGGCAACTATAGTGAGCATGGCGGTGGCTTCCCGATGAGAGAAAGAAGAGGTGGCTTGGCAGCGGGGATTAATGGAGGTGGAGGTAGCCCCACAGGCAAGCAACACAAAAGGCCGACAGGCGAAGCGCCACGTCATTACGGCAAGGTGGTGTGGCAGCGGAGGGATTCAACGAGAGGCATCCCTTGTCTAATGTCCCACATCCGTCACTGAACATACATGTGATAGTTATGATCAGCCAAATTGTAAGTTGTTAAATGTAACTTTTTGTGTTTTAGGCCCTGTTTGTTCACTACTACAAAACATGCTATACTAGACACCCCATCACAGACGGTTCCAAATGAACTGCTCAGGATAATTATCACGAGCGGTTCTTCGTTAACCGCTCGTGATAATAAGTATCCTGAGCGGTTCGTATAAAGAACCATGCGTGATAATGTACTAAACATGAGCGATTCTTTATACGAACCGTCTGTGATACATGACTATCACAGACGGTTCTTTATACGAATCATCTGTGATACATGACTATCACAGACGGTTCTTTTAAAGAACCGTCTGTGATATACAAGCATTATAAGTAGATGCTCCCGACAGTCCCCCTTTCCATTCCATTTGAGCCGCCGCCACCCTGCTGCTGCTGCTGCCTCCTCCCCATTGGCTACCCTGCTGCTGCTACTGCCTCCTCCACCATTTTGAGCTGTTACCCCTGCCTCCTCCTCTCCCATTTTGAGCCGTTACCACTGCCTCCTCCTCCCCCGGCCCATTGCGGCACCTCTGCTGCCTCCTCCCACATTGCGCTACCTTGGAGAGAAGGGTAACGATCGATCTGTAACCCTTTATTTTTACTCTAGACTAATCACTAATGTGTAACGATCTGTAATCCTTTATATTTGCTATAAACTAATCACTAATGTGTTTGGTCATTATGAAGGGTACTTGCGTTTATTAATATATAATTTAACACTAATTAATTTGTTACGTGCGTATACGTGTAGATGGACTGAAACAGGATGTACATTGAGAACCGTGTGAGTGAAGAGTATATTAATGGTGTGTTTGCTTTTAGAAGAGCCGCCGAGCAAGATATGTTGAAGAAGGGGATAAAATTTATGTATTGTCCATACATTGATTGCGGTAATATGAAAATGTTTAACAACCCGGCGCAGATCGAAGCTCACTTAATACGAAGGGGTTTCAAAAAAGGATATACATGTTGGAGCAGTCACGGTGAAGAGCAAATTATACCGGAAGTCAGTAATGACGACATCGCCGAGGAAGTCAACGATATGCAGGGTATGGAATGTGCTTTTGATGAGGATAGGTCGCATGATGACAATCTAGATCAGATGCTACGCGTTGGAGAAGGGAACTACGGTGAGAGAGTTTTGTAAATTCGAGGGCTTAATGGAGGACTCGAGGAAACCTTTGTTCCCTGGCTGCAAGCCGGAATACACAAGGTTGTCAACCGTGCTTGAACTGCTGAAATTGAAGGCAAGCAATGGTTGGTCCGATAAGAGTTTTACGGCGTTGTTAGGTCTCTTAGCTGACATCCTTCCGAGGGAAACGTGTTGCCCAAAGACGACCTACCAAGCTAAGAAGGTTATTTGTCCATTGGGAATGGAAGTAGAAAGAATACATGCATATCCGAACGATTGTATCCTCTACCGTAAAGAGTATGCAGACATGCATGCATGTCCCGTGTGCAGAGCATCCCGATACAAGCGTAAGAATACTGCTAAGGCGAAGCAAGGACTTCCTGCTAAGATGTTGTGGTATCCGCCGTGATCCCACGCTTGAAGCGCTTATTTGCGAACCGAAAGGAGGCAAGATTGATGCGTTGGCACTCGGAGGAGCGTAAGAAAGATGTGAAGCTCAGACACCCTGCTGATTCTGCCCAGTGGAGAAACTTCGATCGGAGCTCCGAAGAGTTCGGTGCGGAACCGATGAACATAAGGTTAGGGTTGAGTACGGACGAAATGAATCCTTTCGGTAATATAAGCAGCCGACATAGCACCTGGCCCGTGAATCTATGTATGTACAACCTTCCTCTTTGGCTGTGTATGAAGCAAAAATACATTTTGATGTCACTACTTATCCAAGGGCCAAGCAACACGGGAACGATATTGATGTGTACCTAGCACCATTCTTTGGAAGATCTTGTGACACTTTGGAACGAAGGGGTACAAGTATGGGATGCGATATAAACGAGAGAACTTCACTTTACGCGCCATGTTATTCTCGCACCATCAATGATTTTCCGCCTTGGTAACTCGTCGGGTTCATACAAAAGAAGCCAAAGCCTGTCCGCACTGCTTAGATGGTACCGAGAGTGTATGGCTGAACAACTCACGCAAAACTGTGTATATGCGTCACCGTAGGTTCCTTCTCAGGATTCACCCATACCGCAAGATGAAGAAACAATTCGACGGAAATAAGGAGGATGGTTCAGCTCCAAGGGCTTTTAGAGGGAAAGAGGTCTACGAGCCTGGCCACTTCGTCGTGGGCTTCGAAAACTTATTTGACCTATACAACCTAACTGCCCTCGATGCCTCACTTCTACGATGCTGGACACTGTAAGTGTGTGCAATCAATTTCTACACTCACGTGATACCGATAAATATCATAACTCATTGCTTATGCACAGATACATTATGAAACGTGCCTGTCGAATCAAAGAACCGGTGGGTTTCCTCGACCCATACGTGGTCTCTGAGCAAACAATCAACCAAGTCGCATCCTACGTCGAGAATTACATAAAAATAGGATTGCTTGCTCTGGACGACAGGGACTACATAATGGTGCCCTACAATCAGAAGTAAGTGCTTCAATATTTGCTATACAATTACGTTTCAACATAGGTTTATGACTATAGCGACATACACGAGTAGGTTCCACTGGATTCTTCTGATTCTTGTGCCAAAGAGGAACATGGTATTGTACCTTGATTCTCTACTCAACAAAAATCACGACTTCACCATTCTTAAAGGAATACTCGACAGGTATGTTCATTTCCTCCGCACATAACTCTTTGTAGTCTTCCTTCGTTTGAAATGGACAATGATAACTTTTTTGAATCATGTAGGGCGTTCATCGGCTATGTTGCCGAGGGAAGTTTATATAAGGGAACGAGCGCCACACTGACTCACGGGATGCGATTTCGCACGCGCTACAACACAATAATCATATATCATACTCCGTAATATTGCGTCTCGAATCGATCGTACATATATATGTAATTCTATTTTTGCAAGGTCGCCAAAGAAAATGAGATCACCTATGCGCATTCTACGATGCCATCATATGCGACTATTGATTGCTTCTAGGACTAACGATCCCCGTGTTTGTCAATCTCGTAATAATTATCCCTAACTATAAATTTAAATATATATGCTTACTACTTTACTCCTGCTAGCGACAGGGCTTGAACATAGAGTTAAATGCACTCGAGATGGACCAGGTCATGCACATTCGAGGGGAGCTCTGTGGCTTCATCAAGGCAGACATAGTTTACACCACCGGAGAGTTTCACGCCGTCGACACCGATGAACGACCTCAAACAATTGATTCAATATTGTAATTCACTTTGGTCGGTTGTAATTCAATTTGTAACTCTAGCGACAATATATACTTGAAACATTCTTTTGTAATTGATTTTGAGTTAAATGATCACTTTGAGTTGTCAACAATTATCTGTGACATGTTTCTGCTTGCTAGTTTTCAGAGGGCATGGCTAGCAATTCCTGAGGCTAGCTGAAAATACGATAAAAATTAATTAGGATCACAGACGGTTCCAACCACGAACCGTCTGTGATACTACATAATCACAGACGGTTCGTAGTTGGAACCGTCTGTGATAAGACTTATCACTGACGGTTTTTCAACCGCCTGTTATCTCAGACATAAAATTTCAGACGGTTCAAAAACCGTCTGTGATGACTGTTACGAACCGTCTGTGATGACCTTGTCTGTAGTAGTAGTTTAGGCTTTTTCTTCGGCTTATAAGCAAAAAAGTCTAAGCCTAAACAAAATGGTGCCTTTTTATTCAACTTATAAAATGCTTAAGCCTATTTAAGCCTAAAAGCCATAAGCCATGGGAGAGTTGCTTTTTTGGCTTTTGCGGAATGGAATAACAGTCTGTCACTGAAGTTCATTAAAATTACCCACGAAATGCCATTGTATATAATCCCAATCCCTTTCATTTTTTTGCTGTTCCATCTCCCCCCGCGGGCTGTTCCATCTTCCCACCCCCGGGGGCGCCCGCCTCCCTTCGGTTCTCCCTCCCCCAACCCCTGACGTCGCCGCCTCCTCCCTCCCCGACCACGCTGCTCCCACGCCCAAGACCGCCTCCCCGACCCCCCCCACCCCAAGACCGCCTCCTCCCCGCCGCGCGCCGCCCCCTCCCCATCGTTACCTCCCCTCCCTCGACGCCACTTCCTGTCCCCCACTCCGCCGCTCGCCTCCCCACACGGCGCCGCTCCCCCACTCCACCGCTCCCCCACGCTGCCGCCTCCCCCCCCACTCCGACGCGGCGGCTACTCAGTGAAGGAGCTCGTCATCGACTCCGACAGCGGCTGGTTCCTCTCGGAGAAGGACTTCCCGGCAGCAGGGCACGACGCCAGTAGCCTCAGGAGCTACAAGGCCAAGGTGCTCAAGGCCATGGAAGCGCTGGAGGAAGCGTTCATTTGAACTTGTTTCTGTTGATAGGGAAGAAATTGTCAGTAAAAATGATAAACAAGAAGAAGTGGCTTGTGATGATAAGAGAAGCCTTGAGCCTTGAGAGGTACTCATGTATTATGTAATATGAAAGCAAGTAATATGAATCAGGGCCTCAACTGCTTTGCACTTGGCACCTTCCCTTCATTCCTTTCTCTGGGAAGGTTTTGTGTCGATTCTGTATTCATTTCTCAGAAGAAAGTTTCAGGTACAACACAACTGAAATAACTGTTTATGCAGAATTGCAAAAAATCTAGCTTGCTGACACTATTCGACTCAATTTCGATATCTAGATGTTTTGTTGTTCCTTGCTGGTGAGCTAGCATTTTATTCTTTTTGCCGACTAAGTACTAACTTTAAGCTAATCGGAATGTTACCATTTACAGTTTTTGTCAGGGCATATATTGCTTATAAGTATCCAAATTTACGACAAGTTACTCATTAGTTTCAGTCAATTGACAACTGCAATTAGCAAACTACAATCATGATGCTATGTTTTGTGTGTGTTATTTAGAAGTGTTGTTCGAGAAGGTTACATTCATGTGATATGATTGTTTCATCTATGCAATCTTCATTTTACATTTTTTTTGCTTTGTTGGCTTATTAACAATGATTTCTTGGTAGTATATTTGTCAACCGACATTATAAATTGCTTAGGAATATCATCATTCTGTAGTTTTTGCTTTGTTGGCTTACCAACAATGGTATCAAGTTTCACTGTCCAGGGTGATGGAAGGAAAGCTATTAAGCTCTTTTGGGACATGCTAAGGTCTGAGATAGTTCCAAACAGTGTGACCTTGTTTTAGTCTTGTCAGCATGCAGCCATGCCGGGTTAATACAGGAAGGTAGAGATCTATTTGATGAAATGCGTAAAATCTACAATATTGATCCCCAGCTTGAGCACTATGGATGCATGGTTGATTTGTTAGGACGGGGTGGACTACTAGAGGAAGCAGAAGCTCTGATAGATGATATGGATGTGGAACCTAATATTGTTATATGGAGGTCACTTATTAGTACATGTCTAGTTCATGGCAATGATAGATTGGCTGAGATTGCTAGAAAGGAAATTAGTACTATTGCTGGAAAGGAAATTAGTACTATTACGTTCTGTTGATCTATTCCTACTGAAACTACTTATTGTTTTTGTAGGACTCAAATTGGTTCAGACATCATTGGATATTCTCATGGCATGGGCTCCTCCCCCTCCGCCCCCCTGAGATTAGTACTATTGCTTGAAGGTTCTTGATTAGTACAAGGGATTTGATCCAAGTTTTGTTTTCTGATGATTGTAATAGTACAAGTAATACAACTAACTTGCATTAAACATCTGCAGAATGATCTTAAAAGTCATGTGCTGGCATGTCTATGGTTTGCTTTACCGATCAGACAGAGAATACAGAGAAGCTATAAAATGTTACAAAATGCCTTGAGGATTGATCCAGATAACATAGAAATTCTATGTGACTTATCACTTCTACAGGTTGGTGTAGCATACCATTGTATTTTCCCTCTTTTTTCTTGGCAAACAAATTTTGTTTACGTTTACATACATGAACTTTCATTGCCTAATATATGGCTGCATTCAAGTTCACCTATTGCTCATCTAATGTTTCATTTCATATACTGTCATCATTGACTTGGTTCACTTCTACAGGAGGTTTTGTGCCTTTTAATAAATGAGTCTTTTTGTCCTTTCACATGCACAAATGAGGATCTTT
Source organism: Hsuehochloa calcarea (assembly GCA_036346395.1). Lineage (NCBI taxonomy): Eukaryota > Viridiplantae > Streptophyta > Magnoliopsida > Poales > Poaceae > Hsuehochloa > Hsuehochloa calcarea. The sequence continues at coordinate 25,578,137 of CM070603.1, read as the reverse complement.
TCAATCTATATTTATTTGGGGGCACTTTATCAAACACACGTCTGTTCCTTTGAATCTAAATATTAAAACATCCTATTGCAGTGCTTCCATGGTGATCAAAATTTTTAGAGCAGTACCCCTATAAATGATGGTGGAGTTGCTAAGAACAAGGTCAGGTGAGCTCAGGGAGGGAGTGGAGATGTTTGATTGTGTTTTGGATGAAGTCTTTGATGAGGTGATCAAGGGAAGGAATGAGATGTTGTGCCTCTTCAGGGACAAAGCTTTAGCCTAACATTGGGATGAATTTTAGATATAACATCTGGATTAATTAACCTTGCACAACCTGGAGAAATCTTTATCATGTGGTTGGATGGATGCTAATTGGTTGATTGATCAATTCGATTTGTTTAGTAAAGGGTGTAGAAGTTCATGTGATTAATGTGTGTTTCCATGTGTATGTGTTTGTGTAGGTGCATTTGTTTTGAATTTCTATGGTTTGTAACTTACGTTGACGGTGTGATGTACTGATGAATAAAGCACTTGACATCTAGTTATGTTATTTCACTGCTAATATATGTCTTTCTATATTAATTTCTTTAATTACGCAATATCCAAATTAATACATGCACGAACGAGCAAAATCTTTTTTGTTTCATATGTACACTTGCATGTATCGTCTTAGTTACAAATCCCATGCAAAAATAAGTTTATAGTCATTCTTAAAAACATCCTTCAAACCCTCAAGGGCAATTCAGACTTTTTATCCTTCACACACAACTCAATAAACCAACATCCTATAAAAAACCAGATTACCAAACACCAAAACTTGGCTTAAAAGATGGGGGGCTTATAAGCCGATTAAGCCAAAAAGCTGGCTTTAAGCTATAAGCCAAAAAGCCTAAGCCTAAACAAATAGGGCCTTAATTACATTGGTTTCTACAAATTTATATTCTAACTATTGATTTACATATACCAACAAGTTTACCCAAAAGCTTAAGGTGATGAGAAAATATGAGTACTATACTTCAACAATTCTCCTCACATGTATGCTCTTCTAGGCCTAGGATGTGGACTTGAAGTGGGCCTCGATTATTTTTTAATACTGTGTTAGCTGGGTATTAAACTCAGACCTCTCAACTCTAATACAATATTATATTACATACATTAATTAATTCATCTAAAAACTTATTTTTTTACGAATATATGAGCAATATACTTTAACATGGCATTGCTATGCGTACAACGATTAATGCACGCACGCTCGTACGATGACTCCCACCTCACATGATTTTATGTGTGCCGCACTTCGTCTTCTTCGGCGAGCCATCATCCTTCAGCACCAACAATGGGAACCACCCGGATGCACCTCGTCCATCCAAATCTAGAGCCGCACCTCTGCTGCCTCCTCCCACACTGCGCCACCTTGGAGAGAAGGGCAACGATCTGTAACCCTTTATTTTTACTCTAGACTAATCACTAATGTGTAACGATCTGTAACCCTTTATATTTGCTCTAGACTAATCACTAATGTGTTTGGTCATTATGAAGGGTACTTGCAGTTTATTAATATAATTTAACACTAATTAATTTGTTACGTGCGTATACGTGTAGATGGACCGAAACTGGATGTACATTGAGAACCGTGTGAGTGAAGAGTATATTAATAGTGTGTTTGCTTTTAGAAGAGCCGTCGAGCAGGATATGTTGAAGAAGGTGATAAAATTTATGTACTGTCCATGCATTGATTGCGGTAATATGAAAATGTTTAACAACCCGGTGCAGATCGAAACTCACTTAATACGAAGGGGTTTCAAAAAAGAATATACATGTTGGACCAGTCACGGTGAAGAGCAGATTATACCGAAAGTCAGTAATAACGACATCGCCGAGGAAGTCAACGATATGCAGGGTGTGGAATGTGCTTTTGATGAGGATAGGTCGCATGATGACAATCTGGATCAGATGCTACGCGATGCAGAAGGGAACTACGTTGAGAGAGAGTTTTGTAAATTCGAGGGCTTAATGGAGGACTCGGGTAAACCTTTGTTTCCTAGCTGCAAGCCGGAATACACAAGGTTGTCAACCGTGCTTGAACTGTTGAAATTGAAGGCAAGCAATGGTTGGTCCGACAAGAGTTTTACGGCGTTGTTAGGTCTCTTAGCTGACATCCTTCTGGAGGGAAACGTGTTGCCCAGCACAACCTACCAAGATAAGAAGGTTCTTTGTATATGCAGTTTATCACAGACGGTTTGTCATAGACGGTTTAAACCAAGAACCGTTTGTGAGACTATCATATCACAGACGGTTCTTGATTTAAACCGTTTGTGATATCAGCCCTTCACAGACGGTTTTTCAACAAAAACCGTATGTGATAAGACTTATCACAAACGATTTTTCAACAGTCTGTGATAACCGCCTGTTATCACATACATAAAAATTCAGACGGTTCAAAAACCGTCTGTGATGACTGTTACGAACCGTCTGTGATGAGTTTTTCTGTAGTAGTGTACGTAAATTCATGTGAACACAGGCATATAGTCCGTGCATCTGCCTTTTCTGAGGTATTGCTTGTTGAAACTTAATTCCCCTGTTTCTTCTTGTGGCATCTATATTTTAGCCTGCCACAAAATATTGACCATCTTAAAAGAAGTATATTGGCCACGTGGTGTGGTTGATTTATATCCATGGGCACATCTTACTCAATAACATTTAATCACTTTCTTAATTAAGTTCATGTCTATGCCACTGTTATTTTTAGCTGCTTGTTCTTTTCTATTTTCTAAAATCTGAACCATGTTGCATGCTATAATTGTCAATTGGAGCTGTCCTTCTTGAGCAATCCCTGGAAAGAAACGTACTTATCATGCATCATCTATTCCGGTACTCCCTGCGTTCCGAATTGATTAACCTTTTTAAACTTTGTCACGTAGTACTCATGTCACATAGGTTGTACTTGTGGGACGCAAATCCTCACACGTTGAGCCATTCTTCCCGAATCGAGGTATCACTAAAGCGATTGATCCGAGTCATTCTTTCTAGATCGAGCGGCTCAGATCTGTCGAATGTTACGATGTTGTTCACCCATACCCATGACATTCCCAATGGAATGATAGAGGATGCAAATCCGTACTTGTGACAGGCTAAAAAAGTAATTCCGAACAGAGGGAGTATTGTATATACAAGCCCCGGCGATACTGCCAACAAACACACCACTTCATCAACAAGTTATATATATATAAGGTATCCGTGTGTTACAACAGAACCCCAAAAGAGTGATACATATCAGCAGACGAGAACCTAAGCCACATGATAGGTGCATTGCAACGGAACCCCAAAAGAGAGTGATACATATCAGCAGGCAAGATCCTAAACCACATAATAGATATTATTTTTCTTTCACACATATAAACAGAAACATTAACTCCGCCTATTGCATCACGTACTACTACTACTACCCGAAAATTAAAATTTTGAGCTCATCGATTATTTACATTTGGAAGTTAAAGTTGATGTCAACTTCCATCTCCGATGTGCTGTCTATTTTCTGTCATTGCCGGCTAACAAGGAAGATGGTTACGCGTCGATGGCCACATTCTTCCACCCTGAATTCAAACCACAACTCGGTTCTCACGGTCATTGGTCGCTTCAGCCCTCACCAGGCACATTGTGGCGAGGAGGTGGGAGGCCGGGGGAGGAGGCGGTGACGGCGTCGCGGTGGTAAGCAAGGAGACGGCGGTGATGCTTGCTTGGCCAGCGCGGAGCAGGAGGCGATGGTGGCGTAGGGGAGAATTAGGATGAAGAGGACACGGTGTGGTGAACTCGAGACGGTGGTGTGGCAAGGGAAGGACGTCTTTGTCTTTGCTTCTTCCCCGTGTGTCGTCGATGCTTCCCCTCTCTTCCCCGCCGCGGCCTCTTCTCCTCCAAGGTACCATCTCCTCTTCTCCTCCTGGCCCCAACCCGCCCCCCCTCTCCGCTACCTCCTCCCATAGTCGGTGCTACCCCCTCCTACGCTGTTGGATCCCTTCATCTTCGTGCACGCCGCCATTGCAACTCGTGGACTATGTCCGAGGGGGTCGGGATATCTGAGGCACGAAGTGAATGTCGGACATGCGCAGGTGGCAAGTAGCGGCACGAGATAGGAATGAGTGGGACGACAACAAATTTTGGTGTGTGCATGTGAAGAAGATTAGGAATTTGGGAGAGGTGGGAGAGACAAACCACACGCACGAGAGAAAGGACATCGTCCCGAGTAAACTTCTTCTCTTATTGGTTAAGATAAGATAAGATAGACTATGACAGATCAGGTAATGTGCTACCTCCGGAGGCTCAACCACTGGGGCCACCGCCTTGTTCATCGCATTCCTCCTTTGGTTGCTCAGCACAGCGCTCGCGATGCTGTCGCTCATCGCACGGCAGTTGCCGAGGCTCGTGTTCCCCGCACCTACTTGCTTGGCGGTCTCTAGTCAAGCATCTTCCTCCACGATGCTGCACACCGCGTGCCTCGCTCGCCCGTGCTCTGCTCTCTTCCGCCATGTGTATTTGTATAACTGTATCGGGTGCTTGCTTAATCAGACCCACTCTTTTCCCCTATTTATCCATACTCTAGTTTCATACCACATATTACTGTACTGGAATAACTTTCGAGCGTCCTGTTTAGGTTCGCCGGTTAGCTTTATCTAAACAAACTATGAAAAATCCATAAACACCCTCGTAAATCCCGCCTTTTCAATTTGTCCTTTATTTCTTATTTTCGTTTAGTTCGCTCTATAAGTTAAGTTAGCTTACAAATGCCCTCTTAGGTCGCATGTTTGTACTATTTTTTTCTTGGTTTAATTATTTTTGGCTTGTGTTTCAATGATTTTAGTACTTATTTAAGTTATCCACACTTGTTTCAAATATTTGAGTGATTTTGATATTTGTAATACACGATTTTACATATTGAAACATTAGTAATGAAATAGTGTATGATAAGTACCAAAATCATAGACATAATTGAAATAAGTATTGACATCATTGAAACAAGTTTTGAGACCACTAAAATAAGTGTTAAAGATAATAAAAACTACGATAAATAGTGCTAACATGCGGCTAAAGGTTATTTACACATCAACTTTACTTACGAGGCATTGTAAATGATAATTAGATATAGGGCAAATTAGAAAAGTAGGTGATTTATAGGGGTGTTTATATATTTTCCCTAGAGACTATTGCCTTGTATGGTTGTTTTACCTTCAAAATGGATCATAAATAAATTCGCAATATATTTTTTTGAGGAAAAAAGTTAGCAATATATGAGTGCTATTTTTGCCCGGTGGAATGGGCCGTGTGATCGTCACTCGTCTGCGGGCTCGGGCCAGATCGATCCCTACGCGTGGAGCAAACGAAAAACCGACCAACCAGCCCAACAGGGCCCCCTCCGCATAAATAGATTGCACCATGCGCCCCTTCCTTACCGCAACGGAAGGCCCATAGGAGTGTAGAGGCCCTTCGGCCCAGATTAATAATTCCTCGAGAAATGCACAAAAGGCCTGGGTTTAGGGGCCGGAGGGGCACATTTCAGGCTGGCGGAGTCTATAGGTGACGGGGAAAATGAATAGTACCCAAATAAAATAGAAAGACAGTGGAATGTTTAAAACCATAATTCGATAATAGATAAAACTAGGGGGATTTTTCAGAACAGCTCTGCACGAAATTAATCTAACAAAGCATGAATTTGATCCGATAAACATACAAGAATATGCTTGTGAAGATTAACATCGTGAGGCAGTCGATGTGGTTCGACGGTGAATTGTGTTGATAACCTGTTGCGTAATAGCTTGTCGTCGCACTGACCAAATGATCGACAATATGGCAATCAACAGGGCCCTTTGTGCACCCAGTGAATCTCGTCCACCTGACCTTGTCACGCAGCACCAAGCACCTCCTTCTTCTTCTTCTTTCTATGGCTAAATGAATGCCTGCTTGTGCATTGCACAACCGCAAGATATGGTGACATTTTATCAAGTGACACCAAGATTTTGTTGACTTCCTCTTGTGACTATTGGTGACACTTCCAAAAGCGTCACGAGGAAAGCTCGTGACTCTTTAACGGGCCTCTAAACACAAAATAAAGTGTCTCGAAGAGACCTTTGTGTTGTAGCATTCGCATCTTTCGCATGCACAAAATTACGGTTAACCATAAAGTAGAGGTATCAAAGTATTTACAAATTAAACGCTCACATGTCAGTTTCAAAGGAAGAGAGAGAGAGAGAGTTGATTAATCTATCTATTATCTTATTACACCACGTTCGCTCTTAAGAAAAAAAAAACCACCACATTCGCTCTTAAGGACTAGAAATTTTCATGTTAATCGGTGAAAAAAGAGAAAGATCTATACCGTCGATCATGATAGATCCAGATTATAAATGTCTCGATTAAAAGAAAAGGAACATGTTAAATACATTAAAACTAAAATTCAGAATAAAATAAAATAAAATCAACAATTTGATTTCTATACGAGTTCCTAAGTATAAGATTCCATATCAAGTACAATAAAACAAAAAATTGGAATAAAAATAAAATAAAATTAGCAATTTGATTTCCATACAAATTACTAAGTAAAATCCTTAAATAATTATAATTTAGAATAAAAATGGTAATTATATTTGTATATGAAATCCAACAAAAAACTAAAATATGGAATAAAATAAAATAAGCAATTTGATTTCCCTATAAATTCTAATAATTATAATTCGAATAAAAATTAAGCAATAATTGGCAATAAGATTTGTATGCGAAATCCAACAAAAAAAAAACTGAAATTCAGAATAAAAATAAAATAAAATAAAAATTCGATTTCATTATGAATTCCAAAGTAAAATACTAAATAATTGTAATTCGAAATAAAAATTAAAGAAAAAAAATGAGCAATTGGATTCGGACACGAATTTCAAGAAAAAAGGAACTAAAATTCATGATAAAAAATGAAAGAAAATTTGCAATTTGATTTTCATACAAAATACAAAGTAAAATCCCTAATTAATTCACATTCAGAAATAAATAAATAAATTTAGTAATTTGATTTGAGTATGAACTCCAATAAAAATAATTAAAATGTTGAATAAAAATAAAAGTTATAACGAGTATGACACAAATGATGCTGGAGGAGGCACAAAAGAAGTCACCACGTTCGCTCTCAAGGTCATATGTTTCTATTGCTGCTTCCTATGGAATACAAAAGCTAACTGAACTTTTGAATAAAACATACAAGTTATAACGAGGATAGCTCAAATGGTATCGAGGGAGAGCATAAAAGAGTGCAATAACATCGATCTGTCCTGCAAGAAGACATTAACCCACGGAAAAGTGAAGAGCCAAGACGACGACGACGGAGTTGAGGACAATGTCATGCTGCCTACCTTAGCCATTTAACGAGAACAATATCGTGCTTCTCGCTTGAGCTATTGAAAATAAAGTTCAGTGTTGAAGGAACCAAGGGCAGCGATGACAAGTGGTGAGTGTCGACGCCTTTGAAGAAGTTAGTGTCCAAAGAAGCTCGATGATGGGGAAGCCCTACTAGAGAGGAGATGAATCTTTACATTGAAGACGAGCTATGGACGATATGATGCCATTAGGTAGCTAGGAGCGTGCTATCACTAGTGAGGGGCACGTAGATGGCGAAAAGATTCTCTATATCGTTAGACAACGATTAAAGCAGACATGCTGGTATCAATGAAGACGAGAGGTTGCTGTGGTTAGTAAAGAAGCAGCAACGTTTGAGTTGGCTAATATCGAAGAAGAGGAGCGATCGACACGAGAGAAGAGGACAACAAGCATGTATAACATCACGCATGCGTATGTACATGCAAGCATCCATACGAATAGAAGCGCTGACATATAGAGGTAGAGGAGAAAAAGCTTACAGTAGAGATGACGTGGTAATAGAGAAGGAATAAGTCCATTCTTCGTCCCTCAACTATACCCGATGATTAATTTTGGTCTCTGAACTTAAATACCAGATATAACGCACCTCAAACTTTCCATACCGGGCAAATCGTGTCCCTCCGTGCGTGAGACGGCGGTTTGGGCCGACGTGGCATCCACGCTGGCGCTGAGTCGGCCTCGCACGACTCGACTGGGTCCTGTCATATGCCCTTATGCGGTCGCCTCGCACTCTGGCCGCTCTCTCCTCTCGCCACTCGCCTCGCTCTCCCTTTCGGCGGCGGCTAGGGTTTGTTGGCCGGCGGCGACTAGGGTTCGTAGTTTGGTGGCTAGCCGCGACCCAAGATACCTGCCCCCGGTCGCCTCGCGCTCACGCCGACTGTCCTCCCCGACGAGCAATCTGCAGAGCCCCCTCCCGAGCTCCCCGCGTGCAGATTTCCTCCTCGAGGTTGCGCCATGGCGCCTTAGGAGCTCGGCCCTTGGTCTCATGCGGCAACAAGAAATCCCTGATCCCAGGCGGATAGGATGCGGCGGTGAACAAGGACAGGCTAAAGGTGAGTTCTTCAATCCTAGATCTCGCGCAATTACTCCGGTTGTTTGTGGAGCTACTTCGATTAGTGTTGTTCTTAGAGTAATGGTTGGTGTTATTTTGCATGTAGGTATATCACAGTGGTGATTTCTTGCGGTTACTCTGATTTAGCAATGGATAATTTGGACAAGCTAGCTGTTAGGTTCCATTTCAGTGGGGATTTCTTTGATGATGGGAAGAGATTGCATTATTGCGGAGGAAGAGACGGCATGTCTTACATAGATCGGGATAAGTTGTCGCTACCGGAGGTCCAAGGCCATTTGAAGGACCATTGTGAGGATGTGGAGTTGGTACTCATGCACCGCGTTTCTGGGAAAGCATTGCAGATCGGATTGAGGGCGCTAACAAATGATGAGGACCGCTGCATCATGGTCGATCAGATCACCGATGGGGTGTTGTGGATATATTTGTTGAGGCAGTGGGAGTTGATGATGATGTTGGCTCAGATGGTGATGGTGTTGGTGACAAAGGAGATGAAGACAGTGATTGGGAAGATGAGAGTGAAGCTTGGATGCACACAGATGATGATGAGGAATTAGATGCTTCCAAGGAGGTGGAGGTGATTGAGGTGTCACCAGCCGATATTGCAAAGGATATTGCCTGCAAGCGGAAGTTCTACAATACATTGCCTGATATGAAGGGGAAGGCAAAGGCTGACTACAAGACTTGCAGTGACTACAGAAAGAGGTACAAGGCTGGGCATTTGGTGGCCATTGATGAGTCAAGGGGACAAGGAGGAGACGATGACAAGTGACACTTCTTACTTTTACGAGAGTGAGGAAGAGGACGGCTATGAGGAAGGTGGCAGTGATGGTGAGCTCCTGAGGAGGAAACCCAAGTACCCTAGGTATGACCCCAAAGCAAGTCTCCCTACTTTTAGCTTGGGCATGGGTTTTAGCTGCAAGGGGGACTTCATTCAAGCTGTTAGGCAGTATGGAGTAGAGAGGAGACATGTTATTAATTTTGCAAGAATGACAACAAAAGGGTTAGGGCTCAATGTGAGTGGGCCAAATGTCCTTGGTTTATCTTGTTATCAAATAACAGTAGGACAGAAGGATGGATAGTGAGTAGTTTCAAGGATGAGCACACATGCCCCCCAAGAAGGGACAACAAACTTGTCACTTCCAGGAGAATAGCTGAAAAGTTTGAGAGTGCCATAATGGAAAACCCAACCTGGAAGCTTGAGCACTTGAAGCAAACAGTACAGGAACAAATGCATGCAGATGTGAGCATAGCTAAGTGCAAAAGAGCTAAGTCCATTGTAATGCAGAAGGTATTAGACTCCAAGAAGGGAGAGTATGGTAGGGTCTTTGACTACCAAATGGAGCTTCTTAGGAGCAATCCAGTAGCACAAGAGTGGTTAAGTCGCATCCAGATGCCCAGTCGCTTTTTCATGAATGTATATTTGTTTGGATGCTTGCAAAAGAGGTTTCTTAGCCGGGTGTAGGAAAGTGATAGGTTTAGATGGTTGTTTCTTCAAAGGTCCAACCAATGGGGAGCTAATTTGTGCAATGGGAAGAGATGCAAACAATCGGATGTACCCATAGCATGGGTCGTGGTAGAGAAGGAAACTAATGAGTCATGGACCGGTTCGTGGGATTTTCTTCAAAGATATAGAAATTAGAGATGGCGAAGGATGGGTAATCATCTCGATCAATGTAAAGTAAGTCATATTAGTGTTTATTCATCCAATTTGTCATATGCAAGACTTAACTTCGCTTGTTTGTTGCGTGGCCTACTAAATGTTGTTCAAGATTGGTACCCTAAGGTCGAGCATAGGATGTGTGCAAGACACATCTATGCCAACTTCAGGAAGACTTACAAGAACAAGGCTTGGCAGAAGAAGTTCTGGTTGTGTGCCAAATCTCCATGTGTCAATCTTTTCAACTACCATTGGGCAAGGCTTGCAAAGGATACCTCAAGGTGCTAATGCAATCATGAGGACAGATCCACAACATTGGAGCAGGCATGGTTCAAGTTGGGATCATGTGTGAATCTGTGGACAACAACATGTGTGAATCATTCAATCATGCCATAGTTGAGTCAAGGTACCTCCTATCATCAAGATGTTTGAGTGGATAAGGAGGAAAGTGATGGTTAGAATCCATACCAACAAAAGCAAGGCAGAGAAGTGGACAGGTGTGACATGCCCCAATATTCTGAAGAAAATGAAGGTCTACATCAATGAGTCAGTTTTCTATCATGCTGTGTACAATGGTCAGAATGATTTTGAGGTCACACATAGAGATCATAGGTTCTCAGTGAACTTGGATAGTAGAACTTGTTCATGCAGATATTGGCAATCGTCTGGTTTGCCTTGCCCACATGCCATTGCATGCATCAATTGGAGGAGCAGTTCCTTGATGACTACATAGCATCATGTTACTCCATTGCAGTACAACAAGACTTATGAGCACCGCTTGCAACCTCGTTGAGGGCATGACTTGTTGGCCCACATCGGAGAGACCAAGACCAAGGCAACCAAATATGGAGAAAATGCAGGAGGCCAAAGAAAGATAGGAAGAGAGAGCAAGATGAGAAGCCTAAAGGAATAAGACTGCCCAAGATTGGCACAATCATTAGGTGCGAGCTTTGCAAAGGAATTGGCCATAACAGTCTAGCTGTGAGAGGAGACATGGCCAATCGTGAGCAAACATCGAGCCCACCAGATCAACAAGGTCATTGTGCAAGTGTTGGCAATTCTACACCAACTGGTCCTGTTCCTGGTACAAAATTCATTCCTTCATTTCATGCATTTCCTAAGTTGGTACAAAATTACATAGTTTAAGCACCTTTCACATTGCAGTTGTGATTCCTCCACCACAACAGAGTGTTCTAGCATGACCAAGAGAAAGACCAGGTCTAATTCGGTGAACACACCACCTCCATCCAAAAGAGTTGCACCGGGTAGGAGTATTGTACTCAGAGAGGGCAGACACAACTATTCGTAATGTAGGTGCATTCCAAAATTTCCATATCTTCATTTATATTCTTTGCACTTGCAAACTACAAACCTCTAACTCAACATGGTGGTTCTCACATACTGGTATGCCGATCGAGGATCATCAAAACCTCTCTCATCGCTAAAGTCACTACACAACATGGTGGTTCGGCACTATGAACTTGGAGGCAAGTGTGGCGTCATGCGAGTGCAAAATCAAGTGTGAACATCCAGGTAACTTCGGGTTCTGCCTCTGGTAAAGCTGCAGCCCAAGAACCAGCCTTTCAAAATAGGAAGAAGTCGAGTCCAACCAAGAAGAAGCAAAGTTATAGTTCAAAGCTTGCAAAGCTTTTGGGTATCCCAACTAATGAGTGATGTTCTAATGGATTTGCCGCAGCTTATGTTGTTAGTGTTATGTAATCTTTTGAACTTGTGCCTTGTGGGCTGACAGTTATGCTGTTAGTGTTATGTAATCTTTTCAACTTGTGCCTTGTGGTCTGACAGTTCTACTGACAGTCACTTAGTGTTATGTAATCTTTTCAACTTGTGCCTTGTGGGTCGATAATCGTGTTTATTTCGAGAACCAATCGATATGTCGTTTATTTATGAGAACCAATCTCATTTGCTTATTTATGAGCACCAATCTCGACTTGCTTATAATTGAACACATGATCCTTGGTTTCGTTAGTGTTGATGTTTACATGGATTGAACATCTTATAATGCATTCCAGATTCGTTAGGACAATGCATTCCTCGGTTCATTAGGACAATGCGGACAATGATCCTGTGTTCTATTGATGTTTACATGGATTGAACAATGCATTCCGTGTTACGTTGGGACAATGCATTCTCGGTTCATTAAGACAATGCCTGGACAATGATTCCAGGTTCTGTTGATGTTTACATGGATTGAACATCTTACAATGCATTCCTGGTTCTGTTAGGACAATGCCTGGACAGTTAAAGAGCATCGAACTTGTTTCAATCACCTGTCCCCCTAGTATCATTTCATCCAGGTTTACATTTCATCCAGTATTAGAGAGCATCGATTCCAAACAGTTATGCTGTTAGGTTCAATCATGGTACCTTGTTGACAAGCATCAGTATTACTGAGCATCAATCGAATGGACAATTTGAGCAACACAGTTCCATTACATAATAGATTGCGCATGCAGATTCAATTACATTCCCTAATCGAACTCTAACTACCATCATTGCAAAACAACAAGCAAGACAAAAAGTCTCCTCTTCTCCAAATTGTGCTACCCTACCAGCGAGTCCAACAACTGCTACATCACGTTCTCCATGCCTGGACTCGGCCACACTCAAATCTTGTTCATTGTTCTGGTTCCTTAACTGTAACGTCCTGATTTTCGGAGTTTTTGAAAAATTTTAAAAGAGAACCATTTGTTTCTATTCACAAAAGCTTAAATTGGAAATTTCAAAATCCATTTGCATTTGAATATGAGTTAATCAAACTTCAATTAAATTAAAGTTGGTTTGATTGAGATTTGGAATTTAAAATCAAAATTATTATTTTAAGAATTTTCTTGGATTTATTGGATTTTAGAAATTGATTTTTGTTTTACCGAAATTAAAAATTAATTTATTTGCAAAAGAAAAGAAAATTTAAAGTTAAAAGTATTTTTATTAAGTCTAGAATAATTCAAGTAATTTCGTGAATTTTCTAGAATTTTGAAGTCTATTTGCTATTTTCTAAATTGCCTTTTGTCTTATTTGAATTTCGTAAATTAAAAGCTATTTAAAATCCTTTTCGGTTTTGGGCGAATCTCTCCTACCCAATCACTGTTTTTCTGCCCTGCTCGCCCGCTCCTGCTTCGCTTCTGTCGCTTGTCGCCTCCGCTGTTGGATCTCCATCCAACGCCCTCGCGCGCCGCGCCTCCTCGCTTTCGGTAGTTGGATCGCGATCCGACGCCATCGCCGCCGCGCTTTTTCCGCTTTCACCGTCCGTCGGATCGGACGGCGCCCGCTTCTCTCTCTCGCGCGCTTTCTTCTCCTCACCGTCCGACGGAATCGGACGGCTCGCGTTCTCCCGCTCCTCGCTTCCACACCGTCCGATCGAATCGGACGGCTCCGATCGTCGTCTCCGTCGCGCCGCCGCTTCTCTCCCACGCCGCCGCGCTTCGCCGCCGCGAATCTCGCCGCCGTCCTGCTCGCCACGCTGCAACGCGGCGCGCGTCTCGCCGCGTCTCGCGCCTCGCCAGATCCGCCACGCCGCGCCGTGCCTCTCTCGCTTTTTAAAACCAAGCGCCGCGCTCTTCCTCTCTCTTCTCTCTCTCTCTCTCTCGGCTTCGCCGCCTTCCCTTCTTCTTCCCGGCTCGGCCGCTCTGCGTCGTCGTTCTCGCCACCGCGCCTTCTCGCGCTTGGCCATTGCCGTGCCCGCTCCTCGCCCCGCGCCGCCGCGCCGCTTCTCTCTCTCTCTCTCTCTCTCTCTCTCTCGACCAGGCCCGAGCCCACGTGGCCCCACGTGGCGCCACGTCGGCGCCGCGTCGGCGATAGCGACCGCGTGGTCGCCACGAGCGCACGCGTGGTCACGACGTCGAAAATCCGGTTTTCCAAGAGAAAATAATTCGGAAAATCCGAAAACCCTAATTTCATCATTTTATGTGATTTTGAAACTTCTTTTGGCTATAACTTTCACATCCGAACTCCGATTTGGGTGATCCAAATTTCTAAATTCATATAAATTCACCCTCTTTCATTTGGCACTGGTTTTGTAATTTTTGGAGTTCATTTGGTGCTGTTTTATTTATTTGTTGCTTTTCTTGCGTGTAGATTAGGCGTTTGGAAGATTTCTTCGACCGACGATCAAGACCCTCTCCTCGTCAACGAAGGCAAGTCGAGGCCTTTGACCATGTTGAACCCATTTTACAAATGTATATTGTATTAAATTATCATGCATGGCTAGTTTTATTAAAAATGGTTTTGGGAGTAGATAATTACCAAATTGCCATTATGCTTCCTTGATGAATTGAAAATGAAATGTCTCCTTGAATGACATATATCCTTGGACACCTTAGGATGGTTGATACTAGTTGGACACAATTGTATTTCCAACTCGGGAGCGTATATTGCTTAGACATGCTCTAGTTACCCGCAAGATTTCGATCACATGTTCAATGATTATTGAAATTTGACTAATGGAACTATGGAACAGTGGTGTGAGGCCACTTTTATTAAAAGATGTTGTGCCATGGCAGGGATTGCCATTTGGTCGGGATTGAACAAAAATGTTTTATGCTCGGGTTTGAGGTAGGAAGCTAGAGTGGGTGTGTGATGCACATTGGGTTGTGGTAGACTTGTCTCGAGCGACCAACTAAGGACTTAACTTTGCAAGTCATTGATCCGGGTCACCTCGTGCAACCATAAGTCCGGTATGGGACGGACCGCCAACTAATTAGGAAGTTTTGGGTCGGTTCTGTTAGGGTTGATTATTGGCGCAAGAGGGGGCTGTGATGGCGAAACCTTAGCGAACAGAACCGAGGCAAAATGGAACTTTGTAAAGGCTTTGTGATAGTCACTTAGTCGCACACCCTCGGAAGTGTGTCAGACGGACATTACAAGTGATTTATCTCTTGTGGGTAAAGCTGTACAACCTCTGCAGAGTGTCAAAAATCTATTCGAATAGCCGTGTCCCCGGTTACGGACATGCCTGGTGATTTCGCGCAAGGGGTAGTATTTTCAAAAATGTGGTTTGGTTCGATGTAAGCGTTTGGTTGGAATGGTTGGGAAGTGAACGGGATGTTCACTGATTGATTCAAAAGAACTTGGTTATCTATCTATTATTCATTTAAAATCCTGCTTTGCAATCTAATTGTTGTATTTACTGTTAAACTTGCTTTCTGCAAAATAACCATAAAGACATCCTTGTTTAAGCCTATCATGAATACTATGTGCATACATTTCTCTACGACTTGCTGAGTACTTTATGTACTCACGGCTTTATGCCCTTTGTTGATCAGTCCCAGCAGAAGAACCAGGAAATGTTGAGTACTATGAAGAAGGCTACTTTGAAGACTTCGCGATCTAGGTCACGTCCGCCACTCGATTGCCTGTGGGCATGTCGATTGGGCTCCACGTATTTTGAGATTTCCGCTGCCAGATACTCTGTTGTTGTTAAGCCCTGTGTGGCGACTTTTGTAAGAACCTTGACCATAAGGTCTTTGTGTTTTAATTAATATTACTTTGTCTGCTTCATTAGTTCGTTGTTGAATGGTTATGAGTACATCATTGTTGCAACTGTGCGAGCTAGCTACTGATCATGGGACTAGCTTGGTATGCACAGAGGGTCTCGGGTTGTGTGAATCCTGGTCCGACAAGAGATGGTATCGAGCCATATCGATCGGAGGACGAACCTTTAGCTAGATTGGTCGTCTTAGTCAAAGATTCAAAATATATTTTCTAAATCAAACCAACCAATTAACCCGGCTAGATATTCTTCTCTCATCTTATTCTGTTCTTTCTTATCTTATTCTATTCTTTTCTTATCATCTTACCCTCTTATATCATTCTTGAGTTCTTTCATCTTATCTTTTCTGGAACTTGGTTTTCAAATTTAAATTTGACTCCCTCATCTCTGGAATTATCCCTAGGATCGAGCCCTTCAAGATCAAGCAATGGAAGTTTTGGAAGTTCAAGATCCGCAGTCTGTTCCAAGTTGCCCCTCCGCAAAGATTAGATTAGTAGCTGCCCTCCCTAGTTTTAGAGTCGTTTAGTCTGCGTAATAGTGCTTTTGTGCTTAAGTGTCCCTTTTGGTTTGCTTCTTGATAGCTTTCCGGCTATCCGTTCGTTGGGTAAAACCAACTTTGTCCGCATTAGGTTGATCCATCTATCTTCCTTGTTCCTCGCTCATCTCCGTGCTTTCCTCGCATCTAAATTGCTTTCTTTTCTCGCCTATTAAACGGTGAAGCTTTGTCGCAGATGGTTCGGACCGCAACTCCGCAAGCCGTGATGAGACTCCAAGCGCCGGTGCCCGCCTTCCCAGCCGCCGGTGCGATCCGGTTTGAGTCGGTTCATGGCGGCCAGACGCGGTGATGAGTTCTTTGATGCGAACATGACTCGATGATGAATCGCCAGAACTGCTGCGCCTTCTCGCAATGATGAATCGTAACGATCAAGCACCGCCACGCCACGCCGCTCCACCCCCGCTTTTTCCTCGACCAGTGGCGAGTTTTGAGGACCCATCCGCCCACTTTCTCTAGCTCCTCTGAGCCATTGGACGCAGATGACTGGTTGCGTTCCATGGAAAAGAAGCTCGCTATCACCCGCTGTGATGATCGCGAGAAGGTTCTGTATGCCACCCACCAGCTTGAAGGTACCGCTGCAGAATGGTGGGAGAACTATTGGGCCGCCCATGGAAACCATGAGAGAATCACTTGGGCCGAGTTTTGAGAGCCTTCCGCCACTCCCATATCCCTGATGGAAAGGTGGAAATGAAGAAGAATGAGTTCCGTGAGTTGCAGCAAAGGCAACATGTCGGTGAGTGAATATCTTAACAGATTCACTCAGTTGTCCCGTTATGCCCCAGAGGACGTTGCCACAGATGATGCCCGCCAGAAGCGCTTCAAGAGAGGACTCAACCCCAGCTTGAAGGTGCAAGTCATTGGGAATGATTATGCAGATTTCCAAAGACTTGGTGAACAAGGCCATGCTCATCGAAGAATCCCGCCGTGAGCTTGAAGAATCCCGCAAGAGAAAGATGATGCAAAGATGGTGCCCATCGGCCTCACTCCCGAGAGCCGAATGAATGTGCCGCCTCCCGCCGTGTTGCTCACTTTGTCACATTTGAGCCCTCAGCAAAGACTCGCCCAAATAGCGATAAAGTGACCGCAGCTTCAACAGCTCAAAGCAACGGCAGCCTAAGGAATGTCAACCTGCGGCACCGGATCACCGCTTTAAGTGCCATCACCGGGCACTTCGTGAGCTGCCCGCAGAGGCAAGGCCCTTCTCCTGCTCGTTTCAACATGGGAGCCACCCGACCAGACCCCGCTCCAGAGTCGCACGTGGAGCCCTCGGACTCCATCCGCACTACCAAGACTCTCACCGTTTGGAAGAGGTCGTGAACCACACCACCGTGGAGGAAGCCCGCATGCCCGGACGTCGTCCGGGTAAGTTCCTTGTCAATTCAAAGACCGCCACTGCTTTGTTTGATTCGAGCTTCGCATTCGCTTGTTTCTGAGTTTTGGCCGAAAGGCACCAGTTGGAAGTTTTGCCTCTTAAAAGTGTTTTGTTGGTTCGATCTCCGCTCGAATTGAGTACGAACCAAGGTTGCCCTAAGGTTAAAGTGACCATAGAAGGGTAGAATTCCTTGCTAATCTCATCATCATAGACACCAAGTCTCTTGATGTGATTTTGGGAATGGATTGGCTTGCCAATCACCAAGCCCTCTTGGATTGTGGTGGTAGAAGCATCACTTTGGTCATCCGGATGGAACCAAGGTAAAGTTTGAAGCCTCCCGCAGAAGCTATTGGATCGCTTGTCCGCATGCGTGTTGTGTCTATGGAAGAAGTGCGATGAGTCGAGAGTTTTCGGATGTCTTTCCCGATGATCTACCCGAATGCCGCTGCATCGAGACTTGAGTTTGTCATCAATCTTGTTCCAGAACTGCTCCTATTTTCAAGAGACCCTACAGATTACTCACAATGATTTGGTTGAATCAAGAAGCAAATTGAGGAAATGCAAGAGAAAGGTTTTGTCCACCAAGTTCTTCACCTTGGGAGCCCAGTGATCTTTGTTGCAAAGAAGGATGGTACCCAGCGGATGTGTGTTGATTACAGAGCCCTCAATGAGGTCACCATCAAGAACAAGTACCTCTACCGGGATCGATGATTTGTTTGACCGGTTGAAAGGAGCCGAGTGTTCTCCAAAATAGACTTGAGGTCGAGTTACCACCAGTTGAAGATTCGTCGTAAGATATTCCCAAGACAGACTTTCTCAACCCGGTATGGATCAGATGAGTTCACGGTCATGTCATTTGGATTGACCAATGCCCTCGCTACTTTATGAACTTGATGAATAAAGTATTCATGGAGTATTTGGATAAGTTCGTCATTGTCTTCATTGACGATATTTTGGTGTATTCCAAGAGTGAAGAAGAGCATGAAGAGCACCTCCGTTTGGTCCTGAATAAGCTTAGAGATCATCAACTCTATGCTAAATTCAGCAAGTGTGAGTTTTGGATGAAAGAAGTTACTTTCTTGGGACATGTCATGTCTGCAGAAGGAGTATCTGTTAACCCTAGCAAGGTTAAGGATGTGCTCAATTGGGAGTCACCCAAGTCAGTGCCTCAGGTCGAAGTTTTCTTGGAATGGCAGGATACTATCGCCGATTCATAGAAGGATTCTCCAAGATAGCAAGACCCCTCACTCAGCTGTTGAAGAAAGAAAAGAAATTTGCTTGGACAACAGATTGTGAGCAAAGTTTTCAAGAGTTGAAGAAGCGTCTGACAACAGCTCCGGTGTTGATTTTGCCCGATGTCCTAAGGATTTTGAGATTTTCTCGTGATGCATCCGGCAAGGACTTGGTTGTGTCTGATGCAAGAAAGGAAGGTAGTAGCCTATGCTTCCGTCAATTGAGGCCTCATGAAGTGAATTACCCCACTCATGACTTGGAGTTAGCTGCCGTAGTGCATGCTTTAAAGATATGGCGTCATTACCTTATTGGAAATCGCTGTGAAGTGTACACGGACCATAAGAGCTTGAAGTACATTTTCACTCAGGCTGATCTTAATATGAGGCAAAGAAGGTGGTTAGAGTTAATCAAGGATTATGATATTGGAATCCATTACCACCGTGCAAAGCTAATGTTGTGGCGGATGCCTTGAGCAGTAAAAGTCTCACTGCAATACCTCATCGATCAAGGAAAATCACCACCCTTCATGAAGAATTCTCAAGCTCAAGATAGAGTTGGTTGAAGAAGGTTACCTAGCTGCCTTAGAAGTTCAACCCATTTTGCGGAATCAGATCAAGGAAGCTCAAGTTAAAGATGCCAATATTAAGGAAATCAAGAGCAACATGAAGAAGGGTAAAGCCACGAGATTTTCGAGAAGATGAGCAAGGCACCATTTGGTTTGACAAGCGAATCTGTGTTCCAGATCAGCAAGAGCTTAAGCGGTGATACTCAAGGAAGCCCATGAAACTTTGTACTCCATTCACCCCGAAGCACAAAGATGTACCAAGACCTCAAGGAAATGTATTGGTGGCCTAGCATGAAGCGTGAGATTGCCGAGTATGTAGCTCGGTGTGATGTCCGTCAATGAGTTAAAGCCGAGCATCAAAGGCTCTTTGGACTCTGCAACCCTTGAAAGTGCACGAATGGAAATGGGAAGAAATTGGCATGGATTTTATCTTTGGTTTGCCAAGGACAAGGTCAGGATATGATTCTATCTGGGTAATTGTGGATCGTCTAACCAAAGTTGCTCACTTTCTCCCAGTCAAGACTACCTACTCTGGTGATAGACTGGCAGAGTTGTACATGGCAAAGATAGTGTGCCAGCATGGAGTGCCGAAGAAGATCGTGTCAGATCGAGGATCACATTCACCTCAAGATTTTGGCGAAGTTGCACGTTGTTTTGGGTACTAATCTAAATTTCAAGATACTTACCATCCCTGCACGGATGGGAGTATGTAAAGAGTAAATCAAATCCTAGAAGATATGTTAAGGGCTTGTGCCTTAGCAAATCAGACCAGTTGGGATCAAATGCTACCTTATGCAGAGTTTTCTTATAACAACAGTTACCAGTCAAGCCTCCAGATGTCTCCATTTGAAGCTCTTTATGGAAGAAAATGCAGGACACCCTTGTATTGGAATGAAGTAGGCGAACGACAAGTGTTTGGGCCAGATATTTTGGAAAAAGCCGAAGAGCAAGTTCGATCAATCAGAGAAAGGTTGAAAACAGCACAGACCAGGCAGAAGAGTTATGCTGATAACCGTCGCCGAGATCTAGCTTTTGCACCTGGTGATCATGTGTACCTGAAGGTGTCGCCTCTCAAAGGGATGCGTCGTTTCAGAGTAAGTGGAAAGCTTGCACCAAGGTACATCGGACCTTTCCCAGTTCTAGCCCGAAGAGGAGAAGTCGCTACAGCTTGGACCTTCCGCCTCTCATCGATTGTGCACAATGTCTTCCACGTGTCACAGCTGAAGAAGTGTTTGCGTGTGCCCGAAGAGCAGATGCCAGTGGAATCAATTGCCCTGCAAGAAGACCTCACCTACAAGGAGCATCCCATCAAGATTTTGGAAGTAGCAGAGCGGGTGACAAGAAGCAAGATCATCCGTTTCTGCAAGGTCCAGTGGAGCAACCACACCGAAGAAGAAGCCACTTGGGAACGAGAAGAAGACCTGAAGGCTGAGTTTCCCCACCTATTCTCTAGTCACCAATCTGGGTCGAGATTCCCTTTAAGAGGGGTAGGTTTGTAACGTCCTGATTTTCGGAGTTTTTGAAAAATTTTAAAAGAGAACCATTTGTTTCTATTCGTCAAAAGCTTAAATTGGAAATTTCAAAATCCATTTGCATTTGAATATGAGTTAATCAAACTTCAATTAAATTAAAGTTGGTTTGATTGAGATTTCTGGAATTTAAAATCAAAATTATTATTTTAAGAATTTTCTTGGATTTATTGGATTTTAGAAATTGATTTTTGTTTTACCCGAAATTAAAAATTAATTTATTTGCAAAAGAAAAAGAAAATTTAAAGTTAAAAGTATTTTTATTAAGTCTAGAATAATTCAAGTAATTTCTGTGAATTTTTCTAGAATTTTTGAAGTCTATTTGCTATTTTCTAAATTGCCTTTTGTCTTATTTGAATTTCTGTAAATTAAAAGCTATTTAAAATCCTTTTCGGTTTTGGGCGAATCTCTCCGCCCAATCACTTGTTTCTCTACCGCCCCTCTCCGCCCGCTTCGCCTCGCGCGCGCCGTCGCCTCCGCCGTTGGATCTCCATCCAACGCCCTCGCGCGCCGCGCCTCGCTTCGGCCGTTGGATCGCGATCCGACGCCATCGCTCGCCCGCGCTTTTTCGCTTTCACCGTCCGACGAATCGGACGGCGCCTTCGTCTCCCTCGCCGCGCCTCTTCACTCCTCACCGTCCGTCGGAATCGGACGGCTCGCGTTCTCCGCGCCGCCTCGCTCCACACCGTCCGACGGATCGGACGGCCTCGATCGTCGTCTCCGTCGCGTCGCCGCCGCTCTCTCCCACGCCGCCGCGCCGCCGCATGAATCTCGCCAAGGCCGTCTGTCTCGCCACGCCGCAACGTCGCGCGTCTCGTCGCGTCTCGCGCCTCGCCAGATCCGCCACGCCGCGCTGTGCTCTCTCTCGCTTTTTAAAACAGCGCTCGCGCCTCTTCCTCTCTTCTTTCTCTCTCTCTCTCTCTTGCTGCCGCCGCCTCCCTTCTTCTTCCCGGCTCCGCCGCCTCTGCGTCGTCGTTCTCCGCCGCCATCGCTTTCTCCGCGCCCTGCCATTGTAAATCCCGGCTCCGGCCGTCACGCGCCTCAGTCTCTCTCTCTCTCTCTCTCTCTCTCGACCAGGCCCGAGCCCACGTGGCCTCACGTGGCGCCACGCGTCGGCGCCAGCGTCGCCAGATTCGACCGCGTGGGCGCCACGTAGCGCGCTGCGTGGCACGACGTCGAAAATCCGTTTTCCAAGAGAAAATAATTAGGAAAATCCGAAAACCCTAATTTCATCATTTTATGTGATTTTGAAACTTCTTTTGGCTATAACTTTCACATCCGAACTCCGATTTGGGTGATCCAAATTTCTAAATTCATATAAATTCACCCTCTTTCATTTGGCACTGGTTTTGTAATTTTTGGAGTTCATTTGGTGCTGTTTTATTTATTTGTTGCTTTTCTCGCACGTGTAGATTCCGGCGTTTCGGAAGATTTCTTCGACCGACGATCAAGACCCTCTCCTCGTCAACGAAGGCAAGTCGAGGCCTTTGACCATGTTGAACCCATTTTACAAATGTATATTGTATTAAATTATCATGCATGGCTAGTTTTATTAAAAATGGTTTTGGGAGTAGATAATTACCAAATTGCCATTATGCTTCCTTGATGAATTGAAAATGAAATGTCTCCTTGAATGACATATATCCTTGGACACCTTAGGATGGTTGATACTAGTTGGACACAATTGTATTTCCAACTCGGGAGCGTATTATTGCTTAGACATGCTCTAGTTACCCGCAGTACTTTCGATCACATGTTCAATGATTATTGAAATTTGACTAATGGAACTATGGAACAGTGGTGTGAGGCCACTTTTATTAAAAGATGTTGTGCCATGGCAGGGATTGCCATTTGGTCGGGATTGAACAAAAATGTTTTATGCTCGGGTTTGAGGTAGGAAGCTAGAGTGGGTGTGTGATGCACATTGGGTTGTGGTAGACTTGTCTGAGCAGCCAACTAAGGACTTAACTTTGCAAGTCATTGATCTGGGTCACCTCGTGCAACCATAAGTCCGGTATGGGACGGACCTGGCCAACTAATTAGGGAAGTTTTGGGTCGGTTCTGTTAGGGTTGATTATTGGCGCAAGAGGGGCGTGATGGCGAAACCTTAGCTAATGTAACCGAGGCAAAATGGAACTTTGTAAAGGCTTTGTGATAGTCACTTAGTCGCACACCCTCTAAGTGTGTCGACGGACATTACAAGTGATTTATCTCTTGTGGGTAAAGTCGCATAACCTCTCGCAGAGTGTCAAAATCTATTCGAATAGCCGTGTCCCCTGCTACGGACATGCCCGTGATTTCGCGCAAGGTAGTATTTTCAAAAATGTGGTTTGGTTCGATGTAAGCGTTTGGTTGAATGGTTGGGAAGTGAACGGATGTTCACCGATTGATTCAAAAGAACTTGGTTATCTATCTATTATTCATTTAAAATCCTGCTTTGCAATCTAATTGTTGTATTTACTGTTAAACTTGCTTTCTGCAAAATAACCATAAAGACATCCTTGTTTAAGCCTATCATGAATACTATGTGCATACATTTCTCTACGACTTGCTGAGTACTTTATGTACTCACGGCTTTATGCCCTTTGTTGATCAGTCCCAGCAGAAGAACCAGGAAATGTTGAGTACTATGAAGAAGGCTACTTTGAAGACTTCGCGATCTAGGTCACGTCCGCCACTCGATTGCCTGTGGGCATGTCGATTGGGCTCCACGTATTTTGAGATTTCCGCTGCCAGATACTCTGTTGTTGTTAAGCCCTGTGTGGCGACTTTTGTAAGAACCTTGACCATAAGGTCTTTGTGTTTTAATTAATATTACTTTGTCTGCTTCATTAGTTCGTTGTTGAATGGTTATGAGTACATCATTGTTGCAACTGTGCGAGCTAGCTACTGATCATGGGACTAGCTTGGTATGCACAGAGGGTCTCGGGGTTGTGTGAATCCCCGGGGTCCGACATTAACGCCCTAAGCTCATGGTTCTCCTTCCTCAACGCCCTAACGATTGTCGCGCTAAGTCCGATTACCCGCCTCAAGAAGGGGTTGGTTCATCATCGTACCATGCCCAAAACTTGCGACCTCCAAACCTTCAATTAAGATTCACAAATAAGCGAGCCTCCACAAACCAAAATAACAACAAATTGGTGAAGATTACTTACCCGAGCTCGCATGCATGTCATGTACCTCGTCGGGTTAGAGTCGCTCCACGAGATCCACCGACCACCTTCTCCCGCAATGGCAATGGACCGTTGAGCGTACTCGATGGTCGCTCTCTGTATGGAATCGGCGAGGTGGAAGCCCCATAAACCGTGGCTGACGGAGGGTGCAGTACATGCCGACCTTGAGCTTCCTCCAGGGCAACGAACTCGAGCTCCTAAGGCGGCCATGGCGCAGCCTCCAATGAGGGGAAATCTGCACGCGGGGAGCTCGGGAGGGGGCTCTGCAGATTGCTCGTCGGGGAGGACAGTCGGCGTGAGCGCGAGACGGCCGGGGGAAGGTATCTTGGGTCGCGGCCGGCCACCAAACTACAAACCCTAGTCGCCGCCGGCCAACAAACCCTAGCCGCCGCCGAGAGGGAGAGCGAGAGCGAGAGTGAGCGAGAGGGAGAGAGAGCGACCGCATCAGGGCATATGACAGGACCCAGTCGAGTCGTGCGAGGCCGACTCAGCGCCAGCGTGGATGCCACGTCGGCCCAAACCGCCGTCTCACGCACGGAGGGACACGATTTGCCCGGTATGTAAAGTTTGAGGTGCGTTATATCCGGTATTTAAGTTCAGGGACCAAAATTAATCATCGGGTATAGTTGGGGGACGAAGTATGGACTTATTCCAATAGAGAATACACTCGGGGTCACCGGAGAGAGCGTGACACATGTCCCTAGCTGGGATAGGCGACGATTACATGTATATACGTGTTGATGTCACAATCATTAGCATTAAGCAATAAATGAGGAGAAGTAGAAGATAACTATGTGGTAAAGTATTGCATTAGAATGGGTAGCAACGGAGAGGGATCGATCAAGGTTTGAACTTACTGTTGGAGGTTGAAGCAAAAAAAAAGCTATGACAACGAGAAGAGATAGAAAAAACACGATTTGGTGGGGGCAACCGACGTGTGAGAGAAGATAAGTTGAAGGTAGGTTACCCATAGTGCATCAGTGTATGCGTGAGCAAGGTACTCTAATTCCATATAAGCTAATAACATAATTTGCCGCACACATAATCAATATATTGCTTAAGATTAAATAGAGGTACATATGCATATATACAATTTAGAAAAAAACCAATAGAGTAGGAATAGGAGCATACAGTCACATGATCTATTCATGATAGAGAGTGGTTAGTTTCTAAGAACCCCAACAACTTATTATACTCAATGATTTTCTTTCATCACAGCTAATACTTCAATTACGGTTGTAATTTCCTCCAAACTTCTATTGTTATTTCCAATGTTTAGGATATTCTAAAAATACAAATAGTCTATAAAATACGTAAATATATTATCAAATATTTATACAAACTTTGAAACAAACTTAGCCACGTAAACGAGACTAATTTTGCTTAAACAACTGTTAAATTACGAGTCCTCGGATTGGATTAAAACCCCGACTCCGCTAAGATTGTGACAAGTGTTCTCCACAACCCCAGCCATATCCCCCACACTTCCTTCCCACACTGTCGCCACTTGCGTGAGCACCATCGCAACTCGCACGTCACGCGTCTCCTCGCAGTCTCACGTACTGGCACTACCTCGTCAAAGCCAGTGCCAACAAGGCTCGCCGTCCCATCTCCTCGTTGCCCTACCCAACTTCGTTGCCATGTCATCCATCTCCGCTTATGTTATGGCTAGCTGATTGGTGATATCAGAAAGGTGGTTTGGCTTAACAGTGTTCCATGAAAATGGAAACGCTAAGGATAACACACTGGATTTTAGACTCGTCACAAAAATTCATTCAACTTGCCACGGGGTACCAAAAATTTGAAACCTCACTTAAGGCACGCCTTGAGGATATGTAAAGAAATCTGCCAAAATTGATTGATTAAATTCAGGAGTGACTAGTACATATGCCTGTATTTCACGCACTTTACACACACTTTTCAACCATCCATATCCTACACGTAGGAGAGAAGGAAATGGGAAACAATGTTAGAAGAGGAAAAGTGAAAAACTTTTTTTATATAGATTTTAAGTTGTTTATACCATAGCCATACACATTTACATTTTAAAGGAAGAAAGACAAACAATTTATCAAAGTGAGGCAACTTCGAAGCTGAGGCAGAATTAAGACTAACCTAAGGCATGGCCTGAGGCCTGACGAGGTGAGGATTAAACAGCCACCAGTCTTTCCAGAAGTAGACCAACTTATGAGACTGATGCTACAGAAACAATGCAACTAAAAAGTGATCAGGAAGGAAGTATCTACTTAGTAACATTGTGTACAGACGAATCAATCTACTAGAATACTTTTCTGCAGCAAATTAACAAGTGTGGTTTAAAAAATTGCAAACATGATCCAGCAAATCCCTGAGAAAATCTAGGCTTGCACATACACAAGAAATGCATCGAATTGTCCATTTGTTTGTGATTGACTCTGCATACGGGTCTTGATGCATTGAATCACAAAGTCAAACTAACTGCCATGATTAGTCTGACCTGAAAGATCTCAAAACTGAGATTTTACTCCTCCCAATCTGTGCCACGGTAACATCATCACCATGACTCAGGGCGGTGAAACTGATCCAAAGAAAGTGAATCTTTGAAGACAACTAGTTATCTCAATAAGATGACTGCCACTACGATTCATTTTTATATGGAAGTAAAACAGGATAAACAAATAGCAATCATGTGTAGTTCATAAGTCAACCATCATGATGATGATGAGTTTTCAAGGACACTAGACAAGTTATCTTAGCTAAATCACATGGGAATAGTGAAATGTATATAGACAGGATTTTGTAAATGCTTCCTAAGAAAGCAAGGTTTCCTTCATATTCAAACCACGCCATATTTTGAAATCTGGAAAAAGATATATCCCAACATTCCTATCTAGGCCATTATAAATACCTACCTTGCTGTAGCTTTAGCGGATCAACTTGAGAAGAGTAACACATTTGGTTTAACTGCTATACTGCAGTGTTTCAGGAAATGGAAATTCCAGTGATAAAGATGGATGAGCTGTGTGGCGAGAAGAGGTCAGAGACACTTTCACTTCTCCATGATGCCTGTGCACAATGGGGTTTCTTTTGGGTAAGTAAGAATATATAAGATTGTTATCTTCATGAAAAGAAAATTCCTTTCTAGTTTCTCACTATTATCTTGTATGAATAACTAACTGTATGTCAGCTTGAGAACCATGGGATCACTGAGGAACTCATGCACAAAATCAAGGGACTGGTGAACAAGTACTATGAGCAAAATATGAAGAAGAACTTCTACAATTCCGAGATGGCAAAAACCCTAGGTCCTGATAAAGTTGCCTCAAATGTTGACTGGGAGTGCAGTTTCATGTATCATCATCAGCCAGAATCAAACATTCATGATATTCCTGAGACACTGCGGTGAGTTTGCAATGTAAATTACAGTAAAGCTTATTACCATGAATTGCAATAGTCATGTCCAGTACAATTGGCAAAACTTACAAATCAGAAGTTTGTAAGGCATACTAATAAAAGCAATGGACTATACAGTACCACAGTTCCTGAATATGCTGAAGAAGCAATCAAGTTAGCTGAGCAGCTAGCAGAAGTTATGAGCGAAAATCTTGGGCTGGACAAGGATTACTTGAAGAAAGCATTCTCTAAGCCTTCTGTAGGCATCAAGGTGGCAAAGTACCCCAGGTGTAGTCATCCAGAACTTGTGAAGGGACTCCGGGGACACACTGATGCCGGGGGAATCATACTTCTATTTCAAGATGACTTGCTCCCAGGTTTGGAGTTCAAGAAAGATGGTAGATGGATCCCAATACCACCAACACAAGGCAATAGAATTTTCGTAAACCTTGGAGATCAGATTGAAGTGATGAGCAATGGAATATACAAAAGCATTTGCCATCAGGTACTCCCCAATAAGAATGGGAGCCGCCTATCTATTGCGACATTCTACAACCCAGGTCCCGATGCTATAATCTGCCCAGCTCTAAAGCTTACATATCCTAGCCAATACCGTTTCCAAGACTACCTTACTTTCTATGCCACTACAAAGTTCACTGACAAGGTATCAAGGTTCCAAACTACAAAGATGGTATTCAAGTGACCCCCATCAAAAGCCACTATATGTACCATCCCTAAGCAAAAGTCAAGTGGTCCTCATCAAAACTATGTACTATGTTGTCAATCTTTATTTTTCATTAGAGGAATAAACTGCCTGATTTACCAGTATCTGTTATAAGTTACTATCGAATGTATGAATTTTGCTTTTCTGCAACTGAAATAATAGCACAAGATAGCTGACAAGAACAACTGCAGGTAGGAAAAGTGACGCACTCATGCTATGTTAATATGCCACAACCACTGAAGACTTAATTTATCCCAAAGCTTATTAAAGCTGTGTTCACTTTACTGTTTAAGTGGCAGTCCTGCTGCCTATGACTTATGATATGCCATGTGAAATATGACTCGAAACAGTTATATGGCAAAAAAGGACAATGAAGCATGTATATACTAGAAAACATTCCATCCTCGACTGAATAGTTCAAGAACAAAAACTATTTTGTACTTTTCTCATTGGTTCTCTAGGAACAATAGTATATGTTCAAGACAACCACTAGAGTTGATTGAATCTGAAGTGCATGATCTGGGGCATTAGGAACAAGTGTGTGCCTATGATAGAGAATCATGGTTAACAGAGATCTAACCACAAATCCTCCACTGGTAGAAAGGTCATGCATATGAGCATAAGGATTTGATCATCTAACAATTAAAACATCTCATGCACACACTTCAAATTGAAAACCATAGTTCATGGATAGAAACGATTGGTGAAAATGACCGCTGGATTATGTATAGTTGTTACAGTTTAACTCAAGATAAGTTTCAACAGGCCTATTTATTCCCTTTAACTGGGTACTGTAGATTTCATGACAATCTTGTTGCATTTGAGTCATATAAAACAAAATTTCGTTCTTTGAGTGTGCAGTAAATAACATTTTCACAGTACATTAATTGCTATTTATTATACATGAATAATTCTTCCATGGTTTCCAGAACTACAAAAGCTGTCCATTTTAAAAGTCAAGCAAAACAGTCCTTTCACGAAATTACTAATCTGAATGGACATGTAGGCTCACCGGATGCTCAGCTTTAAACACTTCAAGACAGCACTTCAACTCGCAGACCGCAGTTTTGCCAATATAGCTTTAGTCAGAAATGTGCTGGTTCTCTCAGCAGCTCTCTCAAGCAAAACCCTGTGAATATTAGATTCATGCCAACACTTCGTGACGAAGCACAGCAGAAAGTTCCCAAATTTTAGCGACCTCGGGAACTTTGATGCCATATCATCAATCACGGACACTAGCTTTCCAGTGGTGCTTGGTGTCAAGCAAATGTCTTGATTGAGAATGCTGTACAACAACGCGAAGAGAGATTCCGTCCAGACCAAATCACTGCCAATATTCTCCCGGTGCTGAGGCATACAAACTGGTCTCCACTCTCTCTCCTCCCCTGAAAGCATCCTATGGCAGAAGGCAGTGACATGTAAAGGATGCATACAATCCTTGACAATCCGTGTGATCACATCACACTGAGGAACATTTAGCCCCTCCTTTCTAAGAACTAGTGGAAAGAGGACAGCCTCCAGTGCAGCAGCTGGGTGGCGTTTGCAGACATCCAATGCGGCAGAAAGAAGAATAGATGAAACTGATCTTTGCAGGTCGAGTAACTTCGGTAAAACAAGAGAACACAGCACTAGTGCTGGCCCCTTTCCATGCATTCCATCTTCCTCAAGTATTAAATTGGAAAGCAGAACCCTTACAGTGTCATCATCGGCCTCCCATGGCTGTACTAAGCTAAGCACTGCCTCGGCATTCCCAGACTCAACACAAAGATCATGCAAATCCTTCGCCATCCGCTGGGCTCCCAAAACTGACTCCACTGTCGCAATCTCCTTCTGCAGAGCCAACGCCCTCTGCACAACCGAATCCCCGAGAGGAGCCGGAGGAGGCGGAACAAACTCAACCTCCTGCATCTCCGAATCCTCGTCTTGCTCCAACACCAAAGACTCCAGCCCAACTCTGTCCAAACCATCCCCACCACCACGGATACCGTTCGCCATCACGCTCCGGCAATCAAGAGGCAGCCACGGGAGGATAGGGCGAGCCCGCGCTGCCGCTTCTTTAATACACAGAGGCGGCTCGTATAACTCCTCAACAAACTCCTCGGCGACATCAAGAACGCTTTCCTCGGGCAATCCGTCGAGCAGGTGGCGGGCGCCCCGGCGGACCCAGAAGTCGTACCTGCCGGACGGGGCGGAGAGGACGCGGGCTGCGAGGGAGCGGAGCTGGAGCGGGTCAAGGAGGTTGGGGGCAGAGGAGAAGAAGGAGAGCGCCTGGGACTGGAGCAAGGGCGGGAGGGTCTGGAAGAGGACAACGCCGGGGGGTTCTGAGGCGGGAGGGAGCGTGGGCGCCGGGGAGAGGAGGAGTCGAAGGAGAGCTGCGGCCGGAGGCGGCGAGCTGGGGCATTGCTCGGGGGAGTAGGAGAAGGCGGCGGCGTTGGGGGCCGGGGAGGCGAGGAGGTGGCGGAACAACGGCAGCCACTGCTCCATTGGTAGCGGGCTCGCGGTGATCGGGCGGGAGCGTGGCGACTCCGAACCCAAAAATAATAAAGAAATAGAATGGGCCGTAGCAATCTCGTAATGTCTCGTTGGAGCCCAGGCTAATGGGCGTTTCATCACATCGACAATCTCGTAACTCGTTGTGCATTAATGGGTCTCCGGGCCCGTTCCCAGACCAGCCCAGTAGGCCTTGCCGCTGCCCACGGGCCTTATACGACCCACGAGATCGTACGTACGAAGGTGTACGTTCCAAAAAAAAAAAAACATGGCGGCAGCCAAACCATGCGCCGTGGTGACCAGCAGAGCAGCTTGGTGATTGGTGAATTCTGCCGTAAGAAACCACCAAGCAAGAGGAAAACGAAGTGAATTTCCTACTAATCGCTAGCTTCCATTCTTCGTCTCCCATCGCTATATTGATCTCACCTAGAGTATACCATATCATCAGGAATGTCAGGTTACCTACTAAAATAAAGCAGCGGAGCTAGGGATTTACAGGAACGGGATTAGAGATCAGCGGAGTGAGTATAGCATTGGAGGCTGCATATGGCCCGAAGTTAATCCAGCCTACCTTTTCGATTGCTGATTGTGAATTTGTCATCTGTGTACGGCACAAACGCCACCATCTAATCTACTGTATTCTCCACAGACTAATTTGTTTAGCGGCTCCAAATCGATGCTCGGACCTAAGAATCCTGACCTAATAAATCATCGTCATCATAAACAACTACCGTTTATCATGCATGATTAAAAAGGAGGTCATGCGTGCAATAATCGAAGAACACAACAACCACTACCCAAAACCCTTTGACTGTATATGCAACAACCGCCAGAATTATTGTGATGGATGGGCCTGCACCATCGACCATCGCGTGCAAAAACGGGGGAGTGACGGGGTGCTTCATCAAACCTCCTAATTGCAAGGCCATGCAATGCAAATGCATGCATGCTGCACAATGATATGCATGCCATGGTTGTTGGATGAAGATAGGAACTGGTCACCAACTCCCAACCTTTTCTGGTGGTTGCAGACTTGCAGTCAAGAAAGCTTAGTGACACTGGGAGTGAGCAGTGCCAGTGGCTACTCTTTGCCCTTGAAGCACACGTTTTTTGCTGAATGACTCTATCACTTATTTGATAGTTCAAGCTAGAGCTGCATTTCATAGCAGTAGTTGAAGCTAAAGTCTAACGAGCAGTATCGAAATGTGGGCTCAAGAGGATATTTATTCACCTTTGGTCCAAAATCCTGTGAGCTGTATCCAAATACGAGTCTCAAGAGGATATTTGGTACTACATATCGTCCAAGACCAGATGAATTGAGTTGAAAGTGGTCCTTTACCCTTTTCATTTGTGGATCATTTTAATTTTTTGAGGAAATGGAAAACTTTTGCCATTATTGCATTAAAGAAGTAGTAAACCAAACAAAACAAAAGTCAATTTGCCCAGTACAGCTGGGTGTAAACAAAAAGAAAAAAGCTAGAAAATGGTATACCGTCACTTCCCCAGTCAACGGCACAATTGGTAACCATTCGATCTCACACATCTAATAGCTACGAAGCCTTATCCCATCCAACTCATGTCTGGTCCTTATCCATCAAACCCACCTGCATTCACGCGTCCATTCCCTAGTCACCCCTGCAATTCTTCCCCATTCGCGGTGGCAAGCAAGCGAGCTCAACAGCGGCGGCAAGCAAGGAGTTGCAGCGGCGAACGATCGCGGACGCGTGCGGTGGTGTGTCCATGGTCTTGTCGATCACGGCATGAGGTGAGTGTCCGTGGGCTTGCCCAAGCACAGTGAGTGGTGACCTTCCAAGGGCTTGTGCCGCCGAATGGCCCGAGCTCGGCGCCCGACGAGTGGCAAGGAGCACGCGTGGTGCAGCAGCCACGGGGCTCGCTTGAGCGCATGCATTGCAGACCGTGAGCGGCAACTAACGTGTCGTGCTCTGCCACCACAATGACATGAATTTCTTTGAAATTTGTATTGAATTTTTCATGGCCTACATATTTGAAATTTGAAGGTTGTGAATTTTCTTTCAGAATTTGTACTGAGATCTTGGGTGTTTGGTGTTGAAATCTATTTAAACTTGTGGAACTTCTCTAAAACTTCATGAAACTTTTTTTGAAATTTGTGAACCCTTTTTTGAAACTTTGCTGAAACACACATGAAACATGTGATGAACCCTAAGGTTCTATTTGTTGTCCCGATCTTTCGATGAGAACGATAACTATCGATTTCGGTGGAGGTGACTCTCGCGATTCGACTACAACCGTACGACGACGCTTGCGCCTTAGCAATCGTTGAACCAACTCCGAGACGTTATTGACCTTGCTGGAAGCACGATCAACTATCGAAGAACACGCAAGAATAAGATAAAACACAATCTGATGTATTGCAAATATTTATGAAGTATTGAAAGGTTGGGATTCCGAAAAGCTATCTTGACAGGTGGTCGTCTGACACAACTGAAGAACAGAAGTTTGCACAATGGCTAAAACTTAACTCAACAAAATCCAAGGAAAACTAAAGGGGTGCGGCCTCCTTAAATAGGGAACGAGGAGCCACAAAACTAACGAACTAGCGAGGTGGTACTAACGGTCGTGAGTGACTGTTCATGTGAACAGTAACCACACCCCCGGGTGGGCCGCCGGCAGATGGGCCAAGTTCAATATGATTATAAAGCCCAGTTTGGCCCAAACAAGTGATATGACGTCTTCTTTTGATGATTACGATCAGTCCAGAAGGAGTTTGGAGGTGACGCCAGATCCGTTGGAAAGAGGACAAAATTATCTTTCCATCAAGTACTCGTGGACCTCCAACGGACGTCGTATGTGAAAGTTATGGCCGTTTGAAGTCAGTCTTGTCTGTTGATTCCGAGGCCGAACTGGATTCCAAAACGGGTCCCGTTCGAACTCTTGCTTGTCTTGGACCAAAAAGTGACGTGGTGACCTCCCTTATGTCTTCCAAGCATGTCCATGACTCCACATACCTCGCCTTCGTCCTTTCCCATGTTCCTAAGCACAATTAAATCACTTGCTTTAGGTAGCGGTCTATTCTCGAGAATATATAAACATAGGAATGAATTCACCCGTAATTAAGTTGGCGTCACGAGCTCGAGTAAGTGGTCCTTGTAACACTTGTCGTGGTGAGTATTGTGTGTAGGCGCGGTTGTATCCATGGAAGGGATGTCCTCATCATCCTCCCTTCTTGCATTTGAGTCGTCCTCGACTCAAGCTCATCCTCTCCACCCAAGTATGGCTTTAAATCGCAATATTAAATGTGGGACTAACCCCAAAATCTGCAGCAGTTCAAGCTTGTATGCGTTATCATTAATCTTGTCTAACACTTTAAAAGGACCATCAGCTCTAGGCATTAATTTTGACTTTCTCAATTCAGGGAACCTATCTTTTCTCAAGTGCAACCAAACAAGATCTCCAGGTTCAAAAGTTAAATGTTTTCTCCCCTGACTACTAGCAATTTTATACTTAGCATTCATGCGCTCTATATTCTCCTTAGTTGTCTCATGCATTTTCAAAATCAAGTCGGACGTTGTTTAGCATCAAGTTCAATTTCTCCGAAGAAGGAATAGGCAATAAATCAATAGGAGCACGAGGCACAAAACCATAAACAACCTCAAAAGGACACATCTTGGTAGTAGAATGCAATGAACGATTATAAGCAAACTCAATGTGAGGCAAGCATTCTTCTCATATTTTTTAAATTCTTTTTTAACACAGCCCTAAGCATTGTAGATAAAGTTCTATTCACAACTTCAGTTTGTCCATCAGTTTGGGGATGATAAGTAGTAGAAAATAACAGCTTAGTCCCCAATTTAGCCCATAAAGTTCTCCAAAATGGCTAAAAATTTAGCATCACGATCTGAAACTATAGTATTAGGCACACCATGCAAGCGAACAATTTCACGAAAGAATAAATCCAATATTGGTAGCATCATTGCTCTTATGACATGGTATGAAGTGAGCCATCTTAGAAAATCTATCAACAACCACGAATATACTATCCTCCCTTCTTTGTTCTAGGCAATCCTAAAACAAAGTCCATCGAAATATCTTCCCACTAACGCTAGGAACAGTAGAGGCATGTATAAACCATAAGGATTAAGTCGTGACTTAGCTCTTTGACATGTAGTGCAATGAGTAACGAAGCGCCGACGTCCGTCTAATCTTTGGCCAAAAGAAATGATCGCAAGTATATCCTCCATTTTCTTCACCCCAAAGTGTCCCATCACCCACCTCCATGCGCTTCTGTAACAACAACAAACGAACGGAGCTAATTGGAATGCATAGCTTGTTAGCTCTAAACACAAACCCATCATTAACGATTTAATTTGTTCCACATTTTCCCTTCTTGACAATTCAACAATATATCAGTAAAATCCATCATGCACATATTGTTCTTTAATAGTCTCTAATCCAAAATTTTTGAAATCAAGTCGTGAAAGCATGGTATATCTCCTAGACAAAGCATCAAGAATAACATTCTCCTTTCCTTTCTTGTGTTTTATGACATAAGGAAAAGACTCAATAAATTCCACCCACCTTGCATGTCTACGATTTAGTTTTGCTTGACTTCGAATATGCTTTAAAGATTCATGATCAGAATGTATAACAAATTCTTTGGGCCATAAATAATGTTGCCAAGTTTCTAAAGTTCGAAAAAGCGCATATAACTCCTTGTCATAAGTAGAATAGTTCAAACTAGGCCCACTCAATTTCTCACTGAAATATGATATAGGTTTCCCATCTTGTAACAACACGCCACCTAAACCAATTCCACTGGCATCACATTCTAGTTCAAAAGTCTTATTAAAATCAGAGAGTTGGAGTAGTGGTGCATGTGTTAACTTATCTTTCAACGTGGTGAAGGCGTTCTCCTGTGCGGCGCTCCAAATAAATGGCACACCCTTCTTGGTGAGCTCATTCAATGGTGTGGCGATGGTGCTGAAATCCTTCACGAAGCGGCGGTAGAATCCTGCAAGTCCTAAAAAGCTTCATACCTGTGTGACCGTGTTAGGAGTCGGCCAACTCTGTATTGCTTCAATCTTGGCTTGATCAACTTCAATTCCCTGTGGAGTAACAACATAGCCAAGAAACGCGACTCGATCGGTGCAAAAGGTGCACTTCTCAAGGTTACCAAATAAACGTGCATCACGTAAAGCATTAAAAACAGCACATAAATGGTCAAGATGTTCCTCTAATGATTTGCTATATATCAATATATCATCAAAATAAACCACCACAAATCTACCAATGAAAGCACGCAAAACTTCGTTCATTAGTCTCATGAAGGTGCTAGGTGCATTAGTTAACCCAAAAGGCATTACTAACCACTCATATAAACCGAACTTAGTTTTAAAAGCTGTTTTCCATTCATCGCCTAATTTCATGCGAATTTGATGATATCCACTACGCAAATCAACCTTCGAGAAAACAACAGAGCCACTCAACTCATCAAGTATATCATCTAACCTAGGAATAGGATGACGATACCTAATGGTGATGTTATTGATTGCTCTACAATCTACACACATGCGCCATGATCCATCTTTCTTAGGCACTAATATGACCGGAACAGCACAAGGACTAAGAGATTCGCGCACATACCCTTTATCAAGCAATTCTTGAACTTGGCGCTGAATTTCTTTGGTTTCTTCTGGGTTGGTCCTGTATGGTGCGCGGTTGGGCAATGATGCGCCGGGAATTAAATCAATTTGATGCTCAATGCCTCGAAGCGGTGGCAACCCCGGTATGTCCTTCGGAAAGATGTCCTTGTACTCCTGCAAAATGTTAATGACAGCAGGAGGCAAAGAAGAAGGTGTGTCCTCAAATGAAAATAAAGCTTCTTTGCAAACTAATGCATAGCAAATAGAATTACTAACACCCAATTCAGTCATATCAGATTTGGTAGCAAGAAAACTAGCACCTTTCAATTTAATTTCTTTATTCTTTCCATGAGTAGTTTCATATGCTTTCTTCTTATGTGGTTCAAGTTCTTTTGCTACAATCTGATTTTCGCTCTTAGCAGTCTCCTGATTCTTCTCTCTACTAGCTCTAGCAAGTTCATCTTTAATAATTTGTTCAGGAGTCATAGGATGCAACACAATTTTCTTTCCTTTGAACATGAGAGAGTATTGATTATTCTTACCATGATGCACACAATCAGTATCGTATTGCCAAGGTCTTCCTAATAACAATGAACAAGCTTGCATAGGAACAACGTTGCAATCAATATAATCATGGTATGATCCCATAGAAAAGTTTACTCTGACCATACGTGTTACCTTCAACTTACCACTGTTGTTGAACCATTGAATATGGTATGGGTGGGGGTGAGGTTTGGTCGACAAAGCAAGCTTCTCCACCATATCCATACTCGCCAAATTATTGCAACTCCCACCATCAACGATTATACGAATTGAGCGTTCTTGGACAACGCCCTTGATTTGGAACAAATTATGGCGTGATTTTGCTCAAACGACGAAACTTGAGCACTTAGTACGCGCTGCACAATAATGCTCAAATACTTATCGGCATCTTGGCACCAACATGTTCCTCCCCATGATCGATTCATCATCATGTCCTGCGAGTTCGATTGCAAGCATAGCATATGTTTCATCATCAAAATCACTAGCAGGGAATACCCACCATCTTCGCGTATAATCGATGCACGCGCTTGTTTGGACAGCCTCGCATCATGTGTCCATAGCCTTTGCAACGATGACATTGAATGTCCTTAGTTCGCCGTCTGTCAAGCAACAGAAGAAGAGCTTTTGGCGTAAGCTTGTGGTGCTTGATTTGGTCGCCTGTAAACTCGTGGTCTTGAATCGAGGTAGTGGGGCGCCGCTTGATGTTGGATGATGACGGTGGTGGTGTACTAGTGGGACAGGCAAGAGGGGTTCGTGGCGTCCATGAGTTTGTGCGACCTGCAGAATAGTTAGATCGTGTCTTCGTCTGGCGTCCTTGCACTTCACGTTCAGCTTTGCAAGCAAGATGAAACAATCTAGTAATGGAGTTATAATCTTTATAATCTAGTATGTCTTAAATTTCTCGATTCAACCCTCCCAAAAACCTAGCGATTGAACCCTCCTCATTCTCATTGAAGCCACAACGCAACATACCAATTTGTAATTCTTGATAGTAGTCTTCCACAGACTTTGTACCTTGTCGTAAGCGTTGTAATTTATTTAACAAATCACGAGCATAGTATGAGGGAACAAATCGATGCCGCATAAGCAATTTTAAAGCCTCCCAATTGTTAGGTATGTTGTTGGGATGTTGACGGCAATGTTCTTTCCACCAAATAGAAGCAAAGTCGGTAAATTCACTAGTAGCAGCCCTAACTCGTCTAATATCAGGAAATTCATGGCAAGCAAATTTTTGATCAACAGACAGTTCCCAATTAAGATAACCATCAGAATCATATTTACCATTAAAAGAGGGCATAGTGAATTTAACCTTAGCAAAAGAATCATCGTGGTCACGTACCTCACGTCGTGGGGGATCTCGTCGCATACCTTGTCGATTTAAACGCAACTGTCGATGAGCTCGATCATTGTTGTGGTTACTCATGTCATTGGCTTGGTATCGATCATATAGTCGATTCATCTTGTCCTCTACCACCTGGTAGCGGGGGAACGAGATGGGCTTTGGGCAAGCTCGTCAAGGCGTGCCATAATACCGCCAAAGAAGTGTTAGTGACGCCTTGCGCTCTCCATCGCGGCGAGCGTAGTGTTTGTTTCAATCTGGGCGCCCTCAAGTTGAGCAAGTCGCTCATTAGTGATCCTGACATCTTCCTCAAGACCCTCCACACGAAGGTTCATGATGCGCCGGAAATATTGTACGATTCCCCTCGTACGAGGAGTATGAGATGTATCCTCATCTAGCTCTGCAGAACCTGCCATTGTTAGCAAATCACAAGAATATGTCCCTAACAGCTACTAGGATGTGGTGGTTCAACAGTCGCTCACACTCGAGCCTTTTATCGAATTCTTACCAATTCTTACCAAGCAACAGGGGTGATCGACAACCAGCGGTGTCAATGTATCTCCGAAGATTGGATAGAGCGATTGCCAGGTGAAGATCAACCTGTACGGTGTAGAAGAGGTGTAGCTGGGAGGGCTCAAGTATGGTAGCAAAGGAAAAGCAATTGTTCAAATCAGTATGCAAAGTTGAAAAGCAGTTCAAAGTACTAGTCACAAGTGCTGATCCTAGTCTAATCAAAGTTTAGCTAATCAAAGCCCCACTAAGAGATGTGTATGTACGCACACGCAAAGATAAATGTGACTTGATGTAAGCAATGGAAAATCTCACAACAAGTGCTAAGAGAGACGCTAACCAACTACTCAAACTTCTTTGTAGGGCACAAGATGGTTCACACGATGTAGAGCACAAAAAAAGAAATAACGTGCAGCGTAAACAACCCTTTAGTTTAAGCAGAAAACAATAGTTAGTCTCAAGAGATGAAAAAAAATAAAGTTTTATATGGATTATATATACTCGTTTGAAAGGTTTCGATGAGATTTATAACTTTACAGTTGAGGCAAACCCCAAATTCTGAAGGGAACACTGAAAGAAACGGCAAAAACCAAAACCGAAAATTTGTGACGCGAATTCGGAGCCGAAAATGACCGATTTTGGGTTCCCTGGAGGGAGACAAGTGCATTAAGTGGAAAGTACGCGCCTCGTTGTTAGCTTTCCAACGAGTCCAAGAACGTCCAAATCGGACACCATATGCAAAAGTTATGCTCGTTTTACTGAAGGTCTCTCGGAAACGGAATCGTACTCAGACTGGAAACCGACTCGGTTTCAATCTTTAAATTGCTATATCTTTTGATTCCGTAGGCTAATCTTGCTGAAATTTTTTGTGCAAGTTTGTGGCTATATGTAGAAGGGCTCCACCAATTTTCACTGGTTTTGGTGTAAGATTATTTTTTTTTCTTTTTTTTTCTACCACGGCTTTTGTTTTGTGTGGCGGCCTCTTTCTCCGTCTATTTTTTTTGCCGGCTCTAGGGTTTTCAACAAGTCGCGAATACAGCAGAATGTTCTCTCTCTTCTTTTTTTGGTGCAGATTAGAGGAGTTCTAACCCACGAATTTTTTGTTTTAGATGCAAAAACTAAGAACCCTAAAAGAACGATTAAGCGACGCAAAGGAAAAAAACACTAGAAGCAATCTAGACAACGACCAACTAGACAATAACGAGAACTAAAGATCAGCAACTAGACACGACAATGTAACTAAATATTCAACAAGCAAACTGAAAAGAAAAAAAATTTGCAAAGGCTCAAAGGGCTTGGTATGGATGATAAATGCGATT
Organism: Hsuehochloa calcarea; assembly: GCA_036346395.1. Classification (NCBI taxonomy): domain Eukaryota; kingdom Viridiplantae; phylum Streptophyta; class Magnoliopsida; order Poales; family Poaceae; genus Hsuehochloa; species Hsuehochloa calcarea. The sequence continues at coordinate 25,538,152 of CM070603.1, read as the reverse complement.
TTTTTTCTTTTGGCAATTTTCTGGACTCTAGGTATGAAAAATGAATCTACTACTAGAAAACAGGAAACTCTCACCGAAGAACTGTAGCTCTGATACCACTTGATGAACCCTAAGGTTCTATTTGTTGTCCCGATCTTTCGATGAGAACGATAACTATCGATTTCGGTGGAGGTGACTCTCGCGATTCGACTACAACCGTACGACGACGCTTGCGCCTTAGCAATCGTTGAACCAACTCCGAGACGTTATTGACCTTGCTGGAAGCACGATCAACCTGACCACGAAGGTCTATTCCTGCATGCAATCGAAGAACACGCAAGAATAAGATAAAACGCAATCTGATGTATTGCAAATATTTATGAAGTATTGAAAGGTTGGGATTCCGAAAAGCTATCTTGACAGGTGGTCGTCTGACACAACTGAAGAACAGAAGTTTGCACAATGGCTAAAACTTAACTCAACAAAATCCAAGAAAAACTAAAGGGGTGCGGCCTCCTTAAATAGGGAACGAGGAGCCACAAAACTAACGAACTAGCGAGGTGGTACTAACGGTCGCGAGTGACTGTTCATGTGAACAGTAACCACACCCCCGGGTGGGCCGCCGGCAGATGGGCCAAGTTCAATATGATTACAAAGCCCAGTTTGGCCCAAACAAGTGATATGATGTCTTCTTTTGATGATTGCGATCAGTCCAGAAGGAGTTTGGAGGTGAGGCCGGATCCGTTGGAAAGAGGACGAAATTATCTTTCCATCAAGTACTCGTGGACCTCCAACGGACGTCGTATGTGAAAGTTATGGCCGTTTGAAGTCAGTCTTTGTCGGCTGATTCGGAGGCCGAATGGATTCCAAAACGGGTCCCGTTCGAACTCTTGCTTGTCTTGGACCAAAAGTGACGTGGTGACCTCCCTTATGTCTTCCAAGCATGTCCATGACTCCACATGCCTCACCTTCGTCCTTTCCCATGTTCCTAAGCACAATTAAATCACTTGCTTTAGGTAGCGGTCTATTCTCAGTAATATATAAACATAGGAATGAATTCACCTGGTAATTAAGTTGGCGAGTACGAGCTCGAGTAAGTGGTCCTTGTAACACTTGTTGTGGCTGAGTGTTGTGTGTAGACGCGGTTGTATCCATGGAAGGGATGTCCTCATCAACATGTTTATGTCTTACTGAAGTATGTGGGAGGCCACAGTCTAGCGCGATGGGGAGTAGCGGTGAGCGGGCTCGCTCGCCCAGAGCAAGGCGAGTGGAAGCGGCTACTGGAGGCGCGCTCGACGATGCGTGGGAAGGTGAGCGGCCACAACAGCCCAGAGAGCATGGAGTCGGGGCGCGAATTCGTTGGTAGGTGAGAAGGCCAATGGCCACAACGTCCTAGTGAGCGCAAAGCTGTGGCGGTGAGCGGTCGCACGGCCGCAAGTGAACACATTTTGATTTTTTTGCTCTTGTTTGATTTTTAATGAAACTTGTTGAAACTTTTGAAACATGTTGAAATTTTTTGAAACTTTTTTTTGTCTAAAACTCGTTAAAATAGGTTGAAACTTTTCTTTCTGAAACTTGAGTTCCAAAATATGAAACTTGTTGTAACTTTCTTGAAATCTTCTGTAAACTTATTGAAATACGAGAAACTCACTAAACCTGAAACTTATAAAATGTTTTCACGAGACTTCTTCAAACTTCATGAAACTTGCTGAAATTTCTTGAAACTAGTTTGTCTAAAACTTGTTGAAACTTAAGTTATAAAATCTGAAACTTATCAAAACTTTAGTTCCAAAATCTGAAACTTGTTGAAACTTGAGTTCCAAAATCTGAAACTTAGGCTTGAAACTTTCTTGCAATCTTCTGGAAACTTCTGAAAATATGCAAATCTCACTGAAACCTGAAACTTTTAAAATATTTTCACGAGACTTCTCGAAACTTCATGAAACTCATGAAACTTCTTGAAACTATTTTGTCTAAAATTTGTTGAAACTTAAGTTCCAAAATCCAAACTTGTTGAAACATGGGCTTGGAACTTTCTTGTAATCTTCTGGAAACCGCTAGAAATCCGCTAAACTCACTGTAACTTGAAACTTTTAAAATATTTTCATGCTTGGAACTTGAAAGTTTCATACCGTCGTTCATGGTTGAAACTTCCTTGAAACATTTTTTGAAACTTCTTGAAACTTACAATTTTTTTTAATGAAAGTTAGTTGAATCATTTCTCAAACTTCATGAAAAGCATGAAAGCATTTTGAAACTTTCATAAAACACGTTGAAACATGCTTGAAACATTAAACTTGTAATGTGAAACCTTTTTGAAACTTTTCACGAAACGTGTTGAAACCTAATCGAAACTTCAAACTCGAAATATAAAACTTTTAAGTAACTGAAACTTCACAAAATTGCATGAAACTACTATACCATTGGAAATGCACTCCAACGGTATAGCGTTGGCTAGCAGACCCCAAACAAAAATTCTAATGAAAGAATACGCCATTGGCAATGGCTCTGATGGTCTACATGGCAGTGCACGAAAAATACGTCCATTGTTGAAATGAATCTTTGCTTCACCATTGAAACTTCTCTTTTCTCTGACCATTCTATGACAAGGTTGCAAGGAAAGCATCCACCTTGTCGTTCGTCTTTCTCGACAGAAACTTCATGCAGATTGGAGGTTCCACATTGGCAAGAGCCAGCACTGACTGAGGCAAAAATCACAGTCCATCAACGCATATCAAGCCGGAAGCAACTGCAGGTCCAATTGTTTCTGCTCTGGCTTTTATTGGGCATTAGCTCTCTTATCAAGTTGACGGCAACTGTTGTAGTAAGGAATATGTAAAAAAGAGTGAGACAGTTCGTTGGAAGAGAGGAGAAGCCAACAACACCTCGTAACCTTGCATTCCTTGAAGACAACTATTAGCGAGATCAACAGCAAACCAACTTCCTCTTTTCTTGGCAATGAGAGGCTATATTATTCCCCATGAGAGGATGCCTACCAGGAGAACAAATATGTTAACAATATGCCTCCCCTAGAATTCTCAACTGCTCATATGTGGTCAAAAGCAAACATGGCCCTGGTTTACAACCCATGAAATCAAGCCATCCCATTTTAGCTTTGTACATGTGACCTCCTCTGATCACTTTCCCAAGAAGCTTCGCTGTTAGAATCGCTATATCTCTTGCTCTTTTTACTTGAACCATTTGTAGAATCATGTGAACTTTGGATACCCCCTACTGAATTCCCTTCGCTACTGTTGCACTAGGCTTATAGGACAAACCACAATGTGTCTTGTACATGCCATTGTTACGCAAAGAGCCAAGAAACGGTATAACCTGTACAGTCTTCCCATGCCCATTTCATCGTCAATTAGTCCACCAGCCCTTTGACAATGTAACTTCCATAACCACTTAATCCCCACTTTTTGGTAGCCAAATAGTTGTGCATAAATTGTGACAGGAATTCTTAAACTACCTTCAAGGATAACAGGAGGGTAACCCATCATAACCACTATTGTGTTATCTTCATCCTCCGAAACTGATGTAGATGCATCTCCAACATCCTCATCGGTGAAAATGGTGACAGAAGAGCCAAGAAAAAGTCACAACAGGGAAGGTCAAAACAAAAGCTAAAGAACATCATCTGGCAGGTCGTACAACACTCCCCATCCTTTTGTTTGCGCCCTTGACATTCTTGTTTTGTGTGTGTTATAAAACGGTGATGATGATGTCGCCTTTTGTGACTTGCCCTTTCACCTGCTTTCGGTCGCAGAAGCATCATTCTGGGCAAACGCTTTGCCGTTGCCACCATAACTATAGTTGAAGGTGTTGGGAGCATAGAGGTTTGGTCTCACTGTGCCCCAGTTGCCGCCGTGCTGAGTCGGCTTTCATGAGAGCACGATGTCTCCCGCCAGTAAGTAGGCCGCCAATTTATTTGCCCCGCTTATTATCCCAGCCCTGACTTCTTCTTTGATGACTACTACTATCCTAATCACCTAATTTCTTTGGTGCTGAAAAATCATTCTATTTCTTTCTTTCCAAATTTGCCAAAGTGCCAAGATCACTAGTGAGCTTTGGCCTTTGCTACCCATGACCATTTCTCTCTGCGATACTGCCAACCACCAATCCAGGACGGTCTCATGGGCGTCCCCTTGTGTCGGAAGTATGCTACTATGTTGTGCCCAAGTTGCTATTGCGGTCCAAACTCTTTTGGTATAGGCACATTTCGAAAACAAGTGAGGGCCTTTTTCGGGTTGTTTGTACAAACCGGGCACCAAAAATCATTCGGTATGTGTCGTCTTGCTAATATATCCGCTGTTGGTAGCCGTTCTTGGACAACTCTGTAAGATCGAGGTGGCCGACTAGAGGGGGTGAATAGGCGGTTTTAAAAATTCTTTCGGCTAAAACCAATTAATAATGCGGAAGCTAATAACGAATTAGTTTTGCATAATTAAAACCTAAATCAACTAGGCCTCCCTAAGTGCACCAACAATATGAATACAATTGAATGAGAGCAATTCTACAAAGATATATAAGCAATTAAAACATGTAATGTAAATTGCTCAAAGTAAAGCATACGTACAAATCAAGATGACACAATTATGTTTTACCGTGGTGTTCGAAGACTTGTCGGTCTCCCCTAATCCACGTTGAGGTAAGCCCAACCATGTTGGACTGGCTCCACTAATTAAGCCAACACCTCCGAGGTAAGTCCAGCCACTTGGACCGGTTCCAACACGAACCAACACCTCACTCCACTCGGGTTGCTCTTCCTCCACTCAGGAGATGGTGAGCACCAAACCACTCACAACCACGCCGGGTCTTCTCACAAGCTTCTTGAGAAGATCACCGATCACGACGCCTCCACGCCGTCTAGGTGTCGGCAAAAACCAAGAGTAATAAGACTCAACTTTCACTTGAACTAATCAGGTGTCAACGCTCAAGTGGATACACAATTCACTACCTAAGGCAACACATGCACTTAGGGTTGTAACACCCTGACTATAAGGAAGTCAAGATGTCACCCACAATCACTAATCTTTAGAAAATTTGCAACAATAAGTATTACTAGAATTGGCGTACCACAAGGATATACGTGAACAGGAAATCATCAACAGTTTAATCAACGGATTGGAAATAAACATTTCAGGGAGATATGGTAAATACGCCAAGTTGGCTTATTACAATTCAACACCGTATAAATCAAGACAATATTAATTTCTCAAATGTTTTGGATTATGGTAGTGAGTGCATCATGTTGTTCTACCCACCATGAAAACCGTTCTTCCTTGTCATTTACCTAAATAAAACAACAAAGCAAGAATGAGCCAAAGACTCAGCAAGTACTTGAAAGTAACAATCAACATCCAATGAATCATATATACTATCACAGATTGAACATTTATTGGAAACAAATCTTATGAATGGATGAAATGAAATGATGCAGTGAAGGAATTGGACATATTGCAGCATATACCGGTATAGCGAGTGAAACACCCGTCGGTGTTCACTAAAAGTTTCCGTATGAAGAACGTTTCATACGGCCGTCCAACGTGGCCCACATTGGAATGGTGGACACACGTACCCATTCTGGAATTGATGGGATTTCTGATGCCCATACTGGAATTGATGGGTCTTACACGAGAACTCCACTTTCGTGGTCATTATGAATTCATGTATGATATGATGTGATCTCATGGTACATTTGAACATCAAGCATTAATGGAAAGAATTACACATGGCATTCAACTTCACATGAAAACAAGTAACCATGTACACATACATCACATATTGTATCAATAATAGCATACAAGTACTTGCCTGCCGCGCTACGACGGGTTGGGAGGTAAATGAGATACCCCTCCACTCACCGCTTCACCGCCTACAATATAAAATAATCGAAATGAGGACAAACGAGCAAGATATTGCTACACGTGACCTCCCACAATCTCTAACCAAACCAACCAAACAAAAGGTTCAATTTGATCCATTCGCCCAAACATTCCAAATACCCCTAAACTGGCAGTTTTACTAGAAAATTCACCAATAAATAACCGTAAGTCCAAAAGACCTGAAACCAGTGCTCAACTTCTCTTAACGTAATGGGCTACGAAACTCTAGTTGGTGGTAAACTCTAATTCGGCCAAAACAGAGGTCTAACCATCCAATGAAAAACTATAACTGCAGTCTGTCCAGAATTCAGAACAGCCCTAAAGAAAAGGCTCTAACTTTTAAACCACTGATCCAAATAAAGTGATCTTTATTAGCCTGGAAACATGGTGAAATTATCTTCATAAACCTAGTTGGGTGGCCGACCTGGTTCTGATTCTAACTAGATCAAAACCTAGGTGCAACCGACTATACCCAGAATTTCTAACAGACAGAGCAGTACGTGGTAAAACAGTCATAACTTTTAAACTACTGTGTGAAAATTCGTGATCCAGGTGCCAAAAGAAAGCTAATGAAACCATAAACAATTCTATAGAAGACACAGATGTCCAATTCAGCCTCTACGACGCCCAAAACTGAGGTACAACATACTGGACAGAATCAATCTATTGACAGAATCAAAACGAAACTACAAATCCAATCGGATTCTCAACTCTAATGGAATCAAACAACGAATCGGAGGTCTAATTACCCTTGTAGACCAGTAGGACGATGAATATCCGCTGCACACGGGCCTTCCTCCCTTCCCCTCTCTTTCCTCTCTTAGGGCCGGCCACCGGGAGACGACGAACGGCCGTCGACGTCGGCGGGGAACGGAGATGTTGGAGGGGACCTTTAGGAGGAGCGACGGGGATCACCGGAGATGGCACCACCACAGCGAGGAGGCACCAAGGAGCAGCCATGGAGCCGGCTTTGGGGAGGGGAGGAGGCGGCCAAAGGGGGGAGGGAGGAGAGGCGGCTAGGGTTTGGGGGAGTGGCGCTCCCCCCTTTTTGGCCGGCCCTTCATGGGCCGCCGCCTCTCTGGGCCACTGGTGTGGATCTGCGCCCGTGTTGATGGAAATTAACATATACCCCCCCCGCTGATTGGGAAAATCCGACGAAAGTTGTTTCTTTTACCCCCCTCCGACTTCTTTCTTTTTACCGATTCGGTTCCGGAAAGTTTTAAATCTCGTTTTCGAATAACGTTCCCAGACAATCGAAACGATACAACCTAGCTGGATTTATGAGGTATTACAAGGGTTTAGTCTCAAATCTCACTAAGTGCAACACATGCACAAAAGAGAAGAAAGTCTTGCTCTTAGCTCGAAGGACCGAGTATAGCACTCACAATCACACCCGCAACCATTCCCAGTCGGCCAAGGTGAGTATTTATAGCTCACATCCAAAAACTAATGGCCGGTCTGACCGCCGCCAAATCGGTTAGACCGCCAAGGCTGGCCGGTCCGACTGACCGAGGAAAATTGGCACACCAACAAAATGTGCTTCTCTGGAATAAAAGAACCGCGACAACTCTGGTACTTCTGCACCACGGTAGTACCATTTTCTCAACAGCGGAACTACCGCACACAAATTCAACTCAAGGGGAAATCGGTCGGACCGCCCAACACATGGCAGTCTGACCGATATGCCACCGGTCAGACCGGTGACCCCTGGCGGTCAGACCGCCAGACTCCAGAGAGACCTCGCATTTTTCACTTCGCTCAAATGGCAAAATACATTCGCCTATTTGAGTGCAAGTCCAACAAGGTTTAAAGATGATATTCTCAGTAAGTTGCAAAATACATTTGCCAACCTTTAGAATACTCATCACAAGGAATAAGGTACATGGACTTACACCATTTGCAAAACACATTTGCAAACTCAAGTCACATGCTACAAGAAATCAAACATGAGCATCAACTATTTGCAAAACACATTCGCAAATAACAGCATCATGCCACAAGGCTAAGGTGCATGGACTTCAACCATTTGCAAAACACATTTGCAAATTATAGTCCCATGCTACAAGGATTAAATGCATGAGCATCAATCATTTGCAAAACACATTCGCAAATAATAGCTCTATGCATAGATGAGTTAGAGCAAACACAATGAGCTATCAACACATGACTAACTCATGCTACTAGCCAAGACCCCTCTTAATAGTACTGTAACACCCTAGCTATTCGGAAGCCAAAATGTTACCTAAAAACTAACATACAACCGTATTGCGGAAGAATTTAAACCGTAACTCATATAAGAACATAAAGAGATCAACTTTAATAGTACCATGGCAGGAATAAAGACTGAATCCAAATAATTACCTCAAGGGGTGATCAAGGACCACAAGCAGTATTTAAGCAACTATAACTTGGAGAGAGATATCAACCACATCTAACGTTATGTATTACAGTTCATCAATTAACGAATGAAAGACAAGAACCAAATCATATTATTCAATCTTGATTATTTTTAAAGTGAATGAATAGTGTATATCTACTCCTCCCAATTTCCATCATTAAGGACCACCTAAAATAAACAACAAAAGCAAGAATGAGTCCGAGACTCAACAAGTACTGGTCATACAACACATATGAACAAGACAACATCATTAAAGATTATGAACATAACACCGAAGGAATATATGAATGAATGGATGTAATGGAAGGAATGGACTGCACATGTGCTTATACCGGTATAGCTAGTGGCACACCCGTCGGTGCCCACTTAAGCCTGCATTTAACCAAATACGGGGATCCAAATCCCGTATGAAGAACGTTTCATACGGGTGTCCAAATCTGCCCACATTGGAATGGTGGGTTTAACTTGCCCATACTGGAATTGATGGGTCTTTATTTTCCACTCCCGTGGAAGAAACATGAAAAAATGAATGAATGGAATGAAACATGAATAATGAAAGACATCATCTCTTTCAACATGGATTAACGGATATGTAAGGACCATGAAGCATTGAAAGTAATCATGGATCATAGAAATAACCGTATGAACACAAGCACTCATCATCCATCAACATAAAAATTACAATGTACTTGCCCATATTGAAATTATGAGACTTCACTACCCACCCCCGTGGGCGAACAGGAATGAACGAACAAATGAATATAATGAACGTAGTCTTATTATCGAAGATTCATGGTATATCAACTATGAAAGCAGACAAGGAATACCGAAGTTACCCATTTCATATTCATCAATCAAGTGGAATAAACAACAAACAAGACAAATCAATTGTACTTGCCTTTCGAACTGCGACGCGTTAGGAGGCAAGGACGAAGCCACTAATCTCGAATTCCCTTCTCCTACACAAATTAATTACTTAAATAAGTAACAACATGAACAAGATGCTACTCGAAACGCTTACTCGCAGCATCCTAAACCCAAGGTTCACATAGTCGATCTACCCAATTAAACCGACAGTCTAGCAGGACTGTAATCTGGATAGTGATACTAAAAACACGATATCTTTTTCTCTGAGACTCGAAAATGGGTGATCTCAGATCCTATGGAAAGGTAACGAAAATCTCCACATTAACCTAGTTGGCTGAACCTTCTGATTTGGCCAACAACCTAGGCTAACAATTAGATGATAGTCTTAATACAAAATCTGTCTAGCAGAATTACACCGAAGTAAAGAAATAATCATAAATTTTGATAAAATTAACCAAAATCCATGATCCTTGTCATTCTGGAAATCTAAGAGCATGAACTTCAAAAGTCTAGTTGGCATGATACTCATAATTTGCCTTTAGCAATATCTAGCACATGGCTCAAATTACAGTCAGCAAATCACAACCATTCAGGATAGCAGCACGACAAAATTCATATTTATTAATATGGGACTTGGAACGAGGTGAGGCTAGATCCTATGGAAACTTAACGAACCTATTTACAAAATTCTAGTTGACAAGATCACCTCATTCACCAAACTAAATTGCTAAACAGTGGATGAAAATACAAGATGGGTTTTGTCTAGATGAAAGGAACAACAGTAAAGAATATATCACAACTTTTAACCTACGGCTCCGATTGGGGTGTTCTTTATCAATATGGAAAGATTATAAAATTTTCTACAATAACCTAGTTGGGTGAAAACCGTTAATATTCCATTAACTTATTCATATTTTAAAAGACAACTGGACAGTTCATTCTTGACAGGCAGTCAGGACAGCGTGGAAAGATTATATCATAACTTTTGAACCGTAGATCAGAATCTTGTGATCTTGGCGGATATGAAAATATAATAACAGTGGCTACAAATCTCTAGGACGTGGAAACCTCCAATTCTGCCTCTAAGGACCCGAAATCGGCCGCGCAACCTACTGGACAGAATCTGAATTTCTAACAGCACCTAATCAATCCAATCAAACTAATCGAATTCGCCACTAAACAACATCAAACAGCGGAGGAAACGCCTTGTTACCCTTGTAGAACCTAGGAGGACGATGAACGAGGCTTGGGGAAGATGATCCCTCTTCTCCTCTCTTCTTCCTTCCCTTGGCCAGCCACCACACGCAACTCCCGATGCCCGGGGACATCAGGAGGTGGGATCGGCAGGGGCACTCGTCTTCGGGGGAGGAGGAGCACCACCACCAGGGAGGGCCGGCAGCAGGGCAGCAGAGGAGGCGCCAAGATGGGGAGGGGGTGGCGGCTTGGGGTGGGGAGAGGAGGAGTGGGGGAGGCGGCTAGGGTTTTGGGGCGCCTCCCCCCTTTGGCCGGCCCCCCTAGGCCGGCTCCCCCTCTTGGGCCTCCTGGGTTGCGGCCCACGGCCCAGTTTGGCGAGAAAACACATAAAACCCCCTCTTTGAACAGAAATTTCTTGTTCTTTAGTTGACTTTTCTCCCCCGGCTTCTATTCAAATTGCCCGATTCGTTTCTTTACCCGATTCGCTTCCGGGGTATTACAAGTACGGCAACCTATACTAACAATCCGGTTTTCCAACCAAACACCAAGACCGGTAAAAGACTAGGAACACATCCTTAGCCCTAGCTAGTCATACCTTTGCCTTGCATCTTCTTGAAGCTTGATGACACACATCAACACTTCAAGTCCGGGTCTTTGACTTTGACAATCATCAACAAATGATGATCTTCTTCACTTCGGGACCTTGTCTTGAACATCATCAATACATGATAATTTCTTCATCCCGAGTCTTGACATGCATCAACACATGATGTATTCTTTCACTTGACCTCCATCAACACATGATGGGTCTTCTCTTGACTTGATGTGCATCAACATATGATGCATCATTTACTCCAAGTCTTGATATGCATCAACATATGATGCATCCTTCATTAGACCTCCATCAATACATGATGGGTCTTCTCTTTGAACATCATCGACATACGATAATTTCCTTTTTCTTCAAGCTCTTCATATGCATCAACACATGATGTATCCTTTACTTGAATCTAAACTTGATGATCAACTCATGATCATCCAAAGTCTTCATCACCCTGGAACATAACCTATTCATTCAACTAATGGAAAATGTTAGTTCCACAATATGATTATCATTCATTACCATATCATACTATTAACTCATAATGGTGGGACAAGATAATTCAATCTTTCTCTCTTTGGTAATTGATGATAACCATTTCAATTGCACATAAATTGAATGAAGATTACTGTAACATAACATGATAATATATTAACTACACAAGTTATATATATACTCCAACATGAGTATGCAAGAACTAGATAAGTTCTATATACTCGAAACATGAGTATACAAGAACTACACAAGTTCTATATACTCAAAACATGTATACAAGAACTACACAAGTTTTGTATACTCAAATGGATATATTTCAAAGTAAAGATCACAAATATACGTGAAAAACGGAATATGGATCAATACTAATGAAACCAAAAAGTCTCCCCCTTTTGGCATTAAACACCAAAAAGTCCAAAACAAATCTAAAGCCAATAAATAAGTTTTGCAAAGCAAAGAACTTGGCAATTGAAATAATTTTATTTAATCTTTGAAATATTCTCTTCTTTTGACATAAATCATCAAAAATAAAGTCAAGTCAAAAGAGAGAACTTTTCAAATAGAGGAGCTTGGTCAGAAAGAATATGAAATAGATACTTATGACCAATGGAGATATTGTTCTCAAGAATATGATGAGAAAAAATAGGTCACAAACCTATTGACCGTAGCACATTCTCCCCTTTTTCAACCAATTAGATTGAGAACCACTTGAAACGATATTTGAAACAAATTCAAATACTCTCCATTTTGAGATATCTCCAACAAACACTTGCAAGGAGATGTCAAGCTCATTTACTAAAGGAAAGTCCAAATGGATATATGCATTTGAAATCATGTTGAGCTCAAAAGATATATTTTCAATATATTTGAGCAAAACTAAAAAGATTACAAGCTCCTTTTGTATGGCCGAGAAGAGTAAAGTAACTTGGAATGAGGTCAATATGATATTTGTTTTTTTAAAGTAATCAAAAGCATTGAAAATAATTTAAATTCCACTTAAAAACTTTTGATTTTTCATAAACATTTTAACCTTTAAAACAAGATGCCACTTGTAAATTTTTTTTGATTTTTCACAAAACTCTAACATTTAAAACAAGATAACACTTGTAAAATCCTTTTGGCTAGAAGGTTTGCTTGAAAGAAAACCACTTGTAAATTTTTACTTTTTCACAAAGAAAACTTGTTTAATCAGATAATCTTGCATAAGATAGACAATACCACTTCAAGAAATATCAAATGGAGCAAATAAGAATGAAATACATTCATTCACAAGATCCATATACCATTTTGGGCAAATAGGTAAAATAGTTTTCCCAATATTAGTACTTTACCTAATTTTATAATTAAGCCCAAAAATATTAATAGGTTTTTCACATAGAAAAACTCCCCCTCACACAAAGGTTTATCTTCCATTTTTTCATTTTTTAATGATTTATCCATCCATAAACTCATGATAACATTTAATGCACCTTGCAATAGTAAATAATATCAAGTATAATTAATTCCACTTGTAGAAACTTGATACCACTTATGAGAAAATCACTTGATACCAAGAATAGTTGATTCTATTTGTAAATACTTGGTAATACTTGTAAGCATAACTAAAGTTTGCAAGGTGCTCGAACTTCTCTTCACATAGATCTTTAAAGAAAGCATCCAAAGAGAAGAGAGGAAGAGAAAATCTACTCATATACAAAGAGTACTTGAGTTTTTAGATAAGAGAGGATTTTGATCGGCATGGAAGAATAGTGGATACCACTTTAACGAATAAGATGATATCACTTGAAAAGATAAATCTCATACCGAGATCAAGATGATCAAAAGAAGCTACCACTTTTTGAAAAGAATAGCACTTGAAAGATGCAATCGTATTTGTAATCAAGGAATAACAGTATTGTGTAGCTAGCAAGGATAGCAAGGATCAACTTGACCACCTAAGCAGCCACAAAAGATTTAGAATTGAATGGATGGAGAAGAAAACTCTTCGGGCTGGAGTTAACTGAATTTTCAGGCAAATCCGGTCTGACCACTGGACACACGGCGGTTGGACGGTGGGATCAAGCGGTCGGACCATCGAAATGGCTTGGCTCGATCGCTTATCTCTCAAACACACACGTTTGTAAGAAAGAGATTTGAAACCAAGAAAAGAGTGATTTGTTGTATTTTACTCTAAATTTTACATAATCAACTAAATAAATATATTTTGAGTATTTCCAACTTATATAGCCCATTAAAATCCAACTTTTAAATAGTTTTTATAAATTAAGCTTTTGTTTTCGTAAATAAAACATACTTTCATGAAATTTTTCAAACACATGCAAAAATGAGCAAATGAAGAATTCTAAAGTATCCAATTGCATGTATGAGTTATAAATACCATTATGAACATATTCATATGAAGAATTTTGGTTCATATGACAAAACTCACATAAGTGCTAGAAAGTGACCACTTAGATCAAAAGAGTATTTTGTGCGAATTTCAAAATCAAATAACTTTCTCTAGGTTGGTCTTTTGGAAATCCTTTGAATACCAAAAATGTTTAGAATAACCAACTCTAGGATTTTCCTTTGCAAGATTTTTAAATTCCTTTTAGAATAGATTTTACACAAAAAATCTAGTCTTGGTAAAAACAAGATACTATAATTTTGATGTTTGGCTAGAACCACATTTTCACTCAGAATAGGTTTTTCTTAAACCAAACCTTTGGAAAACCTTTGAAAAGCATTTGTACACATTTTGCAACTAGTTTTTCAAAGAATTACTAATAGTTATGAAATTTTTGACTTTTGGCTAAAAAGGCTCAACTTTGAAAAACAATACTAGCACTTAATTTATTTGGGCACACTTAGAGATGTGATATACATGATCATGATTTAGCACTCCCCCTTAATGTGCCACTATCATCTTGCTCAAAATATTAATAATGAACATTATGAACAAGAGCAAGAACACCCCTTTTTAATATGATTTTCATAAAATGCAACCTAAACAAGGCATAAAGGTGCTAGATACTTCAATGTAAGTACTTGTTACCGAGATGACATTGGTTCTTGATATGAAATGATTATCTTCAAGTTTGGTTCCAATTTGATATATGATAGAATTCACTTCTTCATGTGCGAGCCAAACCTCTAATACCTCTCCAAGTACCTATTAAGCATTTAAGCGTATTTTGGTACCCAATACTTGGTTGGGTCCTCGAATATTAGTCACAATGGATTTGAACACCCAAATGGCCCTAATGATAGTTTTATATGAACTAACATTCCTAGCAAACACATTGCCATAAATATCATTCCTAAGCAAATAATGATCATCATAAGTAATTGGTTTAGGAGTGATATCTTTGGGACATTGTTTACCAACATGTCCTTTTTCCCGACAATTGTAGCAAGTTAGGCTTTTGCTTACCCTACTTGTCTTTACTTCTTGCTTATTGCCGGTGAAGCCAATTCCACTCTTATCTTGCAACCGTTTTTGCTTGCTCAATATATCGTCGAGAGTGGCCTTCCCTTTTAGGCTTCTTTACAAGTCATTCTTCAAATTTGTGACTTGGGCCTTGAGCTCATTGTTTTCTCTACAATGTTAGTATCGCAAGATATGAAGAAAATAGAAGCATCTAATTTAGAGCAACAAGGTATATCAAATAAATCCTCA
This sequence comes from Hsuehochloa calcarea, assembly GCA_036346395.1. Classification (NCBI taxonomy): domain Eukaryota; kingdom Viridiplantae; phylum Streptophyta; class Magnoliopsida; order Poales; family Poaceae; genus Hsuehochloa; species Hsuehochloa calcarea. The sequence goes on along the minus strand of CM070603.1, from coordinate 25,523,072 downwards.
CATGAGGTGGATATGCTACACACTATAAAATTACATCAAGAAATCATCAATAATCATATCAATGGATCAAACGAACATGTATAATTATGGATCAAGCGACAATAAATAAGCAATGGGAAATTATAACCAGGCAAATAATCCGAAGCAGCATCAACCAATGAATCCAAATTAATAAAGCAAATTGTCTAGTCCAAATGATATCCTAAACATTATTCAATAACTAACATGTCCAAGTGTAAACCAATATTGAATGAAAAGATTATCATGGCGAATGATCATGTGATGTCCATGTGCTCTATTCGCTCTCAATTACGGCACCCTCGAAGATCACCTAAAAACAACAGTAGAGCAAGGGTGAGTCCACGACTCAGCAAATACATCCATAAACAACGAACAATAATAAATCAACAGCATTCAATAACTTCATTATCATCATATGCACTTCTAGTAACATTCTCATTCATCAATCTCAAATATCAATGCAACTCTATTCTATATGTCCACATGCACTTCTTTCACAGATCAGATAGCGTGAGTGAATGCTCGCGACAACATTCACTCTCAAGCCCGTTCCTCCAAAAGGATCGGGGACCTCCTCCACTCCCGTGGAGTTGTGATCAAACATGATCACCTTCTCTTATGCAAAGATGCTTATGAATGCAAACATGCACTCTCCAACATAAACATCATATCCAACTTTCCATCATGCTCATCAACAAAGATATAAACATACCGATTATTCGTTTGCAATTAAACAGAATAAAAGCACAACAATAATGGTACTGAAAGATAAAGAATCACAGTGATCAATCATTGACCGCTGTTTACCATGCACTTGCCTTTACTAGTTGCGACGCCCGATCTGATTAGAAGACGGCAACAAGCACGACGCCTCTCCTATATTAAATACACCAACTTCAATACAAATCACAGCAACAAGAATAGCAATCAAAATGCTTCGCTCCTACACGTCCCCAAATATACCACATTACGCCGGTACCGACTAGTTACCTATAGCTGACCGGTTACTAAAAAGAGCGTAACTTTTGACTCAAAAGTCCGATCACCCCAAACCACCCCATTCTGGATTCTTCTCAAGATTATCCACATTTTCTTAGATTACGAAGACTTCTAATTAAATCATCTAACCCTCCGTATTTAACCCGGAAAGCCGATCTGTCCGCTTCGGAACAGCAGTCTTCCAAATTTCATAACTTTTGTTTTACTCAACCAAAATACGCGTTCTCAGATCCTACAGAACCATTGGACAATTATCTACAACTTTCATGTAGATCAAAAACTCTAATTAAGCCATTTACTATTTTTAATTTACAGTCTACCAAAACAGCGCCTAAAGGCGATAACCCTAAAAACAGCGGCCTTCTCAAAAACATATCTTTAAATCTACTAGTCCGATTGACATGATTCAATATGCTATAGAAAGATATCGAAATTATCTATATTTAACTAGTAGATGGCATTTTCAAAATTCGTCGTTAAGGTGCCCGATTAAATCGAACAACGGAACAGCGGCTAAACAAATCTATTATTCGTCTCTTCGATTAGAAATTCTCAAACTCTCTAATTAATCTCAATTATAATCTCTAATTGCTGCATGTATACTTAACTACGTGCCAAGAAAACAAACCACTAGTGCCAACCGATCCATGCAAGAGTGGATCCGTAAATGATTAGCTAATCCTAGCAGTAGACGACCTAAAGAAAATATGGCAGTGTAATCACGTATTAAGTAATCACCATACTAGTGCTGATAGCAAAGAACCAGGTGACATACACTAAAAGAAAAACCCAAGGTAATCCTTGCTAGTAATACTAAGCACGCAAGGAAACTAGCAATGAGAGCAAACAAACCTACACACGTGGAAAGAAAACTGAAGACGATGAGCGGCAGCAGACTTGTTCTCTTCGGATCTCCTGCGTACTGAAGAAACCGGACCGAAGGCACTTGATTGGCCGGGCGTCAATCGCGGAAGGACTGCAGCCTCTCGGCAGCAGCAGCGAACGGCAAACGCAGGTGCTGGAACACTTGGCGGCAACTTCCACGCGGCAACCAGCCGGCAGCGCAGCCCCGGAGCAGTGCGCAGCCCACGGGCTGGTTCTTCGGCCAGCAGACAAACACAGCAGCGGCACAAAACTTCGGCGCTGATTCGGCAGCTCCAAAGAAACCGCAGCAGAGCAAAAGCAAAGAATGGCGGGAAAGCAAAAGCGGTACAAGACGCAGAAGGCACAAAGAAGCAGACACGCAGGTGGCGTCAAGCGCCACGAGAGATTCGGCCGCGCTCCCACGCGCAAGAAGAAAAAGCAAAGCAAAGCAAATGTAGCAGGGCAAAGCGGTGGAATCGGGCGCTGCGAGCGGTGGCGGGCAAAGACTTGCGCCCGCAATGACGCCAACGGCGCAACGCAAGCGCGCAAGCAACGTCTGCAAAGAAAGCAGCGAAGAAACGGCCGCAATGAGTTGATCTGGCGCGCGCAAGAAGAAAATTGTGGAGACGGCTCGGTGGGAAAAAAAAAGAGATTAGGGTTTTCTAAAAAAACTCCAATCTATTTATATAGTTCTAAAAATTCTGAAATTCTATTTTCCCAAAACCCTTTTATTTAATTACGAAAAAACCTTATATTCTTTAATTATTTAACTTGATATTTTTATTGCTATTACTATGATTTTCAGGGTATTACATTCTACCCCCCTTAACGGAATTCGACCCCGAATTCTAATCGCCGTTCTACTCAAATAAAAACTACACTGCTGAAATTAAACAACAAAACAACACGTACCCGACGTGAACAACTCCGGATAATGCTCGCGCATGCGAGACTCCAACTCCCAAGTCGCCTCTCTCTCGGACTGATGCGTCCACAGCACCTTGACGTATACCAACGTCTTGTGCCTCAACACTCATCTCGTCATTTTTCGGTACACTCAACTGACAGAAGTCGAAGGTACTGTCTTACTTGGTGGTCAACGGCTCTAAGAAAACCTTGTAATCCTGATCTCTCAAATACTACCTTGACATCGGGTTATACAAAATGTTGTGTGCCCTGCGCATGGACACGAGACGGTCCTAACGATACACTTTCTTCCAAAAATCTCTACAACTTCCAGAAACAAACTAATGTAACTTGGGCCAAACTTCGTTTTGGTACCAAACCGCATAATCTGTACATAACACACTGAACTCCTGTCCTGTCTCCCAATCAACCACTTCACATTTGCAAGGAGTACCTCCTTTAACCAGGAACGCACAACCAAACTAGTTTCAAACAAACTCTTTGATAAATAGAACCCAACTGAAAACAAAGGATTCTCAACGCGATCACGCGTTACCAATTCCCCATCAGAATGGTCAAATCCAAAATCAAAGATTCATCACACAAAAACCTTTCCATTTTCCAAATAGGCTGTTTGCAAATAAACACCACGTAAGCCAAAAGAGAAAACATTCGAATGCCAAAATCAATCACTTTTTCTTTCCCTAAATTAGAAAGAATCACATGCCAACGTAAAGCCAACTCAAATTGTAAATAACCTCTGTCATAAACACACGGCTCAAACAAGAATCAAGAGGGCATTTCACTACCCGAGGAATCAATTTTTCTTTCTCAATTTTTCTTTTAGGAATAAACTCTCTCAAATCATAGGATTTCAAATCATCACACTAACTCATTCCTCTTAACTGGTAATCTCAGAGCGAAGCTCAACCTGAGAGCAACAACCGCGCCCATTTAGAGACACTCTACTCACTCATAAAAAGATACTATAGTCCCCTCCTCTACCAGAGAAACTGTTTTGACAAATGATTCCCAACACCTCAAATAAAATCTACACCCACAATCACATCACCTCAATCTTTTAGGGATAATCAACTTGAAATTCTCTACACACACACACTGATTTACAACCAAAGGATTCTATCAATGATCATCATACTATTTGGAATCCACTTTTGTTCTACTACTTCTACACATGATCATTGGGCAACCAAGGTTCTAGCATAAAACACATGCTCAATTTCAACAGCCAGGACTCCTAGAGTGACTTCTGGTATACTCGTTAGAAATCCGCATATTCGCTGTCTAGAATTCCCACAATCCAACCAATATCCTCAATCATTAATATCAACCATCATCACTAATCAATTGACTGCCCAAAACGATTTACTTCACTAATCTTGGCCCCTCAATAAACCACACCATTCAATTTCACCTACATAACCTTACAAAGTATACCATCACAATAACCCAACTATTCGATAATTCCAATACTCCACCATCATGAACAAATATTCTTGGATCACTATTCACTATAGGTTCTACTAATTGTAACCATATAATCAGTTTTGTCCCAACGACCATAATTCCTTTTAGATCCAATTCTCTATGGGATTTATATCATGAAATGAATTCATCCTCTAATGTTCCTCAATTAACTTGCAACCCAGGGTCTCACAACATCATATACTTGACCACTATTAACCAGTTCCCAATATACACTCTTTAAGGTTTTGTAAAACAAATCGACTATTCCTTTCTCAAAAGAAGAGACAAATAAAAAGATTTTTTTTTTTAAGACCAAATCACATTAATCACTTAAGAACCAATAAAGCTTTCCGACTCGTCACTTGCTCAAACCAATTTCATCTACCAAATAAATCATGAACTCCAAAGGTTCATGAATTCAAAACTCCAAACCTTTCATTTAAACGATATTACGAAAGGCGATCAAATTACATTCTTTCTAAAAGGATCATCACCACACGAAGCCACAAACCCTTACAGACAATCTTACTACACTCTTAACATGATTCAATATCGTCAACTCTTCCATTAATAAGCCTCGAAAAGTTCACCAAATTATTCCATACTACTTTTCCATCACACCTTCAAAATGAGATTATACCAAAACCATACAACCTCACTACAACAACTACTTTATATTATAAGGGATCCACTACACAAATTAAAAGGTTCTATCAAAACCCTTTCATCACGGATATGCTATTGTCTGACTACTCCACAATTGTCTAGGTATAAGCCACCTATTAAATCACACCAGCTCAACTCTTAGTGATGCTCAACACCAAACTTTATCACTCAGCAATTGCACTCCAACCATTGTTGTTATCAACTAGCTTTCTTATGATGTCTAGCTGCCACCTATTTTCATTTGCGAATCACTTGAATATTTACCAACACATATTCAGTTGTTCCTCCTCACATTTAGTTTTCAACAAAATCTCCCTAAAACTTCAAAAGTCAAAATCTTCTCTCGATCAAAAGTCTCAACAACACTATAATCAAATTCATCGTGTCATTCCATAAAGAAGAACTATCCAGAACTCCTCCTGTAAATTCTAGATCCACTGGTATTCAATCCATTCAACCTTTTGTACACAATTCCAATAATTAATCATACTAAGGTATATGTAAAGCCAGCAACCAAATATGATCACCAAGGGTCTACAGTAAAGATAACACCACAAATAATATCTATTAAAGCAATAACCTAGCATCTCCTCAAGTTTCCCTTTACACACAATTAGATTAATCCATTGGTACCAAATCCAATAAATCCAACAATCTAATCAATTTTAATGTCCAAGCCAGTTCATCAACGTTCCATACTTCTTAATAGCTCTTATGACCCCAATTAGGTATGGACATACTCTTAGTCACTACTCAACTCGTAATTACTCTATGACTATAATTTGGGTTAAGACCAATCATGCATCACGCTACAGATCCGACCTGATACTCATACCTTATCAATGAACTTCTATGTTTACCACCTCTAGCTTAAACATAACAAGTAAACACAGAAAGATTTTAACTCTTTTCAGAAAAAATAGGCATTAAACTTCAGCACTCGAAATAATCCAAAAGAAATACATAAAGCCAAAGTTTTCACATGTTAAAGAACTTGCAATAGAAAACTTTCAGTATCCAGAATACCAAGTGAATAAATAAGTCATATTTTCCAATAGGAAGGGCGGAACTCCCACGAAAAATCAATCTTGCTATTAACCGATATTCACACAAAGCAACAATAGATCAACCGTCATGAGAACAAGTAATGGCTTTATGGAACCAAAGGAGACCAATGAAATATCACCCGTTGTATTGTAAACACTATCTCAAGGAAAATTCATCAACCGCAACTATAACCAGAATTGCCCAAAATTCAAGCTCAAGGAGGAGAACAACTTTTATAAAGAAACTCACACACAATACCTATAACTCATCAGAATCAAAATAGCTACCTCTCTATTCCCATACCACGAATGGTGGTGTAACTGGTAAAACCTGGGGCCACAACCACGATCTCAATCGCCTCGGGAGGGGCCCCACAGAACCACGCCATGGCCCCGACCTCCACGACCGTGGCCACCACGACCACGTCATCTATCCCTCGACATAGCTATCAATCACAATCAACATTATATAATGAGTTCAAAGGTCAAAATAAACTCATCCATCAATAAACAACATAACGGAAGCGTAAAACTATAATCGTACCTCTCTCTAACCTACTGTGCACTAGTGTGTCAAATTTTAGGTTAGTTAACCATTAGCAGATTTTAGTTGATTTACTAATACTAAACAGATTTTAACAATTTTAGTTTGCCTAAGTTGTTAATCTATTCACCACGGACCTAAAGCCCGCTCTGATACCAACTGTAACACCCCAGCCCAACACTGAGCCTAGAATGCCACCACACTACACTTTAAACTAATAAATAATGACACACTATAAAATTACATCAAGAAATCATCAATAATCATATCAATGGATCAAACGAACATGTATAATTATGGATCAAGCGACAATAAATAAGCAATGGGAAATTATAACCAGGCAAATAATCCGAAGCAGCATCAACCAATGAATCCAAATTAATAAAGCAAATTGTCTAGTCCAAATGATATCCTAAACATTATTCAATAACTAACATGTCCAAGTGTAAACCAATATTGAATGAAAAGATTATCATGGCGAATGATCATGTGATGTCCATGTGCTCTATTCGCTCTCAATTACGGCACCCTCGAAGATCACCTAAAAACAACAGTAGAGCAAGGGTGAGTCCACGACTCAGCAAATACATCCATAAACAACGAACAATAATAAATCAACAGCATTCAATAACTTCATTATCATCATATGCACTTCTAGTAACATTCTCATTCATCAATCTCAAATATCAATGCAACTCTATTCTATATGTCCACATGCACTTCTTTCGCGTATACCGGTATAGCGTGAGTGAATGCTCGCGACAACATTCACTCTCAAGCCCGTTCCTCCAAAAGGATCGGGGACCTCCTCCACTCCCGTGGAGTTGTGATCAAACATGATCACCTTCTCTTATGCAAAGATGCTTATGAATGCAAACATGCACTCTCCAACATAAACATCATATCCAACTTTCCATCATGCTCATCAACAAAGATATAAACATACCGATTATTCGTTTGCAATTAAACAGAATAAAAGCACAACAATAATGGTACTGAAAGATAAAGAATCACAGTGATCAATCATTGACATCATTTACCATGCACTTGCCTTTACTAGTTGCGACGCCCGATCTGATTAGAAGACGGCAACAAGCACGACGCCTCTCCTATATTAAATACACCAACTTCAATACAAATCACAGCAACAAGAATAGCAATCAAAATGCTTCGCTCCTACACGTCCCCAAATATACCACATTACGCCGGTACCGACTAGTTACCTATAGCTGACCGGTTACTAAAAAGAGCGTAACTTTTGACTCAAAAGTCCGATCACCCCAAACCACCCCATTCTGGATTCTTCTCAAGATTATCCACATTTTCTTAGATTACGAAGACTTCTAATTAAATCATCTAACCCTCCGTATTTAACCCGGAAAGCCGATCTGTCCGCTTCGGAACAGCAGTCTTCCAAATTTCATAACTTTTGTTTTACTCAACCAAAATACGCGTTCTCAGATCCTACAGAACCATTGGACAATTATCTACAACTTTCATGTAGATCAAAAACTCTAATTAAGCCATTTACTATTTTTAATTTACAGTCTACCAAAACAGCGCCTAAAGGCGATAACCCTAAAAACAGCGGCCTTCTCAAAAACATATCTTTAAATCTACTAGTCCGATTGACATGATTCAATATGCTATAGAAAGATATCGAAATTATCTATATTTAACTAGTAGATGGCATTTTCAAAATTCGTCGTTAAGGTGCCCGATTAAATCGAACAACGGAACAAATGGCTAAACAAATCTATTATTCGTCTCTTCGATTAGAAATTCTCAAACTCTCTAATTAATATCAATTATAATCTCTAATTGCTGCATGTATACTTAACTACGTGCCAAGAAAACAAACCACTAGTGCCAACCGATCCATGCAAGAGTGGATCCGTAAATGATTAGCTAATCCTAGCAGTAGACGACCTAAAGAAAATATGGCAGTGTAATCACGTATTAAGTAATCACCATACTAGTGCTGATAGCAAAGAACCAGGTGACATACACTAAAAGAAAAACCCAAGGTAATCCTTGCTAGTAATACTAAGCACGCAAGGAAACTAGCAATGAGAGCAAACAAACCTACACACGTGGAAAGAAAAACTGAAGACGATGAGCGGCAGCAGACTTGTTCTCTTCGGATCTCCTGCGTACTGAAGAAACCGGACCGAAGGCACTTGATTGGCAAGGCCAATCGCGGAAGGATGCACCTCTCGGCTACAGCGTGAATAACGGCAAGCAGTCTTTGGAACACTGGCGGCAACTTCCACGCGGCAACAAATGGCAGCGTAGCAAGCCGGCAAAGATCGCGGGCCACGGCCGTTCTTCGCCACAGACAAACACAAGAATGGCACAAAACTTTGGCACGATTCGGCGGCTCAAAGAAACCGCAGCAGAGCAAAAGCAGCAGCCGGCAGGGGAAAGCAAAAGCAAAGCAAGACGAAGACGCACAAGAAATAAGACACGTGGTGGCGTCGCGCGCCACGCGACAGATTCGGCCGGCGCGCTCCCACGCAAGAAGAAAAAGCAAAGCACAGCCAACAAGAGGGCAAAGTGGAATCAGGCGCTCAAGAAGGTACACGGCAAACTTGCTACCGCAATGACGCCGGCCGCAAGAACGCAATAAAGAAGCAACTTGCAAGAAGAAAGCAGCAAACAAGAACGGCGCAGCGAGTTGATCTGGCGGCGGCGCAAGAAAATTGTGGAGACGGCTCGGTGGGAAAAAAAAAGAGATTAGGGTTTTCTAAAAAAACTCCAATCTATTTATATAGTTCTAAAAATTCTGAAATTCTATTTTCCCAAAACCCTTTTATTTAATTACGAAAAAACCTTATATTCTTTAATTATTTAACTTGATATTTTTATTGCTATTACTATGATTTTCAGGGTATTACATGCTAACTTTGATAAAATGCATGAGGTAGGTACTATGCTAGGAGGTGACCGGGAGGCTGGCTTGGGGGACCGGCTGGTGGTTAGCACAAACTGTTAAAACTTCAGAATTCGTAATGGTAGTGGAGTAGAGGTGACTAAAACTGGTACACAACTGTTTTGAGTTTTTCTTGGATCAAACTTTTCTTCCTCTTCTATTGATCTCGTAAGATAAACTTTGCAAAGAAAGATGAATGAAGGTTGAAGAAAATTTGCTCTGACTAGACCAGCGCTTACCGAGTGAAAGATTCAGGCATTCAGCAGCCACTTTTTGCGCACCACTAGTGCGCAAGACTACAACTTTTCATGCAATCTATGATACAGACCCGCAGCTGTTCAGCTCAAACACTAGCCGCAGATAGTACAGTCACAAGCTTACTTGCAGACTTCAAAGTCTTTATTCTTCTCAATGCATATCTCATCATCAATGCAAAAGTCGGAAGCAGAAAGAAGGATTCAAGAAAAAGAAAAAGAAAAAGAGAAAGAACAAAGATGAGATAAAAGAATAATTATTTCCTCTTATACCATTCACACAATAACTTATCAATTATCATACGTAATGATAGAAATGAATAAACAACCAGAATTGTTCACATTTGCAGCACAACGTTGCACATTTTCTCATAAATAAGAAAGAGTAACACGAGCCAAGAGGAATTCTGCATTGTGTGAACTCGTGATGCGCGCAGGCTGCAGAGCAAAACCATCAACGGCTCAAAATAATTGTAGTCGACATCGACTGCGTACCGGCCGGCCGCCGTACCGGAGCAGCAGTTCCAGCAACCGTGCCCGACGACGGCCAACTCTAACACAGCCCCTCCAATAAATAATACTGTACTAGTTTGTGTACGTACGTACGTATAACGAGCACCAATCGTATCCGTATCTACGCCGTATGTATGGATATGACGAAGAAATAATTGCTATGTGTGCTCTTCCTTCTCTCCCAATTCCTGCAAATTATTCACAGTTTGATCTCCTTTCCCCCTTTCTATTTTTCTTTCTCATGTCGTCCTTGTCATCAATGTGACACCCGACAAGTCGCCGCCCAACTCTTCTAGTGCCACCAGCAGGTTCCCGCTCGGATTAAGCCATGACCGTGGGACGTGGTACCTGAATTTTGCAAAAGAAATTTAAGGTTCAGTTTGGTGTTGCTGTGTTGTGCTGAGCTGCGCTGTTCGATCGAACAGGTTAAAAGAATTCGCTGTCTCTACTTCTCGTAGCAAATAGTGATTCGTGGAGCACTTAATGTACTAAAAACAGTTTGTTAATCCGGCTTTTTTTGGTAGTAGGTGTTTAGAATTAAATCTACGAGAGTGGTAAAAATTGCCCAATCTAGACAGGTGAGTGACGTACCATCTCTGAGAGATGTCGCCGCAGTTGCTCTGGCACTTGGTCTCGCTGTACGTGCCGGTGTAGCTGCAGCCGCCGCAGTTGCCGGAGGCCTTGTACGACCAGTACCGGCCGATGTGGTGGCCGTTGACCCAGATCTGGCCCTTGCCCATGCTGCCCATGTCCAGGGCCACCGGAGCGTTGCCGGCCGGCGCGTTGAAGTAGGCCTAGAGATGACAATCACAAGAACAACACTTCAGCAATGGATCGCAACAGCTCAGAACTGTAAAGCTCAGTAAAATGGCAGTAGAACAGTAGCATTGTAGCAATGTGGATGGTGATTCAGCACTGACCTTGTGCCATGTCAGTGGCTGCTTGCCACTGGCACTGCCCCACTCGACGGACGAGCTCCCGCTGACGGAGTGCACGCCTAGAGACTCGCCTTTTAGGCCGATCTACGATGCCCGGAAATCGAGATCAGTATGCTCGTACATGACAAGAAAAAGGGGGAGAGATGCAGTCAGAACAAATGTGGTGTACCTGATATGTCCATTTTTGATTGCTCAAGTCTCTCTTCCCCTCGTTCAGGCCGGACAGCGTCACGGGGCCAAGAACGCCGACGTTCCAGGTCTCGAAATGGGTCCCGACATTCTGCATCACAGACATAAGAGACTGTATATGTTACAAGGGGATGGTCTAAACTGGAACAGTGTCAATGGAATAGCATTCTGAATTTCTGACCAACTTACAGGGAGACCAACTGCTGAACTCAGGATGGAGATCTTGTTGCTCCCCTGCCACATCTTCACGTACCCACTGTATGTCAGCTTCGGGCTGTCGTAACCGCCATAGACAGCGCCTGCGACACGAACACGAAGAATTCATCAGTAAAACCTGAAACCTTGATTTGATAGATAACAAGATGTAGTTCTGAAAATAAAAAGATTCAGTCAGGTACCGTGTGATTGCCCGTTGACGAACACCTGCATCGAGTGCCCAGCAGAGTAGATGGTGAGCTGCGGCCACTGGCCGGACTTCAAGAACTGCTCGCTAGAGTCGATGTTGACGCTGCGACATCAATGCAACCTTCAGAGTTTAGCAGAGATCAAACGGTTTCGGAAAGAAACGGAGCAGGTGAAGGGCCAGTGAATCACTCACTATGTGGTGTACCAAAGGTAGTCCGATTTGTCCCACGTCATGCTCAGCTGCTCCACCAGGCCGTCCTTGGTGAAGGCACTCTCGTCCAGCGAGTTCGTCGCCTCGCTGTACGACTGCCAGGAGAAGCCTCCCACCGGGTTCATCTTCGCCGGCAACGACGGCTCCTTCACCTGCACAATCGTCAGATGAGTTCATCAGGTTTGTGCCGTCCACTGAGCATTCAGGCTTGCTGGTTTTAATTTCAGTGTTTTTCGCACCGTTGCCGTGTTGTAGACGGCGGCCTTGCAGTCCGGCAGGATGCTGATGGACCAGGCCGGGAGGTCGTAGCGCTGTCCATTGAACACGATTCTTGCAGAGGAGCTCGTGTGGTAGTTCGACAAAAATGCGGCGCAAGCTCCAGTGCTCGACTTGAAGACGTACGCCTGAAACAAAATTTGATCACTCTGTGAGCAACATCGAATCTGCCACTTTTGCTGGGTTCTTCTGCGTAGGGATGTAACAAGATTTTTCGACCTTCTCGTAGTTCCCAATGTTCTGGATCGTCGGAGCGCCGGAGACCAGCGCGGGCTCGGCCTGCTTGATGGCCTTGTGCAGGTCCCTCAGGTGACCCCATTTTGGCTGCCTAAGCAGACCTGAAAAATGATCACCATGGTTTCAGACGATCAGAGCACTTGTCTGCAGAATGTCTTGATGCAACGATTACCACTGTTTTCCATTTCCGAAAGCATAACATGAACTCAAGTTTGGCGAAAAGGCGTAACAATTGCGTACCGTATTCATCGATAGGCGCGTCGTAATCGTAGCTCGTCGCGATGAAGGGGCCACCGGCGGTGCGGTCAAAATTTGTGCCTCCATGGTACTGGGAGCAAGAACATGTTAAGTATCATTATCTCTTGACAACTCAAGCATCTACTGACGCAACTACTCATGTGACTTAAGTGAGTGCGTGGCCCATGTGGTAGCTAGGCCAGCGAGCCTCAGTGCCTCACCATGTAGTAGTTCACGAAGGAGCCGCCCTTCTGAATGAACCTCGCCACGGCGAAGGCCAGGTCCTCCACCGGCCGGTGCGGCACCGCGCCCCCGAAAGCCGTAAACCTTAGCACATCACATAGTAACATCGGTTGGATCGATATAATCGTGTCAATGTTGCAACATACTCACGATTTCATTGCTGTTTGTTGGAATTTGGTGCATCAAACTCACCAGCCGCTCCAGGCCTCGGTCCACATGGAAGGCTTGCTGTTCGAATTCGGGGTGAAGTCGTCGCAATAGAACCCATTGCAGGTGTTTATCTGCCGCCATCGATCGCGCAAGGCGGAAAGGCAAGAATTAGCACAAGAACAAAAAAGAAAATAATCTATATTTTTTTAAAAAAAGAGAGAGGAAAAGAATTAGCATAAATTGGGACATGCATAATTGTTTGGCACCAGCAAGCAAAGTTGGCAACCTTGCTGGAAAGGAGGGGTGGTGGTAGTGATGTCCTAACGAAAGCATGGGGTAGGAGAATTGAGAAAGTGAAGTGGTTAAATTAGTGTGTTTTAGTATGGCTCAGACTCGAATACCACCGGTTCCCTCGTCATCATAGCAAGTAGCAACCACGGTGAGAAATGAGAGAAAGTTGTAGTTACCACGGGGTCGGGGGCGTCGTCCTGCTTGCACATGACCCACGGCACGCCGGCGTTGGTGGCGACGGCCATCTTGGCGGCCCAGTTCGCGTACGGCTTCGCGCCGCTGCCCATCACCGACTCCATCGGCCCGTACTCGTTCTCCACCTGGATAAGATTGGATGCATCGTTCACCAAGTCAGAAGAACTCAGCCATGTCCAATATCATCATATTGCAGAATCAAGAATTCAAGACGAGTGATCAATGCGTTTGTCAAAAACAAACAAAAACAGGGCCTTTTTTTACCTGAGCGAGGATGACCGGACCGCCCTGCCACTCGAAGAGGCCCTCGGACTTCATCGTCGACACGATCTTCTCGACGAACGTCTGCATCGCCGCCTGCGTCCAAAGCATTGCGTGGTCAGGCCCAAAATCCAAATTGTGTAACAGTGGAACAAATCAAAGTTGCTACGTTTGTGTGCATCTTTTGTCAGTACCTTGAATGGACCATTGTCCGTCCTGAAGCTAATGCCGGGCACATACTTCAGCCAAACAGGGAATCCACTGCAACATCCAAACCAAAACAACCAACAGCGGATTGCAACCGTGTAAGCCAGAGAAGAAATCAAGAAGACGAAACAAAAATGCAGGAAAACTAAGTTTACCAATTTGCTATTACGTTATTACGTACCCGAAGTTCCACTCGGCGCAGACGTAGGGGCCGATGCGGAGGTGGACGTAGAGGCCAGCCTGCTTCACCAGCTTCACGAACCGGACCAGGTCGTAGCGATCGCTGAAGTAGTACTGCCCCTGCACCGGCTCGTGGCCGTTCCAGAAGACGTAGGTCTGTACCACGTCCAGCCCGCCGTCCTTGGCCTTCTGGATCAGGTCCGGCCACATCTGACGCCCGGAAACGCGAGAATTATCAGGCGAGCCTGAACTCTGAACTGATGTGCTTGGTGTTGTTGGGTGTGTGACTGTGTGTATACCTCGGGGGTGCTGCGCGGGTAGTGGATGGAGCCGGAGATGAGGATGCGCCGCTGGCCATTGATGACGAGGGACCTGTGGTCGTAGGAGACGGCGGCATTGGCTGGGGAGGAGACGAAGGCGGCCGTGACGAGTAGCAGGAGGAGGAGGGCGCCGCCGGACATGGTGCCGCCGCCTAGGCCGGCCTGGGGCCCAGCTCTCTCTCTCTCTGCTCGGAGTGTGCGGACCAGTACAGCTTCTTGGCTTCTTGGAGAGGCAATGGAGAAGAGGAGGAAGAAGAAGACGAGTGGGGCGGTAGGGGAGAGGTGGTGGTGGTGGGCTTATATGTGCTGCTGATGATGAGCCTACCAATTGGCAGTGGGAATGTGTTCTTGATTTTTGGTTCTTTTTTGCTCGTTTAACTGCTTCTTTTGATCTTTTCCCCTTCCTTTTGGATTACTCGATTTTGTTTACCATTGAAGAGGGGTAGAAGACGGGGAGAAGGTGGTGGCAGTGGATTGTGGAATGGTGAAAATGTGAAGCAGAAGCAGAGGACTCTGCAGCGTGGTTTCAATTGACGCTGAGAAGGGAGTGTTTGCGAGCAAAGTAACGCTACATGAGTTATACATATATAGATTATAGCTATCATATGAACGTGTACAGTTATCATTTGAATATGTATAACTATTATGTGAACACGTGATCCCTCGGAAGAGAATGCATTATGCATGTAGGTAGCCGAGGCACCATCCTCTCTAACACATCCCCGCAGTCGGAACGTCGCCAAGGCGAACATTCAGACTGAGCCTAAATTCGGTGAAGACGGAAGTCTCGCGGACAACGGTCCGGCGATGATGATCCGGCGTGATGATGACGGTAGACGGGACGCTCGGAAGGCTGTGGAGGGAGGGCCGTGTCGACAAACGCGCCGCGTCACACCACGACGTCATCGGAAGAAAGGAGACGCTGGAGAGGTCAACGTCGAGGCGGTGAAGTCCGGAGTCGAGGAACGTCGACTGGTCAGCAGGGTGACGCAAACCGATCTATGATCGAAAAAATAGAGAAAACCCAATTTGTAGATGACTGGAAAAAAACTCTAATTGGTAGCCGATCGGATGATCGGTGACATGGCTTAAACTATGGGTTGCACAGCCCCCGCGAGATCATCTCCCAAGGGCGGCGCGGCGGAAGCTGTGAAGGCGGCGGCTCAAGAGCGGACCGCTATGATACCATGTAAGTGAGGAAAGTAACGCTATCTTTGATTGTTAAAATCAGAGTACATGAGTTACATATATATAGATTACATCTATTATGTGAACGCGTACAACTATCATGTGAACGCGTGATCTCTCGAAAAAGAAGATGTCATGCATGTAGAAAGCCGATGCACCATCCTGAGAGCCCTCAGAATGGAGGAGAGAGAATGATGGGGCCCACGTACCATGGCCTGCTGTAAAGGCATACACAATGGTATAGATAACTGTTGCCTATAGTACTCCTCCACATCATCTACAGACAGTACTAAAAACAGCTCATACAATGAGTTATCTTTTTTACATATCTCTGTAGATAATTTCTTTATGTATAATGTCTTGTTTCTCGTGTTACAGTCAACTACTGCATGAGAGATGATCCAATTCTCTATACCCCCTCTCTCATCCACGTCATGTAATATCCTACATGACAAATCTTACATACAATTTGACGTCACATAATTATATATCTTTATGGGCATGTATAAATAGTACAGACAGCTGCTGTCTAAATCAACTATCTGTATCACCTGTAGACAACACTAAAGATAACTCATACAATGTGTTGTAGTGATACAGTCGGCTAATGATCATAGATAACACATAGTTTTTAATGTTTTAGACAACACATAATTTTTTTAATATTTTCTTTGGTTCGGTGATACAGTAGGCTACAGGATTGTGACAATACATTTATCTCTCTTCTTTTTTTTTCATCCACATCAGTTTAAATCCTACGTGTCAGAAACTATAAACAGCTAATGTAAGCCCATTGTACATGATCTAAGAACATGTACAATGTTACAGACAGCTGCTGTCTATAGCAACTCTCTATGTCACATGTAGACAGAACTATAGACAGCTCATACAATAAATTAGTTTTTCACTTGTCTTTATAGGTGACACAATATTTTAAATTTTCATGAGCCTAAGCTTTCAAATTGAAATGGTTGATCTTGATTACGTAAATGGATGTTACAACGCCCAATGGTGTGGTGAAGGCAACGACCATAGAGGCCCAACGCCGTGGTCCTCGACGGCGTGGCACGCGAAGCGCAAAGAAGATGGTACAATGGATGTGGGTGAACATTGCGACGCAATCCACAGCAATCAAGAGAATTGGATCATCTCTCATGAATAATCACTTTGCATATAAACCGACAATAAGCACCAAGATGATGAAGCATATTAAAAATCCCTCTTTGACCCGAGCTTAGGCATCAACATGATCACCAAAATTTTTACTCAAGCAATAAAATTTTCTTCAATGAACAAACCTCTCACAAGGAAAAAAAAAGTTATCTAGTACTTATAATTTTACAAAACTAACTAACGCTTTTGAATGAAACACAAAGATTAGGTAAATAAAAGATATATATGAAGCCATGAAGGTGAAGAG
This sequence comes from Hsuehochloa calcarea, assembly GCA_036346395.1. Classification (NCBI taxonomy): domain Eukaryota; kingdom Viridiplantae; phylum Streptophyta; class Magnoliopsida; order Poales; family Poaceae; genus Hsuehochloa; species Hsuehochloa calcarea. Next base: position 25,505,891 of record CM070603.1, on the reverse strand, counting down.
TGATGGGGGACCTAAGATGGTTCAATCATTCGTATCGTGAGGAACCACAGAGAGATGAGAAAGATGTGACCATAATCCCTCAAATTGTGACCATTCCAGGCTTACAATGACTGAGTTCATGTGGGGGAGCTCTCTGCACAATGCAGAAATTATGTACATCATGGTGATTATCTTGGTTAGCAAAGCAAGCATTTTGAAACAATAATAGACAACTAACCGAGCCTAACAAGGTTAGACTAACTCTTTCCCATGTCGGCAAACCAATCCATCTAGGATCTAACGTATAAACTAATTTGAGACCATGGATGCAATTTTTTTAGTAGAACCATGGCTGCAATTAGTAGTGAAAAAATAGCTCATACAACAGGTCACACTAATAAAATGAGAATTCTATCAATTAAGTGGCATAGCCTAATTTAGCAAGATACAACATGAGATGACATTATCCTAAACCAAACTTTGTATCACTGAGAAGATTATCTTGAAAATAGTGTAAAAGGTTCAAGTTTTAAATCCAGATTAGCATTCCCGTCTATTCTGGGTAACTTTCAGCTCATGATAGATAATGATTATTCACAAATTTACTTCTGTAACAATAAAAGGAAGAAAATCACATTTAACCATTTACTTCACATTAAGGGCCAACAGTTTTCTAATTAAAAAATTAGAGCAATGATTCCTTTACCACTCTCAGAGACCTAATATGTATGTGTATAGACCAGGTCACTCAACAAAATAGATCATGTGTTTCTAAACATAGCTACTTAAGCAAAACTCTTAACATGGTATCTAGCTTCAGGAGCACAACATTCCTGCTACTTGATCTCATATTACATGTTTCGATCTCAGCTTTAGTCCTAAACTCCTAGGACAATTATCCACCAAAAGAAAACAAAGAAATAAAATCCCAACATGCGAAAAATGAATTAAGTCCCAACAAACTACCAATCCGTTAGCAATTTCAGATCACAAGCACACCGAGGAAGAGGCTTTTGAACTACAGAGTGGTAAATCTGTCCAATAAATAAAATCCAATGCTACATTTCATGAGAAGTAAAACGATATAATGCCAGAATTGAGAGTCACAACCTCAGAACTCTCAATAACCAGCGGATGCAAATCATTGCTCTGCTAGCCAGCTGTGAATGACGCCAACATGCTATGCACCATAAACCTAGAAAGATCATCATACTTTGCAAATGAAGAATAGCTAGTAAAACATATAAAATCCAACTCTACATACGTCTAAGTGCATAATAGAGCCAGACTATGTGCCAATTCTACAAATGAAATGAAAATATGTATACCCATTTTCTTCAGTTGAGTTAGACCGAGGAGATGGCACTGAAGTGAAATAAATGACTGAGTATTAAGGCTTGTCAAGTAAGATGGACCCAAATAAGATTTATGTCTATCGAAGAACTTACTAAGATGTTTGAGCAGTAGGGCATAATCCTGAGTTGGAATGTTGATGACACCCGAGCCTCCTACTGTTTAGGACAAAGAATGCTAAAATGTGAGTAACCAGTGATTCCATTCAACTTTGTACTCCACAAATTCAACTTTCTATTAACGAAGAAACTTTCAACTTGAAAAATTCGCCTAATTTCAACTTTGATTTCGACAACTATAGGTCAAATTCAAAGCTTTCAAACCAGATTAAAAAGCTTTTCAACTATTCTAGTATACTTTCAATTCGGACTCTGAAGCTTTCAACTTGAGCCCAAAAAATCTGCGAAAATTGGATTAAAAAATATTGAAATTGGGGATGAAAACTTGCAAAGGGGGCTTTCAAGTGGGGATTTACAAAACTTTCAACTATCACCGAGCTCAAAAGGGGGAAAAAGAAGTTGCAATTACGGCTTGCTACCTTAACACGAGAGAAATAGAAAGAGCGATTAGAGGAGATATACCTTTCAGCGTGGACATGTCACATGAGTGGGGGATCTGGCAAGATGCTCTAATGAGCGGATCCTACGTGCCATCGCCATGTGCAGTAGTATTAGCCATTGCCGCCACCGAGAGCCGTCGCCTCGACCCGCACCGCCGGTCGTCCACGTCGCCGGCCGTTGATGCGACTAGGAGTTGCATCGGCGGCTGACTCCCTGACTCAGCTCCCGTGGTGCCGAACGACCCCGCCGACGGGTTCCTCCTTATGTCTGGCCGGAAGTCGTCATCCCAGTTATCCCATACTCTACTGCTGCCACCGCTGCCTATACCGGAGGCGGGAAGGGGTGGCTTCCTAGCAGGCGTAGGCACGCCAGATCCGGGCGTCTCCTTAACGATGGGCGGGTCGGTCCACGACCTGCCTTCGACGAGCGCGACGATGCGGTCGCGGTATGTGGCGGTGTTGGAGTTGTACTTGGCAACGTGGGGCATCTCCTTGGGCACACCCCACACGGTGAGGAAGGCGTTGAGGTGGTCATTGCCCCTGGCCTCTATCTTACAGAGCTGCACCTCGGTCCATGAGTCTAAGGTGACGGAGCGGAAGAAGCTGATGTGCACGCCGAGGCCGCGGTGCTTCTCTCGTGGCGTCCCCCACCTCGCTGTGACCTCCTCGCTCTCGAACTCCACCACCACCGGCGGCGTCAGGCACGGGGAAGAGGGAGGGCGGAATTGGCCGCAGGGAAGAGGGAGAGAGGGCGCCATGGCTGGTGGCGGAGGCGGCGAGGGAGGTGGGTGAGGGTCAAGGGAGTGGAGCGAGCCGGCGGTGGGGAGGAGTTGGGCGACGCGGGTGGGGTAGGAGCGATGAGAGGATTCAAGGCGAGCGCGAGGGAGGCGCGTGGCGATGACAGGGGCGGCGGTTTGGCGTGGGGTGGGATGTGAGGGGAAGAGAAGCGAGGTGGCAGTTCTTTTTACATACGGGCGGCAGTTTTGGCGTGGGGTGGGAGGGGAGGGGAAGACAAGCTAGGCGACGGTTCTTTTTCCATGCGTGTGGCGGTTTGCCGTTGGGTGGAAGAGGTAAACTCAGAATTATAGTAGTTAAGACATATGAAAGTTGTAAAAATGAGACAAGTATATTGAAAATGTAATAAAGAACTTTATTAATATTGAAATGACTGCCTCATTAAAACATTTCCCAAGTAAAAACTTAACATGATAAAACATTGGCAAAGGAAAAAGAGTACAATCTATAGCTTTACATACATCTTTGTTCTAAGTGTCATTATCAAGGTACATATTTTTGAACACGTCCGACAACTCTGTATTTTACACAAAGTGTTGTGTTCGGGAATCAGCTTATTTCCAGTCCTTCACGGTAGAAGTATCTCCACCAACTCACTCGTGAGACGTGTTTCTCTCCTCCAATATTATTCCAAAAGACTGAAAGCAGATTCGGAGGAAACCGTCGAGATATGAATAGTTAACACATCATGTGCAAGTATGAATATAACGAGATATGTTAACTTATGGGCATGCCATCATTACAAAATTTCAAAGCCTTATGAGTTTAAATCCACCGTATTGTTGTCCAGATAGGTGAATAGTTCTCCATTCCTTGGGGTTGTTCTTGGTTGAGCAGACGGCATTGTAGAAGAAGAAGACCTGAACCTGGAGGAAGATCCACTGAAGATCGTGCCCTATATATTTGTCTTGCTACTTGAGGTGGGCGCTACTAAAGGCCATTGCAAGTGAACTCCCTGGAACTTATTTTCATACATTTAGTAAAACTCGTGTAATCGAAAACGAACTTCTGCAAAATAGTTAGAATAGCATAGCCCTGTAGCATTACTAAGAAGAACATGGACATTAGCAAATACTTTAATTTTACCTCTAGGATCTAAAATAAATGCAAATACATATAGGAAAGATATTTCTCTCCAATATTTAAGGTATTTAGTTTTCATAACAACAATAGCCCCGCGTAAAACTAAGTCATTTTCATATATTTTCAATTTAGTAACAATCTGTAAAATACTATTCACAATAATAGGAGACGTTGGATAGTAGACCGCAGACAAAGCAACAATGGCCACATATTTTTTTCTCTAAAAACTGTAGTATCTTCTTAGCAATAAACCAATATTGGCCAGTCAATAGTATACTATTGTTAGTGATATGAAAGTGCGTTTGAATAAAAACAAAAAAATACTCTTATATGGTAGAAGACTCTTAAGTATCAGTTAAGTAGAATTCCATCTTACCAGTATATTCAAACCGAACTTTCTTGCAGATTATTTTTCCAAAAAGTGCATGACCATTGGACCAAATCGAGCCTATCTTAGCTAGACTTTTTTTCTCCATCAACTGAAGTGCATGGCATATCATTCCAACTTTGTTTCCCATATTCCAAATGCATGCCGAGATGCACAGTGTTCATGAGCGGTTGATGAATTCATTTGGTGGTTGAAGCAGTTGTACTCCCTCTCCAGCTGTAGTCGTTCCAGTGAAGCATGGTTGGAAGGCATTGATTGGGGTCAGCAAAATCTAAAACACATTAGAACAGCGTTGATTTCAGGGCACCCTGACATTTGTGTACTTTTGGAGGTACCAAGTGCCGTCCCTTATTTATTTATTTTTTTTGTTGAGATTGCCCTTCCTTTTTTAGTAGTACAATGTTGTACATTTGCCGGCTCCTAGTAGTCCTAGATGGTGGTTCAGAGAGGTCGAAAATTGTGGGCAAGATCTGGCGAGGCAGCTAATGGCATTTGGAAGCATGCAACAAGGGATCAGAGAGGGAGCACTGGCGACTCAGGTTCATGCTTGATGAGCCTGTCTTACCACCCACCTGTTAGGAATGCATGATTTCTTTTCTGTTTCCTGTAAAATTTCTAACAAATTCATGTGTAATTCCTGTGTTCTAAATGGGGCTTAGCTGTGAACTTGCTAGTTCAATTTTCAGATCCTCAATTGATATTTTGTAGTATTTATGAGCAGTCGCACTACTCAGTCAGCACACACATGAGCAAAGACATGCTTCTTCCATTAGAATTAGGCCCTTACTTGTAAAGACCCATTCATTCCTGAAATTTCAAAGCATACATGGTTTAGTTTCTTTAACTAACTGTGCATTTCCCTTTCAATCAAGTGGTCCATAAGACCAATATGGTAGAAACACTATGGTCGAAACATGTGGTCCATAAGATCTAAAAGGAGAAGTCCAATAAGTGGTTGAACACTATGGTCGTAAACGACCACTACATAGTCGTAAGTCCTTCTACGATCGCCACCGTCGTAAACCGTCGTAAGTGTCTCGTATGATCGGTGAGATTTTTCTTAAACCATCTCTTGGACCTCTTCGCTAGTAATTAGAGATCCATCGATTTGGACCTCCTTTGGAGACTTCTTCTTAAGGGATCACTCGAAAATTGTGGTAGGAAACAAGTGCTATTCTCTGTGATACCATTGGACCTCTTAGGGAGATCCTCTTGGACCTCGCTAAACATCCGTGGAGATTTCTTCTAGGAGATCACTCCAAGACAACTATGGTCGAATGCATAGACCAAGGTGGTCGAACACTATGGTGTGGTTCAAGTCTTAGACCGAGATCCTTTTGGTGAGTCGTAATATTATGGTCGAAGGCATATACCATTGGACCTGTGGTCGAAAAATAGTAGTCGGATCCTTAGACCGAATGCATAGACCAGTGTGGTTCAAGCCTTAGACCAGCGTGGTCGTAATATTATGGTCGAAGGCATATACCAGTGTGGTCGAAAAATAGTAGTCGGATCCTTAGACCGATGGTCAGAGACCAAATGGTCAAAGACGAGACTAGTGTACAATCAGGATCAATAAACACTACTTAATGACCATTAATTGGTTTTGAATTAGCAGTTACCAGTGGTTTAAGTTGACATTTACTAGAAAGTAATTGTCTCGGCCATAAATAGGACCAGATGAGAATAGACGATTTAACATCCATTTTCTTTCTTCTTCCCCACTGTTCTCTTGTGCTGGAGAGTTGTGCTGTCGAACCAAGCCGTCCCTTCTCCTCGGCATGCACCGGGAAGGAGGGTGAGCGGGTATCTCCGAACCATTATCACATAGTACACCTGAACGGGGTGGCAATAAGGTTTCTGGGCAGCGCATCTGCGCGACCACTCACTACGCTGCATCATCTACGACCTACACTGTTTCAAGACTGCACTGTTTTCTGTTCTTCATTGAATCCAACTGTAAGTTGATCGTTAGATCACTCTATTCTGTTATAGTCCTTTTTGTGTAGGTTTAGAAGTGCAATGAGTTGCCTGCCGTTAGTATCGTTTTATGCATCTCTAGTTATTTGTGGTCTTTGCCTCATAATCAAATCTGGAATTAAAATATTATCCATATTTTCAATAATCCAGAAACCTTATTGTTGATATTTTTTGATCTAGCAATGGCTGGTGCTTCTGATGCTATGAAACCTAAGAGATTTTCTGGTCAGAACTTTCGTAGATGGCAGACAAGAAGCAAGTTTTGGTTCATGTCTTTGGGGCTGTGGTGGGTGATCCGACCACATTATCCATTTATGATTGAACAGACCATGAAGTTCAACATAGATAACAACACCGCCCTTAGATGCATACTGACCATACTAGCCGACCAGCTCTATAATGTGTACATGGACTTCAAGTCCGTCACAGAGTTGTGGGATGCACTCAAGTATAAATATGCCAAAGCTGAGGCTGGTCGGTGGCTCTATATATGCGATAAATTCTACGACTATAGCAAGGACGATGCTAAGTCGATAATTGCACAACTCATGAGCTTCAGCCACTGGTTGGAGAGATTGCGCATCTAGGAGGTCGTTTAGATCGAAGAGATACTGACTAGTCGTATGAAGACATAAGCTGGTCGTAGACTTGTCAAACATAATCACTAAGTGGTCGAAATCTGGTAGTAAGGAGTTATGAACTGGTCAAGACTATATATGAACTAGTCGTATAGAGATACGAGCTAGTCGTTAGTGACAAGAATATGATCGTAGATCATATTGTTGCTAAACTTTCTGCTTCATAGCGGGATTTTACCATCGGTTTAAAGTACAAGAGGGAAGAGATATCTATTGAGGATCTCATTGCTGCCCTTGATGTAGAAGAAAAGGCCAGAGTAAAATATACACCAAGCACGACCAGTCAAAACAATCAGATCAATGCAAATGTCATAGAGTAAAGGCTATAAGAGCGGATGCTTGTTCTGCATAAATACTTTAGAGTATAATTTGAATGTTACAACTGATTTGAATTAATATGAGACCAATATATGGTATTCTTGTTTCTGTTATATTGGTTTTGATAGTATTGCTAGAATGCCCAGATTAGATTTAATTCCAAATATATGAAATTGTCAAAGGATCAAAGTGTCAAACTTGTGTACAAGCAAAACAACCTCGAAAACCCTTTAAGGGGTTACAAGAGGAAAAGAACTTGACACCTTTAGATCTTGTCCATTCTGACTTGTGTGAGATGAATGAATTGTTGATCAAAGGAGGTAAAAGATATTTTCTAACTCTTATTGATGATGCATCTCGATATTGCTATGTGTATCTATTGAAAATAAAAGATGAAGCTTTAAACTATTTTAATTTTATAAGGCCGAGGTTGAGAGCAAATTAGAAAAATAAAACTAAAAGACTAAGGTCTGATCATAGAGGAGAGTATATCTCTAATAAATTCTCCCAATTCTATGCTGAACATGGAATAGTCTATGAAGTTACACCACCATACTCACCTCAATCAAATGGGGTGTCTGAGAGGAAAAATTGGACACTAATAGACTTGGTGAATGCCATATTGGAGGGTACCGGTATGCCTAAGATATGGTAGGGGGAAGCTATTTTGACAGTAACTTTCATTCTAAACAGAGTAATCATTAAAAGGTGTAAGATTACTCCGTGTGAGGGATGGAAAGGGAGAAAACCCAACTTTAATTTTCTGCGATCTTGGAGGTGTTTGCCAAAAGTTAATATACCATTGCAGAAAATAAGGAAGCTTGGACCTAAAACTGTCGATTGTGTCTTGTTGGGACCTAAAACTACCGATTGTGTCTATGCTCATAACAACACGGCCTATAGATTTTTAGTAGTAAAAATCAGAAACTTCTGAGATTATTGTTAACACAATAATGGAGTCTAGAGATGCTTCATTTTTTGAGGATATTTACCCTATGAGAACTGCATGCAGTACTTCTTGAACCGAGGATAATCAAACTATGAATAATAGTAATTTTGAACCTACCACCATCTCTGAACCAATGAGTGATATACCACCAGCTTGTGATAATCCCGAGGAAGATAACAATTTAGTCGAAGAGGCTCCTCGCAGGAGCAAGCGACAAAGGGTTGAGAAAACCTTTGGTGAAGACTTTATTGTATATCTCATTGATGATGTGCCAAACACTCTTTGAGAGGCTTATGCATTACCTGATGCTGAGTATTGGAAAGAGGCTGTCCATAGCGAGATGGATTCCATCATGGCTAATGGGACTTGGGAGATCACTGATCGTCCTATCAGGTGCAAACCTGTTGGATGCAAGTGGATCTTTAAAAAGAAAATGAGGCCTAATGGTACTATTGACAAATACAAGGCAAGACTTGTGGCCAAGGGTTATACCCAAAAAAGAAAGTTAGGATTATTTTAATACTTACTCTCCTGTTGTCAGATTGACCACCATTCGAGTGCTCATTGCGTTAGCTTCTTCTCATAGTCTACACATTCATCAAATGGATGCGAAGACATCTTTCCTTAATGGAGAGTTAGAGGAAGAAATCTATATGGAGTAATCGGATGGTTTTGTGATTTCTGGACAGAAAAGTAAGGTATGCAAATTAATCAAATCCTTGTATGGTCTAAAGCAAGTGCCTAAACAATGGTACGAGAAATTTGATAAAACTTTAACTTCTGTTGGTTTTTCTGTGAATGAGGTAGATAAGTGTGTGTATTATCGTTATGGTGGGGTCAAGGAGTGATTTTGTGTTTGTATGTCGATGACATACTTATATTTAGGACAAAAACTGTTGTTATTGATGAGCTCAAATATTTCTTATCTAGATGTTTTGATTTGGAAGACTTAGAATAGGTAGATGTTATTCTGAATATTAAATTGATAAAAAATGAGGATGAGATCACTTTGAACCAATCCCATTATGCTGAGAAAATCTTGAGCTGGTTCGACTTTGAGATCTGCAAGATTTTCCCAACTCCTTATGATGCTAATGTTAAGATTCGAAAGAATAAAGGATTATGCAAAGATCAATTGAGATATTCACAAATTATTGGGTCCTTTATATATCTATCTGGTGCCACAAGACTACACTTATAATTTGCTGTTAGTAAATTAAGTCGGTTTACTTCTAACCCAAGAGATGATCATTGAGAGGCACTTGAGAGAGTGTTGCGCTACTTGAGAGGCACAACCTCATATGGAATTCACTATACTGGGTATCTATATGTATTAGAAGGATATAGTGATTCAAATTGGATCTCTGATCCATATCAGATCAAAGCTACAAGTGGGTATGTGTTTACCCTTGCAGGTGTTGTAGTTTCATAGAGGTCATGTAAACAGGCCATATTGACGAGGTCAACAACGGAAGCAGAACTTGTAGCACTAGACACAGCTACTGTTGAGGCTGAATGGCTTAGAGAGATTCTGTTGGACTTACCACTGGTTGAGAAACCAATACCGGCAATCCTAACGTACTGTGATAATCAAATAGTGTTGATTAAGGTTACAAGTACTAAGGATAACATGAAGTCCTCCAAACATATGAAGCGTAGGCTTAAATCTGTCAGAAAACTCAGGAACTCTAGAGTGATTATTGTTAATTATATACGCACTGAGAAAAATCTGGCAGACCCTTTCACAAAGGGGCTAGCACGGAAGACGATTTCCGTTGCGTCTATGGACATGGGAATGAGACCTATTGGAGTTACAACTCAACAGTAACCCATACATTTTTTATCGGAGGTCCCGTGACTTAGGCAATGGGAAAAACAAATTGATGTTTGAACAAGAGAATACATTTTAATAATATATGTACCCGTGTCCTAATAGACAAAGTACTCTCAACTATTTGGAAGAGGATGACTTAAAGCCTTAATGTATTATAGTGTTCAATAAGGAAAAATGTATTATCCTATAGGATACCTAGAATGAATACACATACTTGATCTTAACTGAGGTCGCAGTTCACGAGAATAGTGGCATTCTCTAGAAAGCTCATGAGCAGATAAGGGAGCATGACCAAATAACACTCCGGATAGGCTTGGTTCTTTGACAGCCTAGTATCAGTTGAGGTTTCAAGTGAAATCTAATCACGAAAGATTGTGAATTCAAGACATAGTCCATTCATCAGTTGTGAGAAGATGAATCTGGTTATTCTAGGTGCAAGTTCAACCCGTACGTGATTTACACTAAAAGACTGATATGTCAACAATTCTTTAGCACAATAGTCTTTATCATCCTTTTTGCTGCTTGCCTTGGAATTGGCGGGAGATTGTTAGAATTGAGCCCTTATTTGTAAAGGTCCATTCATTCCTGAAATTCCAAAGCATGTATGGTTTAGTTTCTTTTGCTAACCGTGCATTTCTCTCTCAATCAAGTGGTCCATAAGACCAGTGTGGTCGGAACACTATGGTTGAAACAAGTGGCCCATATGATTAGTGAGAGTTTTCCTTATACCACTCTTGAACCTTTTCGGGAGATCCTCTTGGACCTCCTTTGGAGATTTCTTAGGATCACTCCAAGAGATTGTGGTCGGAACACTGTAGTCCCCTTGGACCTCACTTAGAGATTTCTTTGGATCACTCCAAGACAATGTGGTCGAAGGTATAGACTAGCGTGGTCGTAATATTATGGTCGAAGGCATAGACCAGTGTGGTCGAAAAATAGTGGTCGGATTCTTAGGTCAGCGTGGTCGTAATACACTATCGAAGCTCTAGTCCATTGATCAAAACTGTAGACCAGTGTACAATCAGGATCAATAAACACTGCTTAATCACCATTAATTGATTTTGAATTGAATCCAAAGCTGTGCTTGTTAAAGGTGCAACAACTCTTAACTAACCCCACGAGGCCACGACCTTTTGCAAAACGAGGTGAAACTGAGCTTTCATGAAAGGAAAAGTGAATAAACTACACGTCCAATGCACCAACGCGTTGCAATGTAATGTAGTTTCAGTCTAGTTTCTTAATCGCCTACGAAATCACCGATCAATGGGGTTGAAATGCATCCGATGCCAGAACAACAGAGTGGATGCGTGTGCGTGTTGCCACAAGCCCGTGGGACAACACTTGGCTTTCTGGTTTCCGAAAGTTGCATACGTGCCGTATAACTGGGACAAAGGCGTCAACGCAATAGAAGGCGACAGTCCAACATGTATGCAACGCGGGGTGAAGCTTTTGCAAGGTCCCGTTTTAAATGTGTGATTTTTTTTTCTCGAGATTTCTGCAAGAATTAAATTGTTTTCGATGAAATTCTTGCATTTCAAACTATGTCTAAATATGTTTAAACTAGAATGTACTCACGCAAATACAAGTTGCATAAGATGCTTCATATCTCCTGCACGCAAGGTTATTATTCCCTGGGACTGAACATGACACTGGTCAATGATTGCTCAGTATGCACCATTTGATTCCCATGCAATTTCTTAGTCACCTAGCTGTATGGCTTCAAACTATGTTTAGTCATTGATCAAGGAGAAAGCGAATGCTAACTATCATCGTATTGATATGGTGCACCTTTTATCTTTTAGTACATATTCGTACCCTCAATCATTCTTAAGTAACGGCACATGTTTACGTACAGATTGTAAGAGCATTTATATATAATAATACAAGTGCTTAGAGAGAAGTTTAATAAATAAAAATTGATTTTTTTGTCACGTAAGATAAATAAGGTGCTTTTTTTTAGCATCATGCTTAATTAAGCATCAGTACTTAACATGTGCTCATGTATATAACTATATATAATAAAAAATACAATCATCTAAACAATTATAAAAGTAAGAGACGCTTGCATTGGAGAAAATAACTTTTACGTAGTGTTTGATAATATGGCTATATTATCTCTCTTTAAACACCCATGTATTAGCATCTTGCGTTACACATACCTTACATGCTGATAGTATATCAGTGTTAGAATAAATGTTCCAAACTATATATCTAAGTTTGTGGTGACTATTAACGTGATTAATTGGTACCACCACCCAATTAGTGGTTACGACTACCCTTTCGGCCTTTCCATTGCGACTGTTACTTCAGTGCATGATAGGGCTTTCACCGATGGTCCTGAATCGATTTTCGTCACTGATTGAAAACCTTTAGATTCTATATATTATTATCATGACCTGAACAAGATCTCTCACCAACCAAAAGCTCTCGACAGATCTTAACGAAACTGCACCGACAATGCTACGCGGGGGTTAAAGAAAGGAGGGGGTTTAATTAGTTGGCGTGACTAATCCCATTGCAAGACACGCCATCGAATTAAATATTCCACAACTTGATGAGCAGTGTTGCATTGCATTTCGTTCGATAGCTCATTACAATTCACGCACCTAAAGAAATTAAAGTTGATATATTTGGCAGGCGGATTATGTTGATGCTTGATTTTCAAACACCGTCGATTTGATGCAGATGAAGCTGTTCTAATGATAGATTTTCAAACACCGTCGATTAGATGCAGAATATATATTACCAGTTTCCAAAATTTTTGAGATGAAAGTTGATTTTTTAAAGGCAGAAATGATAGATTTTGAGCGAAAAGTCTTCGAAGCTGATAGGGAAAAAAAATGACACGAATTTCGATGCAAAATCCAACGGTAGATTCTAGGTGAGCAGCTGCCCATGGTAGAAAATCATGTCTCTTATATAGAGTACGTACTTGTGGCACCATTGGAATGGTAAGGCGTAGGCTATGGATATGCCGAGATAAGCATTTTTAGTGCAGAGCCAACCATCAGACAATATGCCAATTGCATTGGTTAGAAGAAAATTGAAACAAAATGACAGCTGTACTAGGGACAATGGATCATGACACCACTGTCCTCAACTTGGTTTAGTTATACACATCAAAAACAAAAGATCAGCCATGCAATACGGTGTGCCCATCATCCCAAAATCTAGAAAAGGAAATGGGACCAGATTAGGGAGATGAAGATAGGTAGCACAAGATTAAAAATATGGGAGCGTCTATGCTTCTGATAACTAATTTTTTTATTCATCAGTCGGCTATCTTAGTCGTAGGATTTTGATCCAATGATATCACAAGTTTCTTTGTTGAGACAAAAAAAAATCTAAACTAAACAAAAGTAAATATAAGTGAACGCTACAAATAAAAAAATTATAAACTAGACAAAAGTAAATCTAGATGAACCCTACAAATACAAAAAAACAAAAACAAATAGAACTAAAAGTTACAGTAGAGTTGCGCTAAAATTGTACATTATTTGATACTGCAATTTTAGGCTTAATAGTGTGCAATTGTAGGTGATTGATGAATAAGAAAATTTCAGGCAACTAAAAATTAGCAAACACAATATATATATATATATATATATATATATATATATATATATATATATATATATAATCATTTTCATCTACAAATTGTCTGTGATATACAATGTGTCACATACGGTTATTTATTGGAACCATCTGTGATATTATTTATCACAGACGGTTCTACTTTAAAACCGTCTGCGATGTCCAACCCTATTTATATTTGGACTTTAGGGTTTGCCTGAGCCCCCACTCAAATGATTAAGTTTCTCTAACTTTCCCTCCTCCCCAAGCCCATTACCACCGTCCTCGACGCCGCCTCCTCCTCGAGCCCGGTGCGCCTCCTTCCCCAAGCCCGGCACCTCCTCCCCAAACACGAGCCGCCGCCTCCCAGAACCCAGTGCCCCTCCTCCCCCGAGCTCGGCGGGCCTCCTCCCCGAGCCTGCCTCCTCCCCTCCCCTGAGCACGCGTCGCCTCCTCCTCCCCCGAGCCCGGCGCACCTCCCCATTGACGTTGCCCTGTTGCTCCAGTACTACTCCCTACTCGTCCTTCTCCTCGACGCCCAAAGGTAACCTATGCCGAGTTGCCGACCCCAACGCCCCTTTCCCTCACTCTTTCTATCAATAATTTGTTATGCTGTCATGGTCCTCATGGACTCATGATAATTGCGCTGGTATCTAGTTCAAACACTGAGTAGTATGAGGTGTTGTACTTGTTTTAGGAATTTGTATTTCTTCTACTCAGTGATTCATATGGTATTTATTTTGATACTGCTACTGGAATATATTACAATGTGGTGTGGTGGGCTTGAGATGAATGCTCTGCGATGATAATAGTCTTGTACCGAAATTGTTTTGATAATCGGGTTTGAACTTGAGCTCTAATTGGAATGCTTACTAATGTTGATTGATCTTTAGCATTTAGTCTGTTACTTTCGGTTGGTTAATTGGTTGAACCTCCAGGTTCTGTGATCCTTAGCAATTCATAAAACGTGCTATTCTGTCAGTCAATTGGGTTTATTGCTGAACTTGTTAAACTGTGACCTTTTATACTGTCAGTAGATCAAGTTTTGTTGGCTGACTAGAGTGTTGTTTTGGTGATCATTTTGCTTTGATCTCTTGTTGGCCGAAAGTATTATTTGTTGTATTTTGTTTAAAGATCCTATCGGCTTATAAGTAAAGCACTATTTTAGAGCTCAAAGTTTGAAGTGATATTGTCAAATTCAATTAATGAAGAGTATAGACTAAAGTAGCGAGAAGGCCAAGATTAAATCTTGTGCAACTTTACATCTGCGCGCAATATCAAAATGTTAAATCTTAGCTTTATGCTAATTTATTTGTTCACATGATGTTTGTGTTGAGCATATTATTCCTTTTAAATGATTTGGAGAATTTACATGTTTATATGTCAATTATGTCATTGTATTGGTCCTAATTTCTTCCCTACATATCCCAATTATTTATTAATTGGTGTGTATACCCATACACATAGAGATTGAATCTTATGATATTATGTGCATGCGTGTCAGAACTTCTATTTCTTGTGAAGATGTCTTCCGCCCATTCTTCATCATCGTCGCCTCATGCGTTTGATGCACTGTCCTCTGGAATATCCAAGTGCGGTAGAAGAAGGGGAATATTGAAAAGGCCTAGGGGCCGATTTACCATCACAGAGGTCGATGAGTCTGGGACCTCTATCAATCCTCACCGAGCAGCGTTCGCATTCCGGAGAACGGTTAGAATAGTTGCACGGGAACGGGTCAACATCATAAAGGTGAGCTACTTACGAATATTTTCAGATCGTTCGAGATCCGATAACAACACCAGGACTCCATGTGATGACACGTGTTGCTACAGGCGTGCAAAGCGTGGAAGGACTTTAAGAGCACGCTTGTCAAGAAATACATGGAGAATGATCCGATGCCCTTCCACAAGTATCTGTTCTTGGAAGAGTACTGGCAATACTTTGTGGCGAAGAAGATGACAGATGATTTCAGGAGTGAAATTACGACGCACAGGGCCCCTCTAGGCAAAAAAAACACACCCCCACAGACTCAGCACCGCTGGGTATGCAGGTAAAATCCCTCAATGGAGGGATCAAGACTAGCAGGCAAACTGTTTGAATGTCTCCCCGCCATTTGTTAGGATCCCTAATGAGCACGCCCAAAACTGGCTAAGAGCGAGGTCATCTACCCTGTCTTCGGGGGCCATCTCCTTTCCAAACCCTATAAACGAGGAAGTGTCCCAGCTTTTAGTAAGATATCGAACTATCTAGTTTGTAATTACTCCATAACTTCATAGGAAGTGAAATGACATGTCAGCTATTACAGGAAGCACTGAGTGCACAATCTTCCCTAGGCTCATTCCAAGCATGAGGGAGAGAGATATACTCTCTGTGGCCCTAGGAAACAATGAGCATCCGGGTCGCACGAGAGGTCTTAGTCTTTATGTTCCATAGAAATATGGATTCCCAGTGGACTTCGAAGCGTACCGGAGTAGGAAGATAACCAAAGCCGTGCGTGATGCACGGCTACGAGAGGAGATTCGTGAATCCCTCGGAGATGAGATCACTGAATCCCTCAGAGATGAGATTAATGATCGCGTCAGAGATGAGACGCGGCGGCAGATGGAGAGCCTTGCGGAAAGGCTTAGAAAAAATCAGTTGCAAACCCCTGCCCCTACTATGCTAGCCAGCCCCCCAAATTTTCGAGTAGCTACACGTCCAACCCTACCCCAAAAGACGACGACAGATTTCCTGTCGATGACATCCTAGTAATAATTATTATCTCTGGAATGCTTGATCCATTGATAGGCTAATTGGAGTAGCTAATTTTGTATCGTTATGTAGGTGGCTATGAAGTGCAAGCTCCAAGTAAGATATGCCTCCATTGCCCTAGATGATGCTTGGGGCCAAGTGTATCCATCTGGTATCGGGGCTTTGGTACACGGTGTAAATCTAGCACCAGGTTTCGCAAAAATGAATGTGGACGGTGTTCATGCCAATTCCGTGGTCGTCCCACTGCAGATTCCCCCAAACGACGAGGTCGTGACTCTAGGGCAAGCCATTAGAACATTCATCCAGTGGCCCAAGAGGGACATTTGCCTAGAGCTACCTGCTCCAGTGTCAACTTCACGGGAATATTCTGCAATGGTGTCAAGTCCACAGGAGCTACCTGCACCGAAGCGACAAGGGCCTGGTGCATCAGATGCATCTACACCTCGTGCTTGGTCGATTCTTGTGATGTCAACCTCTAAAAAGCGAGGCAGCAAGGGCAAATCGAAAGCGGTTGACTCCTGTTCTGATATCCCCTTCTTGTTGTTGGCCTGGAAATTCGTGCTAGGAGAGCTGTTGGTTGAGGCGGTAGAGCACGACCCTACCCTAGGATTGACTTGCACGAGATTGCATGTATGGTACATGGAACAGGCCAACAAGACGGATGGACAACGATGCTCGGGTGTCAATGTCAAGTTCAAGAAGGATCATCTTAACCACGTGGTTCAAGACTGTGCCTTCACGGTGACCTTCGAGGACTTGTTCTTTCTCTTCAACCTCGACGTCCTCGATGCCTTACTCATGCGATGCTGGACACTGTAAGTGTGTACAATCACAGTCAATGTTCGTGTAATACCGATAAATGTTATATATAATTCCTTAATTTTGTGTGTGTGTGTGTATATATATATATATATATATATATATATATATATATATATATATATATATATATATATATATGATTTCTGAAGCTGAATTAAGGAATCCACCGGTAGGTTTCCTTGACCCACACTTGGTCTCCGCGACAAGGAATTCATACTTTTTCCTTACAACCAGGAGTAAGTGCTGCACTAGTGGCTATACTTGTTGATTTGTACTTTATAAGCAATATGAACTTAGGTTTAATGACCATAGAGACATACCTGTGTAGGTTCCACTGGATTCTAATTGTAATTATACCAAAACAGAATAAGGTAATATACTTAGATTCCCTAAAGAGGGCCGCACATGACTTCATAATTGTCCGATAATTAATCGACGGGTAAACACATCTCTTCCATAGATAACACTATTGTAGTCTTTCCTTCCTTTGCAATGGTTAAGGTTAATTTCTTGGAATCACGTAGGTCGTTCGTCGTGTACTTTGCTAAAGGAGGGAAATGCAAGGGAAAGATCCCGCGACACGATCTAAATTTTTCAGTATTTGCTAATATACATTAATCATATATAACACTTCATAGTAATGTCTCTCGAACTAACCAATTCTATTTTTACGGTACCATCAGTAGCCGTCGGCCTGCAACATCTATGGATACTATGTTTGCCACAACATAGAATTACTCGTTGATTCCGCAATGACCGGTGATCCTTTGGTTTGTCAATCTTGCAATAATTATTCCATACTTATCAATTTATATATGCACGAATTTAATCTTCCTAGCAACATGTTGCGAGCATCGATACAACTGCGTTGAAACAGGGCTAGCTCATAAACATTAGAGGACAGTTTGCGTCATTCTTGAACCGTGAGGTCATAAATTCAGATAGGAACTTCCACAATGTTGATTGAACTTGATTGGAATAAGATTGAATTTAATGGTACATGCGTGTAAATGTACATGAATAGCTAATTTTAGTTAATTGATTTGTGAATTGGATGTGCTTATTTCTGAAATGAATATGAATTAGATGCGCTTGTTTCTGAAATAAATGTGAATTGGATGTATACATGCACTTGTTGTGTTTCAGCTTGTTTCAGAGGGCATGGCTAACATTTCCTAAGGCTAGCTAATAAACAGAAATAGATTTAGCAATATAAAAGAATATCACAGATGGTTCCTTAGGACATACCGTCTGTGATACATCAGCTCTCACAGACGATTTCATCTACAAATCGTTTGTGATACGTTAGCTCTTACAGACGATTTCATCTACAAACTCTATCACAGACGGTTTCAACTACAAACCGTCTATGATAGTCAACTATCACAGACGGTTCTGAGTTAATAACTGTCTGTGATAGTCTGCATCACGGACGGTTTGAAAACCGTCTGTGATGACCTCGTATTATTATTGATCCATAAACTCAGACGACTCATGAAACCGTCTGTGATGATGTTTTTAAACCGATTGTGAAGACTTTTTCTGTAGTAGTGGATATGACACGTGCCATATAAAGATTCGATCTAATATTGTGCAAGCAAATCTAGGCGCATGGACTCTTTCTTATCTTGTGTCATCCTCCTCTCTCTCAAACAATACTTTCATTTGCAGCTGGTTGCATGTGGGGTTCCGGCTGCCCTGTTCGGAAACTTGCTAGGACCCAAGGACAACCAATACCAGCACAACAAGCCACAACAATGAGACACCTCAGTTAGGCCGTAAGCGCTAGGCCAACAACTCCAACTCATTAGTCATCGCCTGTATACATGGCACTATGGTTAGATCTAATCCACAGTATCTGTACAGACAATCAATCGGTCAGAAGGAAGAATTATACTTTGATCTAATCCACAGTACCTGTACAGATAATCAATCGGTCAGAAGGAAGAATTATACTTTAACTCGTTTGTGTACCCGATGTACGTACCTTTTATGATCTAGCACAGACAGAGGATTACCATTCTGGAATGAAATAATAATTGGACTATCCAAGAGAGAAACCTGAAATTAGGCACAAGGTATCAAGAAATTGATGAATCTTCTCCAGCTAAGAGTGCCAAAAAGAATGCTTCAAATGCAAGCCTTGTGGTCATGGAGAGTCATGGGACCACATAAAAAAGAAGTTTTTTTTTCTTATCTTTTGTGCATAATGTGTATCCTTTTCATGCCGTACATAAAAATAGAAGCTATATGCCCAAGGCAATGACAGATAGGCACAAACACTGACTTGACTGTGAGAAATAGAAATATACATGCAATTGTGTGGGGATAGGAAATGAAGCAGGAAAAAAATGTTTGGTCAAGAAAAAAATTAGGCTCTGAAAAGAAGCATCAATTCATGCCATGTATCATCAGCCTGCTTGAGACCATCATCCATCACCTACGGATCATCGGATTTTTTGTTAGAATAATCAAAATGACTTTGATACTACAAAACATAAAGATAAGGTTCTCTTTGGACAAATTAAAATTGAATCTTCCAGGATAAAATCGAAGCTTAAGGATGCAGATCGCAATTGACAAAATAACTGGGTCACATCTTAGCCTACATATAATGAAAGCACATAGCAGTGATATAAATTACATGAACAGGAACCTATTCAGTTGTTTGATGGCATTAACAAAGAGAATAAGAATGCTGATAGCACACCTAACGGTAGCACTACACTAGCTCCCAGTCTCGTTCCTTTTGTTTATTTATTAGGGAGCATCTTGCTTTCTCTCTACCAAATACTAACTAATCTTGATGACCTTGGTCGAGTTTTGACATCATTTTCAATTCAATCATATCACCCTTTTGACCATATATCTTTGTCACACATAGTCGGCGACTGATATAGATAATCAGGAAATTACTCACAAACTTTTGACCTTATACTACATCAGAACAAAACTCTTTGAAAAATTATACCAAATGTTGTGATATTTGGTTGGGTACGGGTACTAGGACCGAGGTTACGATACTCGCCCTATCTAATAACCGGCAGAGTTCTTCTCTGCCGAGGTAACGAGGCACTGAGGCTTAATTAGCTAAGGAGCTGAGGGATCGCTCTCCAAGCTCCGACGAGACTCTTCCCAACGAACAAAGAAGCTCTAACCTTTAGCCAACAGAACTAACATTGTTTATTTCTTGTTTGATTGATAATGGAAATATATTATCCCTTTTTATAGGAGCGACTCAACTTGACTCATAAGAAATAATATATAAAGAAACTTATCTCCAACAATTCAATCTAAGAATAACTTGCCTAGCTAATAGATAATACAAAACACATAGTAGATAGATTTTTAAATAATAAATACTTCATAATACTTGTAGACATTACTGTTCATATGGTGTTACAGCATCATAATATTGTTCACACGTTGCTACAGTGCCTTTAGTCCATAACACCAAATGACTGTACAAGCTTACCTATATGAGTAGCTTGTAAAGTTGCAAGCCATTAATAACACAAAAGAAAAATAAAAGGAGCAGGAGGATATATTCCCTTCTTTTCACTTTTTCATATCTACCAACCGCATGTTGCAAGGTGCTTGGATGCAATGTCCACTCGACAATCGAGTAGACTATAGAAAGGCAGAGAGGATCCAATAAATATCAGCCTCAAGTTGCAAAGGAAAGTAATAGCCAGTTATAGACTAATAGTAACAAACGAATAAAAACAATGGGGAACAGGGGCAGAGCTGGCTACGGGTCAAGCATCAGGCCAACTTAGGTTCTACAGTCGTATTTTACTAGTTTTTTAAGGAATTTTACATGTGCTTTTGATCTTAGGCCTCAGGCCATCGTCACAGAGGCCCGGCGCGGCCCGGCGCTCAGCTCCACCCCAAATGGGGAACAATGAAAAATTTAGATTCCCCATTTTATCTGAAGATCAGAATAAAAATCTGATGTTTATCAGTTCCTATCTCTTTCTCACTGAAAGATGCCAAAATACTCAGAAAGTGACGGTGAAAACTAGTAACCAAGATGCAGCAATGAAATGTCAACTTCCATTTTTTTGATGACCATGCTGTTCTATGCTTTCCACTGATGAAACATACAAGGCTACAACGAATCATACGCCATACAACCGCGCCGACCCAATCCAAATCTAATCTGTTTATCATCTCCGGATCTAGGGCCTGGAGGAGTTCAGGATCAGAACGAATTCTTCATGACTGGTATATATGAATATATCATGTAAAATGCATGAGCAAAAATAAGAGATGCAAAGTGCAAACCTTATCACAAGGAACTCACCTTGTCACTAACACATTTAATAGAAACTATAGCAACATGGACCAAGAGAATCCATTGCAACATATTTCTAACGAGTTGAAAGCAAAAGAAAAGCATGTTAAACTAATATCCAACTACCTTAAGGGTTTGGACAATAGAGCTACCACAAAATGTTTAGAGTAGTTACTAGTTACTACATTCAGTGAGGTGAAATTGGCTTGCCATTACCTCCCTTTGTGTTCACATCTGTACTCTTCTCTGTCATCTGGACCCTCGATGCACACCAGACAGACTGCTACAATATTAACAGAGATAGAAGCACATAAGGGGGATAGGCATATTGCGTCCACCCAAAAGGCTAAAACATTTGACTTGCCAAAGTATTACGTGCAAGCTATATGCTTATCCATCTTCAGAAAATACTGAACTAACCCTCTCTTCCTTGCTTGCTTGCTTTAACTTCCTCGGACAAGAAAAAAGATGTTCTTTCTAGGTTCCAAGAGGTGGCATAGCAGCTCCAACAATAACCTGACGACACCAACTCAATGCATCATTTTATCATTGTAGCAAAGCAAGTACAATATACTCAATACAATATTGATAACAGATGACATTTGTAATCAGTTGATTATAGATCTACTTTTGACAGCTCTCACGACAAATTTCAACACCTAGGACCTCTCATCCCATTCCACAGGTTCCATGCCACAGGACTCAATTGCAACCATTCTTTAACGCCGCAGCACATGCCCAAACACAATGGATAGGGGCAGGCAACGAATATATACATAAGAAAATGTTGGTCTTGGATAAGACATGCTTCATGCAACTGTATCCGGCTTGCTAGCAGCTTGCCTCACGCAATTTCCTTCTCCAAAGTTGTAATCTTCAATTACTTCCTCACAGCCCCATCCTACTGGGAATTCTTATCATTCTTTGTTCTTCTCCGTCGAGCAGCCATTTCACAGTCCCAGAAATCCTATCTGTAAGTAAGACTGTAACAAGGTGACAATAAGCTTCTGCTTACAGGAATTGGAGTAGGAAATCTGAACCACCACTCAGAACCAATTCCAAGCTTCCAGCACCCCAACTCCCAGATCTGCATTATAAGCCACACTTTAGATACCAATCGTTCTTCTATGAAAAAAAATCAGAATCTTAGCAATATGACGCCAAGAATGCAGGAGGTAGCTGGTCTGATGGTTTAACGAACAAAGCTCCAATCCACACGCTCTAATACAGACATCAAAACAAGTCAAGTTTCGACTTCAAACAATGATCCCCGGAATTAGCTGGTGCACTGTGCACTGGTACGCACTGGTACTTCGTATCAGACAACAGGTTGGCGTCTGAACACAAATAAAGTGTCACCTGTTAGTGTTAGTTCGTCCACTGCTTTCAAGATGTGGGCTTCCTTCTTCCAGCATTATGTAGACAATGCCTGCCACGGTGCATCGGTGGCCTACTTCATGATCCCATAAGGACAATGTAGTAGCATGATACTATAACAGTGCAGCCACGGCATTCTACTTAGAAGACAGCCCACATGAGTAGCTTTGTCTGTGCTTAAGGCCCATCTAACCATGCATGTAACATAGTTCTTGCTGAGCAATAGAGTATCTAACAAAGAAGGCATCCGATCATAGAGATATTTCCTGGGTGGGTAAAAGTGCAGATCTCAGGGGCCACAATTTTAAGGAAAACAGCAAAGGCAGCAATTTCCTGTGCTGTAATCATGAACCAATGCGTAAAAAATATGCAAATGCAAACCAGCAATGTAGAGCTAATTAGCATCAAATCTATCCTGATTCCTGAACCCCGCATTACCCTGAATAGACCGGTCATAATGGATTTGGTGAGAGTAATTTTTCTTTATGTTTCTTTATTTTTCTCCGGTTATTCTTTTAGGTACATAGGATTCTGAAATATATATTTAGAAAAACAAAATTATCTTGACGGATGAGATTGACACTTCAGCTACTACATTACAAGCCTACCATAATGGTACCGGTGGTCCATCTCAAAGTTGTCACAACTAACCGTAGGGCCAGTGATTGGGACTAGTATCAGGTCAATGATAACAAATCCAATTCAGTACCTGAGGACCCATGAACGGGGATAACAGAGGACTGCACAGAAGCATGCTTTTGCCTTTTGAACTCTCAGTACTTTTCTTTTGATCAAATAGCTCGATAAATCGATGTAGAAGGCAGAATTTGTCACTTGGCAGGCATTTTATCCCATTCTTGGAGAAGATGTAACCATACACTCATCTTTGATTGGTGAGAAGGACCTAAAAAAGTTATTGCAATCTTATCATGGAAAATGTTGCGTAATCTTATCTGTCAAGAGGACTGCTGAGTGTTCAACAGAAACTTCGACATTGTTGCATTGTCGTGAGGGGAAAATGGCTGCAGATATTTGATGACTTACATGAAAGGGAATTGTGGGATAACGGCGTAACTTCAAAACTACTACCAATTCCAGACTTGACCGCCGTGAAACATGCAAAGTGTCAGAAAATGACAATATAATCAGTCAACTCTAGGTTTTAGGTTGAAAGGAATAAAAATACAGGAAAAAAAAAAGTAGAAGCTAATTTTGCAAATGTCAAAAATGCCTTTGATCAAACTCGATCTCCTCGCCAAGTATCTCATTCTCCTATACTGCACATCGTTCTCATCCCTCGGCTCACCCATCTACCCCTGAGGAGATGTACAATCGAGCAACCACAGATTTCCTAGATCACACATCACAAGCCAACAATGTTGCCTACCTCAAAAACACCGTGCTCCTCTTCATCGGTGAAATCACTTTAGAAACAGACAATGCGATCAAAGTTACTGAGAAATGTGTGTTCGGTTGGTTATGGCATCTATCCTAAATATAGGGCCACTGCAAATCGTCATCTCAAACTGCTACATCAAAGTCTTGACTCCACATGCTACCAGTTCAAACTTCAAACATACAGCTCAGTCCACAGACTGCAAATGCCATTATTTCGTCAGAAAGCAAGATATGAATAGGATAAGCAGCTTACTGCCTGAATCCTACAGTATATTATTTGTTGAGGCGAAAAGAAAGATATAGAAAGGCAGGTTCCAATTGGATGCGGCTAGTGTGGAAAAAAACTTGTTAGTGGGCTTGTTGGCTCAGATCAAAATTGTTTTAATTATACTTATTAATTAGTTAAACATTAAAATAAGTTATTTTTTTAATAAAATTAAATTTCGTTCTAGCTCCGTTGAACTTAACTCTTTGGCTCGATTCTAAAAATATTTTGAAATTATAAATAAATTGATATTAAATTAAACTGTAAATTTCAGAAAAAGAGCGAACAGTTGGCTCTCGATATCCACCCCATGCGGCAAGGCAGGCAGTGAATGCAAAGCTGAAAAAAAAATCCAGCAGAAAGCGAGACGTGGAGAGAGGGTTTTTTTGTGGGGGTCTCGCGCGGATCACCAGAAGCGGGAGGCGCTGGCCGGCGCGGCCCGTAGTCGACGTTGGGGAGGACGACCATGAGCAGCGACCGTCGCGGGCCTCGCGGCCGCCGACGCCGGTAGCGCAGGAGACCAGGAGTAGAGCGGCAGGGTGAAGTTGCGCGGTTGCAAGACGCTTTCGTTGTTCCTTCGATGACAGGTGTCGGTAGGGCAGGAAAAAATAGGATAGTGAGGACATGGCTTTAGGCGCCCGGAACGACGAGGCCCAATTTGTTGCCTTAACCACCAAGCCCATGGCGCTGTAGCGGTGGTGGTGCGACCGGCGGAGGCGGCAGCGCGACACGACACCACACGACGTCCACCGAACCGAGCGGATGGGTCAAAGAGGAAGCAGCTGGCGCCGATGCGCGCGATTCGATCGATGGGGTTGCTCAGCTCACGTGGGCTCCGGATGTACCTGTACTGTCGCGCACCAGATTACCACAGATTTGAGTAGTTTTCTTCTCTTGCCTGACTCTGCGTTAGAAAGAAACGTTCGTCAGCCGTGACTTGCCCCCTAGTCACGGGCTCACGGCGTGCCTCAACTTCCTCACCCTGGTCTGTGCCGTCCCCTTGGTCGCCACTAGCATCTCGTTCGTCTCCAAACAAGGTGAGGAGAATATTTAAACGGTTCTGTAGTTCGGAGAATAGATCAGACGCACTCAAAAGATTGTAAATTAGACTCCCTTCGTCGTCACCGGCATCTGGTTCGTCTCCAAATAAGGGTATCGGGTTCATCTCCAAACAAGGTGAGGAGAATATTTAGACGGTTCTGTAGCTCGGAGAATAGATATTTCGTAGCTCAGGGAATAGATAGACACACCAAAAAAAATTGTAAATTAGATTTATTCTATTTTATATTTATGTAGTACTATATTTCTAGTACGACTTGCTTCGAGATTCATGCAATTACGTAAAGAGGATGGAGGAAAGAAAAGAGGAGAACACACATTTGATTAAAAAATGAAAAAAGGTCTTCATTAAGATCGGAGCCTGGCAGTTTGATTGGAGCACACGCTGCACGACGACATGGT
Source organism: Hsuehochloa calcarea (assembly GCA_036346395.1). Lineage (NCBI taxonomy): Eukaryota > Viridiplantae > Streptophyta > Magnoliopsida > Poales > Poaceae > Hsuehochloa > Hsuehochloa calcarea. The sequence goes on along the minus strand of CM070603.1, from coordinate 25,480,071 downwards.
GTCTGAATCCAAGAAAACATAGGAGATGTCGCCACAACGGGTTGGCAAATAAGTTGATGCCAAATAAAAGGAGAGTTACATAGAGAGTTCAGTGGTAGACATACATAGTTATACATATAAATTAAGGTCAATTTCTTATTTGTCATTGAAAGTTAATAAATCCTTAAAATACCATTAGAAAATTACTTCCTCTTTTATTGTTATTGGATCTCAAATTCTATCCCCTTTTGCTACTTCCGTTAGTCTCGTTAAGTCCAACCACCATTAACTACTAAAAAAATTATCAAAATACCTTTCTAACCCTTCTTCCTCCTCTTCTTCCTCCGCACTCTTCTTCGTGCCGATGTACTCAACGATCTGCCCACTGGCGATGGCGCCCAGCGTTGTCCCAATGTTCGACAGCGACCCGAACACCAAGAATTGCAGCGCGAGAAGGGAGCCAAAGCAAAGCAAATCCAAACAATGTTAAGCTAAGCATGATAGGCGATGCACCATTCAGGAATGGTGAGATAACTAAGGAAGCGGACGGAACACGTCACCTCGGTGAGGGAGAGCCCAATGTCGGAGATGATGGAGTCCTGGGTGGGCGAGAAGTAGCCGTAGGTGAAGTCGAACTGGATGGGACCGAGGCGACGATGAGCGCAGAGCAGCACGCCCCAACGACCGCCCCATCCTTGTCATATTGCGCCGTCCGGTGTGGGTTGGATTTGCTTCCTCGCTCAGCTGCGTGGATGCTATTCCGTCTCTATCTCTTACCAAGTTTGATTGGGGAGGGAAAGACATGAGAGCGAATGGTACTAGTACTCTAATTTTCTAGTCGGTTTCTTTTGGCTTTTCTCTGGCCATTTTTCTTTGTAAGGAAATTTGATGGCACAATCAATTCGAGAAGGTAGTGCTTCGCCGGACTTGGGAACGAAGATCGACGACAGTGTGGTGTGGTTCAGGGAGATGGAGAGGGCGGAGCGTGGCGATGTGGCCTCGGCTTGGGCCGTATGGGAGAAGTAACGAGGCGGCAGAGCCGGAGCCCAGCAACCTATGAGTTGCCGCCACCACCGCCACAAGGAGGTGGTGTGGAAGCCAGCCTGGAAACCTCAATCACTCATGCCGGCAGGCCCCTGGTGCAATCTGCAATAGAGTGTAAAAAATATGGTGTTAAGTGATAAGAATTGCAAAGCCTCGTGTTTTGTGGAGTAAAATGTTGTGACATTTTGGTATGTAGACACTTACCTATACTTAGAGTAACAAGTTGATGATGCTTGCTTGAAGGTGCTCAAGTGCCACAAAGCTCACACAATGGATGCTATGAACTTGAATGCTCTCAACAACCTCACAAGAATGAACTAAATACTCAAGAGGTGAAAGAGAGTAGGCAAAGGTTCAAGTGTATTCAATGGGGTTCTAAGAAGATGTCCTTGTTGCAGGAGAGGGGGTATTTATAGCCCGCAACCACCAAAAGAGCCGTTGGGGACGAAATCCCCATTTTTAGCCTAAAGCATTACTATCGCCATTATGTGACTGGACCCAGCTTAATGACTATTTACTTTGCATTAAATACATATAAACTAGCCGATAATATTAGGCTCGGTAGTACCACCCTAACAAGGCATAGTCGTATCGCTCTTGGCTTAACATAAAGCCTCAGAAAACACACACTCTGGAATGAAACAACTGCCAACAAATATATGGTCAAACCGTTGTTCCGATCATACTAGGGTTTGGATGGCGGTAGTACCACTAGCAGGAAATCCAAAAATGCCCAAAAACGTGCACTCTGGAATATTGCAACCTGCAACAACGAAGTGGTCATACCACCGTGTGGTCATACCGGGAGGAAGATGGCGGTTATACCGCCCTTGAAAAACAACCAAGGGACAGAAAAATGCATGTTCTGGAAAAAGGCAAACAACATCTAGGAAGAGGTCATACCACATGAGAGGTCATATCACGGTTACAATGGCGGTCATACCAGCTTCAAATTTCTAGAACTCCAAGAGAGATGACGCAAGATCAAATGCTAGCATGCCACAAAGTTTGAGCAATATGGCACCATGATGCTATCAAGATACTAGTCAAGGACCTCTCTTAATAGTATGACACCTAATCTAGCAACCCAGTCTCAACCACCAAACACCGAGACCAGCAAAATCTATGAAAAGGTCCTTAGCCTTCTTTTACCTTTTCCTTGAGCTAGCGCCATTTATGTCCTTCTCACACATGCTTTCCATGCTCCTTTTCAAGTCTAGGACTAAACCTTTCATTTACTAGATAAACTTGTTAAGACCTTTAAGCATGGTTGTCATTAATTACTAAAACATTAAATTAGTGGCCTATATGCTTCAACCTCCCCCTTTTTGGTAGTTGATGACAACCTCAACAAATAATGAGAGAATAAATTGCTTTGAGTATACATCTATCATAAAACATTGTGTATGCTCTAGGATTTGATTTGATAGCATTTAACTCATTTGAGTTAAATGTTAGCACAAGACCTCAATATATAGATTAAATTCCCTCTAGAGATGTGCATAGGATAGAGAAGTGCATTTCATGCACTCTATTTGATTTAGAAAACTTTGGCGGAGTTTTCTCTATATTTTGGATCCATGGAAGCATGATATAACAATATATAACACAAATAAGTAAATATGCATGCAACTACTAAAGGATCCACAAAAGAACATATTTTGGACAAAAGTGATAAAAGATAAACTAAGATTACATAACCATCGCAAAGATCCAAGTTGTCCAAAATACATCCAATTCCAACCACATAACCAAAGGAGAGGTTCAATAAACTTACATAAAGGATATGTTCAATAAACCCTAGTGTTAGTATTGCCAGACATCCAAAAGAACTTTGATATTTATTGTGAAGCATCATGACATGGACTCGGATATGTACTGATGCACAAAGGAAAAGTAGTGGCTTACGCTTCCAGACAGCTAAACCACATGAGGAGAATTATCCGGCCCAAGACCTGGAGCTAGCATTGGTTGTTCATGCCTTAAAGATATGTCCACATTACCTCATCAGTAATCGTTGTGGGATATACACTGATCCCAAGAGTCTGAAGTATATCTTTACCCAGTCAGACCTGAACTTAAGGAAAAGAAGATGGTTATAGTTAATCAAGTATTACGACCTTGGTGTTCACTACCACCCCGATAAAGCCACCATAGTACTAGACGCCTTGAGCAGGAAAGCTTATTGAAACAAAGCTATGGTCAAGGAAGCGCACGAGTCTGCAGATGTACCAGAATCTGAAGGAAAGATACTACTGATCCTAAATAAAAGGAAGTAATCGAGTACGTGACCACATACAACATATGCCATAGAGTGAAGTCCGAGCACCAGAGACCTACAAGATTACTGCAGCCATTGAAGGTCCCATAATGGAAATGGGAAGAAGTTAGTATGGAATTCATCACCAGTTTGCAAAAGACATGGACATGATATCATTCCATATGGGTTATTGTGGATAGATTGACCAAAGTAGCTAATTTTATTCCGACCAAGACCACTGCCCAAAGACTACTCCAGGAGACTACTACACCTGGTACCCTTGCTCTCCCCGTTTCTACCTTCTTTCTTTCTAGTCTACCGAAATCTCGGGGGGTGAGATTCTTTTTAAAGGGGTAGGTTTTGTAATAGCCCAAATCTGGATCTGTTTTAAAAATACTCAAATTTCATGACCTCCAAAAACTTTGGTTGCATTTAAATTTTTCTAGAAGCCCTATCGGGAAATTCAATAAGTTCAATCAAATTTGTCGCCTCAAAATTTAACTTATAAAAATCTACAAGATAAATTGTCTGCTAAATCTCCACAGCATTTCAATTCAAATCCAAATCAATCCTGAAATTTCTAACCAAAAATCATATCTCTTTTCTATCCTTCTCTCCCCCTCCAACCGAATCCTAGTCGCGGCCTGCTTCCTTTCCTCTCCTTCCCCCTTCCCTCGCAGCCCAGCCAAGCCACACCCAGCCGCCGCACAGTAACCCAGCTTTGCACACTCCCTCTCAGGCCCACTCTCGCCTAAAAGTGGGCCGAACCCCACGCGTCAACCCCCGACCATTGTTCTTCTTCTTTCGCCCTCACCTCTCTCTCTCTCTCTCTCTCTCTGCTTCCTTCTTCGCTCGCCCCACTCATGCACCAACATGTGCAGCAGTAGCAACAGATGCAGGAAGCGCGGCTCCTCAAGCGCAACACTACCACAACCTTGTCATGTTGCCACGCCAGTTGTGCCCCTATACACCTCTCGTTCTCTCGCCAGTACATGCATGCGCCGCTTGGCACAAGGATGACGCGACGCCATCAACACCTCCTTGGCATGCCCTTGCTCCTTAAGCCTTGCCCCGTTCTCCAGCATCGTGACCTTGTCCTTTCACCACAAAAGCATGCATAGCATTGCCGCCTACGAGAACTCGCGCTCAAACTGTGTCGGGACCCAAATATTCAAATCTAGATCCTCTGTCTATACACACTAGTGCAGGATCACACTAGTACACACAGTGACAACATCGATAAAACATCATTCCATATGAAAATATAACTACAAAATAGGTGAATAACAATAATTACTAGAGTAACGATCTTAAGGTCAAAGATTACAATTAATGTCTCAGAAGGCGAGTAACTCAAATAAGCTGCAGCGGAAGGTAGAGAAATAACTTCAATGAACCCCATCCACATGCCCACAGGCAATTGACTGGGGTAGCACGACCTAGTTCTTCACGATACTTGAAGTAGACCTTGTTGACCGATGATGGATTGTTGTAGCCTTCTCAACTAAACAACATTATTTATAGCAAGAATGAGTACATAGAGTACTCAGCAAGTCGCACCACCGAATGCAATTATTGATAATGGCTTATTCCAAAGGATATGACATCTATGGTTCTTTTGTATAAAAGCAAGAGTTGCAGTCTAAAACGGATAGACAATAATAGTTTAGCTATTGTTTTTACAAAACTCACATAACCTAATCAGTTTCTTTCACATAGCAACATAAGTTTTCCTACACAATTGTCTCTTCCTAATTGTTTTTATGAAAATCTACCCCTCTTGTGAAATCCCTAGCATGTCTATGACCGAGCACGCGGCTATTCGAATAGATTGATTAACACTCTATAGAGGTTGTACACTTTACCGATAAGATACAATTAACTCATCATGTCTGCTATGGCTCACCATACGGAAGTATGCGATTGAGCAATCATAATAAAACTTTTCAGAAATTTTATCTTAACAATTGACTCTCCTGATGTGCATAGAGTCGACCCCAACCTCACTCACTGGTCCGATGCACACCGTTGGACCTGGAAGCGTGAACCGTCCATCGATGTGACTTTCAGAGTAGTCCACACCTTCACCCATCACTAACCTACTACCTGAGTAGTCAATGTCAAAACTCTATAACTTACTAAGTTAGGTCTGTCCCACTTCAGGCATGTGGTTGTATAGTTGTGGCTCAGTTTAATAGTGTACAAAGTTAAATCCTTAATTGACCAAGGTGAGACTGTCAAAATTCCAACTAACCACAATTCATATTTCCCAATCAAGTCCATTATACCACTAATCCTTTCCACTCGCCCCAGTGTAAATCTTTTTCCCACATTGTTGATTAAGTGTATCACATGCCATCAATGAGTAACAACATACAACACATAGTCTTTTCACAACATGTTCTATAACAATTTAGTCAAGTTTATATCTTGTAACTCAAAATGATATCAATAACTCGTTGCATGGCTAAGCAGACTATTCGTGACTAACGAACCCACGTTGGTGCTATGATATTAATAACTAATAATTAACCAATCTAGGGTGACAAAAGATCGTAATAATATAATGAACAAAGTGGATATAATCAAATGGGTGAATAGCTCATCCCAAAATATTTAAATAAATACTTAAAGTAAAATACAATAATTTGAATCAAGGTAATTTTGGAAAACTGGGCTCAACATGGTCAAAGGTACAACTTGCCTTGCTATAGCATTGATTTTTATTTTATCTTTTATCTTCAATCTTCTACTTCCTTGACCTTCAGCTCCTTCGGACTATTGTGGGACTTCAATGTCTAATGAGAGAGAAAACACAAAAACTAACAAAACTAAAAAAGACAAATAAAATTAACTCCAAATTGAAATTTAATGAAACATTAAGGTAGGGCTTGATTTTAGATGAATTTAGAAATTTGAATGTGTTCAATTGGAGTTCGTATGAGGAAGAACGAGCTCTCGGAAGTTTGATCAAAAGGAAAATGCTTGAAAAAATGAAAAGGGTAGAGAAAATGATAGGTGGGACCACGGATAAAAAAACAGAACTGGGCAAAATCCCGCTCGGAGGCCCTCATCCCGTTACCTGTCGGTTACCGACCGGTAACCGGAAATCCCAGGAAAAACTGAGTCGAATTTCATCTAAGTGAATTTGAATTTGGGATCTAACTATGGGGATATTGAATTTGAATCTGAATTTGAACTTTTCTCGCCGGGATTTTGGATCCTGGTACCAACTGGTAAAACCAGTAACCGCCAGCTACCGATCGTTACTGGCGGGATTTTGATCCCTAGGTGGGACCGATGGAATATTCCCAAGAATCTTTGTTTTTGGAAATTCAGAAAATAGCTGAGAGTATGACATGTGGGGACCCATTGAGATTTATGGATTTTCAAGAATTAAAAGAATTCCATAAAAGGTAAAAAGAGGCTAACATGTGGGCCACTATTTTATAGACCAGGTCCATGAACTCGGGTCTGCGGTGCATGGTGGATTGGGTTTACCAAAACAGTGCACTGACAAGGTGGAGTCCATGAGGCATAGACACGGTTCATGGTGGACTAGATCTATATGGATTTGGATCTGGGATTAAGCTAGGTGGATGCCACGTCGACGATGACGACGCGGCCTTGTCATAGAGAGGAGATGAGGTGGCAGGTGACATGGTGCGAGGTTGTAGCTGACAGGGCATGGTGGTGCACGGGGCTCGTCGGAGCTAGCTGTCGCGACGGCGCGGGTGGTAGGGAAAAACGGAAAGAGGGCGACGAGATGAATAAGATGACGTAGGTGTGGCGGCGAGGAAGGCGGCAATCGCCGACGGCGAGGGGAAAGGCGGCGGCAGCAGCGGCTGTCACAACAACAAGGTAGTTCCGGTGGGGTTCCGAGGATAGCGAGGGGAGCACGGCGTAGAACGCGGCGCGAGGATGAAGATAGTGGCGTCGATGAGCGGTGGAAGAAGCCACGTCCAACCAATGCTACTCTCGTGGGAGAGGAAAAGCATCTACATGATTTTGAGGGGATATAAGCATTAGTGAATCATTTTTACAAACCAACGAGAGTAATGGGAAGAAAAGGCACTAAGTAAGAAGAGAGGTGACGCAGCAGATGTACTTATTGTAACACCCTGGCTATTCGGAAGCCAAGATGTCACACAAAACTATCAAACTACTAAGAATAGCATTAAAGCTGGATTATACAGATTCAATCAACAATAATTTCTAAAGAATGACAATAAATGATCACCAGATTCATGGAAAAGAATGGATAAACAGATATAATACCACGAACAGTCAAGCAATACCAAAGTTGGATTATTACAAATCTAGAAATTTATTTAACAAGTTGGCTTGACTGAAAGGTAATAATAATTATTCGATTTGATAAAAGTGAAGTGCAAGCAGTCGAACTACCCCACCAAATCACCTTGTCTTCTCCTCAATTACCTAATTAAAACATACAAAGCAAGGGTGAGTCAAGACTAAAGCAAGTACATACAAGAATAATCAAACATAGAGTGGACAACACAATCCGGTTGAATTACGAACAAATCTTGGAACACATATATGATTGAATGGAATGAATACATGAATGGATAGAATGAAAGAATGCATTGAAGGAATGGACTAATCACAACTTATATGCAGGTATAGCGAGTGATACACCGTCGGTGTTCACTTAAGCCCGTACTTCACAAAGTACGGGGACCCAATCACCGTATGAAGAACGTTTCATCTTGGTGTCCAAGTTGCCACATTGGAATGGTGGTCAACACTACCCACATTGGAATGGTGGGTTTTCAAATGCCCATGCTTTGGAATTGATGGGTCTTTCAAATGCCCATACCGGAATTGATGGGACTTACTAAAAGAATCCACTCCGTGGTCATAATGAATTTTATGAATGAATATGATGATTTCTCATGGTATGAATGAATAACACACATTAGTGGAAAAGACACATGGCATTCAACAACACGAGGATGAAGATAGTATGTATCGACACAGCATAATATGGAAGAAGCCACATCCAACCAATGCTACTCAACGGGAGAGGAAAAGCATCTACATGATTTTGAGGGATAAACAAGGCATAAGCAATTTATCCCAACATCAAGTGAATCATTTTACAAACCAACGCCTCACCGAGTAATGGCAAGGCATGACATTGCTACGACACTAAGTAAGAAGAGAGGTGTAACTCCAAAAGACCTTAAACCAGTGCTCACTGAATTTTAACAAATCAGGCTACAAAACATTAGTTGGCGGATGTACTTATACTTTTCACAAACATTTGATAAGATTTGCACATAAATTTTCAAAACCACAAGTCCTCAAACTAACGACCATTTCTAACTAAAGGTTTATCCTACTAACAATTACCAATATGGAAAATATCTAACTTTCATACCAATGGAGATGATCTTTATCAGCTTTGAAATATAATTTAAAGGGCTACAATAACTTATTTGGGTGGAGGTTCTGGAAATGCCTCTAACTAAATCAAAACCTAGGATCAAGCCGACAATTTTTCAATTCCAAATCCTCATGTGTTTATCTATGGGTAGTCTCATGACAGGACAGAAAACGAACGCAGATTACCCAAAATCGACGTACAAGGCGGTGCACACACATTCAACAACATTCATATCACATTATACTTTTTCTAATACGAATCACCTTGGATATTAAATAAATAAGAGTAGCACATTGTATCCTACAACCAATATGGCTCTCATACCAAACGCTGTCGGGACCCAGAATTTTTCAATTCCAAATCCTCATGTGTTTATCGTGGTAGTCTCATGACCAGTGGCTAGCACACACATTCAACAACATTCATATCACATCTATATACGCTTAAATAAATAAGAGTAGCACATTGTATTAAACAGTCATACATAGGTCTACGCGACCAAGTTTTACACGAAGGGAGTCGACCGGCCAAATAGTTCACATATCATAAAGTTTGCAGTGGAAATAATGATAAATGAGGCACCAAAAACCAGCAAGTATGCCTCAACCCTCCCACGGGAAAATGACTTGGGTTAAGCCCTAGTAATCGATCGACGTCGTCATCGCCAAAACCGGCGATGTAAAAGTAACCAACCAAGGGATCATCTTCTTCTTGCTCTGATAGTGTTCAACAAGTAATTGTGAGTACAAAGTTATAATCGGTGAGACTTTTAAGCAAGGCTTATATAGTATGCAAACTGAGTCAAAGGTGGCTAGCCTATCTGGTTTAATTTGCACAAAGTGAATTTTTATTTGCAATAGAGAGTAATAGATTGCATTCGTAAGTTGTAAAAGCATTTGACATTGATAACCAAATAATAATAAACCATAAACAACATAAATAAGACAAGTGCCTTGTTGCCATAAAGTCAACACCGCGGTAAAATCCTTTTCGGAACAAGCTATGCATGGATTCTCTATCCATACGTTACCCAACCATTTTGCACAAACATAAAACTACTAAGGTGGAGGATTCACCAAGTCATCCATGACCGGGGACATGGCTATTCTAATAGATTTACACACTACAGAGGTGGTACAACTATACCCACACGATATGATCAACTTAACTGTCGGCCAAGACGCTCAATAAGAGTGCGACAAAGATGATCATAACAAGGACTTTACAATACTTCACTCTAACATAAAATTGCCCTGTGATCTTACTCCTCAACATATGGACATCAGTTACCATCATCAAGAGGGCTAATAGTTGTGTTTGTAACACTTGTATGGACATGGACATCTTGTACCATCATCTAATGCAAGTGTCCTACAGACATGGACATCATGTTCCACTGTCTGCATGGCATTGCGATTACAATGCTAGGACTCAGTAGATTATTCATCCAGGCCTTCCCCATAAAAGGCACATGTGGTTGGAATGGATATCCTTGGCAACCCAAGCGAGACAACCACAAACCAAAATCTTGTGCACCTCCACCGGTCTCAACATCTACTCTCCCAAGTTTAAAACAAGTTTTAGTTTTCATGTGATATCCAAAATAGCATAGGTACCTCCTCTGATCCTGTATACACGTGGTTCCCATATTTGATCATTTTATCAAATTTCTCCAACCTATCAAAACTATTATTGATATGCTTGTCTAGGCATCAACTATTGTGCTTCATCTTCAAATTCCACAATATACGGATAGTGGATAGCAATAATAGGGTGACAATAGTAAGGATATCAATGAATCAAGGTAGGGTCAATGAAACAACTGGGTATAACTACCAACCGTACCAACATAGCAATTTTTACCGAAATTACACACATGCACAATAGTTTTGAACACAATATACATAATAGTGAAAATACAGGATCAACATGGTCGAAGGGGGTACTTTCCTTGCTTCTTGAACTCTGGGTCTTGCTCTAGATCGAATTCGGATATTTCCGCAACGTCCGTATCTAATCGGTAAAAGCCAAGTAACACAAATAAGAGCCAAATAAATTCAAACATTTAGAAAATTCAAATGTGTTTGCATATTATGAAAGCATGTGATTTTTTAATAAAATTAGAAACAAGTTTGACTTAATTTGGAGTTCAATTGCAAAAGTTATTAGCATTTGAAGTTAGCTCGACAAGGAAAATACAGAAAAGAAGAGAAAATATTGTGCATGATTTACTTTTAAATTTCCATTTTTATTTTTGAAGGAAAATATGGATTTATATGTCATTAGGTTGAAAGGTGGGATCGGGTGCACGGTGAACCGAGTTCATGGGCTCATCTATAGTCCAGGGGTCCCACATGTCAGTGACTCATATTTTACAACCACTTTAAATTAAAATCTAATTAATTATTATACCGGTCCCACACATCAGTAATGTTATTAACGTTAACTTAGTCCATAGTTGGGGTCCATCTGCCGAGAGAGGAGACAGGGGAGGTGACGATGGCAATGGTCGAGCTCATCGGCGGCGGAGCGGCAACGACACAGGCCTGGGAAGCAGCAAAATGTAACGATGGCACTATGGTGAAGCTAAGGGTGGTAACGACGACATTTGGTGAACATTAGAGTGCTGGCGATGATGTTGGCAAGCGGTGGAGTGGCTCAGGCTGCGACAACTTTTGCGAAAGGAGCGGTTTGAAGACGGTCGGAGAAGATGAGCAATGACGAATAGGGATGATGGCGATAGCTTCACAGTGGAAACATGCTACAGAGAGGAAGAAGCTACAAGAAGATGCACGTTAGCTTCCATGTAAGCGGAAGATGGTCAAAACGGAAGGAATCGACCCGAGATTGCGGAAATCGATGGAAATGGCGACGGTGACCGGAAACAGAGAAGACACGCGGTCTCGACGACTCACTGCAAAACAAGGACATTGAGTGAGGGTCTGCACAAGTAGGAGATGGAACACGATGTGACGCAGATGGATTGAAACCAAACTCGCGGAAAAGGAGAGAACACGATGGGCTTAGAACGTCGTGCGCGTCGGAGAGAAAGAGCATGATGATGATGCGGCTCCTCTCAGTTCCAACTACAAGAACAAGCACGAGAAAGAGATGAGCTAAGATCTAGAAGTAAAAGTACGCGTGTGTCGGGCAAGGAAGCTCGCCATAGTGGCAATGGCGCGGTGGCATGCTCTCCGGCACTGAGGAAGACATCATCATTCCTAGCATTCCAAGAACTCAAGCTCCGACTCTTGGAGGGGATGTTGGAAATGGCGATCTAGATGAGACAATGTGCATAGCTTGGCTAAAATTGGAAGGAGAAGAATAGAAGAGAGCATGATTTTCTCACGGGCGCAGTGTGGCAGAATGAACAGAGCGGCACGAACTCTCTCTCATCCATGCGTGACAAGCGAAGGTGTCGTAGTAGAAAAAACTAGACAGTGGGTACTCAGTACCCTTTTTATCTTGAGAGAGGACCGAAGGGAGGGGAGCCAAAACTTGATTATGTACGTGTATTGCTTTTGGTATAAATGAGAGCCTCCCTCCCTCACATGCCCATGGGGCTCTATATATAGGAGGGCAAGAAGGGACAATTACCGTCTTGCCCTTACAATATGGAGAGAGAGAGGGTAATTGGGTACAATGTTGAGAGAAAGTGGGGGTACTCGGGTACACTCGTCCTTCCTTAAACTATATGAATCAGGTTTACATAGGGGCAGTATCCCTGACGGTACCATGGTACTCCTGACAACCTGAGGGTGTGGGGCACCCCCCGGTGTCCTGTTACGACAACTCCCTCATCTGCTTGGTTCGAGATTGCGAGGACAGGTCTCGTGATCACGGGGGGCGAGCGGACGCCCTTTCGTTTCCACCGGCCCCTCGGGAGTCGGGATACCCCGGAAGGGAACGGCACAGGCCCTAGAAGCGACCGGCTCGTCATGGCCGGACTCCGCAAGGGTGAAGTTGACGCGGAAGAAGTCGACGCGGGGCCGCCCCGCCGAGGCATGGCCTTCGAGGTGGGCGGCGAGCTGCGGTGGAACCTGCGATGGCGAAGTTAACGCGGAGGACGTCGACGCGGGGCCGCCCCACAGAGGCATGGCCTTCAAGGCGGGCAGTGAGCTGCGGTGGAACCTGCGAGGGGCGAAGTCGACGCGGAGGACGTTGACGCGGGGTCGCCCCGCCGAGGCATGGCCTTCGAAGTCGGGCGGCGAAGTTGCGGTGGAACCTATGGGGTCGAAGTCGACGCGAGGACGCCGACGCGGCACGCCTACCGAGGCATGGCCTTCGAGGCGGCGGCGAGCTGCGTCGGAACCTGCGAGGGCGAAGTCGACGCGGAGGACGACGCGGGCCGCCTACCGAGGCATGGTCTTCGAAGTCGGGGCGGCGAAGCCGCGGCGGAACCTCGCGGGGCGCAATGACGCAGAAGAATCGACGTGGCGCCGCCCGCCAAGGCATGGCCTTCGAGGTGGGCGGCGAGTCGCGGCGAACTCGCGAGGGCGGTCGACGCAGGCCGCCCGCCGAGGCATAGCCTTCGAAGTCGGGCGGCGAAGCAGCGGCGGAACTGCGAGGCGAAGTCGCGCGGGCCGCCCCACCGAGGCATGGCCTTCGAGGCGGGCGGAGAGCTACGGAGGAACCAGTGAGGGCGAAGTCGACGCGGAGGACGTTGACGCGGGGCCGCCCCACCGAGGCATGGCCTTCGAGTCGGGCGGCGAGCCGAGGCGGAACCTGCGGGGGCGAAGTCAACTCGAAAGAAATCAACGCGGGCGCCGCCCCACCGAGGCATGGCCTTCGAGGTGGGCGACGAGCTGCGACGGAACCTGTGAGGGCGAAGTCGACGCGAGGACGTTGACGCCCCGAGGCATGGCCTTCGAGGCGGGCGGCGAGCTACGGTGGAACTCGCTAGGGCGAAGTCGACGCGGAGGATGTCGACGAGGGCCGCCGCCGAGGCATGGCCTTCGAAGTCGGCGCGCGAGCTCGCAGCGGAACCTGCGGGGCGAAGTCGACACGGAAGAAATCGGCGCGGGCGCCGCCCCGCCGAGGCATGGCCTTCGAGGCAGGCGGCAAGTCGCGCGGAATCGATCGCGGGCCGCCCTCACGGTGTTGTTCTTCTTTGGAGGCTCGTACCGCCCCTTGCGACCACTTCAAGTGTGCCTGCGACTTGGAGGGGTGTGAAGGGGTTTGCCTTTTGTGAGTGGTGCGCTGTGCTGCTTGCTTGTCTTGTTAGGTGTTATGTGCAGTCTGCAGGATGTGCTATCGTAGTGCTTGGATTTTTATTGCGATTTTTATGAACTTGCTGCCTTTTGAGCGCCGTCCCCCGAGCCCATCTGTTTCTTATGCAAGGAGGCGGCGAAGCTTGCGCCATCCCCCATGTTTTTTAAATTGGGCTCCGGGGGCGCCCATCTGTTTTTTTATGCGAGGAGGAGGCGAAGCCTGAGCTGTCCCCCATGTTTTTTAAATTGGGCTCCGGGGGAGCCCATCTATTTTTTATGCGAGGAGGAGGCGAAGCCTGCGCCATCCCCCATATTTTTTAAATTGGGCTCCGGGGGAGCCCATCTGTTTTTTATACGAGGAGGAGGCGAAGCTTGCGCCGTTCCCCATACTTTTTAAATTGGGCTCCGGGGGAGCCCATCTGTTTTTTATGCGAGGAAGACTTTGCCGGGGCAAGACCTTCGCGGCGGGGGACTCCCTAATCACCGGGGCGGGACCACCAGAACGACCGGGGTGCAAGATGTCTCTCCGTCGGGGCAAGGCCCTCGCTGCGGGAGACTCCCTAGTCACCGGGGCAGGACTACCGGAACGACCGGGGTGCAAGATGTATCTTCGCTGGGGCAAGGCCCTCGCGGCGGGAGACTCCCTAGTCACCAGGGCGAGACCACCGGAACGACCGGGGTGCAAGATGTCTCTCCGCCGGGGCAAGGCCCTCGCGGCGGGAGACTCCCTAGTCACCGAGGCGGGACCACCAAAACGACCGGAGTGCAAGATGTCTCTCCGCCGGGGCAAGGCCCTCGCGGCGGGAGACTCTCTAGTCACCAGGGCGGGACCACCGGAACGACCGGGGTGCAAGATGTCACTCCGCCGGGGCAAGGCCCTCGCGGTGGGAGACTCCCTAGTCACCGGGGCGGGACCACCAAAACGACCGGGGTGCAAGATGTCTCTCCGTCGGGGCAAGGCCCTCGCCGCAGGAGACTCCCTAGTGTATGTTACCACTATGGTGGGCTTATGCACTGCACACTCCGGAGAGTGAGGCAGCGTGCGCCGGGGCTCGGAGCCACGCTCGGCGTCTTTGTTGCCACTGTGGTGGGCTTATATACTGTGCACTCCGGAGAGTGAGGCAGCGTGCCCCGGGGCTCGGAGCCACGCTCGGCGTCTTTGTTGCCACTGTGGTGGGCTTATACACTGTACACTCCGGAGAGTGAGGCGTCTTGGCGGCGCCGGAGCCACGCTCGGCGTCTTTGTTGCCACTGTGGTGGGCTTATACACTGTACACTCCGGAGAGTGAGGCAGCGTGCGCTGGGTCTCGGAGCCACGCTCGGCGTCTTTGTTGCCACTGTGGTGGGCTTATACACTGTATACTCCGGAGAGTGAGGCAGTGTGCGCCGGGGCTCGGAGCCACGCTCGGCGTCTTTGTTGCCACTGTGGCAGTTGTCTTTATTCATATTCTATCATGCATAGGACTAGTTGTTCGGGTCCTTTGTGTGAACAAGATGTAACGAATAATTTAGCTTACGCTTGGGGGTAGAAGTGATATCCTTACTCATATACCACTGCTTTGACAGGCAGTGGCCGCTAGCACACTCAGGCTATATATCCACTCTTGCCACACCAGGATCAGGGTACCTTTTGCTACGGAAAACTAAAAGCTCAAACTGAAAGCAACTAGCGTACGCTAACCGCGAGTTTAAATAACTATAAAAACTGCATAGCCAAACTCGATGCCTTATTGCTAGCATCCCATACCCACTAGGGATGCAGCAATTGGCAATATTTGAGTCAAATAGGATCAAGTAGTTTGTGAGTGGTAGAGTTGAATACCTTAACTGATCGCTTAGTGAATTTATCGCATCTCCGCAGTCGAAGGGGCAGGCTTCCGAGGGGTCGGCTGACGGTGGACGACAGTCGAAGGGTCTGCGGAAAAAAAGCCGAAGGCGAGCGAAGGGCGCTCGAGGCGGCTCCTGAGACAGCAGTGGAGGCCGAAGGGGGCGCGGGGCTCCCGCGCGTCTCCCGGGTCTCCCGCGGGCGTTGAGGCGAAGTCCCGGCGAAGCCGAAGGGTGAGACACACCGGGGCGGCAGCTCCGGCGGGCGCAGCGACGGTGGCGATGGGGCGAAGGGTCGAGGTCCCCGGCGCCGGCAGCCCGAAGGGGCGCAGGCGGCGATGAGGCCGAAGAAGTCGAGGTCCCCGGCGCGCGGCTCCGACGGGTGCGGCGACGACGGTTCTCGAGGCAATGATCGCCTCCGCGGCGATGGCAACACCCGGCAAAGCAGCGGCTCTGACGGAGGGTGGGTAGGCGAGTTCTCCGAGGTGGCAATGGGGCCGAAGGGGCTGTGGGGCTCCCGGGCGCCGGCGATGAGGCCGAAGGGGGCGAAGGCATCCGGAGGGGGTCGAGGTCCTCGGCGATGGCGGCTCCGACGGGTGCGGGCGACGGTAGCTCCCGAGGCAATGACTGCTCCCGCGACGATGGCGGCACCCGAAGCAGCAGCGGCTCCGACGGAGGGCGGGTAGGCGAGTTCTCCAAGGCGGCGATGGGGCCGAAGGGGGCGCTGTGGGGCTCCCGGGCACCGCGATGAGGCCGAAGGGGCCAAGGCATCCGGCGGGGGTCGAGGTGCCCGGCGAGAAAGTCAAAGGGTCGGCCAAAAAAAGCCGAAGGCTGGCGAAGGGCGCTCGAGGCGACTCTGAGACAAAGAAGGACGCCGGGGCGCGGGGCTCCGTGACGTCTCCGGGTCTCCATGGCGTTGAGGCGAGGGCGGTACGCGAGTTCTCCGAGGCGGCGATGGGGCCGAAGGGGTCTTGTGGGGCTCCGGCGCCGCGATGAGGCGAAGGGGCGAAGGCATCCGAAGGGGTCAAGGTCACCCAAGAAGTGGCGGCTCCGACGGGGTGCGGGCGACAGTGGCTCTCGAGGCAATGACTCCTCCCACGGCGATGGCAGCACCCGAAGCAGCAGCGGCTCCGACGGAGGGCGGGTAGGCGAGTTCTCCGAGGCGGCGATGGGGCCGAAGGGGGCACTGTGGGGCTCCCGGGCGCCGGCGATGAGGCCGAAGGGGGCTGAAGGCATCCGAAGGGGGTCGAGGTCCCCCGAAGCAGACAGTCGAAGGGTTGGCGGAAAAAAGCCGGAGGCGGTCGAAGGGCGCTCGAGTCGACTCCCGAGACAGCAGTGGAGGCCGAAGGGGGCGCGGGGCTCCCGCGCGTCTCCCGGGTCTCCCGCGGGCGTTGAGGCGAGTCCCCCGGGTGGAAGCCGAAGGGGTGAGGACGCACCCGAAGCAGCGGCAGCTCCGAAGGGCGCAGGCGACGGTGGCGATGGGGCCGAAGGCTTCGGGTGTTGATGCCGAAGGTGATCTTGACCTTCGGGTTATGGCCGAAGGGAGTCTGAGGGTCATCTAGGCCTTCGGCTATGGAACTGCTTTCCCTCGGAGGGCTTCGGTAGAAGAGAAGACCGAAGGGGGCTCTCGAGGGGGGATGTGCTGGTGAAGGAGGCTTCGGTTGGGTGATGAGCGAAGGGTGTTTTGACTCTTTTTGTGTAGCTTTTTGTTCGATCCGCACGGACGGCGCCAACTGCCGTAGTAGAAAAAACTAGACAGTGGGTACTCAATACCCTTTTTATCTTGAGAAAGGACCGAAGGGAGAGGAGCCAAAACTTGATTATGTACGTGTATTGCTTTTGGTATAAATGAGAGCCTCCCTCCCTCACATGCCCATGGGGCTCTATATATAGGAGGGCAAGAAGGGACAATTACCATCTTGCCCTTACAATATGGGGGGAGAGAGAGGGTAATTGGGTACAATGTTGAGAGAAAGTGGGGTTACTCGGGTACACTTGTCCTTCCTTAAACTATATGAATCGGGTTTACATAGGGGCAGTATCCTTGACGGTACCATGGTACTCCTGACGACCTGAGTGTGTGGGGCACCCCCCGGTGTCCTGTTACGACAGAAGGCGACAAAAGGGAGTAATGAGGCTGCTGCGATGACGGGACAGGGTGAGGCGGAACCGTGGGTACATGCGTGAGCTTGCCACGGTGTCCACGCGGTCGGGCGGGAGGTGGAAGACGGCTCCTGCGGCTGGACCCAAGGGTGCACCAATCGGCGATGCGGCGAGTCGAGAGCAACACACGAAGTGCATCTCCACGTTGGCGTGCACGGCCACACAGGCGAAGGGATCGGTGTGAGGTGGAAGACAACTCCCAATAGGAGGGGACTTGGTCCTCCGGTCAGCTATAGCGAAGGAAGGCAACAAAGAGAACGCGTATTTGGCGGAAAGACGCTTTTGCGCAAAGGAAACAGAAAGTGGAAAGAAAGGAGGGGGCTTCGGCTAGGGACGATGCACGGGGTGTTGTTGGGTCAAAAGCAAAGATGGGCTGGGACGAGGTTACCGTTACGACCCACAAAGAATTATCTAATTTTTATTCATTTACTAAATGATTTTATTTAGGAAACAGGTTTCAAATTTTAAAACTAGTAAACCAACTCCAAAAATTATGACTTTTGTTGGAGAGACCTTTGATACCAACTAGTACATAAAAAAATTATTTCCAGTTTTTTAGCAACTTTCAATTTGTCCCAAAAATTCATTTGTTGTTGTTTTTAATAGAGAAAGGTTTTAATAAATAGCCAAAAAATGCAGGGAAAATCTCAAAATGCATAACTTAATATTTTAAACATAAACAACAAAGAATTTAGATATTTGGGCTATTACATATTGGGAAAATTACTATTTTTTATATTTTACTTGGAGATTCATATACATATGAAATCTCATATTATCCCTTTTTTATTCCTAATTTGCATATTTTTTGGATTGATCTTGATGTGGTGTTTTCCATTTTTGGGATGGAATTCATATATAAATTCAAATGCTATTTTTCATCTATTTTGTTTATTATTTATGGATTTTACTTTCCGATTCATATGGAAATGAAATTGCTGATTTATTTTTCTTTCTAAATTTCTATTAATTTGGATTATGCTTGACATGGATTTTTTTATTTAAATCTAAACCGCTATAAGTTGGGTCCGCTAGATAGATGCTGGATCTTTTCCATTTTTTGGTTAGCGTGGAAATTTCCTTGAAGTTTACAATTAGTATAGGCATGGATTTTATTAGGAATTTTTAATATTTTTTGAAGTTTGGTTTGGCATTCGCATATGAATAACATATCTAATCATATTTTAATTTTTACTCCAAATTTCCATATTTTTGGGTCATACTAGGTGTGGACTATTCAGTTTTAGGCTGAAATTCACATTAAAAAAAATTCTATTTTCATTTAGTTATTGTTCTAAATGTTAGCTTTTTAGGGATTTTACTTTGGAATTTGTATGGAAATCAAATTGCTAATTTTATTTTATTTTTGTTCAGAAGTTTTGTTAATTTGGATTGTACTTGACACGAATTGTTTCTTTTAATTTGCTAGTTTTCATTTAATTATTATTGCAAATTCTATTTGTTTATGGGTGTTACTTTGGAATTAGTATGGAAATTAAATTGCTAGTTTTTATTTATTTTTATTTTGAATTTAAGTTAGTTTGGATTGTACTTGATATGGACCATTGTTTTAGTTTGCTAATTTTAATTTATTTATTATTCCAAATTTTAGTTATTTATGGATATTACTTTGGAAGTCGTATGGAAATCAAATTACTATTTTTATTTTTTTGTTCGAATTTCAGTGAATTTGGATTGTACTTGACATGGACTATTTTTTTTAAATCTGAACTATTGTAACTCGGGTCCGCTAGATAGATTGCTAGATCTTTCTGGATAATGTTGGAGCTTCGTCGGAATGCCTGCATGGACTCTTTTCTTTTTGTTGATCTGAACCGTTATAACTCGGGATAGCCAGATAGATGGCTAGATTTTTCTGGTTAACGTGTGAGCTTCTTCAAAATTCCTACTTAGCACCAGGTAGATGACTATATCTTTTCTGTTAATTTGGGAGCTTCCTTAAAGTGCCTACATTGATTCTTTTTTTAATTGAACTGTCGTTACTCGGTTCCGCTAGATAGATGACTAGATCTTTCTCTAGTTAATTAGGGAGCTTCTTGGGAGCGCCTAATTAGCATAGGCATAGATAGATAGATAGATAGATAGATAGATAGATGACATCCATCACAACTTATTTCCCTCATCCCAATTACATTTGCGGTTGATGAATTCATTTGGTGGTTAGGCTTGAAGTAGTTGTACTCACTTTCTTGCTGAAGTCGTTCCTGTGAAGCATGGTAGGAAGGCATAAATAAAAATTGGGGTCAGCAGAAATCTAAACACACGTTAGAACAACGTTTATTTGAGGGCACCCTGACATTTGTGCACTTTTGGAGGTACCAAGTGCCGTCCCTTTTTACTGGCTACTAGTCCTAGATGGTTTTCCAAGAGGTTGAAAATTGTCTGGGAAAGTAGCTAATGGTATTAGGATGCAGCAAGGGATCACTCTCGACTCTGGTTCATGCTTGATGAACCTAACCAGCTTAGTTGCGACGAAGGATGGTATTGTCTAGTATGTGACGAAGGATGATGGTGAAACCGTTCAACTTCTAGGAATCGGTAAATTTCCAAACGGCGCTTTAAAGTGTGGCCTAACTCTGGCTGAAGAAGTATCACAGCTGCACTACTCCGTCAGCGCACGAATGAACAAAGACATGCTTCTTCTACTGACAAAAAAGGTAAAAAAAAAGAAAAGAAAAGAAAAGAAAGAGAATTGCTAATTCATTGAATCAAAAGCTGTGCTTCTTAAGGTGCAACAGCTACCAACTCTATGACCCTTTTGCAAAAACGAGAGTGAACCTGAGCTTTCAGAAAAGAAAAGGTGAAAGTGAAATTACATGTCCAATACTCCAATGCAATGTAGTTTCAGTCTAGTTTCTTAATCGCCTACGAAACCAATTACATGGAATTGAAATGCATCCGATGCCAGAACAACAGAGTGGATGCGTGTGCGTGTTGCCACAAGCCCGTACACTTAGGTTTCTGGTTTCTTAAAGCTGCACACGTGCCTGGTTTACGAAACGCACACGTGCCACATCACTGGGACAGAAGCATCAACCCAACTAGTTCCAAAATGGCCCAGTAATTATAGCGTGAAACCTCATAAGATTAAAAACTCCAATGAAGACATCAACTATTAGTCTATTACAGTACAATTACCAGGTTAGGCAAACAAAACAAAAAAAGCATCAGATGAAATTGGCTACTCGATCGTCACATGGACTGCCACATCCAAATCATATTGATAATAGATCAAACATTGGACAGATATACACGACATGAGGAAAAGAAGAAAGTCGTGCTGATTAATAAAAATTAAGCTTAGTCTAAAAAAACAGAAAGGCATTATAGTTCTCAAATGACAAGCATATTGATATTTTTTTCACACATAGGCGTTGTCGCGTTGGTACCCACATTTCACAGGAATAGTATTTTTGAGAGGCGGACAGGCAGTATCACATACAAGACGGACATAATCCTCCACCTTATCCGATGCAATTAGTATTATCCCGAGGGGTGTAAAACACCCTCAACCTTCTCACGTAACTGAAGCATCTTCAGTCAGCACACTTGACATCTGAAAGATATACCCGAGACTGTATGACACTAGTTCCAATCAAGAAACCAGGCATCACCATCAGGCCAACTTTAGGCCTCTCTTCACTGTCATCTAAGACGATGTTCTTGACAACACTTTCCATGTGAATCTCCGAGAACCCGCTACCCTTTTTTACTTGAAAGACCCTGACTTTTGGATCGAACGAGTACGCCAGCCTGTGCAACAACCATATGGACTTTGCTAACTTGAGAAATGCCTGATAGAAAGGTGTCCTTGGATGGCCACCACTCATGACATAGTTCCTCTGATCCATGTTACCGAAGAAAGAACCTTCCATTTTTGGGTGCACAAGTAATAGGTATTTGCCTCTGCAGAACTTTCCAAAAATAGAATCAGGATTTTGGCTCAGGACATCCAAAGGATCCATGGCTCGTACTGCAAGGAACTGATGGAAGAAAGCCTCATTGGAAACAGTAACATTAGAAGCCTTGACGGAAAAGCTCTCTTCTTGGAACCCACTGAACATTCTTTGGCAAATATACGACTCGAACGCATACTTCTTGTGAGCCCTCCTTGTGTAAACAACATCAGGTTCGATTGCGTTAGCAGCGGCATCAAGATCCCATCCTGCAGCTTTCATCATGTTGATCAAGGGCTTTGAAAAGTCATGTATCGATTGGTATGCATTATCAACAGCAGATATATATAAACTTGGTGTCAACTCAATGGAAAAGTAGTTCTCTTCTTCATCAGATTCCTCAGATTCCTTGTTAAGTAAGCCCCTTTGTTTCAGTTTCTTCTCCAGCTTTGATTTCCGATGTTTAGCCTCATCGATTTGCTGCTGTAAATGGGTAATCTCAGTATCTCTGTTCTGGATCTGGGACTGGAACTTTTTTACCATGACCTCATATGTCTTTAACAAGTTCTGCTGCTCTTGTATTTCAGAAAGCAAGCGTGAATCTTGGGGTGATGCTGCTACAGGCTTAGGATTTTTCTCTCTGTAAGTATGCTTGAGTTCTGAAAGCTTCGTGAGCTCCTCTATGACAAGCTTATCAGCAACTTGGATCTTGTCTGGCTCATATGGGGTGTGGGCTTCCTGCAGCTGAATGTATGCAGCCTTTAAAGATGATATGTTGTTGAATATTCTTCCGATCATGGTGTCCATCGAGTCCATGTTCTGATTCATATTTTCATCAATTGGTTGAGGATAAACTTTCTGGTTATTGTTATCATAATTTTGCGACTCCTTAGAGCCTGGCCGGATCATTACTTCTTGCCGTCAGGATCAACCAAGTTAGTAGTCTTCAAGCAACCAACCAATTGACATCCACCTGCAAAGCAATTCAGAATATGACAATTACTGAGTTCAGGACATAATTTTACAACAGTGGATACAAATTGCATAGAACACAGTTGTAATCAGGCCAGAATAGGAATGGTTCAAAAGCAGCTTCATTTGAAAGTACGTCGCATGCTAGCATATGGAAAAAAAGATTCAAACAACGTAGACTTCGGCAAGCTTTTGGTTTCTGAGGATAACCACGTCACATATTTTCAACATTCAATGACAGATTTTCCATAACATGACCTCGACCCCAACCCAAAAGAGAACAAGATAAGAAAATTATCGAGTTGGATAGCTAACAGCAATCCAATGATCAGTCAGACTCCTCGAGATGAACCGCATTTTACTCACTAGGGCCATATCTTATAAAGATAGCCACCTTTCCAAAGCCAAGAGAAAATTCATTTCAAGTC
This sequence comes from Hsuehochloa calcarea, assembly GCA_036346395.1. Lineage (NCBI taxonomy): Eukaryota > Viridiplantae > Streptophyta > Magnoliopsida > Poales > Poaceae > Hsuehochloa > Hsuehochloa calcarea. The sequence goes on along the minus strand of CM070603.1, from coordinate 25,456,864 downwards.
ATATGGTCTGTGGAACTACAAGTACAAGAACCTCCAATGCAAGTAGCCTATAGGGGAGAAACCAATGGCAACATAAGACGCCAATCATAATCTGACCATACCTATCATTTCCCTCCCTCTTTACAGGTCGCTGACCCAGATTAGCAAGCTTCACCATCACATATCCAACATGGATGGTGTTGGTAGCCTTATAAGCAAAAACCATGTGAACCCTAATCACACCTTCCTTTCCTCCCAAGTCTTTGTATATAGCATGATAATTCGCAGGCCTAATCTTAACAATCTTAAGATAAATGTATATAAGTGTTTTATTCTAAATTATTCTTGTAATGTTTCTCCATTTAACAGCCGTCTACTGCAAACTTCAAGCAATAAACATCTTCTGGAGTAAAGAAACACACATCACAAAAGAAAGAACTCCTATGACATGTTATTTCAACGAAAGAAGCATCACTGTTACTATCTGGGTCTTAGAAATCCCCAGCAAGACAAAAAAAAACTCCTTTCTTCACAACACGCGCCCGATTCTTGAATCTGGAAGCGCAGATACAATATGTTATGGTCGTGGTCTAACTGCAAGAAGGAAAGTTTGGTAGTAGCAGCAATCCCACAAATTAAGGAGAATAAATTTATTATCTTTGGTAGTAGCAGCAATCCGACAAATTAAGGAGAATAAATTGATTAGTTATCATATTTGGTTATAGCTTTCCTTATGTAGTTTGGGATAATATCTTTATTAGTTGGAAGGTTTAGACTTCAGATTTAATTGTTCTGTGGCCAGCTCTATATAAGCACAACATTGTCATCTCTTATCGGCAAGAAAGAAATAATAATTCATTCTCATCTATAGTCTCGTACATCCCCTCCAAGCCGTCCGTCATCCGGCCATCCTCTCGACGGTGTTTACCGACTATGAAAGCAAGCCCATAACAACTTGGTATCAGAGATTGCTGCTACTACCAAACCTTCCTTCTTGCAGTTGGCCCACGACCAAAACATATGGTATCTGCACTTCCGGATTCAAGAATCGTGTGTGTGTGTGTGTGTGTTGTGAAGACCGAGGCGTAGGTGTGGTGAGACTATGATTGGCGTCTTATGTTTACATCGGCTTTCTCCCTATAGACAATCAAGGCGGGCAAGTAATCTCTCTCCTCTCTTAAGCGGTTGAGGATTAGGATAGTCGGCATCAACAAGGCCATTTTTGGTCTTTAATTTATCCTATTTATTCTTAAATTGCCTCTTTTCTACTTGGCGAGGAACGCGTGTGGATGGCCTCGTACAATTTGGAGGACGTCGCGCAACTCGTACATCCAATAATTGCTCAAGTGGGTATATGGCCGATTCCAAATCTTAACTTGTTCCGCAAACAACTCACAAACTATCGTAGTGTTCTCGCCTCTGCGACCCGATGGCTCATTCTAATCGCAATAAAGCATGGATATCGCGATTATTTCAAGCCCGACGCCTAACCGGCCGCCGTCGCCTTACGGCATTTCGCGGCGCAAGGACGTAGCCGAGCGCAGTGCCGCCATGATGGCATCGCCCGCCCTCCTCGCCAAGAAGCCCGATGGTTCGTGGCGTTTTGCGTCGACTACGGGAGTCAACGCGCCACCGTCAAGGATGCTTTCCGATTCCGGTGGTCGACGAGCGCGGTATTTTTTGACGATATTCGATTTGACAAGATGTGGGTCGATCATCTTTAAGCGGTAACGCCGCCGCTAGCCGCTTACGGCGAGCTCAGCCAGATCTCTGGGGCGGCGCTTCATCGCTAAGACCGACCACTACACTGAAGTACCTCCTCGACGGCGCCTCGCCACGATCCTCAAGACCCTGGCTGGGTGGCAAGCTCACGGCTTGATTTCTCGGTGGAATAACGGCCGGGCGCCATTTAACGTCGCCGCCGACGCCTCTCCCGTCGCGACAATGACGAAGGGGAGGTGATGGCTATTTCGGCGCCCCGCTTTGACTTCATCGAAGCGCCCGCCACGCCTGTGCCATCGATCCTACCGTCGCCATCCATCGTCGCCGACAGCCTTTCAGACATTCCCTCGCGTCGCATTATTGCAGAGAGATCTTAGCCGCGGTCCACAACGACGGCCATGAGGGCATCCACCGCACCCTCCACAGGCTCCGGCGGGATTTTCATTTTCCCAACATCGCGTTTGGTGCGCAGATTTCGTGAAGGCTCGGCACACTGTCGCCAGCATAAGTCCGACCACCTCAGCCGGCCGGTCTGCTGCCCTTTGCACGCCGATCCTGCTCGCGTGTGGGCGACATCGGTGATCGACTTCATCGAGGCGCTAAGGTGCAAGGCAAGACGGCCATCCTCTCCGTCGTGGATCGCTTGGCAAGCATCGCATTTCATCCTCTTGCGCACCCTACACCGCCGAAGTCCGTCGCCACGCCTTCTTCGCCGACTCGCCGTCGCTTCATTCCTTCCGCCATGGATCCTTGATCCTCCCACGCCGACAACAAGGCCATTTTTGGTCTTTAATTTATCCTATTTATTCTTAAATTGCCTCTTTTCTACTTCAGCATAATTGCTCAAGTGGGTATATGGCCGATTCCAAATCTTAACTTGTTCCGCAAACAACTCACAAACTATCGTAGTGTTCTCGTCATTCTAATCGGAAGCATGGATATCAAGACGTCGCCTAGACGCTTAGGCGCGCTCAAGGATCCTTGAGGCGCCCGCCTCAAGGATAAAGCGCTCCATGGCGCTCGCAAGGCGTAAAGCGCCCGAAGCTCCAAGGCGGCCGCCATAAGAAGGGGTGGAGATATAGAGACGAGAGTCACGGGATGAGGGGGCAAGCATAAACCTGTAGCCGCGTGAGTGAAGCCGAAGGACCGAAGACCTAGCGCCGCCTCCATCCCATCGCGCCTCCGACCATCTCTGCTGCGCGACGACCATCTGCGCGCTGATCCTGTTTGCGGTGTTGATCCAGGTTTGCTCCATAGTCCACCCCTCCTCCCGGCCTCTCCCCTCTCTCCTCCTCGTCTCCCCTCCTCCTCGGCCTCCCTCCCCCTTCTCAGACGCCACCGCCGGCGTGCGGGAGAAGGAGAGGAAAGGCGCCGTCGAGAAGGGAAGACGGGTCGCCATCGGGAGCGTCGGCGAGGAGCCTGTGCATTGGTGGCGTGCGCATGAGCGATCGAGGCAATCGAACGCAGCGAGTCGACCGTCGCTTTATCTTCTTTGGAGCGCGGGTGTGCGGGCTATCTCTTCAATCTATTGAATCAATGCAAGTCGAATCGCTGCGATTATTATTTCTATGATTCTATCTTTGTACTACAGAAGCAAAAAAAAATGGCAAGTGCAAGTGCAAGCGCAAGCGCAAGTGCAAGTATTGCATCATCCGAGGCCGGGTATGATCCAAAGACCGATCCAAAACGGAAGGCAAAGTCTAATGATCAGGGATGAAAATATGGCTATTGGCCGGAAATTGCAAACCGAGATAAGGTGATGTGTATCCATTGTAACACCCCAAGTACAGGAGGGATTAAAAGGCTGAAGGAGGGGACACCACTTGATCAACTTCCTTGTCAACAGCCCGGAGGGGACTTACTTCTTGGAGTCTGTTGATGCATCAAGTGAACAACATGATGCAACTATGATAGCTAATTTCTTAGAGAAGATAATTGAGGCCATTGGAAAAGACAAGGTTGTTCAAGTTGTCACTGATAATGGTGCTAAGTGCTAACTACAAGGCAGCGGGCAAGCTTCTAATGGAGAGGATTCCTACACTGTTTTGGAGTCCTTGCGCTGCACATTGTTTGGACCTTATGTTAGAAGACATTGCGAAGTTGAAGGAATTTAAGAAGCCTATTGCACGTGCTAGGCGTGTCACCACATTCATTTATAGGCATGGTAGGCTTCTTAGTGCAATGAGGGAGGAGACAGGTGGGATGGATCTTGTGAGACCCGCTGCCACTCGGTTTGCCACAGCCTTCCTTACTTTAAAGAGCATGCACAAGCACAAGGATGCTTTGAAGTGTCTATTTGTGAGTGAATCGTGGACTAAGATCAAATTGTCAAAGACGGAGGCCGGCATGCATGTGACAGACATTGTGCTCTCTAAGGAGTTCTGGAATTCAATTGAAGATTGCCTTAGAGCTTCATCCCCACTTCTTATCATACTTAGGGTGGTTAATGGTGATGAGAAGCCCGCAATGCCAGAGGTTGCAGCATTAATGGCTCATGCAAAAGGGAAGATCAAGCTTAGCTTCTCTACCCAAAACAAGCAACGTTTGCTCAAAAAGATCATTAACATTATTGAGCGATGTTGGGTGAAACAAATGGATCATCCATTGTATGGGGCTGCACTCTATTTGAACCCAGGGAAATTCTTTGCCATCCAAAAGAGTGGAGATGATACCTATGTTGGGGAGCTAAGGAGTTGCTTCAATGATGTGCTTGCAAGAATGGTACAAGATGAGAATACTCGGAACAAGATTGATGAACAAGCCATGCATTATGAGGACCAACGAGGAGATGTCTTTTCAAACAAATTGGCAATCCAAAACTAGAGTCAAAACGCCATAGTAAGTGTTGCAATTTCAGCATGTTTATTTCTTTCCAAATTCCTAATATATGCTAATATGCGTGTATTTTACATTCTAGTTGATTAGTGGCGTTCATATGGTGGGCGAGCCATTAACCTACAAAGATTTGCTAAGCGTGTTGTTAGTCTTTGTGCATCATCATCTAGTTGTGAGCGAAATTGGAGTACCTTTGAATTTGTGAGTCAATTAGTAGCTTCTTTGTGTTTATTTTCATCTACTCAATTTGTAGCTTATGCCTTATATGTGCTTACTAATTTCAGCAAGTTACTTATTCATTTTATTTGCTTTGTTTGTCATTTGTGCTTTCGTAGATGCATACAAAGAAAAGGAACCGGTTACTACACAAGAGATTGAATGATTTGGTCTTTGTTGCATACAACCGGAAGATGAAAACAAGGTTTCAAATGAGGCGGGAGAAAGCGGGCAAAAACTATGACCCTTTGGTCATTGAGGATTTTGATTGGGACAATGAATGGACTGACTCATTGGTTGTAGCACCTCAAGGTGGTCGTGAGTGCGACCTTACATGGGATGATGTTGATGAAGCCATTGGCGCATCACGCTCGCTTCAAGGTCGCAATCTTGCAAGGCAAGCTAACAGGTATAGTCATGGTCAGACTATGACCTACCAAAGACGCAAGATCTACAACTATGGCGGTTGAAGAAGATGGCTTAGATGAGCAAGAGCAAGGCTCGGATTCGGGCAATGAAGAAGATGAGGAAGAAGATCCACATGATGATGCGGATGTGAGCGATTGTGACGAAACTCCCAATGCTACCGAAGATGGTGGAGAAAACGTGAATGCTACCAGCAATCTCAATGAGTTTGACGATGGATACTGAGAGATGAGAGCGTTGGACTATGCTACTTTCGTGTTGTGAACTACTATTATGTCATTAGACTACTCTAAGCTTGTGGACTTATCACCTATGTTATTTGTGTAAACTTATGTCGCTTATGTCGTGCTTGTTAATTTGTTATGTTGCTCATATTTAATTCTCAGATTCACTTAATTGTTATTGTGAACTTATGTTGCATTGTTGTTCATTATTCATGTGGCTTGTTGCTTGGGAGAATTGAAGAGAGGAGAGATTGCCAACAAGGTATGTCACTCAATCCGTATTTACTCAATTAATTAGAACACAATTTGTATCTATTACATTTATAACAATCTATATGTTGAAACTTGCAAGGGGGGTGGATACTACATGGGAGAAGAGCAATTGGAAAGGGGGGATGGGTGCTACATGACCTTAAGAATTGGCAACAACAAGGTACTTGTGATGCTCGTTTTATTCACTGCCTTAGCGCCTTAGGACGAGAGTAAGGCGTCGCCTCGCCTCGCCTCACGCCTTACCGCTTAAAACGTGTGAGGGGGTAGGTCACCTCGCCTTACCGCCTTAATAACCATGATCGGAAGCACTTGCCATCTGCATGTTTTAACAGTCCTACATGCATCAATTTGAACTAACAGCCCCGTATGAACAGCACCACATGAACAGAACACAAATAGACATGATAGTGTCATAATTCACAACAATTGACAGCACACAATGAAATGTACAAACAGATCAGTCATGGACAAACAAGAAAATCAATGTACATAGAAGCTACTGCCATCTACTCATCAGGTAACATTTGCTCAATTCTATAGAAGCCATAGCCTGCAATAGCTACCATTCTTGTCCACAAGTAAAAGAGATTGCAGAATTACACACAAAGCGCCAGATCCAACAGATGAAGAATGCACTGCAAGTATATGGCTCATATGAATCAACATCCAGTTTTCACTCCTTTTATTGCATCAACTTCTAATGCTACTTGGGGGAGAACTGACATCACAGACCTACAAACATCGATCAAATTTTCACTTGTATGAACACTCCAAAAAATTTCTACCACCAATTTGTACCTCCAACAACACAGATCTCAAGGATACATCCATCATCACACTGACAGATCTGCCAAAGAACGAAGGGGGGCAGAGGCAAATCGCCATGGGAACTGACCTTCAAGCCCGTCTCAAGAGAGGACGAGGTCGCCGAGGGATGAGGTCGACGAGGGGTGGAAATCACCGTTGGAGGAGGTCGCAGGGGGGCCGGGGAGAGGGGAGAGGGAGAGGGGAAGTCGACGCGTGCGCCGGGGCCGACGTCGCCGAGGCCCGGGGAGACGAATCTGAGGCTCACTCGCCGGTCGACGCCTCCATCGTGCGCTCACTCGCTAGGGTTTGAGACTTGAGAGGAAATGGGGAAAGGGAGTGGGACGAGTGAACGAGTTGTGGAGTGGAAGTGGCGGATATATTCTTCGAGGGAAACTAACGGGTAAACTAGAACGAAAGGGAAGGCCATGATTCCTGTGGGATGTATTAGAGGTCGATTCATGATCTCATGGGACGCATCAATTGCAGTACGAATAAGTAGACTCGTCGTAATTGTGCAGGAACGGTATTTACATAAAATTTTGATAAAATTGCACGGTAGATATGTGAACTTGCGAGTTTTATGAACTTATATTGAAACAAAGTTCGTTAAATACGATGTCATCGACTTTATTCTCTTCAAGTTCGGTGGATTCATCGCCACCTCGTTCTGACCATGTTCATCGTCTCCGTCACCTCACGCCGACGATAAAAACAAATTTTTTGGATCTAGAAACGCATCGTACTCACGTTTTTACTAGAGCTCCACTGTTGCAGCTTGTTGCTGCCTTCGCCCTTACCTCCTCTGAGTCGACCGTGAGAGATAAATACATTCCGAGTACCAGAGCCGAAGCTACTCACTCTTCACGAATTCTATTTGGTCGTTTGCTAACAGAAAAAGCTGAGATGGCGAATCACCGAAGAGAGAGAGAAGTAATGTGCCCCGTCCTAGCACTGGGAACATATTCTCTCTCTCACGACCGACTCAAAGGAGGCAAGGGTGAAGGTGGTGGCAAGCTGCGGCAATGGAGCTCCGGCGAAGATGTGAGCAGAGTGTGTTCCCGCATCCAAAAATTTTTTTTACCGGCGTGAGGTGACGGGGACGATGAACATGACTGGAACGGGCGTCGACGAGTCCACCGGACTCGAGGGAGAAGAAGTCACCGACATCACATCCGACGAACTTCGCTTCAACGCAAGTTCTGAGAGATAAGTGGTACAATCTTGCAAGTTCAGGGGACTGAGAAAGTAAAATAGAAGTTCATGGAACTAAGTGGTATAACCTCGCAAGTTCAGAAGGCCTAGAAAGTAAAATACAAGTTCAGAGAGCTAATGAAGGATTAAGGGTATGCTACGATAGCACAAAACAAAAAATCTACCGCGCAACTAAAGAACCCCCGCTAGTTATAGATCACGAGATTGCCACTAGACACGCCGACTCGTAGCGAAAATAGAGTCGATGTAGCGAGTTGATGCAGTCGTAGTCGTACTCGCCGCACGTTCTCTCCTCCTGCTCCTGAGATCGTCACGAGTTGTGGATCGTCCTAGTGTTGATACTTCGCAACAACACCTATAAGGTATCTGCACATACAAGCAGGGACACCACGCGCTGGAGTGTTAACACCGACGGCGTGGTTGAGGAAGTCGTGGCTATTAGGGTTTCGGAAATTCTTCAAAAAGGATTATCCCACCCCATGCTACCGTCCCTCTATATATAGGCATACATAATGGGTCTCGAACTTGAGGCTCATTTGAAACTCATGACCTACAAGAATTCGGATCACCATCCAAATCAAATCCTAGCCTTTTAAGTGTGTGACCCTATAGATTCATGTGTACACGGTTGTAACTCGAAAACTCTTTTCCGACCACGAGTCGTTAGCGGTACCAAGCAGCACATAATGATTTCCGAACACACATAGAATATATCGGACGGACCTTAATACAATATGATCTATGATTAGGTCATTATCACTTACGACCAGCTCGTACTTAGTCACGACCAGTCCATACTTAGTTACAAACAGTTCGTAACTCCTTACGGTCAGTTAGTGATTATGTTCGACCAGTCTACGACCAGCTCGTATCTCCATATGACCAATTTACATAAGACCAGTGCAGTCAGAACACTATGGTCAAAACAAGTGGTCCATAAGACCGATGAGAGTTTTCCTTCGACCACTCTTGGACCTCCTCGGAAGATCCTCTTGGACCTCCCCGGACCTGCTTGCGTATTCTCCCTTTGCCTCACAACATCTGGTTGAACTCCAGGTGACATAATTTGTCATCTATGGACTATTCAATACTTTCTTAATCAAGTGTCGAATAACTTCATGTGGTCGACACTTCGACCACTAGTGGCATGGTCATGCACTTTCTTTATCCGACCACAATGAGGGGCCCGAGACATCTCTCATGTTATGTTAGGAGGGGCAAATATCATATCCGACCAGTCACATTCCTCCGCATGTTTCATAGCATACCCGAAAGCTACCTTTATAACTACCTAGTTACGAGTAGTGTTTGACAACCCTAAGAGTGCTATTACACATGTAGAAAACCACACTAATCTCAAGTGTAGGGATTATTCATCATCATTGCTTGAGACCAACTGATGACATAAGAAATCATAACAATCTCAATAGTATCTCAAGGTGTGTCAAACCAACATCATGTTCTCTAACATGTGTTTGTATTATTGGTTTGATATCTCCATATCTATAACATGTGAAATATAGTCATCAATCAATACATATGCTAGTCTATTCATGTGTTCTCATATGTTTCCGACTAGGGAACGTTTAAGAATAATCATCGCAGAAATATAGAGTTTCACAATCAAATAATATACTTGATAATAAATATTAACGATATTATTATAGGAACAATATAACATATTATCCAATATTACGAACATAACAAAATATAATAATCTCTATGATTGCTTCTAGGGCATATTTCCAACAGCTAAGTGGTACAATCTCGCAAGTTTAGGGACCTACAATGTAATTTTCTCTAAAATTTTCATGTAGTTTTTCATTGATGAACAGAGATAAGGAGCTGTAGATTATGGATGGGATGGAGTTCTTGGGACTTTTTTTAATAATACATTTTTGATATAATTACAGAAATAAATTATCTTTAAAAAAATATTTATAAATAGGATTCTCTCTATTTCAAATGGTGAAATGGACATGTCGCCATTTGGAATGGCGATAGAGCCCTGTCACCGTGAAAACGGTGTAGAATGACCCTAGAGACTTAAATCGCTATTTGAATTGGCTACAAGATCCTCTCGCCAATTCAAATGGAGATAGAACCTAGATATTTTTTCGAAAAAAGAAATGAAAGTAACGGCAAACAGAAGACAAAAAATTAGGTGTTTACACTGTTCATGGTAAGAAACAAAACAGAAAGTAATAAGAAACAATATTAGTAGTAGTACATAGGTTACACATAATAATTCGATGCATAAGAGAACATCATTACATCAGAGAACTTAATTAAATAAGACATACGTCGTCACATAGTTATTCAACAAATCACAATGATAGTAAGCTGAATATTCATCACGAAATATTTCAAAACATAAACCATCCCTTTGGCAGCCAGCTCCATGTCCGCCATGTCGACATCCACGGTGCTTGCCTCTATTGGGGTGGTCGGATGAGATTCTCGCGGCGTCGTCCGGACTGTCGACCTCTCCTTCACGCTATTCGTTTCTCTCATGGCAATACTTGAAGGTATGCCTGGACTCCTTGCAAGATGTCCAGCTTCTGCTTTGTCCATGTCGTTCTTGGTACGCTGTCTCTGCCACCGACCAATCATTCCCTTCAGCCTATTAACGTCGGCGGCCCAAATCAGCTCTACCCAGATAGGATGTCCGATGAAATGGCCAACCATGCCATAACCATACAGCTCTGCACTCCAGGTTAGCATCGCCTCTTCCTTGGTGGAATATTCAAAAAGGTATTGCTGGGATGTTGGGCCAACATCAAACATACAACCATCACATGTGAGCATGGCTTATGCAGAAAAATAGCTTGTTGCAAGTGCATATGCAACGAGCACAGCCAAGCGTGCACTCGTGAATGATTCTCTCACGGTTCATCTTGCGACGTCCTTTCTCCCTGTAGAGCACCTTGAAGCGAAGCTCCTTTGTACTAATCTTAAATGCTCTGTGCATCTCACCCTTCTTGCTCTTCTCCTCCATGCACTTGGTTATCATGGTGGAGTACAATACTCTGTCATTTGTCATAGAGAGCAACATTATGTTTCTTTGGTCAACGAAGTACATTGTGATGTCGTGCATAATTGCCTTCACAATACCAACCAAAAGGAGGCACCTCGCGCCGTGCACGACCGAATTGTACACCTCAGCTATATTTGTTGTCTTGACACTGTACCGAGCACCATCCTTATCGTGTAGCAATGACCACTTCACCTTAGGCTCGTGCTTTATCTAGTCCGAGAAATATTCCACCTTCCTGCCAATCTTCCTCATCATATTGGGTCCATCTATGGGTAACTCAGGCAATGACTCAGGAGATTTTCATTTGTGGCGAGCTTCTTCGTTGTCTCCCTTCTGTGCATCCTTGTTCGCCCATCCAGAGTGCGTCGAACTTCCTCTGCTGGTTCTCATTGCATAGTTGTTTGAAAGGGTTCATCAAGTCCTTTTGTGAAACTGCTTATAAAAGTTTGCACCCATACGCATCATTAGGGCTGTTCATTTTGACACCGAACCAAAGAAACCATCCCAAAAATAACCGAGTTGACCGGTGTATGGGATTCGGTAAGGTAGATGAAAATCACTACTTTTCAATTCGATAGTTATGGTAAAAACTGTATGTAAACCAAAAAAACTGAATTCTTCATGAAAACCTTTGAATTCAAGCCATGTACTGATCTGGCCCAACAATTTTGCCAAAGAGTTGGCACAGCCTAGTTTCTACATGCATGCTCAGCAAAAAGGCTTCCTTTGATGCAGCAACAGTGCCTCCTTGATGCCCTTTTGGTACACCAAGGTAGTAGGTGAATTGGAACACATCAGACTAATCTGATACTGCTGCCTTGTTGCCCTTTTCCTTGGCTAGAAGGCAACATAAATTCACCATTTTCCCCTTATTTGTCATACTTGGTGCTTGTTAACTTGTGATCACACTTAAAATTTATTGTATTGTTTCATAATTCGCGTTAACTTTGATAAATATGGTATTTACCGATACGATATCGAAATAATTTGGTATTTACCGACACCGAACCTTATTTTAAATAATATTGTATTTACCAAACTAACAATACCGTAATTAACGAATACACCGTATTTACCGAAGAAAATGAATGAACAACCTTATGCATCATGCACAACCTACTCTGCAAATCCACCGATGGAGTGGCTCGTGTTGCCCCTGCTGCAGCTGAGTTATTGCACTCAATAGGCATGCATGTCGGTCATGTATGAGGCATACATTAGGGTTGTGTTGTACAACAGAAATCTTCACGTTTCTTAGAAACCACAACCAACTATTAGTGTTCTCACTTTCGACTAATGCAAATGCCATAGGAAGAACCTGGTTGTTCCCATCCGACACAATTGCAGTAAGTATCTTTCCCTTATATTTCCCAATCAGGAACATATCATCCACGCACAAGATCGGATGGCAATGTTGGAATGCATTGATGTATGCACCAAAGGCAAAGAATGCCCGCTTCAGTACCCTCTTCCTGATGAATTTCGGATGAGTGTAATCTTCGATGGCGACATGAGTATCGGGATTCCTACCCTGCATGACTCGGAGCTATCCAAGCAGGTTGTGGTAGAAGTCCTCGAACTTACCAAACCTTGCTTCAAATACCTTTTGTTTTGCCCTCCACACCTTAGCATAACAAATTATGTACTAAAACCTTGACTCTCTTCCTCTCTGCTTCTCTTGTTTCCTACCTCAATGAGCAAATGAAAATGCTCGCGTTGCGCTTGTTTTAACGCCAGCAACTTCTCCATCGCGGGGCTAGGCGAGGGCGCGTGGCCGCAGCGCTTGCGAGCGAGCGCACGACGCGTGGGAGCAACGCACACGGGAGCAAGCGCGGGGCTGGGCACGGGGTGTGACGTGTGGGCGCGGCACGGCACGAGAGAGCACGCGGCACGTGGGCTTGCCTCGCACCTACTGCGGCGGGGAAAGCAGTTACATACCACCTCTTGCTATCGGCGTAGCAGCGAAGAAGTCGCTACGGCGGGTGGGGTAGTAAAGTATTTCTTCTTATTGCCGATGGCCGGCAATATGACAAGTTGCCCGCCGGACATGGGCTACAGCAAGCAGGCCAAAGGGTCTAGATTTCGAATTAGTGGTCTAGTGAGCTAGATTATGAATTCTAGAGCTCTAGTGGCCCAATAGTGCCCATATTTCGCGAATGCAAGGCGCACGATGCACTCATTGGATCGATGGGGCACATCACATCAGAGCTCCTGCTCACTTCACGCTGCTCACGGGAAACAAGCACAACGTTAGCTTCCTCGACCGCACAAGCCTTCTTGCTGGTCTGAAAGAAGCCGTAACTTGACCACTTTGTGTACACTTTTGCCCAATCTCGTCACGCAGTAGCTTTTGTCCGGCCCCCATCCATCCATATTCTGAGTCTGAGCTGCCCTGCTACTAGCCTACTCCTAACCTCTGTATAATGCTTGGAAATTTCGTCATCCGACGAGGACACGGGTCCTCGCTGCAGAGTGCAGACCGCTACAGCTACAACATCCCAGGAACAAATTATTCAGAATTAATACCGATGGGCCGTGGGATTACTTTTAGATTCGTGCAAATCCTAATAGCTAACCATCCTCTCTTCCTTCTCCACCCCCTCTTTCTGTCTCTGGCGGTTCACCGTCGCCAGATTCGCCGCCCCAACCACCCCACATCGAACCTTAACTCACCAACCACGTCGTCCTTGCTCCTGCCGCCGACATCGCCCAACGCCGGCCACCAAGCCCACACCCGGCAACCGCCACCCTGTGAAATCTAAGATTTGGGTCCCGATGAATCCCAAACTCTAGCTCCAATGATTCCCAAACTCTAACTCCGGTGAACTTCAACCCTAAATGGCCGCGAAGCTCGCCGGAGATGCCTTCGTTGCTGTCCCTGAGCAGAAATATTGATGGCATCCGATGCGTCCAAAATTTCCAGACGTGGGAGAGAAAATCAGATACATGTTTCTTAGCGATACCGAACTATTGAACGCTCCAGGATTGCAAGCCTTTTATTAAGTCCTCCTTTCCCCGGCTGCAAGCTGCAAAGCAGCTCGCTTTATCCTTTGCCGAAATTTTCCCGGAAAAAAAGGGAAGAAAAGACTCCTTTCACCACCTCACCAAGAAAGATAGTAAACCCAGGTCTCAGACTTCTCTCTCACACTGTCACACAGACGCACACTCCGATGTTGGAAAATAAGCCAGACTTTGGTTTGGAGGCTTTGGTTTTGTTCACCATTTGTCGTTCGGTTGTAGTTGAAGTCCTCACCAAAATCTGTAGTTTTCGTTGTGTGCGTTTTATCTCTGTGTGATCGTGCGATGTAGCACGTACTAGTATTCTCGTTGTCGCTATGCAAGAGTTGAGTCCGGTCTAGCGGATCGCTACCGGCCGTGGCGTGATTTGCGATCGGTAGTTTGTTCTCTGAAAAGTTCGAGTTAAGTTTCGCTTTTTCGCTTGTAATGCGATGAGAGCTTTTATGGTGAATAGTACAGTAGTGAAAAACCTCTCGGCGTTCGAGTCTTCTCTGATACTCTCCACTCCCTAAATTGTCTTTGATCCGATTGAGTTCGTGAGCTCCTGGGTTTTTCCCTGGGTTGATATTCTTCATTTGGTATCAGAGCAGGCTTCACATTCCTGCCCAAGCTCTCACGGCCGGAACAAATGGCACTCACCACGCAGCAAGCGGCGAAAGACGGTGGTGTATCGGTACACTATCCAATGCTGAATTCTTCAAATTATTCCACTTGGGCGATCAAGATGGAAGTGTTCATGGAAGCCCAGGGGGTCTGGGAAGCCATTGAACCCGCGGCCGGGGAGGTCGTGGAGAAGAAGAAGGACAAGATGGCACTAGCGTGCATCTTCCAAGCCGTTCCAGAGGACGTGGTGCTGCAACTCGCCAAGAAGAAGACGGCGAAGGAGGCGTGGGAGAGTCTGAAGACACGGTACCTTGGTGTTGATAGGGTGAAGAAGGCGAGAGTGCAGACATTGAAAAGTGAGTTCGATGTCTTGCGCATGGAGCAGACTGAATCCATTGATGATTTTGCCGGGAAGATCAGTGCCTTGGCAACCAAATTCAGTGGACTCGGGAAACCCCTGGAGGAAGAGACTCTTGTCAAGAAGCTGCTGGATTCTGTGCCGGACAAATACATACAAGTCGTCGCGGCGATCGAGCAGTTCTCTGATATTGACACCATGCCGTTTGATGAGGCGATCGGGCGTCTCAAAGCGTACGAGGAGCGTACCAGGAGGAAAAGCGACGCCAACAGCGAAGGCAAACTCCTACTCACTCATGCAGAGTGGCAAGCGCGGCAGAAGAATGACGGTGGAGGATCATCGTCAGGCTGCAAGGGACGTGGCACGTTCGTTTCAGACGGGAGCGGCCGGAGCGGCGGACGCGGGAGAAGTCGCGGCCGTGGCAGAGGAGGCCGTGGTGTTTTCACGTCACCACGCCAGGAAGCGACTAGCAAAGGTAAAGATAAAAGTCATGTAAAATGTTATAACTGTGATGTGTTTGGACATTATGCGTCTGAGTGCCGAAAACCACGACGGGAACGTCAGGAAGCTAATCTGATTTGCACCAAAGAAGAGGAAGAAACAACCTTGTTGCTGTCAGTATGTGCAGCAGATTCCCAAGGAGTAGTTCTGCTGAACGAAGAAGCTATTGTTCCAGAACTTTGCAAAGCTGAAGAGACCATCGTCCGCTCGGATGTTTGGTATTTGGATAATGGTGCCAGTAATCATATGACTGGGCACCGAGAGAAGTTCATGGAACTTGATGAAAACATCACAGGAGCCGTCAAGTTTGGTGATGGCTCATCTGTACAGATAAAGGGAAAGGGTTCCATATTGGTTAAGTGCAAAAATGGTGACCAACTTATACTCCCAGAAGTGTTTTACATTCCCAGTTTGAGAAATAACATCATTAGCCTTGGTCAAATGACTGAGCATGGAAGTGAGATAGTGCTTGCAGGAGAGTACCTGAAGATGTTTGACAGGAATGGGACACTGTTGATGAAAGTGAAGCGCACTGCAAACAGATTGTACAAGATGGTGATTCAGACTTGTGAACCAATCTGCTTGCTGTCAAGACTTGATGATCCAGAGTGGCTATGGCATGCAAGACTTGGGCACTTCAATTTTCAGGCACTCAAGGTCATGGCAGAAAAGCATATGGTCACAGGATTACCAAGGATTCACCATCCAAATCAGATTTGTGAAGCATGTGTAGCTGCAAAACAGAATCGGATTCCTTTCCCTATTCAAGCAAATTTCAGAGCTACAAAACCACTCCAACTGCTTCATGCTGATTTGTGTGGCCCAATTACCCCTTCAACAATCGCTGGAAACAAATATTTCCTGTTGATTGTTGATGACTTCAGTCGGTATATGTGGGTGTATGTGATTAAAGGCAAAGATGATGCTTTTGCAGCTTTCAAGAAGTTCAAGGCAGTGACTGAAAAGAGCTCAAATCACAAGATCAAAACTTTGAGAACTGACCGAGGGGGAGAGTTCCTGTCCAAGGCATTTACAAGTTTTTGTGAAGAGGAGGGCATCACTCGGCATCTCACTGCACCCTATACCCCCCAGCAAAACGGGGTGGTGGAGCGGAGGAATCGGACGATATTGGGGACAGCAAGGAGTCTGCTCAAATGCATGGAAGTTCCTGGAAAGTTGTGGGGAGAGGCTGTTAGGCATGCCGTGTATTTGCTCAACCGCATGTCCACAAAAGCATTGAGAGACTGCACACCATATGAAGCGTGGTCTGGGAGGAAGCCGAACCTGGAATACCTAAGGGTCTTCGGGTGCACAGCTCATGTGAAGGTGGCCAAACCACATATAAAGAAACTGGATGATCGAAGTAAGAAGATGGTATATCTAGGCGTAGAGGAAGGGAGTAAAGCACACCGTATCTTTGATCCTTCTGCAAACAAGGTTTGTGTGAGCAGGGACGTTGTGTTTGAGGAGAAACGGAAATGGAAATGGGAATGGGAAGGAGTCAGCCAAGAGTACAAGCAAGATTGGGTGACATTCACTGTTGAAGATCAGACAACAGGAGAAGGAGAGGAACTGGAATCAGTTGAGCCACAGGAAGTGGCAGATGTGTCTTCTCCCCAAGTGCAAGACACACCTATTTCACAGGATACCACAGAGACATCAGTGTTGTCTCCTCTTTCACTCGGCAGTCCAGTAAACAGCCCAGCCCCTTCCTCATCACAAGAAGCATCATTAGATACAGAGAGTGAACCAAGGAAGTTTAGGTCCCTCAGTGAGATTTACAATGAAACCAGTGAGGTTGAACTCGAAGATGAGTTGAATTTTGTGGATGCTGATGAGCCTGTCAGTTTTAATCAAGCTGTGAAAGATGGAGAATGGCAAGAAGCTATGAAACGGGAGATTGAATCCATTGAAAGCAACATGACTTGGAAACTCACAAGTCTGCCTCATGGTTTCAAACCCATTGGTTTGAAATGGGTTTATAAACTAAAAAGAGACTCAGAGGGAAACACCATCAAGCACAAAGCGAGGTTAGTCGCAAAGGGATATGTGCAGCGGCAAGGGATTGATTTTGAAGAGGTGTTTGCTCCGGTTGCAAGAATGGAGACAGTCCGAATGTTGCTTGCTATCTCAGCTCGTCGGGGTTGGGAAGTTCACCACCTAGACGTGAAATCGGCTTTCTTGAATGGTGATCTCCAAGAAGAAGTATATGTTTCACAACCTGAAGGATTTGTTGTGAAAGGGCAAGAGCATTTGGTATACAAACTCTCAAAAGCTTTGTATGGGCTTCGGCAGGCCCCGAGAGCATGGAACCTTAAACTGGACAAAAGTCTCAAGCGATTTGGCTTTGAAAGGTGTGCTCAAGAACAAAGTGTATATGTCAGAAAGATGAGAGAAGAAAGACTCATTGTTGGAGTCTATGTTGATGACATGATTGTGACAGGGTCCTGCAAAGCTGTGATTGAGCAATTCAAGGAACAAATGATGAGAGAATTCGAGATGAGTGATCTCGGTCTTCTGTCATATTATCTTGGGATTGAAGTTGAGCAAAAGGGGCAGAGCATCACCCTCAAGCAGTCCACATATGCAAGAAGGATTTTGGATCATTCTGGAATGAGTGATTGTAACCCATGCAAAGTTCCCATGGAACCGAGGTTAAAACTTGGCAAGAACTCTGAAGGAGCACTGGTGGATGCAACAAAATTCAGAAGCTTGGTGGGAAGTCTGAGGTATTTGCTGCACACTCGTCCAGATTTGGCATATGCAGTTGGAGTTGTCAGTAGACATATGGAGAAGCCAACTACCAGCCATTTACAAGCACTTAAACAGATCCTGAGATACCTCAAAGGGACTCTGGATGTGGGGCTTATTTATGGAAGAAATGGAGAAAGAGAAATGCTGGTTGGTTATGCTGACAGCAGTTTGGCAGATGATGTTGATGATAGAAAGAGTACAGGTGGTATGGCTTTCTACCTTGACGGGAATTTGATTTCTTGGAATTCTCAGAAACAGAAGTGTGTAGCTTTGTCTTCGTGCGAAGCGGAATTCATGGCAGCTACATCAGCTGCCTGTCAGGGGATTTGGATGAAGAACTTGCTGAATGAGATAATTGGACAGCAGTCTGAACCAGTGTTGCTTCGGGTTGATAATAAGTCTGCAATTGCCCTTATGAAGAATGCAGTGTTTCATGGACGAAGCAAACATATTGACACGAGATTTCATTTCATTCGAGATTGTGTTGACAAAGGGCAGATTCATGTGGAGTATGTTTGCACTGATGAGCAGAGGGCAGATATTCTCACTAAAGCACTTGCAAAAGTTAAATTTGTTGAGATGTCAGAGCTGCTGGGAGTAAAGCACATAAATCAGTCAAGTCAGGCTTAAGGGGAAGTATGTTGGAAAATAAGCCAGACTTTGGTTTGGAGGCTTTGGTTTTGTTCAGTCATTTGTCAGGTTCGGTTGTAGTTGAAGTCCTCAGCCGAAAATCTGTAGTTTTCTGTTGTGTGCGTTTTATCTCCTGTGTGATCGTGCAGTGTAGCACGTACTAGTATTCTGTTGTCAGTTATGCAGTAGTTGAGTCCGGGTCTAGCGGATCGCGCTGGCTGTGGCGTGATTTGCGCACTGGTAGTTTGTTCTCTGAAAAGTTCAGAGTTAAGTTTCGTTTTTCAGTTGTAATGCAGATGAGAGCTTTTATGGTGAATAGTACAGAGACTGAAAAACCTCTCTGTGCGTTCTGAGTCTTCTCTGATACTCTCCACTCCCTAAATTGTCTTTGATCCGATTGAGTTCGTGAGCTCCTGGGTTTTTCCCTGGGTTGATATTCTTCATTACACCACCGACTGATCCGGCCGTCCGCGCGCTGCCATGGCGGTGAGCAACAACATCACGGCGTGCCTCAACTTCCTGGCCCTGGTCTGCGCCGTCCCCGTTGTCGTCACCGGCATCTGGTTCGCCTCCAAGCAAGGGGAGGAGTGCGCGCGCCTGGCACGCTGGCCGGTCGCCATCCTGGGGGGCCTCCTCCTCCTCGTCGCCCTCGCCGGCTTCGTCGGCGCTTACTGGAACCGCCAGGGCCTCCTCGCCGCCTACCTCTTCGCCATGGCGGCGCTCATCACGCTCCTCGTCGCCCTCCTCGTCTTCGCCTTCGCCGTCACCCGCGGGTCCGGGGCCTACCCGGTGCTCGGCCGCGCCTACGACGACTACCGCCTCGACGGCTTCTCCATGTGGCTGCGCGGCTACGTCGCCGACGATCCGCGCCGGTGGGAGGGGATCAGGGCCTGCCTCGCCGCCTCCGACACCTGCAGGAGGCTCGCGCAGGAGAGCGCCTTCATCACCCCTGAGCAGTTCTACCAGTCCGAGCTCTCACCGCTCCAGGTTTATTAACCTTCACGAGTAATCACATTAATTATCCACAGTGTGTTAAATGGTAATTAAATTAGGCAGCGTAACCGTTAACTTGTGTAGTTAAGTTTAATCGACTTAGATTAAGATGACCAATGTGTATAGGGTTCTAGTCTGAACTCTGAAGTGGCTACTAGTTTTATTTCTAGTGGTATAAAGTGGGATGCTACTAGTAGTAGCTAGCGCTGGTTGGCAAGTGGAATCAATGAACAATTTTGTGGGGTCTAAGGAAGGAAGTAGGGGTAAATTATCTCCCAAAAGGTTACATGTCTTACATCCATCCCACTGCATTTCCCCCCCTGGTGTTCAAATGATCTAAAGAGGAATCCATGAAAAGGTGGATGGTGACACACTGCTACAGCTATTTACATTTTCTTGTTCGGCCGAAAGGTCCAGATTTTATAGAGGTACTATAGTGGACCTATCACTTTTCAGATTTAATATTGTAGCAAATACACCGTACCAACCCAATCCTAACTCTCTATCTTTGATCAAACACGCCAGAAGTTCTCTTAATACAGCCAATTATAGCTCTATGCATTACTTAGTTTGCAAGGGAGAGATCCTCTTCCTTGATTTTTTGGTTTAATAGTGTTCATTGTGGGTCCAGTGTGCAAGTGGGTCCATCCATGTTACTAAGCTTGCAGTAGAAAGAACACTGTAATGGAAGGGCAGATGATTGCTAGGAAGTACTAGTATGTAAGAACACTGTGTTCATCCCATTCTAGGTATGCGAAGAGACATGGGCATGTGGGCCGGCGCATGGAAGCATGCAACTGCTTTTTCTTAAACTTAATATCTAGTTTAGCATTCCTATGATCGGCGGCAGCTCGATGTTGTACTGTTGTAAGGATGAAGTTTCGGATTAAAATTTTTGCTAAGAGTGCACAGATAATTTAACTAACATGTGAAGTCTAGACGCACCAGTAATTACTGGGATTAGAATTTGGGTAGGATATAGCCTGTTGTGAAAATGCAGTGTCATTTCCAAATCCTGGAACGGTCACATTGCCATGCGACCATGTCCAAGTTAACCGCGTGCATTTCCGCAGTCCGGGTGCTGCAAGCCGCCGACGGTGTGCGGGTACGCGTACGTGGGCCCGACGGTGTGGACGAACCCGGCGAACCCGGCGGCCGACCCGGACTGCGGCGCGTGGAGCAACGACCCCAGCCAGCTCTGCTACGGCTGCGGCTCCTGCAAGGCCGGCATGCTGGGCACGCTGCGCGACCAGTGGCGCAAGGCCAACGTCGCGCTCGTCGTCGCCACCGTCGCGCTCATCTTCGTCTATGTCATCGGCTGCAGCGCCTTCAAGAACGCCCAGACCGAGGACCTCTTCCGCCGCTACAAGTGGGGCAACGTCTGATACTCCGATGATCTGATCTAGTTAGCACTCTGCTTGATGCCAGTTGCCAATTGGCGCAGTACTAGTATCTGTATGAACTATGATGTGATGCTGTGTAAATTATGTAGTAATGCGGGCCATGTGGCTGGAGATTCTTCGTTTTTCAGGTCGATCAATGCCAATGTTTAGCCCTGAAAATTTTGGATGGAAATGCACTGTTCTTGTAGGATTTGTGCTCCAACAATGTGTATGGTCTGATGAGAAAAGTTCTGTAGAACGCACAAGATGAGTCTGTGCTTAGGTTACTTCAGTCTCGTTTTTTAGTGATTTCCATGTTTATCAGACCGATAGACTTCCATGTTTGCTCTGTCCAGCCCTTCAAAGCTAAACCAAATAGTTGTATGCTACAATCTTGTCGTCACTGGCAGTCAGATTTGTCATGGTCTTACCCAGGGATCCAATTACTGCCCGGGGCATTTCCCGCCCGCCGGTCAGCCGGGAATGGTAACCGACCGGTTACCGTTCAAAGCGGAAAAAATTCGGATAAAAATCGTTTGAATTTGATTAAAACCCAGCTAAATTTTAAAATTTAAAATTTAAACTTACAAAACTCGAAAACCATCGAGATTTTGGATTCTGGACCCGGCTGCCGGCCGGGATTTTTTCCCCCTAATCTTACCAACCAATTCCTGCATTATTGAAGGCAGCTGCCACTTACAAGTTTTAAAAAAGTAAGACAAGTTTCAGGCATTGTGCTGATCTATCTGTTTCCCATAGCATCAATGGCTTGCTTACTTGTAGTCAGACTGTCTTTGGTTTGGGAGACACTGCATTTGCAACTAGGACAATCCTATGGAGCGATTGATCTGTCAGTGACTTGGTGCAATTAATCCTGTGAGACCGGCTGTGCCGTGACACGACCGTGTGCTTGCCTGCCGCCGCCGCATGGAAAGGAGGGTGGCGCCGCCGTGGCGATCTCGCGGAGGGGACCGAGGTGAGGGGTGGCTGGGCATGGAGGACTGAGGAGGGGTGAGGCTGCCCGATGCCCCAATCTGGTGCGTGGGGAGCCAGGAGGGAGATCGAGGGAGGATTGAAGAAGAGATTAGGCCTAGGGGAAGAGAGGGAGGCAACTGCTAGTCGGGTGAAGAGGAAAAAAATAAAAACAAAAGAGGGGAAAAGGTGTAGAAATTCAAATAATTGCGCAAAATTACCGACAAGTAAATATTTAGGGGGGGCGGGGTTGAAATTTTATTGATTTTTTACAGATACATTGTTACCGCCTTGTTAAAAATCTTACACTCAAGTGTGGGATTCCTCAATTAGAAAAAAGTATAGTAACTACATACATGCATACATATCGGCTACTCAATGTTGAGATCTGCTAACACATGTGCTTTTCTGCCAATCCTTAAGGTAGGTGATTGCCTCTACTTTCTTGGACGTAAGGGACGATCTCCTTTCTTCAATTACTCTCCTGACCATACTGAAGTCGCATTGGAAGAGATAGTCGACACCAGAACGGGCAGAATATCTCGTGCAAAATGGCATAGAATGGGGAATATGTAACGGTTGTCTCTCCACCATTCAAGGAGCTTGACCTTCTCGGACGAAAAGACGGGATCGATGGCTGCAAATTTGTGGGCAGGTAGTGATTGAGTTCTGTAAGTGAGTTCCACTTTGTATACGACTAATATGACGAAGAACATGATTCCTTCCCCTTCAACCTCTTTCACAAGTAGATCACGCTTCCCTTGGGTGGCCGCACTACTTGCTCTGAAGCATACGACTCCTCATCAGCGCCATGCTTTTTTGTGGTACAAAAGAAATACTTGAAAGAGCTCGTCTTTCACATGCTTGAAAGCTTTGGAGAAATTCAGATCGAGTGCCTGACATGTTCCCTACATAGTAGTTTTCAATCCGTCCTACTTGTGTGGATAAAAAATTGTAGCAAAACAATGAAGATGTGATATAGAGCCAAAATATTTGATAATTTTTTACCTCCATTCGTGCAACCACAGGGCCTAGAAGTGCATCATATGTATATTGAGAAAAAGACTCCGTAATTAGCCAAATATAATCGATAACTAAGCATGAGGCATGGTAGTAAACACTGGATAACTCCTTAGTTGCTTTGTAGAAAGACCATAATTTTTTTTTGAAAACGAGTAACAACGGTCTTCATTTCAATAAGTATAACTCATTATTTTAAGCATTAGCATTGACAAAGACAGTTATTATTGTTTCATACCCTTGTAACTTCTTTAGCATGATGTATGTTGAGTTCCACCTCACCTTCATGTCAAGACCAAATTTTCTTGAGGCGATATTGTTAGCTCTTCTATACTTCAGGAACCTAGCAACCACTTGTGCGCTATTTGAAAGGAAACAAACAACGATGCAAATATTGTTCAAATATCCATCAATTACCTCCATACCATCTTGGACAACGGGGTTGAAGATGTGACATACGCACCTTTGGTGGAGAACATATCCACTTATATATGACTGCAATAGGGGGGTGAGGTCCATTGTAATACTCCGATTAATTTTTTTAGGGTAGAAAGTATGAACAAGAGATAACAAAGAAATTTCTTCGGGGATTTTCGCAAAAGTTCGCCAACCTAGGCCATGGGCCACAGCCCAGGTGGCCCAGGTGGAGGGGGAGAGCCGGCCAGCCATAAGGGGGGGGGCACCACTTCCCCCCAAACCCTAGTCGCCCAAGCCATCTCCCCCTCCCCACTTGGCCGCCTCCACCCCTCCTCCTTGGTGCGCCGCCCCCTGTCCCTCTCCCCTCCCCCAGTGCCTCCACCACCCCTCCCTGGTCCAACACCTCGTCGGGGAAACGCTGGGTAAGTTCATCTCCAAGGGTAAGTCCCGAGCTCTATTAAAGTGGTGTTATGTTTTCGTCGATCTGTTGCGCAAGGATCCAGAATCTGTAGGTGTTCTTGTGCGTCTGTTTTTGCATAGTTAGAGGCCAAATTGGGAAATCTCGTATCCTAGAAAGTTGTAGTTCTCATTCATAGCTTTCTATAGGGGCAAAGATCACTCGATTTGAAGTTACGGTTTAGAAGTTATGATAGTTTCTTTACAATAGTCCAGAAGGGTTGACGAGAATTAGCAGTTACCTTGTCTGGCCAATATGACTTAATTAGAGACTGAATCAGAAAGTTCACCCAAAATGAATTTTGTAGGCAATCTAGTAAGATTTCCATATTGGTAAATAACACAATTTTTAGTTGTGTCAACCATGAGTTTGATAATGATAATGAGATGCACGACCACGGCGCCTTTGATGCACGACAACGGAACGGTGAACTTCAACCGTCAAGGTATGAGAGGTAACAATTTTCAGCAACATAATGCCCTGATGATCCATATGCTAAAGTCAAGTTCACTATACCATCTTTTGCGGGTGCTTATGATGCGAGAAATATATCTAGATTGGGAGATGACGGTAGAACAAAATTGAATGCTCACTTAGTTCTGAAGTGCATAGAGTTAGGCAAGCCACAAGTGAATTTAAAAACTTTGCCATCATTTGGTGGAATAGGGTTTGCATAGAAGGATTAGCGCCTACTACGTGGGATGGTTTAAAGGTTGCTATGCGTAATGATTTATCCCACCTTCTTTTAAGCGTGATTTGCGTAATAAATTGCAGCGCTTAAATCAAGGTAATAGATCCGTAGAAGAATATTATCGGGAGCTACAAATTAGCATGTTGCGTTGTGATATTATTGAGGATGAAGAAGGCGCAATAGCACGCGTTTTATGGAGGATTAAGGCGTGAGATTCGGGACATAGTGGATTACAAAGAATACGATAGTGTCCTAGATTGTTCCAACTTGCATGTTTGGCGTAAAAGAATTGCGGGGACGACAACAGAGGCCAAGAAACAATTTTGGGAGCATGTCTACACCACGACTAAAGTCTTGGGGCAAGCCAAAACACCCCACTTTCGGCTACACGGTCGCCGCCCCCTCCGCGAGTAGGTGCGTTCAGCGACACCTCCGACCACATCACATGCACCGGCGTAAGCAAATCTACTAGTGTCTGTGCTCCGACCAAGAGTTCTTCCTCGGTTGCTTCCATCGGTCGTACCACCGGATTATTTGCCACCGTTGCAAGGAATGGGACACGCCATGAAGGATCGCCCAAGTCGTGAGCATACCTTGCCACTCTGAGCGGTGGATATGTAAGTACTAGTGATATTGAGGATGAATATGTACTTGCAGCTAACATTGCAGGTGGAGGAGACGAGACAGACAGTGATGCTGATGGTGTAGAGGAACAAGTAGCTGCTGTTGACACCGAGTATCATATGAGTCTTGTTGCGCAACGAGTACTGAGCGCACAAGTGGAGAGAGCGGAGCAAAATCAAGCGGCATAACTTGTTTCAAACCAGATTTCTTGTGAAGGACGAGCTGCGAGTCATCATTGATGGAGGAGTCTGCAACAACCTTGCCGGCTCGAGATGGTCGAGAAGCTTGGCTTGACCACACAACCACACCCACGCCCCTACTACATCCAATGGTTCAATTCGTGTGGTAAGTTAAAGGTAAACAAAGTTGTGAGCGTGCAATTTTCAATTTGGTAATTACAAAGATAGTTACGATTTTGATATAGTACCAATGCAAGCATGCTCTTTATTGCTCGGTAGGCCTTGGATATATGACAATGATGTTTTGCACCATGGTAGAGCTAATACCTACTCGTTCTTACACAAGGGCAAGAAGATTAAGTTATTGCCTTTGACACCAGTTGAGATTTTGAAAGATGAAGAAGAGCGCGCTAAAAATGAAAGAAAAACCGATAAGCATGATTCGAAAATCGCAAGTAGCAAAACGTGTTTTCCCACCTAAAAGGGAGAAAGTGGCGCCTAGTCCTAAGTCCGAGGGGATTAAATTGAAGGGATGTGTTATGATTGCCACTAAATCGAACTTGCTGAAATTTGTGATAATAAGTTGCCATGCTATGCTTTGATATGCAAAAATGCCTTATACTCGCTTGAGGATATAGCTAGCTCTTTGCCTCCTGCTGTTGCTAACCTTTTGCAGGAGTATGTGGATGTATTCCCAGCTGAGGTACCCCCGGGATTACCACCTATTCGAGGGATAGAGCATCAAATTGATTTGATCCCAGGAGCGACTTTGCCAAACCGTGCTGCATATAGGACCAATCCGGAGGAGACTAAGGAAATTCAAATGACAAGTCCAAGATCTTTGGACCGTGGGTACGTAAGAGAAAGCCTTAGTCCTTGTGCTCAGTTCTTTTGGTTCCTAAGAAAGACGGTAGTTGGCGTATGTGTGTTGATTGTAGAGCCATTAATAACATTACTATAAGGTATCGTCATCCTATCCCAAGGCTAGACGACATGCTAGATGAATTGAGTGGTTCTATTATTTTCACAAAGATTGACTTGCGGAGTGGTTACCACCAGATTAGAATGATATTAGGAGATGAATGGAAAGCGCTTTTAAAACTAAGTTCGGATTATATGAGTGGTTAGTGATGCCTTCGGTCTAACTAATGCACCTAGTACTTTTATGCGCTTGATGAACGAGGTTTTACGTCCTTTCATTGGAAAATTTGTGGTGGTTTACTTTGATGATATCTTGATTTATAGCAAGTCACATGAGCTACATTTGAATCATATCGTGCTGTTTTTAATGCTTTGAGAGACGACGCTTGTTTGGTAACCTCGAAAAGTGCACCTTTTGCACCGATCGAGTTGCGTTTCTTGGATATGTTGTGACACCACAGGGAATTGAGGTGGATGAGACAAAGATTGTAGCCATCCAAAGTGGCCGACACCGACCATCGTGTCACAAAAGTGAGCTTCCATGGCCTTCTTTGGATTCTATCGGCGTTTTGTGCGGATTTGGCACCATTGCCGCACCATTGAATGAATTGACAAAGAAAGGAGTGCCTTTCCAATGGGGACTGCGAAGAGAAGGCATTCAACTTGTTGAAAGAGAAGCTCACCCAAGCACCCCTACTCCAACTCCCCGATTTTGGTAAGACTTTTGAGATTGAATGTGACGCTTAGCGGGATTGGAATAGGTGGTGTATTGATTCAAGAAGGTAAACCGGTCGCATATTTTAGCGAGAAACTAAATGGGCCTAGTTTGAATTATTCCACCTATGACAAAGAATTGTATGCTTTAGTTCGTGTGCTTCAAACTTGGCAACATTATTTATGGCCCAAAGAATTTGTTATACATTACGATCATGAATCGCTAAAACATATTAGAAGTCAAGCTAAACCGAATAAACGACATGCTAATTGGGTAGAATTTATTGAGTCGTTCCATATGTCATAAAGCATAAGAAAGGTAAGGACAATGTGATTCTTGATGCGCTCTCTAGACGTTATACCATGTTATCTCAACTTGACCATAAGATTTTTGGTTTGGAGGCCATTAAGAGTTTATATGTCACTGATTTGGACTTTAAGGAAGTGCTTGAACATTGTAAAGAAGGGAAGATATGGAATAACTATGTGGTGAATGATGGTTTGATCTATCGTGCTAACAAGCTATGCATTCCAAATTAGCTCTGTTCGTCTTTTGTTGTTACTGAGGAGGCACATGGAGGAGGTTTGATGGCGCATTTTGGAGCAAAAAGGCAGAAGATGTCTTGACCACCCACTTCTTTTGGCCAAAGATGAGGCGTGATGTCGAGCGCCACGTGGCGGCCGCACTACATGCAACAAAGCTAAGTCCCGCCTCAATCCACATGGACTTTATATGCCTCTTCCTATTCCTAGTGCCCCTTGGGAGGATATTTCTATGGATTTTGTTTTAGGATTTCCTAGGACAAAGAGGGGGAGAGATAGTATATTTGTTGTAGTGGATCGATTTTCTAAAATGGCACATTTTATATCTTGTCACAAGAGCGATGATGCTACAAACATAGCTGATTTGTTTTTCAGGGAAATCGTTCGCTTACATGGAGTGCCCAATACTATTGTCTCGGATCGCGATCAAGTTTTTGAGCCACTTTTGAGATCGCTTTGGAATAAATTGGGGACAAAGCTGCTGTTTTCTACTACGTGTCATCCCCAAACTGATGGACAAACGGAGGTTGTCAACCGCACATTATCCACCATGTTGCGGGCTGTTTTAAAGAAGAACTTGAAGATGTGGGAAGAGTGTTTACCACATATTGAGTTTGCTTACAATAGGTCAGTACACTCCACCACCAAGGTAAGTCTTTTGGTAGTGTATGGTTTTAACCCCGTGCTCCTATTGATTTACTACCTTTACCAACCTCTGAAAAATAAATCTAGATGCTAAGAAGCGTCTTGCATTTATTCTCAAGTTGCATGAGACCACTAAAGAGAATATAGAGCGTATGGTTGAAAAGTATAGGGTTCTTTGGAAATAAAGGTAGGAAAGTTGTCAAAATAGAACCGGTGATTTAGTTTGGGTTCATTTGAGAAAGGATAGATTTCTAATTAAGAAAATCAAAGTTGATGCCTAGAGTCTTGCAGGACCGTTTAAGATAATTAAGAAGATAAATGATAATGCATATCGGTTAGAATTACTGCAGATTTTAGGGTTAGCCCACATTTAACATTTGATTTGAAACCATCGTGGGAGAAGAAGATGAGCTTGAGTCGAGGACGACTCCAATTCAAGAAGGGGAGTATGATGAGGACATCCCTCCTTCGGATACACGTACTACACAAGACCTTCCAGATTTGGGTGTTGGACTACAAGGTCCTATGACAAGAGCTAGAGCACGTGACTTAATCTATCAGGTAAAATCGTTTCTAGGGCTGAGTGTATTATTTAAGAACTCTATGATGCTGCCTAATGGAGATGATTTACTTGTACTCAGAAATCTAGGATTACGACCACTTCAAGAAGGCCTACGACTAGTTCAAGAAGGTCTACGACCACTTCAAGAAGGCCTACGACCAGTTCAAGAAGGTCCACGACCAGTTCCGCAAGGCCTACGACCACTTCAAGAAGACCTACGACCAGATGACTCGTTGGGAGCACTCTACGACCAGAGAGGCGAGCACAGTACTCGTTGGACACAATCTATGACCAAAGATAGCATGGACTCCTCAAGACCACCCTAGGACCACCCCACGACTAGATCTTCGACTGTAAATACGCGACACAAGGTGCTTTGCGTCACCGCTTTGGAAACTAATAAGACTTTGTAAGCGTGACGAGATCGAGTCCAGGTTGTGTACGCCTCATCCCATGGCCGCACAACCCTAGGTCGACCTCCTCACGTCCCTCTATATATACAGTAGCCGCCGTAGTTTAGAGGCGGGTTTTTCTTAGATTATTCTGCCAATTGCAGTTTCACCGATTATCGGTTTGAGGAACCCCACTTGTAAACTTCATCCATATCCGCAATACAATTCAGATTGCATCTACCTTGTTCTT
Source organism: Hsuehochloa calcarea (assembly GCA_036346395.1). Classification (NCBI taxonomy): domain Eukaryota; kingdom Viridiplantae; phylum Streptophyta; class Magnoliopsida; order Poales; family Poaceae; genus Hsuehochloa; species Hsuehochloa calcarea. Next base: position 25,427,507 of record CM070603.1, on the reverse strand, counting down.
GTGAGTTGCTTCGATTGCTTGCAGGAACCATAACCTTCGTGGTAAGGTCGATCGCGTGCAAGCGTGGTCGATAACGACAGGCGTGCGGGTGTAGCGAATTGCGAGGTGACGATCTGTTGGTCGGAAGCCTCAAAGCGTCAACGTCCTCACGACGAACCAAATCGAACCTATCGGAAGATCGGGCCGCCGTGACTCATCAAGGTGTTACATCTCACATGAAGGCTCTCTCAAGAAGATGACGGCTAGGGTTTGGAGCAACTCACGTCAACACTTGTCGTGTGTCTCCTCTGTTACCTATCTCTTCCTAATAGCCTCAAGCATCTCCTTAAATAGTGTCCGTGAAGGATCCTATCCGAACATATTTGACGAATCGTATCTGTACTGGTTTGTTCCAACTCGTTAAGTGTGTGACCCTGTAGGTCATGCATAATCGGTTATGACTCGGAAACTCGTTTCCGATCACGAGTCATCATCGTCACCTAGCAGGACATAACGATTCACGAATACACACGAATTATATCAGATGAACCTTAATGCAATATGATCTACGATCGCAACTCCTTACGACCATGTTTCGACCAGCCTACGACCAGCTCATATTTGGTCTCGACCAGTTCGTAAATCCTAACAACCAAGTTTCGACCATTTAGTGATCATGTTCGACCAGCATACGACTAGTTCGTATCTGATCGAACTGAACAACCAACTCTTGTATTCTCCTTTTGCCTTACGATATCTAGTTGAACTCCAGGTCGGATCTTACGTCATCCATGGACTGTTCAGTACTTTCTCGATAGAGTGATAGATAACATCATGTGGTCGAACTGTTTGACCACCAGTGGTATGGCTATACAGATAGATAACTTCATGTGGTCGAACTGTTTGACCACCAGTGGCATGGCTATACACTTTCTTTATCCGACCACATCGAGGGACCCAGAGGCATCTCTCCTGTTATGTTAGGAGGGGCAAATCCCATATCCGACTAGTCACATTCCTCCGCATCTTTCATAGCATACTCGAAAGCTACCTTTATGACTACGCAGTTACGGAGTAACGTTTGGCAATCCCAAAGTGTACTCTTACACATGTAGAAAACCATGCTGATATCAGGTCTAAGGATTATACATCATCATTGCTTAGGACCAATTGATGACACATGAAATCATAACAATCTCAGCAGTGTCTCAAGGTGGGTCAATCCAACACCATGTTCTCCAACATGTGTTCACATTATTGATTCGATTCCCTATATACATGACTGGTGAAACATGGTCATGAATCAATACATATGCTGGTCGATAGAGTCACTTGTGTTCCAACAGGGACATCCGACCAGGGATACATTTAGAATGACATCATCACAAGTTAAAAGAGCTTCACCAACAAGTCACATACTCGTTAATCTTTATAACCGATGATTCATTCAAGGAATAGAATAACACTTATTCAATAACACATAAATATAGACGTGATACAATAATCTATACGATTGCCTCTAGGGCATATCACCAACAGTCTCCCACTTTCACTAGAGTCAATCAAATATGTATTGAATACCCATGGCTTTTGTGTGCACTTGGTCATGTTCAACCAGTCTACGAGCAGCTCGTATCTCCATATGACTAGTCTGGATCTAGTTGTATCTCTATACGACAGCCCTGAATCTTATCATATCATTATACGACCAGTCCACACCTGGTCGAACTTGCACCAGAGTCAATCATATAGGTATATTAAACCTATTGCTCTTGTGTGCGTCTCATGCTTAGGTTGTGGTAGAGACTTTGTCAACGGATCAGCAATATTCAAATCCGTGTGCACTTTGCATATCTTCACATCACCTCTCTCAACGATCTCACGAATAATGTGATATCGCCAAAGTATGTGCTTGGACTTTTGATACGATCTAGACTCCTTAGCTTGTGCAATGGCTCCACTATTATCACAATAGAGATCCATTGGACTAGAAGCACTCGAAACCACACCCAGTTCACAAATGAACTTTCTAATCCATACAGCCTCTTTTGCAGCTTCCGAAGCCATAATGTATTCGGCCTCTATTGTAGAATCAGCAACCGTTCCCTACTTGAAACTCTTCCAGCTTACTGCTCCCCCATTCAAACAAAACACAAACCTTGATTGCGATCTGAAATCATACTTATTGGTTTGGAAGCTAGCATCGGTGTAACTATTTACGACCAACTCTTCTTCACCACCAAACATAAGGAATACATCCTTAGTCCTTCTCAAGTACTTGAGGATATTCTTAATTGCTATCCAGTGACCTGCACTTGGATCCGACTGATACCTACTCGTAACACTTAGAGCATACGACACATCTGGTTGTGTATATAGCATAGTATACATGATAGATCTAATAGCCGAAGCATAGGAATTCTACTAATTTTGTCTCGCTTATCAGTGGTCGTAGGACACTCATTCTTGCTAAGATTAATGCCATGTGCCATGGTAAGAAACCTCTCTTAGAATCTTGCAAGCTGAACTGTTTCAACACCTTGTCTATGTATATATCCTGTCTTAATCCAATTATCCTTTTAGATCTATCTCTCTAGATCCTTATACCAAGAATATATGCTGTATCTCCTAAACCTTTCATTTAGAAACTATTTCTTAATGAAGTTTTAACATATTCAAGCATTGGAATATCATTTTCGACCGATAGTATGTCATCCACATACAATATTAGAAACACAAGCTTGCACCCACTAACCTTCTTGTAAACACAAGGTTCTTCTTTATTCTTGATGAAGTCAAACCATTTGACTACTTCAACAAAACGAATGTTCCAACTCCGAGATGCTTGCTTCAATCCATAGTTGGATTTCTTAAGCTTGCATATCTTTCCAGCTTCCTTTGGATCGACAAAACTCTTAGGTTGTGTCATGTACACATCCTCACTTAGGTTTCCATTTAGGAAAGCTATTTTGACATCCATTTGTCATATCTCATAGTTGAAATATGCAGAATTGCTAGAATGATCTGGATAGACTTAAGCATCGCGACAGGCGAGAAGGTTTCATCATAATAAACACCTTGAATTTATTTGAAACCCTTCGCGACCAGTCATGCCTTATGAATGTGAACATTTTCATCCATATCTATCTTTTTCTTAAAAATCCACTTGCACTCTAGGTCGTGACACTATCAAGTGCATCAGCCAAGTTCCAAACTTAATTGTCATACATGGATTTTATCTCGGATCTCATGGCTTCAAGCCATAACTCAGAGTCTGGGCCCATCTTCACTTCCGTATAAGTCTTAGGCTCATCACACTACTACAGAAAAGGTCATCACAGACGGTTCGTAACAGTCATCACAGACGGTTTGTGAACCGTCTGAAATGTTATGTCCGAGATAACGGCGGTTATCACGCAGCGGTGAAAACCGTCTGTGATAACTCTTATCCTGAGCAGTTCCAACAACGAACCGTCAGTGATACTAGAATCCTGAGACGGTTCGTGGATGGAACCGCTCTGCGTGATTCTCAGATATCCTGAGCAGTTGCCCAACAACGAACCGTCAGGTTATATATATCGAGCATTTCGTTGTTAGAACCAAATGTGATAAGTCCTTTAACCTAATTAAATTTTTTCATATTTTCAGCTATCTCGTGAATTGCTAGCCATGCCCTCTAAAAACTAGCAAGTAGAAACATGTCACGATAATTGCCGACAACTCAAAGTGATCATTTAACTCAAAATCAATTACAAAAGAATGTTTCAAGTATATATTGTCGCTAGAGTTACAAATTGAATTACAACCATCAAAGTGAATTACAATATTGAATCAATTGTTTCGAGGTCGTTCATCGGTGTCGACGGAGTGAAACTCTCCGTTGGTGTTAACTATATCGCCTTGATGAAGCCACGAGCTCCCCTCGAATGTGCGTGACTGGTCCATCTCGAGTGCATTTAACTCTATGTTCAAGCCACATCGTTAGCGGGAGTAAAGTAGTAAGCATATATATTTAAATTTATAATTAGGAGATAATTATTACGAGATTGACAAACACGGGATCGTTAGTCCTAGAAGCAATCAATAGTCGCTTATGATGGCATAATGAGAATGCGCATAGGTGATCTCGTTTTTCTTTGGTGACCTTCGCAAAAATAGAATTACATATATATGTACGATCATTTCGAGACGCAATATTACGGAGTATGATATATGATTATTGTGTTGTAGCTGCATCGAAATCGCATCCTGTGAGTCGGTGTGGCGCTGTTCCTTGTATAAACCTCCCTCGGCAACATAGCCGATGAACGCCTACATGATTCAAAAAGTTATCCTTGTCCATTTAAAACGAAGGAAGACTACAATAGAGTTATGTGCGGAGGAAATGAACATACCTATCGAGTATTCCTTTAAGAATGGTGAAGTCGTGATTTTGTTGAGTAGAGAATCAAGGTACAATACCATGTTTGTAATATTCTGAAAAATAAATAAATAAATAATAATAACGTCTTTAAGGGCTTGTGCGAAATTAAATAAAAAGAATATGTGAAAATGGTATATTTCAGAGTTTCTTTAAAGAGCTATATAAATAGATTGTGGGTTTTCTAGAAACCCTAATAGTTTTTATTTTTCCACCGCGCCGCCGCCAGCCATTTGTTTTTCTGCTAGCCAATTTTCTCTTATTTGCTCGCTTGCGCGGCGCTCGACCAATTTCCTCTGGGAGACTGCGTTCTTCGCTGAGCGATTGCCTCCCGCGTGGACGCCGCTGCCGAGCGAAGCCAGCGCCCGAGCAAACCTGCGCCGTTCCTTTTTTTTTCTTCCGAACTCGCCCACGGCCGAAACCGCCTGCAGCACCCACGGCCGAAACCGCCTGCAGCGCCCACCACCGTGAGTCTCTCATACAGAGCCGCCTACCACCGATTGAGTAGGTGAGTAAAAGGTTCGGCCGGTCGCTTTGCTGAGACATTTTGGTTTGCTACATGTTGGTGCACGTTTGATTATTAGTGTTTGGCTGCTAGCATTAAATGCATGTTTTTCCTCTGGTTTGCCGGTACTAGAAGTTGGCTTCAGTAGTTACACAAGCTGTACGGGAGATAGAGATGAAATACATAATGCAAGATAGAGATTAACTAGTTTGGCTGCTAGCTTGATTAGAGTGTACTGCATGCATGTGGGCATTAGTAGTTAATTAGTTTTGTTCATATGGTTAGCTATGGTGATTAACTAATCATGCAAGGGTAGCTTAATTAGTCTGTTAATTAATGGAGAGAGAAGAGCTAGCATGTTTGTAAGGGAAGAAATCGAAAAGTAGATGGGTTTGGTCTGATATTTTGTTGTACGATTTATTCGGATACCTTAATGACGAATTTTGGAAATCTCATCTACTAGTTAATTGTAGATAATTTCGATATCTTTCTATAGCATATTTTATCATGTCGATCGGACAAGTAGAATTCGAGTTATGATTTTCGGAAGGCTGCTGTCATTGTGGTTGTCGTCTTTCGGCGCTGTTTTGGTAGACTGCGGATTAAAAATAGTAAATAGACTAATTAGAGTTTTTGATCTACATGAAAGATGTAGATAATTGTCCAATGGTTCTGTAGAATCTGAGAACGCGAATTTTGGTTGAGTAAAACAAAAGTTATGAAATTAGGAAGACCTGCTGTTCCGAAGCGGATAGATCGGTTTTCTGGGCTAAAAACGGAGGGTTAGATGATTTAATTAGAAGACTTTGTAATCTAAGAAAATGTGGATAATCTTATGAAGAATCCAGAATGGGGTGGTTTGTGGTGATCGGACTTTCGAGTCAAAAGTTACGTTCGTTTTAGTACTAAGACAGCTATGGGTAACTATTCGGTACCGGAGTAACGTGGTATATTTGGGGACGTGTAGGAGCGATGTCGATTGATTGTTGTTCTTATGATGCTGCAGCTTGTATTGAAATTTGTGTATTTAATGTAGGAGAGGCGTCGTACTTGTTGCCATATGCTAGCCAAATTGTGCATCTCAACTAGTAAAGGCAAGTGCATGGTAAACAGCGATCAATGATTGATCACTGTGATTCTTTATCTTTCAGTACCATTATTGTTGTGCTTTTATTTTATTTAATTGCAAACAATGGAATGACATGGTTATATCTTTGTTGATAAACATGATGAAAAGTTGGATATGATGTTTATGATGGAGTTTGCATGTTTGCATTCATAAGCATCTTTGCATATGAGCAGGTGATCATGAATGATCACAACTCCACGGGAGTGGAGGAGGTCCCCGATCCTTATGGAGGAACGGGCTTGAGAGTGAATGTTGTCATGAGCATTCACTCATGCTATACCGTATCTGTGAAAGAAGTGCATGTGGACATGTAGATTAGATTTGCATTGGTACATGAGATTAATGGATGTGAATCAAAGAGAAGATAACTGCATGAGAATATTAATAGAAGTACCTGTGATGATAATGAAGTTATTGAATGCCGTTGATTTATTATTGTTCGTTGTTTATGGGAGTGTTTCGCTGAGTCGTGGACTCACCCTTGCTCTTTTGTTGTCTTTAGGTGATCTTCGAGGGCGCCGTAGCTGAGAGCGAGTAGAGCACATGGACAACACATGATCATTTGCCATAAGAATCTTTTCATTCAAAATTGGGTTACTCTTGGACATGTTAGGGGTTGAATAAAGTTTAGTACAACGTTTTGGACTAGACTATTTGTTTTAATGATTTGGATTCAGTAGTTGGTGCTATCCTGGATTATTTACCTGGTTATATTTTCCCTTGCTTATTTACTATCGCTTGATCCATAATTATGCATGTTCTTTTGTGATCCATGGATATGTTTATTGTTGTTTTCTTGCTGTAATTTTATAGTGTGTCGATAATTATTAGTTTAGAGAGTAGTGTGGTGGCATTCTAGGCTCAGTGTTGGGCTGGGGTGTTACAGTTGGTATCAGAGCGGGCTTTAGGTCCGTGGTGAATAGATTAACAACATAGGCAAACTAAAATTGTTAAAATTTGTTTTAGTATTAGTAAATCAACTAAAATTTGCTAATGGTTAAACAATCTAAAATTTGACACACTAGTGCCATGAGTTTAGAGAGAGGTACGATCATCGCTTTACGCCTGCTATGTTGTTATTGACGGATGATTTTATTTTGATCTTTGAACTCATTGTGTATTGTTGATTGTGGTTGATAGCTATGCCGAGGGGTAGAGGACGTGGTCGTGGTGGCCGCGATCGTGGAGGTCGGGGCCGCGGCGAGGTTCCGTGGAGCCACCTCCATGAGAGATGAGTCGATGGTCGAGGGGTTCTTTGCTGACCCGCCTCGGCCAGGTCCAGATGAGACCCCGCTTTCTTCGAGAGAGTTGGTGGGAGAGATCCGTGCTCTTCATCAGCGCGCCGCAGCCCGTAGTCTGCGGATCCGTTGTTGCTCTGCCGCACATCCACCGGTTCTCGAGGCGCGATGTCACTTCGAGAGTGGATGGGGTTGAGGTTGGATCCATTTGATGGGCCTGCACACCGTCCGTGCAATGGACTGGTTGCGCTATATGGAGAGGCGATTGGGAGCTTTGGAGATGTCTTCACATCGAGGGTCCGCTTTGTAGCCTTTCGGTGAAAGGGCAAGAGATATTTGGTGGGAGGGCGTGTTGTCTTCGAGGACCGCCACTCAAGGGCCGCCACTTGGGAGGACTTTGTTGATCGATTCAAGGGAAAGTTCTATCCCTACTCTTTTGTGGAGAAGATGGAGGTTGCCTTGACGACCTTTGCTCGTGGGAAGAGGTCTATTGCCGAGTATGAGGTCGAAGTTCAACAACTTGGTTCGCTTTGTCCCTTTGAGTGAACGATGATCTACAGAAGCCAAGAGGTTCCGCTGGGTCTCACCTGAGTACGGCATGTGTTGGGAGCTACTCCACCCGTGATTACAGCTCTGTTGTGGAGCAAGCGGGGCATGGAGTTGGAGATGCTGACTCACAAAGGCGCAAGAAGCCTCGGTGGATCGTAGCCGGTGGTGACCGAAGAGGAGCTCTAGTGAGGGAAGTGGGTCTGCTCACCACCCGCTTTCAAGAAATTCAAGGAGGACCACGATCTTTCAAGTCTAGCGATCGAGGCCGTTTCTTCTTGGCGCCTCGTCCTTTGCAGTACTCGGCTCTTCGTCTGTCCCCTGTAGGTGGCATGCTTTGCTTTAAGTGCGGAGATGGACACTGCACCGCCGAAAGTGCTCTTGGACGGGGGATTGCCGCGGTGTGGCCGACGGGTCACAAGGAGCGGGTGTGTCGCCGAACCCGCTTAGCGTGATCAAGTGGGAGCTCGTGCCATCTTCTTCTTGATGGGTCCCGCCGAGGATCTTTCCAGATGATGATCGCTTCCTCCGGCGCTACCATTTCTTCACTTGGGAGCCTCAAAGAGGGTACTATTGGCGGCCGCCACCTTCGGCACCGCTCAGTTACACGACCGCTTTACCGCACCGCCACAAAGAGATTGTTGGGGCTCGCCGCCCGGCGTCGTCTCTTTCGCCATGGCGCCACCGAGTGTACGCCATGCCCACAATGGAGTCCGCGGGTCGCCCCGACGTGGTGACAGTACTTTGCTTGTGGATTCGCTTGATGCTTTAGTCCTTTTGATTCAGGGGCTACCTTTTCGTTTGTCTCGACGGCGTTTGCTAGGAGAGCGAACTTGAGTATGCAGTGGATTTCTCAGTCAGTGTTGGTTAGTTCTCCTGGGGGTATTATTGCTAGTTCTACTGTTTGTCCTGGGTGCTCTATTGTCATTGATGGAGAGAAGTTCACGGCGAATCTGATAGTTATTCAAATGGAGCCGCTCGACGTTATCTTGGGTATGGATTGGTTGCACTCTTATCGAGCCGTGATATCTTGTTTCAGAGAACGGTCGTGCGCAGACCCGCCTGGGAGACGTTGACCTTTTAGGGGAGTGCGCCTCCGCGCTCTCTTTCGATGTTGGTCGGACTGTTCCCGGGTCAGAGCGCAGTGAAAACTGGGCTTCTTTTAGCTCTTGCTGAGAAACCGAGCGTGGCTTCGCAGATTGAGGAGATTCCGGTGGTTAGTGATTACCTGATGTGTTCCCACCGAGCTTAGGGCTTGCCACCGCGAGACGTGGAGTTTCGTGATTGATCTTGTTCCGTACTCGCCCCATCTCGATGTTCCATATCGATTAGCACGTCCGCTTCGTGACGAGTTGAAGAAGCAATTGGATGATTTGTTGGCTAAAGGTTTGATCAGCGAGTGTATCGCCGTGGGGAGCTCTGCTCGCTCACAGAGAAGAAGGATGGGAGTTGGCGATGTGTATTGATTACCGTGCGCTTAATGCGATCACAATCAAGAACAAATATCCATTGCCCGCATTGAGGACTTGTTTGATCGGTTGAATGGAGCTCAAGTGTTCTCCAAGATTGATCTCGAATGGTATAATCAAATCCGGTGCGTGAGCGTGATGTAGAGAAGACGCTTTCTCTACCGTGTATGGGCATTATGAGTATAAAGTTATGTCTTTTGGATTGACTAATGCACCGCCATTTTTATGGAGACCATGAACAACATGTTGCACGAGTATTTGGATGACTTCGTGGTGGTGTTCATTGATGATATTCTTATCTATTCCAAGACCAATGAGGATCATGAGCGTCATTTGAGGTCGGTTTTAGAGACTTTGAGAGAGCACAAGTTCTATGCTAAATTGAAGAAGTGTGAGTTCGGATTTCGTATGAGTTTTACGGGTCATGTGATTAACCCTCGTGGTATTGTCATGATCCTAGTAAGGTCTCCACAGTGGTGGATTGGAAGAGGCCGACTAGTGTGAAGGAGGTGAGGAGTTTTTCTGGTTTGGTGGTTATTATCGGTGTTTTGTGCAGATTTTCTATCATCGCCAAACCGATGTCTCACTTACTCGTAAAGGTGTGAGATTCCTATGGATCGATGAGTGTGAGCGCAGTTTTGACTTTGAAAGAGAGGTTGGTGACCTCTCCTATTCTCACTCTTCCCGAGCCAGGAAGCGGTTCACGCCTTTTCAGATCGCCTCGAGTGGGTCTTGGCTGTGTGCTTATGCAAGACGGTAAAGTAATTGCTTATGCATCGAGGCAGTTAAAGAAGCACGAGCAGAATTATCACACTCATGATTTGGAGTTAGCTGCGGTTGTCTTTGCTCTCAAGATTTGGAGGCATTATCTATACTGGCGAGCCTTGTGATATTTTCACGCATCACAAGAGTCTCAAGTATATCTTCACTCGTATGATCTGAATTTGAGGCAAAGGAGGTGGTTGGAATTGATCAAGGACTATGATCTTACTATTCAGTATCATCCAGGCAAGGCCAATGTAGTTGCTGATGCTCTTAGTCGTAAGGCGACTCCTGCTACTCTAGATTGCCTCATTGCTGATTTTGATCGCATGGGGATATCCTATTGTTATGCGTGCACATCACATGTTGAGACACGATTGATTCTTGAGTCACTATTCCGCATCGTGCAAAGGGAAGCACACAGAGAGTGACCGGCTATTACAGGAGGTTAGGAAGCGCTGGATGAGGGTAAAGAGAGTGATTTTAGTATGGATGATTTTGGTGCTTTGAGGTTTAAAGGCCGCTTTGCGTGCGCAAAAGGCGAGGTCAAAGATGATATCTTGAGGGAGGCACATCGCACTGCATAATCGCTCATCCTGGTGAGACTAAGATGTATCGAGATCCAAATGTAATTTTGGTGGAAAAGAATGAAGGTGGATATTGCTAACTATGTGGCTTCTTGTGGTGTTTGTCGCAAGTGAAAGCCGAGCACAAGCGCCCCGCAGGTTGTTGCAGACCTTTGGAGGTTCCCAGTGGCCTTGGGATGATATCTCTATGGACTTTGTGGTGGCCTTACCTCGCTCGCGCGAGGGAAGGATGCGCTTGGGTAGTGGTGGATCGATTCAAGAAGTCTCACAGACTTCATTCCTATTCGCACGACAAATTCAATGAGTGATCTAGCTCCTATTTATGTGCGTGAAATAGTAAGATCGCATGGTGTGCCAAAGACCATCGTTTCGATGTGGACGCCAAGTTTGTCTCCAAGTTCGGGAAAGTCTGCAGAGTGCATTGGGCACACACTCCACTTCGAGTACGCTGCTTCACCCATTGCATGATGGGCGATCGAGCGCACTATTCAGACTTTGGAGGACATGTTGCGGTCTTATGCTTTGTCTTGGAAAGGTAGTTGGGAGGACCATTGCCACTTGCGAGTTTGCTTATAATAATAGTTACCATTCCAAGATTAGAGCCGCGCCATTTGAGGTTCTCTATGGGCGGAAGTGCAGATCGCCGCTTTGTTGGGATGCGATTGGAGAGAAGGCGCTTTGGGTCCGATTTGGATTCAAGACCGTTGAGCGTGTGGCCATGGTGAGGCAGAATTTGTTGGCAGCTCAGAGTAGACAGAAAAGTTATGCTGATATGAGGAGGCGTGACTTGGAGTTTGCGGTGGGTGACCAGGTGCTCTTGAGAGTGTCTCCCACTAAAGGTATTGTTCGGTTCGGCACCAAAGGGAAGCTTAGCCCGAGGTACGTTGGACCGCTCCCGATTATTACAAGAATTGGGAAGTTAGCCTACCGCTTGGATCTTCCTGAGTCCATGCGTGGGGTTCACAATGTGTTTCACGTCTCGATGCCGAAAGTTTTGAGAGACCCAGAGCATAAGATTTCATTAGAGCCACCGACTATTGAGCAAGATCTCACAGCTTGAGTCGCGTCCGCCGCGATTCTCGAGAAGGTCTGAGCGAGTGCCGAGGCACAAGACGCTGGTATAGTCAAGGTGCCGTGGACGATCACCGAGAGAGAAGCGACTTGGGAGTTGGAGTCTCGCATGCGCGAGCAATACCCGAGTTGTTCACGTCTGCACGTGTTATTTTGTTGTTTAATTTCAGTGTGTAGTTTTTCTTTGAGTAGAACGGCGAGTAGAATTCGGGGTCTAATTCTGTTAAGGGGGGTAGAATGTAATATTCTGCAAAATAAATAAATAAATAATAATAACGTCTTTAAGGGCTTGTGCGAAATTAAATAAAAAGAATATGTGAAAATGGTATATTTCAGAGTTTTTTTAAAGAGCTATATAAATAGATTGTGGGTTTTCTAGAAACCTAATAGTTTTATTTTTCCACCGCAGCGCCGCTTGACCATTTGTTTTTCGCTAGCCAATTTTCTCTTGATCGCTATGCGCCGCCGCCAACCAATTTCCTCTCGAGCGCTGCGTTCTTCTTGAAGCGATTGCCTCCGCGTGGACGCCACGCCGAGCGGCCACCGAGCAAACTCGCGCCGTTTTTTTTTCTTCCGAACTCGCCACGGCCGAACCGTCTGCAAGACCACGGCCGAAACCGTCATAGCAGCTTACACGCCGAGTCTCTCTGCAGCGTGGAGCCTCCGCCTACCGATTGAGTAGGTGAGTAAAGGTTCTACGGCCGCTTCTTTGAGACATTTTGGTTTGCTACATGTTGGTGCACGCTTGATTATTAGTGTTTGGTCGCTAGCATTAAATGCATGTTTTCCTCTGGTTTGCCGGTACTAGAAGTTGGCTTCAGTGAGTTACACAAGTCATGACGGAGATAGAGATGAAATACATAATGCAAGATAGAGATTAACTAGTTTGGCTGCTAGCTTGATTAGAGTGTACTGCATGCATGTGGGCATTAGTAGTTAATTAGTTTTGTTCACATGGTTAGCTATGGTGATTAACTAATCATGCAAGGGTAGCTTAATTAGTCTGTTAATTAATGGAGAGAGAAGAGCTAGCATGTTTGTAAGGGAAGAAATCGAAAAGTAGATGGGTTTGGTCTGATATTTTGTTGTACGATTTATTCGGATACCTTAATGACGAATTTTGGAAATCTCATCTACTAGTTAATTGTAGATAATTTCGATATCTTTCTATAGCATATTTTATCATGTCGATCGGACAAGTAGAATTCGAGTTATGATTTTCGGAAGGCTGCTGTCATTGTGGTTGTCGTCTTTCGGCGCTGTTTTGGTAGACTGCGGATTAAAAATAGTAAATAGACTAATTAGAGTTTTTGATCTACATGAAAGATGTAGATAATTGTCCAATGGTTCTGTAGAATCTGAGAACGCGAATTTTGGTTGAGTAAAACAAAAGTTATGAAATTAGGAAGACCTGCTGTTCCGAAGCGGATAGATCGGTTTTCTGGGCTAAAAACGGAGGGTTAGATGATTTAATTAGAAGACTTTGTAATCTAAGAAAATGTGGATAATCTTATGAAGAATCCAGAATGGGGTGGTTTGTGGTGATCGGACTTTCGAGTCAAAAGTTACGTTCGTTTTAGTACTAAGACAGCTATGGGTAACTATTCGGTACCGGAGTAACGTGGTATATTTGGGGACGTGTAGGAGCGATGTCGATTGATTGTTGTTCTTATGATGCTGTAGCTTGTATTGAAATTTGTGTATTTAATGTAGGAGAGGCGTCGCACTTGTTGCCATCTGCTAGCCAAATTGTGCATCGCAACTAGTAAAGGCAAGTGCATGGTAAACAATGATCAATGATTGATCATCGTGATTCTTTATCTTCATTACCATTATTGTTGTGCTTTTATTTTATTTAATTGCAAACAATGGAATGACATGGTTATATCTTTGTTGATAAACATGATGAAAAGTTGGATATGATGTTTATGATGGAGTTTGCATGTTTGCATTCATAAGCATCTTTGCATATGAGCAGGTGATCATGAATGATCACAACTCCACGGGAGTGGAGGAGGTCCCCGATCCTTATGGAGGAACGGGCTTGAGAGTGAATGTTGTCGCGAGCATTCACTCATGCTATACCGGTATACGCGAAAGAAGTGCATGTGGACATGTAGATTAGATTTGCATTGGTACATGAGATTAATGGATGTGAATCAAAGAGAAGATAACTGCATGAGAATATTAATAGAAGTACCTGTGATGATAATGAAGTTATTGAATGCTGTTGATTTATTATTGTTCGTTGTTTATGGATGTGTTTGCTGAGTCGTGGACTCACCCTTGCTCTTTTGTTGTCTTTAGGTGATCTTCGAGGGCGCCGTAACTGAGAGCGAGTAGAGCACATGGACAACACATGATCATTTGCCATAAGAATCTTTTCATTCAAAATTGGGTTACTCTTGGACATGTTAGGGGTTGAATAAAGTTTAGTACAACGTTTTGGACTAGACTATTTGTTTTAATGATTTGGATTCAGTAGTTGGTGCTATCCTGGATTATTTACCTGGTTATATTTTCCCTTGCTTATTTACTATCGCTTGATCCATAATTATGCATGTTCTTTTGTGATCCATGGATATGTTTATTGTTGTTTTCTTGCTGTAATTTTATAGTGTGTCGATAATTATTAGTTTAGAGAGTAGTGTGGTGGCATTCTAGGCTCAGTGTTGGGCTGGGGTGTTACAATGTTCCTCTTTGGCACAAGAATCAGAAGAATCCAGTAGAACCTACTCGTGTATGTCGCTATAGTCATAAACCTATGTTGAAACGTAATTTGTATAGCAAATATTGAAGCACTTACTTCTGGTTGTAGGGTACCATTATGTACTCCCGTCGCTACGAGCAAGCAATCCCATTTTATGTAATTATCGACGAGGATGCGCCTTGGTTGATTATTTGCTCGAGAGACCACGTGGGTCGAGGAAACCCACCGGTTCTTTGATTCGACGCACATTTCATAATGTATCCGTACATAAGCAATGAGTTATGATGTTTATCGGTATCACGTGAGTGTAGAAATTGATTGCACACACTTACAAATGTCCAAAGATCGTAGAAGTGAGGCGCCGAGGGCGCTTAGGTTGTATAAGTCAAATAAGTCTTCAAGCCCACGACGGCGGCTGTGCTCGTGGAGAAAATGCTCCCTCCCGTATCTGACGGTGATTCCAGTATGACCCCCCTTCGCTCCGGTCTTGCGCAAGTACCAATCATGTAAAGCTTGACAAGCTACTCGAGCTCTTTATTTCGCGCAGAGACCAACGGACTTCCGAGGGAGTATTTCACGGGTTTGGGAGGTGCCTTAATGTTCTTCGATTTTGATTTCTCCTTAACGAGGCGGCTGAGGGACGTCTTCCCGTGTGACGCCTCAGGGACCGATATGGTGACACGCTTTTCTTGTCCCTTTGTCATCTTCTCGACGGGAAGCGATGTGGCGGCCTTCTGAAGCTTTGGTTGAGGCGGACTCATCGAGGGTCCTATTGAGAGGCGGGGTCCTCTCGATATCGCACACTTGAAGGGTCCAAAGGCGATGTCCTTCTTGGGCCATCGGATAAAAGTGTGCGTAGCATCCCCTAGTGTTCGATTTCTTCGTTCGGGAATCTCCGGTAGGATGGCCATGAAATTGTCATGGACCATGTCCACTGCACCACCGGGCGTAACCTCGCGCCACCGGGCACCGTCGTCGATCGCCCCTTCCCGGTATGGATACACCATACCCGCCCAAATTTCAATAGGAATCGACCCTACTATCCTCACTTGGAGCTTGCGGGCGTCGGCTCCTACAAAAGCGCATACAATTAGCTAAGGCATCCTATAGGTCTATCTTTGGAGCACTCGGAGATGTACATTACCTCAATGCCGCCGATCGGTAATTGCACGCCGTCATGTCCGTAATTATGTGTGGACGCGACGCTACTCGATGTCGAGCGTGACTTGCTCCCAAATTAATAGGGCGGCTTGCGCCGCATGAGTTGATTTACTTGGTTACGCAAGTTTGTTATTTGTTCCTGAAATTGTGCAATAATCACATGTTCCAACCGCGTCGTCGTGGTTGGTCCTTGGATCTCTTCCTACTCCTATACGTGTCGGAGTTGTGTGGGAATCCATCCTCCAAGATACGTAAACCCCAACTCCTCGCGTGCGACCGGGTGCTCCTTGTTTCGGGGCGTCAGACATTACATCCTTCTCCCGCCTACTTCAAGGAACCTTGGGAACATGCGCGATCAATTCTTCCCGCAAGAGAACATCATGTTATTGTAGACACCATGAAGTTATGAACTTATTAACAATTAAGTGGTTCGTAAAATTTACAGACGTTGAGACACCGCCTCGTCACGGGTTTGTCGAGAGAGATGTTGCCCAAGACGTGGCCGATGCCCTCGCTTAACCAGATCGAGCGCGCCGTCCGAGATCATAGCAAACGGTCGTGCAAATAGTCTCGTCCTCCGCCGCCATCTGCGTGGCTTTACCGCGCACCAGTGATGCGAGTCTGTGGGGTGAGTGTTTTGTGCTCGATAGCTCAGGCGCCGCACTTTGCTCCTGAAATTCAGCCGCCGCCTTCATCGCGCACGGCGCCCCATGTATCCCACGACAAAATTGATACGCCGTGAAGGGCGCCCGACCCGTGTTCACGCATGCGTGACAAGCGTGCTCTTGAAGGTCCTCCACGTGGGACATCGCCAGAATAGCGCGCCATCGCACACGCGTTCGTGGTCCGCGCCGAGGAAAGTGAACGAGGCGAAAGTTCACCCACAACCGGGTCTCTCTGACATCCGCCGAGACTTCCGTGTTGGGGTGGTGATGGGGACCGTTCCTTGCAAGTACCCGCAGACGGTCCGAATCTCGCACCTTTCTTGGGACTCGGCCGATCCCGACGCCACCGACCTCCGTGATCGTCATGCGCCCGAGGGCAATTTGGATATTCCTCGCGCTTCTCGCTGCGCACCACCTTGATCGGAGATCCAGACGATTTGGCGACGCCGATGACGGCGCGAAGATCGGCCTCGCCATCTCGCTTACTTGCTATCTATATAAGTTACGACGCAATTATTACATAGTATATAATATATGGGAAATTGCACAAAAATATAAACAAATATAATCAACGCTTGCCATCTCGAGTAAAATAAAATAAATTGCCGTCGATTGTACCATAATAATCATCACGGTTCCCTGTGTTTACCTGCATTAGTCGGCACCCTAAGTATCGAGACTACCCACACCAACCTAGGTTAACCGGCATCTTGGTTTTTCAAGTCAATTAGGCTAACCTGCATTAGTCGGCACCGGATACCCATGATACCTAGGCCAACCTAGTAAATCGACACCGTCTTACTTCCATAGGTTTTCATCATTCGGCACTATACCTCAAGTTTCAGATGCGAAAATGTTGATCAAGAACTGACAACTACAAGAGAGATTTTTCTTAATAAATGCAGAAAAGTGAATGAAATGAAATACAACAGTTATAAACTAAAATTCTCAGAACTCTAGTAAGACAATATTTCAAAGAAGGTCACATTAATGATGCGAATGTTGTGCAAGCACGATGGATTGTAAGTCAATATAATGCCATACTTGAGTACAGACCAAGTGTCACTACATTGTCATGAAGAGAACAATTCAGTTTACTACTCAACATATATAGACAAGACGAAACTAAAAAAATTGTAAATACACGGGAAACAAACTACTGCAAAATTGAGTTTGTACTTCAAATATTAAAAATTAACTCGTTTTGATCCATAGACCAGAGTACAGACTATCTGTAAGTGAGTCATGCCAGTGTACTCCGTTAGATGATATTAAAGATAGTAGTCAATATTTGAATGTCCACAAAAGCTTTAGCTGTGGACTGAAACTCTCAGATAGCTGAAATCAAATGAGTGACGCATAGACTCCAGCATTTTGTATTTTAACATACATTCTGTGGGCTCAAGCGTGCCACATACTTGTGATATCCATGGGAATCGAGTTTTGGGTATCTAGTAGGTAACCAACGCAAATATTATACTTCTAAAATTTATAAAATTTCTTTAGAAACATATGACATTAATAAACTATGAATCATTCCAGATCTCAGGAACCATAGGACATTTGTGGGCAAGCAATGCAAAAAATTGTTTCATAAAAGGCATTAATCACAATAGCACCGAGTTCTACACACGCTCTTGGCATCCATGAAAAAAAATCTATCGTAATCCTGATCTATGTATATAACCTTTAGCTTATCAATATAATTACCTTAAATATTCCACTCTCTCATTTATATCGTAATCCTGATCATCCAGATTTACATATTTATATCGTGAACACCCGACGGCATACAACATGAAATGATTCTCGCAAATGCATGCATAGTCGACCTCCAGCAATTTCAGTCATCCATTCATAGCTAAACCATCATGCGTGTTTTGCTTGCGTGTTTTTGTAAGGTAGCGACATGTTGGGAGAACGAGTCAAAACTTGACAACTTTTCATTACTCTTCTATATACCGAACATTTGTTCACGTGCAATCAATCCTACGTCGAGCTGGGAACACAGTAAAGAGAACAAGATCTTCTCCTGTGCAATGCAAATCTCAAAGGATTTAGGGCGATTTAGGGCATGTTAGGAACACAGAATTTAATGAAACAATACAATTCCCTAGGATTTAGAAAAAATCCCCACATTCCAAACGAGTCCTCGGTAATCCTAGTTTTATACCATCCAAAAATCTAGCCTATTAGCAAATCGCAACCAAAATACTTTATAATATACTACACGTTTTCGTCTAATTAGCAAATCCAACGTGGATCTACACCAAGACGGTGGGGGAGGAGCTCAGTGGCGGCAAGGGAGGAGGAGAACTTACCCGAGCAGGCGATGGCGGAGGTGGCGGGCTCGGGAGGCGCCGGGTCGGGAGGAGGCGCCGGGTCTGGGAGGCGTTCAGAGAGGCGGCCGGGCTCGGGGAGGCGCCGGTCGAGGAGGAGGCGCGGGCCTGGGAGGCGTTCGAGAGGAGGCGGCGCGAGAGGGCGACACCGATAGGGTTAGATCAAAACCCTATCGTCTCAACCTTATATAATCAACACGCATCACAGAGGCGGTTCTCGAGGGAACCGTGCGTGATGGAAACATCACGCGGTTCCCTCAAGAATCGCCTGCGTGATGCGTGAACATCACAGACGGTTCTTGGGAACGCGTCGTGATGTTTCCACATCCTGAGCAGTTCCCTCAAGAATCGTCTATCATCATCTACTGTTGAGGCCTACTAGAATTTTGCAAATAAGCCCTCTCGTGTTTTGTGAAATTACAAAGGGGTCCTCAATTTATATCATTCAGGTCCTTGGGGACAAAAATCTTTTAGATTAGACCTTAGAATTAACGCATTTTGTTCTAACACATGGAAATCCCGCAAATTAAACCCTAGAAGAGTTACGGTTTTGTTATTTAGTATTAAAGGATTTATTTAATCACTAGAATTTGTTTTTACGCTATGCAAATTAAACCCTCGAAGAACCGCCTGTGATGTGGAAACATCACAGACGGTTTTTTGAAGAGCCGTCTGTGATGTTCAAACAACCAGCACTCAAGGTCCGGAACGTCCGATTTCCGGAACTTCCTCCATTGAATCTGTGGAACTTCTGATTTCTCTGACAAGTCAAGTCAGCCATCTCTCTTCATTCAATTCTAAATCTTTTGTGGCCACTTCCAGTGATCAAGATGATCCTCTATATCTTATTCGTTAAAATGGTATCCACAATTCTCTCATGTCAATCAAAATTCTCTCTTCTCTTTGGAATGCTTTCATGGAAGATCAATAGAAGAGAAGTTCGAGCACCTTGCAAAATTCAATTATTGCTTACAAGTGGTACCAAGTATTTGCAATGGAATCAATTATTCTTGGTATCAAGTGTTTTTCTCATAAGTGGTATCAAGTTCGTACAAGTGGAATTAATTACTTGACAATTGTCATCAATTTAAAGATCATAAGTCCATAACACATTAACACATGACAATGGAATAAATTAGTTAATTACAATGGAGTAAATTCTTAATTAAAATATAGCCCTTCATGATGATCGACGCGCATATAGCTAGCTTCCTCACTGGGTTCTTCCTCGAGCCTCGATGCCGTCTCCGAAAGCGGCAACTCGTCAAATTGATTGTATTCTTCCTCGCCCACTACATTCTCAACTCCGACAATCCTCTTTTTCCATGAAGAACTACGTGGCGCTTCTTATTTAGAATTGGTTACATAGAATACTTGAACAACTTGGTTAGCCAGTACGAATGGTTCGTCTTTGTATCCGACACGTTCGAGGTCCACGGTAGTGACGCCGTACTTGTCGACCTTCACCTGTGGGAGATGGACCCAACGGCACCGAAATAGGGGGATCTTGAAAAGCACGAGTCGATCTCCCATATCTCCTCTATTTGCCCATAGTACGAGCTCCTCAACCCATCGGATTGAATGCATCTATGCGGACACACGTTTGATACCGTGCTCTTCCTATCCCGAGTGCCGTATAAAATGTGTACCCATTTATGTCATTATCCTTGCCATGTGACAATTGTAAATGTGGCCCTCTTGCCAACCATAGCGGTATCATCACTTGATGACCTCCGAGTGATTCGCGCCTTTAACTATTCGTTGAACCGACGGTTGTGCTCTCTGGTGATCCAAACCTCCGACCGGTCTGGATTCTGTTGGCGTACCATGTCTTTGTGCCCGTCGATGTACGGGACACATGGGTCATGTGTTGCAAGACCGTGAAATGGGCTTGAGCGCACGTATCGGATCGGGAGTGATTGATTTCCTTCCGATGGTCCCGATACCATCGGTCTCCCCTCATGGCGAGATAGAGGCACACCAATCGGATCCACGAGCCATGTAGTCGACGCAGAACTCAATGACCTCTTCCATTGCATAACCTTCGATGATGTCGCCTCCGGTCGAGATCGATTCGCACGTAGGACTTGAGAATTCCCATGTACCTCTCGAGCGGGTACATATGGCGAGAAACACAGGGCCGCATATCTTTATCTCTTTCACAAGGTGAACAATGAGATGGACCATGATATCGAAAAATGACGGAGGGAAATACATCTCAAGATGACACGAGTCGTCACTACCTCGACTGCAGAGCATCTAGTCCTTGGGGATCGATGACCTTCCGAGCAATTGAGTTGAAGAAATAACACGACCTCAAGATTGCCACTCGGACCTTGTTCGGCAAGATACTCCTAATTGCAACAGAAGCATTTGTGTCATCAAGACACGACAATCATGCGACTTCATACCAATTAATTTCAAATCGGCATAGAAACAAGTTTCTTAATGTTAGCGGAGTAACAGACGGGACTTTCACACGTGCAAGCTCGACACGCTTCATTTCTCGGCCTTGGGCAGAGTGTAGCAAGTCGGGGAAGGATGCGTTCGTCTGATCGGTCTCTTTCGGTGCTAACTCGGTCCTTATGTTCATATCGACCAAGTCACGCCGTGCGTTAACACCATCCTTTGTTTTGCCACTAATGTTCAAAGAAGAGACCAATCAAGCTATCACATACATTCTTCTCTACGTGCATAACGTCGATGCGATGGTGAACTTCTAAGTACTCCCAATAAGGCAAGTCCCAAAAATTGACCGCTTCTTCGGATGTTCTTCTCACGGGTTCTTAATTTCGCCCCTTCCCAAGCACAACATCGATATCCTTAACCATATCATAGACCTCTTTCCCACTAAAAGCCCTTGAAGTGAACCGTCTTCCTTATTTCCGTCGAATTGTTTCTTCATCTTGCGGTATGGGTGACTCCTCGGAAGGAACCTACGGTGGCCATATACACGATTTGCGCGAGTTGTTCGACCATAAACTCTCCGTAGCATCTAAGCGGTGCGACGGGCTTTGGCTCCTTTTGTATCTGGCCCGATAGGTTACCAAGGCGGGAAAATCATTGATGGTGCGAGAACAACATGGCGCGTAAAGTGAAGTTCTCTCGTTTGTACGCATCCCATACTGCCCCTTCGTTGCATAGTGTCACAAGATCTTCCAGCAATGGTGCTAGGTACACATCAATATCATTCCCAGGTTGCTTCGGCCCTTGGATAAGTAGTGTCATCAAAATGTATTTTCGCTTCATACACGTACCAAGGAGGAAGGTTGTACATACATAGATTCACGGGCAGTGCTATGTCGGCTGCTCATGTTACCGAAAGGATTCATTCGTCCGTACTCAACCCTAACCTTATGTTCCTCGGTTCCGCACCGAACTCTTCGAAGCTCCGATCGAAGTTTCTCCACTGGGCAGAATCAGCAGGGTGTCTGAGCTTCCCATCTTTCTTACGCTCCTCCGAGTGCCAACGCATCAATCTTGCCTCCTTTCGGTTCGCAAATAAGCGCTTCAAGCGTGGGATCACAGCAGATACCACAACATCTTAGCGAGGAGGTCCTTGCTTCGCCTTAGCGATATTCTTCCGCTTGTATCGGGATGCTCGCATGACACGGACATGCATGCATGTCTGCATACTCTTTACGGTAGATGATACAATCGTTCGGACATGCATGTATTCTTTCTACTTCCATTCCCAATGGACAAAGAACCTTCTTAGCTTGGTAGGTCGTGCTGGGCAACACGTTTCCCTCCGGAAGGATGTCAGCTAAGAGACCTAACAACGCCGTAAAACTCTTGTCGGACCAACCATTGCTTGCCTTCAATTTCAGCAGTTCAAGCACGGTTGACAACCTTGTGTATTCTGGCTTGCAGCCAGGGAACAACGGTTTCCCCGAGTCCTCCATTAAGCCCTCGAATTTACAAAACTCTCTCTCACCGTAGTTCCCTTCTGCATCGCGTAGCATCTGATCCAGATTGTCATCATGCGATCTATCCTCATCAAAAGCACATTCCATACCCTGCATATCGTTGACTTCCTCGGCGATGTCGTCATTACTGACTTCCGGTATAATCTGCTCTTCACCATGACTGCTCCAACATGTATATCCTTTTTTGAAACCTCTTCAGTATTAAGTGAGCTTGATCTGCACGGGTTGTTAAACATTTTCATATTACCGCAATCAA
This sequence comes from Hsuehochloa calcarea, assembly GCA_036346395.1. Classification (NCBI taxonomy): domain Eukaryota; kingdom Viridiplantae; phylum Streptophyta; class Magnoliopsida; order Poales; family Poaceae; genus Hsuehochloa; species Hsuehochloa calcarea. The sequence goes on along the minus strand of CM070603.1, from coordinate 25,404,741 downwards.
TGCATGGGCAAGTACATATATTTTATCCCCTTCTTCAACATATCACCTTTCGTGGCTCTTCTAAAAGCAAACACACCATTAATATACTCTTCACTCACACGGTTCTCAATGTACATCCAGTTTGGTCCATCTACACATTAGTGAGTACTCTATATTAATAAACCGCAAGTACCCTTTATAATGACCAAACACATTAGTGAGTACTCTATAGCAAATATAAGGGTTCAGATCGATCGTTACCCTTCTCTCCAAAGTGGCGCAATGTGGGAGGAGGCGCAGATCAGTGCCGCAATGGGCCGGGGAGGAGGAGGCGAGGTAATGACTCAAAATGGGAGAGGAGGAGGTAGGGGTAATGACTCAAAATGGGGAGGACTTGGCAGCAGGAGGGTGGCGGCGGTTCAAATGGATTTAATAGAAATGGGACTGTCGTAAATGACGCAGCAGCGACAAGAGGGTGGCGGCGGTTCAAATGGATTTCATAGAAATGGGGGTATCGGCAGCGCCTACTTATAATCTCGATATATCACGAGGCGGTTCTTTAAAAGAACCGTGCGTGATATAAACTATCACAGACGGTTCTTTTAAAGAACCGTCAGGATATGTTAGATCACGACGGTTCGTTATTCGTATAACGAACCAAATGCGATATAAATATTATCACGAGCGGTTCGTGTAAATAGCGATGCGTGATACTTATATATCGCGCACGGTTAACAAAGAACCGTGCAGTGATAATTTATCACTGACGGTTCCTTTTGAACGAAATGCAGCGATGGGGTGTCTAGTATAGCATGTTCTGTAGTAGTGTCATTATTCAATAATAAAACGTCATGCCCATACCTTATAGGCAATTGACGTTCCTTCTTGATCTACGTGGGTATAATGCCTCATCTATAGGTTCAACAATATCTTGTTCATCCGGTCGAGGTTTAGTAGGACTTGAAATATTTTTAGATAGTTCCCGAATTTTTTCGAATTGTACCTTGCTCCCACTGACTCCTTTGGAAAGAAACTATTTCTCCAAGAAGACATCATCTCGGGCAACAAACACTTTGTTATCAACCCGATTATAAAAATAATATCCTTTAGTTTCCTTATGATACCCCACAAAGAAGCACTTATTGGACTTGGGTGTGATTTTATCGGACGTCAAATGTTTGACATATACCTCACAACTCTATGCCCAGAGAAAATATAATCCAGGACTCTTCCCGGTCCATATCTCATATGTTGTCTTCTCGATAGTTTTTGATGGAGCCCTATTTAAAGTGAAAGCCGTTATTTCTAGAGCGTATATCCAGAATTGCAATGAAAGATCAGATTGGCTCATCATTGACCGAACCATGTCCAACAATGTTCAGTTCTGTCGTTCAGACACCCCATTCCATTGAGGCATCCTCAGCGGAGTAAGTTGTGTAACAATTCCACATTTCTTTAGATGATCACCAAACTCATGGCTCAAATATTCACCTCCACGATCAGATCGTAGACATTTAATTGTCTTACCAAGTTGATTCTGCACTTCATTCTGAAATTCTTTGAACTTTTCAAAGGATTCCGACTTATGTCTCATCAAGTAGACATAGCCATATCTACTGAAATCCTCAGTAAATGTTATGGAGTACTGAATACCACCTATGGCCGGAGTACTCATTGGGACACATATATCTGTATGTACATGGGCCAATAGGTCACTTGCCCTCTCACCTCTAGTCGTAAAAGGCGTCTTCGTCATCTTGCCAAGTAAACAAGATTCACATGTTTCAAATGATTCAAAACCAAATGAGTTTAGAAGACCATCTTTATGGAGCTTCATCATGCTCTTCTCATTTATATGAATGGACGACAATCCCAAATAAAAGTGGGATTCAAATTATTAGGTCAAAGTCTCTTAGCATTTATATTATAGAAGGGCTCATCCTAAAGATTCAAAATATACAATCCATTCACTAATGGAGTATGGCCATAAAGAATATCTTCAAAATAAATTGAATAATAATTGTTCTTTATTCTGAACTCACAACCTTTTGCTCCTAAACATGAAGCAGAAATAATGTTTTTGCTTAAGGGAGGAACATAATAACAATTATTTAGTTCCATAACTAATCCTGAGGGTAAAGCTAATGGTAAAGTGCCAATAAATAATGCAACAACTCTTGCTCCATTGCCCATGCAAAGATCAACATCTCCTCTTGCCAAGCTTCTACTCCTTATCAGTCCCTGCATCGAATTGCATATATGAGCAACCGATCGAGTAGCAAATACCCAAGAACTGGTCAGAGAAGAGGTAAGATTAATTTCTATAATATTTATACCTGACCTGGAAGTCTTACTTCCCTTGTTCTTTTTCATCTCTGCTAAGTACTTTTTGCAGTTTCTCTTCCAGTGCCCAGTCTTATGACAATGGTAACATTCTGATTCAGTCTTAGGACCTAGCTTGAGTCTCTTAAGCTTAGCCTTGAGACTCTCGATCTTATTTTGAGTCTTTCATTTCCCTTTTCCCTTTCCCTTTAACATACCCTTCTTTTTGAAGCTATTAGTCTTTTGATATTTTCTTGATGCTCTCCTCATCACCCTTATGCATGCCATGCAACTCGGTCATTGATTTCTCCATGTCATTCATATGAAAATTCAATATGACAGGCTCAAAGCTCACAGGGGAGATTGGAGAATCACATCAGTAGTCAACTCTTAGCTAAGGGGAAAACCAAGTTTTTCCAAGCTCCCAATGTGACCAATTATTTTGATGACATGAGGACTGACTGGGTTACCTTCTGAGAGTCTACAAGAAAATAATACCTTAGAGGTGTTAAACCTCTCCGCCCTTGTTTGATTCTGAAACATACCCTTCAGACCTACAATCATATTGTAATTGTATGTGGTCTCATATTGCTTCTGAAGCTCAGAGTTCATGGTCGCAAGCATTAGGTAGTGCACATCGACTGCGTCATTGCAATGCTTCTCGTAAGCATTCTTATCAGCACGAGGAGCATCGGCACTCGGTTCCTCGAGATAGGGACCCTCTAGAATATATTCCCTCTTTTCTTATTTGAGAACAATTCTCAAATTAAACCAATCAATGAAGTTTGTACCATTCAATTTTTTTCTCAAGAATAGATCGCAAGTTAAAGGTAGGTGCAGAAGAAGTAGTAGGTATTGTGATCTACAACAGAAATATATGCAAAGATTCACTACTATGTTTTTGTAAGATCTTCTATTAGACACTCATGTTGGTGGTCTTGTTCGACCAATCTACAACCAGCTCGTATCTAGATCCAGTCGTATCATCATACGAACTAGTCTGGACTCGGTCGTATCGTTATACGACTAGTCTGGACTAAACTGGATATGGTCGTATCACTATACGACTAATCTGGATCTGTCGTATCACTACGACCAGTCCATACCTGGTCGAACTTAATCATTAACAGTCAATAAAATATACTCTCACTATATGTTCTAAACCATGTTTCCCTCAAACATCATATAGTGGGTTCAAGATCCAAAAAATCATTAAATCCTAGTGAGCTTTGTCATCACTACTAGAAACCTAGTAATTTTAGGTAGGCAATCTCTTGCCAATCATATCATATATGACTCTTGTTTGTTGGGCGGCATCTCTATGCCCCAGCAACCAACAATACTATACTCCAAGGCCCAAAATCCTTTTGATAGCCTTGTAAAATTAAACCAATACTATGCATGTGGGTGTCCCACACCCACCCCGTCTTATTAAGATAGTCAATGGCTCTCTACTTTGGTAGACCTACCAATTAACAATCAAAATCATGATGGGCGCAGCAATTGAAAAGGCATCAAATTAACTTAATTTTTCTTGAGGGATACTGTTCTACCATATTAAAACAACTAATGAAAAACATGATCAAATAGCATGACAGGAATAAACATTCACATATAACTAAATTAAACTGTGAAATAGTATGTCCCTTATCATGACAATCTCCATCACCATGCTTCATGTCCTTCGACCATCATGTTTGAAGTGTTCGACTACATTCATCTACTAAGAAATTAATCCTAAAAGCTAGTAATAAATTACAGACGAGAATATCAAGCATCACATGCTCGGACGCAGAGCGTTATACAATAATATGTAGCTTGATGGCTATCTCACAGCATGACACGCAGGCCATGAGAAATCCATTCATGTATCACATACACAATTGGACATACTATTCACATCAATCATACAAAAACGAGTTATGCGTAGAATCCAATTCTATCAAGTGATATGAACACATAATACCATATAACGCAGCTACGACCACGGCAGTCCCACTAGCCGGTTAGCGAACAGGATTCGAAGGGGCATCGCTCTCGGAAACCTTTTCCGAGACATGAATCTTATTCACGTAATTGAGCCTCGAAAATCATTAGATTAATCATATTAACCCTATTCCAAACCAATCTGATCACTGCCTTGATACGACCACGCACTATAGCATACTCCGATGGCGGAATTCCGACTGGTAGGAGTATCATGCAAGGCAGTCGAAAATAAGTCGAGTAAATCATCTGGTCCTTTTAGCTCATACAACCTCGTAAACCCATCTAATATCATCGAACACTGATTGATCTCATCGACCAGTATCTAGACTATTCTGTCCACATGAACCGATCTAGGTTACCAGACCTGACCAGTAATAGATCTAATCTACTACTGTCACATATCTAGTATATGCGACCAATCTAGATCAAAAACTATGCAAGATGGCTCTGATACCACTGAACGGATACGGGTAGGCTACGCTAGGCGGCAATTCAAAAATTCTACTACGCAAACCAGGATGCCAGGTAAGCAAGAGATCACAGATCGTTACCACAGATGTTCAATGCAGCGGAAGAAGAGTGTATCGATGTAGTGGTCGTAGTCGATCGTTCGATGTAGTTGATCATTCAACATAGTCGATCGTCCAGCGTAGTCGTCGCCGATCGTCTCCTCCTAGCAACCAATCACTTTCCTAGCAATGTTACCTATCTCTTCCCTACAACCTCAAGTATCTCCTTAAATAGTGCCGTGACGGATCTTATCCGAACACGTTTGATGAATCGTATCTGCACTGGTTTGTTCCAACCCGTTATGTGTGTGACCATGTAGGTTCATGCATAATTGGTTGTGACTCGGAAACTCCTTTCTAATCACGAGTCGTCAGCGGCACCTAGCAGGATATAACGATTCTCGAATACACATGAATTATATCGGACGAACCTTAATGCAATATGATCTACGGCCAGGTCTTATTTGGTCTCGACCAATTCGTAACTCCCTACTACCAGGTTTCGACCAGCCTACGACCAACTCATATTTGGTCTCGATCAGTTCGTAACTCCTTACGATCAAGTTTTGACCACTTAGTGATCATGTTCGACCAGCCTACGAATAACTCATATCTCCATACGACTAGTCTGTATCTGATCGAACTGAACAACCAGCTCATGTATTCTCCTTTTGCCTCACGATATCCGGTTGAACTCCACGTGAGATGTTATGTTATCCATAGACTGTTCAATACTTTCTCGATAGAGTGATAGATAACTTCATGTGGTCGAACTCTTCGACCACCAGTGGCATGGCCATGCACTTTCTTTATCCGACCACATTGAGGGGCTCAGAGATATATCTCCTATTATGTTAGGAGGGGCAAATCCCATATCCGACCAGTCATATTCCTCTGCATATTTCATAGCATACTTGAAAGCTACCTTTATGACTACCCAGTTATGGAGTAGAGTTTGGCAACCCCAAAGTTTACTCTTACACATATAGGAAACTATGCTGATCTCAGGTCTAAGAATTATACATCATCGTTGCTTGAGACCAACTGATGAAACATGAAAGCATAACAATCTCAGTAGTGCCTCAAGGTGGGTCAATCCAACACCATGTTCTCCAACATGTGTTCACATTATTGATTCGATATCCCTATATCCATGACCGGTGAAACATGGTCATCAATCAATACATGTGCTGGTCGATAGAGTCACTAGTGTTCCGACCAGTGACATTCAACCAGGGATACATTTAGAACGACATCGTCATAAGTTAAAAGAGCTTCACCAATCAGTCACTTATTCGTTAATCTTTATAACTGATGATTCATTCAAGGAACAAAATCACACTTATTCAATAACATATAAACATAGACGTAATACAATCATCTCTATGATTGCCTCTAGGGCATACACCAACACCCTTCTCGGTACACCCACCTCAGTGAGGCATTCGCCGTTATGTCGACAATATAGAAACTTGCTCGCGGTTCTACTGCCTACCCCTTATGCAAGGCTAGATCTGGGTAACTTAATTAGATAAGGCCATCCCACACTAACACTATGGTTGAACGCTTACGCTTAGGTCAGATCTACCGGCGTTCGGTCATTAATTGACTTCGGACGAGAATCTCCCCCTATCTACGATCGAGACTCCTCTCCCACCCTTTTTAGAGTATAATATAACTCGCCCGCATAGAAAACTAGGTTTTGCATTTTCATTCGTATACAAAATAATAAAGATACCTCCTCTGGACATTTTTCAAAGATCTCTCAAATTCACATTTATCATGTTGTCCTTTTATATCTTTTCAGAAAATCATGTCGTTCTCTTTAGCAGTTGTGCGATAAATCGCACTCAAAACTCCCAATTGACATTATAGATTGTCTAACCAATAACCTTATGTTTACATCAGCAAGGATGTTAGCATATCAAGGGAATTCATGCAATGAATAGAATTTACAACTTCAACGTCCCGAATATAGCAAATTCATATCAAACATACACACATGCAATAATAGATTTTGCAAAAAGAAATACAATAAGTAAAATATTGGGATCAATATGATCAAAGGAGGTGATTGCCCTGCTCTGGTTGTTCTGAGTATGAGATAGGTTGGTCGTCGATGTTATCGCTCGAGAAATCAACGTCTATTGCAAAAAGAGCCATAAATCAATTAAGTAATGCAAATAAATTCAAACAGTAACCAAATACAAATATTAAGGTTTGAAGTTGATTCGATTTGAAAATTCAGAAAAAAAGGAGAGAGAGGATGCCTCTTTGATAGGTGGGGTCTACCCCTTTCTATTTTCTTTTTGATTTATTTCTCAGCCGAAAGTCAGTAGAGTATGATAGGTGGGCCCTCTAGATTTTCTTTTCTTTTCTAATTAAATTTCTAAACTAAATCAAATCCTTACAAGTGGGTCCTACATGTCATATGGTTGGTCTACCGAACAGCGCATGTGGACCGGAGTTCGTAACACAGGATTTCGGTTCATGCGGTGCACCATGTGCAATTAATGGCCTCGGGCCCTCGCGTCAGCGACCGAATACGAAAAACCAAACACTTACTGCCCCCATTTCCTGCTCGCAGACCCACACGGTAGCGACTTATTATAGCAGTTAAACCAGGATTTGCTCAGCAATCACCGCTAAGACAACGATTTGGTAATTAAGCGCTAGCTACAGTGGTGTCGGCTTCAGACAAGCAGAGACGCTCTTGGGAGGTCTCGACTCTAGCTCGCCGCTGGCGACAGAGGGCACGACAGCGCTAGATAAGGACAAAAAAGGAAAGCTTAGGCCTAGGTGATTCTACTTCTACCAGAGGCGAGGCTACAGTGGCCTATAACAATGGTGCTACACCGATGAGTGGCCTTGCTTGCCCTCATCACAACACTTCCTCACTCGCTAGAGCATCTGATCATGCTATTGTGCTTCCCGCACCCGATCTGGAAGAGCTGACTCTAGAAGCAACTGTGTCTCGGTCTGGGCGGTACCCGCAAAGCAAAAGAAAATATCCATACGCTCAAAATAAGCAATAAGACAACTGAGAGTAGGAGGTGTCACCTTGCGACTCAAAGCATCTGCTACTACATTAGCCTTGCCAGGATGGTATTGAATAGTGAGATCATAGTCTTTGATCAACTCTAGCCATCTCCTCTGTCTTAAGTTCAAGTCCTTCAGGGTAAAGATGTATTTCAGACTCTTGTGATCAGTGAATACATCACAAGATTCGCCGTACAAATAATGGCGCCAGATCTTCAAAGCGTGAACCACTGCAGCAAGCTCTAGATCATGAGTATGATAATTCTGCTCATGTTTCTTCAACTGCATCGATGCATAGGCAATCACTTTGCCATCCTGCATGAGTACACAGCCAAGTCCAACTATAAACGTACCCGAATAGATGGTGAACCGCTTCCCAGGCTCAGGAAGAGTAAGAATTGGAGCCTTCACCAACCTACCTTTCAAAGTGCAAAAACTGCGCTCACATGCATCACACCACTGGAACCTAACACCTTTCTGTGTCAACTGGAACATCGGTCTAGCAATGGTTGAAAAACCCTTCACGAAACGCCGGTAATAGCCAGCTAAACGCAGAAAACTCCTTACTTCCTTGACATTGGTTGGCCTCTTCCACTCAACCACTGTCGAGATCTTGCTAGGATCAACTGAGATACCCTCCGATTAATTACATGGTCCGAAATCCAACTTCGTAAATCCGAACTCGCACTTCTTGACTTGGCATAAAATTGATTCTCCTTAGAGTCTCAAGTACCAACCTTAGATCTTGAGTGTGATCCTCTTACATCTTGGAATAAATCGGGATATCGCCTATGAATACCACAACGAAATCATCAAGGTATCGATGCAAAGACATCGTTCATGGCTTCCATGAAAACTGCAGGAGCATTCGTTAGCCCAAAAGACATAACTTTATACTCATAATGACCATACCTCGTAGAGAAAGCCATCTTCTCAATATCCGCGCCACGAACCGAATCGATTATAACTCGTTCGAGGTCAATCTTGGAAAATATTTTAGCCCCCTTCAATTGGTTGAAGAGATCCTCAATGCGGGGCAAAGGATATTTATTTTACACAGTCGCCTGATTAAGAGACCGATAGTCCACACACATTCGCCAACTTCCATCATTCTTCTTAGTAAAAAGAACAGGCGCGCCCCACGGCGAAACGCTACGCTGAATCATACCCTTGGACAGAAGATCATCCAACTGCTTCTTCAACTCCTCCTCAAAGGGTCGAGCCAAACGGTAAGGAGACATGGATATGGGTCGAGTTCCCGGAATAAGATCAATCCGGAACTCCACTTTCCGCACTGGAAGCATTCCTGGAAGCTCCACAGGAAAAACATCGAAAAACTCACTCACAACTGGAATCTCCTCGATACGCAGTGAAGAGTCGGTGTTCTGTTGAGAGACCAAAACAACCCAATGGTTGACGCTTTGCGACTAGGAAATAGACTAGCCAACACGAACAACGAATCAGACGGTGCACTACCTTGAAATACCAGTTCTTCACCGGACGGGGCTTGTAAAGTCACCATCTTCCAGAAATAACATATCTTGGCACGATATCGGAATAACCAGTACATACCCAGAATAACATCAAATGGTGACAACTGAATTACCATCAAGTTGGTGGTGAAAACCTCATCATCGATAATGATGGAACAGCCAGGACAAGCAGTAGAGCTAGAAATAGGACCCCCCGGAGAGCTGACTACCACACACTCAAAAATATTTCGCAAACTCAACCCCGCTCTTCTAGCAAACTCTAGGGACACAAAAGAATAAGTAGCCCCTGAATCAAATAGAACGAAAGCATCATGCGAATCGACTAGAAGAGTACCTGTCACCACGTCAGGACGGCCCATAGTCTCAGGGGTGGGCATGGCGTAGACTCCCGGTGGAGCAGGAGCAGAAGATGCATCAACACTCGGTGAAGGATAACTAGGAACTGCTGTGGGAGGAATAAACGGCAGCAGTGCAGACGGTACGGGGTTCCAGTAGAACCCCGTAGGAGGTGTCGGAGTGAAGGCTGCAGGAGGAACCCACCCTGGAGGAAACTGAGGCGCAGAGACTACCGCTAGGGCACCGAATCGAACCCGAGGAACACCGGCGGAAGATCCGCTGGACCGACTCCCATCTGATGATGCTCGCTGGGTTCTGTTTGCACACTAAAGACTTGTGGCCCTCCCGACCACATTGACGTCATGTCCCCTTGAAGGAACATTCCGAAGCTCGATGTCCATCACCGCACCGGAAACACTTCATACCCTGACCTGGAACAGGGCGCATCGATGGGGTGGAAGACGATGAACGTGGCGCCGGAGAGGAAGACTGCCACTGCTGCATAGGTGTAAGATCGAGGTGGCCGACTAGAGGGGGGTGAATAGGCGGTTTTAAAAATCTATCGCGCTAAACCAATATATAAATGCGGAAGCTAATATCGAATTGGTTTTGCACAATTAAAACCTAAAACAACTAGGCTCAACTAAGTGCACCGACAATATGAACACAATACAATATGAGCAATCATACAATATATATAAGCAATTAAAGCAAGAATGTAAATAGCTCAAAGTAAAGCACAAGTAAAAACAAGATGACACGATTATGTTTTACCGTGGTGTTCGGAGACTTGCCGGTCTCCCCTAATCCACGTTGAGGTAAGCCCAACCCGCGTTGGACCGGCTCCTCAAATGAGCACACACCTCCGAGGTAAGTCCAACACTTGGACCGGTTCCAAACCGAACCAACACCTCGCTCAACTATGGTTGCTCTTCCTCCACTCCGAGATGGCGAGCACCAAACCACTCACAACCGTCGGGCCTTCTCACAAGCTTCTTGAGAAGGTCACCGAGCACGACGCTCCACGCCGTCTAGGTGTCGGCAAACACCAAGAGAAACAAGTCTCAACGATCACTTGAACTAATCAAGTGTCAACGCTCAAGTGGATACTCAATCCACTACCTAAGGCAACACATGCACTTAGGGTTTGCTCTCAACACTCACTAAGTGCAACACATGCACAAAAGAGATGAGAGGCTTGCTCTTAGCTCAATAGAATGAATATGGGCACCAAAGCAACCTCTCCCAACCGGCCAAGGTGGCTATATATAGCCCACACACAAAAACTAGCCGTTGGAGGCAAAGTTGCAGAAAATCGGAAATCGGAAGTTCCGCCAACTAATATGCGGAACTACCGCTTTCTACTGTTCATGGGCGTCTGGTGCATAACGGCTCAAAAACTAGCCGTTAAAACTTTTGGTGCGGAAGTTCCGAAGATACAAATATCGAACTTCCGATAATATCGGAAGTTCCGCAGACAAAAATCGGAACTTCCGCAGCCCAATTTCAGCACAGACGATACTCGGTAAAAATGTCATAACTTTTGACTCCGATGTCGAATTGAGTGATCTCGGACTCTATGGAAAGCTTATTCAGAGGGCTACACAACCCACCTATTTGATTGATCTCAAACACATTTGATCAAATCAAAAGCACAACTCAAAGAGCCACTATCATGATCTAAGTCCAAATAAATAGCAATAAGCAATCTTAGACCATGCCAAGGAAAATGCATGAATTCCAACAATTTGCAAAACACATTTGCAAACTTAGATCATGCCACAAGGTGTAGGTACATGGACTTCAACCATTTGCAAAACACATTCGCAAAAGTATAGTCACATGCTACAAGGATTAATCAGCATAAGCCTCAACTATTTGCAAAACACATTCGCAAATAATAGCATCATGCCATGTAGAGCTAGAGCAAGCGAGATTGAGCTATCAACACATGATGAGACTCAAGCTACTAGGCAAAACCCCTCTTAATAGTACGGCTAACCTATACTAGCAATCCGATCTTCCAAACAAACACTAAGACCGGGAAAAGACTAGGAACATATCCTTATCCCTAGCTAGTCATACATTTACCTTGAGCATCTTCTTGAAGCTTGATGACACACATCTTCACTTCAAGTCCGGGTCATCGTCTTGGTATGCATCAACCCATGATGCATCCTTTACTTAACCTCCATCAACACATGATGGGTCTTCTCTTGACTTGATGATCAACTCATGATCATCTCCTCTTTGAGATCTTGTTATGCATCAACACATGATGCATCCTCTTCTTGAACCTTGACTTGATGACGATCAACTCATGATGTCATCCAAAGTCTTCGTCACCCTAGAACATAGCCTATTCATCCAACTCATGAAAAATGTTAGTCCCACAATGATTAACAATAATTATCAAGATATACATGCAACAAATGCTTCTAAACAAACTATTGTAGAAAGGTGCGGTACTACCGCCAACTATCATGCGGTAGTTCCGATTATCGGAAGTTCCGCTCATTTCATTGCGGAACTACCGCACTTGCGAAAATGGCTAAGTCCTAAAAGGGTACTCTCTGGAAAAATCAAACCGCGCATTTTTCGGACCATCCGATAATCGGAACTTCCGCTCTTATCATTGCGGAACTTCCGCACCTCGAGAAATCGGCTAAGTCCCGAAACCGGATGCTCTCTGGAAAAATCAAGCCACTGGAAATCGGACCGTCCGATAATCGGAACTTCGCGACGATAACGCGGAACTTCCGATTGTGCCTGAGATAGAAAGATTTTGCTTTTAAAACCAAACCAAAAGACAATGCATGATCCTAAGTTGATCTTTTACCATCTTTGCATTTCCTTTTCATGTCTTCATTCAGACTCCGGGACTAAGCCTTGAACACATCTTAGCACACACATTAGTCCCACAACACAATTGCAAATAATTGAATATAAAGCAATATGAGTATATATGAACTACACAAGTTTTATATACTCAAAGGATTTGTTTCAAAGTAATGATCCTTAATATGTGAGGAGAATGGAATATGGATCAATACTTATGAAACCACAAAATATAGAGTGAACTCCCCCTAAATGTGTGCATACACAAATGTGTAATAAGAACATATGCACATATTCAAGTTTAACTTATGGTTGAGTTCAACCTATATTTTGGATTCGAGGAATGCAACAATATATAAGATTAAGATGTCGATTGCATACCTCATTGAATTTCACCTTTATATCCAAATGAGACTACACAAGATATTACTAGATAAAAGAGTTAGTCTCATATTTGGATTTGTCATTAATCACCAAAACAATCCATTAACTCATAATGGCGGGTCTAGATCTTTCAATCTCCCCCTTTTTGGTGATTGATGACAAATCCATTTTCAATAACAACATTTGGATATAAATAGACATAACAGAGAATTTAAGTTAATGAACTATGTCTATGCATGCCATAAGGTGAAATTTTAAAACGTCAATCATTATGCATATGAGAATGATATACTATACATTTAATGCATTCTCCCCCTTTTTGGCAATTCTCCCTCTTTTGGCATTTTAAACAAATGAAACATCCAAATGGAAGAGTATTGATATAAACATTCTCCCCCTTTTGGCATTAATCACTAAAAAGGACACAAAGGGAGGTTTGCAAATCGATACCACTTGCAAATATCGAGGTTGGTCACAAAAAGTATGAATTGAACTTATATGACCAAAGGAGATTTTGTTCTCAAGATATGAGAGGAGAAACAAAGATAGGTTATAAACCTATTGATCATAATATTTTCCCCTTTTAAATCAGAATATTGAGAACCACTAGAAATGATTCGACTTGAAATGATATTTGAAATACATTCAAATAATCTCCTTCTTTGAAGTCTTCTCAAGAACATTTTCAAATTCCAAAATGAGAAGATCAAAGATGGCCAATATTGAAAATATGTGGAAGCAAGCTCAGAAAAATATGAAATTAATCATGGAGCTAGTGCTGGCATATACACACAATTTTCATTTTGGGAGGCTTAACCAAATGTCAACCAATTTAAAGATATGAAAATCACAAAGTTTCATAAAACTGAAAAATTCAGGATTTTCAGATTTTGACAATTCATTTGAGCCTCAAAAGACAGCTGAGAAAATGGGTAAAATGGTTCCAATAAATTTAAGAAATTTTTTTAACATAGAACCACTATAGAGGATCAAATTTCATTATTATAGCTTCCTCTAATTGTGAACCCATTTAAAGATACAAAATTCACAAATCTGCTCAAAACAATGCACAAATCTGAAATTTCAGCTTTTGAGCAAAGAGAGAAAAAGTCAAAACTTTTTCAATTCAAGTCGAAATACCTTCAAATTTGGCAGAAATAAACTTTAGACTCCTGAGAAACTTATCCAAGAAGAATTTTCAAAAAAGGAGTCTCCAATCAAAAGATATGCCAATTTAAGTTTTGAAGGTAAGATTTTAGTTTAAAGAGAAGAAAAGTCAATACTTTTACAAATGAAGTCCAAATTCTTTGAAAAGTTCCAGATTTTAACTTTGGAATATTTAGAGTGTTTTCCAATAAGAATTTTTTAAAAAGGACTTTTATTTCAAAAGATATGGCAAAATGCGCATTGAAGGTATATAAAGAGAGCAATTTTGCCTTTAAGATCCAAAATGCAAGCTAATTTGGGTTTCATGGAGATTTTCACTTTGTTAGCTTTGTATGAGTTAGAAATACTATTTCAAGCCAAGATACACAAAGAAATCCGGCTCAAATAGCAAAACTCACTATATGCAAGAATAGGTCATTTTGGGTCAAAGCGAGTTTTTCGGTGAGTTTCAAATAAGTATAGCTTTTCAACGGTTGGTCTTTTGTAAAAACGTTGAACTTGAGAAATGTTTAAAATGACCAACCTTATAAGTTTGGTATTAAAAACTCTTCCAAAAACTCAATAGATTTTGATTTAGAGAAATATGTCATTTAATTCAAAATCAAGATCATATAAGATCCTTTTGAGGCCAAATTTGCTATTTGTTTTCTAAAAGAGGAATTTTTACTTCAAAAGCATTTGAAAATATTTGAAATACATTTTTAGATACTTTTGTGTAGTTTTTCACAAGATTGACCGTTTTGAGCAAAAAGCCACTTGTAAAAAATATTTGGACTTTCGAATGGAAGGCTTGATTTTGAAAAGCTAATCTTGCATATGATTTATAATGCCACTCCAAGAATACCAAATGAAGCAAATGAGAATGAAACACATTCATTCACAAGATCCAATAAATCATTTTGGGCAAGTAGGTAAAATAGTTTTCTCAAATTACATAAATTTTGTAACACCATAATCTTTTAAGAATTTTTCACAAAGAAAAACTCCCCCTTACACAAAGGGTTCCTCTTGGCATTCCTTTCTTCTCATTTGACATACAAATGATTTTCTTATTTCCTTGTCATCTTCTCCTTTGTCATCGCTTTAGCATATGCCCATCCGATTTGATACAACTTGTAAAAGATACCACAAAACGGAGAGAGCTTTAGATAAAAGAAGATTTTGATCGGCAAGGATGAATAGAGAATACCACTTTAACGAATAAGATGATATCACTTGAAAAGATAAATCTCATGCCGAGATCAAGATGATCAAAATAAGCTATCACTTTTGAAAGAATTCCACTTGAGAGATGCAATTGCATTTGAAATCAAGGAAAAGTAGTAGTGGATAGCTAGCAATGATATCAAGGATCAACTTGACCAAAGAAAGCAGCCACAAAAGATTTAGAATTGAAATGGAATGAAATGACTGACTTGTCAGAACAATCGGAAGTTCCGCCAACTAATGTGCGGAAGTTCCGGAAATCGGAAGTTCCGAACCTGGAGTGCCGGTAGTTCCGATTATCCTGACACTTCAAGGATTGATCTTGGAATTTGAAGAAAAGAAGGAATTGTTGTATTTTACTCCAAATCTTTGCACAATCAATCAAATAAACATCTTTGGAGTATTTCCAACTTATATAGCCCATAAAAATAAAATTTAAAATAGTTTTTATAAATTAAGCTTTTGGTTTTCGGAAAAGACACATATTTCCATGAACTTTCATCAAAAGATCCAAATTGAGCAAATGATGAATTTTAAAGCATCCAATTGCATGTATGAGTCATAAATATCATTATGAACATATTCATATGAAGAATTTTGGTTCATATGGAAAAACTCACTTAAGTGCTAGAAAGTGACCACTTAGGTCATAGTAGTATTTTGGACGAGTTTGAAAATCAAATATCTTTTTCTAGGTTGGTCTTTTGAAAATCCTTTGAATACCAAAAATATTTAGAATAACCAACTCTAGGATTTTCCTTTTGGCAAGATTTTCAAATTCCTTTTAGAATAGATTTTACACAAAAATCTAGTTTATGTCAAAAACAAGATACTATAATGTAGGATTTTGCTAGAAATGCATTTTTACTTAAAATAGGTTTTCTAAAGCCAAAACCTTTGGTAAACCTTTCAAAAGCATTTGTATACATTTTGCAATTAATTTTTCAAAGAATTACTAATAGTTATCAAATTTTTGACTTTTGGCTAAAAGGCTTATTTTTGAAAAGCAATACTAGCACTTAATTTATTTGGGCACATTTAGGGATGTGATATACATGGCTATGATTTAGCACTCCCCCTTAATGTGCCACTACCATCTTGCTCAAGAGATTAATAATGAACATTATGAACATAGAGCAAGAACACCCCTTTTAAAATAATTTTCATGAAATGCAACCTACACAAGGCATAAGGGGCTAGATACTTCAATGTAAGTACTTGTTACCGAAATGGCATTGGCTTATGATACGACATGATTATCCTTAGGCTTGGCTCCGATTTCGCATATGGTGATCCGTCCACCTCTTCATATGAGCCAAACATCCAATGCCTTTCCAAGTACCTATTCATCATTTAAGCACTTTGGTACCCAAAACTTGGTTGGGTCCACGAATGTTAGTCACAATAGATTTGGGCACCCAAATGGTCCTCACAATAGTTTTAGGAGAACTAACATTCCTAGCAAACACATTGCCATTAATATCCTTCCTAAGCAAATAATGATCATTATAAATAATGGGCTTAGGAGTGATACCTTTGGGACATTGTTTACCAATATGCCCCTTTTCCCGGCAATTGTAGCAAGTTAGGACTTTGTTTCCCCTACTTGTCTTTATTTCTTGCTTCTTGCCGGTTTGCCTCAATTTTGAATGTCTTGTCTTGACATCCTTTTGATTAGGGCACACCGAGGCATAGTGGCCCTTTCCGTTGCATCCATGGCACTTGATATATTTCTTCGTATGTCTCGCATTGTGCCTTGTCTTGCTATTCTCCTTTTCTTGGGAGTGTAGCCAACACCACTCTTATCTTGCAAGCATTTTTGCTTGCTCAATATTCGTCGAGAGTGGCCTTCCCTTTATAGCTTCTTTCCAAGTCATTCTTCAAATTTGTGACTTGGGCCTTGAGCTCATTATTTTCCTCTACAAGATTAGTCTCAACAAGCATAGAGGAAATAGGAGTATCTAATTTAGAGCAACAAGGCATTTCAAGTAAATCCTCACATGAGGTGGATACATTAACCTTAGATGAAATGCATGAGGTAGAAGCTATACATGGCAAATCATCTAATAAATTACATTCAATGCCTATATCCACCTTAGAGCTATTTAGATTATTTAGGAGGAGAATTTCATGTTCATCTTTTAAAACATCATAATCATTTTGAAGAGAGCCATACTCTTTCTTCAAAACTTTGAATTTCAATTTCTCCTTTCCTAAATATTCATTGAGCTCTTCTAGCATATCCATCAACTCATCATATGAAGGCTCATCGTTATCATTTACCTCATTATTACCTTGAGCCATGAAGCATCGAGTTGATGTGGAGGGAGTGGAGGAGTCCTCGTAATCGTCGGAGTTTGAGATTGAGCATTCTTCTCCCGACGAACGTTCATATGTGCAATCTTCACTTGTGGAAGTGGACAATTCATATTTATCTTGAATTTGGGTCCACATCTCATGAGCGCTCTTGAGATTGCATATGGCATCAAAAATATCTATACTCAAAGCACTAAATAAAACGTTAGTAGCTTGAGCATCGAGATGCGAGCATTTCTCTTCCTCAATTGTTGGAGCAAGAGGATCCTTTGGAGGAGAAAAGCCCGCATCTACAATCCGCCATATATTTAGGCCCATGGCCTTAAAATAACAAATCATGCGGATTTTCCAATAAGCATAATTTGTGCCATCAAAGATAGGTGCTTTACCTAGGTGCACTAAATCTCTAGTTGCCATCCTTTACTCTCTAGACGGTTAAGTCTAATAAATGAGAGACCAAGCTCTGATACCACTTGTAAGATCGAGGTGGCCGACTAGAGGGGGGTGAATAGGCGGTTTTAAAAATCTATCGCGCTAAACCAATATATAAATGCGGAAGCTAATATCGAATTGGTTTTGCACAATTAAAACCTAAAACAACTAGGCTCAACTAAGTGCACCGACAATATGAACACAATACAATATGAGCAATCATACAATATATATAAGCAATTAAAGCAAGAATGTAAATAGCTCAAAGTAAAGCACAAGTAAAAACAAGATGACACGATTATGTTTTACCGTGGTGTTTGGAGACTTGCGGTCTCCCTAATCCACGTTGAGGTAAGCCCAACCAGCGTTGGACCGGCTCCTCAAATGAGCACACACCTCCGAGGTAAGTCCAACACTTGGACCGGTTCCAAACCGAACCAACACCTCGCTCAACTATGGTTGCTCTTCCTCCACTCCGGAGATGGCGAGCACCAAACCACTCACAACCGTCGGGCCTTCTCACAAGCTTCTTGAGAAGGTCACCGAGCACGACGCCTCCACGCCGTCTAGGTGTCGGCAAACACCAAGAGAAACAAGTCTCAACGATCACTTGAACTAATCAAGTGTCAACGCTCAAGTGGATACTCAATCCACTACCTAAGGCAACACATGCACTTAGGGTTTGCTCTCAACACTCACTAAGTGCAACACATGCACAAAAGAGATGAGAGGCTTGCTCTTAGCTCAATAGAATGAATATGGGCACCAGCAACCTCTCCCAACCGGCCAAGGTGGCTATATATAGCCCACACACAAAAACTAGCCGTTGGAGGCAAAGTTGCAGAAAAATCAGGGAAATCGGAAGTTCCGCCAACTAATATGCGGAACTACCGTTTTCTACTGTTCATGGGCAGTCTGGTGCATAACGGCTCAAAACTAGCCGTTAAAACTTTTGGTGCGGAAGTTCCAAGAAGATACAAATATCGAACTTCCGATAATATCGGAAGTTCCGCAAGACAAAAATCGGAACTTCCGCAGCCCAATTTCAGCACAGACGATACTCGGTAAAAATGTCATAACTTTTGACTCCGATGTCGAATTGAGTGATCTCGGACTCTATGGAAAGCTTATTCAGAGGGCTACACAACCCACCTATTTGATTGATCTCAAACACATTTGATCAAATCAAAAGCACAACTCAAAGAGCCACTATCATGATCTAAGTCCAAATAAATAGCAATAAGCAATCTTAGACCATGCCAAGGAAAATGCATGAATTCCAACAATTTGCAAAACACATTTGCAAACTTAGATCATGCCACAAGGTGTAGGTACATGGACTTCAACCATTTGCAAAACACATTCGCAAAAGTATAGTCACATGCTACAAGGATTAACTGCATAAGCCTCAACTATTTGCAAAACACATTCGCAAATAATAGCATCATGCCATGTAGAGCTAGAGCAAGTAAGATTGAGCTATCAACACATGATGAGACTCAAGCTACTAGACAAGACCCTCTTAATAGTACGGCAACCTATACTAGCAATCCGGTCTTCCAACCAAACACCAAGACCGGTAAAAGACTAGGAACACATCCTTAGCCCTAGCTAGTCATACCTTTGCCATGAGCATCTTCTTGAAGCTTGATGACGCACATCTTCACTTCAAGTCCGGTCATCGTCTTGACATGCATCAACCCATGATGCATCCTTTACTTGACCTCCATCAACACATGATGGGTCTTCTCTTGACTTGACGATCAACTCATGATCATCTCCTTCTTCGAGATCTTGTTATGCATCAACACACGATACATCCTCTTCTTGAACCTTGACTTGATGACGATCAACTCATGATGTCATCCAAAGTCTTCGTCACCCTAGAACATAGCCTATTCATCCAACTCATGAAAATGTTAGTCCCACAATGATTAACAATAATTATCAAGATATACATGCAACAAATGCTTCTAAACAAACTATTGTAGAAAGGTGCGGTACTACCATAACTATCATGCGGTAGTTCGATTATCGGAAGTTCCGCTCATTTCATGCGGAACTACCGCACTTGCGAAAATGGCTAAGTCCCTAAAAGGGTACTCTCTGGAAAAATCAAACCGCGCATTTTTGGACCATCCGATAATCGGAACTTCCGCTCTTATCATTGCGGAACTTCCGCACTCGAGAAATCGGCTAAGTCCCAAACGGATGCTCTGGAAAAATCAAGTCATTGGAAATCGGATCGTTCGATAATCGGAACTTCCGCACGTATACGCGGAACTTCCGATTGTGCCTGATAGAAAGATTTTGCTTTTAAAACCAAACCAAAAGACAATGCATGATCCTAAGTTGATCTTTTACCATCTTTGCATTTCCTTTTCATGTCTTCATTCAGACTCCGGGACTAAGCCTTGAACACATCTTAGCACACACATTAGTCCCACAACACAATTGCAAATAATTGAATATAAAGCAATATGAGTATATATGAACTACACAAGTTTTATATACTCAAAGGATTTGTTTCAAAGTAATGATCCTTAATATGTGAGGAGAATGGAATATGGATCAATACTTATGAAACCACAAAATATAGAGTGAACTCCCCCTAAATGTGTGCATACACAAATGTGTAATAAGAACATATGCACATATTCAAGTTTAACTTATGGTTGAGTTCAACCTATATTTTGGATTCGAGGAATGCAACAATATATAAGATTAAGATGTCGATTGCATACCTCATTGAATTTCACCTTTATATCCAAATGAGACTACACAAGATATTACTAGATAAAAGAGTTAGTCTCATATTTGGATTTGTCATTAATCACCAAAACAATCCATTAACTCATAATGGCGGGTCTAGATCTTTCAATAGGGCGAGAGTACTGGCCCCCTTGAAACCTCTTGGGAGCAGGTCGTTGGGAAGACCCACCTCCCCCGCCAAAACTCCGCTTCTGACCACTGCCAGAACCACCGGTGACAACAGGACCACCACCACCCTGCCTCTGCGAAGAGGGATCTTTCTCCAGTTCCATCCCTCTGGCCTGCTCGACCACCGAGCTGAAGTCACGGAGTCCTGTCGCCCCCAGGATTTGGCGATACTCCTGGTTGAGGCCCCGTCGGAACCTCTTAGCCTTCTCTCGATCATCATTCGCTACCGCTGGTACAAAGCGCACCAGGTTATTGAACCCAGTCTCATACTCGGATATTGTCATCTTCCCTTGCACAAACGTTAGGAGCGATTGCTCCATCTTCTCAATAAAGGAATCTGGATAGAACTTTGCTCTAAAGTGCTCCACAAATAACTCCCGAGTGGCTGGCCCCTGAACGGGGGTCCTAGCAGACAGCAATTCTTCCCACCAAATGTCAGTCTGGCCTTTTAACTGAAACGCAACAAACCGCGCCTTCTGCGTAGAAGTCATCTCTAGAGCCCCAAACTGTCTCTCCATGTATCTCAGCCAACCGGCAGTCTGAACTGGGCCACCCGCTCCGTCTAAGGTGTCCAGGCGAAGCGACATCCACTCACGGAGACTCATCCTAATCTCGGGTGGAACTGGCTGCAGAAGAACGGGTTCTGCCAGCAGAACAATGGCAGCGAGGAACGCGACGCAATTTTGGCGGAGTGGCTGGTTCTCCCTCAGGAGATTCTGAATGAGGTCACGACGGCCGGAGGCTCGGTGACCGAGGCGCGGTGAGGCAATCTCCTCGAGCAAGACCACCAACCCTTGGATGAAGAAGATGGAACAGCCGGACTGCGTCCACAACCACAACCATGGGTCAGTGGACGACCACGGCCACGACCTCTACCTCTTGCCATCTAAGAACATCACAACAAACAAAGCCAAACATTTAACTTAATAGGAATAGAAGTGCGATGCAATTCATCATCAGAGTAATAAGTGAAAAACATCAATAGAAATGTGGAAGTAATGAATTACCCAAACCCTCCTACTGTGCACAATGTGTCAATTTAATTTTTTGTATTAACCACGGACCTAAATCCCGCTCTGATACCAACTGTAACACCCTGACTATTCGGAAGTCAAGATGTCACTCAAACTTAGTCAAAACACTAGGAACCAACATCATTATACGAATAGCAATGAATATCTAACAGTTCTTCATACGAAACCAATGCTAAGTATCAAATCCAGTGAAAGATAGGAAACAAATATTTAAAACACGAGAATAAGATAATCATAACCAAGTTGGCTTATTACAATTCAATATTTATCAAATAGTCATTATGAAACAGAAATAATCAATAAATTCTGATTTGATATAAGTGACGTGCATCGTGCTGGACTAATCCCTCCCAAGACTTGTCTTCTTCATCATTTACCAAAATTAAACAAAACAAGCAAGAATGAGCCAAAGACTCAGCAAGTACTAAACATGTTAAATCAAGCATAAAGTGGACAAACCAAACACAACCGTCATATGAACAACTTCCGAAAGCACATACATGTATGAATGGAATGGAAGAATGCGTTGAAGGAATGGATCGCTCAACGACTTATCTGCAGATAACGAGTGATACACCGTCGGTGTTCACTTAAGCCCGTACTTAACAAAGTTCGGGACCCAAATACCGTATGAAGAACGTTTCATACGGGTGTCCAAGATTGCCCATATTGGGGTGGTTGGACTTACATGCCCATACTGGAGTTGATGGGTCTTTCAATTTCCACTCCCGTGGTCAAAACGAAAATGATGCGTGTATGGAATGAATCACATGCATTGAATATTTATCACATAAGAATGAATAAACTAAGTTGCATAGGAACATGAATAGCAAGTCTAGCAATACATCCACACGCAATCATCAACATTGCATAAGAAAAGACAAAGTACTTGCCTTCCGCGCTGTGACGTGTAGGAGGCAACAACGGTGCACCTCCACTCACCGCCTACACAAATAATTATTCGAAATAAGGATAGCATGGATTGACATAGCTACAGGAGGCCTACATTAACCATTCGGCTATTCAACGTAATAAACGGAGTTAAAACAAGTATTACACTATTCAGGCTCATGTCCATCCTACTGGACAGCAGTATTAGAAAAATCATAATTAATTATCTAGAACTCGAAACGACATGAAACCAGTGCCCATTGAAACTTAACGTGTAAAACTACGAAACTCTAGTTGATGGGATTCTTTGATTCGTCCAAAACAGTTGGCTAAAACGCAGTTGAAAACAACTGACAGACATCTGTCCAGAATACAGAACAGCAGTAAAGAAAATGATATAACTCTCATTATACTGATCCAATGGAGGTGATCTTTATCAACTTGGAAATATTATTTAAAGGGCTAGAACAACCTAGTTGGGTGGAAGTTCTGAATCTCACGCTAACAGGGTCAAACTTAAAGAACAAACCGACAGTTCCATCTCGCCAGACATACAAAACAGTGCGCAAAGAATAATTTATATCTCCAAAACCATAGGGCGGAATCTCATGATCTTGGTTCCTATGGAAATATAAAAAACAGGGATACAAATCTCTAGGAGGGAGGAACCTCCAAATAGGCCTCTAAAGGGTCGAAACTGGCCGCGCAAGGCGCCGGACAGGTTCTGGAATTTCCAGAACAGAACGCCGATTTAATCCTAATCAACAATTATGCAATCAAACCAAACCAAACTGCGACTTGGATCATTCGTTACCCTTGAATCCCCGCAGGGAGACGTTGATCCACCTCCCAAAGATCTCCCTTTCTTCTCCTCTCTTCCCTCTCCAAAGGCCGGCCTCAAGAACGCCGACGAACAACCGGTGACGACGACGGGAGGAGGCGACTTCGGAGGAAAGCTTGGGGAGCAACGCCGGGGATCACCGGGGATGACTCCACAGCAGCGAGACGGTGCCAAGGAGCAGCATGGGACGCCGGGGAAAGGAGGGAGAGGGTGGCGGCTGTGGGGGGAGGAGGAGGGAGTGGGGAGAGGCGGCTAGGGTTTGGCACGCCTCCCCCCTTGAAGATCCGCAGGGAGACGTTGATCCACCTCCCGAAGATCTCCCTTTCTTCTCCTCTTTTCCCTCTCCAAAGGCCGGCCTCAAGAACGCCGACGAACAACCGGTGACACGGGGAGGAGGCGACCGAGGAAATCTTGGGAGCAACGCTGGGATCACCGGGGATGACTCCACAGCAGCGAGACGGCGCCAAGGAGCAGCAAGGGACGCCAGGGAAAGGAGGGAGAGGGTGGCGGCTGTGGGGGGAGGAGGAGGGAGTGGGGGTGGCGGCTAGGGTTTGGCGCGCCTCCCCCCATTGGCCAGCCCCCCAAGGCCGGCCATCCCCTCTTGGGTCTCCTGGGCCACGGCCTGCGGCCCAGGTTATCAAAATTTTATGAAAACCCCCCTCTCTCAACAGAAAAATACAATTCTTTAATTGTCTTTTCGTCCCCGACTTCTTTTAAATTCTCCCGATTCGATTCCGGGATATTACATTCTACCCCCCTTAATAGAATTCGACCTCGAATTCTAACCATCGAAACGAGTACGAGAAAAGAATACCACGGAATTGAAAACAACGATTGACACGTACCAGAAGTGAACAAATCTGGATACTGCTCTCGAATACGGGATTCTAACTCCCACGCGGTCTCTCTCTTAGTTTGATGAGACCAGAGAATTTTGACATACTTCAGGGTTTTGTTCCTCAGAACCCGTTCTGATTCCTCTAATATTTTCACTGGTCGGGACTCGATGGTAAGATCTTGTGCAATGATCAAAGGCTCCAAAGGAATAACATGATCTGGATCTCTCAGAAATTTCCGCAACATTGACACGTGAAGCACATTGTGAACTCCACTCATGGAATCAGGAAGGTCTAAACGGTAAGATAGTTTTCCAATTCGTGCCACGATTGGGAATGGCCCAACATACCTTGGGCTAACCTTCCCTTTTATGGCGAACCGCACCACGCCTTTGGATGGCGATACTCTCAACAGAACTTCGTCCCGCACCTCGAATTCCAAATCTCGCCTTCTGACATCTGCGTAGCTCTTCTGTCGGCTCTGAGCAGCTAACAGATTCTACCTAACTTCTGCCACTCTAGCCACTGTTTGCTGAACCCAGTCGGGACCCAAGACTGCCCGCTCTCCAACCTCATCCCAACACAATGGGGACCTGCACTTACGCCCATAAAGAACCTCGAATGGTGCAGCTCGAATACTGATGTGATAACTGTTGTTATAAGCAAACTCTGCTAATGCTAAATGGTCTTCCCAATTTCCCTTCCAGGATAAAACACAACACCTGAGCATATCCTCTAATGTCTGAATGGTGCGTTTGAACTGACCATCTTTCTGGGGGTGGAACGCGGTGCTAATATGAAGCTGCGTACCCAGCGCACTCTACAAACTCTCCCAGAATTTGGAAACGAACTTGGCATCTCGATCCAAAACAATGGCCTTTGGCACCCCGTGCAACCGCACAACTTATCGAACATAGAGAGGAGCCAAATCACTTGCTGAATTGGTTGTACGAATAGGAATGAAATGTGTAGACTTACTGAACCGGTCCACAATGACCCAAATAGCGTCCTTTCCTCGCTGCGTGCGAGGTATACCCACCACGAAATCCATGGATATATCATCCCATGGCCAAACAGGTACCTCCAAGGGTTGCAACAGTCCTGCTGGTCGCTTGTGCTCAGCTTTGACCCGCTGGCACACCCCACATGACACCACATATTGTGCGATATCAATTTTCATCCGTTTCCACCAGAAACACTTCTTTAAATCTTTATACATTTTGGTCTCACCAGGATGTACGGTATAAGCAGTACGATGGGCCTCCTTCAAAATCTCATCTTTAACCTGAGCCTCCTGTGGGACACAGAGGCGACCTTTAAAATGCAAAGTATCAGACTCGTACACACTGAAGTGGCCTTGCTTGCCCTCATCACAACACTTCCTCACTCGCTAGAGCATCTGATCATGCTATTGTGCTTCCCGCACCCGATCTGGAAGAGCTGACTCTAGAAGCAACTGTGTCTCGGTCTGGGCGGTACCCGCAAAGCAAAAGGAAATATCCATACGCTCAAAATAAGCAATAAGACAACTGAGAGTAGGAGGTGTCACCTTGCGACTCAAAGCATCTGCTACTACATTAGCCTTGCCAGGATGGTATTGAATAGTGAGATCATAGTCTTTGATCAACTCTAGCCATCTCCTCTGTCTTAAGTTCAAGTCCTTCAGGGTAAAGATGTATTTCAGACTCTTGTGATCAGTGAATACATCACAAGATTCGCCGTACAAATAATGGCGCCAGATCTTCAAAGCGTGAACCACCGCAGCAAGCTCTAGATCATGAGTATGATAATTCTGCTCATGTTTCTTCAACTGCCTCGATGCATAGGCAATCACTTTGCCATCCTGCATGAGTACACAGCCAAGTCCAACTATAAACGTATCCGAATAGATGGTGAACCGCTTCCCAGGCTCAGGAAGAGTAAGAATTGGAGCCTTCACCAACCTACCTTTCAAAGTGCAAAAACTGCGCTCACATGCATCACACCACTGGAACCTAACACCTTTCTGTGTCAACTGGAACATCGGTCTAGCAATGGTTGAAAAACCCTCCACGAAACGCCGGTAATAGCCAGCTAAACGCAGAAAACTCCTTACTTCCTTGACATTGGTTGGCCTCTTCCACTCAACCACTGTCGAGATCTTGCTAGGATCAACTGAGATACCCTCCTGATTAATTACATGGCCCGGAAATCCAACTTCAGAAATCCAGAACTCGCACTTCTTCAGCTTGGCATAAAATTGATTCTCCCTTAGAGTCTCAAGTACCAACCTTAGATCTTGAGTGTGATCCTCTTCTGTCTTGGAATAAATCAGGATATCGTCTATGAATACCACAACGAAATCATCAAGGTACTGATGCAGCATACTGTTCATGGCTTCCATGAAAACTGCAGGAGCATTCGTTAGCCCAAAAGACATAACTTTATACTCATAATGACCATACCTCGTAGAGAAAGTCATCTTCTCAATATCCCGCCACGCATCGAATCTGATTATAACTCGATCGAGGTCAATCTTGGAAAATATTTTAGCCCCCTTCAATTGGTTGAAGAGATCCTCAATGCGGGGCAAAGGATATTTATTTTACACAGTCGCCTGATTAAGAGACCGATAGTCCACACACATTCGCCAACTTCCATCATTCTTCTTAGTAAAAGAACAGCGCACACGCGAACGCTTCTGTTGAATCATACCCTTGGACAGAAGATCATCCAACTGCTTCTTCAACTCCTCCTGAAAGGGTCGAGCCAAACGGTAAGGAGACATGGATATGGGTCGAGTTCCCGGAATAAGATCAATCCGGAACTCCACTTTCCTTTGGAAGCATTCCCGAAGCTCCACAGAAAAACATCGAAAAACTCACTCACAACCGAATCTCCTCGTACGCAAGTGAAGAGTCGGTTCGTTGAGAGACCAAAGCAACCCAATGGTTGACGCTCTGCGACTAGGAAACAGACTAGCCAACACGAACAACGAATCAGACGGTGCACTGCCTTGAAATACCAGTTCTTCACTGGACGGGGCTTGTAAAGTCACCATCTTCCGTAAATAACATATCTTGGCACGATATCTAATAACCAAGACATACCAGAATAACATCAAATGGTGACAACTGAATTACCATCAAGTTGGTGGTGAAAACCTCATCATCGATAATGATGGAACAGCCAGGACAAGCAGTAGAGCTAGAAATAGGACCCCCCCGAAGAGCTGACTACCACACACTCAGAAATATTTTGCAAACTCAACCCCGCTCTTCTAGCAAACTCTAGGGACACAAAAGAATAAGTAGCCCCTGAATCAAATAGAACGAAAGCATCATGCGAATCGACTAGAAGAGTACCTGTCACCACGTCAGGACGGCCCATAGTCTCAGGGGTGGGCATGGCGTAGACTCCCGGTGGAGCAGGAGCAGAAGAAGCACCAACACTCGGTGAAGGATAACTAGGAACTGCTGTGGGAGGAATAAACGCAAAGAAGGTAGTGCTGACGGGTTCCAGAGAACCCGTAGGAGGTGTCGGAGTGAAGGCCGCAGGAGGAACCCACCCGAGGAAGGCGAGGCGCAGAGACTACCGCTAGGGCCCGAATCGACCCCGAGGAACACCGATGTAAGATGCCGCTGGACCGACTCCCATCCGATGATGCTCATTGGGTTCTGCTTGCACATCAAGACTTGTGGCCCTCCCGACCACACCGACGGCATGTCCCTTGAAGGAACATTCAAGCTCGATGTCCATCACCTTGCGGAAACACTTCATACCACGACCGAACAGGCGATCGATGGGGTGGAAGACGATGAACGTGGCGCCGGAGAGGAAGACTGCCACTGCTGCATAGGGCGAGAGTACTGGCCCCCTTGAAACCTCTTGGGAGCAGGTCGTTGGGAAGACCCACCTCGCCCGCCAAAAATCCGCTTCTAACCACTGCCAGAACCACCGGTGACAACAGACCACCAAAGACCTCGCCTGTGAAGAGGATCTTTCTCGCCCATCCTCGGCTCGCCGACCACCGAGTGAAGTCACGTGACCTGCCGCCCCGTGATTTGGCGATACTCCTGGTTGAGGCCCCGTCGGAACCTCTTAGCCTTCTCTCGATCATCATTCGCTACCGCTGGTACAGAGCGCACCAGGTTATTGAACCCAGTCTCATACTCGGATATTGTCATCTTCCCTTGCACAAACGTTAGGAGCGATTGCTCCATCTTCTCAATAAAGGAATCTCGATAGAACTTTGCTCTAAAGTGCTCCACAAATAACTCCCAAGTGGCTGGCCCGTGAACGGGGGTCCTAGCAGACAGCAATTCTTCCCACCAAATGTCAGTCTGGCCTTTTAACTGAAAGGCAACAAACCGCGCCTTCTGCGCAGAAGTCATCTCTAGAGCCCCAAACTGTCTCTCCATATATCTCAGCCAACCGGCAGTCTGAACTGGGCCACCCGCTCCGTCTAAGGTGTACAGGCGAAGCGACATCCACTCACGGAGACTCATCCTAATCTCGGGTGGAACTGGCCAGAAGAACGGTTTCGCCGCAGGCAGGCGCAAAGAGGAACGCACTGCAATTGCTGGCGGAGTGGCTGGTTCTCCCTCAGGAGATTCTGAATGAGGTCTGCTGACGCGGCCGGAGGCTCAGCAACCGGAGGCGCAGCTGAGGCAATCTCCTCAGTAGCAGCACCAGCCAACCCTTCAGATGAAGATGATGGAACAGCCGGACCGCGTCCACAACCACAACCATGGGTCAGTGGACGACCACGGCCACGACCTCTACCTCTTGCCATCTAAGAACATCACAACAAACAAAGCCAAACATTTAACTTAATAGGAATAGAAGTGCGATGCAATTCATCATCAGAGTAATAAGTGAAAAACATAAATGGAAATGCGGAAGTAATGAATTACCCAAACCCTCCTACTGTGCACAATGTGTCAATTTAATATTTTGTATTAACCACGGACCTAAATCCCGCTCTGATACCAACTGTAACACCCTGACTATTCGGAAGTCAAGATGTCACTCAAACTTAGTCAAAACACTAGGAACCAACATCATTATACGAATAGCAATGAATATCTAACAGTTCTTCATACGAAACCAATGCTAAGTATCAAATCCAGTGAAAGATAGGGAACAAATATTTAAAACACGAGAATAAGATAATCATAACCAAGTTGGCTTATTACAAATCAATATTTATCAAATTGTCATTATGAAACAGAAATAATCAATAAATTCTGATTTGATATAAGTGGCGTGCATCGTGCTGGACTAATCCCTCCCAAGACTTGTCTTCTTCATCATTTACCAAAATTAAACAAAACAAGCAAGAATGAGCCAAAGACTCAGCAAGTACTAAACATGTTAAATCAAGCATAAAGTGGACAAACCAAACACAACCGTCATATGAACAACTTCCGAAAGCACATACATGTATGAATGGAATGGAAGAATGCGTTGAAGGAATGGACTGCTCAACAGTTTATACCGGTATAACGAGTGATACACCCGTCGGTGTTCACTTAAGCCCGTACTTAACAAAGTTCGGGACCCAAATACCGTATGAAGAACGTTTCATACGGGTATCCAAGATTGCCCATATTGGAGTGGTTGGACTTACATGCCCATACTGGAGTTGATGGGTCTTTCAATTTCCACTCCCGTGGTCAAAACGAAAATGATGCGTGTATGGAATGAATCACATGCATTGAATATTTATCACATAAGAATGAATAAACTAAGTTGCATAGGAACATGAATAGCAAGTCTAGCAATACATCCACACGCAATCATCAACATTGCATAAGAAAAGACAAAGTACTTGCCTTCCGCGCTGTGACGTGTAGGAGGCAACAACGGTGCACCTCCACTCACCGCCTACACAAATAATTATTCGAAATAAGGATAGCATGGATTGACATAGCTACAGGAGGCCTACATTAACCATTCGGCTATTCAACGTAATCAACGGAGTTAAAACAAGTATTACACTATTCAGACTCATGTCCATCCTACTGGACAGCAGTATTAGAAAAATCATAATTAATTATCTAGAACTCGAAACGACATGAAACCAGTGCCCATTGAAACTTAACGTGTAAAACTACGAAACTCTAGTTGACGGGATTCTTTGATTCGGCCAAAACAATTGGCTAAACCACAGTTGAAAACAACTGACAGACATCTGTCCAGAATACAGAACAGCAGTAAAGAAAATGATATAACTCTCATTATACTGATCCAATGGAGGTGATCTTTATCAACTTGGAAATATTATTTAAAGGGCTAGAACAACCTAGTTGGGTGGAAGTTCTGAATCTCACGCTAACAGGGTCAAACTTAAAGAACAAACCGACAGTTCCATCTCGCCAGACATACAAAACAGTGCGCAAAGAATAATTTATATCTCCAAAACCATAGGGCGGAATCTCATGATCTTGGTTCCTATGGAAATATAAAAAACAGGGATACAAATCTCTAGGAGGGAGGAACCTCCAAATAGGCCTCTAAAGGGTCGAATCGCGCGCAAGGCGCGGACGGAGTTCTGGAATTTCGAGCGTAACGCCGATTTAATCCTAATCAACAATTATGCAATCAAACCAAACCAAACTGCGACTTGGATCATTCGTTACCCTTGAATCCCCGTAGGGAGACGTTGATCCACCTCCCAAAGATCTCCCTTTCTTCTCCTCTCTTCCCTCTCCAAAGGTCGGCCTCAAGAACGCAAGCGAACAACCGTGACGACGACGGAGGAGGCGACTTGAGGAAAGCTTGGGAGCAATGCAGGGATCACTGTGGATGACTCCACAAAGAATGAGACGGTGCAAAGGAGCAGCATGGGACGCCGGGAAAGGAGGGAGAGGGTGGCGGTGTGGGGAGGAGGAGGGAGTGGGAGAGGCGCTAGAGTTTGGCACGCCCCTTGGCCACCCACCTAAGTGGCCATCCCTGTTAGCCTCCCGGCCGTGGCCATGGCCAAAGTTGTCGAAATTTTATGAAAACCCCTCTCTCAACAGAAAAATTCAATTCTTTAATTGCCTTTTCGTCCCCGACTTCTTTTAAATTCTCCCAATTCGATTAGAGATATTACACGAAGTGATGGAGCGGCAGCAGGATACGGCGAGGATGCGTAATGCGAACGGGCCGGCATGGGCATATGAGAAGACCAGAGGCGCCCGCCAAACCGAGGGTAAGCAAGCCACGCTGGCGCGAGGCACGTAGCCGCGTGGCCTGGCGCGGGCGGTGCTGCTGGCGCTGTCTTGGCTCCGTGGAAGAAGAAGCCTAGGAGTGGGACCCACTGGCAGGTGAGAGGACGAGGGAAGTTGTGCCAACCTGGTCTGGTGGGAATCTAGCTCGGCCAGTGGAATAGGGGGCCTAATGTAACATCCCAATTTTCAGGGCTTTTTGAAAAAAATTGAAAATAAAAATAACCATTTGATTTTATTGATACAAGCTTAACTGGAAATTTTAGAAAACAAAAATAATTTAATATGAATTAATCAAACTTCAATTAATTCAAATTTAGTTTAATTGGATTTTCTAGCATTTAAATCCAAAAATATTATTTTAAGCTTTTTCTTGGATTTGTTAGCATTTAAAAAGGTTTTTCCTTTTTGCCAAAAATAAAAATAATTTATTTACAAAATTAAAAGATAAATTAAAGTTGTAAATAATTTTATTAAGTTCCAAACAATCCAAAAATTTCTATGTATTTTTCTAGAAGTTTTGGACTTTATTTACTATTTTCTAAAAAGCATTTTGATTTGTTGTAATTTTTATATTTTGAAAATCATTAAAAATCCCCTTTCACTGTTTCGGGCCGAATCTATCCGGCACGTTCCTTTTCTGCTAGCTCGGCCCACCTCCGCGGCCCAGCTCGCGTCGGCCCGCTCCGCTTTCCCCCTCCTGTTGTCTATGTGCTAGCGGGCCCCGCCTGTCAGTGCTGCGCGCTCCTGTTATTCTTCCCAGTGTTTTTGCCCACGCGTCCGGTCCCGTCCCATCGCCACCCCAGTCTCCGCCATGAATCCCACTGCCCGGATTCCCACGCCGACCCGTCCCTTCCTCGCTGCTTCTCCACCTCAGATTCCCACTCCCTTCCCCCGTTTTCCGCCGACACTGCCCGTCAGCCACTCCCTGGCGCGCGAAGAGCCGCCGCGAATTCTGTCGCCGATCTCCTCGCTCGGGCATTCTTCTCCGCTATAAAATGACGCCCCATGCCGCCTCTTTCATTTCCCCGCTCCCCTCCCTCTATATCGTCCTCAGCTTGGTGCGCTTCAAGTTTTCGTGCCGCCGGCCGAAGCTTCCTCCACCGCCAATTTCGCCGCCAAAGGCTCTCCGTCGAGGTCGTCTTCACCTCCAACTTCGCAAGGCCACGTTCTACCCCGTTCTCTTCCTTTCCTGGTAGGAGCTCCACTAGAACCCATGAGCCACCTCCGACCGCTACCGCCGCCGCTCTTCCTCCTCGCCACTGGCCTTCCCTTCACGCGTTCTCACCAAAACCTCAAGCCGTAGGTTCGCCTCGTCACCCCGTCGTCGACGGCCATCTCCCCGCTGTTCGCAGGCGACCCTTGGGCCCCGAGCGCCGCCAGCTCGATGCCAACGTGGCAACTCCACCTCAACCCTATCGCATGCGTGGTACCCACGTCAGTGTGTGCGTGGCGCCATGTGCCAACGTGTGCGCAAGCGCATTGTTCCGAGCGCCCGGTCCACCTTGGACCAACACACACCCGTGGATCCAGTCAATAGGACGTGGGACCCACCTGTCAGCGACTCAAACCTTTTTCTTTTGAAAAATAATTCAGCCAAAGAATATTTTCCCTCGCTGACGTCAGCTGATGTAATAAAACAATTTTCCTTTTGGCAAATAATTCCGAAAATCCGATTTTCATCATTTTATGTATTTTCCAAACTTTCAAGAGCCCGTTCTCCTTCGTTCGAGCTCCAATTCTAGTGATTCAAATTTCTATATTCATCTAAATTCAGTACCTTTTAGTTGGTTCTAGTTTTTAAATTTTTGGATTTTATTTGGAATTATTTTATTTATTTAGGTCTTTTCGCATAGATGGATTCGATGTTTCGGAAGAATTCTTAGACCCATCGATCGAAGCATCATAGCTCTTCAACGAAGACAAGTCGTAGATCTTTAATCATGTCATACCTATTTTATAAAAATATATTATTTTATATCAACATGCATAGCCAGTTTTATAATAACTGCCTTCGGGAATAGTTAAATACCCATTTGTCATTATGCCACCTTGGATAATTGTTATTGCATGTTCCCATGAATGACATAAATCATTGAACACCATAGGATTGGGTAATATTAGTTGGACATTATTGTAATACCAACATGGGGGCATAATATGCTTAGGCATACTTTAGCTACTCGATGTGATTCATGATCACATGCTTAAATGTTTAAACTTGACTTAATGAAAGATGGAATTGTGGCGCGGCCACTGTTGTTAAAAGATGTTGTTCCATGGAAAGGGATGTCATCTGGTCGGGTTGAACCAAAAATGATTTCTTTCTCAGGCGAATGATTGTGCAGTAAAGGAGGTGCAGGAAGCACATTGGGATGGGGATGTTTCGCCTCAGTAGTCACTAAGGACTTAACTTTGTGCGTCATTAATCTGGACCTTACCGTGCAACCATAAGTCCATTTATGTGAGAGACCATGTGAATAGGGTCCCCGTTTGAGTGATGAGTATTTGACGCTGTGGTGAGAAGTTTGTGATTGAAATCATTGCGTTTGCGTTTCTGCTGGTCTGTTTCTGTAAGTGCGGAACTTCCGGTTCTGAAAAACGGAACTTCCGATAATCGGAACTTCCGCTGTGGTAAAACGGAACTTCCGATTATCCTGACGTTTGTGTTCGGTTGAAGTAATCGGAACTTCCGCACCTGGGGACGCGGTTTGTCCGATAATACTGACGTGAGTATTCCTCTGTGATGAAAATCAGAATTGAAAATCTGGGTGTGCGGACGTTCCGATAATCGGAACTTCCGCAATGGTAAGCGCGGAACTTCCAATAATTCTGACAAGTGCGGACGTTCTGGAAATCAGAACTTCCGCAAGGGAAAGTGCGGAACTTTCGATTGTGGGCAGAACTGTGCAGAAAGGCATAGTTTGTGATTTTGAGTTTGTATGAGTTTGAGTCTTGTACAAATATTGATGCTATGATATTGGGCAATGCTATGTGATGTGTTTTTGTCTGTGTTGACTGCAGGACATCGAGACGAAGTTGTGGCGAGACACGAGGTGATCGGACTAGGCGCAGGCGGCGTTGAGGTCAGAACGGTCGAGATGTGTCGAAGACGGCGTGAATCTTGAGGTGGTTGCGATTCAAGGACAGCAAGGTGTACGGGAGGCTTCCAGAAGGTGCGCAAGGGGCGAAACGGTCTTTTCGCAAAGCGGCACAAGTGGAGGCGGTTCCGTTCGGGTATAGCGGGCCTAATGGGTTTGAGACCCGTTAGCCGAGGGCTATAAATAGAGGTGAACCCCTGGTGTTAGGGTTGAACTTTTTGAGAGAGAAAATTAGGGTTAGCTTTAGCAAAAGAGCTTTTGGAGAGTTTGTTTTGCTTTTTGAGAGTTTGTTGAGTTGGAGAGGATGAACTGAAAATTTGTGTAATCATTCCTCCGTGTTTCCCTCTGTAATATTTTGATTTCTATCAATGAAACTCTGAGTTTTTGGTTCTTCGTTTATGCCTCTTTTCGTCTCTCTGTTCATACGTTGAATATCTAGGGTTTTGGTGAATCTTTTGATTCCTCTTATGAGATGGCATGAAACTTGATATTTAGAGTCTTATTGATATTGCTAATGTATCTTCAAAGTTTCATGAGCCGAGAATCTAAGAATCTTGCAAATTGTGGGTCTTTGGTTGTTCTTGCCTAATACTCAAGAAATCCGTTTTTGCTTTGATTAATGGATTTTTGTCTGCGATTCTTCTCCATGAGGTCAAGATGTTGTTTAGGATGATGTCCTGTGAAACTTGACCTGAGAAGAGCATTCAAGATTTTATATTTTGGATTTTTGGACAAAACCCGAGCGCACTGTTTTTCTGTCAGGATAATCGGAACTTCCGCCATCTAAGCTGCGGAACTTCCGATTTCCGGAACTTCAGCACCTGACTGGCCGGAACTTCCGATTGTTGACAGAACAGTCCGAAGTTTGTTTTCGTTCTCTGATTTTGCTTCACTCCTCTTCTTGAGATTTCCAGAGGGCTTTGTAGGTTTGTTAAAATACAGTAAAGGGGAGTTCTTAAGTTTTAAGGCACCATTCACCCCCCCCCTCTGTTGCCATTTCGGTCCTTCATTATGGAGTGGACCTAGCTGAATAATTAGTGATATTTTGAGACGATTCTGTTTTGGTTGATGAGCGGTGCAAGAGGGGGCCAGGGTGGCGAATCCTTAGCGAGCAGAACCGAGTCAAAATAGAGCTTTGTAAAAGCCTTATGATAGTCTCTCCTTGATTTACATGTCTAAGGAAACGTGTGTTTTATCAAGATGATTATCTCTTGTGGGTCAAGCTGTACAACCTCTGTAGAGTGTTAAAAACTATTCGAATAGCCGTGTCCCTGGTTATGGACAATGTCTAGTGATTTCACACGAGGGTAGATTTTCATAAAAATATTGGAATGGTTTGGTAGGAATAGATGGGAAGTGAACGGGGTGTTCAGTAGTCATTTCAAAGAACTTTGATTACTTATGTATTAATCTTTTGAATTATGCTTTACAATCTACTTATTGTATTTAATATCAATACTACTTTTTTGCAAATTAAACATAAAGTTATCCTTGTTCATGCCTTGCATGAATACTATTTGCATACATTTCCCTACGATTTGCTGAGTACTTTACGTACTCACGGCTATACGCCACTCGTTGATCAGTCCCCGCAGAAGAACCAGGAACACCGAGTTCTACAAGGAGGAATACTTTGAAGAATATTCTCGAAGTATTATGCGAACTAGGTCGCGTCCTCCACTCGATTGCCTGTGGGCATGTCGAATGGACTCAACGAGATATTTTGGTTTCCGCTGCAAGTTTATCTTTTGTTGTTAAGCCCTGCATGGCAATCTCTATAAGACTTGACCATCAGGTCATTTTGCTACTAAATAATATTACTTTGTCTACTTCATTAGCTTCTTTGTTGTATAGATATGGTAACATCGATGTTGCAACTGCGTGAGCTAGCTATTGATCTGGGGCTAGTTCGGAATACACAGAGGGTCCCAGGGTTGTATACCCGGGGTCCCGACACCTGATGGGCGGGTCTACCCGTCAGTGAGGGGAGGAAAAAATGATTCTAGGATTTTTTTGTTTTTATTTAATTGGAAAAAGGATGAGTCTTAAGAGATTTATTTGACATAGCAAACTAGCTCTAAAAATTCTAAAAAATTTGGGTGGCTTCTGACCTAGAGTAGATCCTTGTATAATTTTTCTAGGGTTTTTCATTCATTATATTTCTCTCTAAAAATCTTTTAATTTTTGTTTGCTTTATCCTTTAATATTTGATTTGAGGAAAAATTGTAAACTATGATTTAATTATTTCCCATTTTATATTTCAGTGCATTGTGCCAAGGTTGGATTTACTTATCATTTCATTTTGTTTTCTTTAATCATTAGGTTTATGTTTTCCATAACTTGATGTTTACATTTAAAATCCACAAAACCTTGAATAGGAATTCAGATAAATCAAATGACAAAAGAAAATATCATTGTCACCATCTACGATGTTAC
The DNA here is from genome assembly GCA_036346395.1 of Hsuehochloa calcarea. Lineage (NCBI taxonomy): Eukaryota > Viridiplantae > Streptophyta > Magnoliopsida > Poales > Poaceae > Hsuehochloa > Hsuehochloa calcarea. The sequence continues at coordinate 25,367,459 of CM070603.1, read as the reverse complement.
TACCTTCTTGTATAATCTGCTCTTCACCGTGACTAGTCCAACATGTATACCCCTTTTTGAAATCCCTTCGAATCAAGTGCACTTCGATCTACGCTGAGTTGGTAAACATCTTTAGATTATCGCAATTAATGCATGGGTAGTACATAAATTTCATCCCCTTCTTCAATATATCCTGCTTGGCAGTTCTTCTAAAAGTAGACACGCCATCAATTTACTCTTCACTTACACGGTTCTCAATGTATATCCAGCTTTGGTCCATCTACGCTACGAATGTAACAAATTAGTGTTAAATTAGATTAATGCTCCTATAGCTAGCTAACCAGTACACTTACACATTTCATTCACCTTAAATTGTCCATCTAAAGTAGCTAGCTACGTACTATTCATGAAGCAATATATAAATCAAGTAAGAATATAAAATTGAAGTAGACTAGGAGTAGTGAGACTCATTCTTAAATTGGAGCAAACTACCATGCTAGATCTAAACCTAGCTATCATCTCTCTTGATTATAATGCATATAATTAGGAAAAAAATACTAACCTCAGATCACCAATAACAAATATCTACAAGCACACTTGCAAATCGTGCGGTATGCTTTCACCAAACGATCCAAATCTGCGGTATCACTCACTCCACTTCACTAGTGCAACAGAGAGAGTTCGGGAGTTTCAGCACCACTACCATCCCTAGTCAAGCTAACAGGAGGGTTGCTTTCAATGGAAATCTCATCAACTTGATCGCCATGTCTCCCCTGTGTCTCTGCTTCCATTCCTTTTTCACTGCAGACAGATCTATCGGGATGGGCTGGATATTTAATAACAGAGTACGTACCATAGACACTTCCAACCACAAACCGTCTGTGGTATAAAATTATCACATACGGTTCCTGTTAAGAACTATCTATGAATTATCGCAGATTGTTAGATTAAAAATCGTCTGTGACATCTATAATTATCATAGGCGGTGCTTGTTAAGAACTGTCTGTGAATTATCATAGACAGTTTGAATTAAAAAACCATCTGTGATATATGCAATTATCGCATACTGTTCTTAACAAGAGCCATGTGTGAATTATCACATACGATTCTTATTAAAAACCGTCTGCGGTAATTATGTATCACAAACGGTTCTAGCCACTAAACCGCATGTGACAGTTCCTTCTATAGCTAAAAAAATTATTTTTCGACTAGCCTCAGGAGTAAATATGTATGACTTGTTTTTCACCGGCCAGTAATGTCGCCATGTCGTTATACCGAGATTGTTTACATAGAAAACAGTAAGATAAACATGTTATTCAGTAAACATGTTCAACATATAACAGTAACTTCAACTCCAAACTAGAATTTTTTTATTATTATTTATATATGGCCAACAACATGGGCAGTCGCTTCTTACAAAAGATTTTTAAAAAAATAGAAATAAAAAAGATCAAGTTTTTCTTGCGGCCCAAGTAGCCTGCTATCTCCATCTTCAAAACTATGTAGGCGACTTCGTCGGCATCGGAGGGTTTAGGATCAGCACAAGTAGCTCGGAACACGTCCACCCATTGACACGATCGTTCAAGAGTTGCCCAAAGATGCGCTGGCTCAAGGACCAAGTCGAAATGTGCCCAGAGGCTCTCTTCCCTTGCTTGAGGTGTCTCAGCTTGGTAGACCTAATCGGCCGCTGCCTTGATGTAGGAGTTGAATCGACGGTAAGCCTCCTGGAGACGTAAAACATCATTTTGGAGGACCACGTCGATGGTGAGGTTAGCTCGCCAGAAGAGGGAGACCACCCGGAAGACACGGCGGAGGAGGTTGTCAAGACGGCGGAATGTGGCCATCACATGTTGTTAGACCATGTGACTAGGCCTAGAATATTATTGTTGATGAATAATTGACAATATTGCTTACTTATGTTATTGAGGTATGTGGTGTATGTGTGGACTTATATCGGTCAAGTTGGGAATAACTTATGCTGGGGAAAAAATGGTACTTTGGTCTTTGCATATGCAGGATAACTCGGAGGCGATTGTGGTCTATGACAAGGACCGGGAGATGGCTTGGTGCGAAGTCATCTCGGTCGAGCTCGAGTTGAGGCGCGTGGAGATCAAAGATGGATGATGTGTGTTGGAACTACGGAAGTGCGATTCAGAGGTTACGACACGTGGTGATTTTAGGGTGTCTAAACTTGGAAAGCTAAGTAAAATTTGGAAAGCTGGGAGAAATTGGAAACTACAATTCTGAGGTGTCTAAAATTTGGAAAGCTCTTTGTTGGAATTAGACAGAATTTCGGCTGGAGCTATTTTTGGCCAGAAGAATTTCGGTAGGAGGTGATTTCGGGAGGAGGTGATGTGCTAGTTGCGGCTGGACATAATTCTGGATGGGATTAGGTGCTAGCGGCGGCTGCATAGATGCTGGCCATGTTTTTGGGCCCTTCGACGTGAGATTTTTGGTGCAACGTGAGGGCTAGCGGCAGAGCACATATGCTGATTTAAGTGCATGTCCGACTATACATGAAAAGCCGAGCGTTATTCTCTCTGGCGTGATTTTTTTCCCTCTCGCGTGTGAACAGTGGACGACATGTCCTGGTCGCTGGCGGCGGACGTGAATTACCAGGCGCGGGAGGTTCTCGTGGTGGCTGAACTGATGCTGAGTTTGTTCTAGGGTTTGAGAGGTGCTAGGAGGGCATTTTGTAGCCACAAACTTGATAATTCAGTAACAGAAATTAGATATAATCCCTGTCTCGTCCCTGCTCTCTTCATGTGCTGTTTTCTTGCTCGGTTTGATTTGCTGAAGAAGGTTTGCGCGCATTGCTTTTCTTCTATACGTAAGATCGCTTTTCATCTACAAGTGAGAGGGAATTAGGGTGAGAAAAATATTCCACAATCATTCACCCCCCTCTGATTGCTATTAACGATCCAATATGTGCTCCGGCATAACCTTGTGCGGAGGAGGGAGGATACTATTGGCATAATGCCGGTGAGGTGCTTGTACAGGATGGCCAGCGTACGGCCGGAGAGGTGCTTGTACAGGATGGCCAGGTAGGCCATCAATGCCGGCGACAAGGATGAGTAGGGAGCCATTTCTTTAAAATTATATTCATTTATCATTGATAGTAGAACGATGTGGGGATTCATCTTCGGTGACGGATTATCATTTTTTATAAAATAAGGAATAAATTCGGTGGGTGAGACGAAGAGACGCATTGGGGATCTGAGGCAGCATTGATGCGTTTAAGAGATACATATCACAGACACTTTCAATCACAAACCGTCTGTGATAGTTACAATACTGACAGTTCGGATTAAAAACCGTCTGTGATGTTTGCAATTATCACAGACAGAGCTTGTTAAGAATTTTCTGTGAATTATCACAGACAGTTCGAATTAAAAAATTATCTGTGACGTCTGTAATTATTACAGACGATGCTTGTTAAGATATGTCTGTAAATTATGACAAACGAGTTTTATTTAAAAAAACATCTGTGACGTCTGCAATTATCACAGACGGTTCTTATTAAAAACCTTCTATGATATTACGTATCATAGACGGTTCTAGCCATTGCTAGTAACATAGACGGTCGCGCTTGTAAAACCGTCTATGATAATTAAAATACTGACGGATTCTAAAGAACTGTCTGTGATGAGACGTCCAACATAACCTTCTCTGTAGTAGTGGGTGGACTACACCAATCCGATCGAGCCAGCCAAGTCTAACATGAGTCCATCACACACAACCGAGCCCAAACCTCAGTTGGTTGAACCTAACCCTCCTGACCAAGCCCTAGTGCAAATGGCATATGAGTCATTTCACATGGGCAAAAATTCGAAAAGTAATTGCAAATTACAAAAATGGCAAAATATCAAACAAGAAAAATAATTCGGGGCAAATAATCAACCTATGTCAAAATAAATGCAAAAGGTATAAGGCACTTTAAAGATGGGGCATATGATCATGAAGACATACTCATCCAAGAAACTTTCCACTATAGTGCTTTTCCCTCGTCCAAGTGATAACAGCATGCATGATCCACTATATTCAACATTGACGATCAAATTAATTAAGCTCCTCCGAAACCATATGATAAAGAGAATGTTTGCCTCAAAGTCAGTGAAAAAGGATAGAAAGGACGCCTTTCTGACACAAATTAAAGCAGGTCATAACTGAGACGAGTCCGATGAACAGTAACACTTCGTGGTTCAATCTCTTCATATTATTATGAGTTCCAGTACAAGACATTCAACCAAAACGAAGAACAAACATACATATATAGTAGCCAGTGGCTTAATTAGCCGCAGGAGCAAAAAGCTACTGATCCAAATTGAACTCACAGTGCATGCAAATCCTAGCTAGATCACATTTTTTCCCTTATTGCTTCCTCCTTGTTTCTACCTCAGTCTCTCTCATCTCTCTCTCTCTCGTACACAGAAACAAATCACAAGACTTTAACAGTAGCGCAGGTTATACTAGCAACAAGAACAAGAAGCCAAAACACAGCAGCTCGGACAGTACGGAACAGTCTAGCGCACTAGATGCAAAAAAAGCCTGCAGTGGTTGTGGTACTCTCGATCGATCGGGATCAGCTCCGGACAAGCCCGCAGGACAGCGTCATGAGCAGCATGGCGGCGTCCGTGATCTCGTCCTGCACCGCGAAGGCCGGTGATGACCGGAAGCAGGCGGCAGCCGCTGCGGAGCTCTTGCCCCAGTTGACAACCTCGGCAGATTTGGCAATGACCTTGTCGTCGGCAGCGGCAGCGGTGGTGGCAGTGTGATCCTGGACCACCAGCTTGCACCGTTTCTTGAACGGCAGCGACCGGTCGACGTCCGCTCTCTTCTCCTTCTTCACCTTCGGGTGCGCTGTCGCGGCGTCACTCGGCGTGCCCACCTTGGCGCCGTCGGTGGACGCCCCGGAGGCCATCATCGCCCGCCGCGCCTTCCGCTGCCTGATGCCGCACGCGTTGCAAAGCGACTGCACCATGAAAGCAGGCCATCAAAACGAGTTACTTACAGTTGCGTATGTGCAAATATGCAATTATAGAGTTGTAGTTACACCATTTGTACGAAGTGTAAGCATGCATGGACCATGAGTTCATGAGGCAACAAAATCTTACCTTTGGGCCACAAGGACCACTCCTCCACAAGGGGGTCTTGGTGGTGTTGCAATCGGAGCACACTCTAATAACACCCAAAGGTTGGTTCATGCTGCTGCTGTGGTTGTGATCCTCGTATGACTGTGCCCTCCTCCTCGGCTTCTTTGCCGCCCCGCCAACACCGGAATCGCTCGTCTTCCTCGTGATCCTCATCTTGGCCGCAGCAGGCGCCGTCCACTTGCCGGTCTTGACTGATCCGATGGTGGCTTGCAGCTTCTCCATATCGTATGGATCGTACGAGGACCGCTCGATCATGTCGTCATGGATGCTCTCGACGGTCGGGAACGGTGTCGCAACGACGCATGATGATCCACCAATCATCTGATAATAATAAAAATAAAAGAGCATGTTAGTTAAACAACTTGAAAGTGAGCAAACAAATCAATACAAGTAGATATATCTAGGATTGAGAAATTAATTAATCCCCTAGCTCTAGCTAGTACTTACATGTTGGGGCTCCAGTATAGCTTGATGCTGCCTCAAGTGATGGTCTGATCCATAGATTAGACTGCTGTCACTAGGGCTGCTGTTGTTGATCACAAAGGGGAACAAGATTGGGGATCCTTTGGTGGGGTGAAGGCTTGGAAGTGACCCTGATGATGATGATGATCTCCCTCCATTAGAGGGAGAGTAGTAGAGAGCTGGCTCATGTAGATGGCAGACATGAGATCTAGAGGAAGCTAGAGATCTAGCTTAGCTAGGTTGCAAGTGCAGGTGATACCTAGATAAGTGGAGATCAGGCTGAAATGTAGTGGTGTGATGTGCAGTTGGGAGGGCAAGCTGCAGGAGCCAAGAATGATCTTGGACAGTAGGGGGAGCCAAGTCCCTTTTATAAAGGGAACAAAGAGAGAGGCGTCTAGGCCGTGTAGATCATTCGTGTGTGATCCATTTCAGAGAGAGAGAGAGAGAGAGAGAGAGACAGAGCACAGGAAAGGGATGAGCTAGATCGGAGGGGAACAGTAAAACACGTCGGGCGCTGTGCAAACACACGTTAATTCCTAGAGGCCACCGGGATCAGGTCTCGCCCCAAAGGATGTCGTTATGCTTATGCATGATCCAGGTATGCATGCTAACCTATGTGGCAATCATCTCATACAACTGTAGCATGCCCTCAAATTAGGGTAAAAGAAAGTTTCTGTAGCAAAAATGGCCTGTCCTGCCCAAATCCTATAACCAACATAGCTTCACTACTACAGAACACGTCATCACAGACGGTTCGGAACCGTCATCACCGTCTATATTTGTTCGCCTGCGCGATAACAGTAGTTATCACGCACGGTTCAAAATCTCGTCTGTCGGACCACTTATCACGCATTTTGATTTACAAACCGCTCGTGATAGTGGTTATCACGCACGGTTTTTAAAGTAAACCGCTCGTGATACGAGAAATATCACAGACGGTTTACTTTAAAACCGTCTGTGATATTTAGTATCACGACGCTTAATTTAAAACCGTCCGTGATACTATAATATCACGCACGGTTTACTTTAAAACCGCTCGTGATAAGCACTTATCACGGGCGGTTTTATGTTGAAACCGTCGTGGTAATAGCCTTCATGCACGGTTTCAACATAAAACCGCTCGTGATAGTGAGCGATCTAGCTACATTATTTGCTGTTTTTGGCCGCCTCAGAATTGCTAGCCATGCCTCTCAAAACAAGCATGTACAAAAAATGATACATCGCAGATAACCAATTGTTGACAACTCAAATTGATCATTACTCAAAATAAATTAATAAAGATCGAATTTGTTGAAGTATTTTCGCTATAGTTGTACAATTGGATTACAATTAAGTCAATTGTTTGCGTGAATCTGGGTCGGCGATGGAGTGAAACTCTCCTTTATCAACTATTTCGTCATGATAAAGGTGCATAGTCGCCTCGAACTTCCACGAGCTCTTGCGCAACGAGTCCATGTAAATCTATTATCAAACCCCGCCGCTAGGTCAAGAAAAATGGTAAGGATATATATTTGAATTTACAATTACAAAAAATTATTTCGAGATTGACAAACCTCCTGATTCTTCATCTTAGCACTAATGATTTGTCGCATATGATGGCAAACGAGAATGCACATAGCACATCATTTTTTTTTTGTCAAGCAGATCGCAAAAATAGAATTACATATATACGTATAGTCGGTTGAAGACACATTTTTATGAAGTATGATATATATAGGATTATTGTGTTGTAGCGCATCGAAATTTCGCCCCGTGTGTTAGTTGGGCGCCGATCCATCAGATCTTCCTTGTTGGCTAACATAGGAGATGAACGAACTACATAATTGAAAAAGTTATCATCGGGCATTTCAAACGAAGGAAGACTACAATAGAGTTATGTATGGAGGAAATGATCATACTTGTCGAGTATTCCTTGCACGTCAAGTCGTGATCGCTTTCGACTAGGAATCAAGATATATCACGTTGTTCCTCCCGGTATAATGACTAAAAGGATCCATGGTACCTACTCATGTATGACGCTATAACTATTAAACCTAAGTACAAATGAAATTTGAATAGCAAATAGTGAAGCACTTACCCCTGGTTGTAGGGCACCAGTATGTAGTCCTTGCGAGTCTGAAGAAGCAATGCCGCCGTTATGTAGTTCTCCACGAAGGTCGTGTCTGCTTCGATGGTTTGCATAGATACCACGTGTGGGTCGAGGAAACCCACCGGTTCTCGCCCTTCCCGAGCATATTGCATCATGTATATATACATAAGCAATGAGTTGCGATATTTATCGGTATTACATGAATGTAGAACTTGATTGTACACACTTACAGTGTCCAACATCGTAGAAGCGAGGCGTCGAAGGCTTCGAGATTGAATAGGTTGAATAAGTCGTTGAAACCCACCACGGTTGCCCTACCGCTGAAGAAATGCTCATCCTTGTATGCGACGGTGATTCCGAAGATCGCACCCTTCTTTGCGGTATTCCGCGGTACGTGCATGCAAAGCCCGACAAGCAAATCCAGTAGCGGGCTAATTGTGCGTTAGGGCACAACGGTTTCCGATGGAGTACTTCCGTGCTTCGGGACTTGGGAGGCGGCTTAATGTTCGCCGATTTTGATTTGGCCTTAACGATTGGCGGCGTCTTCTCGCGAGACGACTCGGGAACCGATCACGGTAGCACGCTTTTCTTGTTCCTTCGGCGCCTTCTCCACGGAACCGGCGAGGTGGCCTTCGAGGTGAAATATGAGGTGGAGTCATGGAGGGTCCCGTTAGAGAGGAATGGTCTGCCGAGATTGCGGCACTCGCTGGGTCCGGGACGATGTCCGCCTTGGGCCATCGGATAAAAGCGCACACGGCATCCCCTAGTGTTGTGATCTCTTCGTTTCGCGAATGTCCATTGGGACGCCATGAAATGTTGATGTACCATGTCCACCTCCACCCTTGCGTAACCATGCGCCACCGACACCGTCTTCGCATCGCTCCTTCTCGGTATGGATGCACCATCCCCGCCCAAACCTCAATAGGAATGGACCCAACTAACCTCGCTTGAGCTTGCAGCCGTCGGCTCCTACAAAACGATACGCAATTAGCTAAGGCATCCTATAGGTCTATCTTTGGTGCATTCCATAGATGTACATTACCTTGATGCGGTCTATCGGTAATTGGTCGTCGTCATGTTCAAAATTATGCGTGGACGCGACACTACTCCGATGTCGAGGACCGGTTCCCGCAATAACAGGGGCGCTTATGCATCGTTATGAGTACTTGATTCGATTGATCCCGCAAACTTGCTATCCGTCCCTGAAATTGCCTTAAGCGCTCCAATCGATTGTCGTATTTCGCCTTGGATCTCTTCCTACTTCTATACATGAAGTAGTCGTCATGAATCCATGTACCCAAGGTACGTTAACCCCTTGCTCGCGTGCGACCCGGTGCTCCTTGTTTCCTAGGGCCGTAGATAGTATATCCTTCTCCTGTGTTCTTGGAAGGAGCCTTCGAAGTTTGGGCAATCAATTCACGCCGCAAGAGGTCATCATGTTATTATAGTCACTATGAAGTTATGGACTTATAAACAAGTAGGTAGTTCGACATATTTACCACACGTTGGGACACTTCCCGTCCGCCGGGTTTGGGAAAGTGACGCCATCGATGAGACTTTGCCTCGCTTAACCGTGCACGGAACGCGGGTGTGTGATATCGAAATAGATTCTCCTCCTCCGCCTCCCATTGCGCGGATTTAGCGCGCACCAGCCGTGTCGAGTCCGTGGGGTGAGTGTTTCGTGCTCGATTGCTTTGTGCGCCGCACTTTGCTCCTTAAATTCATCCGTCGCCTTCATAGCCACAAAGGCGTTCCATGTTTCCCGCCAAGAATGGAAACTTCGTGAAGGGCGCCTCACTCTTGTTCACGCATCGCGTGACAAGAACGCTTGAAGGTCCTCCACGCGTGACACATGGAGAGCAAGGCATGCCGCTCGACGCGTTTCATGTCTGCTTTTCGGGATAGTGAACTCGCTTGAAAGGTCTTCCACAAGACGCGTCTCGATCTTTTGTCGAGACTTCCACTTTGGTGTGGTGATAGGGACCTTTTCCTTGCAAGTATCCCGCAGATGGTCCGAATCTCGCCACGATGCCGGGAACTCGAGGGACTCCCAACGCCATCGACCTCTGTGATGGTCGGTCGGCGGCAACAGCAATTTGATATTCCTCCGCCATCTCGCTACGATTCTGGCGTCGGTGGCGGCGAAGACGGCGCCTACGCCATGTGCGGCGTCGGTGGCGGCGGCGCGAAGACGGCGCCTCGCTTATCTCGCTACTTGCTATCTATGTAAGTTACGTAATTAAGCATTAATCCTATTGTAATTAGCATGATTTGCAAAAGATTGATGATAGTTTGTGCTCTCAGAAGGAGAGTTGCAAAAGAACAAGTCTTTGCCATCTCAATCCTATTGTCTATACACTTCATGAAATGAATATGATAATATAAACTCAAGTATGCAATATATCGATCAATTTCAAACTCTAGTAAGACAATATTTCAAAGAATGTCACATTAATGATGCTAATGTTGTGCAAGGTGATGGATTGTAAGTCAATATAATGCCATGCTTGAGTACGTAAACACCAGCTTGTTTCTTACTTGACTGAAATAAATAATGTTTGTATGGGTTGGTCGGATAACACAAATGGAGGATAGATATAAATATAAGCATGGGTTTAGGGATAAATATAAGATATGGACAACACATGGATAAGTAGTGACATCAAAATGTACTTCCGCTTTATACAGAGCCAAGGAGGAAGGTTGTACATACATAGATTCACGGGTCAGGTGCTATGTCGGCTGCTCATGTTACCGAAAGGATTCATCCCATCCGTACTCAACCCTAACCTTATGTTCCTGCTCCGCACCGAACTCTTCAAGCTCCGATCAAGTTTCTCCACCGCGTAATCGTAGGGTGTCTTAGCTTTCCATCTCTCTTACGCTCCTCTAAGTGCCAACGCAGCAATCTTGCCTCCTTTGGGTTCGCAAATAAACGCTTCAAACGTGAGATGACAGGCAGATACCACAACATCTTAGCAGAGGTCCTTGCTTCACCTTAGCGAGATTTTGACGCTTGTATCGGATGCTTTGCACACGGACATACATGCATGTCTCGCATACTTTACTGAGAGGATACAATCGTTCGGACATGCATGTATTCTTTCTACTTCCATTCCCAATGGGCAAATAACCTTCTTTGCTTGATAGGTGGTGTTGGGCAACACGTTTCCCTCCTAAGGATGTCCGCTAGAGACCTAACAACGCCGTGAAACTCTTATCGGACCAACTATTGCTTGCCTTCAATTTCAGTAGATTCAAGCACGGTTGACAACCTTGTGTATTCCTTGCCATGCCCAGGAACAAAGGTCTCACCGAGTCCTCCCTTAAGCCCTCGAATTTACAAAACTCTCTCTCATCAGTAGTTCTCTTTCGCATCGCAGAGCATCCGATCCAGATTGTCATCGTGCCCCTATCCTCATCAAAAGCACACCACATCCGCAAATCGTTGACTTCCTCGGCGATGTCGCCATTATTAACTTCGTATAATCGCTTCTTCACCGTGGATCGGTCCAACATGTATACCCTTTTTGTAACCCCTTCAATCAAGTGCGCTTCGATCTGCGCCGTTGTTAAACATCTTGATTACGCAATCAATGCACTGACAAGACATAAAATTTATCCCTTCTTCAACATATCACGCTCGTGGCTCTTCTAAAAGCAACCACGCCATTAATGTAATCTTGACTCACACGGTTCACACCGTACATCCGATTCGATCCATCTACACTACGCATGTAACAAATTAGTGCCAAATTGATTAGCGATTAATTTATAGCAAACATAAAGGGTTATAGATCGTTACCCTCGGAGCTCACGAAGAAAATATCTAATATCTCTCGATAATCCCTACCTCTCGACACCGATATCTATCTCAATTGAACAATCATGCAACCCAAATATAGGCATCATCTCATACAACACTTATTAACCTAAAATACCGGAACCGTAAATGCAATATTGCTTGATCCAAACCCCACCGTACTGTGAACCGGTATGTAAATTTTATTTTTTTTAAGCCAATTAATTATCCTAACTCAAATTTTAGTGATTATTAGACCTAATTCAATTTTATTAAGTTACCACTCCTAAGTCAAATTTTAGTTCATTAGTTATAAGGGAAACCATTATTCAAAACTAAGATTTGCGGTGGCTAATATTATTTATTCCAACATTGACGGTGCAAGATCGATCATGTGCTAAATCTTTGTGTCATCCTCAAAGATCACCTAGAAATAGCAACAAAAAAAAACAAGGGTGCATAAGTCTAAGACTCAGCAAGTATGTAATAAATCAATAGTAACAACACCATTCTCAAATCTTTTCTCCTTTCCTTTAGTCAATGCATTAACACACAATACAATGCCAAATCCACAAGCATCTCCAAGCTCATACCAAGATAGAGGAGGAGCCGCAGTTGGAGGAGCTAGGGCGGGAAGTGGCGCTCGAGCGGTAGACACAATGCAAAGGGTGAGGATGTTTCGGCTCAATTTATATTCAAGACAGAATTCACTGACGGTTCTATTTCGTAACCTGCTCGTGATAGTAAATTATCACAGACGGTTACGAAAAGAACCGCTCGTGATATTACATGTGACAGTTCTATTTTCGTAACTGTCGTGATATGTCCGTGATATTACACGAGCGGTTCTATTTTGAACGATGCGTGATATCACAGACGGTTCTGAAAATAGAACCGTCTATGTAATATCACAGACGGTTATTATTGGGAACCGTCTGTGATAAGTTACTATCACAAACGGTTCACAATAATATCACGCATTTCGCTCAAAATAGAACCGTCATGTAATATCACTGACGGTTATTATTGGGAACCGCTCGTGATAAGTTACTATCCGCAGGCGGTTCACAATAACAACCGCTCGTGATAGGCTCACCGCGCTAAAATAAAGCTCAGACAGATTTAATACGCACGGTTCCTTTGGAACCGTCTGTGATGGGCCGTCTGCTATAGCCTCTTTTGTAGTAGTGCTTATTCCATTTGTACTCGAGTGAATTGCAGAAATAGCATGCCGCTAAAGACCTAAAGTAGCTTAAAGGTGCCACTAATTAGGTCTATTATTGTGTTAGTTAAATGATGGAAGAAATTGATGCGACAAGCCACGGTAACTTGATTTAATTTCCCTAAACTTGCCTAATACATTTTTAGACATTTTAGAACACACGCACGCGCACCACCGCGCACACACACACACACACACACGAGTGCGCTCACCGGAACATGCCTATAATTGCAGAGGCCGCACGGAGTGTGTTGCCATTGAAACACACTCACCCATGTGTAAAGTTGGGCATCCAAGGATCGATCTCTAGTGGTTGAAGTCGAATTCCACGTCTCCACCAACTAACCAAACCGATTACTAAAATTACCGAACATTTAGGTAATTAAGTTTGCCTAGATGTGCTACCTAGGTCCCTGCCAGGTCATTTACATTACTTAATCAAAGGGATTAAGTGACACAATTAAACAAGTTTATGTATTTGCTAAGCTAAAATTACAAGTTTTACAACCTAAACGACAAAAATGGACAAATTTGAGAACCTCTAGGCAAAAAACTATTTACAATCTATCTATCTATATCTATATCTATATCTATACTAATTAGAGGCTCTCCTAGAAGCCCCCATATTAATCCAATGTCCATATTAATCAGAGAAAAAAAAAACCATAAATTCCCACGTTAATCAGAGAAAAAGAAAAAAAAATCCTAACCATCCATAAGAGTTATATTATTGTTTTCTTGCAACAATATACTAATTAGAGGCTCTTCTAGAAGCCCACATATTAATCCAATTCCCACATTAATCGGAGAAAAAGAAAAAGCTAGTCTAGAAATTTCCACGTTAATCATATAAAAAGGAAAAAAAATCCTAACCATCCATAAGAGTTATATTATTGTTTTCTTGCAACAATTTTTACAATTTCTAATTACAAATTGATATACTTGGGTATAACAATTGTTTCGGAATTCAAAATTTTAATTTGTATATATTCGTATAACATGATTTTTTAATTATGAATTCCTAAATATTTTTTCAATATATAAGTATTAGTTTCACATATTCAATGGAATTACATATGCCTGGACAATAAAATTTTAATTTCGAATTTATATATGTTATAATATCACAATTTGTGTACTCCATATATATGTAGATCCATACACTAAAAGTATTTGTACTTAGGATGCACGTAAATAACAATATTGGTTCTATATTGGGGCCATGAGGCAATAAATTAGAAATATATAACAATTAGAAAAGGTAAAAGAAATGAGAACCAAAGTTTGCCAATGGAATTTTTCTTATATTATCAATAACATAATATTGTTAAAACCATGTAGCTCGTGTGGATGCACGGGTTGATAACTAGTGTACAAGTGTAATTAGCAAGCTAGGTTTTGTCAGAAACCAAGTAGGTTATACATCCCCACCAGGTATCATATACACGCCATGCATATACCGACTGCTACTACTATAGGCTACTAGCCTTGTATTTACTATTTCAAATTAAGGTCGCTGAAACTGAGAAGTTTTAATACAGGCTGATTAACTACTTAATTAGAGGTAGTACGTTTAACCTAGATCACATAGGAGTTGCTCGAAATATACAGGAACGTGCAGTGGTGAAGCTTCATGCAAAATACAGAGAGGGCCAGCCTTAAAAAGTTAAAAGAATTACAAAGTTGAATATGAAAGGGCGGTTTTAAAGCATAAAATTAGTTGGCATATAACACAGAAGCATATAGTAATCTACTTATGTTTGTTGAACTTAGTCCACTGCGATCTGCCAAAATATATACAAGATGTCTTCCACAGTTTACTGCGCGTGCATGTTAATGAAAACACCAAGAACTTGGCCTTCCCTACGTTTTATTTAACCCAAATAAGGCTCAGTTATGCTTTAGTGTATCATTGAAAGGTAAAATACAAATCCAACATCAAGTAACGCAAACCTGTAACACATGCATGGCAGCCAGCTAGAATCCCTAGGGGACTAGTTAGCTCTTGTCCATCAAACTGTACCACTGCTTTGCTAACCACTATCATATAATCAGTGCTACCTAGTTATCAACAGTAATAGCTCTCTAAGAAACCTTTTGCTAACCAGTAGATCTCTGGTACCTAGCTAGGCATCACTAATATCCGTACAATTGCAATCTGGAACTATTGCTAACGTTCACATGTGATCTCTTTCTTCCTGCACCCAGTACATAAGTACATACACGTTCACATGTGATCTCTTTCTTCCTGCACCCAGTACATAAGTACATACACGTTCACACATAAGTGCATACACGTTCAATGATAGGCCTGTGGACTAGCCAGTTCAATAAAAAGTTGAGAGATCTTTGAGAGGCCTGTGAACTGTGGAGGCTCGAGCGGTTATGCGCACTTCATAGATAGATTTTCATGAAGTCGGCATCTCGATCTGCCTCTCTCCCTTCGCTCTCCATTTTTGGGTGTAGACAAAGAACATTAAATGGCTTGAGCAGGCAGAGAGACACTTCCTGTCCCTTGGCCCACTGTAAGCATATGCATGCATGGTTCATAGTTCATGTTTACTCCCAAAGCACCAATCTATATGGAACAACTCATCACTACGTGACCATTGTGTAAAGAATAACTTTGATTTGTGCTCCTTTTTACTGTACTAGATAAATCCAAACACTGGTATCATGATCATATCAATAAGATCAATGCCACTTATCTCCTCTAGCCCCAGTTGAAAACTATAATGGCCCTGTCATTATGTTAAAAACAATTCTTTTATTTAACAAGTTTTTTTTTTGATAGGGGGCATTATGCTTTACTTGATAAATGGATACAGCTGCAGTGAAAACACTTTTTAGATAAAAATAATAATAATTGTCCACATTCCTTCACTTTCACGTTTCACCTTCTTCCACTTGGAGGGAGTAGATGTTTGAAATTTTATTTTGTATATCTCACAAAAAACAAGAAATTGTATGTAAATCATTCTGTTAAAAAAATTATAATTTTTTATAAAAATATTTTTTTAGGAAACCAGCAGTAGGCCTGCCGATTGCATTAATAGAGAAGAAACAGAACAACCCGAGGTCAAAGACCTAGCCTAAAGGTTTTAGTTTATTTTACATGGAGTTAAATTGCTCCAAGCACTTTTCCCCTGCGAGGGACCAAGTTCTACCTTCCTCTTTGATCTTTGCGAGTAGGTCTAGGTGAGTGGATGACCTATTTTGGAAAATTCGGTTCCACCCTAGCCGCCATCGCAGATACCACCGGTTCAAAATAGGTCGACCGGCAAGTATGTAAGGCACCATGTCCTCATCATCAAGCAATTTGCAACTTCATCACCCAAAGCCTTCATCTTGGTAATGTATTTATTATTCATGTTACCTTTCTTCGTGGTGGAGAGCGCGATGCAGTGTTGATTGCCGCGCGAGTCCTCCATCGCTCAAGATCGTCGAGTTGTTTGGTTGTGGCCAAGACTCAAGAATTGTGTGCCGCTGCAGACCGACACCACCGTGGGACCGCGAGAGAGCGACATCGGTATCCCTAGACTTGTTGATGCTAGCAACCCAGCGACTATCCTGGGTGTTGTGCTTTGACGATCTTGTCGCCTTCTTTAACCCGATCTCCTTGAGCGAAATGGTGCCGTCGAGATAGCCGAACATCTAGGCTCTCTCGAAGGACTACACCTTCCATAGCCAGTAATTGTTCTTGCCAAGCTTCTTGGAACACCTACGGCGAGCCTCGCCAGGAGCTAAGAAGATGATGCGCTCATTTAGTAGATGAATCTATGAGGAAAGACGCTCGATACCATGAAAACTTGAAGAAGCGTTCTTACCTCATGGACCCACCTTTGTTTATATAGCTGTCAAACTACAGCAGGGATTACATGGGAAGTTATGATCGTAAGGGATTGAGATCCTTATCTCTAGACTCTTTCTATCTTTAACAGATTGATATCTATCTATAGAACTCTATCTATAGGAAAGCTATCTTTTATCTCTAACAATCTCCACCTCTATATCGACTGATGTGTAATTCCAAATGATCATCATGAGGTGCATGTACCACTTGCTAGCACAGATATGTAACTAGAAACAGTAGTTCTCCCTGCCGATTACCAAAAGAGGCAAGGAAGGAGGCTGGCTAGCTAGCAAGCTCATCCATATCTCCTCAACGCTAGCTCACTCTTTAGTTCTCTCGACCTGAACTATCCTCTGTTACGAGGGAACCAGACACGGTCGAAACCTTGAAAGCGACGCCTCTTCCCACATGAGCGAGCCCATACAGTCCCAGCTACGTGAGGCCAAAATCTGGGCGACTTGTTCCTCGCCCTCTCGTGATCTGGCCCTTAATGGGGACAGATGCAGCGAGGCGCACGCCCAAACAAGCAACTAATTGGCCCAAATCTATGCAAAAGGGGCAGGCCGCGCCCACTGCACAGCTCTGCAAACCATGGCAAGATCATGGGTTGACCCACTTACGTGTAGAGATCTTCAAGAATGGATGTTCTCCATTGCATCGAGATCAGAGCTAAATCTCTGAACATTTTGCAGGCATGCAGGCCAGTAGAAATGCAGTACCGCCAAATCCGAGCTGATACCTGCAGGTCATCATCAAACAGGGTAAGCTTTGGTGTAGATGCTTGATGGTTTGGTAGTCGGCACCAAATTGAGATAAATCTAATAAGGTTTCTGGCCTGAACAGCCCATTTCAGGAATAGTATGAAAAACAACTACAGTTTCTTAAGAAACAACTCCGAAGAGGAGCTGTTCAAGGTTTCAATTTGGCATGAGAAGTCCTAATCCCTGACCCCTAAGCAATGACAGTTATCAAACTGCGAAAAGACAGCAACTATGGAACAATGCAAAATCTGAAGAGAAACTGTTCCAACTCAGAGGTCAGAATACACCAGATCGGACCTAGGTTTTTCAGCATAGTATTCGAGCCAACTAGTGACCAACGACCCTCGATTCCAGGGAATAGCACAGTCATCATATGAGCATAACAGTATTCTGTCTAGATCTCTTCGTTTTCGTTTGAAGAGGGGCCTGTGCTGTGCATTACGACAACAGCATGCACAGCAGTGTCACTCAAAATCAGTTGGGAATCTAGTGCATCATCACAGTAAATGATGGAAATATTTAGCACGAGTAGACCATGTATTTGTCTACGACAGCACTGATCTACAAGAAGAGAACAAAGATTAATGATTAATATAAGAAATGAAGTATCCATCAGATCCTAATTAAGCTACGAAGGTTGTTATTGCCTAGATCTAGTGCATCAGCTATAGTAATTTTTGCTGATAGCCATAGGGCTGATTCACAGATAGGTGCACAACAGATTCAAACAGCACCGTCAAACTTCTTATCGTATCATTCCTACGGCTGAATAATATTTTTTAACAGAGGGGCAGCTGCTGGTTTGTATGATGGTTAGGATACATACGTATACGGTCTTTGAATCACTCCTGGAGAGAGTAATTCACTCGCTGTCACGAATTGTAAGGTGGTAAGGCAAGGCTCAATGATAGACTTGTGCACAACAAATACGTAGCTTTCAGAAGGCTCTGCAAATCCAAAGGGGTCATGGCTTTGAGCAAAAAGACACTGTGCACCACGTCTACAGGGACCCTCTGTGGGGGTAACAGCAAATACATGGTTGGTGATTGAAAAAGAAAACAATTACAGTACATATACAGGCCGTAGTTCAATTAAGCATGACGGCTGTACCTTGAAGCATAGGATTATGTTTAGTAATCAGCATTAACAGTGGCAGAATTTTATTAAGAAAAGTCGTGCAAAATGAGTAGAGTCGGTTGTTGGTGGTGGTACTCAAATGAGACAAAGAAACTTATTAGACATATGCAGGAATAGACCAGCAAACTAGCAATCATCATGTATTATTAATTAGAATCAGCAGGTTCTAACATAAAATATCTAGTTCTTTTCTACACTCTTTCCCCCTTACAGTTAACCAAGAAAAAGATGCGCCAAGATCTTTGAAAAGGTACTACTGAACTCTCAGTCATCAGAAAATAAAATAAAACAGCATTGACAGATTAGATCATACCTAGTTCATCATCAAGGTAGAGAAGCCCTGCCCAATATCGACAGGAATAATTTCACACAAAAAACCAAAGCAGCAAGTATTGTAATTAGTAGCAAAAGTAAAAGCACATGAATGTAAATCGTAGCAAGTCATCCAATAAGTTTAACACTGAAATTAAAAAACATTTGACTAGTAAGTTGATGGGGATGTGTTCACACAGCAAGCCAGTAAGTGGTTGTGGGGGTCACACGCCCGCAACAACAGGTTGCCATCAGAGAAACAACAAAAATGGGAGAAGCAAAGAGAGAACGATTAAGGATAAGGTTAACCTACGGGTGGGATGAAGGGATGAACCACAGCCACTTATTTTGGGACTAAATTCACTGGCATTCTGGGATTATAGCTTGGTAAGGAAGATGGATCATAGTATGATAGGCGCTAAATGCAATAAAGATAGAGACTGTTGTGCCAGATTTGCGAATCAAGCATGAAAGCCAGTTCTGTTTCATTTTTCTGTGTAGACATAAGGTAATGGTCAGTTCCTCTTTCTGTTCTATTTTGTAAGCGAAAGTGTGAAGCAACTCAACATAGTATGTCTGAGAGATTTCTACACTAATTATTTTATAAATTAATATACACCATGTACAAATGCTGGCCTGCTGACCTGACCTGCACCAGCATTAAATTTAACCAAACCATAAAAATGGACCTTGAATTTAACATTCATAAAGGGAGTTCATGAAAAAAGATTATGTATGTATAAGTGTCACTAATGTAAATCTGCAAACTACATTTGTGATGCCTCAGCCTAGATGACTGGTTAATTTCATACTTCTGTTTGGAAATCCATTTTTCTTCACTTGCGCTGTATCAAATACCGATTTCATCAATACATCTATCAACTATATCTAACATTTTTTTTAGAATTGTGAATGACTTCAAGAGGTTTATATATGTCTAAGAACAAGCAACAAGGAAATTGCTGCTTTTAAAGACTGACCTAGTCCTTACTTCTGCTGCATGTCCACTAAATTGTTGAAAATAAATTAGTCATTTCTGATAAACGACCAAACTAATAGATTGGATGGCAACATATCATTCAGAATTATATGATTTCTGATATAACAATTGGCACTGACTAACTTTGTTTGGAGAATGGGCTATCATGAAATCACCCCCCCCCTCCTCCAAAAGAAGGAAAAAATATGATCACGATTGCCTTTTGTTTTGCTGCTTCCTTGTCTTTCCTTTCTTGTTGGGTTTATTGTTGAAAGCAGAGGTGGATCCCACAGGAATGTCAAAAAGTTCAGACCCTCGGACCTTTTTGCCATGCTAGTGTGTCATCTCTTTATCCTTTCCTTCATTTCAACCAATAAGGACGTGCAAATGTACACAAGCTACTTTTGTTTAGGTGAAATAAAATACTTGGGTTGATTCATATTCCATACTTGTTAGTTCACAAATTCTGACTAACAACTTATGGAGATGTCTAACAGCAAAATACACCTAAGAAAAAAGTATTTCTACCTCGTCTCTCCGAAGCCACCCCTCTACATCCCCTAATTTTATTGTAACTGAAAAGGTAGCCTTATCTTCCGTTACCAAACAAAAAAGGTAACCACATATATATTAATATTATTTATACTGAAAAGGTAAGATTTTTTGTATCATTCTCAAACTCGGGACACGCATAAAGCACAACACACGACTGCAGTTAGAAGAAAATGCTGGAAGACTACTCTTGTGGTTAGTGATCATAAAACATATGAATAATTTGATACCAGTTAACATACACATAAAGAGGTTAATCATATCTGGTATCAGTCAAGTTTCAAACCAAAGAAGCAGACACCTCTTTGGAGATTTTGCAGAGTGGCACACCAATCCTGATTCAAATAAAAGAAGCACGCACCATTAAGTTGAAAACTATGTACCTTGGGGGAGAAAACGAAATTTCTATCGTGATTCGAATAATTAGTGTTAGACAGGATGGTGTCTCAGCTTTCCTACATGCATGATATCTTCTCTTCCGAGGGATCACGCGTTCACATGATAGTTATACGCGTTCACATGATAGTTGTAATCTATATATGTGTAACTCATGTACTCTGATTTCAACAATCAAAGATAGCGTTACTTTCCTCATTTACATGGTATCAGAGGTGTTTGCATCCTGCGACCACCGCTTCCGCTAAAACATAGCTACCACTACACATCATCCACCCAAGATCATGGCCGACGACGATGTCATTGCACGTCAGCGCGCAGAGGCTGAGGCGCGCGCTCTCGACGAGGAGGCCGCCCGTTTGTGCTAGGAGGCTGATGCCTGTGAAGAGGAACTTCACCGCGTGATGCTCCTCCATGAGGCCACCGCCATCACCAACCTGCATGCACAGGCCGTCGATGTCCAGAACATCCAGGCCCTTGTGCCCGTGGTTCTCGATCTCGTCACCCCCAACTGCAGCAAGTGGCGCGGTCGTTTTCTCACTACCCTCGGTAAGTACTCACTCTTCGACCACGTCCTCACCGACACTGTTTGCGCCAACTCCGCCGATTAGTGCCGGATGGACTGTTTCGTTTGTGAGTGGCTTTACGACACCATCTCCCCCAACCTCGTTGAGATCATCATGGCGCCCCGCACCACCACACATCTCGTGTGGCTTGGCCTCGAATAGCAATTCATCGGCAACTGGGAGACGTGGGCCCTCATCCTCGACGCCGAGTTTCACTCCTTTGTCCAAGGTGATCTCAACATCACCGACTATTGCAGGAAGTTGAAGAGCATGGCTAATGCCCTTGGGGATCTCGATGAGCCTGCCGCTAACCGAACGCTCGTTCTCACAGTCTTGCGTGGTTTGAACGACAAGTTCGCATACATGGCGGCCCTCCTCAAGTGCCAGCGGCCATTCCCCACCATCCTCGAGGTCCGATCCGATCTCCTCCTCGAGGAAATGACCATGGCCTCACGCCCATCGGGACCGTCCACAGCCTTCCTCGCCACTTCAGCCGCGACAGGCCAATCAAGCAAGCCCCCTGGTGGTGCCACTGGCGGTGGCTCCATGGGTGGTCCAAACGGCACCACCCGCCTATCTACCCACAACGGGGGCGGGACTGGCAGCTCCAACCGGCGTCGCCGCCGCGGCAAGAATGGTGGAAACGACAACGGCAATGGGGGCGGCCCCGGTTGGCCCTCCTTCTATAATCCATGGACGGGGACCATTCAGATGTGGCCCGGTCCCCACCCTGGCGACCAACCCAAGCGGCTTCAAGGGCACAGCAGGGGCGGCCGCAGGGCGCGCAGTACCAGCATCCCCTCACAGACGTTCTTCGCAGGACCGCCTCCTGACCTCTTCTTCACGTCACCACAACCGGCCTACCTGCCCCTGCAGGCACCTACACCATCGCCAGCTACGCAGCAACCTCCCGGCTCATGGGACCAGCAGTCCCTAGCGAATACGTTCAACACCATGACCCTTACTCCGCCAGCCTCAACTGATTGGTACATGGACTCCAGAGCATCCTCACACATGACATCTGATGCCGGTAACCTATCATCCACTCATTTTCTACGGTCATTTACTCCTTCATCAATAGTTGTATGTAACGGATCCCTTTTGCCCGTCACCTCTACTGGCTCCACCACTCTCCCTAGTCCCTTTCATCTTCATAATGTTCTAGTTACTCTAAGCATTATTAAGAATCTTATTTCAGTCCGCCAGTTTACCACCGACAACAATTGTTTTGTTGAGTTTGACCCGTTTGGCCTCTCTGTGAAGGATCTTCTTCGGTCTCGGAACGTGATCACCAGGTGCAATAGCTTCGGTCCGCTTTATCCTCTTTGCCTGCCGGCATCGTCCCCTTGTGCTCTCGCGGCTGTTGCTCCCACCACCCTCTGGCATCATCGTCTTGGCCACCCTAGACATGAAGCCATCTCCAAGCTTGCCAGTATTTCTGCCATCTCGTGTAACAAAAGTGTTGATGATCTTATATGCCATGCTTGTCAACTTGGTCGCCATGTACTGTTGCCATTTGCCACTTCAAACTCTTGAGCTACCAACAAGTTTGATATAATTCATTGTGATCTTTGGACATCGCCCATTGCTAGTGTGTCCGGCTACAAATATTATTTGGTCATTCTTGATGATTGCACTCATTTTGTTTGGACGTTTCCTTTACGCCTAAAGTCCGATACCTTTTCCACCATCTCTAATTTTTTTCTCTTATGTGGCAACTCAGTTCGGCACGACAATAAAGAGCATCTAATGCGATAACGGACGGGAGTTTGACAACTCTTCCGCCCGCACTTTCTTCCTCACGCATGGTGTCAACCTTCGCATGTCGTGTCCCTACACCTCCCAGCAAAATGGCAAAGCTGAGCAGATCATACGTTCCATTTACAATATTGTGCACTCTCTTCTCTTTTAGGCTAGCTGCTCACCATCCTTTTGGGTAGAAGCACTTCACATCGCCACATACTTACTCAACCGTCTCCCAACAAAAACCATCAGCCACTCCACACCTTACTTTGCCCTCTACGGAGTGCAACCAACTTATGATCATCTCCGTGTATTCGGCTCCAAGTGCTACTCCAATTTGTCTGCCACCGCTCCACACAAACTATCTCCTCGCTCCACCTTGTGCATCTTTCTTGGATATTCCTCGGACCACAAAGGTTATCGATGTCTTGATCCTTTGTCCAATCGAGTCATCATATCTCGTCACGTAACATTTGATGAGCCATCCACTAATGATTTTGATTTTTTATCACCTATTGAGAACGTACTGGTGCCTATCGGACCAGAACGTCCTTTCTCTCCTGCAGGTACGCTACCGCTAGTCACTGGGCCAACGACCCCGCCAGGCCCCACGCCCCCGCACGCTGGGACGCTCGTGCCTCTAGCTACTGAACCGATCATCACATCCCCGAGCGCTGCGTCGACAGCGCCTCTAGCTGCTGGGCCGGCTCCTGCACTCGGCCCTACGCCCGCGTATAGTGCCTCGTCGGCCCCTCTGGTAGCTGGGCCGGATGCTGCTCCCGCACGAGGCATCTCACCGGTACGACTGGCTGCATCACCCCCGGTGGCCACACCTACTCCTCCTCCCGTGGTACACACAGTCTTGACTGTGGGTGCTCTCCCTGACGGTGCGGTTCTGATCCCGCCAGTAAGCAACTCCCACACTATGTTCATTCGCAGTAAGCACGAGTTTCAGCAGCCAGTTAATCGGTTCACCTTTCATGATGATGCAATGTGACCAATCCGGAAGACCTATCGGTCTGCCCTGGCTGATCCAAACTGGCGGTGTGCTATGGAAACTGAGTATGCTGCTTTGCTCACCAATAACACATGGGATCTTGTTCCACGACCTCCCAAGGCAAATGTTGTCACTGGCAAATGGATTTTTCGGCACAAGTTTATTGCTGATGGCACTCTTAATAGATACAAAGCACGATGGGTTCTTTGTGGTTTCACTCATCGTCCTGAGATTGATTATGATGAGACATTCAGTCCGGTTGTCGAACCGGCGACTGTGCGCATAGTACTCTCTCTGGCTCTCTCCAAGGACTGGCCTATTCATCAGTTGGATGTCAAAAATATATTTGTTCATGGAACTCTATCTGGGACGGTTTATTGCACCCATCCGACGGGCTTCGTGGATACTTCCTGCCCTGACTTTGTCTGTCGCCTGAACAAGTCTCTCTATGGGCTTAAACAGGGGCCGTGTGCTTGGTACAGTCGCTTTGCCTCATATTTGTTGTCCCTCGGGTTTGTGGAGGCCAAGTCAGACATGTCACTGTTTATCTATCACCGTGGTGCTGATACTGTTTACTTGCTTCTTTATGTTGCTGATATCGTCCTTACAACATCCTCTGTGCATATTCTCCACCGAACAATTGCCGCTCTCCAATGAGAATTTTCCATGAAAGATCTCAGCGCACTTCATCATTTTTTGGGTATCTCTGTTCAGCGGAGTTCGAGTGGCCTCCTCCTCTCTCAACGACAGTATACTTTGGATATTCCGGAGCGTGCCGGGATGTCAGACTGCAAACCTTGTAGTACGCATGTTGACACTCATCACAAAGTATCTGCCTCAACTGGCTCTCCATTGAGCAATGCTACTCAGTACCGGAGTCTTGTTACAGCTCTGCAGTACCTGACCTTCACAAGACCAAATATGTCCTATGCCGTCCAGCAGATTTACCTTCACATGCACGACCCTCGAGATCCTCATCTTACGGCGGTCAAACGGATCCTTCGGTATCTAAGCGGCACCCTTGATTATGGCCTCCAGCTTCACCGGTCACAGTCTGCAGACCTCGTGGTTTATTCTGATGCTGATTGGGCAGGATGTCCAGATACGCATAAGTCCACATCGGGCTACGCTGTGTTCCTCGGTGATAATCTTGTCTCCTGGTCAACCAAACGTCAGAATACTGTGTCTCGCTCCAGTGCTGAGGCTGAGTATAGGGCAGTTGTCAACGCCGTCGCGGAGGTTTCCTGGCTCCGTTAACTGCTCCATGAACTCCGCAGCCCTCTTCGTTGCGCCACTTTGGTTTACTGTGACAATGTGAGTGTCGTTTATTTATCGATGAACTCAGTGCAGCATCAACGCACCAAACACATCGAGATAGACCTTCACTTCATCCGGGAGAGCGTGGCTTTGGGGGATGTTCGCGTTCTTCACATCCCGACGACATCACAACACGCCAATATCTTCACCAAGGGGCTGCCGACTTTCGTCTTCATCGAATTTAGGTCTAGTCTGAATGTCTGTCTTGGCGACGTTCCGACTACGGAGGCTTGTTAGACAGGATGGTGTCTCAGCTTCCTACATGCATGACGTCTTCTCTTTCGAGGGATCACGTGTTCACATGATAGTTGTACGCATTCACATGATAGCAGTAATATATATGTAATATATATATATATATATATGTAACTCATGTACTCTGATTTCAACAATCAAAGATAGTGTTACTTTCCTCGCTTACAATTAGGGTGAGTTAACATGAGACTACGTGTAACGTCCCAAAATTTGGCTTTTCAAAAATCTTTTGGGTAGTTTAGGTCCCTGGAAAATTTCACTAATTTTATTTGAATTAATAAAGCTTAATTAGATTTTTTTTAATTGAAAATATTTAATTTGACTAATCTAGACATAAATTTAATAAAAATCTATTTTATTTGGCTTCCTTGTGTTCCCAGAAATTTTATGGTATTTTCGAAGATTTTTCTGGATTTGTTTCCTATTTATTTGATCTCCTGGATTTTTAACCCTTTCACTTAATTCCGAAAATAACTATTTTTCTCTCTCCTCCTGCATGCTACAGTACCATGCGATATTCTTCACATCCGGATTTCCTGCCGACGCAACCGAGCCGAATAGTCGAGTCCAGAACGCGCTCGTTTCCAATTCAAATTTTAAACTTCCATATCTTTCTCATCGGTGCGTATAAAAGCGAGCCGTCTAAGCCCACGCGTCCTTCTCGACGTCATCTTCCAATCCCCTGATTTTGTTTCCTCCTAATCAATCTATTTTCATCGCAGTTCGCAGAATATGGAGTTCCTCCCAAAGGTCTTCTCCGGCGAGTTTCTCCTCCGTCCGATGTCCGTCGGCCGAACCGTCTGCAGCGTTGGGTTTGCGTCATCGTGCTCTATGTCATGGTACTAGCCCCTTCGCCTGAAGATTGCCGGAGTTCCACCGTCCATTGCAGCCGAACCGTATTCTTCGCGTTTCTCGCTTCATCGGTGAGTATTTGTAAAATCCAACCGCGCCATCGCGTCCAGCTCGTCGTTTCCTTTCCGTTTTGCCCTTTTGTAGCCTCCGCGTCACCGTGCGCCAAAACCATCATGTGCACTGTTCGTGTATGTGTACAGTATACATGAGTGCATGTGTCCAGATCGTTGTCGTCCTGCATGTTTCTGTACTGCCGAGACCTATTCTTCAGAAGCATTAGCGCATACTCAGTTTATCGATCCACACATGTAGCTTTCTGTTGTTGCTTCATACAACTGATTTACTCTATATATCTGTAAACAATGGAATGCAATATGCGTGTGCTTTTGCCATATGCAGAAATTAGCAGTTCCTATTCATGTCTAACATGGATGCTGACTTCTTCTTTGGAGATCTCCTTCCACCAGGCGCCATGTTCGGCCGTGACTCTGTGCACTGTTCACATATATTTGGTGCAGTGCTACGTTCGGTATTCCTTGCTCTGTCCAGTGCGTCCTTCTCTGCCGATTCCCCATGTTGGCTATTGCCTCTCTCTCTTCCTCCCTTGCATGAGGATTCAAAAGTAAGTATTTAATTCTTTCTTCTTTGCTTGCTAACCCCATGTGCTAAACCAATCTGGGTACTGTTTATGTATATGTATACAGTACGTTGCATGTTTTTGGTTCCTGATTGTCGGCTGCTAGCTTGCTTCCTCTGTTGGTTTTGCCATCTGTTCGCTTTGCCACTTCCTCCTATGCCAGTGCCAACTCCATTCCAACCCGACGCCGCCGTGCACATGAAACCCGGCCATCATTTGTTCTCTGTTGTTTCTTCTCTGTTCTGTGGTTCAGAGCATGGAATTCTTCCCTGACTGTTTCGGTTGGGTTGCTCTATTAACTCCTCTCTGTGATGGACCTACTTGTCATCCACACCATCCAAGCCCATACACACACACACGTATGTATGCATGTATGTATATGTATGTATGTATGTATGTATGTATGTATGTATTCTCTCACTTTCAGATTGACCCCACATGTCATCCTTCCAAAATAAAAACCCTAATTGTTTATCTCTCTTACATGCGGGTCCCGCATGTCAGTCAACTCTTGGTCAACCCTCCCCCGTGAGCTTGGTCCACCGTGGACTAGCATATCTCCGTGGATATGGTCCATAGACCAGTGACCCACATGTCATTCATCTAAATTCAATATCTATCTTCCAGTGCCATTCAATTTACATTTGGAGTTTATTTGATTTGTCTTTTTGAATTTTGTTTATTTTGCATTTTCTTTATCGTTAGACGTTGAAGTACCAGAATCGTCCGAAGGAGCTGAAGATTAAGGAAGTAGAAGATGGAAGATAAATAAGACAATCATTGCTATAGCAAGGCAAGTTATACCTTTGATCATGTTACACCCAGTTTTCAAATTACTTTGATTTAAGTTATTGCATTCTATTTTAAGTATTTATTTAAATATCTTTGGGTGTAGTTATTAATCCAAATTATTATATCCACCTTGTCTATTGTTATGTCATATTCTTTTGTCACCCTAGGTTGGTTCATTATTAGTTGGTATTATCGTAGCACCAACGTAGGTTGGTTAGATACGAGTATATTGCTTAGCCATGCCACGAGTCATCATTTCATGCGAATTCCAATTGTAAACTTAACTAAGTGATTATGGAACTGTGTGATGAAACTGTGTGTGTTGTTACTCGTTGATGGTATGTGTTGCACTTAATCAACCTGGTGGGAAAAGATTTAGACTGAGGCAAGTGGTGGATTCTGTGTGATTGATGGAGCTGTGTGCTGGGAATATTGTATGTGTGACACTTAGTTAGAAATTGGAAGTCTTGCCTTGGTCAATTAAGAACTTAACTTTGTGCGTCATTGAACTGAGCCTTACTGTACAACCACATGCCTAGTATGGGCTAGGCCTAACTTAGTAGGTTATGGAATCTTGCCATTGACAACTCAAATTGTAGGTTAAGCTGTGTGATGGGCTGGAGGTGTGATATGTCACATCGCGGGACGGTTCGCCACATCCCTGTCCAACGGTGTGTGTCATATCCAAATGCTGTGTGTATCGGTTGGACGGTAGGAAAACACATTGGGAGTGTCAATGTTTGAGATGAAGTTTCCGAAAAGTTTTGTTATGATCAACTCTGATCCGATTGGTTACATCTTGTTGGTAAAGTGTACAACTTCTGCAGAGTGTTTAATCAATCTATTCGAATAGCCGCGTCCGCGGTCATGGACATGCTCGGGGATTTCACACAAGGGATAGATTTTCATAAAACCTTTGGGAAGGGAGCTGTGTGATCTAAGTCATATGGCTGTGTGACTTATTTAGGATGTGTGTCTTTGTGAAATCAAATAATAAATTATTATTGTTTATTTATTTTGAATTATATTTTCAATCTATTATTTGTATTCAATTGCAAAAGTTGCATTTCTGCAAAATAACCACATAAGCCATTCCTTTGGAATAAACCATCATCTATAAATTGCATTCTGTGGTATGACTTGCGAGTACGGTTGTGTACTCATACTTTCTATAAACAATCAACAGAAGTGGAGGAATCGTCAGTCAATAAGGTCCACTTCAAGGATCGTGGAGAACTAAGTCGCGCTACCCCAGTCGATTGCCTGTGGGCATATAGATGGGTTTCACTGAAGTTATTCCGTTACGTTCCGCTGCAGCTTTATTGAGCTATTTACCTTCTGATGCATTAATTGTAAGCTTTGACCTTAAGGTCTTTACTCTGGTAATTATTATCATTTGTCTATTTATTAGTCATCTTTTTATATGGAATTGATATTTCATCGATGTTGCCATTGTGTGCACTAGCGTGATTCTGGACTAGTACAGTATACACAGAGAGTCCAGATTTACATATTTGGGTTCCGACAATACCACTCATTATTCAAGAAATCTGAGCGTCAGCTTAAGCTTTGCTCTCATGGCCTCCGGTTGCTGAAGTAGGTCAAAGGATGGCTACCTGGTAATACCACTCTTGGACTTTCAATTAGCATAACAGAAGTCCCATGGTATCCGGTCCTCCCTTTTTAGCCTCATAAACATATGAACTGCAAGTAAAAGTGATTTGACTCAGTTCTAACACAACTCTATAAGGTTTTTCTCTATATGATACAATTGACCGATATTTACCGAATTCCAGTAAGGAACAAGAGGTGCTGACAATATCATTCATTTGCCAAATGGCATGTGACAAATGAATCACTGTTTTTCACACTGGAAAAAAGGGATAAGTGCATTTAGTGACACATTTCCTTCTAAAAATGACATACGCAGCCACTCAATCACTGAGATTCAGTAGTTGCAAGTTAAAGCTTTATCTATCACTATCAGGGCTGTGGTCCTACGTTTCCCCTCCTATCGATCTCTACTGTAATGAACTAACAGTTATAATTCCTAGGCACTCTTGATCCCCCCCCCAACATCCACTCAAATAGCCAATATACTTGAAAAGCCTCTGTTGCTTTGTTATGGTCCTTATGGACTCCCAGTGAGGCACGGTAGCAGGAGTCCGAATAATAGTACAAGTACTGTAGCATGTGGTATGCCGTATTAGTAAGGATATGTTATTTATGAATCTATCTATTGGGTATTTGGTATTATCTATTTGTTAGGCAAATTATTATTATATTAGATTGTTAGAGATAAGTTTCCTTATAGATTATTTTTCATTAGTCAAGTCAGATCATCTCGATAAAAAAGATAGTATGTATCCATTATCAATCAAGCAAGAAATAAACAAAACTAGTCCCTAACCGGTTGACTAAATATCAGAGTCTTCTTGTTCGTCGGGAAGAGTCCTGGTCAAACTTGGAGGGCGATCCCTCGCATCCTTGGCTAGTCAAGCCTAAGAGCCTCGCTACCTCGACAAGAAAGAGCCCCGTCGGCGGTTAGATGAGGGCAAGTGCCCTACCCTCGGTTCTCGAACCCGTACCCAACAAACGACCATAACATTTGGTATCAAAAGCACTCACCATGGCTTGCAATACCGCACTATCTCTCTTGAAGAAGTTGAAGGATAGCGAAGAGCAAAAGGTCTTACTCTACAGCATGATAACCACCTTAGAAAAGGCTATGGAGTTGGTGGACAAGCTGAAGGAGCAAGAAGAGGCATCGCGTGCCATTGCAATGCTTGCGCTGCCACCACCTTCTCCGACGTCGCAGTTGGCACAGGTTGCTGTTCATTGGAACTTTGTTGATCCTTGTCCACGTGACACGATGTCAACATCATGCCCTTTCGTCGACATGGGGTTGCGAAGGCCTTAGTCCGCGTCAGCCACCTGATAGCTAGAGGACAAGCTGTCTTGCCGTGAGGGCTGTAATGTTATGGACTCACAACGAGGCATTGTAGCAACACATGAATAGTAATATTGTATTAGGAATGATCTGTTATTTAGTAATATTGTATTATAAAGGATCTGTTATTTATGAATATATCTATTAAGTGTTTGGTATTATCTATTAGTTATGCAAAGCTATTATTAGATTAGATTGTTAGAGATAAGTTTCTTTATAGATTATTTCTTATGGGTCAAGTTGGGTCGTCCCTATAAAAGAAATAGCATATATCTATTATCAATTAAGCAAGAAATAAACAAAGCTAGTCTCTAACCGGTTGACTAGAGATTAGAGCCTCCTTGTTCGTCGCGAAGAGTCCCGGTCCGAGCTTGGAAGGCGATATCTCGCCAACTTGGCTAATCAAGCATCAGAGCCTCACTACCTCAATAGGGAAGAGTCATGTCGGCGGTTAGATAAAGGCAAGTGCCCTACCCTCGGTCATCAAACCCATACCCATCCAATGACCACAACATACTTCTACTCATCTCATGTGAAATAGATCTCAAGAATTCTTGAACGCTTGCAACAAATGAGCCCCATAACTTTCACTTGATAAACAATAAGCCATGCTAGTTCTTTGTAACAAAAAGGCACCTAACTTCTTCGTAATAGTCACCAACAATGGCGGATGCACCATGGGGCGTGAGGGGGCTAAAGCACCGGCTCCGCTCGCCGCACCCTTGGTACCCTCCCAGTACCTTTGTCATTATTTGCATTACAAATCTAGTTAGTTTTGTTCTTAATATTGCTACTTGTGCATGTTTCTAGGCTTTCGAAACGCATAATCCATTATTAAGGTATTACATTTAATGTATTTCTCATTTTAACTTTGTTTCTCATAATTTATGTAACAATTTTGGACTGTACATGACATTTAAATATATATTTGCTAACTCATCTCATAATAATTTTGTCCCACTAGCACCCTCTCTATTTTCATGCTGCGTACGCCACTGGTTGCCAAACATTTACACAATTGATAACTGAACAAGCACATGTCTCCTCAAATCAGAAGCTCTCCTCGATGGCTTTATGCAACTCTTTTAGCCTGCACGTACCGAGAATTTTTATTATTAATTAACCCTTTTTAAATTTTATTTTAAAGTTAACCCTGCGCGAACTTTATTTTCAATTCTGACCCTTTAGTCACGCCACCACCCGTAGTGTGACAAAACAACACTGCCACGCCAGCCAGTATCGGGCAAACTTTTGTCACGCCACCACCCATAGCGTGATAAAAAGTACTATTTTATCGAACTTAATCTATAGCGTGACAATGTTGTTTTGTCACACCACGGGTGGTGGCGTGACCAAAGGGGTCAGAATGGGAAATAAAGTTCGCGGGGTGTTAACTTTAAAATAAAATTAATAAAAAAAGTTCACGTACCGAACCAGCGCAAACAACATTTCAATCTTGAAACCCTTGAACCACCAATGTCGCACGCTATAGTAAAGGGAAGCAAAATCCGGTAAACACCGTGCAAGCCCTAGCAGCATGTGAGGAGTCAAAGAAACCTTCAATTGCATTTCGTCAAACACACCGTGAACGACACGGAACCTGCGCCCACTTCGATCACGCTATGCGCTCGTGGCAAGAGAGGGAGAGGGGATGGTCACCTCCGGCTGCCATTTATGCATTTATGCATGTTAATCCCTTCATTTTTAACTTATGTTTATTGCTCCTCATTTCTTCAGGCATTTGAATTTTAGTTTAGGTTTAATCTAAAGAGATTTTGGATACTTGGTCAAGATCAAGGGGAGTATAATTGGCTCTTCACTCAATTAAAGCTAATGTAGATAAATCCATTTTAGATCCTGAAGCCTCTTCTTTTTTGACACCAGTCCGTGTTAAGATTTCTGGCATCCCATTACCTGCAAAATTAGAGGAAATAGTTAAAGAGTTGGCTAGCACAATAGGTGAACCAATTGAAGTGGATGAGATTAGTTTGATGAGAATTGATCCAGTTATGATTAAGGTTTACTATCATGATCCTTCTAGTATTAACTGCTTTGTGTATATCTTTATTAATTAAGTAGGGTATGAAATTAAGTTTGAGGCTGAAAGGGGTGACTGTAAAGAAGGGTGGGTCATACAATGGCCCAAGACACAAACCCCATGATAATAGGAAGGATGAGGAGGAGGATGAGGAAGAAGAGGAATCTAATGGAAGTAATCACAAGACAGAATGGGAAAAGCTAGTTGAGAAATTTGGAGGGGATTCACATCAGACTTCTTATCAAAAAAAAAGTGAAGGTGGTTCTAATAAGAACAAAAATAGACAGCAAAAGTGGTTAGATTATGAAGAAGAGGATGTTTGCATTAAGATTGTGAAGTTCAATACAGAGAGTCAAGCTCTTCCAGTGATGCCCTTAGCCTTCTGTTTTCCTACCTCTGAACTGGATAGAAGTGGGTCCCCTAGTCAGGGGAGGATTGAAACAAGGATGGACTGGGAATCAGTCCCATCTGGTCAGCTCGAGGGGGTGAATTCAGATAAAGAACTAGATTATCATATTCCTTCAAATGCTATAGTGGTGCATACTGAGGAGGGTCCTACTATGATGGTAGCTGCTCTCTAGCCTTCTCTTAACTCACCTACTAAAAGGAAAACTTCAACTGTGGACCAAAAGTCAGAATATCAGGAAGAAATAGTAGTTACGGACCATATTGAAAGTCAAACTCAGGAAGTTATGCTTAAGGAGGGCCAATTGAAAGAAGAAATGGTTGATCTTGGTAGTAAGAAGGAAATAAGTGAGGAAGTAAAGGATAACACATGTATGGCAGGTAGTGATAGAGATTATTTTACTTTGCCTTATCTAGAGGGGTTAGCAGAAGAATGGATTTTATCAAAAAAAAGGGGGCAAAAATAGGTTTAAAGAGCCACAGGTGGCAACTAGAAAAGTACTCGCATTCAAGATCAATGGATCCCCATGAGGGAGAAGGCTGCTTTGCTGAAGTCCATTTAAAACCTGGAAACTCAAGGTAAACTTGGGAAAAAAAACTCTTTTACTATTCGTAATGATGTTTCTGTTAGTTATTTAGAAAGTGCAGCTTCTTCTTGTGTAATTATCCTAGGATCTCAGATAGAAAGTTCTATGGAAGTGATATCAGTCATGCAAGCTCATGATTAGTTAGAGCTGCTATTGCCAAAACAAAATTAGAGATAGTTAGTAGTTCAGGTCATAAAGGGATAATGCAAGCGAAGGGGAATTTGGGGATGAAGAAGCTAACTATAATTGATAATGAAACAAGGGGTGTAGTGGGTTTAAAGTGAATAAGAAAGCTAGAGGTAAGCTAAAAACTGATAGGAATTCTTCTAGAAAGTATAAAACATGATATTTCTTTTCTGGAACATTAGATGGTTGGGTAAACCAACCAGGAAAAGACATCTCAAAGAGTTGATTTCCAAAGAAAGATTTGATGCTGTGGGGGTGCAAGAGACCATTAAGTAGGACTTTGCTGAGAGAGGGAGAGAGAGTTGAAAGCTTTTTTAGGGGGTGGTGATTTTGGTTGGCATTGGATTCCTACTCAAGGTCATTATGGGGGTATCTTATTGGGGGTGAGAAAAGATGAACTAGATATTGAAGGGTTTGACAAAGGAAGGTTCTTTGTGAGTATGGTTGTGAGACACAAAAAGATTAATTTCAGGTGGGAGCTGGTGACGGTTTATAGCCCTGCTCATCATGGGTTAACTTGGAGTTTTTAAGGGAATTACATAATAAATGCTAGAATTCAGTGCTTCCTCTGGTCTTTGGGGGTGATTTCAATTTGATTAGGAAAGATGAGGATAAAAGCTCTGCCTGCATCAATTACACTTTAGTTGACAAGTTCAATGACTTTATTGCTGTTAATAAGTTGATGGAGTTCACGAGGGGTGGTCCTAGATTCACTTGGACAAACAAATTATTGGTGATATGCCTTAGAGGATATCATAGAGATGATTGTATCACATCTATATTTATGACTTATAGAATAAATATTATTATGTTCCTTAAATAAATTATCATTTATAAAGATTAACAAGTATGTGACTTGTTGGTAAAGCTCTTTAACTTATATGATGTCATTCTAAATGTATCCCTGGTCGAAATACTAGTGACTTATCGACTAGCATATCTATTGATTGATGACCATGTTTCACTGGTCATGGATATATGAACATCGAATCAATAATATGAACACATGTTAGAGAACATGGTATTGGATTGACCCACCTTGAGACACAATTGAGATTGTTATGATTTTATATGTCATCAGTTGGTCTCAAGCAATGATGATGTATAATCCTTAGACCTGAGATCAGTATAGTTTTCTACATGTGTAATAGTACACTTAGGGGTTGCAGAACGCTACTCCGTAATTGAGTAGTTATAAAAGTAGCTTTCGGGTATTCTATGAAGCATGCGGAGGGATGTGACTGGTTGGATATGAGATTTGTCCCTCCTAACATAACATGAGAGATGTCTCTGGGCCTCTCAATGTGGTCGGATAAAGAAAGTGTATAGCCATGCCACTAGTAGTCGAAGAGTCGACCATATGAAGTTATCCGTCACGTAATCGAGAAAGTATTGAGCAGTCCATGGCTGACAAAATATCTCACCTAGAGTTAACTAGATGTCGTGAGGCAAAAGGAGAATACACAAGTAGGTTGTTCAGTTTGACCAGATATGGATTGGTCGTATAGAGATACGAGTTGGTCATAGACTGGTCGAACATAATCACTAACTGGTCGTAAACTGCTTGTAAGGAGTTACGAACTGGTCATGACTAAATATGAACTATCGTATAGAGATACGAGCTGGTCATATGGAGATATGAGCTGGTCATAAGTGATAAGGACCTAGTCGTAGATCGTATTGCATTAAGGTTCGTCCGATATAATTTTTGTGTATCCGGGAATGTTTATATCCCGCTAGGAGCCACTAACGACTCATGGTCGAAAAAGAGTTTCTGAGTCACAACCGATTACGCATGAACCTACAACACACTTAACAAATTGGAACAAACGAGTTCGGATAGGATCCGTTATGAGCTCTTTATAAGGGATGCATGAGGCTGTTGGGATAGATGATGTGAGTTGCATCACCGAAACCCTAGTTGTCATCTTCTCGAGGTCCCTACCATACGAGTTGGTGCTAGCGCACCGGTGTACGGTATTTCATCCCTAGACGTGTGGATACGTAGAGGCGCTGCTACGATTGTTGTTGTGCTAAGCGAGGATGAAAGATCTAGACCTGCCATTATGTGTTAATGGATTGTTTTGGTGATTAATGACAAATCTTTTATCTAGTAATATCTTGTGTAGTCTCATTTGGATATAAAGGTGAAATTCAATGAGGTATGCAATCGACATCTTAATCTTATATATTGTTGCATTCCTCGGATCCAAAATATAGGATTGAACTCAACCATAAGTTAAACTTGAATATGTGCATATGATATTATTACACATTTGTGTATGCACACATTTAGGGGGAGTTTCATTCTATATTTTGTGGTTTCATTAGTATTGATTCATATTCCATTCTCCACATACATTTGGAATCTTTACTTTGAAACAAATCCGTTTGAGTATACAAAACTTGCGTAGTTCTTGTATACTCATGATTATGAGTATATAGAACTTGTGTAGTTCTTGTATACTCAAGTTAGAGTATATATATAACTTGTGTAGTTGATATATACTCAATTTGTTCTTTCATTTATCAACACTCAATTTATGAGTAATTAAGTGGTTATCATCAATTACCAAAGAGGGAAAGATTGAGGTATCTTGTCCCACCATTATGTGTTAATGGTATGATGTGGTAATTAATGATAATCATATTGTGGAACTAACATTTTCCATGAGTTGGATGAATAGGTTATGTTCCAGGATGATGAAGACTTGGGATGATCATGAGTTGATCATCAAGTCAAGAGCTTGGTGTAAAGGATGCATCATGAGTTGATGCTTATCAAGAAGAGATGATCATGAGTTGATCGTCAAGACAAGAGAAGACCCATCATGTGTTGATGGAGGTCAAGTGAAGGAATGCATCATGCGTTGATGCATGTGAAGACTCGGGATGAAGAAATCATCATGTGTTGATGATGTTCAAGACAAGATCCCGAAGTGAAGAAATCATCATGTGTTGATGATTGTCAAAGTCAAGGACCCGAACTTGAAGTGTTGATGTGCGTCATCAAGCTTCAAGAAGATGCAAGGCAAAGGTATGACTAGCTAGGGCTAAGGATGTGTTCCTAGTCTTTTATCGGTCTCGATGTTTGGTTGATAGACCGGATTGCTAGCATAGGATTACCGTACTATTAAGAGGGGTCTTGACTAGTAGCATGAGTTAGTCATGTGTTGATAGCTCATTGTGTTTGCTCTAGCTCATCTATGCATGGAGCTATTATTTGCGAATGTGTTTTGCAAATAGCCGAGGCTCATGTATTTAATCTTTGTAGCATGGGACTATACTTTGCAAATGTGTTTTGCAAATGGTTGAAGTCCATGCACCTTAGCCTTGTGGCATGATGCTGTTATTTGCGAATGTGTTTTGCAAATAGTTGATGCTCATGTTTGATTACTTGTAGCATGTGACTTAGTTTGCAAATGTGTTTTGCAAATAGTGTAAGTCCATGTACCTTTTTCCTTGTGGTATGATTCTAAAAGTTGGCAAATGTGTTTTGCAACTTGTTATGAATCTTGCTATTGATCCTTGTTGGCATGGCTTGTCAATTAGCAAATGTATTTTGCAATTGAAGTTGTTGAAAAAGCCATTGCTGTGTTTGTCAGGATAATCGAAAGTTCCGCAGTGTTATGGGCGGAACTTCCTATTATCGGAAGTTCCGCAGTGTTATGGGCGGAACTTCCTATTATCGGTAGTTCCGAAAATTTAGCGAAACGTTTTTTTCGAGAGAAGCACCCTTTTGGGACTTAGCCAAATTTCTGGAGGTGCGGAAGTTCTGCAATGATATGTGAGGAACTTCCGATAATAGGAACTTCCGCATTTTGGTTGGTGGAAGTTCCGATCTCAATTTCCAACGGCTAGTTTCTCGTCTGATATAGCCGTTATTGTGCCTGTCGCTGAGGTGCGGAAGTTCCGGACTTTGAACGGCGGAACTTCCGATTTCCTTGATTTTTCAGGGGTTTGTCTCCCAACGGCTAGTTTTTGTGTGTGGGCTATATATAGCCACCTTGGCCGGTTGGGAGAGGTTGCTGGTGATATTGTGAACATCCTTTGAGCCTCTTGAGCTAAGAGCAAGCCTCTCCTCTCTTATGTGCATGTGTTGCACTTGGTGAGCTTGGAGAGTAAACCCTAAGTGCATGTGTTGCCTTAGGTAGTGGATTGTGTATCCACGTGAGCATTGACACTTGATTAGTTCAAGTGAAAGTTTAGACTTGTTACTCTTGGTGTTTGCCGACACCTAGACGGCGTGGAGGCGTCGTGCCCGGTGATCTTCTCAAGAAGCTTGTGAGAAGGTCCGGCGTGTTGTGAGTGGTTTGGTGCTCGCCATCTCCGGAGTGGAGGAAGAGCAACCCTAGTGGAGCGAGGTGTTGGTTCGGTTTGGAACCGGTCCAAGTGTTGGATTTACCTCGGAGGTGTTGGCTTAATTAGTGGAGCCGGTCCAACGTGGTTGGGCTTACCTCAACGTGGATTAGGGGAGACCGGCAAGTCTCCGAACACCACGGTAAAACATAATTGTGTCCATCTTGTTTTTACTTGTGCTTTACTTTGAGCAATTTACATTGCATGCTTTAATTGCTTTTATATCATTGTATGATTGCTCTCTTGTATTGTCGGTGCACTTAGTTGAGCCTAGTTGATTTAGGTTTTAATTGTGCAAAACCAATTCGCTATTAGCTTCCGCATTTATATATTGGTTTAGCGCGAAAGATTTTTAAAACCGCCTATTCACCCCCTCTAGTCGGCCACCTCGATCTTACAGAGGATGATCCACGATCTTCACAAGGAATGTGATTGGTTGCTAAAAGAGAGGATCGACATCAAAGATGCTGGACAATCGACTACGACCACTGCATCGACGCGCTTGATGTTGAATCAGGCTACTCCAACTCTTCTTCCACTACATTGTGTGTCTAGTGGTAACGATCTATGATCTCTTGCTTGCATGACTTCCTGGTTTACGTGATAGAATTTTTGAATTACAAGCTAGTGTATCCTACCCGTATCCCTACACAAAACAAGTTTGCTCTATCATGGTGGGTATTGATAGCATTCTGGTTTCAACTGAATGGGAAGCCAAATATCCCCTTTGCACTGCCATTAGTTTAACCAAAGTTAGCTCTGAGCACAATCCTATAGTATTGAACTCAGTAGAAGAGGGGATAATTAAATCAGGAAGATTTTATTTTTGAGAAGAATTGGTTATGTCATGAAAATTTCAGAGAAGTGGTACTTAAGAAATGGGAGAAAATCAGTAGTAAGATGCCTGAATTTATTTACTCTATGGACAAATGGAATGGGGGATGGCTTCTTTGAGACAATTTTTAAGAGATTTGGGTGCTAATCTGAGTAGGAATTGCAACAAGGATAAGAATGCTATTTTAGATCAACTCAACATTTTGAACAGGAAGACTGAAGGAAAAGGTCTAGGAGCCGAGGAATAGAAAGTCAGATACAAAGTGGAGAGAGATTTAGAAAGGATTTATGACATGGAGGATTGATTTTGGCAGCAGAGGGGGGATGTGAAATGATTACTCAAGGAGATGCTAATACCAGTTTTTTTCATAGTTGTGCCAATGGTAGAAGAAGCAAGAACTTTATTTTCAGCCTAGAGGATGAAGGTGAGAGTCTAACAGGAGAATAAAAAATTAGAGATCATATCTATAAGTACTATATATAAAAACTTGTTTAGTTTTGAAGTTAGGCAAAGGTGAATCTTTCTAGAGACTTCTGGAATCTGGGTAGCAGAATCTCTGAAGTAGATAATGAAAGCCTTGTTCAAGCTTTTTCTGAAGAAGATGTATGGAAAATCATAAAGGAATTACCTGCTGAGTCTACCCTAGGACAGATGGTTTTTCTACTTTTTCTACAAAGCTTTCTAGGGGGGGTTCTTAAACAGTATTTCATGGAGATAGTCATAAATTTCTTTGAGGGGAAGT
The DNA here is from genome assembly GCA_036346395.1 of Hsuehochloa calcarea. Classification (NCBI taxonomy): domain Eukaryota; kingdom Viridiplantae; phylum Streptophyta; class Magnoliopsida; order Poales; family Poaceae; genus Hsuehochloa; species Hsuehochloa calcarea. Next base: position 25,327,501 of record CM070603.1, on the reverse strand, counting down.
TGGACTTAAAGAGGTTGAATTATGGGGTGATCACCCTAATTCCTAAAATCAAGGATGCTAATATTTTCAAGTATTTTAGGCTGATTTGTCTGATCAATGTTAGCTTCAAGATTATTATTAAGCTTCTGCCTATTAGATTGGGCAATGTTGCAAATAAAATTATTAATGAGTGTCAGACTGCTTTTATAAAAGGGGAAACATTCTTGATGGGGTGTGTCTTTACATGAGATTCTACATGAATTGAGGGTTTCCAAGAAAAAGGGTGTTGTTCTCAAATTGGATTTTGAGAAAGCCTATGATAAAGTTCAGTGATTTTTTTTGGAAAATATTATGAAGGGGAAATGTTTCTCTAAACAATGGATTGATTGGGTGGTGAGTTCAATTAAGGGGGGTAAGGTGAGAATTAATATCAATGGTAAAATTGGCTCCTACTTCACTACTCACAAGGGTTTGAGACAAGGGGATCCATTGTCTCCTTTGTTGTTTAATCTAGCAGCTGATGCTTTAGTAGTAATTATAGTAAAATCTCAAGAGAATGGACTGATCAATGGGGTGGTTTCTCATTTAATTCCAGGGGGTTCCTTTATTCCAATATGCAGATGACACTATCCTAATGAGTGTGAAGAGGATTACATTCTTAACCTCAAATTCCTTTTGTACTGTTTTGAGTGGATGTCTAGGCTGAAGATCAATTATTATAAGATTGAGGTGTTTGTTTTTAGGGTTGACAGCTTGGAGGCTTCTAGAGTTTCTAATATGTTCAATTGTAAACTTGGGCAGCTTCTTCTTATTTATTTAGGTATTTATATTGGGGATAGACAAATGAACAAGAGATCAACAGGAAAAATTATTAGCAAGTTGGACGGAAGACTGGATGATTGGAAAAACAATCTTATCTCCTCAGGAAGCCAACTGATATTGGTAAATAGTTGTCTCAGCAGCCAACCCATTTATATAATGGGGTTTTGCAGACTAAATGAGGAAATTCACAAGAAAATGGACTCCATCAGCTCCATATTTTTTTTTGGAGTGGGGCAAGTGATAAGTTCATATATCATACGGTCAACTGGAAGGTAGTGTGTAGACCAAAAGACTTTTGATGTCTGGGGTGATCAACACCATATTGATGAATGACTGTCTTTTGTGTAAATGGCTCTAGAGAATTAGTTTGGCTACAGATGAGATTTGGTTTAGGATTTTGAAAGCAAAATACTTCCCTAGGGGCGATTTTAGAGATTCTTTGTCTTTTAGAGGATCTTAATTATGGAAAAGTCTTCATAAGGTAAAATACATGTTCAATTGGGGGTGACTTACCAGATAGGCAATGGGAGGGCTACTTCTTTTTGGAATGATGTTTGGCTAGATAACTGCCATTTGAAAAATCAGATTTGCTAGATTATATCACATCTGTTTAGATCCTAATATCAGGGTGGCAGAGTGCTTGGTGAGTGGGGTTTGGCTAATTAAGTTTGTTAGAAATTTTTGAATGAAGGAGGAAGAACTGCGAAGAAGTCTTAAGGAAGCTTTATATAGGGTTGACCTTAATGGAGAAAAGGACAAGGTGGTGTGGTGTTTGGAAAAATCTGGACATTTCACTATTAAATCTTTGTACAAACATTTGGCTTATGGTGGAGTCACTTACAGGAAAATGCAGAAACTTTGGTCTAGTAGGATCCCTCTCAAAGTGAAGATCTTCCTTTGGCAGACTTATCAAAATAGGATCCAGACTGCTAATCAGCTTAGAGTGAGGAAGGGGAGGGGGTGAATTGCCTTCTTTGTGGGATTGCTGAGGACACAAACCATGTTCTTTTTCGATGTGTTCTGGCAAAATTTGCTTGGGCATGTATCAAGGAGATCCTAATGTGGAAGAGAAGCCCAGAGTCTCTAGATGATTTCCATCTGTGTTGGCTCGATGATTGGGGTGCTAACAATTATCATATTGGTTTATTCAGTTTTGTAGCTTTGGTTTGGACACTCTGGAAAATCAAGAATAAAAGAAGACTTTTTCTAAGCAACCAACTGAAGTTATATTCAAATTTGTGTTCGTGTTTGCAGCGATGGTGAGTTCTAATAAAAAAGGATGATCATCTGAAGCTTGAAGGTTTGCTGATTTCGGTGGAAGACTGGATGAGAAAGTTTTGTGCGCTGGAAGAAGTCTAGTTTCTCTTTAGGGTTTTGTGGTTCTATCTTGTCAGTTAGCATTATCTATTTTTCATATTGATGTTGTGTGTTTGCCAATTTATGTGCTCTCGATTGTGGCTACTTGGCTAGCTGGCATCCCTAATTCGTTGATTGTTGAATTGTTCTATGTAAGAATGATTATTAGCTTTCTATAAAAGCTGGGTCTCTTTTCTTGTTAAAAAATGTAGAGATAGAAAGGACTAGGAATGAAGACTTGCCCTAGCGGCCTACTATGCTTTTAGTGTCATCCTAATATACTTTTAGTGTCATCCTAATATAGAGGCAGTCAAACTATTTTCACTTTGGTTAATGATATACTTTTTTAAAAAATCGGTTAACAATATTTTTTTACAAAATATGTAGATTGTTCATATGAAAATGACATGAGTAAACTATTATAATAAAAATGACTTAGTTTTACGTGATGCTATTGTTTCCATGAAATCTAAATACCTTAAATATTTGAGAGAAATCCCTTACCTATATGCATTTGTATTTTTTAGATCCTAGAGGTAAACTTGATGCATTTGGTAGTTGAGAGACCATGTGAGAGGTGCTTCCATGTGAGTGATCAGTATTTGACATATTGTTGAAGAGTTTGTGATGAGTATTTGAGTTTGTTTTGGGCTTTCTATGCGTAGTCGTAGCTATAGAAGTCGTTCGATCACGTTAAGCGTTATCGGAACCATGCCAGAGCTTCTACGACCACGTTTGTCGTGGTCGGAGGTCACCAGGGAAGTATTCGACCACGTTGGCCGTGGTCGAAGTCTGTTACGACCACGTTTGTCGTGGTCGGAGGTCACCAGGGAAGTATTCGACCACGTTGGCCGTGGTCGAAGTCTGTTCCGACCACGCTACCCGTGGGCAAAGTCTGTGTCGACCACGTTGCTATGTGATCTGAGGTCGGAAGGGTTTCGACCCCGGCGTATGTGGTCTGAATGGCGTCCGACCACGTAGGAAAGCTATCGGTCGTATGACCTCCAGAATCGGTCGGTTGAGTTGGGAACCGGTCGTATGGTTTTGTATTGCAGTCGTAGACCTTGTGCATTTGATGGTTCATCATTTCGACCGGTCTTGTTGCAGTCTAATCTCTGTGGATGTGTGTTGAGCTCTGTTTGTCTATTGCAGGGTCTGGTTCTTTGTATTGTGCCGTGCTATGTGATGCTTTGTGTTTGAGTTGGTTGCAGGATCTTGGAGACAAGTCTTGGTGAGGTTTGGAGAGGTCGGGACTAGACATAGGAGATGTTGAGGTCCAGAACGACTGGAAACCACAGAAGACAAGTCTTGCAAGGTGATCGTAACGAGTGGACAGCAAGGCAAGAGGAAGGAGCTTCCAAGAAGACAGTTGAGGAGTATTTTGGAGAAATACCTAAAGCTGCAAAGGGAAGCTGTCCCTCTGGGAAAGCAATGGAGTTGTTGGTGCTAATGGGAAAAGCAGTGGAGCCGTTGTCAGATAGTAACGGGTAAAGCACTGTGCCTCTGCGAAAGCACTGTTGTTTGGTTAATGGGTTTTCTGTGTTTGAAACCCGATAGCTGAGGCTTTAACAAGAGATGTTAGGTTTCAGAAGAGAAGGGGGAGAGGAGAGGATGTCCCGTGAGTCGCTCTGAGCTTTTTCTGTCTAAATTGTGTGAGTTGTCTCTGGGTAAGAGCATGGATGCTCGTGTATCTCCGATGGAGTGGTTGTATGAACCTCTATGATCAATCATTCATTTATCAGTATCATTCTGAAGTTTTTGCTTTGCTTGAGATGTTTTGATTGATTTGTTCGAGTCCTCCGCTTTTCGTTTAGACCATAGCTTATTTGCCGTGCTCTCTCTGTCGTCAGTGATTCGACCATGAGTTGGTGATCGACCACGGCATAAGCTTTTCTGGATCATTGTTCGACCACGGCTGGTCTTCTCAGCTTTCGATCACGGCTATTCTTTAATAGGGTGATTCGATCTCGGCATGTCAATCGACCACAAGTCATTTTCGACCAGCGGCTGCCCTTCTCTGGTCTTCTTGGTTTTTGCTATAAATCACTTTGTTCTCTCTCAGTTTCCAGTGAGAAATCAATATTCTTCTTCACAGCTATATAGCTACCGGAGAAAAGATTGGTGTGAATTTTAATAGAGAGTTTTTAAGGCACCATTCACCCCCCCTCTGTTGCCATTTTCGGTCCTTCAGTAGTGTACTTGAAGTTCTTAGTGATGCTATAGGGCTAGACTATACTGACTGTTTTGCAGAAGTTCGTTCTCGGTTATACGAGGTTTACCAAATGTATAAAAATAAGTTCCGGGGAGTCCGCTCGTAACGACCTCCAGTAGCCCCCGCCTCAAGTAGCAAGATAAATATATGAGGCAAGATCTTCGGTGGCTCTTCCTCTAAGTCCAGGTCTTCTTCTTCTACACTGCAGCCTGCTCAACTAAAACCTATAAGGAGCGGAGAACTATCCACCTATCTGTACATCGATACGGTGGATTTCAACTCAAAAGGCTTCGAAATCTTGCAATGGTGGTAAGTCCATAAGTTAACATATCCCGTGCTATCCATACTTGCACGTGATGTGTTAATTGTTCCAGTCTCCACGGTTTCCTCTAAGTCTGGTTTCAGTCTTTCTAGAAGAATATTGAGAGAGAAGAACAAGTCTCACAAGTGAGATGGTGGAAATACTTCCAATTGTGAAGAACTGGGAACAAGCTGATTCACAAACATAACACTATGTGGAAAATCCAGAATTATCGGATGTGTTCGAAAATCCGTACGTAGACAATGACACCGACGCGTAGAAGTAGAACAAGGACGTATCATGTATGTAGAGCTATATGTTGTACTCTTTTTCTTTTGCCAAGGTTTTCTCATTTTGAGTTTGTACTTGGTGAATGTTTTAACGAGGCAGCCAGTTGGACATCAATAAAGCTATTTATTGCATTTTCAATATGATTGTCTCATATTTTCAGTTTTCATGTATATTTCTGAATTCTACATTTTTTTTTAGATTATTTTAGTTCTGTCGGGCCAAACGAGCTCGTGCCAGCTTATCACGGCATAACGGCCGACGGGCCGTGCCTAGGCCGCCTTCCCTACATGTGGGTCGGCACATTATGATCCATCTAATAACCAAGTTGAAACAGACCATGCCTCGTCGGACCCATACCGTACAGCGCCAGACCACCCATTTGGCCAGGCCGAGTTTAAGGGAAAACAAGGAACACGTTAGCTGGCAAGGACTTGATCTCAAATACTCAATAGCTCAAGGAGTCCAGACTTAAAAAAAAAAACCGCCCGCTCATCCGCCTCATTCCCCAAAAAATATTGTCCGTCCAACCGCCTCACCCCGCCATCTGGACGGTGGACGCTCCCTCCTGCAACCCTAGATAGCAGCGAGCTTCTCTCCCATCTCCGCTCTCCTGCGCCGCCATAAATCCGCAACTCCCGAGCCTTGTAAACCCCTCTCCATCCCTCGGCCGCTGGGGGTTTCGCTGCCGCTGCTTCCACGATCTCATCTCGATCCACGCCACTGTAAGAACCCCGAATCCACCCCCTAGAACTCTTGCAAGAGATTTAATCTTTAATTTCTCCCATCTGCTCGTGCCAATCGTGCTCAATCTCACTAATTTTGGTTATTTTCCCGTTTTGCTTTGTGCAGATCTGAGATTTGGATCGGGCGAAGCCAGCAGCTCCTGCCGACATGGCGCTTGTGAGTCCATTCTGCTTCATCGATTTCGCTCTTGCTTTAGTAGTGGTTGCGTAGTTCAGGTTGCCTGTAAGCAGATGTTGATGCGCTCGGGATATGGTTAGCTTGATCTGATGCGTAATGCGAGTTTGTAGGTTTCTGCCTGTGTCGCGTCTCTGCCGGATACGATTTTTTTGGGGGTTGACTGAAATATTGATGTGACAGGGGTGATAGGTCATTTAGATTTTTTGTCGAGATGATTTGTTTTGGATCATGCGTAAGCTCGTTGGATCTCCAGGGTATGTCGGTTATTTTTTAATAATAGTCTATTTTGATTTCGAATGCTCGATCTTGTTAGTTGTTCTCTTGTGTATTACAGTATTGCAATGGATTTTAGGAGCTTTGTTTGTGCATGCGAGCGATAAGTGCATTTCTTGTTCTTTCACATTGCTTACCTAAGATCTGTTGGTGTACATGAAGTTGCTCTGCTTGCATGTAGACTAGTTACTTATATGCAGATGCAGAGGAATTTCCATTGTTACGACAGTTGTCTATTCTTGTTTGCATAGGTGTTGCATTCCGCAAGCGGCAACAAGAATGCCTTTAAGGCACTTATTGCTGCAGAATACAGTGGGGCCAAGGTTGAGCTGGCCAATAATTTCGAGATGGGTGTCTCAAACAAAACCCCCGAATTTCTTAAGATGAATTCCCTTGGGAAGGTACACCAATTAAATATACAAATTAAGTTCAATACAGTGGTTCAAGAACTAACAATTCTTTGCAGGTTCCTGTTCTTGAGACTACTGATGGTGCTGTTTTTGAGAGCAATGCTATCGCACGCTATGGTATATATAGCCTTACACCTTTTCATTAAATCTTACCTGACTTTATACTTATTAAACTAATCAACATGTCTCCTTTCTTCCTTAAGTTGCTCGTTTGAAGGGTGACCACTATCTTTATGGATCTTCTCTTATCGAATATGTGAGTGATCTATCAAATACTTCTATTATCATAGCTCAGCAAGTTTTTTGCTTATCCATTAATGGTTCTTGCAGGCCCATATTGAGCAATGGATGGACTTCTCTGCCACAGAGGTTGATGCTAATATTGCGAGGTGGTTGTACCCAAGGCTTGGTTATGTTCCTTATGTTCCTGCGGTAAGTTGTAGGATTGGTGTATTAGATCTCTCCATATTGTGCATTGGAAAGCTACCATAGTCCAATTTTTACCTGTGCAGACTGAGGAATTCGGCATTGCTGCATTGAAGAGGTCATTTGGTGCTCTGAATACACACCTTGCTTCAAACACATTCCTCGTTGGACATTGTGTCACTCTAGCTGATATCGTCATGACATGCAATCTCTACCATGGTTTTGCGCGGATCCTGACCAAGAGTTTCACCTCTGAGTTCCCTCATGTTGAGAGGTACTTTTGGACCATGGTTAACCAGCCTAACTTCAAGAAGGTCATTGGTGATGTCAAGCAGGCAGAGTCTGTACCTCCTGTTCAGAAAAAGGCTTCTCCTCCTAAGGAGCCAAAGGCAAAGGAGGTCAAGAAAGAGGCTCCGAAGGAGGCCCCAAAGCTGAAGATGGTTGAGGCACCAGAGGAAGAGGAGGCGCCAAAGCCGAAGCCAAAGAATCCTCTTGATCTATTGCCACCAAGCAAGATGATACTTGATGAGTGGAAGAGGCTATACTCAAACACAAAGACTAACTTCCGTGAGGTTGCCATTAAAGGTATTGTTTCCATTCAGAATTGTGCTATTCCACATAGTTCAGTGATTACTTCGCAACTGTTGACTGGGATGTTTGCTATCACTGTCTGGAACTGTTTAGAAGTCTGAGGTATAGTTTTTTTAATGCTGACTTGAGTGCATGCCTATGGTGACTGCCTTCCTGTCTGTCCTGGATAACAATGCTTTTTAGTACAGCAGAGGCAGCAATTCTTTTCCAAATGTGTGCATACTTGTGGCATGTCGTGCTTGTTGCAAATGGAGACTAGAAATGACTAATATTTTTCTAGCAGAGAATGGCATTACACATCATGTCAGCTTAAATTAGTGGAACAGTATTATTCTATTTTGTTGCAACAACTTATGATAATCTGAGTGAAATAGAAATATTAAAAATGGACTTAAATTCATTTCCTTTGCTAGATTTTTAAATATACTGAAAGTCATGATGCCTTATGTTTCAGGTTTCTGGGACATGTATGACTCAGAGGGTTACTCTCTGTGGTTCTGTGACTACAAGTACAACCATGAGAACACTGTATCATTCGTGACCTTGAACAAGGTTGGTGGGTTCCTGCAGCGGATGGATCTTTGCCGCAAGTATGCTTTTGGCAAGATGCTTGTGATTGGCTCCACGCCACCCTTCAAGGTCAAGGGACTCTGGCTCTTCCGTGGTCAGGACATCCCCAAGTTCGTCATGGATGAGGTCTACGACATGGAGTTATATGAGTGGACCAAGGTTGACATCTCGGATGAGGCCCAAAAGGAGCGTGTCAGTGCCATGATTGAGGACCAGGAGCCGTTTGAGGGCGAGGCCTTGCTGGACGCTAAATGCTTCAAGTGAGTGGTGCAATGTTTGGAAGCAAAACAGCAGTGAGCCGGTGACAACTATTTAGGCCTTGAATTCAGAGTCAAAACAGTTGATGTTTTACTTATGTCCATTTGACCTGGTATACCTGGTGAACTGGTTAATTTTTGTGCTATGTCGAGAGTTTTTTGGGTGTCTGCTCTTCTTGTCTCGTTATGGTAATTGAGGTTATAATACTTTCTTAGGAGTCGTCTGCATCTTAAATGATCACAATCGTAGTCATGTTTTTCCCACACTTAAACATTTCTATTTATGGAACATCTGTCTGTGCTACGAGGATTTTTGTTTCTTCTTATTTAGCTTGATTTGGCGATGGAATAGCAAATTTAACCTCTTTTCAAAAAAATGGTAAAAATGGTATTGCGAATGGGTAAAAATGCAAGCACTGCAAGTCCTTACTGCAGTCCTAGTTCGACTGATGCAGTAGTTTTACATAATAAGAGTTATATTTATTATTTTATTGCAATAGTTTTTACGTAATAGAAGTGTAATTTTTATTCTATGATAGTTTCAGTGTTATAGTTGCTTCTTTTTACCTGTATCCATTGTTTTTGTTTGTTGGTATCGGAGCGCATGGCGGTGTGGCAACCGGTGTGCAGGGCTCTACGGAGCCGTATCGATGTACGGGGCAAGAAACAAAACAAATATTGACCAATTCTCTAATGTCCAAGTGCAGCTAAAACCTACTTAAACCCTACTAAACCATGCGAGAGGCGGGCAAACATAAGCATCTGAAAAAAAACATTTTTACCAATAATAAATCTAGTGTTTAGGGGGGAATTCCAAAAATCTTACCAGCCACCACCAAGAAATTATTACATGAATGGGGGTTTACTAATCTACACCACAAAAGCACACACAACAAACAATTCGTAACTTCGTAATAACCACCCTACTACAGTGTATGTCGTTGCTTGTACGGGAGCTATTCACAGAAATATCATGTCTGCTGTGCATCCACGAGCAAATTTTCATCGTATTCCGAATTCTTGCGTCTTGTGATGACACGCCGCCTGAATTCTTGCAATGACTCAGAGATACAGTGTTGAAGCCCCATGTCAAATGGATCAGTGTAGGGCCGTGGAGCTCAGCGAGGATTGCCTGTGTTTCCTGAGAAACATTGCTGCAGCCCCTTTCAGCAGGACCAACTGCGAAGAGAAGACAAACTTGTTAAAAAAAAAGATCATAGTAAAGCACAAGTTCTAGCAGTTCACTAAAGCCAAAAAAAAAACTTTGTCGTGATGACTAAACAAAAGTGGATAAGTCAAAACTCGAAAACCAGACAAAAAAACATTGCAAAGAAGACAACCAAGTGAAACACAAATTGTGCTATGTGACCTCTAAAAGGCACAGGAACTGAAACCCAAAATGCCGTGCCAATAGTAATAATTAATACAGTAAGCAAAAATCAGTCAAATCCTATGAGTTCTTGTTGCTACGCCATAAATACCTCTTGCAGCATTATTCAGATGCACACATGCAGATGTGTAAAAACAAAACAATGAAGGTATCCCCGTATGGCATATGTGCCCCCCCCCCACCCCGACCCCCACCCCCACACACACACAACCAAACGTAACCTACCTCGTCGCGGAGGCAAAGGTTCAAAAGTCATATTTTGTCCTGCCGCTCTTCAAGATCAGGCACAGCATATCAGATAACTCAGAGGTTGAGTTGTAGATATTCCATGCCTCAAGCATCAAACGCTTCCGTGAACCTTTGAAATGGACAACCTAATAATATTATAGAAGATTAATTTTGTGCATTAGTTAATGGAAAACAACAAGGATGCTATACAATGAACATATTTATACTTTATTATTCGACATGCTCCTGGGAGGCTGGGAGCTGCCCAAAATCAGCATGTGTAACACTGATCAAGTGGTCAACAATGGATAAGAAAGTTAACACTGCGATAGTGCCATGAAAATAAAATATAACCGAAACAAGCTTTCATATTTTTAATATTCGTTTCTATTATAATCATGTGTGCAAAAGAATGTGCAAGGTAAACTATTTTCTATTAGTGATTAAAAAAAGAATTACTATGAAGAAAAAGAGTGACTTGGACAAAATAAGTTCCTTACAAGTAGGAAAAATGTTATACCTTAACATCCAAGGGCATACCATGAAACTGACCAGCACCCTCAGGTGGAGTCCAATTATAAACAGCACAAGGCAAAAAGAGAATAGATGCTCCGTTGATTTCACCTGTAAATGCCTCATGCCTAGAAAATTTTCCAAATGCAGATGGTAAATGAGACTTCACCACCCATGCCAGTGCTAATTGATCACCAAGCATGCGGGAAGACTTCATATATTTTAAGCTGTATGCTTCAAGGACTTCTTTGAAGAATTCCATAGCCCTAAAAGCAAAAAAGAGAAAAAAGAAAAAAGGAGTTACTTTACGTATTGACAACTTTCCAAATTAAGATCCGTTCCACGGATGATATTAACTTACTTAGAGATGCCATCCCTGGTCCCTCTTACAGCTACAAATCCAGAGTTCAAAGGCTGGCCCTTGTTATTACGAAAAGTAAGAGCAATGTGACAATGAGGATATCTCTTGAATATATATCCAAGATCATCAACCACTGCTATATCAGAATCAGTGAAAACAAAATGATTAAACCCCTCCACCTTCTTAAGCTCCACAAGTTTTTGATCCAGAAATGCCTGAATATGGACCGGAAAAATAAACATGACTCATTTAGTAGAAAATAATGCATAAAGATGGTTGGATAGCAGTGATAATATGTTAAATCACATAAGCGGTACTTTTGAGATAGCATATGCAGAAAACTTGAGATATCGTATGAGTGAAGCAAATAAGCTTACAATGTAGGACTTGATTCTCTGAAGCATCAAATTTCCTCGAGAATAATTTCCTTTGATAGGAAATATCGCAGCACTTCCTTGATTTATTGAAAAATTTGAATTAGGATCAGTCAATATGATCACATTGCTTCTTGGCATTGACACCTGCAGGGTTCTACAAATAAGATCAGATGTTAAAAACAACCAGCATTACTATCACCGATGAAGGGAGGTCACATTTTTCAAGTTTCAATTTAGATGCTAGAAGAATAGCCATAGTAGTTCATAGGTACCAAATTAGACCATAAACTCATACCTAGTTTCTAGAAAAGGATATGATAGTAATGTCAATATGACAATATTTATGTTCATATTATGTTGGCTACATTTCTTCTTTTTCTCCCTCTACCACCATAGAAATAACACTCACCAAGAGAAAGGAGGTAAATCAGTTGTAATTCTCTTAGCTGGGAATGTTTGGTTATCAATCATTCACAACATGCAAAAACATAACTACAAATTAAGCATCTTGCTAGTTAACTAGTGATCATCACACAAAAAGAAGAAAGGGAGGAGGTACCTGTATGAAACTGATGAAAGTATTAAGAATGGCCATGGACCTTTCCACCTTGCTATAAGAATGCTTTCCAACAGTTACAACGTCAGACAACATTTTGCCAGCTCCAGCTGGGTCAGGGTTGTAGGTAGTGAATACTGTAACAAAAGAAACATGTTCTCCAGAATAATTTCTTTCACTTGATAAACTGATCTTATTCACAGATTTAAGTCCTGAGGAAAATGGGACAATGTAGTCAGTCAGATGAAGCCAACCACTAGATGCTGATTTCACTCACACTAAAGAAGTATGAACAATCTTATGACCTATGACACACCCAGAAGCCTACCTGCCACTATTAGATACTACATATTACAGAACATCGTAGACTATGATTAATACTAAGTTTACATTCTCCAAAATATATGCAGCCTTTAGGCTCTGATACCAGTATTCTGGTTTCATAGGAACTGTTTCAAATTGGACACTACAGTTAGGAATTAAATAGGAGAATGACATTCTGGTGAATCAGTTGTTATACAATGTTTGTTATGTGTCAAGATATTATGCATGAAGACAATGATTATTAGTAACATTTTGCAGGATGTGAGCTTCTAACACTGAAAACCTAAATTGACATAGACCTTGTATGACAAGAAGCTAATTGCACACATGTTGAAACTTGAAAGCTTCGGTGTTCACATTAATGTAGGCAACTAGGCATTTCAAAGACATAGATGACATAGATAAACTAAATACCAGAAAGTATTTACAGAGTTATCAACAATAATATAGCAATATTACTCTATGCAATTTCCGAATAGGCTGGAATTTCTCCCCTGCCCATACAAATCACTGTATGTCTATATGTAACCATGATTGTATCTTGTACCAACACATAACCTACAAAACCTAAGCACGCCAACTCCAGCCACAATACCATATCGCCAGCCCCAGGCCGTGCGGCAGTAGCCGGCAGATAAGTCCTTAGGATATTTTAATTGAGTTTGCTTAAACATCAAGTTGATTAGTTGAGTTAGAGATAAGATGGTTAAGACTTAGATTCTATTGTTAGGAGTCCTATCTCTTATATAAGGGATACAGCATTGGCTTTATGAATTAAGCTAGAAGTTATCATCTATCTCCTCCCTTAATCTCTTCTTCTCCTACCCCCACACTCCTCCCCCTCCTGCACATTCTCCTTCCCATCTCCACCGTTCCACCACAACCACGGCACCTGGCTGTTGAGGCTGGGGCCAAGACCACCCATCGTCCACAACTACTTGCTGCCATTCAACAAGTCAAAACAATCAGATTTAGCATATGCAACCCGAGGACTTTGGAAACACTAGCTTTTATATGAACAGTGTATTCGTTACTCAGTAACACATGTCTTCCCACCTCTCACAACACTGATTTGCTTAACTCACTTCCTGAAAGTGCTAAAAATCACTTCAAAAATCCAAAGTTCTTAACATCCTTGCCCCTCCATTTACAACACAATTCAAACTATCCTTGCCCCTCCGTTTACACTCAAATTCAAACTATCCTCACCAAAAGGGTTCATACTATGAACAACTTTCGGCAGATCTAAGTGCATCCACACCATCCCAGATTTATCTGAAACATGGTTTTTGAGAAGGCACGTGATGCAGTCAACTGGTCATTTACTCGTTTCAACATAAAATACCACAACAAAATGTTCCTCTAAGCAATGGATTTACTGAATTCTATCTTTACTAAAAGGCAATACTACTAGGGTCATAGGTTGATTGCCATGGACTTGCAGATAAACAGTTCAATGGCAGGAAAGGACAGAGACAAGGACACAAGGTGATCCTTAACTTTGTCTCCTTTCTTTCTTGCGCTAGATGCAGATGTGGTAGTGCTAATTGCTAACATAAACAATACCAGGGAACACAAATCACTGCTTTTATTAGAGCACACTGCAAGCGATTAGAAGACTGTAATAGTACCAGATCGCACATATGCGATATGCAATAGTCAAGGTAGTATGACAGAAAGAGCAGAGACCAAGAACAGAGTCATCTAATCAAGGATGAGCCAAGGGATCACACATCCATTCTTGATTCTTTGAACAAAAAAAGGTCACTACATTTCAAGCAGACAGCTCTATTTCCGAACTCCGCGCTACCCTATAAAACCCCTAAACTCAGCAGCACAACACTCGCAAATCACAATGCAAGAAACGGATGGAAACTACACGGAAACGAAAGGATCTAGACCTTGGCACTGGAGGCGGTCTGGGCGGCCCTGGCCGGAGGCGGGGCCGAGCACGAGGCGATCGGGACGCTTTGGCGCGGCGGACGGTGGCAGGTTCAGGGCCCCCTCCGGCGCCCAGCTCAACTGAAGCCTGGATACTGGCAAGAACGGCCGCAGATTGGATCGGGAAGTGTCAGTTGTAACTTTGCAGGAATCGAGAGGAGGAGGAGTGGCGGGGTCGTACCGGAGTAGATGAGAAGGGCGAGAAGGAGGAGGAGCGGGAGGAGGGGGACGCCGCGGCTTCGGGGCCTCGAGATCGCCATGGAAGCGGTGGAGAGGACACGCCGTTACTTTTGTCCCCCTTGCATTTTGGTCCCTCTTATCTAATGGTATTTCCAATAGTGTATTATTATTATCTATTAGTTATGTCATGTCAATAAAATTCTACGTAGAAGAGTGATGAGTAGGAGAGAGAGTACATGTCATCTTTTTCTGAAGAGACTGTCGTGTACGCGAAATAAGACAGGATAACGTGAAACAAGATATGATACATTAATCTACTCTAGTTGACATGTGGGTCCGTTTCAGAGGAAAATTATAAAATACAAATATTGAAGAGTGTGCTAGAGACTATATATTGAAAATGTTGTCTTTAAAAATGATGTACCATATGCTAGAGACAAAGTTATCTCTAACTATTGAAAATACCCTAATACTCTATCTGTTCAAAAATATACGACGTTTTATAAAAACATGCAATAAAACTTCTTTAATTTTGATCACTAATATATAAAATACTATTTAAATTGGTTATGTGAAATGATATCATTAGTTTAGTCATGAAAAATATTTTTATAATATAATAATTATATATTTTTTATGATCATAATCATATAAAAAGTAGTGGTCAAAGTTGCATATTGAAGGCTGTGTCGATATCCAAAAAATTATATATTCTTGCACAAATAGAGTACAATGCATGTCCGAGTCCCCTCACTGTTATTTTGGATGAAAAAAAAAGTAAAACACACCATAGCCCTTAAACTTGTCATGTTGGTTCATTTATGTTCCTAAATTTTAAAACTACATACTCATGTACCTAAACTTATTTAAGTAGATCAGTACAGGTCCAAGGACAAGTCGCTTGGCTTAATCGCTGACGTGCAGTCTTGACCAATGCCAACGTGGTGTGGGGGTGAAATGGCGGAATTTTGCTCGCCAGTTGTAGGTTATTTTTTTGTTCTGAAGTCCTTGTAAGACATTGAATTGGGTCGGCGAGGATTAAAATAATCTAAATTCCCAAATTCCTATTTTCAATTCACCGTGACCTTAAAGACCAAACTCCCTAATTCAACGTCGACCGGTGCGTTCTTGCCGCACTCACTTGGTTGTTCACGTGAGATGCACGTGAGCTACATGCCACGCTGGCACCGATCAAGGCTACACGTCAACTAGCAAGCCTAGCGAATCATCCTTGGGACCTATACCGGCCCACTTAAACAAGTTTAGGTATATAAATCTGCAGTTTTAATATTTGAAAACCTAAGTTAACCAACATGACAAATTTAAGAACCCATGGTGTATTTTACTAAAAAAAACACACCTAGATCAACCAATTATCGAGCTGTTCTTTCACTTGTCCAATTTCACCGTGAATACTATTTTTACTGGTCTAGTAGTAGACTTAGAAATATACTCTTTCTTAAAGGCGAAAGATTCCCCGACCCTTGGGCGGTCCACATCGGCCTTTTTGCAAAAAGGCACCTGAGGTTTTCGAAATCACATCCAGGCCCTCCGCATTAGTTTTTTTATACAAAAAGCCCCTGCTGTTTTTGAAATAACGTCGAGGTACTCCACGCCATTTTTTTGCGGAAAGCCCCATGTTGTTTTCAAAATCATGTTGAGGTCCTCCACGTCGGTTTTTTGCGAAAAGCCCTCCGTAGTTTCTAAAATAACGTCGAGGTGCCGCTCCATTTTTGCGAAAAGCCCCCTTGTGATTTTTGAAATCGCATCAAGGTCCCTCAAACCACTAGATGGGTGCAGCGTAGTGCGCTTAACATCCTAGTTCTTATTATAGTGCAAAGTATAATGTGAAAAGCACTATGAAAGACAATCTTCGATCTGAGATTGAGTAGTAGTGTTTATGTTGATTTTATTGTATACATAGTTGGATTTATCATGATTTCCTTGCTCTTATTTCACAAAAAGAACTATAGAAGTTATATTATGTTTAAAGTAGCCAGGTTTATTCTAGTTTGTTGTAACTAGGGTGAACTTTCAATTATCACAAGAGGCCAACTCGTCGAAACAATGGGATAATAGAGATTGACACCATGTTGACAAAGCTCATTAAATGTAAGTCTTAGATGTGAGGGTCAAGCTATTGTTTTCTCAGTAGTACTAGTTAAGTGCCCATGCATTGCTACGGAACAACAATCGTGCATGCAGTGAGATTTGTAGTCATGAAAAAGTCAATTTATATGTTAGCACAAGTAATAATGTGATGGATCAGTTAGGTCAACATTTGTCATAGAGAGACCAATGCAAAAAGAACTGACAAATCTCAAAATTTTACAACACTTTAAAATGCACCACAACTCACAAAGCCATTATTATACAAGTTTGTTTCTGAAGCGGTCAATGCAATTCTATTGGTGGAAGCATACCTCAACAGATTAACACTGACTTTTTTAAGAACAGGGACTTAAATTGAACTATCATCGTATTTAAGGATTATTAAGCTGGTCTTTAATAGCAAATCAAGGATTGAACAACCTGTTAAACTGAGGCAACCACTGTCAGACTATGTTGAGTATCAAAAGAAATGCACACAAAAAGAAAAAGAGAAGAGCATAAACAATGGAGCATCTGAACCAACATAAATTGGATGTGCTGAATTGATCGATTTTTATACATGAATCTAAGTTAGCATGACTTGACCGATTAGTATACATTTGAATAAGAATAATTTTTTTTGCAAAAGCTATATTTCAATAAGAAAAATATTAACCTGAATGTATTCTGGATACCTACCAAAGACACCTCTAGTATATAATTTGCAAGATCAGGGAACATTAATCAAGGAGCTTTTCTTATATATGTCCTTTCATGAACCAAATCTTCTAGGCATTGAGTTCTTGAACAACACATCAATATTTCTATAAGCCAAATTTTTTATTCCCCACAACAGTAATGCTGCAGGAGATTCACTTTGGAAAAATGACTTGAAGGGTGTAGAGCATACATAAATTAGTTACAATATGGAGGGCGGCACCAGGGAGATGAGGCGCCAGGGAGGGAGAGGAAAGGGGTGGCGGCTGCCCTTGGGGAGATGGATGCGCAAGAGGTGAGGGGGGAGAAAAATTGTGGTGGCTAGGGTTGGGGGAGGAAAGGGTGGCGCCTCCCCCCTTCCATATGGCTAGCCCCCCTCTTGGGCCTTCGGGGCTGCGGCCCATGGCCCAAGTGTAGGATCAAGGATAACCGACTAGAGGGGGGTGAATAGGAGGTTTTTAAAGTTTTTAACAAATTAACAATTTATCCAATTCAATGACTTAGTCTAAACAAGTTATGCTCCTAGCTAGGCAATTTAATTTCAATAAGCAAGCTAGAAATATAAGTGCGGAATTGTAAAGACAAGAAATAACCACAAGACACAATGATGTTTTTCCCGTGGTATCGAAGACTTGCCGGTCTTCACTAGTCCACGTTGAGGAAGCTTGACCACTCAAGCCGGCTCCACTAATTAAGCCTTCCTCGATCACTTGGGTTGTTCTTCCTCCGCTCCGAGATGGTGAACACCAACCACTCACAATCTTGCTCGGGTCTTCTCACAAGCTTCACTTGAGAAGATCACCGTGCTTCACCGCCAAGCCGTCTAGGAGTGCGGCAACACTCCAAGAGAATAGATCAACGATCCTCGCTTGACTTTACTCAAGTGCTAATGAATCAACTAAAGATGAATGCACTTGATCTCCCTTTCAATGAATGCAAGAGTAAATTGGGAGTAGAATTGAATGCACAATGCTCACAAGGGTTGAGATATCTTCAATGCACTGTGTAACTTGTCCCTTGTGCAGTTGGGGAGGTATTTATAGCCTCCACCAAACAATTCTAGCCGTTGGGAAGAAGTTCCGAAATTTCAAAGATATATCGGAACAACCGCGTGTTAGCATCAGTACAACCGCGCGATGCTCAATGCACAAGAATTGGCTATGTTACACGATTAAATGCATCGATATAGCCGTTGGATTTAGTTGCGTTCATCCGCAGCAAACACCGGATCGTCCGATTTGTGTTTTCTAGACCGTAGATTTTGCATCTGTTTCGAATTTTACAACCGCCAAATACATTTGAACATCCGTATGCGGTTCATCCGATTATACGTGCGGTATGTACCGATTCTCAAAAGAGGTTTTCAAAGGAGATTACACTCGATCGTTATTTTGCAATCATTGTAATATCATCGGAACAACCGGATGCGGTTCATCCGATTATACGCATGCTGACAACCGATTCTCAAAAGCGGTTTTCAAAGGAGATTACACTCAGATCGTTATTTTGCAACCGCTGAAATATCATCGAACAACCGCGATTCGGTATAACCGCTAAGCCTTTTGCTCATCCGATTCGAAATTAAAGCATCAATTCATTCTAACATAAATTCAAGTCCAATTTTAAATGCATGCATGATCCTAAGTTGATCCATATGGCACAAGAATAAGCTATCAAGCTACTAGTCGTGATCCCCTTAATAGTACGGCATTTATCCTATAATCCGGTCTACCAACCAATTCTCCTTAGACCGTAAAATAGAAAAGGATCCTAGACTATTTGTACCTTGACTTTAAGCCTTGTTGATCTTCACATTTTCCTTTAGCATGCATCCTTGCTTCATCATGTTCATCAAATGGAATTAACCTTGCACATTCTTAGTAAACTTGTTAATCCCATATTCACATATTATCATTAATTACCAAAACCATTTTTAGGGCCTAGATGCTTTCAATCTCCCCTTTTGGTAATTGATGACAACACACTTAATATGTGAGAAAAGTTGTTTTGAATATACTAAGAGTGTATATTCTTTTGAAGTCTTTTTGAGTAAAATAATCTTTGCAATGAGCATAAGTAAATTTTGAGAATTATTTTTCTTGTCAAATCCAATTAAAAGAAGACTTCTAAACAAATGCATATGGATAGTAAATAATTTGCAAGCATATGTAAAGAATTGAAAATTTTAGCGGAGTTTCTTTTGCATTTATGAACTTGAGGAAGCAATACAAGATAAGATATGTCAAATAATTCAGATTGCATTGCATAAAAGATAATAAGACATAACCACATTCCACAAGTTCAACAAAAGTTACCAACTATTACAGCACAAAATAGATCAACAATTAACCAGCTTTACAAAACACATATAAATCACATAAGCCCATAGCTCCCTAAAACTAAGTCTTCACATCTTCACAATTTCTCCCCTTGGCATCAAAGTACCAAAAGCATCAAACAGGGGTCCTGAGAGGAAGAAATCGGGTCCTGAGTCAAGCAGAGCAGGAGAAGCAAGAAAGTGAGCGAAATCGTGCAGATCCGAGAAGCCGACACAGAGGCGCGGGATCCCGAGATACCGAGAGGGTGGTAGGAGCCGGAGGAGCCGGAGCCTGAAACTCGTGAGGTGCAAATGAGGAGCCGAGGTAGGTGCACTGCCCTAGAAGAAGGACCCTTGGGCATCGAGGAGGTCGGCGAACATAACGCCGAGGGTCTTGAGAAAATGTTCTAAGTCATTTAGGCCCTCGGACAAAGCCGATAATCTGTTATGAGTCTCATCAAAGAAGTCATTTTGGATAGCCGCCATCTTAGAAAGCCTATGACGAGTCTCATCTCGAAGGCAACTTGTTCACCTTCATTGCTCGCAAAGTGCCGATAATAGATCACGATTTTGAAGTACTTGCGCTAGAGCACTTGCATCGTGCATAGCAAGAAGCAGGAGGAGCATCAACCTCAGCAGGGCATCCTCGAGACTTGTTGAGGAGGAATGGCATCTCGTGGTTTATATGGCTTGTGAGTAGATCCCAAACCACCACTGCACTCGATCTTTCTAACAATCAATGCCATGATGTAAGGAGCATAATAAATCCTTTTAACTCTGTCATTCTTGGAGGAGGCTATGCCTTGAAGAATAACATCCACTACATCAAATTTAACTCCTCCACAATATGATCTATCATGTTCCAAACATGCCCCGCATCGCATCGAAATTCCCACTCTTAGGGTAGAAAGTATGATTAATTATCCTGTTAATCATGCTCACTTCTGGCTTCAATCCAGTAATTGTCCCTAACTTGCATTTGGCTCAAGAGTCATAATGCCTCGCCCAAGCAGGAACAAGTAGGGCTGAACTCTCAAAGATTTTGTCCCAAGAGTCGGATCAATTCTCAACACTCGCAAATTCCTCTTTGGTGCTTTCCACATTTTCGACACCACCGACCATCTAAAAGTCTTCAAGTCATGGGACATATGCAGTGTGGCATAAAACTGTCGAATGATCTTGTCATCATAATTCTGTTTTATGCCCACAAGATCATGAAGACCCACATTGTAGAAAAGCTGATAGACTCCACTGTATTTGTCCAAGGTATTAATATTTGACCAATTAATCCATTTATGATCGGCAAATTTCTTGTGCCTACTATATATTTGCTCATACACTTGCTCTTGAAAGATTGTGTGGAATTTTGGATTTAATGTGTCATTCTTCAGAAGATATTGATTGACATGGCGCTTGATGGCATAGTCATCCACGATGTAAGATGTAGGTCAGTAGGAGTCCCCGGAGGATCAATCAAATCATCATCTTCTGCTGTCCTTGGAGGAACTTCCTCTTCTTCTTCTTCTTCTTCTTCGGATTCAGTTTCCTCAATTGATCTACTTTCTGAGCTATTTTCTGATTCAGTTTCTGGAGCTGGTCTCTTTCCCTTTCCTTTTCCCTGAAGTGGAGGTTGAGGTGCCGAAGACCCTTGTCTTGACGATCCCTGAGACTTCTTGGATGTTCCTCGCATTCTAGGCATCTATACAGAGATTGGAGTGATTAAGATGTCAAGGAACAGATTTGAATTGAATTGAATTGAAAGAAATGACAATTTCTGGTTCTGTCAGGATAATCGGATCATCCGCCGTTATGTGGCCGGAACGTCCGAACTGCGGTCGTTCCGCCCTCAAGAACCGGAACGTCCGATTGTCCTGACCGAAACCTAGGGTTGAAGAATCTCCGAGATTTTGATGGAATCTAAGAGAGTGAGTGCTAGAACTGGATGCGCAAGGGTCATAGGACACCAGTGAAGCACTTTTGCCCAATTAGATTTCTAGATATCAATCGCATTATCAAAAACCCTAGAAACTGCCCGAGTGCTCCAAATGCGGTAAAACTCGAATCAAGAGATGTTTTACCTTGAGATTTGAGGAAGGAGAGCACTGGAAATGCAAGGACTTGGAGATCCACCGAGAGAATCACTCGATTTGAAAGAGGGTTTTGAGAGGCGCTCGGCTGGAGAGAGAGGAACCCGAGCGGACTGAGAAGAAAAAGAAAACGGACGAGCCGCTGGAGTGATAAGGTCAAAAGGAAAACGGACGTTCCGCTATTATAACGCCGGATGATCCAAGATCATGACGCATCTGCTCGCATAACTCCGGATGTACCGATTGTCCGGGATTTTGATAAAGCTCTGGATTTCTTTGGAATTTTGAATAATTGCAAATGATCCTTAGATTTACACTCAATAAAACATCATTTAGGGATCATTATGCATATAATATACTGAAGATTATAAATAAACATAGTTTTTATAATTATAGTGAATTTAATATAAGATTTGAGAAATTCTTTTACAAAATATTTAAATAACACCAAATAAAAAGCACTGTAATAACAAAAATTTAAACAATGTTTGAATAATCTATGACATTTAATTCATTCCTCAATTTGCAAAAGCGGCCTTCATCTAATGGCTTGGTGAAAATATCCGCTAATTGGTCTTCTGTTCTTATGTGGCTAATTTCAATGTCTCCTTGATCACATGATCTCTCAAGAAATGGTGGCGAATATCTATATGCTTGGTTCTTGAGTGTTGAACAGATTATTAGCAATTTTCACAAAGACTATCATTGTCACACAAAAGAGGCATTTTATCGCTTTTAATTCCATAATCCATCAATGTTTGCCTCATCCATAGCAATTGAGCACAACAACTTCCCGCTGAAACATATTCGCCGGCGGTGGATAGGGCTACGAATTTTGTTTCTTGGATGACCATGATACTAAAGATCTTCCTAAAAATTGACAACTACCCGAGGTGCTTTTTCTATCCACTTTGCATCCCGCATAATCGGAGTCCGAATATCCAATTAAGTCAAATTTAGCACCTTTTGGGAACCAAAGGCCAATGCTAGAGGAATGCTTTAAATATCTTAGAATTCTTTTAACAGCCATTAAATGACATTCTTTTGGATTTGCTTGAAAGCGAGCACACATACAAACACTAAACATGATATCGGGCCTAGATGCGGTAAGATAAAGCAAACTACCAATCATAGATCTATAAAGCTTTAAATCTACCGATTTACCTCCTCATTTAAGTCAAGATGACCATTTGTTGCCATGGGAGTCTTGATGGGTTTTGCATCCTCCATACCAAACTTCTTGATCAATTCTTTTGCATACTTGGTTTGGCTCACGAAGGTCCCATCTTTGAGTTGCTTGATTTGGAATCCAAGGAAGTAGCTTAATTCTCCAATCATCGACATTTCAAATTCCCTAGACATCATATCACCAAACTCTTTGCAAAAATCTTGATTAGTAGACCCAAAATAATATCATCAACATAAATTTGACATACAAAAAATCATCATCTATAACTTTAGTAAATAAGGTTGAATCAATCTTCCCAATTTTGAATCCTTTTGAGACTAGAAAATCTCTAAGTCGTTCATACCATGCTCTAGGAGCTTGTTTAAGGCCATAGAGCGCTTTAGAGAGTTTATAGACATTATTTGGATTTTAGGATCTTCAAACCGGAGGTTGTTCAACAAATACAAGTTCGAAATTTTACCATTTAAGAAAGCACTTTTAACATCCATTTGAAATAATTTAATATCAAAGCATGATGCAAAAGCAAGTAATATCCGAATTGATTCTAATCTAGCTACGGAGCAAAAGTTTCACCAAAATCCAAACCTTCAACTTGTGAATACCCTTGAGCTACCAATCTTGCTTTGTTTCAACAACCAAACCATTTTCATCTTGCTTGTTCCTAAAGACCCATTTTGTACCAATGACGTTGTATTCCTTGGGTCGATCCACCAATGTCCAAACTTCATTCCGGGTAAAGTTGTTGAGTTCTTCATGCATAGCATTCACCCAATCCGGATCTTCAAGTGCTTCTTCTACATGCTTTGGCTCAATACAAGAGACAAAAGAGTAATATTCACAAAAAGAAGCAACACGAGATCGAGTTTGAACACCCTTACTTACATCACCCAATATTTGGTCTATTGGATGATCCTTAGCAATTGCATTGTGGATTCTTGGTGGTAAGTTAGATGGTTGATCATCTTCCTTATTGTCAAATTGAACTTGGTTTGTAGAAGATGTTGGTGGTTCAACTTGTGTGGAGGATGATGAATCATCTTCTGCTTTATGTCACCAATTTGCATATGCTCCATTGCCCTTCTCAAAGCTTCATTGCCTACATCATCCAAATTCTCATGCTCTTCTTGAGAGCCGTTAGTTTCATCAAATTGAACATCATGTTTTTCTTCAACTAAACCGGAGTTTTTGTTGAAGACACGATAAGCTTTACTATTTGATGAATAACCTAGCAAGAAACCAACATCACATCTACTTTCAAATTTTGATAGCCTAACACCCTTCTTTAAAATATAGCATTTACAACCAAAGACACGAAAATAGGAGATGTTCGGTTTTCTTCCTACAAGAAGCTCATAGGAAGTCTTTTTCAAAAGACGATGTAAATAAAGACGATTTATGGCATGACAAGCGGTGTTAATTGCTTCCGCCCAAAAACTATCGGAAGTATTATATTCATCAAGCATTGTTCTAGCCATTTCAATTAATGTACGATTTTTCCTTTCTACAACTCCATTTTGTTCCGGGGTGTAGGTTGTGGAAAGTTCGTGCTTTATTCCAAGTTCATCACAAAAGTCTTCAACTTTAGTATTTTTGAACTCGTAACCATTATCACTACGGATTTTCTTTATTTTGAAATCAAATTCATTTTGGGCTCTTTTTGTAAAGTTTTTGAAAATTCCGGAGGTTTCACTTTTATCATCTAGGAAGAATACCCATGTATATCTAGAGTAATCATCCACAATAACCAAACAATAGCTATTTCCCCCGATACTCTTATAGGTTGTTGGCCCAAACAAATCCATATGTAAGAGTTCCAATGGTCTAGAAGTTGACATGATACTTTTGGAAGGGTGAGAATTAGCGACTTGTTTACCGGCTTGACATGCACTACAAAGTCGGTTTTTCTCAAACTTCACATATTTCAAGCCAACAACTAAATCATGTTTGAAAAGCTTTTTGAGTTGAATCATTCCTACATGAGCTAGCCTTCTATGCCAAAGCCAACCCAAGGAGGTTTTTGCCATCAAACAAGTTTTTAAGCATGAATCATTTGAAGTGAAATCTACCAAATAAAGGTTTCCAAATCTAAATCCTTTAAAAATTAAAGAGTTATCATTTTCATTTGAAATTGCAACACCTTCTTTAGAAAAGGAACAAATTAGTCCTAGATCACATATTTGAGCTACGGATAACAAGTTAAAGTTTAGTGATTCTACTAGAGATACATTTGAAATGGAAAGGTCATTTGAGATAGCAATTTTACCCAATCCAATTACCTTTCCTTTGCTATTGTCACCAAATGTGATTTTGTCCATTCCTTTCCCATTCTCGAATGTGGTGAACATTTTTCTATCACCGGTCATGTGTTGAGTGCAACCACTATCAAGCACCCAATGTTTTCCACCGGTCTTGTAGTTCACCTACAAAACAAGAATCAAGTTCTTTTAGGTACCCAAATTTGTTTGGGTCCTTGGAGGTTAGTGACCAAGGTTTTAGGCACCCAAATAGCATTCTTTTTAGCGCCTAAAATTGAAGTGCCAATAAAATGAGCAAGTATTTTACCATCCTTAGTCTTTCTAAGCATATAGCATGAATCATATATACCAAAAGATGCAATTTTAC
Source organism: Hsuehochloa calcarea (assembly GCA_036346395.1). Lineage (NCBI taxonomy): Eukaryota > Viridiplantae > Streptophyta > Magnoliopsida > Poales > Poaceae > Hsuehochloa > Hsuehochloa calcarea. Next base: position 25,302,199 of record CM070603.1, on the reverse strand, counting down.
CTTTAGGACAATTTTGTTGCACATGTCCTATTTCCCAAGACTTATAGCAATACTTACCATTTTCCCTCACATACCTTGTGGGTTTATTTGCAGCTTCTTACCTTTCTTAGGCACATACCGAGACCTTCCTTGTTGAATGAGCACCTTTGCTCACTCAAAAGCTTGTCTAAGGTGGCCTTACCCTTAAAGCATCTTTCCAAGCTTTTGCTTAGTTTATTGACTTGTTCTTTTAATTCATGGTTCTCAACAATCAGTAAAGGATCACAAGTATTTGCTAAACTAGCAATTGAATCATCACTAGAGCAACATGGCATGGCAAGTAAATCATCACATGAAGTAGAAATGCTAGACATGGATTTTTCATTTAAAGCAATATCTACTTTAGACATCTCATTCATTAAATCACAAGTAATTCCAATATGTGAATGAGATTTTTCAATATTCTTTAAGATGAGAGAATCATGAGCTTTCTTTAGCTCCTCAAAAGAGTCTTTTAGAGAGAGATATTCTTTCTTCAAGACTTTAAATTTTGATTTCTCTTTTCCATTAAATTCATTTAATTCATCAAGCATATCCAATAATTCTTCATAAGTTGGTTCATCACTATCAATGGATTTTACCTTATCTCCTTTTGCCATGAGGCATGTAGGAGTGGAGAATAGTGAAGGAGTTTCTTTGATAGCAATGCCAACTAGTCCCTTCTTCTTGGGAGACTCATCCTCATCGAGTCTGAGTCGCTTGATTCATCATTTGAATCCCACTCCAATGTGAGCTTCATTCTTGCCATCCTTGTGAAGCTTCTTGAAAAGCTTCTTCTTGCCATTATATTCTTTCTTCTTGAATGACTTGTCCTTGTCATCCTTCTTCATGGGCAACGAGATGAGATGTGCCCTTTTCATCACAATTATAGCATCGAATGTTGCTATAACTCTTCTTGTCACTTGAATATTGTCCCTTCTTGTATTTGTCAAAGTTGTAGCTTCTATTGGGGCGCTCTTCATGAACTTCTTCATTTTTCTTACAAGGAGTGCATACTCCTCATCGGAATCTTCTCCTTCATCCTCATCATCACTTGATTCCGCTTTGGCCTTGAAAGCGGTAATTTTCTTCTTTGAGGAGGATGTCTCCACGAGCTCTTCTTTGTCCTTCTTGAACAACTCATTTGTGATGAGATTGCCCAAAAGGCCCGCTGGTGTCATCCTTGGCAATTCGGGAGAGTTGATGAAGAGCGCCACCAAGGTTTCATATTTGTCGAAGAGCCCTAAGCATCTTGCGCACAATATCAACATCGGAAAGGTTAGTCCCAAGGCCTTTGAGCTCATTCACAATGTTGTTGAGTCTTGAATACATCTCATTGATGTTTTCATGAGGCAACATTATGAATGTCTCATATTTAATCCAAGTTTATGCAATTTGGCTTCTTTGACCGTGGATGTACCTCATGGATTTCAGAGAGTTGTCCAAATAGCATGAGCGGTTTCCAAATTGCTCACTCTATTGAACTCATCCGCTCAAAGCGCCAAAAAGAGCATTCATAGCTTGGGCATCTAAATGAGAGTTACGCGTGTCTTGATCCGTGGGTTCAAGTGGATTAAGAGGCATAGTGTAACCATCATTTACGATTTTCCAAATGCTTGGACTCATGGCCTTTAAAAAGATTGACATTCTAATTTTCCAATAAGCATAATTTGTGCCATCAAAGAGTGGAGCCCTTCCTAAAGCCATTCCCTCACTAGCCATCCTTGCTCTCCTAGACGGTTAAGTCCAACAACGGAGAGACCAAGCTCGATACCACTTGTAGGATCAAGGATAACCGACTAGAGGGGGTGAATAGGAGGTTTTAAAGTTTTAACAAATTAACAATTTATCCAATTCAATGACTTAGTCTAAACAAGTTATGCTCCTAGCTAGGCAATTTAATTTCAATAAGCAAGCTAGAAATATAAGTGCGGAATTGTAAAGACAAGAAATAACCACAAGACACAATGATGTTTTTCCCGTGGTATCGAAGACTTGCCGGTCTTCACTAGTCCACGTTGAGGAAGCTTGACCACCAAGCCGGCTCCACGAATTAAGCCTTCCTCGATCACTTGGGTTGTTCTTCCTCCGCTCCGAGATGGTGAACACCAACCACTCACAATCTTGCTCGGTCTTCTCACAAGCTTCACTTGAGAAGATCACCGTGCTTCACCGCTAAGCCGCCTAGGAGTGCGGCAACACTCCAAGAGAATAGATCAACGATCCTCGCTGACTTTACTCAAGTGCTAATGAATCAACTAAAGATGAATGCACTTGATCTCCCTTTCAATGAATGCAAGAGTAAATTGGGAGTAGAATTGAATGCACAATGCTCACAAGGGTTGAGATATCTTCAATGCAATCTGTAACTTGTCCCTTGTGCGCTTGGGGAGGTATTTATAGCCTCCACCAAACAATTCTAGCCGTTGGGAAGAAGTTCAAATTTCAAAGATATATCGGAACAACCGGCGTGTTAGCATCGCAGACAACCGCGCGATGCTCAATGCACAAGAACGGCTATGTTACACGATTAAATGCACCGATATAGCCGTTGGATTTAGTTGCGTTCATCCGCAGCAAACACCGGATCGTCCGATTTCAGTTTTCTAGACCGAGATTTTGCATCTGTTTCGAATTTTACAACCGCCAAATACATTTTAACATCCGTATTGCGGTTCATCCGATTATACGTATGGTACAAACCGATTCTCAAAAGAGGTTTTCAAAGGAGATTACACTCAGATCGTTATTTTGCAACCGCTGTAATATCATCGAATAACCGGATGCGGTTCATCCGATTATACGCGTGATGTACCGATTCTCAAAAGCGGTTTTCAAAGGAGATTACACTCGATCGTTATTTTGCAACATTTGAAATATCATCGAACAACCGCGATTCGGTACAACCGCTAAGCCTTTTGTTCATCCGATTCCAGAATTAAAGCACTGAATTCATTCTAACATAAATTCAAGTCCAATTTTAAATGCATGCATGATCCTAAGTTGATCCATATGGCACAAGAATAAGCTATCAAGCTACTAGTCGTGATCCCCCTTAATAGTACGGCATTTATCCTATAATCCGGTCTACCAACCAATTCTCCTTAGACCGGTAAAATAGAAAAGGATCCTAGACTATTTGTACCTTGACTTTAAGCCTTGTTGATCTTCACATTTTCCTTTAGTATGCATCCTTGCTTCATCATGTTCATCAAATGGAATTAACCTTGCACATTCTTAGTAAACTTGTTAATCCCATATTCACATATTATCATTAATTACCAAAACCATTTTTAGGGGCCTAGATGCTTTCACCAAGTTGGCGGACTTTCACCGAAAAGTCCCTTTTTTATTCCATTATTCGCTGGTTGAATACTTCGTTGTTAGGAGAAATTCAAAATTGAATAAAGTTCTCTCTAATCGACTTTCGAGATATTACATGGAGATTCAAACTTGTCGTTACGAGCTCGAAGCCCGACAATGGCGGACGCGGGCAAGACGTGGCGCGAGGAAGATGACGGAAAAGGGTTACGACCATCTGACAGGCGAGGCCCACCAGGAAGAGGTACAAGGGAGCAGCGCACGGTGCACGAGCGGCCTGGCATAGGAGAAAAGTTCGGGAAGGAATGGGCTTCGACCCGACACTGTTCTGAGATTTTAAATAGATTTTTCTTTTAAAAAATTATAGAAAAGGCAAATAGCAAATGAACTCGAAAAATTTCTAGAAAAATCTCGAATATATATCCAAGCACATAGAACCCAAATAAAATAGTTTCGATAATTGTTGAGGTTGTCATTAATCATATTAAATTGTTTTTATACTGAAAGTCCATGTTAAGCTTTATTAAAATTCAAATAAAATCCAAAGGTTGAATTTTCCAACTACTAACTATTTAAAATATTTTTAAAGATAAGAAAATTAGGATGTTACAGCGACCCAGTTCCCCACAATCCTTGAAGTAGACCTTATTGACTGACGATTCCTCCACTTTGTTCAAATGATTATAGCAAGTATGAGTACACAACCGTACTCGCAAGTCATACCACAGAATGCAATTTAGAGATAATGGCTTATTCCAAAGGAAATGGATACTGTGGTTATTTTGCAATAAAGCATCATTTGCAATTGAATACAAATAATACATTAAAAGTGTAATTCAAAACAAATAAATAGTAATAGTTTAATATTTATTTTCACAAAGGACACAAAGCCTAATCAAATTCTTACACACAACCATATGAATTAAATCACACAGATGTCCCTTCCCAATTGTTTTTATAAAAATTTAACCCTCATGTGAAATCTCTGAGCATGTCCATGACCATAGACGTGGCTATTCGAATAGATTGTTTAACACTCTACAGAGGTTGAACACTTTACCCGCAAGATGCATCAGTTAGATCAGAGCTGGTCACAACAAAACCTTTCTAAAACTTCATCTCAACAATTGACACTCCCGATGTGTTTTACTGACAGCACCAACGCCCACAAAGGAAATTAGCCCGTCGTACACCGTTGGATAGGGAAGCGGCGAATCGTCCCACGATGTGAATCGTCATAGAGACATAAACACACCTCCACCCTAGCAAAGAGCCTAACCTACTACTTGAGTAGTCCATGTTGAGACTCCATAACTTACTAAGTTAGGCCTACCCATACCAGGCATGTGGTTGTACAGTTGTTGCTCAATTCAATGGAGCACAAAGTTAAGTCATTAATTGACCAAGGCAAGACTTTCAATTACTAACTAAGCAATCATTATTTTCAATTTCGAAGCACTGAGCTCCACCATATCACAGAGTTTCCACCACTTGCCTTAGTCAAAATCTTTTTCCACCCTGTTGGTTAAGTGCAACACATGCCATCAATGAGTAATAGCACACAACAAACACATTTTTATCACAAAGTTCCATAATTACTTAGTCAAATTTATATTTGTAACTCAGATGATAATGAATGACTCCTTGCAAGGCTAAGCAGACTATTCGCATCTAACCAACCAACATTGGTGCTATGATAATACCAACTAATATTTAACCAAGCTAGGGTGATAAAAAATCATGATGATACAATAGACAAGGCGGATATAATCAAATAGTATATAACTAACCCCAAAGCATTTAAATAAACACTTAAAGTAGAATGCAATATTTTAAATCAAAGTAATTTTAAAAACTAGGTTCAACATGATCAAAGGTACAACTTGTCTTGCTATAGCAATGATAATCTTATTTTATCTTCAATCTTCTACTTCCTTGACCTTCAGCTCATTTGGACGATTCCGGGACTTCGACGTCTAATCAAGAAAGAAAGCGTAAAATAAACAAAATTCAAAAATACAAATAAAATAAAATCCAAATTGAAATTGAATGATACTGGAAGGTAGATATTGAATTTTGATGAATTTAGAAACTTGAATGGGTTCAATCAAAGTTCGGACGGAGGAGAACGGACTCTCAGAAGTTCGGTCGGAAAGGAAAATGCTGAAAAAGGGAAAGGGAGAGAGAAACTGACATGTGGGGTCCACAAAATATTCTCAAAATATTCTATTCTGAAAATATTAGAAATGTCTGAGTGTATGACATGTGGGACCTGCTGATATTTTTGAATTTCTAGAATTAAATTAATTCTAGAAAAGGCTAAAGGGAATGACAAATGGGCCATTGGTCCATTGACCAAGTCCATAGATTAGGGTCAAAGGTGCACGGTGGACCAAGTTCATGGAATAGTTATGATGAGCGGGGTCCACAAGTAAGTGACTTGATCCATGGTGGATCAAGTCCACACGGTTTCAGTTTTTAGGGTTTGATATGAGTAGACACGTGGGCGATGAGGTGCAGCCATGTCACAGGGAGGTGATTAGGTGGCGGCTTAGGTGGTAGTGACATTGGCATGTGGTGGCACTGACCATAGGGCACAAAGGCACGGTGGCTCTCAGGCTTGCCAGCTCACCGACAGCAGCGGCCAAGGCGGAGACGATGAATTGGCAAAATGGGTTCAGCGTACGACGACGAACTTGGTGACGCGGTTGCGGCGGCAGGAGGCAGTGGCAGTCGCCGACGGTGAGCCATGAAGCGGCCATGCAAGCTCGGCCATCGACGGCAATAACGTTGCGACGGAGCTCCGAGGATGGGAAGGCGCACATGACGTAGAACGTCACGCGGGGATCACAATGATGAGGTCCATGCACACTGGAGGTCACTGGAGAAGGGGTAATTGACCAACGAAAGGGCGGAGGCCGAAAGTGAGGAAAGGGCAAATTATCGGGCTACGATGAACGAGACTTGAAATTGAAGGTGGGGATGGATAGATCAGGAGGTAAGGTGCATGGTGATGCGATTAGATCTTGGAGGGCTTGCCAGAGAAACGAGGGACACAGTGGAGGTGCTTTTGGTGCACGGGTGCGGCCGGAGATGTTGAAGACGAAGATGGCGATGGCGATAGAAGGTGAGGAAGCTTCGAATGGTGGCAGCATCACGCAAATGATGATGAGGCGCAGCTGGTGACGCACGTGGGATGTCCTGGGGAGGTGAGACGGTGGAGAACGGCAAGGAAGAGGCCCGACGCTGGCTCCAGAGGCAAAGGATTCGGGCGACGGCGCTTGGCGACATCCCGGGCGGCGAGCTAGGGAACGGAGGTGGACGGGGGTGGCACAACGAAGGGAACGTGATGCGCACGAGGGGTGGGCTATTTATAGCCTAGGGTGGACGCCCAAAACGGCGGTGGCGGCACGTTTGCATCGCACATGCGTGCGGGTGATGGGTGGCGCACGGCCAACAGGTGGGCCTCGTGCTTCTAGTGTTTTGGCTGGGCTAGCTTGGTTGGTTGGAGTGGTAGAAGGCGGTGATTGGCTGGGGAGGCTGGGCCAGAGGAGAGGAGAAATGGGCTGAGGTGGTGAGAGAGTCGAGTGGGCTCACTTCGGCCCACAAAGGTAATGAAAAAGGAAAATTGATTTCAGATTTAAGAAAAAAGTTGGAAATTCAAATGAGTTCAAATTAATAGCAAATAAATCCATAAAAATCTAATAAAATACAGAAGGTGAAGAGGATGGCAGAAGAGCGGGAAGGCGAGGTGGGGAGGGCGACACGGAAGGTGGTGGCGGAGGGGGCGAGCGCAGGAAAGGAGGTGGAGGAGGAGCGGGAGGCGAGGCGAGGGAGGGCGACACAACAGGAGCTGCGCGGCTGAGGAGGTGCCAAGGGCTACGCGGATGAGTGGAGGAAGCGGGTGGCGGAGGAGAGAGAAGGCGAGGTGGGGGAGGGCAGCGCGGGAGAGGAGGTGGTGGAGGGGGTGAGCGGAGGAGATGAGGTGGTGAAGGTGTAGGAAGGCGAGACGGGGAGGGCGAGACGAGAGAGGAGGTGGCGGAGGGGGTGAGCGCAGGAGAGGAGGTGGCGGAGAAGGAGAAGGTGCGGGCGTGTGCACGAGATGGAGGTGGATGAAAGGAATGAGTCATGTGCCCACCAGTCGATACTTTTTGGGAGGGGGAAGAGGAACAAGAATGTATCATTCACCACTACTAGAGTCTTTTTAAGTAGTAAAGATTATCTAGAACTCTTTTTCATAATTTTCACCTCTATGTCAACATAGGATGATTGAATCCTAGAGGAAAATATCCACCAAAGCTAAATTGTCATGTAGTAAGATAAACGAGGGGGGATGCAATTATGCAAACTACAAAGTGCTGCCTTGCAAAAATCATTGCACCGAATTCTCTCGTGCCGAGGACTGAGCTATCTCTGGGATGGCTAGCTACGTGAGGTGAGCGAGCTAACTGCCTGCCAGGGTTCGACTACGGGAGATCGAACCTCATGCGTCTCACCAAATAAAGAAAATGGATACTTACACGTGTGCGCGTTCAATGGAAAAACGCATATCCGCACTCTGTGAGTTATTGTGCCTCCATAAAAATCACAGTGTGTGTAGGGAACACGCACGTGTATGGTGGTGTGAGTGGGGTTGCATTGTGTGTGCGTTCGACTTGTACCCTTTATCTCAGAGAAATTTTACGGTACATTCTATATGTAGTATATGATAGTAGTATAAATCAAATTTAATTATTGATTTGTTAAGGGCATAATAGATTTTTCTTTGTATTTATAATTTTTTGTGAGGGTATTATGGACTTTTTCAACTAAGGTTCAAAATATTAATCTTGTGGTATGTGATCCCCCACATGGGCATTTATAATTCTACCTTTCTTATAATTCTACTAATCATACTAACGGGTGTACTATATCCTAATTAATCTAAAACATTGAATAAAAAGAATGGATTGCGATATTAAATTAAGTGTACAGTAAAAGAGCTATTATCCGGAGCCCCGACGTTTGGCCGTTCCTCTTCTCTGCGGCAAGTGAACAAACAATTTCTTCTTTCTCGCGGCAAGAGCCCGCGTATACCGCGACCATCCGTCTCCTCCCCAGCCCTACTCGACCCTCTCCTTCTGCTGGTGGATTGCCTCCTCCACCCCCTCCTCGTCGCTGGTCACCCCGGCGGAGTCAGAAATTTTTTACCCAAAGAGTAGTATGGTGATAGCTAAATATCGAGAGGTGCTAAAATTAATCATAAGGGACCAAAGCTTTCACTAATCCCCCTGTCTCCGTTTGTGCCTCCGCGGCAACCGCATCCTCTCCAGCAAGCTCTACTGGAATTGACCTAAGCTTCTTGCGTGGCTTGCTTTGCTTAACCAGGTGCACTCGGAGTCATACTTGAACAGCCTCAAGAGCAGCCTAAAGGTTGCATCCATTGTAGAGGTACTAATTGCTCAGAGGAAGTGGAATTGGCCTGATTGGTCGCAAATTATACGGTGCCGTTAGCTAATGAGATGTTTTTTCTTAGCTTCCTCCTGTGGTCCTTATTCCTAACTGGCTTCTGCGGCAAAAGCTACTGTACCCATTCGGGAAGCAGGTGATGTCTTGTGCTTTTGTGCTCACAGCTGCATTGTTTGGGTATATGATAAGCTTTCCTTAGGTGGGCGGGTCCATTCTGTCAGCCAAACTTGCACTTCAGAGAAGGATGGGCCATCAATGTTGGTGGAGGATTTCACCATTGTTCGGCTGAGGAAGGTGGTGGATTTTGTGCCTACGCTGATATTTCTCTCTGCAGTCAGTTTGCCTTTGTCCGTATAAATATTTCAAGGTAAGAAACCCTTTACCAACAGGATTGTAACTATAGCAAATATATTCCTTTAGTTTCTGGAACTGTTTGTGTGGCTTATACATAGTATGTGTTTGGTATTTCTTTTGTTCTTTGGATTGGATCTGGAGTTTTGGTTCGGGTCCGAGAGAAACCGAGAGAGAGAGAGAGAGATTAGGGTTTCGGTTACCATCCGATGTAGAGGAAGTCGGGTTGGCCATCGCGGATCGTCCGTGATGTCTGCGCTAGGGCAGCGACGGTCGGTGGAGAAGGAGAGGGATCTCCCGGCGGCGGCGTCTCCCGGATGGCGGCGGTTTCACTGGTGTAGAGGCGGCGGTGGTCGATCCCGTCGCTGGAGCGCCCCCTCTAGATCGGTCTAGGGTTCTTGTGGGTTAGGGTTTCGGGCGCACGGTGAACTCGTATCTTGTGCGCCGCCCCCACCCTTCCTTTATATGGCGGCGACAGGGCCCACCACCATCTTAGTGGCGCCCCGATCGTATGATCGATGGGGTGGGCATTTGGCCGTTCGGCCAAATGCCCGAGATCATTCTAACATTCTCCCCCTTGATCTCAATCTATGCTTTATCTTTAATTACTTTTGACTTTACTCATTCCATCACAGATTGGTGCATAGAACGTGTCTCATCGTCACGGTCAATCGCCGATAGATTCAACAGCTACAATACACCTCCTTGTTCTGAAATAGTTACTTTAATCTTTTGGGCCATCTTTTAGTTCAGAATCATAGGCTTTCCTTAAACCCATGCCGCTATATGTTCTCTCGAACACGTTGGGTGGTAAGCCTTTAGTAAGCGGATCCGCTAACATCTTTGCGGTACTTATATGCTCAAGATTTATAATTTGATCCCGAACTTTATCTTTCACAACATAGTATTTTATGTCAATGTGTTTGACAGCACCACTTGACTTATTGTTGTGGGTATACATTACTGCGGGTTCATTATCGCAATACAACTTAAGTGGTCTATTGATGTCGTCAACCACTTGTAAACCGTATGAACTTCTTTAGCCGTTCACCGCCTCGTAGCCTCATAACATGCTACAAACTCGGCATACATTGTGGACGATGTAGTGACGGTTTGCTTTGAGCTTTTCCACGATATAGCTCCTCCAAATGAGAGTGAACACATATCCGGATGTCGACTTTCTATCATCTCCGCAAAATCGAATCAGATACCCCACTATATGGAGTAAATCGATCTTCTCGATGTCATCATGAGGCCTTTTGTTCCTTGCAAATAACGCAAGACTTTCTTTATCAATTTCCAATGTTCTATTCGAGATTGCTCGAATCGCCAAGTAACCCAGTAACAAAAGCTAAGTCGTATGCAGCACACTTAAGCATACCGTAAGCTTCCGACAATTGAAGCATATGGAACCGCTTTCATTTGATCGATCTCATCTATCGTTCCGGGCATTGAAAATCCCCATATCATCGTCGCCTTGACTATAGGTGCAGGTGAAGGACTACATTTATGCATCCCAAATTTCTTTAAGACTTTCTATGTATGTCTTTGTGATAGTCCCAATATCTCTTTGTTTCTATCCCTTGAATTTCGATCCCTAGAACGAACGAAGCTTCACCAAGATCTTTCATATCAAAGTTTGAGGACAAAACTTCTTTGTCTCCGAGAGAGTGATCAAATCACTACTAGCCAAGAGGATATCATCCACATACGTGATTAGGAAGATAAACTTCCCATCTTTAAACTTTGTATAGACACGCTTGTCCTCTACATTCTCTTTAAACCCAAGTTTTCTTATTGTATCACAAACTTCAAGTACCACTGCCTTGAAGCTTGCTTTAACCCATAAATCGATTTCTTTAGGCGGCATCCCATTCTTTCATTTCCTTCCACAACAAAACCTTTCGGTTGTGCCATGTAAACATTTTCCTCCAAATCCCCATTAAGAAATGCCGTCTTTACATCCATCTGATGTAACTCTAAATCATAATGTGCTACTAATGCCATTATGATTCTGAAGGAATCTTTACAGGAGACTGGAGAAAAGGTCTCATTGTAATCAATCCCTTCTCTTTGCGTAAAGTCTTTTGCCACAAGTCGCGCTTTGTATCTTTCTACATTCCCTTGGGAGTCAAGCTTTGTTTTGTAGACCTATTTACACCCTCATGCTTTTGGCTCCTTTAGGAATAATTTCCAAGTCCCAGACTTTATTAGCCTTCATGGACCTCATTTCCTCTTCCATGGCCTCAAGCCATTTTGAAGAATTTTCGCTTCTCATGGCTTCTTCAAATGAGGTGGGATCATCCTCCATTTGGAATTCCTCTGTATGATAAATCTGATAATCATCAGAAATAGCTGATCTTCTTACTCTTTGAGACCTCCTCGGTGCCTCCTCATTTGGTACATCTTCTGTTTGAGGCTGCTGTTGCTCTTCCTCATTTGTGGCAATGGGTTCTATAGGATCCTCAAGAACGGGTTCCTCATTCTCATTCATTGTTGCCACAGAGGAACAATAACAGTGCTTGGCACCACGTTGTCTTGTACCGCGGTGCAAATGATAGCGAGTAGTGTAAAGAGTGGCTCTTGAATCATCTGAGGGCACATATACCCGCTTCTCTTCAAGATCAATCTCTCGAGCTACCATGCTCCCCTCATCATTTCATCCTCTAAGAAGACAGCGTGTCTCGCTTCTACAAACTTTGTATATCATGTCTCGACAAGAGAAACGAAAACCTTTTGACTTTTCTGGTAGCCAATGAAATGACAACTTATCGCTTTGGGATCAAGCTTCCCAAGGTTTGGGTTAAATACTTTAGCTCAGCAGACTCCCCACACACGCAAGTGGTTTAGTGAGGGAGCTCTTCCTGTCCACAACTCGTACGGTGTTTTGGGCACCGACTTACTAGGCACTCTATTGAGAATATGAATGGCGGTTTTCAACGCCCCATCCATAAACTCAATGGGAGTGTGGAGCACTCATCATGCTTCGCACCATATCCATCAGTACGCAGTTGCGTCTTTCACCTACTCCATTTTGCTGAGGTTCGCCCGGTGTAGAATACTGGGCCACTATGCTATTTTCTGTAAAACCTTGCAAAAGGTCCAGGAACTTGTCCATATGGGGTATGTCGACCGTAGTACTCCCCCACGATCAGATCGAACTATCTTAATCTTTAAATCGTGTTGGTTTTCAACTTCAGCCTTAAATATCTTGAATTTATCCAAGGCTTCATTTCTTTCTTTGATTGGATAAATATATCCATAACGGGAGTAATCATCCGTGAATGTTATGAACGAGTCATATCCATCCACACTTTTCACAGGAAAAGGACCACAAATGTCTGTGTGAACAATTTATAGAACTCCTGTGCTTCTTTTGGCGTCTTTCTTAATTTTCTTTACATATTTTCCTTTAATGCATTCTCTGCATTCTTCTAAGTCTGAGAACTCTAATAGAGGAAGAATTTCATTCTTAACTAGTCTTTCTATTCTCCCCCTCGAAATATGACCTAAACGACAGTGCCATAATTTCGACGATTCATTATGAGTTCTCTTTCATTTTCTGTTTACATTCGTAGACGAGGATTCAATCACTTTCTCGCACGCGATGTTCCCATTATCGCATACGACATTCACATCATCACATAATGATAACAAATAAAGCTCATTTTGTAATATGGCAAGACCAACACATTCTTTATTAAATATTATTTCACACTTGACATTTCCAAAATTACAATCATAACCATCTTTGTCCAAATTTGAAACACTAATCAAATTCCTCAGAAGAGGGAACAAAAGGACATCTCTAAGTAAAGATTGGAGCCATTAGCTAACTCTAATGAAAGATCGCCAACGGCTTCAACTTCACTTTGACTCCATTTGCAACTTTAATGCATCTTTCGCTTTCTTTGCGTAGTCCTCGTCGAACGGAATCAGAAGGAATTAGCAACATGAACAGTTGTTCTGAGTCAATCCACCAAGTGGATTTCAATATTGCACATACAGCATTCATTTATGAAGGTAATAATGTTCTCACCTTTCTTTGCCATTATCATCTTTAAGTAATCGTGATGAGTTCTTCTTGTAGTGTCCGGTCTTCTTGCAGTGAAGACACTGATCTTTGTCTACAGCAAATTTATTCTGTTGAGGCTGATGGACAGAGGTTTTTCCCTTGTTCTTTGAGAAGGAGGTACTGTTGAAGTTCTTTTTCTTGTTATCCTTCACATAGTTGATAGATCCACCATGTGAGGATTTAATTCTTTCCTCCTCTTGTACACACATAGCTATGCACTTTTCTAAGTCCCATTTATCGGGATGCATGTTGTAGTTGACAACAAAGGTGTCAAACTTTTCCGGCAAGGAAGCAAAAATCAAGTGAATAAGGAACTCATCCTTGAGAGCCAAATTCATTGGTTTAAGCTTGGATGCCTAGTTGCTCATCCTTAGTATGTGTTCTCTTATTCCACCGCCACCACCTGAGTACCTTTTCATCACAAGTCGCTTAATCACTGTGCATATGTCTTTGAAGAGCCAGTAAACTTACTCTTTATTTTCTCAAGGTATTCTGTGACAGTGTCACATTCTGCGATTGAGCCCACAATTACAGGCTCAATCGTGTTCTTTATCACAACCATACATTTCTTGTTGGCTGTGGTCCATTTCTTATGCTCAAGGTCATAAGACATCTGTAAGGGAGCTGGATCCCTCTGTCTTTTCTGCCAAGCAGTATCATCCTCATTTTGATCCCTCACTAGTGCCATAGGCTCAGTGGGTCGTCTTCAGAGCGAGGACCCACCCACCTCAAACCAAGATAAACGCTAAGTCTATCTTTTTCTTCCACTCTCCATAATTATCTCCTTTGAGAGTGGGGATTTCTCTGATACAACCCATCAAGTTGTATCCGCTTGAAAATTTAGTTCAAATAAAGTGAGAACGTAACAGAAAAATTATATGCCTTATTTCCAACGTTGGTCAAAAAATATGACATACAATTAAATCAATTTTATCTATACATTAAATCTACATCACCGTTGGGCAGAAATAGAAATAATGCATAAAATCATCAATTAAAAAATTATAATACTGTTATTATCAACGTTGGTCAGAAAATAATAATATCATAATTTAATAATGAAAAATCAATCAACATTAACTTTTGCAGCGGAAACTGTAATTATTCTAAAATAATTCATTATTCAGAAGCATTATACTGTACACATTTAATCTCTGAAAAATAACACGTTGGTGCAAATTTTATAGAGATTTTATTCAATTTTTCTATTAAATTTATTCAAATAATACTTCTGAAAATAATTAAATTCAATTTTCGGAGTTACTGTTCAAAACCGGCCATTCGGGCCATTACTGTGATTTTGGCCCATTATCAGGCGTACCTCTACCACAGCCGCCGTTAGGGTTTTATGATGCGTTTTGCCACCGCTTGATTTACATCCGAATTTGAATTTCAGCAAGCAGCCGCCCTTCTCCGATCCGATTGATCTCAGCCGTTGCTTTGAATCAGACGGTGGAGCGAGGTTTCCAGCGGAACAAAACCGCGAGCGCGCGGCGCCCCGCGAAACCCTAACCCATTCGCTCCTCTCCTCTCTCTCACCTCGCTCCCGAGCAGCGGAAGGCGCGGAGAAGAAGTCGGAGAAGCCGCCGCCATAAGGGCTCTCTCGACGGCGGCGCGCTTCCCGAGAGGAGCGCGTCGCCGCCGAGCGGCCTCCGTCGGCGCTTTCACGCGCCGGACGGCGCCAGGAGGCAACGGAGGTCGGCTTTGAGCGCCGGCGAGCCCACGGCTCGGCCGGTCTCTCGCGACGCCATGAGGACTCCGGCGAGCGACGGCTCGCCTGACCTCCTCACAATCGTAAGTCCCGATCTATTAGATCTAGGTTAGGTTTCTTTTGGATCTTCGCCGACTTTTCTTTTGCCGTCTAGGCTCTGATACCAATGTTTGGTATTTCTTTTGTTCTTTGGATTGGATCTGGAGTTTTGGTTCGGGTCCGAGAGAAACCGAGAGAGAGAGAGAGAGAGATTAGGGTTTTGTTACCATCCGATGTAGAGGAAGTCGGGTTGGCCATCGCGATCGTCTGCGTGATGTCTCGCGCTTAGGCGGCGACGGTCGGTGGAGAAGGAGAGGATCTCCCGGAGGCGGCGTCTCCCGGATGGCGGCGGTTTCACTGGTGTAGAGGCGGCGGTGGTCGATCCCGTCGCTGGAGCGCCTCCCTCTAGATCGGTCTAGGGTTCTTGTGGGTTAGGGTTTCGGGCGGCACGGTGAACCTCGTATCTTGTGCCGCCGGCCCCCACCCTTCCTTTATATGGCGCTGGCGACAGGGGCCCACCACCATCTTATCGGGCGCCCGATCGTATGATCGATTAAGTGGGCATTTGGCCGTTGGGCCAAATGCCCGAGATCATTCTAACAGTATGTGCTTGCCTGAACAATTGTGAATATATTATGTAAACTACAATTGTGAATATATTATGTAAACTATCTGTATTGTTGGGCAACCTCTGTCATGTCAATCCCGCTTTCTCCCGTAGGGAGATTGCGATGCTTGTTGCCTTGCTGGCATCTTAACAGGCACTATGCTTTGCCAATGACATATTACATGTGCTGGCACTGGCAGTGCCATGCAAGGATGCAAACTAACAAATTTAGCTTCACAAGTACCTATCCTTCTTAAAACACTTGCAGAGTAATGATCATAGATCTGGATGCCCACCAAGGAAATGGCCATGAAAAGTATTTTCCTAATGATGGTATGGACTTTTATCTATTTTTTTTGGACATTTTCCGTTCATTATATATGTCATTATGATGCCAGTTTTTCACTTGCCGGAAGGGTTTACACTTTGGACATGTGCAACGCTGGAATTTATCCCTTTGTAAGAATTACGTCTGGAGTTATCTGTCAGACCCGGATTTTCAAATCCCGGATCCTCTGTGAACAATACTGTGCTACTCCCTGGATCAGTAGGTAGCACTCACAGACTCAATGCTGAATCACATCATACAAGGCGCGAATTAAGATATTTAATTAAACAAACCTCAGAGTGACATAGACCACGTCGGGTCAAGTTTTACATAAGGGCCACCAGGCCAAATGGATTACATTACTCAAAAGCAGCGGAAACAAAAGGGAGGATGGGACTCATCTCTCCACAGGCAAGCGACTGGGGTGACCGACGTACGACCGATATTATCCAAAGCATGGGTAATATGGGTTGTACGCAAGTACCAAAGAGTCCACGAGATCAAGCGAGACCTACACTACGTAATCCACGCTACTCTTCGTGGTTCCCGTGGCCATCGCCCTTAGGCTCCTCGTAGTACGCGTAGTCTCCTTTACCTTGATTTCGGATTTTTATTCAATTTTTAAATTTATGTTATTTTAAAAAAGCTCCTAGCTTCCATTAAGCTCGGGTTTGTGTTTCAAATATTCTTTCAAATTTCAGATTTCCAAATTGCTTTGAATTCTCCATTTTCAAAAAATATCAAACCCATTCTTTCCTTCTTCTTGGGCGGTTTTCTCCTACCATTCTCTTCTTCTCTCTCCTCCCTACCAATGGGTCCGGCTGTCCCAAATGGCCCAACCGGCCGTCTCTCCAACCGGGTCCACCTCGCTCGTCTCTCTCCCCTTCCTTTTCTTCCTCGCCCCACCGACGCCTCTCTCCATCGCCTGGCCCTCCTCCCTGCGATCACGCCTCCCTCGTCCCTCCACCCGACCACCTCTCATCCCACGCATGCCGTCGCCTTCGATCGCCCTGGCCTCCTCCGGATCCCAAGGCACACACACACCTGGGCCATGTGGCTTTTTTCCCCTCTCCCACTCACACAAGGCTTTTCTCCTCCCCATCCGCCACCGGCTTTTCCCACTCTCTCTCCGGCTATAAAAGTCGAGAGCTCCCTTTTCTTCTTCCCTCTCGTCTCCTCCTCCTCCCGGATCCGCCCTCCCTCCGGCCTCTCGCCATCGCGCCACCGGAGCTCCGGCCTTCTCCCCCGACGCCTCCACCTGTCGGCCGAGCTTCCTCACTGCAGCTTGTCCGCCTCGAGCTCCTCCTCTCAGACCGCCCGCCTCCTCTGGCTGGCCGGCTCCGCCATTGCTCCGCCTCGGCCGACCACGGTGAGCCTCCCTGCCATCCTCGTGCCCCGCGCACTCCCCCTCCCTCCTCCTCCGGCGCTGCTGCCGCCGGGCTCGCTCTGCTCCTGCAGCGCTCACCACCGCCGCCCCCTCCGGCGGCTGCCTCGGCCACGCCGCCTCCTCCTCCCGGCCGCCTCCTCAAGCCAAGAAGAATTGCCGCGCCTCAGTGCCCCTTTCTCTCTTCCTCCTGTGTCGACCGCTTCTTCCCCGGCTTGGACCGCCGCCACACCCCGCCCCCTTCCTCGTTCCTGTACGAGCCGCACTTCTTCTCTCTGTCGATTAGTGCCCCTTGTGGATTGTAGCGAATGGAGCAAGTTTTGGCGAAGAGTCGATTTGTGTATGGTCGATGTATGTATTGAAGTTTTGGTGTATTGATCTTGTATTGTTTTTGTGAATGTTGTGCATGGTAGTTGTGGAGTAGTAGTGGAGTTTTTGGAAAGAATGTTTTGTGTATTGAAAAGTTGTTGTATAGCGATTGTGTTTGTATGGCATTTGCGTGTTGTATTGTTTTGTATTACTCGATCGACTAGTAGCTTTCCATTTTGGCTAAAATATTTCCAAAATATTTGTTCTCGATGATTGTGCTACGACTTCATGATGAATCGATTAACCGTTGTTAGTGGTTAACTCGCGATTTTCGCTTTTAGTTGAGAGCTATTGATTAAGAGCGTAATTTGTAAAATCTCGAAATCGGGTTATGCAAATGACCTTCAGAATCGCCTCGCAATCATGTCTATTTTGGTTAAAAACATATTTATTCAAATTTTCGTTGTGTAAAATGCTTTGAAAGGAACTTGCATTTTCTCAAAATATTTTGAGGGCTATTCGGGATTAACATGTTAATCTCGATACTTACCTTGAAAACTCAGAATTAATCTTGTAATCCTATCCAAGATTCCTTTGTCTAAATATTGTTTATCCCTCCTTTTACCCCGCTCAAAAGTCGTCTTTGATAAAATATTTTACCGTCTTTTTAAAAGTCCCAAAAAAAATTTATCTTCTATCCTAATCTTGCCCGATCACAGATCCGGTGGAGTATCCTCGCAGAATTCTTCGACTTTGTTTCCCTGGTTCTCTCAACAGAGTATCTCCGCCTTTGTCTCGTACTCAATCGATCGCTTGACCTTGTCAAACATCCCCGCCGCTAAATCTTGTCTCTTCACTGCTCATCGCAAAACTTATTTAAAGTGCTTGGATTATATTTGGTCTTCAAGTTCTTTTGGACTTATTTGATTTTCTCGCTTGTTATCGCAGAATTAGGAATCGGAGTCCGTAAGAAGCAACGACTCAAGCAGGATCAAGATTCTGGATATGCACGCAGCACCTAATTCAAAACCTCGCAAAGAAGGCCCCGAGTAAGATCAAGGTCGCGATAATCGACCCAAAGTAGTCAATACTTTGATCATTCTCGAGCCTACATTTTATACAAACTATGTTTATTTAAAATATCAAAGTTGCATGCTTTACTTTTGTAATCAAATGTATGTTAAAGCTTAAGGTAGTTAAATACTCATTTGTCGATTAATTACTTATTAAGCCATCCTTTGATAAATCGAATACATGATTCTCTCGTCACCCTAGTAAATATATGGTAAATACTAGTATAGGTTGTACTTGTTTACATGCTAGTCTTGCTTAAGTACCGGACAATAAATATCACAATCATCATTCTTTAAACATGAAAATGGTTTTGGGGGCCATTGGATGTAGATGATCGGTGTGTTATGTTAATTGATTTTCCTTCCCAAAACCCTAAACAACTTGCTAGTACCACCTCCGACGGATGGAAAGAGGTGGGTGCGACGTAGTACGAGAATGGTTGGTATGTGGTATGAAACGTCAGATGAATTAAGGACTTAATCTTGTCATGACCTCCGTAAAACAAAGACAACCGCAAGTCCGCAGCGCAACTTGGCTTAGTAAAATTATTGAACCCCGAATGTCAACTCACAACCGGTGTTTAGAAGTGTGCAAGCGGCGGACGATGCTAGCTTGAATGGGACATCAAAACGGTGAAGTTATCACCACGCTTAGTCGCTGCGGGTCGGGCCACCGCGCTTAGTCGTTGTGGTAAGCATCCCGCACAACTTATGGAATTGGCCATAGTGAGATGACTAAGGGCAAGGTAGTTTGAAACGTTATCGCGGACGATCGTCAACTACATGACTAAGGAATCATGTAGGTAACGAGTATGATTATCTCTTGTGGGCAGGTACAACCTCTCGCAGAGTCTAAATCGCTTAAACAAACCGCCGCCTACTGCTAAAGGCGGACATGTGAACTTAACTCGAGTTAGTTCTATTTCAAAAATATTTGTGGGTGGAATGGAAATGTGTTGGGCTCATCCAGCCCTTGATTTGGATTTTTCCTGGGTAGCCTTACCCAGTGTTAATAATCGGTGGAAGTAACTGCTATCAAAATTTAGCATGGGGTGGAGGTAACCTCTACTGTTATTTAATATTGCACTTATTCTCTTCAATAAAAATGCAATCTGTTTAAAATGCTAAGTCATAGGATTTTGTAATTTTGATAATTGAAAATGTTGCTTTAGCAAATAAAAGAACATGAACCATCCTTGTTAAGCCTTGCATGTATACTATTGCATTCTGTGTGTTGGCTCGCGAGCACGGTAGTTGTGCTTATTCTCGCTCTTTCCCCCCAAACCCTCAGAAGTAGGAAATTTTGGAGATTACGACTACTACGAGGAACCAGATGTCTGAAGACCCAAGAGTTCTTGAAGCATAGTTTAGTCCTTAGTTGTTCTAGTCTCTCCACTGCCTAACCGACTACTGGTACATAGGTGCATCCTATATTATCCGAGTTTTCGCAATATCGGATGTACATGTGTTTCCTACCGCTTGTTCGTGGAGATGTGCCCTCACCATTTTTGCTTCCGTTGTCGCTTCCGCTACTTTTGTGATGTAATCATTTAGCATGTTCGGCTTTTATTGTAAAACTTGACCCGATACGGTCTATGTAAACTCTGACGTGTTAAATTAATGAATGGTATGGTTTTAAGCCATGTATGAAATGATTCAAATGATGTATTCGCGAGTGCTATCCATCGATCCAGAAATAGATAGTATATTCGCAGAGAATTCGGGATTAGAAAATCCGGGTCCGACACCCTAAACGCTATAAGATTAAAGTAGTACTGCTTCTTAAGAGGGGACCGGCCAACGCGGTTGGCTGGCCATCAATTGGTCGGTCGCAGTCGACGGTTGTCAGTTCACGTACATGAACAGGAAACTTTGCATGCTTAAAAAATGGTTCTTCCACTCTCGGTTTTCCGATCAAAGCTAGCACAAAGACCTCCACGGAGACTCTGAGAGCGCCATAGGTATCGGGGCAGCTTCCACGATTCTCCTCGCTTTTCTTGCTCCCCATTTTCCCCAACTCCGTACTTGACTGGAATTTCCCATGAAAGCTATGACTAGGGGTTTGTTTGTGGTTGGGGGAGTGCTGCGTTTGTGGTCTTCTCCTCGCTTTTCTTGCTCCCGTCACTCCAAAACCTATCTCAACACGGGCTGTGAACATCGTTTTTCGTCCTCCAATACTTCCGCCCATCGGCCATTCCATAAACCAGTGGCTAGCACCGACATGGTCCAGGTCAAAACATAATCGAAGGGACAGGTGGACTATCGATGTATTGGTTAGAACTTGGTTCTGTCTTTCCAACTTCCAAAGTTCCAGGGATGTTAAAACACACTGGTGTGGGCTTGATGAGTGTTGATTTTACTAAAACTAAATAAACAAACAGAAAGTATAACCGTAAGCCTCATGTTGATCCTTAAGAGTATCCGCAGTCTCCAAAGAGAAAAGGCAAATCTTTCGCTGCCTCAAAGTATTACAATCTTTTGTCTTTAAGATAATTAATTGAGAAGACTGAGGCTCTTAAAATGCAAAATACGCCAAAGATAAATGTTCATTCCCGGATTTAGTCATCAAATTCTCCAGTTATTTGGCAACCTAATGTATAAAGTAATTTTCTCGTCTGTTGCTCTCACGGGCCAATGTGTTGGCAGTTTTATAGCCCATCATACTGTATGAGGTCCCCCATATATATATGGGATTGATTTTTTTTTCCCTTTACATTTTCATTTTTCAATGTCAGACAACCAGATTTACATTTTTTTGCGAAGAATACGAAGGGAAACGGGTAGGTTACGCTAGCTAATAATTCAAAAAATCTACCGTATAAACCAAGATGTCATGCAAACAAGAAATCATAGATCGTTACCACCAGATGCACAGTGAAGCGGAATAAGAATTGAAGCGGCTGGATCCAACATAGAGCGCTACGATGTAGTGGTCGTAATAGATCGCCCAGCCTTCCTCGCCGCCGATCGCTCCTCCAAAGAACCACCGCATCCTCATGTAAATCGTGGATCGTCCTTTAGCGCAATAACAACCGTAGTAGCATCTCTACGGTATCCACACATCCAGAAATGGAACACCGTACACCGATGTGTTAGCATCAACTCGCACGGTAGAGCTCTAGGGTTTTCAGTGGAGCAACTCACGTCACGTCTATCTCGTGTATCCCAATAGCCTTATGCATCTCTTTACATAGTGCCTATGACGGATCCTATCCGAACATGCTTATTTCAACCCGTTAAGTGTGTGACCCTATATGTTCATGTGTTATCGGTTGTGACTCAGAAACTCTTTTCCGACCACAAATCGTTAGCGGTTCCTAACAAGACATAACGATTCCCGAATGCACATAAATTATACCGGATGAACTTTAATGCAATATGATCTACGATCAAGTCCTTATCACTTATGACCAGCTTGTATCTCTATACGACCAGTTCATATTTAGTCAAGACTAGTTCATAACTCCTTATGACTAGTTTACGACCAGTTAGTGATTATGTTCGACCGCTACCACGATCACCGATTCCATACGACTAGTCCGTATTCCGTCGAACCGAGCGACCGCCGTGTATTCTCCCATTGCCTCACGATATCTGGTTAAACTCCAAGTGAGATAACTTGTCATCCATGTACTGTTCAATATTTTCTCGATCAAGTGTCGGATAACTTCACGTGGTTGAACTCTTCGACCACTAGTGGCATGGCCATGCACTTTCTTTATCCGACCACATCGAGAAGCCCAGAGATATCTCTCGTGTTATGCTAGGAGGGACAAATCACATATCCGACCAGTCACAATCATCTGTATGTTTCATAGCATACCTGAAAGCTACCTTTATAACTACCCAGTTACGGAGTAGCGTTTGGAAGCCCCAAAGTGTACTCTTACACATGTAGAAAACCATGATGATCTCTGGTTTAAGGATTATGCATCATCATTGCTTAAGACCAACTGATAACACATGAAATCATAACAATCTCAATAGTATCTTAAGGTGGGTCAATCCAATACCATATTCTTCAACATGTGTTCACATTATTGATTCGATATCCCTATATCCATAATCGGTGAAACATGGCCATCAATCAATACATGTGCTGGTTGATGAGTCACTAGTATTCCGATCAGTGACATCCAACCAAAGATACATTTAGAATAACATCATATAAGTTATAGAGTTTCACCAACAAGTCACATGTGCTTTAATCTTTATCAATGATGATTCATTTAAAGAACAGAAAAATATTTATTATATAATTTATAAATATAGACGTGATACAATCATCTGTATGATTGGCTCTAGCGCATATCATCAACAGAATCATACTTAGTTTCAACTATCGTAGTTAAGATTTGGATGCTTCTTCTCTTATTTCTGATGTTCACATGCTTTCTCTAAAGTAGTTATCCTGACACAGTATTTAAAGGTTTTCAGAGGAAATAAAAAAATAGTAAGTAGCCCAACTTCAGTCCACAAAAAGTACATCCAAATCTTGGTGTAAATTTTTCATTAATTTTCGTAGAGGATAAGTATACTACATGTATTTGTTTTCTGTTGAGTGTTAACTGAAAGAGTGATTCGTTTGCTTGAGAATGTACTTTAACTTTGAAAGGAGATAAGTACAAGGTAAATGTTTCTTTACCGAGTGACTGCGAAGGGGCAATGGGAGGTTTGTTTGTTGAAGAAAGATTTTTTTAGCTTCAATAGATGTGCGGAGCGCCGTGCGACTGCGGGGCCACGCTCGGGCGGAGGCGGAGGCGGAGGCGGCGGGTCGGGGGCGGCGCGAGCGGGCTTGTCAAGGTGTCGCACGTGCGTACGATGGTTTCGCTGTACGCACAAAGGCAAACGCAGAACTAAATTTTAGGTAGAACGAAATTGTAAGTATGAACCAAAGATCAATGGATGCCCGATTCGTCGTGCACTCGACAGCCCCAGCCCTTGTCGGCTGCCGCTATGCGTCCTCGTGGCCCCGCCTCGCCCCCTGGCAGCTGCTCAAGCCTCGCCGCATTTCACCTAGTCGGCTTGGACGGGATCGGTAACTAGACACTAGAGAAAGGGATCCTCGGTTCTCTACTAGTGGAAGACTGCAACATCCTAATTTCTAGAGTTTTTTTAAAAAAAATTTAAAAATAAAAATAACTATTTAATTTTCTTGATAAAAGCTTAACTGAAAATTTTAGAAAATAAAAATAATTTAATATGGATTAATCAAACTTCAATTAATTCAAATTTGGTTTATTTGAGTTTTCTGGTATTTAAAGTCAAAATATTATTTTAAGCTTTTTCTTGGATTTTCTAGAATTTAAAAAGGGTTTTTTCTTTTTCTTGAAAATAAAAAATAATTTATTTACAAAATTAAATAAATTGGAGCCCTGTAGCCGCTCTCTCCTCTTTCATTTCCCCACTCCTCCCTCTATCTCGTCGAGCTTCAAGGTTCCGTACACCTACCAAACTTCCTCCACACTAATTCCGCCACTGCAACGGCTCTCTATCAATGATGTCTTCACCGCTTCGCAAGACCACGCTCTACCCGTGCTCCTCCTTTCCTTGTTGAGCTCCACCGAACCCGCGGCAGTATTCAACGGCCCGCCGCTTCTTGCTCTCGGCGGCCTTCCCTTCGTTGTCGCCAAAACCTCAAGTCGAGGTTAGCCTCGACTTTCTCTCGTCACGACCAGCCTCGCCATTCGCCACCGACTTTGGGCCCCGAGCGCCACGGCCCGGCGGCCCACGTGGCGATGCCACCTCAATGTCGACTCACCACCTCTTTCTACTCAAGACGGTGGCGTACCAGACGTCAAGACATGCGTGGGGTCTCGTAAGCGCATGCGTAAGCACCACTATTATCGCGGCACCCGGCCCACCGTGGATCGGCAAGACACTGCGTGACCCAAATCCATAGGACGCGGACCCACCTATCGACTCAAAGTCTTTTTCTTTTGAAAATAATTCGATCAAAATTCTTTTCCGCTGCTGACGCCACCGACACAATAAAATAATTTTATTTTAGAAAAGTAATTCTGGAAATTCCAAAATTTCAGATTTTATTCATTTTATGTGTTTTTCAAACTTCCGAGAGTTCGTTCTCCTTCGTTCGAGCTCCGATTCAAGTGATTCAAATTTCTATATTCATCTAAATTCAGTACCTTTCATTTGGTTCTAGTTTGGTAATTGTTGGATTTTATTTGAAATTATTTTATTTATTTGGCTCTTTTCGCACGATAGATTTCAAGCTTGCTTCGTAAGAATTCTTGACCCGCCGATCAAGCATCTCAACTCTTCCACGAAGGCAAGTCGTAGACATTTGATCATATCGTATCCATTTGATAAAATTATATTGTTTTATATTAACATGCATAGATAGTTTTATATTAACTGCTTTCGGGAATAGTTAAATACACATTTGTCATTATGCCACCTTGGATAATTGCTATTGACATATTCCCTTGAGTTACATAAATCGTTGGACACCATAGGTTGGGTTAATTTTAGTTGGACATATTTCAGTACCAACTTGGGTATCGTATATGCTTAGCCATGCTTTAGCTACTCAATGGGATTCATGATCACATGCTTAAATGTTTAAACTTGACTTAGTGAAAGATGGAACCTGTAAGCGCCAACGTTGTTAAAAGATGTTTTGATATGGCAAGAGTTGTCATTTGGTCGGGTTGAACCAAAAATGATTTATACTCGGGCAAGTGATTATGCGGTAAAAGAGGTGCAAGAAGCACTTTGGGATGTGGTTGCCTCGCCAGAGTAGTCACTAAGGACTTAACTTTGTGCGCCATTGATCCGGCCTTACTGCGGCAACCACGAATCCACTTATGGTGTGGATCCGCCAACTAATGAGCAATATTTTTCGGTTCTATTTGGGTTGATAAGGCGCAAAAGGGGGCCGGCTAATCCTTAACGAGCAGAGCCGAGTCAAAACGGAGTTTTGTAAAGCCTTGTGATAGTGTCCCCCTTGATTCACATGTCTATGCAAACATGTGTTTTATCAAGATGATTATCTCTTGTGAGTCAAGCCGCATAACCTCTCGCAGAGTGTTAAAAACTATTCAATAGCCGTGTCCCCGCTATGGACAATGCCCGTGATTTCACACGAGGGGTAGATTTTCATAATAAAAATATTGGAATAGTTTGATTGGAGTGGTTGGGAAGTGAACAGGGTGTTCACTAGTTGTTTCAAAGAACTTAATTACTTATGTATTGATATTTTTGAATTATTCTTTACAATCTACTTATTGTATTTAATATCAATATTGCTTTCTGCAAATTAAACATAAAGCTATCCTTGTTCAAGCCTTGTATGAATACTATTTGCATACATTTTCTATGACTTGTCGAGTACTTTATGTACTCACGGCTATACACCATTTGTTGACTAGTCCCCGCAGAAGAACCAGGGAACACAGAGTTCTACGAGGAAGAATACTTTGAATATTTGAGAGACCATGTGAGAGGTCCTCCACTCTGAGTGATGAGTATTTGACAAGTGTGTTGATTAGATTGAGAGTTGAGGTTTTCAGTTTGGATTGTTTCGGTCGAAGTCAGGAAATCGAACTACCGCTGTATGGAGCGGAAGTTCCGATTAATCGAACTACCGTGTTGAAAATAGGATCTTCCGATTTATCCGGTTTTGCTTTCATTGAAGGAAATCGGAACTTCCGCACACGGGTAGCGGAGTGTCCGATAATATCGGGTATTGAGATTCCTCCGAGACGTAAAATCGAATAGAATTTTTGAAGTGCGGATGTTCAAGATCGAAGTTCCGCAGCGGTAAGCACGGAACTTCCGATAATTCGATAAGCGCGGATATTGCAATCGAACTTCCGCCGTGGTAAGCGCGAACTTCCGATTGTGTCCGTAATCTGCGTAGAAGGTTAAATTGTGATTTTGATTTTGTATGAGTTTGAGTCTTATACAAATATTGATGCTATGTTATTGTGCAATGCTATGTGATGTGTTTCGTCTGTGTTGATCGCAGGCATCAAGATGGAGTCGTGGCAGACACGTGGACCGGACTAGGCGCCGGAGGCGCTGAGGTCGAACGGCCTGGATGTGTCAAGACGGCGGAATCTTGAAGCGGTTGCGTAGTCGTGGCACGACAAGGTGTACGGAGGCTTCGTATAAAAGCGCAGGGGCGAAGGGTCTTTTCGCAAAGCGCAAAAGTGGAGGCGCCTGTTGGGTGTAGCGGGCTTAATGGGTTGGAGGCCCATTAGCCAAGGCTATAAATAGGGAGAACCTCGGGTTAGGGTTAGACCTTTGTGAGAAAATTAGGTTAGCTCTAAAAAGGATTTGTTTTGCTTTTTGAGAGCTTGTTGAGAGGGAGAGTATGATCTCAAATCTTATGTAATCATTCCTCTATGTTTCCATCTCAGTAAACATTTGATATCTATCAATGAAACTCGAGTTTTGATTACTTGTTTATATCCTCTTCCTTCTCTCTGCTCATGTTGAATAGCTAGGGTTTTGATGTATCTCTTGATTCGCCTTATGAAATAGCTTGAATCTTCATATCTAGAATCGCTTTGATATTGCTAATCTATTATCAAAGTTTCATGTCGAGAATCGAGAATCGTGCATATTGTGAGTTTTGGTCTTTCTTGCCCCTTTCTCAAGAAATCCGCTTTTGGTTCGATTTTTGAATCTTTGTTTTGCGATTCTTCCATGAGGTCAAGATGTTGTTTAGGATGATATTCGTGAAACTTGACCGAGAAGAGCATTCAAGATTTAGCACTTTGGATTTTTGGGAAAACCCGAAAGATCGTTTTCGGTCAGACAATCGAACTTCCGATTGTCCATAGCGAATTATCAGAAGCGGAACTTCCGTGACCGAGTCCGAATCACGGAGTGCTAATATCACGTAAAATCGAACGTCCGATATCCTGATGTAATACCGAATGTATGGTTAGTTCTCTGCTTTTGTTCTACTCTTCTTGAGAGGGTTTGTTGATCTTATTTAAATACAAAGAAAGGGAGTTCTTAATTTTAAGGCACCATTCACCCCCTCTGCTGCCATTTCGCTCCTTCAATTGGTATCGAGTTTGCTAGCTCTTCTTGATAGATCTTAACCGGCCGGTTGAGCCATGGCAACGGACAAGTATTCCACCAAGCCTCCAGCTTTTGATGGTCCGATTACCCTTCCGAAGAGCCGAATGGAAACTTACATCCGTGCTCGTGGGTATGCCATCCGGAGAAAGGTGAAGGTTAGATTTGTCGTTCTCGCCGATGAGAACATCAATGCGGAAACATGGTCGATGTTGAGGCAAATGCTAAGGCAAGGAACATAATCATTCGTGGTTTAAGGTATGAGTTTGATCGTATTTCATTTGATTCGCCATTTACATCCGGGTGACCTCGATGCATATCATGAGGGCACCACTCGTGATTAAGAAGGTTCGACAAGACCACCAAGCGTGAGTACAAGAATTTGAAATGCTTGTCGGTGAATCTTTAGACGAGTGCTTTTCGCTTTCACAAAATCTTGAGCAACCTCCGAGCGGTCGGTCTTACATACCCCGACTCGGATAACGCCGATGATGCTTTCTCGACTTGATCTTCGTTTGGGAGATGAAAGTGACTACCATCAAAGATAGCACGACCTTCGACTCGACTCTTGATGCGCTTTTACTCGCCTCAAGACTCACGAGATTGACATTGTCTCTCAAGGTCAAGTCACAATGATGGCTTTAGTCACTAATCCCACTTCGGATCTTCTTCTCGAGTCGACACGGGTTCTCCCTAGTCGCTCTCTCGTGACATAACCGATGATCGCTAGAGCAATTTTGAGGATGAACAACTAGCCCTCCTAGCTCTAAGTTTTCCCATGCTTACAAGAGGAGGAGGGATGGTAAGAGAGGAGGTCCTCGTGATTTGTTTCGAGTGTGGTGGCCCCAACCACATCCGAGCAAACCGTCCCAAGCTTGGGAAGGGCAAAGGTGACTATGGCGGTCCAAGCAAGAACGACTACATCGACAAGAACTGCAACACGAAGCCCTCAAAGACTGACCAAGGCAAGAAGAAGTTCCGCAACTTTGGGAAGGCTAAGAAGTCGCTCCATCAAGGCCCTCACCGCCTCGACGAATGGACACCGCCGAGGTGGAGGGGTGGAGGACGATGATGGGAAGGACGATCATGATCCCAAGGACGACAAGAACTTCTCCCAAGATGTGCTTCATGGCTCTGGGCGAATCGAGCGACAAATGAGTCAGATTCGACTCCGACGAGGTTAGTCCCACTTATGACCAAATTTTAATGATGCTTTTCTTAAGCTAGGTAGATTCCATGCTAAGTCTAGGACTAAGTGTGTTGGGTTGGAGAAGGAAGTAGTTAGACTATCACGGAGCTCACTTTACTTACATCCGCTCCCTCCCGTGATGAATGTGACACATGTCAGGCTTTGATTGATGATATGGAAAACTAAGGACCTTACATGATAGTGTGTCCTCCGAACTTGACATGATTAAGGTAGAGAACATTAGCCTTCTTGTGAATTAGAGATGACTAGGATAGCACCTCCTTCATCCACTAATGTTGAGGCTACCGCTTGCACCTCATGTGAGGTTAAGGACAATTCGCTTAGAGGTCTTTATACCATGTCGCTTGATCCGCCTCAAACTTGTGAAAATTGTAATAATCTCAAGATGAACCTAAAACGCAGATCACAAAATTGTCAATTTCAAGTCGCTTACTAGAGCCCGTTGTTTCTTGTTTAAACTCGCCCTAAGTTAATCACGAACTAGAATCAGATTCAAGGCTTCAAGAAATGATTGATCACAATAACAAATTGGCTCAAGATGCTTCTAAGGACCTTGTTAGCTCACCTTGCAATCATTGTAATAAACTAAAATGTGATTTGGTTGCATTGATGAATAATGTGTGAAGCTAACTAAGGACCTTCTAGAGACACAATCATCTACTTGTATTGTGTGTGCCGGAAGAAGTCTAAGGGTTTGGTAGAGACGCCTAGTAACGTGAACCAACTGCTAGCGTGAGGATCTGCCCCCAAAGTCGGCCGTGCGCAAGACAAGCCAATCTTTCCTCCGTTGTTGGTCTGCCTTCTCGCTCCCTTACCTTCGCTCGTCCCTTCTTCCCCCGCGCTTCTTGCACCTCTCTTCTGGAGTGTCGATCTTATGAACACTCTCGAGAGGTTTGTAGGAGGCAAGAAGAAGCTCAATCTCATTCTAGACAAATCTAAAATTTGCGATTTAATCGTGGTCTAGGATATGATATCCGTGGAGGATATGAGGAAGCATCCACCGTCGTGCTCAAAACCATAGCACTGTGTGTGATCAAGACTAAGCCTGTGGATCGAGAAAGTCAATTTTAAGTCGCTGGTTTTGTTCAAAGGATTTTCGACAAGAAGGTGATTCCACCGCAGCTTCGCCCCTCGTATAGGTAAGTATCATTGCACCTTTTGTCGTAAAGATGGACATTTAGTTGATCATTGCTTCAGCGCCAAGATCGCAGAGAGACCGTGGTTGAGTCTCTTAGGCACATTCGTGGTCAGCCCTGCATCTTGAGTGCACCTAAGACCAACACGAGGTCTAGATTTGTTCCATCCGATAGTTTTGGGCAAGATCGAGGACTTGGTTTTTCCGAAGTTTTTCGAAGTTTCGCCCTCATGCTCCCTTTGGTCGAATCTTCCGTCCCCGAGGGTAGATCTCGCTTTTCCTTTCGAGATAGCTACTCATGGGCGAGATCAAGATGTTATCGCACTTCGAC
Source organism: Hsuehochloa calcarea (assembly GCA_036346395.1). Classification (NCBI taxonomy): domain Eukaryota; kingdom Viridiplantae; phylum Streptophyta; class Magnoliopsida; order Poales; family Poaceae; genus Hsuehochloa; species Hsuehochloa calcarea. The sequence continues at coordinate 25,271,805 of CM070603.1, read as the reverse complement.
TCGCTTCTTACATAGCAATGGATCCAAAGAACAGTCGAGATCTTTTGACTTGTTGAGTGACGAGAGCGAGGGTAGATAGAGGTCATCTTGCTTGACTACTTCATCTGTTCGCCGTGTTACTCAAGATTGGGTGCCAAAATCATCGCTGATTCACCCCAAGATCGAGACTTTACTGCTTGACTGTGGTCGCCGGGTGGAAGGGAAAGGTCCGGATTGTAGACTCCGTTGTTCACGCCATATGACCGTGAGTCTCGCTGGTTTTCTTCCCTAGCCCGCGCTCCTGTGTGATGAGACGATCACCCTTTGAGATGCTTCATTTGGGCGCCACATCGCTAAAGGTACTGTGAGCATTAATGATTCTTTTATTTTAAAAGATGTTGCCTTAGTAAGTAAGTCAAAGATAATGCTTTCGCCTCTCACCACCGATGACGGTTTCGAGGTGAGCTTTAAGAAAACAATTGCAAAATTCTTGATTCTTCTGTAGTCTAGTTTATGGATTTCTCGATATGGGAGGATCTTTCGTTGATTTTTCCGATCTTCCGTGATCCTCTCCGATGTTTAATTGCTTCAATCCCGTGATTTGACTTTCTCGCATAGGAGACTTGGTCATATAGGATTTGATCATCCGACCCGAAAGTTAGCGGCCACGATCTCATTCGTGGTTTGTCAAACTCAAAATGGTCAAGGATCTTGTTTGTGCTCCTTGCCGACGGCAAAATGGTTGCCGCTTCACATCCTCCAGCCATAAAGGACTATGACAGATGCACTGTGTCAATCGCCCATATGGACACAAGAGGACCACCTAGAGTGCAACAAGAGGAGGGAAGTGGTACGTATTGTCGTGGTCGATGACTTCTCGAGGTATTCTTGGGTGTTTTTCTTAGCCTCAAGGATGAGACGCTTACTCTTTTCGTGGTCTTTTAGTAGGCTTTCGCTGAGCTCCTGTGCATTACGAGCAATTCGACCGATAATGGCACCGAGTTCAAGAATTCCTACTTTGAGAGTTTTTGGTGAGACAGTGTAGAGCACCGCCTCGCTCCATACGCCCCCAACAAAATGGCGCTAGGAGAGGAAGAACCGCATCTTGGTCGAGATGGCTGTGACGATGCTTGATGAGTACTCTACACCTAGGAAGTTTTAATGAGGGAATTGCTATCGCTTGTCATGTTTCTAATGTAGTTTTTCTTCTGCACTCTTGCATCGCACTGTATGAGTTGAGATATGGGCAAAACCCAAATGGCCTCGCATTTTCGTGTGTTTGGTTGCAAGTGTTTTATTCTCAAGTCCGGGAACCTAGATAAGTTCGAGTCACGATCTTGTGATGGGATCTTTCCGGGTTACTCGACTTCTTCTCGTGCCTATAGAGTCCTGGAATCGCGAATCTAGTAAATTGTTAGAAACTCAGGAGGTGACTTCGATGAGGCCACCCAGGACTAGGCCCGATATCTCGTGTTCCTTAGAGCAACCGAGTCCATCTTTGTGGACGATGAGGAGGATGGAGATGAGGGTTGTTTACCCGATCCAGCTTCTTCTTCTTCCTCTTGAGGTGCCCTCTTCCACCGCACCTCGAGGAGATCACCCTTACCTTCTCGCTTCTTCCAAGCTAGTGGCTCTGCCCTATCTCGTCTCGCTAATGAGGTAGAGGCCACTTCTTCATCTCACCCCGACCTCCAAGACACATTCAAAAGGACCATCCTTCAGAGCAGATAATTGAGATCTCTTTGAGCGAGTCACTGCTCAAAACCGGCATGTCTCTATTCTGCTCCATTCTCGCTTTGTTGCCTCGCTTGAGCCTAAAGACGCTTGTCATGCTCTTTTCGATGAGTCATGGACTAACGCCATGCACGAGGAATTGGAAAACTTTGAAAGGAACAAGGTCCGTCCCTTGTTGAGCCCCTCAAGGTCACAATATCATTGGGACCAAATGGGTGTTCAAGAACAAGCAAAGTGAAGATGGGTTAGTCATTCAAACAAGGCTAGACTGGTAGCCTGTGGGTACTCTGTTGAGGGTCTAGATTTCAAGAGACCTTTGCCCTCAGTAGCTAGACTTGAAGCCATTAGAACTCGCTTGCCTTTGCAGCCTTCTAAGGGTTTCAAGCTTTACCAGATGGATGTCAAGAGTGCCTTCCTCAATGGCCTTATTGAGGAAGAAGTCTATGGAGATGACCTCCCGGTTTCGAGAACCCCAGATACCCTAACCATGTCTACAGTGCTTTCCAAAGCTTTGTATGGACTCAAGCAGCTCCCTGAGCTTGGTATGAAAGGCTTAAGTCCTATCTCACGAGCCATGGTTTTGAGATGGGTAAAATTGACAAGACCTTGTTCATCCGCGCCTAGGCACCGATCTTCCGCTCGGTCAGATTTATGTGGATGACATTATCTTGGCGGCCTCGCTGCTCTCGCTTCCTGGGCCTCCCATGTCATGAGCTCTGAGTTTGAAATGAGCATGATGGGCGAGTTGAGCTTCTTCCTTGGCTTCCAAATCAAACAGACTCTGGAGGGTACCTTTCTTCATCAAGGCAAATACACTCAGACCTCCCTGCGCTTCGACATGAATGATGGAAAGCCAAGATCAACTCCGATGGCATCTACACCGCCTCGATCCGTATGAAGACGGCGAACTCGCTGACCAAAAGGAGTTCAGAGCATGATTGGCTCTCTCTTGTACTCACAAATTCTCGAGACCGTATATACATTTTTCGTGTGTCTTTGTGCTCTGCTTTCAGCTTCTCTCAGATCTCACCGTCAAAGTGAAGCGATTTTTCGGCACTTTCGAGCTACCATTGACTATGGCATCCGTACTCTTCCTCTTCTTGTCTATCTCTTAGAGCCTTCTCCGATGCGATTTGGTCGGGTCAGAGGATAGATAGGAAGAGCACTTCGCACTTGCCAATTCATTGGCACTTCTCTTGTCTCCGGTCGCAAGGAAGCAATCCGTGTTGCGCACCCACCGCAGAGGCCGAGCACGCTGTCGCAGCCGCTTGTCAGAGCTAAGTGCTTTGATGGTCTCGACCGCAGGATTTCGCCATCTATCGATCGCTGCTCCACTCTTCTCGTGATAACACGTCCGCAATTTGCATTGCCAAGAACCCAAAGGCAACATTCTCGACCAAGCATATTGATATCGATATCACTTTCTTAGAGACCATGTAGAGAAGGGTGACATTGTGCTCCAGCCAGGAGAGGAGCACCGCCTATGATATCTTCACTAAGCCTCCGGATGCCTTTCCACTTGCAGGGAGAGCTTAGTGGTTTGTCCCACGGACTGTGAGGGGGAGCGCAGTGCTACTACTATATTATATTATATTATGTTATATTATACGCTTACTCCTTTCTCGTTTCATTTCTTTAAATATTTCGGTCAAGTCCTTCCAAAGATAGGTTAGAGTGTCTCTTGCCAAATTGCTTTGACTACTACTTCTTGTCTTGTGCTTCTAGGATGTCGCTTATTAGTCGGTTCTTCCTCTCTAAGTAGAGCTTACTCACTTCTTATAGGATCTAGCAAGGGTCGGGCCACCCTTGGGCAGACAGGATGTTGTTTGCTCCTTAGTGTATGTGTAGATCACCGATAGTCCTAGAATCATATGGGGTAGATAAGAACCCGTCTGAGCGATAGTTTTTTTTCTATATCTTTTCTATGCTCTAAAGGACCGCTTTTCTATTTTTATTTTCGATTCTCGCTTGTTCCTTTGGTCTGTGGGGAGTTATTCTTGGTTATTCCATTTTCTTAATTGTGTCTTAACTCAACCTCAATTAAAAGATGCATCTCATTCAAGGGAATCGATTTTTGTGTATTTCATCAAGCATTGCATAATAATCAAATGGAGCCTTGTTTATTATCCTTATGATCTGCTTTCACTTTTTACATCTTGCCATGATTTATGCTAAACTGCTAGATCTATCATGACTTTTTATGTGTAGTTTAGTCTTTGCCATGCTAAGGTACTTAAAAATGCTAAACTTGAATTAAAATCTTGTCTGATAGCTCTTGAGACTAGTCTCGTTAAAACTATCCTTTTATGATCTTCGCCATGTCAAGTAGGCTGAGTTGAGTCCTGAATCTCTTTTGGACTTTTGAGTAAGCTATGTCCGCTTGTTAAGAAACATGACTTATCTCTAATCACCGGTCTAAAAAACTTCAAAAGCAAAATGATCTCTTTTGTGCGAAAAACCGATCTCACCAAATCTTTCTCATGAGACGGCTTGCCATTGCACTAGGCATGAACTTAGGGGAGCCTTGATGACCTAAGATCACCTCCTTAAGTCTGTTTGGAGTGGTCGATAAGGCTTGGGATCTAGCACATGGCTAAAAAAATGGTTGAAGCTCAGAGGCGCTGTGGATGGCACCTAGTCCAGAGCTTGCTTTATCGAGATAAAACCTTAAAGAGCCTTAAAATAGAAAGTCTTCGTAAAAGAAAATGTGCTAAAATTGCTTATCATCAAAGAGACCAAGTTCGATAAAATGAGTCCTTCTTCAACTGTAGCACTCTAAACTGCTCAAGATGAGTTTTCTTGGTTCAACTTAGATTATTTGACATGGCTTGCATCATCCTTGGATATCTTTAGCTAGATTTCAATCTTGACTTATTTGACTCGCTAAAGAATCGGATCATTAATCGATTATGGACTTTCTGCCTTAGCTCTTCTATACATCGATTGTCATGATCTTGATAGCATTCTTCCGTGTTATGGCTTGGTGTAATACTCTAATAGTCATTTTGGATAATCTACATGGCTCCTAATGCTTAAAATGAACATCATATAGTCTTTTCCTCCCTTTTCTACATATTGATGATTTTATTGCCAAAGGGGAGAATGTGTGAGAAAAGCCTTCTCAAGAAAAGCCTTGAGTTTTGTGCAAAATTGCTCTTTCATCTCATCTCAAGTCTTTCTTTTTGTCAACTTGGTCTTGAGCTTAATTCTCTTGTTTAGACCTTGGTTGATCGGAATCTCAAACTCATCTTATGCTTTTCTGATTGTCAATATACTCATCAAGGGGAGATTGAGAGACCATGAGAGGTCCTCCACTCGAGTGATGAGTATTTGACAAGTGTGTTGATTAGATTGAGAGTTGAGGTTTTCGCTTGATTGTTTCGGTCGAAGTCAGGAAATCGAACTACCGTGTATGGAGCGAAGTTCGATTAATCTGAACTCACCGTGTTGGAAAATAGGATCTTCCGATTTATCCGGTTTTGTTCTGGCCGAAGGAAATCGGAACTTCCGCATACGGGGTAGCTGGAGTGTCCGATAATATCGGTATTGAGATTCCTCCGAGACGAAAATCGAATAGAATTTTTGAAGTGCGGATGTTCAAGATCGGAAGTTCCGCAGGGTAAGCACGAACTTCCGATAATTCGATAGTGCGGATAGCCTTCGAATCGGAACTTCCGCCGTGGTAAGCGCGAACTTCCGATTGTGTCCGAATCGCAAGTAGAAGGTTAAATTGTGATTTTGATTTTGTATGAGTTTGAGTCTTATACAAATATTGATGCTATGTTATTGTGCAATGCTATGTGATGTGTTTTGTCTGTTGACTGCAGGCATCAAGATGGAGTCGTGGCGAGACACGTGGACCTGACTAGGCGCCGGAGGCGCTTGAGGTCGAACGGCCTGGATGTGTCAAGACGGCGTGAATCTTGAAGCGGTTAAGTAGTCGGCACGACAAGGTGTACGGAGGCTTCCGTAAAAGTGCGCAAGGGGCGAAGGGTCTTTTCGCAAAGCGGCAAAAGTGGAGGGCCTGCTCGGTGTAGCGGGCTTAATGGGTTGAGGCCCATTAGCCAAGGCTATAAATAGGGAGAACCCTCGGGTTAGGGTTAGACCTTTGTGAGAAAATTAGGTTAGCTCTAAAAGGATTTGTTTTGCTTTTTGAGAGCTTGTTGAGAGGGAGAGTATGATCTCAAATCTTATGTAATCATTCCTCTATGTTTCCATCTGTAAACATTTGATATCTATCAATGAAACTCGAGTTTTGATTACTTGTTTATATCCTCTTCCTTCTCTCTCGCTCATGTTGAATAGCTAGGGTTTTGATGTATCTCTTGATTCGCCTTATGAAATAGCTTGAATCTTCATATCTAGAATCGCTTTTGATATTGCTAATCTATTATCAAAGTTTCATGTCGAGAATCGAGAATCGCGTATATTGTGAGTTTTGGTCTTTCTTGCCCTTTCTCAAGAAACCGCTTTTGTCTTCGATTTTGAATCTTTGTTTGCGATTCTTCCATGAGGTCAAGATGTTGTTTAGGATGATATTCTCGTGAAACTTGACCGTAGAAGAGCATTCAAGATTTAGCACTTTGGATTTTTGGGAAAACCCGAGCAAGATCGTTTTCTGTCAGACAATCGGAACTTCCGATTGTCCATAGCGACTATCAGCAGCGGAACTTCCGCTGACCGAGTCCGAACCACCGGAGTGCGGAAGTATCACCGTAAAATCTAACGTCCGATATCCTATGTAATGTACCGAATGTATGGTTAGTTCTCTCGCTTTTGTTCTACTCTTCTTGAGAGGGTTTGTTGATCTTATTTAAATACAAAGAAAGGGAGTTCTTAATTTTAAGGCACCATTCACCCCCTCCGCTGCTATTTCTCCTTCAATATTATATAACCATGTTGCGCCCTCCACTGATTGCTCGTGGGCATGTCAAATGGCCTCCACAAGATATTTTGGTTTCGCCACAAGTTTATCTTTACCATAAGCCCTCGTGGTGGCAACTCTCGTAAGACTTGACCATAAGGTCTTTTTGCTAATCGAGTAATATTACTTTGTCTCGTTCATTAGCTTCTTTGTTGTATGGATATGGTAACTTTGATGTTGCAACTGTGTGAGCTAGCTACTGATCTGGGACTAGTTCAGAATACACAGAGGGTTTCAGGGTTGTATACCCGGGGTCCCGACAAGAGATGGTATCGAGCCATATCGATCGTGAGGGACACAAACCACGCTTAGCATGATCGCTTTAGTCAAAGGTTTCAAAATTTTATTTTATAAATCAAACCAACCAATTAACATGAATAGATATTCTTCTCTCGCCTTATTCTATTCTTTCTCATCTTATTCTATTATTTTCTTAACGATTCTCTTATCTTCTCTTATCATTCTTGAGTTCTTACATCTTACCTTTTCTAAAACTTTGTTTTTAAATTTAAATTGACATCCTTATCTCTCAAATTCACATACCAACCATTCTCGTATACGTCCGCACTCCACCATTCTTTTCCTCCGTCGGATGGGGTACTAGCAAGTTGTTTAGGGTTTTGGGGAGGAAAACCAATTAACGCAACACATCAGTCATCTACATCCAATGACTGCCCAAAACCATTTTTCATGTTTAAAGGATGATGATCGGGACATTTATTGCCCCGGTACTTAAGCAAGACTAGCATGTCGCTTAAGTACAACCTATACTAGTATTACCATATAATTACTAGGGTGACAAGGAATACTGGATTCAATTATCAAAGGATGGCTTAATAAGTAATTAATCAACAAATGGGCAATTAACTACCTTAAGCTTTGACATAACATTGTTTACCAAATTAAAGCATGCAACTTTGCTACTTTAAATAAACATAGTTTGCTTAAAAATGTGGGTTCGGAATGATCAAAGCATTGACTCGCCTTGGTTAAAGGCAGAGGGGTCCTGGAGATCTTGAGCTTGGTCGAAGGGGAGGTCTCCGGCGTCGTCGAATCCTATTCGGTCGAAAGGACCGGAAAAAGACACAACGGCAAAGAGAGCAAATAAATACCAACACAATAAATAATGAACACCAAAATGAACAAGACCAGTACCATTAGCAAGATCTTGATTTTAGAAAATTTTAGAAATTGGTTTCACAATTTTTGGAGTTATACAGAAAAAGATATGAATTTTGGAAGTTTTTAACCGATTTATCAATTAACCAGAAAATCGGAAAATCCGGAAAAACCTCCCGCCGACACGTGGCCTCCGGTCCACAAAGACAAGTCGTGGGCCGGGTCCACGCTGGCACGCTGGACGCTTGGCCGCTGAGCAAGTGGGCCCCACTTGCCACCACAAGGCTGACGCCGCGAATGGGCCCACCCGCCAGCGTCGTGTGCTGGTTAAACGGGCGACGCGTTCTCCCGACACAGCGTCGCCTCGTCTTCGCGCTGAGAAGGCGAGGGCGGGCGGCGGCAAAGAGAGGAGCGCGGCGGCAAGACGGCGACGGCGCATGGCCGGAGCGGGCCGGAGGCGAAGGAGAAGGGGGCCGGGCGAGGCGGAGGAGACGCCGAGGCCGGAGCCGAAGAAGAAGGAGGCCGGGCGGGGCTCGGGCGCTGGAGCGGCTCAAGCAACGACGGCGAGTGGAGGTGGAGGGAGAGAAAAGAGAAAGAGGCCGGGCGACGGGGCTCGGGCGCTGGAGCGGCTCTAAGAACGACGGCGAGTGGAGGTGGAGGGAGAGAAAGAGAAAGAGGCTCGGGCGACGGCTTAAATAGCCGAGGCGAAGCGGGGTGAAGAAGAAAAGCGGGCGCGCGGAGGCGGGCGGAGGAAGAAAAGCAGTGCGCGCGTGGGAGGAGGAGAAAGGGGTCCAGGCGGCGCCATGGACGGACGGACGGGACGGGAGGCCGAGGCGGCACGGGCGGAGTCAGCCAAGGCGCTGGGCGGCGAGCGAGGCGGGCGCAGAGGCGGCGGGGACTCAGGCCTTGGTGAGGGGCCGAAGGAACTGGGCGGGCGGGCCATGAGGTAGGGGAATTTAGGGTTAGGGTACCCGATTTTGATCTTTGAAATTTGAATTTCAAATTTGATTTTTGAAACCTCAATGCAAAACAGGGTGTTACATTATCCTTACATCTGCGCAGCATGTGGCATTTTTTTTTTTTTTTTTTTTTTTTTGCTTCTGCTGGTTATACTCAACCATTGTGAAAATACGTGATTCTGGGTTGCTTGTGGTGTAGAGGTTACTTGCCTAGATTTTCATCATGTCTTGGTAGTTGCTCATAAGTTTTGTTCTGAACCCCATAAATTTATAGTCTACATTATCTTTTGGAAGACAGCTTGTTGTTTATCTGGTTTAGATGATGTAACTGGGGATATATCAAAACTGAAAAACAGCGATTCCAGCTGTGTATGCTATAATCATTTTTTTACTGTCTATTTCTACAATATGTAGCTGTTCAATTATTATAGCCTGTCATCTAAATTATCACCAACTTCTAGTTCAGTACTTGATATTATCATTCCGTTTTGTTTAATAACAGCTATATTCTTATTTTCTATGTAAACTGACATGACTTTATTTTAGGACCATGTTGCTAAGCGGTATATTGATAAAAAAGTCGAGTAAGTTGCAAGTTGCATCTTGCATCTTGTTAGTTATTTATTCTCTTGTTTTTTCATGTAACTCAAATTTGAGTTGAGTTTCTCATTATGTGATTGTGCATTCTAGAGTGGGACAAAAACGGATGATTACTTGGATCAACTTGACAAGGCTCTCAAGGTACCTACTTTTCAGGATGGGATGCTTGCAAACTTTGCGGCTATATATGAAATTTTCTGTACCCTGTGCAATTTTTAAGGAGATTTATTAGGTCAGATATGATATTTTGAGGTGTCATATTTTGCATGACATTTGTTCTGAACTTTTAATAACCTGGACATAAAAGTCATTTTTATTATACCATTTAAGCATGTGATTTCAAGAAGTGCATCCACGGTGTTGAATAAGTTCTTTGCATCTATGTTCAACTAAGCAGGAGGATTGAAATGGAAAAAGAATTGATCACTTCAACGTAGGTTGGTGTTATGGGCTAGGGTTTGGTGGTGAAGGAAAAAGGAGTGAGAGGTGGAAGGCCGGATAGCAAGCGATCGGCGGTGAGGAGGCGCCATCGCACACAAGAGACAGCGCCGGCCGGCCGGCGTAGGGGGAGAGGCATGGTAATACTTAATTCTTGCTTGCCCTTTATTCATGATCTTTGGAAGTTGGAAACATATTTGTTGTACCCCATATGTTTGCAGACTTGTTGCACTTGGAACCATTTGCTCTTGCTGTTTATAAACATAATTATTTTTACAAACTTGTTATTTACAGTTACTCTTGGAGCATTTTGTTTGCAGGTCGCAAAAAGTAGATTTCAGCCCCAGTTGATTGTTTATAATGCTGGAACAGATATCCTGGATGGTGATCCATTGGGCAGATTGAAGGTACTTTTCTAATCAACTCTATTATATTATTCACAAAGATCAGGCACATAAGTAACGTTTCAGTGCAGCATTGTATTCTGCAACCTGCAGAAAATGCCTTGATGATATCATCATAATGTAGAATCTTAATCATGCACAGAAGTATTACAAACACTAGTTTATAAACAACCTGTAGCCCTTGTTTTTCTTGTGTACCCTGCACCAATTGGTGCTATGCTGCTGAATCCAACATGTTTTCCCCCACATTCCAGATAAGTCCTGAGGGTGCGGTGATCAGAGATGAGAAGGTGTCTAGGTATGCGAAAGATCAAAACATTCCTCTAGTCATGCTGATATCAGGTAAGTACTTCCCCTGCATTTGATGGTTTATCCAGCTAATCACACAGCCACTAATGCTGTATTCCTATGCACACTTTCCATATCTTCCCCCATCTCAGGAGGCTATATGAGGTCCAGTGCTCGAGCAATAGCAGATTCGATTATCAATCTCTAAAAAAGAAAGCTTGATAGAATAGAACTAGGTAGCCAGCTGGGTTAAACAAGTACTTATGATGAGTGTTTAAGCCTGAAGCACACATGTACTGTATGTAGATTTCTTGTTTGTAGGAAGTTTATACTTCTATGGTGATGAGTCATGACAAAATGTATGCCAGAAAAGAGTTCTGTTACATGACACAAGGCCTGCTTGACTAACATAATTACAATGTCAAGTTGTCAACGAATATAAAGCACTGCACAAACCCACGTACTTGAATGTTTGCAGCCGACGTAGAGCAGAGGAGATTTCTCAATGGTGTCTTTCAGAACTTGGTGTTTTTGGCAATGGTATCTGTATCTTGATGTGGTTTGCAGCTTCTGATGTCCCGTTTTGCATTCATTCTGTGATGCAGTCTGCATCAATGAAGCCAATCCAATCTTCGGCCTGTTTAGGACGGCTTTGGCTCTGACTTCTCGTTAGGAAAAGCGGAAGTCGTCTTAAACCCACCTGGTACCACATATGTAGTCTTTTTACCCCCTCTCCCAACCCCATTCAAATCGTTCCCCACTAGGCTCCTCTCCGGTCTCCACCCCACCTTCGTTCTTGTTGGACTGAAAAGGCGACTAGAGGGGGGTGAATAGGAGCACGCTCACTTTTTCACAAATAATGGATTCAATAAAACTTTACTCCAGTAGCTATAGAAGCTATGAAGATCGGTATATCAGTACAGCGGAAGATTAATATTGAATCTAATTTAAAACCCTAAGCAATAAGACAAAATCAACAAAGATTAAGGCGAATCAATACACTAACGGTCTGACCGCTTGGTAGATGGCGGTCTGACCGCTGGTATTGCCGGTCTGACCGTGGGACACGGCGGTCTGACCGTCGGGCTCCAGAACAGATCAAACAGCCCGATGACGAAGTTGCAAATAGATGAAACTTTTGATCCACAACTTTAAACTTGATGAAACTTGGAACACACCTTCTCTATGATATCAGGAAGCTATTCCAATCGAAGATTATGATAATTCTTGGAAGAATAGCGATATTTTTCGATTTGATTGAAGAGAGGTTCAAAACCGGGTCAAAACGAAAACTAGGTCAAAACTCTTGCTCGTGGGTGATTGATGATCAAGATGATCCTAGATAGATTCCCACACGTCACAGCAAGCTAGATCACGTGAAGAAACTAAGCAAAAACTCATGGATCAAAGAATGATCCAAAATCATCAAATATAGAGAAAGAACGCAATGAGATAAAACATTGATCAAACATTCCTTTGATTGATTGATATGATATGGGCTTACAGCCTCTCCATCAATGGAGGACAATGCTCAATCCAAGAGCACGAAAATTACATCAAACTATCAAGAACCCTAGCCTCCACAAAAGATCTCCTTAAGAAAATTAGGGTTTACAAAAATTACAAAATAGACGAAGTGGAGGTGCAGCCACCTCCCTATCCTATTTATAGTGGAGGCTTAGACCTTCTAGAAGTTTTACTCTATTGGGCTCTCGTTAAGGCCCAAAACAAACGGGACACTTACGCACGCATTTTAATGTGCCGTCTTTAACACCTCTTGACCTAACTAGCTATATCTTGCGCCATCTTGCGCCTCGGATTAGCCAATAGGTCATCATTGTCCATCTTGCACCACGCTTGAGTCCATTGACCTCACCCGGCATCGTCGATCGTTCTGGACCTCAGCTCTCCAAGCATAGTCCCGATCATCCTCGCCGTTGACCATCGTTGACCACCAAGCAACTTGCACAACAATAGACAAGTAAACCGAATTTGGAAACAAGTTCTTCACAACTTGACCCATGTTAGTCAAAACATGCATCATGCAACATATATACCCTGAAACTCATGGCTTTGACCTAACAACCGAAAATCGCCGCCACGACGGGCGACGAACCAAGTGAAAACCGGTCGACCGCTTTAGGGCCGGTCGACCGCGGCTATTGGCGGTCGGACGCCAAGACGACTTAGCCGATTTTCAACCTCTGAAAACCGAAACCTACTGGAAATTTCAAACCAATAGAACTTTTGACTTGAGACTCCAAAAATTATGGGACCAAGTGTAATAGAATCCCCTCTCTTGCCTACACCCTCTATTTTTGGCCCAGCTCAATTCAACACTTTCTGACGTTGACCGGTCCGAACGCCGCTTATGGCCGGTTGGACCGATTTGGGACCGGTCTGACCGCATGCTATTGGCCGGTCAGACCAGTTCAGACCTGACAGAACTGAACCTTTGCCGAAAACACGTGAAACGATAAACCGTAAACGCCATTGCCAATTGTCACATCATCCTAAGATCTGGAGTATGTCCCTATGATATCCACAGATTCTCCTCTCATGTCGTTAATTGTGGTTAATTACCATTATTTGTCTTGGTAGCATTTAAGACATTTTTCAACTTAGAAGCTCCAATCAATCTACCTAAAAGTTAGACCGCCAAACAATAAATATTTTTTCTCAGTCGTTTAGCCCGTCGACCCAGTGGGAATCTGCTATTAAGAAAAGTTATAACCATGCCAAACAGACGCTTGATCTAACCCTGCAGCTCTACTTGAGCAAAGGTTCGTTTGGCATTGCGATGGCTCAAGCAATAACCAACACCATCTTTTTCCATTAAAAAAGAAGCAACTGTCAAGTCATGATATCATGGAAAATGCCACTGTTTGTGTTATGCTTGAAAAGGTATTCTGGAAGACGAAGGAACGGGGAAGCTAGGGTGTGGTGATGGCGAGAGAAGCGACACTGGTGCGACACCAGTGGTCACCGTCGACATTAACACTGCCTAATGGAGGATGTCATCATTACCGATGTTAGTTTGGTCTGATAATACTAGATCCTAATCCGTTCCCGATACGCTGCATTGCTTCGAATGCTACACTGACAACGGCAGAAATTGCGTGTGCATGTGATTCTGAAGCGAGGACACTGTTATTACTGTATCAAGGTTGTCGCTTTTCGTGTATAGTACAAATTTCAATCATAAATTCCTCAGTTGCACGCCCAAGCCTCTTTCCTGTATTTTTCACATGTTTTAGGCTATTTGGAACACCAGAGTTTTTCAACTCCTACAGCAATTCCTGTGTTTCAAATTAGGCCTTAGCTAAGACTTTTTAAAAGGGAAGATTGAAGGCCATTGGTGCCCCTATGTAACATCCCGTTTTTCAGTTGATAAATAGTAATTACCTTGATTTCGAATTTTTATTCGAATTTTTAAATTTGGCGTTATTTAAAAAAAGCTCCTAGCTTCCATTAAGCTCGGGTTTGTGTTTCAAATATTCTTTCAAATTTCAGATTTCCAAATTGCTTTGAATTCTCCATTTTCAAAAAAATATCAAAACCCATTCTTTTCCTTCTTCTTGGGCCGGTTTTCTCCCGGCCCATTCTCTCTTCTCTCCCTCCCGGCCCAGTCGTCCCGGTCGTCCCAGCCGGCCCAACCGAGCCGTTCCCCCCCCCAACCGGTCCACCTCGCCTGGTCTCTCTCCCCCTTCCCTTTTCTTCCCCTCGCTCCCACCGACGCGCCGCCTCTCTCTCGCCTCTCCCGCCTCTCTCCATCGCCCGGGGCCCTCCTCCCGCGACCGCCGCCGCCGCTCCCTCGTCCCCTCCACCCGGACCCCCTCTCATCCACAGCGTCGCCGTCGCCCCGCCCCCGCCGCCTCCCGGATCCGGCGCCGCTGCTGGCCGACACTCGCCGGCCAGCGGCTTTTCTTCCCTCTCTGCGCGCCTTGCTGCTTTTATCCTCCCCCATCCCGCCGCCACGGCTTTTTCCACCTCCCTCTCTCTCCGGCTATAAAGTCGAGCTTCCGCCCTTTTCTTCTTCCCTCTTCGTCTCCCTCCTCCCGGATCCGCCGCCTTCTCCCTCCCCTCCCTCCGCGTCTCGCCCATCGCCACCGAGCTCCGGCCTTCTCCCGACGCCTCCGCCCGTCGGCCGAGCTTCCCCTTGCCAGATTCGTCGCCCGAGCTCCTCCCTCTGCACCGCCTCCGCTCCTGCGTCGGCCGTCTCCGCCTTGTCCCGCCTCGGTGACCCGCGGTGAGCCTCCCGTGCCATCCACGTGCCTGCAGCGCACCTCCCCTCCTCTCCTCCCTCCGGTCGCTGTTGTCGCCGCCGCTCTCGCTCTGCTCCCGTGCGCTCTCACCACCGCCGTCCCCCTCCGGTCTTGCCTCGCCACGCCCGCCGCCTCCGGCTCCTCCGGCCGCCTCCATTGCCCGGCAGCAGCCTGCCGCGCCCCGTGCCCCCTTTCTCTCTTCCTCCTGTGTCGGACCGCCCCTTCCCCGGTCGGACCGGCTCGCCACACCCGCCCCTTCCACGGTTCTGTGGTCGAGCACCTCCCCTTCTCTCTCTGTCTGATTAGTGCCCCCCTTGTGGATTGTAGCGCAATGGAGCAAGTTTTGGCAGTAGTCGATTTGTGTATGGTCGATGTATGTATTGAAGTTTTGGTGTATTGATCTTGTATTGTTTTTGTGAATGTTGTGCAGGGTAGTTGTGGAGCAGTAGTGGAGTTTTTGGAAAGAATGTTTTGTGTATTGAAAAGTTGTTGTATAGCGATTGTGTTTGTATGGCATTTGTGTGTTGTATTGTTTTGTATTACTCGATCGACTAGTAGCTTTCCATTTTGGCGAAAATATTTCCAAAATATTTGTTCTCGATGATTGTGCTACGACTTGCGATGAATCGATTAACCGTTGTTAGTGGTTAACTCGCGATTTTCGCTTTTAGTTGAGAGCTATCGATTAAGAGCGTAATTTGTAAAATCTCGGGAAATCGAAGTTATGCAAATGACCTTCGTAATCGTCTCCGCAATCATGTCTATTTTTGTTAAAAACATATTTATTCAAATTTCCTGCGTTGTGTAAAATGCTTTGAAAGGAACTTGCATTTTCTCAAAATATTTTGGAGGGCTATTCGGGATTAACATGTTAATCTCGACAGCTTACCTTGAAAACCTGTAAATTAATCTTGTAATCCTATCCAGTATTCCTTTGTCTAAATATTGTTTATCCCCTCCTTTTACCCCCGTTCAAAAGTCGTCTTTGATAAAATATTTTACTGTCTTTTTAAAAGTCCGGCAAAAAAAAATTATCTTCTATCCTAATCTTGCCCGATCAGCGGTATCCGAAGTGGAGTATCCCTGCAGTAATTCTTCGACTTTGTTTCCCCTTGGTTCTCTCAACAGAGTATCTCCGCCCTTGTCTCGTGTACTCAACTGATCGTTTGACCTTGTCAAACATCCCCGCCTCGCTAAATCTTGTCTCTTCAGCTCGTTCATCGCAAAACTTATTTAAAGTGCTTGGATTATATTTGGTCTTCTGAAGTTCTTTTGGACTTATTTGATTTTCTCGCTTGTTATCGCGTAATTAGGAATCGGAGTACAGAAGAAGCAGCGACTCAAGCAGGATCAAGATTCGGATACAGACGCAGACCCGGAATTCAAAACCCCTGGCAAAGAAGGCCCTGAGTAAGATCAAGGCCGCGATAATCTGACCCAGGCGAGTCAATACTTTGATCATTCTGAGCCTACATTTTATACAAACTATGTTTATTTAAAATATCAAAGTTGCATGCTTTACTTTTGTAATCAAATGTATGTTAAAGCTTAAGGTAGTTAAATACTCATTTGCTGATTAATTACTTATTAAGCCATCCTTTGATAAATCGAATACAGTATTCTTTGTCACCCTAGTAAATATATGGTAAATACTAGTATAGGTTGTACTTAAGCGACATGCTAGTCTTGCTTAAGTACCGGGACAATAAATATCACAATCATCATTCTTTAAACATGAAAAATGGTTTTGGGCAGTCATTGGATGTAGATGACTGGTGTGTTGCGTTAATTGGTTTTCCTTCCCCAAAACCCTAAACAACTTGCTAGTACCACCTCTGGACGGATGGAAAGAGTGGTGGGTGCGGACGTAGCACGAGAATGGTTGGTATGTGGTATGAAACGTCCAGATGAATTAAGGACTTAATCTTGTCATGACCTCCTGTGTAAAACCAGTACAACCGCAAGTCTGCAAAGCGCAACTTGGCTTAGTAAAATTATTGAACCCTGAATGTCATCTCAACTGGTGTTTAGAAGTGTGCAAGCGGCAGGACGTATGCTAGCTTGAATGGGACACCGAAAACGGTGAAGTTATCAGCTACGCTAGTCGCTGTGGCCGGGGCCAGCTGCGCTAGTCGTTGTGGTAAGCATCCCGCACAACTTATGGAATTGGCCATAGGGTGAGATGACGGAAGGGGCAAGGTAGTTTGAAACGTTACTGTGACGATCGCTCAACTACATGACTAAGGAATCATGTAGGGTAACGAGTATGATTATCTCTTGTGGGTACAGTGTACAACCTCTGCAGAGTCTAAACTGTTTAAACAGCCGCGCCTACGGTTAAAGGCGGACATGTGAACTTAACCTGAGTTAGTTCTATTTCAAAAATCTTTGTGGGTGGAATGGAAATGTGTTGGGCTCATCCAGCCCTTGTTTTGGATTTTTCCTGGATAGCCTTACCCAGTGTTAATAATCGGTGGAAGTAACCGCTATCAAAATTTAGCATGAGGTGGAGGTAACCTCTACTGTTATTTAATATTGCACTTAATTCTCTTTAATAAAAATACAATCTGTTTAAAATGCTAAGTCATAGGACTTTGTAATTTTGATAATTGAAAATGTTACTTTAGCAAATAAAAGAACCTGAGCCATCCTTGTTAAGTCTTGCATGTATACTATTGTATTCTGTGTGTTGGCTCACGAGCACGGTAGTTGTGCTCATTCTCGCTCTTTCCCCCAAACCCTCAGAAGCAGAAAATTTTGGAGATTACGACTACTACGAGGAACCAGATGTCTGAAGACTCAGGAGTTCTTGAAGCATAGTTTAGTCCTTAGTTGTTCTAGTCTCGCCCCAGTCTAGCTGATTCCGCTGGTACCTAGGTGCATCCTATATTATCTGAGTTTTCGGGTAATATCGGATGTACACAGGTTTCCCCAGTCGCTTGCCTGTGGAGAGATGTGCCCTCACCATTTTTGCTTCCGTTGTCGCTTCCGCTACTTTTGTGATGTAATCATTTAGCATGTTCGGCTCTTATTGTAAAACTTGACCCGATGCGGTCTATGTAAACTCTGACGTGTTAAATTAATGAATGGTATGGTTTTAAGTCATGTATGAAATAATTCAGTGATGTATCTGTGAGTGCTATCTACTGATCCAGGAAATAGCACAATATATTCGCAGAGAATTCGGGATTAGAAAATCCGGATCCAGGAAATAGCACAATATATTCGCAGAGAATTCGGGATTAGAAAATCCGGATCCGACATCCTAGACGCTATAAGATTAAAGTAGTACTGCTTCTTAAGAGGGGACAGGCCAACGCCGTTGGCTGGCCATCAATTGGTCGGTCGCAGTCGACGGTTGTCAGTTCACGTACATGAACAGGAAACTTTGCATGCTTAAAAAATGGTTCTTCCACTCTCGGTTTTCCGATCAAAGCTAGCACAAAGACCTCCACGAAGACTCTGAGAGCGCCATAGGTATCGTGGCAGCTTCCACGATTCAACCACCGTCGATCATCTCCTCATTTTCCCCAACTCCGTACTTGACTGGAATCTCCCATCAAAGCTATGACTAGGGGTTTGTTTGTGGTTGGGGGGAGTGCTGCGTTTGTGGTCTTCTCCTCGCTTTTCTTGCTCCCGTCACTCCAAAACCTATCTCAACACGGCTGTGAACATCGTTTTTCGTCCTCCAATACTTCCGCCCATCGGCCATTCCATAAACCAGTGGCTAGCACCGACATGGTCCAGGTCAAAACATAAGCGAAGGGACAGGTGGACTATCGATGTATTGGTTAGAACTTGGTTCTTCTTCGTTGATTGTCTTTCCAACTTCCAAAGTTCCAGGGATATTAAAACACACTGGTGTGGGCTTGATGAGTGTTGATTTTACTAAAACTAAATAAACAAACAAAAAGTATAACCGTAAGCCTCATGTTGATCCTTAAGAGAAAAGCCAAATCTTTCGCTGCCTCAAAGTATTACAATCTTTTGTCTTTAAGATAATTAATTGAGAAGACTGAGGCTCTTAAAATGCAAAATACGCCAAAGATAAATGTTCATTCCCGGATTTAGTCATCAAATTCTCCAGTTATTTGGCAACCTAATGTATAAAGTAATTTTCTCGTCTGTTGCTCTCACGGGCCAATGTGTTGGCAGTTTTATAGCCCATCATACTGTATGAGGTCCCCCATATATATATGGGATTGATTTTTTTTCCCCTTTACATTTTCATTTTTCAATGTCAGACAACCAGATTTACATTTTTTTTTTGCGAAGAATACGAAGGAAACGGGTAGGTTACGCTAGCTAATAATTCAAAAAATCTACCGTATAAACCAAGATGTCATGCAAACAAGAAATCATAGATCGTTACCACCAGATGCACAGTGAAGCGGAAGAAGAATTGAAGCGGCTGGATCCAACATAGAGCGCGTCGATGTAGTGGTCGTAATAGATCGTCCAGCTTCCTCGTCGTCGATCGTCTCCTCCAGCAACCAGTCGCATCCCTTGCGAAATCGTGGATCGTCCTTTAGCGCAATAACAACCGTAGTAGCATCTCTACGGTATCCACACATCCAGAAATGGAACACCGTATGCCGGTGTGTTAGCATCAACTCGCACGGTAGAGCTCTTGAGAAGATGGCAGCTAGGGTTTTCAGTGGAGCAACTCACGTCACGTCTATCTCGTGTATCCCAATAGCCTCATGCATCTCTTTACATAGTGCCTATGACGGATCCTATCCGAACATGCTTATTCCAACCCGTTAAGTGTGTGACCCTATATGTTCATGTGTTATCGGTTGTGACTCAGAAACTCTTTTCCGACCACAAATCGTTAGCGGTTCCTAACAAGACATAACGATTCCCGAATGCACATAAATTATACCGGATGAACTTTAATGCAATATGATCTACGATCAAGTCCTTATCACTTATGACCAGCTTGTATCTCTATACGACCAGTTCATATTTAGTCAAGACTAGTTCATAACTCCTTATGACTAGTTTACGACCAGTTAGTGATTATGTTCGACCAGTCTACGATCAGCTCGTATCTCCATACGACTAGTCCGTATGTGGTCGAACTGAGCGACCTGCTCGTGTATTCTCCCATTGCCTCACGATATCTGGTTAAACTCCAAGTGAGATAACTTGTCATCCATGTACTGTTCAATATTTTCTCGATCAAGTGTCGGATAACTTCACGTGGTTGAACTCTTCGACCACTAGTGGCATGGCCATGCACTTTCTTTATCCGACCACATCGAGAAGCCCAGAGATATCTCTCGTGTTATGCTAGGAGGGGCAAATCACATATCCGACCAGTCACAATCATCTGTATGTTTCATAGCATACCTGAAAGCTACCTTTATAACTACCCAGTTACGGAGTAGCGTTTGGAAACCCCAAAGTGTACTCTTACACATGTAGAAAACCATGATGATCTCTGGTTTAAGGATTATGCATCATCATTGCTTAAGACCAACTGATAACACATAAAATCATAACAATCTCAATAGTATATTAAGGTGGGTCAATCCAATACCATATTCTTCAACATGTGTTCACATTATTGATTCGATATCCCTATATCCATAATCGGTGAAACATGGCCATCAATCAATACATGTGCTGGTTGATGAGTCACTAGTATTCCGACCAGTGACATCCAACCAAAGATACATTTAGAATAACATCATATAAGTTAAAGAGTTTCACCAACAAGTCACATGTGCTTTAGTCTTTATCAATGATGATTCATTTAAAGAATAGAAAAATATTTATTATATAATTTATAAATATAGACGTGATACAATCATCTGTATGATTGGCTCTAGCGCATATCATCAACAGAATCATACTTAGTTTCAACGATCGTAGTTAAGATTTGGATGCTTCTTCTCTTATTTCTGATGTTCACATGCTTTCTCTAAAGTAGTTATCCTGACACAGTATTTAAAGGTTTTCAGAGGAAATAAAAAATAGTAAGTAGCCCAACTTCAGTCCACAAAAAGTACATCCAAATCTTGGTGTAAATTTTTCATTAATTTTCGTAGAGGATAAGTATACTACATGTATTTGTTTTCTGTTGAGTGTTAACTGAAAGAGTGATTCGTTTGCTTGAGAATGTACTTTAACTTTGAAAGGAGATAAGTACAAGGTAAATGTTTCTTTACCGAGTGACTGCGAAGGGGCAATGGGAGGTTTGTTTGTTGAAGAAAGATTTTTTTAGCTTCAATAGATGTGCGGAGCGCCGTGCGACTGCGGGGCCACGCTCGGGCGGAGGCGGAGGCGGAGGCGGCGGGTCGGGGGCGGCGCGAGCGGGCTTGTCAAGGTGTCGCACGTGCGTACGATGGTTTCGCTGTACGCACAAAGGCAAACGCAGAGCTAAATTTTAGGTAGAACGAAATTGTAAGTATGAACCAAAGATCAATGGATGCCCGATTCGTCGTGCACTCGACAGCCCCAGCCCTTGTCGGCTGCCGCTATGCGTCCTCGTGGCCCCGCCTCGCCCCCTGGCAGCTGCTCAAGCCTCGCCGCATTTCACCTAGTCGGCTTGGACGGGATCGGTAACTAGACATTAGAGAAAGGGATCCTCGGTTCTCTACTAGTGGAAGACTACAACATCCTAATTTCTAGAGTTTTTTTTAAAAAAAATTAAAAATAAAAATAACTATTTAATTTTCTTGATAAAAGCTTAACTGAAAATTTTAGAAAATAAAAATAATTTAATATGGATTAATCAAACTTCAATTAATTCAAATTTGGTTTATTTGAGTTTTCTGGTATTTAAAGTCAAAATATTATTTTAAGCTTTTTCTTGGATTTTCTAGAATTTAAAAAGGGTTTTTCCTTTTCTTGAAAATAAAAAATAATTTATTTACAAAATTAAATAAATTGGAGCCCTGTGTGCCGCTCTCTCCCCTCTTTCATTTCCCCCACTCCCCTCCCTCTATCTCGTCGAGCTTCAAGGTTCCGTGCCACCGGCCGAAACTTCCTCCGTCACCAATTCCGCCGCTGGCAACGGCTCTCTATCAATGATGTCTTCACCTCTGGCTTCGCAAGACCACGTTCTACCCCGTGCTCCTCCTTTCCTTGTTGGAGCTCCACCGGAACCCGTGCGCAGCGTCCAACAGCCGCCGCTGCCGCTCTTGCTCCTCGCCGGCGGCCTTCCCTTCGCGCGTTGCCGCCAAAACCTCAAGTCGTAGGTTAGCCTCGACTTCCTCTCGTCGCCGACCAGCTCCTCGCCATTCGCCAGCGACCCTTGGGCCCCGAGCACCGCCGGCTCGGTGCCCACGTGGCGATGCCACCTCAATGTCGGCTCAGCGCCACCTCTTTCTACTCGCACGTGTGGCAGCCGCATCAGCGCATGCGTGGCGCCCTGTGCTAGCGTGCGCAAGCACCACTATTACTGTGCACCCGGTCCACCGTGGATCGGCGCACACCCGTGGACCCAGTCCATAGGACGTGGGACCCACCTATCAGCGACTCAAAGTCTTTTTCTTTTGAAAAATAATTCGGTCAAAAATTCTTTTCCGTCGTTGACGTCAGCCGACACAATAAAATAATTTTATTTTAGAAAAGTAATTCTGGAAATTCCAAAATTTCAGATTTTATTCATTTTATGTGTTTTTCAAACTTCCGAGAGTTCGTTCTCCTTCGTTCGAGCTCCGATTCAAGTGATTCAAATTTCTATATTCATCTAAATTCAGTACCTTTCATTTGGTTCTAGTTTGGTAATTGTTGGATTTTATTTGAAATTATTTTATTTATTTGGCTCTTTTCGCACGTATAGATTTCAGCGTTTCAGAAGAATTCTTGGACCCGTCGACCGAAGCATCTCAACTCTTCCACGAAGGCAAGTCGTAGACATTTGATCATATCATATCCATTTGATAAAATTATATTGTTTTATATTAACATGCATAGATAGTTTTATATTAACTGCTTTCGGGAATAGTTAAATACACATTTGTCATTATGCCACCTTGGATAATTGCTATTGACATATTCCCTTGAGTTACATAAATCGTTGGACACCATAGGTTGGGTTAATTTTAGTTGGACATATTTCAGTACCAACTTGGGTATCGTATATGCTTAGCCATGCTTTAGCTACTCAATGGGATTCATGATCACATGCTTAAATGTTTAAACTTGACTTAGTGAAAGATGGAACTGTGGTGCGACCACTGTTGTTAAAAGATGTTTTGATATGGCAAGAGTTGTCATTTGGTCGGGTTGAACCAAAAATGATTTATATTCGTGCAAGTGATTATGCGGTAAAAGAGGTGCAGGAAGCACTTTGGGATGTGGTTGCCTCGCTAGAGTAGTCACTAAGGACTTAACTTTGTGCGCCATTGATCTGGGCCTTACCGTGCAACCACGAATCCACTTATGGTGTGGATCTGGCCAACTAATGAGCAATATTTTTTCGGTTCTATTTGGGTTGATAAGTGGAGCAAAAGGGGGCCGGGGTGGCGAATCCTTAACGAGCAGAGCCGAGTCAAAACGGAGTTTTGTAAAAGCCTTGTGATAGTGTCCCCCCCCCCCTTGATTCACATGTCTAAGCAAACATGTGTTTTATCAAGATGATTATCTCTTGTGAGTCAAACTGTACAACCTCTGCAGAGTGTTAAAAACTATTCGAATAGCCGTGTCCCCAGTTATAGACAATGCCTGGTGATTTCACACGAGGGGTAGATTTTCATAATAAAAATATTGGAATAGTTTGATTGGAGTGGTTGGAAAGTGAACAGGGTGTTCACTAGTTGTTTCAAAGAACTTAATTACTTATGTATTGATATTTTTGAATTATTCTTTACAATCTACTTATTGTATTTAATATCAATATTGCTTTCTGCAAATTAAACATAAAGCTATCCTTGTTCAAGCCTTGTATGAATACTATTTGCATACATTTCTCTATGACTTGCTGAGTACTTTATGTACTCACGGCTATACACCATTTGTTGACTAGTCCCCGCAGAAGAACCAGGGAACACAGAGTTTTACGAGGAAGAATACTTTGAATATTATGCGAACTATGTTGCGTCCTCCACTCGATTGTCTGTGGGCATTTCAAATGGCCTCCACAAGACATTTTGGTTTCTGCTACAAGTTTATCTTTTACTGTTAAGCCCTGTGTGGCAACCTCTGTAAGACTTGACCATAAGGTCTTTTTGCTACTAAGTAATATTACTTTGTCTGGTTCATTAGCTTCTTTGTTGTATGGATATGGTAACTTTGATGTTGCAACTGTGTGAGCTAGCTACTGATCTGGGACTAGTTCAGAATACACAGAGGGTTTCAGGGTTGTATACCCGGGGTCCCGACAAGAGATGGTATCAGAGCCATATCGACTGTAGGACACAACCACAGTTAGCATGATCGTTTTAGTCAAAGGTTTTAAAATTTTATTTTATAAATCAAACCAACCAATTAACATGAATAGATATTCTTCTCTCGTCTTATTCTATTCTTTCTCATCTTATTCTATTATTTTCTTATCTGATTCTCTTATCTTCTCTTATCATTCTTGAGTTCTTACATCTTACCTTTTCTAAAACTTTGTTTTTAAATTTAAATTGACATCCTTATCTCTGAAATCTCTACAGGATTGATCCCTTCGTGATCAAGCGACAGATGGCCTGGAAGTTCAAGACCCACCATTTGTTTCAAGTCGACCATCCATATAAGTTAGATTAGTAGTATCTCTTCTCAGTTTTAGTACCGTTTAGTCCGCATAATAGGTTCTTTTTTATTTGAGTGTCGTATTTTATGGCCTTTTAATAGCTTTCTGGCTATTTGATCTTTGGGTTAAAATGACTTTCCCCGGTTAGGATGCTTCTGCCTTTCTCGTCTACTGTGCTTCTCCCTCTCACCTATCGTGTTTTCTACTTCTCGTCTATTAAACGCGGGAAGATTTGTTGCAGATGGTCCAAACCCGCAACTCTGCAAGTCAGGATGAGCCCCTGAATCCCCATGCACCACCTCCCCCGGCTACCAGTGCAGATCAAGGTTTGGGTAAGTTCATGGTAGCCCAGACGCAGTTGATGAACGCAATGATGCAAAATATGAACCAAATGATGAATCAGCAGAACCAGACTGCTGCTGCTTTGCTCGCAGTGCTGAACCAAAACAATCAGGCAACTGCCATGCTGCCGCCACCACCACTAGCTTTTCCTTAGTCAAGGCTGGCAGAGTTCATGAGGACCCATCCACCTAGTTTCTCTAGCTCCTCTGAGCCTTTGGACACACACGACTAGCTGCGCTCTACAGAAAAGAAGCTTGCCATCGCCAGGTGTGACGACCGTGAGAAGGTTCTGTATGCTACACACCAACTTGAAGGAACTGCCGCAGAATGGTGGGATAATTACTGCGCCACCCACGAGAACCACCAGAGCATCTCTTGGGCTGAGTTTTCTAAAGCTTTCTGCTATTCTCATATTGCTGATGGAAAGGTGAAGATGAAGAAGAATGAGTTTCATGAGCTGCAACAAGGAAAATGTCAGTGAGTGAATACCTCAACAAGTTCACTCAACTATCTCGATATGATCAAGAGGATGTTGTCACAGATGATGCACGTCAAAAGCGTTTCAAGCGGGGACTCAACCCAAGCTTGAAGGTTCAAGTCATTGGAAATAACTATGCAGATTTTCAGCACCCGCTACTATTTTGTTTAATTTTGGAGCTTCGCATTCATTTGTTTCTCAAAGATTTCTGCAAAGCATCAGTTAGAGGTTTTAACTCTTAAAAATACTTTGTTGGTTCAATCACCCGGTTCGGAGTTGAGTACGAACCAAGGTTGTCCAAAAGTTAAAGTAACCATAGAAGGGGTAGAATTCCTTGCTAACCTTATCGTCATCGAAACCAAGTCCCTTGATGTGATTTTGGGAATGGATTGGCTTGCTAATCACCAAGCACTCTTGGATTGTGGTGGTAGAAGTATCACTTTGGTCAGTCCAGTTTGAACCAAAGTTAAATTTGAAGCCTCTACGGAAAAGCATGATGGAGCACTAGTCTGCAGTGTCAATGTTGTATCTTTGGAAGATGTGCTAGTGGTCAGAGATTTTTCAGATATCTTTCCTGATGATTTACCTAGAATGCCACCATACAGGGATCTAGAGTTTGTCATCAACCGAGTTCCGGGAACTGCACCCATTTTCAAGAGGCCCTACCGATTGCTTGTCAATGATTTAGTTGAGCTGAAGAAGCAGATCGAGGAGATGCAAGATAAAGGATTTGTTCGACCAAGTTTTTCGGCTTGGGGAGCCCCAGTGATCTTTGTTGCAAAGAAGGATGGTACCCAACGGATGTGTGTGGATTATCGCGTACTCAATGGAATCACCATTAAGAACAAGTACCCTCTACCCCGGATCGATGATTTGTTTGACCAGCTGAAGGGAGCCGGAGTGTTCTCCAAGAAAGATTTGAGGTCAGGATACTATCAATTGAAGATTCGCCAAGAGGATATTCCCAAGATAGTTTTCTCAACTTGTATGGACTGTATAAGTTCTCATATCTTTTGGATTGACTAATGCCCCTGCTTACTTTATGAACTTGATGAATAAAGTATTCATGGAGTATTTGGATAAGTTCGTCATTGTCTTTATTGACGATATTCTAGTATACTCCAAGAGTGAGGAAGAGCATGAAAAGCACCTCCGTCTGATCCTAAATAAGCTTAGAGGTCATCAACTCTATACCAAATTCAACAAGTGTGAGTTTTGGATGAAGAAAGTCACTTTCCTGGGACACGTCATGTCTGCAGAAGGAGTCACTGTGAACCCCAGCAAAGTCAAGGATGTGCTCAATTGGGAGTCACCTAAAACAGTGCCTCAGATCAGAAGTTTCCTCGGCATGGCAGGATACTACCACCGGTTTATAGAATGATTATCTAGAATAGCAAGACTCCTCACTCAGTTGTTGAAGAAGGAAAAGAAATTTTCTTGGATGCCAGAATGTGAGCAAAGTTTTCAAGAATTCAAGAAACGTTTGACCTTCGCACCAGTGTTGATTTAACCACATGTTCGAAAATATTTTGAGATCTTCTGTGATGCATCACGACAAGGATTCGGTTGTGTCCTGATGCAAGAAAAGAAGGTAGTAGCATATACTTCGCGTCAGTTGAGGCCTCATGAAGCAAATTATCCTACTCATGACCTAGAGTTAGATGTCGTAGTGCATGCTTTGAAGATATGATGTCATTACCTCATCGGTAATCGCTGTGAAGTTTACATTAGCCATAAGAGCATGAAGTACATTTTTACCAAAGCTGATCTTAATATGAGGCAAAGAAGATGGTTGGAGTTGATCAAGAATTACGATATTGAAATCCATTATCATCCAGGAAAAGCTAGTGTCGTAACAGATGCCTTTAGTAGGAAGGTCTACTATAATACTCTAATGATCAAGGAAAGTCAGCCAACCTTACATGAATAAATTCAGAAACTCAAGCTAGAGTTGGTTGAAGAAGGTTATTTAGCTGCTTTGGAAATTCAACCTACTCTACAGAATCAGATCAAGAAAGCTCAGCATGAATATGTAGATATCAAAGAGATCAAGAGTAACATGAACTAGCGTAAATCCCTAAGATTTTCAGAAGATGGGCAAGAGACCATTTGGTTTGATAAGCGTAAATCCCTAAGATATCAAGCAGTTGATACTCAAGTAAGCACATGATTCCTTATATTCCATTCACCCCGGAAGAACTCAGATGTATCAAGATCTCAAGGAGTTGTATTAGTGGCATAGTCTAAAGAACGAGATTGCAAAGTATGTGGCTTAGTGTGATGTTTGTCAGCGAGTTAAACTAGAGCATCAGGGACCCGCCAGACTCTTTCAACCTTTGAGCGTGCCAAAATGAAAATAGAAAGAAATTAGTATGGACTTTATGTAATAGCCCAATTTTCATCATTCTAGTTAAAAATTAAATTGAATTATTTTTGGGGAATTTTCTGAAATTTTTATAAGCTTTTTCCTAATTATTTTAATGCCAAAATAATTTATTTGCAAAGATAAAAGCCAACTCTAAGTTGGAAATATTTTATTTAAATTAAAAATATCTCAGAGAATTTCTATGAATTTTCTCATAATTTTTGGATTTACTTTTGCTATTTTCTAAGGCCTTTTTGAATTAACTGGATTATTTAAATTAGAAAATAATTTAAAAATAACCGCATAGTTTTCGGGCCGAATTCCTCCAGCCCATCACTGTTCCTTCGTGCCGCAGCCCACGCGTGTCAGGCGCTCAGGCCGCTCCGTCCCACGCGCGCCCTCCCTCCTCCCTCTCACTACCAGTGGGTCCTATGCGTCAGCCATCCTCTCTCTGCATCGTCGCCATGTGGGCCCCGCCCGAGTCGCGTCATCTTCTCCCACCTTCCTTTCTTCCTCCTCGTGACGTCCGCCATTAGCGCGATTCGGAAGCTTTCCAAACTCGGTCGAATCCAGCATTAAACTCTGAAATTTCGCGCGCATCAAGACCGTCAATCAATCCCGCACCCGTTACCAGCATTTCCCCTCCATCTCCGGCACTAAATCCCTGAAATCGTGCAGTCGTGCCGTTCAAAACTTATTGCGTCCTACGCCGATTCCACCTCGCCCTCGCCCTATAAATAAGAGCCTCGGCATCGCCTGTCACCGCTCATCTCAACGCCCCAACTCTCCTCGCTCCAATCCCTTTCATGCGACCTGATTTTGAAATTCTTCGCCGCCGGTCGAAGCTCGGTTCTTCCTCAAATCCAGTGATGTCCAAGGTCCTCCATCGACACCAACCACATCTTCGGCATCGCCGCCTACCTCGTGCGCGCACCCTCTTCGTCGGAGAACCCCTGGAGGTCCACTTCCGCCGTTGACTCAAAATCGCCACCGCCAAACCTCGTCGCCGACGACCAATCCGTCACACCCTTCCGCATCTTGAGTAAGCACAAGATTCAACGTCGCCCTCTCTCTCTTTTGCGCACACCCGTGAGCCTCGCCATGGCGCGTAGCACCAGCGAGGGTGTCGTCAGAGCACCGCCGGCCTCGGGCCGACGTGGCTCAGCCACGTCGACGCCACCTCAGCGCCACATCCGCCCTAGAAGCCCGATCAGCGCCACGTGGCTGCTCACATGGCGCTTGCGCCAGCACGCCCCCCTTTACTGTTTCGTGATCCGAGTCCACTGTGGACTCGTGACCTTTCGTGGAGCCGGTCTATAACCGTGGGGCCCACATGTTAGTGACTCAAAGCTTTTCCTTTTGAAAAATAATTTGGCCAAAATTTAGAATTACCGTACGCTGACGTCAGCATGGGCAATAAATCAAATTTTCTTTAGAAAAATAATTCAGAAAATCAATAAAATCTAAAATTAGGGTTTTATTTAGATTTAAAACTTCCGCGAGATCGTATTTCTTCATATGAACTCCGATTTAGGTGAATCAAAATTTTAAATTTATATAAATTCAAGATCTAGCCAACTAAACTAAAATTATTTCATTTTGAGTTAATTTTAATTTTTATTTGAATTTATTTGTGTATTATTTGAATTTATTTGAATTTGGCTTATTTTCGCGTATAGATTTTGACGACTCCGGAGAGCTCGATCCATCTGAAGAGTTAGATTATCAGGACTTCGAGTTTTTGCTCTAGATTCTTAATCCGATCGGTTAGTCCTCCAAACGCAGCAAAATTTTCGACCATATGCTGCATAGATAGCATTTTTTCTTTAAAGTTTCTTGTGAATTTCAAGGAAAACTATAAGAATGGTTGAGGACACTTACTTGAATTGCCACATCATTATAGTCAGCAAAAATCTTATCAGGATTCGCCTTTGCAAGACGATCTGATACTCTCCTCTAAGCATCATCAAGCTCCTTATCCTCGATAAATCGAGGAGAGAAAGGGAACTTGTTAGTCTGGGAGGAGTTCCTTTCAGAAGTTGGAATCTCCTGTGGGTCTGCAGAGATGCCTACCTCTGCTGACGGAGTAAAAATCACCACAGTATTCAAGTCAGATTCCAACACTGAAGCAGGCTCGGGGGGCTTCCCTAACCACTTCCTCCTCAGGATTTCTTGCCTGAGGAAAGCCTTTGTTAGAGGTGCCCTCGATCACCTGATCTGCTGGAATAACCTGATCGGGAACGACTGTAACTCCAACAAGTCTGCGCAAAGGAAAGGAAGTTCAGAGTTCAAGATCGTCAAGAATATAAAAGGTGTGCGTTCATATGATAATTTCATTTACAACATACCCGGTTATCTTTTTTATCTTGACTCTGAAGAGCGCTGGCTTAAAGTCTGTAGCGCTAGCTTTTCTTTTCTTTTCAACCAATTTTTCAGTCTTGAACTGGTAGGGTTGGTTGTACCCTCTGCATCCTTCAATGAACTATCAGATGTAATACTTTCAACCAATTGGTCGAGAGTAGAATCCCTGATCGTTGGATCGGAAGGTGTAGGTTCATCGATCACCAAAGCAGTTGCTTCAACGGCCCTTGAAAAATCTTGAACAACTATATGGGACTCAATGACTACCGCCTGATTCAACAAACAAAGTTAGTCGGGTGATGAACATATCTTTTTCATCTAAGAAAAAAGTATTTTCCTTCGGTTACCTACCCCTACACGATCACTAGTGAACGTAAGGTTGGTCGGTTCGTCAATTGGCTCACAGGTCTCCATGGCCTCATTAATTCTTAGACCAACCGACTACATATCAAAGAGGATTTTTAGATAAACACCGATCGGAAAAGATTGTAAAGATGAAAAATAATTATCATGCTTACCCGAAGTCTCTCGGCCTTTTCTTCAGCAGTAGTCACTGCTAAGATCAAAGGGAAACCAGCCTTCTCATTCGGCTCTCCAGCACATATCATTCTGATCCGGCTTCTGATTTCATCAGAAGATAAAGCTGTAACAAAAAGAGAGGTCTTAAGGTTATAAGAGCATTTGATCAGAAAGATATACTGGTCGGATTCTTACTGGAACTTACCTTCCCTAGAATCCTTGGTCATATCGTCACAACCAATATACCAGAGCATCGAGTGAGCTCTGGCCTTCAAATGACTGATTCTCCGCATGGAGAAGTCCCTCACCACGTGCTAGGATGTCAAACCCCTGACACTTAGGAGATGGATGGCTTCAACCCATCTCCCAATTTTCCCCTCCTTTTTCGAGGAGGAACGCCATTGCGGGATCTCAATAGCCTTTTTACCGCTGTAATAAGGGCCATCGCCCTGTGTGATCTTCATGTAAAACCAACTCTTCTTCCATGACGACCATGAAGAGTTGGAGTACATTGGAATGTACTCCTCAGCCTTCCTGCCATGGAGACGCAAGGTACACTCTCCGGGTGTACCGGTCGTCTTCTTCGCATTCACCAATCTGTAGTAGTACCTGAAAAGGTCCAGGGTTGCTGGAATTCCCAGGTACGCTTCGCAGAGTTAAACGAAGATGCTGAGGTTGGCTATGGCGTTGGGGGCCAGATTGATCAGTTCAACTCCATAATACTCCAAAACTTGAGAAAGAAAGGAGTGAACTGGAAGTCTGAAGCCGCATTCGATATATGTGAGAAAAACAGGAATTTCTCCATCCTCACCACTTGGAGGATGTTCCCCAACGCTGATCTCCACGCGATCAGATTTCTGTCGGGTAATAGCCCAACCTTTTCCGGACCTTCAAGTTTCTTCTCGCTCAGATCGGAGATCGACCAGTTGGTAATAAGATGCGACATGGTAATTTCTTTCGGGTGAAGAATTCAAAGGTGATCGGAGATGGTTTCTTGGAAGATGAAGAGGAAAGCAAAAGGCGTAGAAACCCTAACACCCAGTGCTAAGGGGCCTTTTATAGCGACAACATCAGAACTGCTTCGGGAAAATCCAACGGACAAAAATCCCTTTTTGACCAGCGGGCCAAGAGTTCCTTCAACTTCCAAGGCAATTTCTGAACTTTAAAAATGAATACGGACCGCCTCGAATACCATGATATTTAATGAGGGGTCTGCCCGATACGATTGCATCGGGAGTAAGCGTCTATACGACCAATTCTTTTAAAGTTCGAGGGCTAGCTGACGAGGATTAAAACCTCTAGTTTTAGTATATAGAGACCATATGTCTTCATGGTCGTAAACCCTAAGGCTAACGACCTCACTGGTCGTAAGAATTCCAGAGGTTACATAGTACCCAATCTGGTCGGACATGGTTCCAAACCAAGTCTCCACCGGTCAAATGCTCACAAGGTTTTGAACTGATGTCTGGATCTACGACCAGACATATGCTTTACCGTGTGACGAAGGGAACATGTGTTATATATTCCATACCACGCGACGCTATGATACTGAAGTACGGTTACATGACTCATTGACATATAACCGCACAATAGTTGATACATTATCAACTGACACCTCTCTTCGACCAGACGCGTTACTTCCCGAACAGGCGTCCCCTCCAGAGACAACCGCCAACCCTTCATCAACTACATAAGGAGGAATGCGGACTGAAGTTGAAGAGGCCGGAACAGTGAAGATCATTTGGGAGACACTCTCGAAAGAGCCTTGTATACACTCATTGTAATAGCCAATTAAAAGAAATAAAGAGCAGTCTCACTACTTTCTAGAAGATACGTGCTATTTTTCTCTTTTCATTCATATATTCATAAGATCGGCGATTTGATAATTGACAAAGTTCAACTAACCATTCAGAGTCAGATTAGGGGAAAACAACTAGAAGATGAGGATATCAAATAAATCCAGAAAAACATGAGAAGAGGCAAAGTCCCAAGATTTTCCGAGGATGAGTAAGGCACTGTTTGGTTTGAAAACCACATCTATGTACCTAATCATCAAGAAACAAGACAACTGATTCTAAAAGAAGCACATGAATCACCTTACTCTATCCATCCCGGAAGCACCAAGATGTACCAGGATCTAAAAGAAAAATATTGGTGGGTCAGCACGAAGCAAGAAATCGCTGAGTTCGTTGCACGCTGTGACGTATGCTAGCGAGTTGGTTTATTACTACCATTACTAATTCCCGAATGGAAGTAGCATGAAATTGCTATGGATTTCATCACCGGACTTCCTAGGACCCAAATAGGATGTGACTCCATTTGGGTGATAATTGAACGATTAACTAAAGTGGCTCACTTTATTCCGGTCAAGGCCACCTACAGAAGCAGCAAATTGGCAGAACTATACATGGCTAGGATCGTCTGTTTGCATGGACTACCCAATAAAATAGTGTCTGACAGAGGTTCGCAATTTACATCAAGATTTTGGCTGAGTCTACATGAATCTTTGGGAACCAGACTCAACTTCAGTACAACCTATCATCCTCAGACAGATGGTCAGACAGAACATGTCAATCAGATTTTAGAAGACATGCTTCGAGCCTATGCCATAGATTATGGAAGAAGTTGGGATAACAATCTACCCTATGTAGAATTTTCATACAACAACAGTTGTCAAGCCAGTTTACAGATGTCACCATTTGAAGCATTGTACGACAGAAAGTGTAGAACTCCTCTCCTTTGGGATCAAGTGGGAGAACATCAGTTCTTTGGACCGGAGTTGATAAAAGAAGCCAAAAGTAATAAAAGAATGCCTGAAAGTAGCTCAGTCCCGACAAAAGAGTTATGCCGACAATCATTAGAGAGGACTATCCTTTGAGGTAGGAGATTTTGTCTATCTCAGAGTAACTCCACTCCGAGTAGTAAAGAGATTTCAAACTAAAGGAAAACTCACACTCAGATTTGTTGGACCTTATAAGATTATGACAAGAAGAGGTGAAGTTGCTTACCAATTGGAACTATCAGCATATCTGTCAGCAGTTCACAATGTCTTCCATGTATCCCAGTTGAAGAAGTGTCTTAAAGTGCCGACTGAAGAGACACCGCTCGAGAACATTGATCTTCAGGAAGATCTAACCTATGTGGAGCAGCCAATCAAGATTCTCGACATGGAAGAATGTATCACCAGAAGCAAAATCATCCGTTCATGCAAGGTCCAGTGGAACAATCATTCCGAAGAAGAAGCCACCTGGGAGCGAGAAGAAGATTTGAAAGCATAGTATCTCCACCTATTTGCTGACCAAGTCTGAATCTTGGGGTCGATATTCCCTTAAGGGGGATAGGTTTGTAACAGCCCAGTTTTCATTTTTTTCAGTTAAAAATTAAATTTAATCATTTTTGGGAATTTTTTTGAAATTTTTAAAATCTTTTTCCTAATTATTTTAAAGCCAAAATAAATTATTTGCATAGATAAAAGCCAACTCTAAGTTAAATATATTTAATTTAAATCCAAAATATCTCAGAGAATTTCTGTGAATTTTCTCATAATTTTTGGATTTAGGTTGCTATTGTCTAAAGCCTTTTTGAATTAATTGGATTATTTAAATTGGAAAATCAATTAAAAATACACACA
Source organism: Hsuehochloa calcarea (assembly GCA_036346395.1). Taxonomy (NCBI): domain Eukaryota; kingdom Viridiplantae; phylum Streptophyta; class Magnoliopsida; order Poales; family Poaceae; genus Hsuehochloa; species Hsuehochloa calcarea. Next base: position 25,237,705 of record CM070603.1, on the reverse strand, counting down.
GTTTTCGGGCCGAATTCCTCCAGCCCATCACTCTTCCTTCGCGCCGTGTCCCACGCACACTAGCCGCTCCGTCCCGCGTGCGCCCTCCCTCCTCATTCTCACTGTCAGTGGGTCCCGCGCGTCAGCCATCCTCTCTCCGTGTTGCCGCCACGTGGGCCCCGCCCGAGCCGCGTCATCTTCTCCCACCTTTCTTTCTTCCTCCTCGCGACGTCCCGTGCGCTCCGCAGTTAGCGTGATTCGAAAGCTTTCCAAACTCGATCGAATCCGGCATTAAACTCTAAAATTTTGCGCATTAAGACCGCCAATCAATCCCACGCCCATTACCGGCATTTCCACTCCATCTCCGGCACTAAATCCCTGAAATCGCACCGCCGTGCCATTCAAAGCTTCTTGCGCCCTACGCCGATTCCACCTTGCCCTTGCCCTATAAATAGGAGCCTCAGCATCGTCTCTCTCCGCTCATCTCAACGCCCCAACTTTCCTCGCTCCAATCCCTCTCACACGCCCGGATTTTGAAATTCTTCACCGCCGGCCGAAGCTCGGTTCTTCCTCAAATCCGGTGCCGTCCAAGGTCCTCCGTCGACACCGACAGCATCTTCGGCATCGCCGTCTACCTTGTGCGCGCACCCACGTCGCCGGAGAACCTCGGGATGTCCATCTCTGCCGTTGACCTTAAATCGTCGCCGCCAAACCTCATCGCCGACAACAATTCCGCCGCACCCTTCCGCATCTGGGGTAAGCACCAGATTCAGCGTCGCCCTCTCTCTCTTTTGCGCACACCCGTAAGCCTCAGCCACGTCGATGCCACCTCAGCGCCACATCCGCCCTAGAAGCCCAATCAACGCCGCGTGGTTGCTCACGTGGGGCTTGCGTCGGCACGCCCTCCCTCCCGGTTACTATTTCATGAGCCGAGTCCACTGTGGACTCGTGACCTTTCGTGGACCCGGTCTATGACTGCGGGCACACATGTGAGTGACTCAAAGCTTTTCCTTTTGAAAAATAATTCGGCTGAAATTCAGAATTTCCGTACGCTGACGTCAGCATGCGCAATAAATCGAATTCCCTTTAGAAAAATAATTCGGAAAATCAATAAAATCTGAAATTAGGGTTTTATTTAGATTTAAAACTTACAGGACCTCGTATTTCTTCATACGAACTCCGATTTAGGTGAATCAAATTTCTAAATTTATATAAATTCAAGATCTATATAACTAAACTAAAATTATTTCATTTTGATTTAATTTGATTGTTCATTTGAATTCATTTGAGTACTATTTGAATTTAGATTATTTTCGCGTATAGATTTTGATGACTCCGGAGAGCTCGATCCATCTGAAGAGTTAGATTATTAGGACTTCGGGTAAGGCAAGTTATACCATTGATCATATTGATTCTAGTATTTTAAATTTATTTAATTTTGTTTTTTATTACTATTGCGTGCATAATTTTATTCAGTTATTTTATTTCTAGTTTTAAATTCCCTAGATATTCCAATTCCTTTGTATAGCCAATGTTGTTCATTGAATCATCATCTCCTTTTCACCATAGTCAAATAAAAAAAATTGACAATGAAGATATGCTTAGATATTGCTTAGATAAAAAATATTTGATTTGAAAAATTTAGCCAAATGACCAACTATTGTTCAAAAGCCTATAACATTGTTTTGTCAAGGAAGAATTTTTCAAATGTCTTTCTAAAATAAAATATAAAAAAGCCTATAACATTGTTTTGTCAAGGAAGAATTTTGCAAATGTCTTTCAAAAATAAAATATAAAAATTTGCTTATACTTGGGTGAAATGGACAGCTGGTGGGTGCAAGTTTACGCACGGGCTCAACCCAGATAAGGTTGAGGCCCAGGGGTTATTTTGGAAAGTCGCCCAAGTCAGTTAAGAATCGGCCTTTAAGCCGCACTTGCAAAACTCCACCGTACTACCACATGTCCTGTATGGGCAGGACAAGGCTTAATAATTTGTAATACCTCATTGTCTTATGTTCCATTTTGTTGAGTGGGTGTTAGTTAAACAGTATTCCCACCTGGTGTAAGAGGGGGCTTACAGCAGGTGTATAACCCAAAGGAAGCGAAACCTTAGCGGGCGTGTTAGCCTTGAGGTAGAGCATTGGAAAAGTCTGGTGATAATTGCTTAGTCACACGCCTAAGGAAGCATGTATTGGCCGATAAAAAGAGCAAATTATCTCTTGTGGGTAAAGTTGTGTAATACTCCAATTTATTATAAGAAAGAAAGCTCTCAAAAGAGAAATTAGACATAAGAAAAAGGAGATTTCTATAGTTTTTCGGCAACCTGGGCTTCGAGCCTTGGCCTAGGATGCCCATAAGGGGCCGGCCACGTATAAAAGGAGGGGAAAACCCTAATATACTGTAGCTACAGTGCAAACTACCACTGTAGCAACCCCCCTCCATGTTGTTCTACCAAGATAAGGGGAAGAGGAGAAAGGAAGGAAGGAGAAGTAACAAAGGGGAGGAAGGAAGAGGAGAGGAAGGGTGCATTCACGCGGTGATACTTCGATCTCCAGCAGTTCGTCAAGGGTAAACTCGATCCTCGATCGCTCGGTAGATTAATCGATTTGTTTTGATGCTGTCGGTAGTAGATCGGTTTGGTACAGCGGTGTTGGTCGTCTGTTTTGGGTGGGTTACATGCATTTTCTGATCTGGTCATCTCTTAGAAAGTTGTATTGCTCGTCCTTAGCTTTCTATAGGCGCAAAGATCACTCCACTTGGAGTTACGGTTTAGGAGTTATGATGGTTTCTTTGCGACTGTTCAGAAGGGCTAACGAGGATTAGCAGTCACCTTGTGTGGCTAATATGATTTAGTTAGATGACAAATAAGAAAGTTCCCCTAACATGAAAGTTGTAGACAATCATTTAAGCTTTATATAATGTTAGAGAACTTGGTCTTTGGATCAGTCAATCAAAAGATACGAATTTTCTTCTACCGTTGTATTTCTGACTGACAGATTGAAGGAACAGAAACTTCACCTGATCATCAGATTTATTAGAAGGACGAATCAGAGGACCTTGCCAACTAGATTATCGTAGACAGTTTTGTCGTGTTTCCTGAGAGTCCAAGATCACTCCGTTCCGAGTTTCGTAGTAAAAGTCGTGATTTATTTTGTACTTGCTATCCAGATTATAGTCTTGTTAGATTATTGGTTTATGTGAGTAGATCGACTTTGTGATCGTTGGGTTAGGATGCTGCGATTAGATGGTTCGAGTGAGGTCCTATTCACGTGGTTTCTCATTCAAATATATTTAATTTGTGTAGGAGGGGTAAATTCGAGTGTAGCAGCTTCCGTCTTGCCTCATAACGCTTCGCATAGCGGAATGCAAGTACATTGTAATTCTTTATGTTGATGAATGACGAGTGCTTGTATTTATACTGTTATTTCGATGATCCATTATTACATTCAATGCTTCATGTTCCTTTCATATCCATTAATCCATGTTGAAAGAGATGATGTCCTTCATTATTCATGATTCATTTCATTCATTCATTTGTTCATGTTTCTTCCACAGGAGTGGAAATTAAAGACCCATCAATTACAGTATGGGCACGTAAGACACACCATTCCAATGTGGGAATATTTGGATCTCCGTATGAAACGTTCTTCATACGGGCCTTGGATCCCTGCATTTTGTTAAATACGGGCTTAAGTGAACACCGACGGGTGTGTCACTAACTATACCGGTATAAGTAGAAGTGTAGTTCATTCATTCCATTCATTCATATATACATTCGGTGTTATGTCATATTCTTTAATGTTGTTGTCTTGTTCATATTTGTTGTATGTCCAATTATTCATTGTACTTGCTGAGTCTCGGACTCATTCTTGCTTTGTTTGTTTATTTTAGGTGGTCGTTGATGATGACTCTATTGGGAGGGAATAGACACACATAAATCATTCACTTCATCATATTCGAGTTTCAATAATATGATTTGGTTCCTGTCTTTCATTTGTTAATTGATGAACTGTAATAAATAAAGTTAGATGTGGATGATATCTCTCCATGTTATGGTTACTTAAGTACTGCTTGTGGTCCTTGATCACCCCTTTTATATAATTATTTGGATTCTGTATTTATTCCTGCCATTGTACTATTAAAGTTTGATCTCTTTATGTCCTTAGATGAGTTATAGTTTAAATTCATCTGCTTGATGGTTATATGTTAGGTTATTTAGGTGACATCTTGGCTTCCGAATAGCCAGGGTGTTACAAGTTGTACCCCCCTCTACAGAGTGTAAAACTATTCGAATAGCCGTATCCATGGTCATGGACATGCTGAGCAAAGCCACTCTAAGTTAGACTTTATTTCTTGTTTTAAAAATGATTTTAGTAAATAATTTTAGGATGGTGAATACTTGTGGTAAAAATTGGGCAGTTAGCCATGTGATAGGAGGGTATCCATTATCATATTTTATAGGGAGCTTATCCACTATAAAACTCTATATTTAAAATCTGATTTAAGTTATAAAATAAAAATTGCCTTGACACTTAGTATGAATAGTTAAAACTGAAAATGCTGCTTTACGCAAATAAACCATATCAGCCTCCCTTGTTTACTTATGCATACATCATATTTCTTTATTGGGTCTAACTTGCGAGCACGGAAGTTGTGCTCACTCTTGCTAAATAATATTTATTCAGGAGAGGACTTTTATCCAGACGGTGAGGATCCAGGCGTTTAGGCCTACGCCCCCAGACGATTGCCTGTGGTGCATCGTGTGGTCTACTACTTATTTATTTTCCGTTGTGTTTTTTTTATTTGGCCTCAGGCCCCATTCTGTAATAAACTTTGATTCATATTAAATAAACGCGTGATATGATTGTGATGATACTTTTTGTTAGATTGTGTACACTAGCAATCCTGGACTAGTGTGGAAAACACAGAGAATTCGGGATCCTTCCTTCCCGGGTTCGACATTTTATCACCGGTTTGCCAAGAGCAAGAGCATGATATGATTCTACCTGGGTAATTATAGATCGCCTAACTAAAGTTGCTCACTTCATTTCAGTCAAGACCACCTTCTCAGAAGACAGACTTGCAGAATTGTATATGACAAAGATAGTGTGTCTGCATTGTGTACCAAAGAAGATCGTGTTGGATTGAGGATCCCAGTTCACCTCAAGATTTTGGCAGAAGCTTCACAGCGTTCTGGGCACTAATCTGAATTTCAGTACAGCCTACCATCTGCAAACAGATGGACAAACAGAAAGAGTAAATCATATCCTAGATGATGTGTTGAGATCTTGCGCTCTAGCAAACCAGACTAGTTGGGATCAAATGCTATCTTATGCAGAGTTTTTATACAACAGTTATCAATCAAGTCTCTAGATGTCCCCATTTGAAACCCTTTACGGAAGAAAATGCAGAACGCCCTTGTACTGGACTGAAACAGGCGAATGACAGTACTTGGACCAGAAATCCTGAAGGAGGCCAAAGATCAAGTTTGGTCAATAAGAGAAAAGCTGAGAATAACACAAACCAAGCAGCAAAGTTATGCTGATAACCGTCCCCGAGATTTAGCTTTTGCACCTAGAGATCACGTGTACCTGAAGGTTTCACCTCTCAAAGGAATGCGCTATTTCAAAGTGAGAAGCTGACACCAAGATACATTGGACATTTTTCAGTTCTAGTCAGAAGAGGAGAAGTTACTTACAAGTTGGAGCTCCCACCTCAGCTATCAGATGTGCATGACGTTTTTCATGTGTCGCAACTGAAAAAGTGTCTACGTGTGCCAGAGGAGCAGATACCGTTAGAAGCAGTGGATCTATAGGAAGACCTCACCTACAAAGAGTAACCCATCAAGATTTTGGAAGTGGCAGAACGAGTGATGAGGAGCAAGATCATTCGTTTATGAAACCACTTAGGAGCATGAAGAGAACATGAAGGCCGAGTTTCCCAACCTATTCTCTAGTCATCCCGAATCTCGGGGTCGATATTCCCTTAAGGGGGTAGGATAGTAAAATCCTAATTATTAGGGCTTTTGAAAAATTTCAAAAGTAAAAATAAACATTTGATTTTCTTGATAAAAGCTTAACTCGAAATATTAGAAAACAAAAATAATTTAATATGCATTAATCAAACTTAAATTAATTCAAATTTTATTTAATTGGGTTTTTTGGCATTTAAAGTCGAAATATTATTTTAAGCTTTTTCTTGGAATTTCTGGAATTTTAAAAGGGGTTTTCCTTTTTCCAAAAAATGAAAAATAATTTATTTAAAAAATTAAAAGAAAAATTAATGTTGTAAATAATTTTATTAAGTTCCAAATAATTCAAGGAATTTTTGTGTATTTTTCTAGAATTTTTTAACTTTATTTACTATTTTCTAAAAAGCCTTTTAATTTGTTGTAATTTCTATAATTTGAAAATCATTTAAAAATCTTCTCTTCTATTTGGGCCGAATCTCTCCCGGCCCATTCCTATTCTGCTCGCCCGGCCCACCTCTTTGGCTTCATTCTTACTGTCTTGCTGGCCACTTTCCCCATCCACTCTCCCCTCTTGCGATCAGGGCCTCACCGGCCACCCATCAAGGCCATTGTTCTTCTTCTTCCCCGGTCCGTCGCCAACACCCGGTTTTCTCCCTCCGCTTATGTTGCCGCAGACACTGATATGTCCAATCCCACAAATCCTTCGTCTATTCTCCAAGCAACTGTCAGCGTTCACTTGGTTGCCTTCCGCCGACCCCATTCCGCCTGTTGGTTTCCAGGAATCCCAAGCGGAATCGCCGGAACACGCAAAGGTCGACGTGACCTCCATCGCTCAATCTCCTCACCCGGTTGTCCTCCTCCGCTATAAATTGAAGCCATGTGTGCCACTCTCTCCCCTCTTTCATTTCCCCCGCTCCCCTCCCTCTATCTCGTCCTCAGCTCGTCGAGCTTCAAGGTTTCGTGCCACTGGCCGAAGCTTCCTTTGCCTTCGATTTTGACGCCGGCAAAGGCTCTCTGTCGATGTTGTCTTCACCTCTGGCTTCGTAAGACCACGTTCTACCCCATGCTCCTCCTTTCCTTATCGGAGCCCCACCGGAACCCGTGGGCCGCCTCCGACCGCCGCCGCTCTTCCTCCTCGCCGTTGGCCTTCCCTTCGCACGCTATCGCCAAAACCTCAAGTCGTAGGTTCGCCTTGCCTTCCTCTCGCCATCGACTTCCTCGCCACTCGCCAGCTCCTCGCCGTTCGCCAGTGACCCTTGGGCCCCGAGCGCCGTCGGCTCAGAGCCGACACCACCTCAGCATCGGCTCAGCGCTACCTCCTCCCACTCGCTCACGTGGCAGCCGCGTCAGTGCGTGCATGGTGCCCTGTGCCAGCGTGTGCAAGCTCCACTATTCCCATGCGCCCGGTCCACCGTGGACCGGTGCACACCTGTGGACCCAATCCATAGGACGTAGGACCCACCTGTTAGTGACTCAAAATCTTTTTCTTTTGAAAAATAATTTGACCAAAAAATCTTTTCCCATCGCTAACGTTAGCCGACGCAATAAAACGATTTTCCTTTAAAAAAATAATTCTAAAAATCCCAAAAATCCAGATTTTCTTCATTTTATGTGTCTTTCAAACTTCCGAGAGCCCGTTCTCCTTCGTTCGAGCTCCAATTTGAGTGATTCAAATATCTATATTCATATAAACTCAATAGCTTTCATTTGGTTCTAGTTTAAACTTGACTTAATGAAGGATGGAATTGTGGTGCGGCCAGTCCTACTAAAAGATGTTATGCCATGGCAAGGGTTGTCATTTCGTCAGGTTGAACAAAAAATTATTTATACTTGGGCGAGTGATCATGCAGTAAAAGGGGTGCAGGAAGCACTTTGGAATGCGGTTGCCTCGCATGAGTAGTCACTAAGGACTTACCTTTGTGCGCCATTGATATGGGCCTTACCGTGCAACCACAAGCCCATTTATGGGATGGATTTGGCACACTAATGAGCAATATTGTTTTTTTTGGTTTTGTTTGGGTTGATAAGTAGCGCAAGAGGGGGCCGGGGTGGCAAATCCTTAGCGAGCAGAACCGAGTCAAAATGAAGCTTTGTAAAAGTCTTATGATAGTATCCCCTTGATTCACATGTCTAAGGAAACGTGTGTTTTATCAAGATGATTATATCTTGTGGGTCAAGTTGTATAACCTCTGCAGAGTGTTAAAAACTGTTCGAATAGCCGTGTCCCTGGTTATAGACAATGTCTGGTGATTTCACACGCGGGGTAGATTTTCATAATAAAAATGTTGGAATGGTTGGGAAGTTAACGGGGTGTTCACTAGTTGTTTCAAAGAACTTGATCACTTATGTATTAATCCTTTTGAATTATGATTTACAATCTACTTATTGTATTTAATGTCAATACTGCTTTCTGCAAATTGAACATAAAGCTATCCTAGTTCAAGCCTTACTTGAATACTATTTCCATACATTTCCTTACGACTTGCTGATTACTTTATGTACTCACGGCTATACGTCATTTGTTGATTAGTCCCCGCAGAAGAACCAGGGAACACAGAGTTCTATGAGGAAGAATACTTTGAAGATTATGCGAACTAGGTCGCGTCCTCCACTCGACTGCCTGTGGGCATGTCGAATGACCTCCACGAGATATTTTGGTTTCCGCTGCAAATTTATATTTTGCTATTAAGTCCTATGTGGTAAACTTTGTAAAACTTGACCATTATGTTCTTTTTTTACTAAGTAATATTACTTTGTTTGCTTCATTAGTTTATTTATTATATGGATATGATAACATTGATGTTGCAACTGTGTGAGCTAGCTACTGATCTGGGACTAGTTCAGAATACACTGAGGGTCTTGAGGTTGCATACCCCGGATCCCGACAAAGACGCAACACTAAATCTTAGCTATGACGACATGTAGCCGTGTACCACTACTAATATCCAATATTAAAGCTCACGCTAGAATATCTCTTCAAATCCATTTGTAGAAAATCAAATAATCAACCATTCAAAATCACTACCAACAATCATTTTATTTAAACCATTTCTTGGAAAATAAATTTGCAAATCATTGAATCAACTTATTGTTAGAGTTTTCCTTAGATGTCTTAGAGGTAGACATTGTTCGCTGATGCCGTGGATCTGTGTCGCATGCCTGCACTGCTGCTAGCCACTTCTTGTAGCACCGGCAAGGCCCCAATCACCTCCATGGCCTGTCGCGCCGCGCCGCCGATCGGCCTCACCCACCCCCAATCATCTCCCCCTCCGCCATTGCGCCGTTTACTCCTACACCCCAATCGCCTCCTCAGCTCCCCCCTCCATTGCCTGCGCCTGCACCCAATCCACCGTGCGCTCGCTCGAGAGGACCCTCCGCCTGTGCCCGAACATCGTGAGCCCGCTCGAGAGGAGGACCCTCCGCCTGTGCCCGAATCACCGTGCACCCGCTCGAGAGGAGGATTCTCCGCCGCTTGCGCCTGCGCCCAAACCACCGCGCGCCCGCTCGAGAGGAGGACCTTGCCGTCACCAGCCTAAGGTTAGTTTTTCACTACTTCACTCTTGCCCTCTTGGTCTTGGACTCTTGGCTTTCTATAGTTTCACTCATGGACCAAGCCACCAAGGCCCATATAGCCTCTCGGTGGCCCATATGCATCTCACCATCACGTCCCACAAGCGCCCGTCGGCCGTTGCCCTCACGGCCTGCGTGTTTATGCCCTGCTACCATGCGCCATGCGGAAGGACTGAGGAGAGGGGGTACCAATGCGGGGTCTCTGGCCGGAGGGGAGCTCGGGAGGCCACCTGACCATGCCCGAAGGGAGGGTCCATCCCTGTGTATGCAAAGCATTTCCGGTAAGGTCATATGATATTGTGTTTTAACCATAGCAAAGCACGGATATTGAGCTAGTTGCTATATATTTACGAGTCGGGGATATTGATCATGTCTTTCTTTTTTTTGAGAAAATGATATCCCAGCTTTTATAGAAAGCTAATATCAGGTTTTTACTATTCACAAGACACAACCCAAACAGACTGGGGTTACCAGTTCAAACTAGTTTCACAACGAAGGATACAGACCAAACAAAAGATCTAAAGCTGAAGCAAAAATTATTCCATAATCCACAGCTAAACCTAAACAAAGTCAGCCTGCATGTAAAGTGCATAATCTTTTAATCCATTCTTCCACCATATTGATCACCTTGTCAAGTTTCCCCCGATAATCTTCCCTGATCAAAATCCATCACTTATGCAAGCAAGATATAGATTTGAATATAGCTTCAGTTGGATGTTTTGGAAAGATCTTCTCAATTACCATTCGGTTTCGGATTTTCTAGAGTGTCCACGCCACAGCTGCAAAACTAAATAGGCAAACGTAGTAATCTTTAGCACCCACAGTATCTAACCAATATCGATGGAACTCATCAAGAGAAACCAGGATCTTCTCCCACATCAAGCATTCCTTAACACAAGCCCACACAAACTTGGCTAGAACATAGTTGAAAAAATATGATCAGTGTCCTCTCTCACCCCACATAAACAACAATTTTTACTCCCTTTCTAGTTTCTGATTTTAAGCTAAGCTGCTGCCTGTAATCTATCTTGAAAAGACAACCAGAGAAATTTTTTCACTTTTAGCGGAATTATACTTTTCCATAGTTTTGATTTCTCCTGAGAATGACCCCCCAAAAGACCAATGTCTACACAAAGATTTTACTGAGAAATTTCCAGAATTCTCCAGACACCAAACCACTTTATCCCTTTCATTGTTAATTCCCACCCCATTTAAAGCATCTTTCATATGCTTACAAAGGTCCTCCTCTTCCTTACAAAATTGTCTATTGAAGGTAATATTCTACTCCCCATTCTTAAGGCTATCTGCTACTCTCACATCTACTACTTACCAAATTGTCTAGTAAATTTAACTTTCAAAGAGCAATTGTCAAGCCAAACATCTTTCCAAAACAGGGTATCTTCCGCATTCCCAATTTGTTTAGTAGATCCCCCCTTAAAAAGATTTTTTATTTTTTGCAAGGATTTTCAAAACTGGGATCCCTTTAGAGTCATGTTATCTCTAACACCCCCCCTTAGGAAAGTATTTGGCCTTCAGGATCCTAAACCATAACTCATTTTTGGTCTTACTCATCCTCATAAACCATTTGCACAAAAGGCAATCATTCATCAACCTAGTGTCAATCACACCTAATCCCCCTAAATCTTTTGGCTTGCATATTGCCCCCCATCTCACCATGTGATATTTAAAAGAATCACTAGCCCCTCTCCAAAAGAATTTTGATCTAATGGAATCCATTTTCTTGTGAACTTCCTCATTTAACTTATAGAACCCCATTGTATAAATAGGAAGGCTACTTAAGCAGCTGTTTACCATAATAAGTCTCCCTCTTGAAGAAATGAAATTATTTTTCCAGTTATGTAGTCTCCTCCCCAATTTGCTAATAATCCTCCCTCCTGCATTCTTACCAATCTTCCTGTCCACAATATTAATCCCTAGATAAGTCATTGGTAATTGACCCACCTTGCAATTCAGCATGTTAGCAACCATGCATGCTTCCTCTTTATCCACCCCTAAGACATAAACTTCACTCTTATGGTAGTTTATTTTTAACCCAAACATCCATTCAAAGCAATATAGTAGGAATTTAAGATTAGTGATATATTTCTCTTCACATTCAATCATAAAAACCGTATCGTCGGCATATTGAAGAAGGGGAACACCCCTAGGAATTAAGTGAGATATTAAACCCTTAACCAAGTTTTTACTTTGGGCTCTTTCAATTGACGCTGCTAGAGCATCAACAACCATATTAAAAAGCAGGGGAGAAAGAGGATCCTCTTGTCTCAGTCCCCTATGAGTGGTGAAATAAGGACCAATCACCCCATTAATATTGATACTAACCTCCCTCCCCCCCCCTTAATAGAACTCATCACCCAATTTATCCATCGTCCAAAAAAACCTTTATCTTTCATAACCTTTTCCAAAAAGTCCCATTGGACTTTATCATAAGCTTTCTCGAAGTCCAACTTAAGAATAACCCCTCTCCTCTTAGTTGTTTTAATCTCATGAAGTATCTCATGTAAAGATGACAACCCATCTAAGATATTTCTCTCCTTGATAAAGGCAGTTAGGCAATTATTAATAATCTTGTTTGCTATATAACCCAGCCTAATAGCCAGCATTTTAGTAATTATTTTGAAGCTGACATTGATCAAACAAATTGGCCTGAAATGATTTATTGAATTAGCCTCCTTAATTTTAGGAATCAAAGTGATCACCCTATAGTTTAATCTTTTCAAGTCAAGCTTCTCCTCATAAAAATCCTCAACCAACTTCATGAACAATTATTTAATCACCCCCCCAAGAGCTTTGTAGAAAGAAGTAGGAAACCCATCTGGCCCTAGGGTAGAAACTACGATCCTTAATTGCTTTCCAAACTTCCTCTTCACTGAAAGCTTGAATCAGTCTTTCATTGTCAGCATATGATATTCTTCCTTCTCTCTTCCAAAAATCATTCTCAAGAGTAACATTCGATTATCTTCAAAGCCAAACAAATTCTTATAAAACTTGTAAATATGCTCTCTAATATCATCATCTGTTGTCAAGCAAATCTCTTCATTATACAAACTGTAAATATAACTCTTTCTTCTTCTGCCATTAGCACAACTATGAAAGTAACTGGAATTAGAATCTTCTTGGGTCATCCACTTTTCATTACCCCTTTGCTGCCAGTGTCTTTCCTCAATGTCATACAACTCTTATAGTTTACTCTCTGCTCTGTACCTTTCTATCCACTCTTTAGGGCATAAACCATCAGTATCAGCCTTCTTGTCAAGTTTCTGAAGGTAATCCAAAATAACCTTTTGTTTTAAAAGTTAACCCCATTAGCATTAGCACCCTATCCTCTAAGAAATTGTCTTACCACCCCCATTCCATCTATCAACATAGTAGATCAAAACATGCATCTTATTACTAATATCACCCCATTTTTTTTATTAAATCTTTGAAATCCTCCTCACCAAACCACTTATTCTCAAAATAGAATCTCCCAGGTTTCACCCTGTTCTTTTCCCCTGAGTCCAACACTAAAGGGCTATGATTAGATCCTACTCTGGTCAAACTGTGAGTAGTGCAAAGTGGAAACTTAGTTTCCCAATCAGCAGCAACTAGGATTTTGTCCAACTCCACCATGATTGGACAAGATTGCTTATTTGTCCAAGTATATCTAGCACTACCCCTTTTGATCTCCATCGGCTTGTTGTTATTGATAAAAGCATTAAACTGATTCATCAGATAGTAGTTAATACTGTCAGAACTCTTATCTCCTGCTTTCCTAATCAGGTTAAAATCTCCCCTAAAAACCACTAGAAGTCCTTATTTGAAACAATTATTCTGTAGTTCCTCTAGAAATTTAGAAGTCCGCTGATGCTGAGCAGTACCATAGATATTGACTAAATCCCATTTGAAGTTAATTTCTTTATGCCTCAAAGTCATACTTATAAAGAAGACTCCTTGGTCTCTGCCTTCAATTTCCAGGATCTCTGTTCTCACCCCCCCAAAAGCATCCCCCTAGAGTGGCCCTATGCAGGAACCTAATGCCATTCATAGTTAGCTCTCCCTGATAGAGATTTTAGGTCTCTAGGTGAGAAATGTTTCTTGATGGTCTCTTGCACCCCAATAGCTTCAAATTTTTCTCTAGCAATCAATTATTTAAGTTGTCTAATTCTTGAACATTTTCCCATACCTCTAATATTCCAGAAGAGAAACCTCATGTATTACACTTTTTAAAAGGAAACTTATCTGTTTTCATCCTACCTTTGCCTCTTTTGTTCATTCTGTACCCCACAACACACCTAGCTGCATTATCAATTACAATTAAATTAACATCCTCCCCTTTAACCCCATCATCAACTATAGTATTCTTATCCTGATTAGATTTGATTTTTGGATTCCAAATTAGCTTTAGCTATAGCAGCCCTAGCCAATTCCTAGGCCTGCATAGCTGAGATCACATCTTTAGCACCTACTGTCTGAGCCCCTTGTAACACCCCAGCCCAACACTGAGCCTAGAATGCCACCACACTACTCTTTACACTAATAAATATTGACACACTATAAAATTACATCAAGAAATCATCAATAAACATAACCAAGGGTCACAAAGAACATGTATAACTATGGATCAAGCGACAATAAATAAGCAATGGGAATTATAACCAGGCAAATAATCCAAGCAGCATCAACCAATGAACCCAAATTAATAAAGCAAATAGTCTAGTCCAAATGATTTCCTAAACATTATTCAATAACTAACATGTCCAAGTGTAAACCAATATTGAATGAAAAGTTTATCATGGTGAATGATCATGTGATGTCCATGTGCTCTACTCGCTCTCAGTTACGGCATCCTCGAAGATCACCTAAAGACAACAATAGAGCAAGGGTGAGTCCACGACTCAGCAAACACATTGATATACAACGATAATAATAAATCAACAGCATTCAATAACTTCATTATCATCACATGCACTTCTATTCACATTCTCATTTATCAATCTCAAATACCAATGCAACTCTATTCTATATGTCCACATGCACTTCTTTCGCGTATACCGGTATAGCGTGAGTGAATGCTCGCGACAACATTCACTCTCAAGCCCGCTCCTCCTCAAGGATCGGGGACCTCCTCCACTCCCGTGGAGTTGTGATCAATCATGATCACCTTCTCTTATGCAAAGATGCTTATGAATGCAAACATGCAAACTCCATTATAAACATCATATCCAACTTTCATCATGCTTGTCAACAAAGATATAACCATACCAATTCATTGTTTGCAATTAAACCAAATAAAAGCACAACAATAATGGTAATAGAAGATAAAGAAAACAGTGATCGATCATTGATCGCTGTCTACCATGCACTTGCCTTTACTAGCAGCGACGCACGATTTGATTAGAAGACGGCAACAAGCACGACGCCTCCCCTATATTAAATACACCAACTTCAATACAAATTACAGCAACAAGAATAGCAATCAATATACATCGCTCCTACACGTCTCCAAATATACCACGATACGCCGGTACCGAATCGTTTACCCACAGCTGACTCGGTACTAAAACGGACGTAACTTTTGACTCGAAAGTTCGATCACCACAAACCACCCCATTCTGGATTCTTTATAAAATTATCCACATTTTCTTAGATTACGAAGACTTCTAATTAAATCATCTAACCCTCCGTATTTAGCCCCGAAAGTCGGTCTGTCCGCTTCGGAACAGCAGGTCTTCCAGATTTCATAACTTTTGTTTTACTCAACCAAAATGCGCATTCTCAGATCCTACAGAATCATTGGACAATTACCTACAACTTTCATGTAGATCAAAAACACTAATTAAGCTATTTACTATTTTTAATCTACAGTCTACCGAAACAGCGCCGAATAACGACGACCGCAAAACAGCGGTCTTCCGAAAATCATAACTCGAATTATACTAATCCGATTGACATAATACAATATGCTATAGAAAGCTATCGACATTATCTACAATTAACTAGTAGATGACATTTTCAACAATTGCCATTAAGATACCCGAATAAGTCGTACAACCGAGCAGCATAATAAACAAATCTATTAGTCGATACTTTGACTAAAAACTATAGAACCTCTCTAATTAATCTAGAAAAACAGAGAATACAAAATTTCAGATTGTTACCGACAAGAAATCGGATCTCTACTTATTTAATCATGCATGCGCAAATATGCTACGGCCAAACTAATTAATCACTAATTTGTACCTCCTAATGGATCTCTCTGTTGATGTGAGCTTATGAGCAAGTGTATCTAACGGGCATCAAATATCTAGTCACGGAAGACAATGGAAAACATGCCTTGAAAACTAGCAACCTTAGGCACCAGTGTCTACACCGCATGGCGATTGCTAGCAAAAAACTTACATGCAAGTGGTTAACCTCACTGGACGTCACACGCCTTGAGCAGTACAGAAGCTTTCACGGTTCGGATTTCGCTCAAGACAACAAGCAAAGCAAAACTTCGCCAAGAAGAATCGGTTGCAACAAAATCATACAAGAAGACAACAAATCTTGGCGGCGGCAGATCTTCGCGATACAACAAAGCAAAGAATAGCCCCGTCATTGGCTCGGCTTAGCGGCAAGAACGCAATTGAAAAAAAGCGCAAGAAGTGAATACCGCCTCCACGCCAGCAGTAGGACAACGGCGAATAACAGAGCACTGGTCGGTTGGTTCGGTAGCGAGGAACAAAGCAGCGACGGCAGAGAGAGAAAAGAAAACCGCTCGAGAAGGCGGCGCATGATGCGGCTTGGAAAATTCTTTGGAGGCGTGGATTGAACCAAAAGAAAGAAAGAGACTAGGGTTTCAAGAAAGCCCAAAACTATTTATAGCTCATAGAAAAATTCGAAAATACTATTTTTCATGAATTCTTTTTTTTTTATTTAATTACACCCAGGCCCTTAAGAGGTTAATAAATAATTAATTATTGCTACTATTTAATTAATTACTCTCAGAGCCCTTACGACGCGATTATTAATATTATTTTTGAGTATTACATTCTACCCCTTAACTGAATTCGACCGAATTCTACATCACCGTTCTACTCAAAGAAAAGCGCAAATTGAACTTAAACAACAAAATAACACGTGCCGGCGTGAACAACTCGGATCTTGCTCGCGCATGCGACTCCAACTCCCAAGTCGCTCTCTCTCGGTGATCGTCCACAAAGACCTTGATGTATACCAACGCCTTGTGCCTCAAGACTCATCTCGTCATTTTCGGTACACTCAAGCAGCGAAGTCGAAGGTGCGGTCTTACTTGGTGGTCAACGGCTCTAAGAAAACCTTGTAATCCTGATCTCTCAAATACTACCTTGACATCAGGTTATACAAAATGTTGTGTGCCCTGCGCATGGACACGAGACGGTCCTAACGATACACTTTCTTCCAAAAATCTCCACAACTTCCAGAAACAAACTAATGTAACTTGGGCCAAACTTCGTTTTGGAACCAAACCACACAACCTGTACATAACACACTGAACTCCTGTCCTGTCTCCCAATCAACCACTTCACATTTGCAAGGAGTACCTCCTTTAACCAGGAACGCACAACCAAACTAGTTTCAAACAAACCCTTTTATAAATAGAACCCAACTGTAAACAAAGGATTCTCATCGCAATCACGCGTTACCAACTCCCCATCAAAATAGTCAAGTCTAAAATCAAAGATTCATCACAAAAACCTTTCCATTTTCCAAATAGGCTGTTTGCAAATAAACACCACGTAAGCCAAAAGAGAAAACATTCGAATGCCAAAATCAATCACATTTTTTTTTTCTTTTTCCCTAAATTAGAAAGAATCACAAGCCAACGTAAAGCCAACTCAAATTGTAAATGACCTCTGTCATACACACGGCTCAAACAAGAATCAAGAGGGCATTTCACTACCCGAGGAATCAATTTTTTTTTTCTCAATTTTTTTCTTTTAGGAATAAACTCGCTCAAATCATAGGATTTCAAATCATCACACTAACTCATTCCTCTTAACTGGTAACCTCAAAGCGATGCTCAACCTGAGAGCAACAACCGCGCCCATTTAGAGAGACTCTACTAACCCATAAAAAGATACTATAGTTCCCTCCTCTACCAAAGAAACTATTTTGACAAATGATTCCCAACACCTCAAATAAAATCTACACCCACAATCACATCACCTCCATCTTTTAAGGATGATCAACTTGAAATTCTCTACCCACACACGCTGATTTAAAACCAAAGGATTCTATCAATGATCATCATACTATTTGGAATCCACTTTTGTTCTACTACTTCTACACATGATCATTGGGCAACCAAGGTTCTAGCATAAAACACATGCTCAATTTCAACACCGGGACTCCTAAAGTGACTTCGGTATACTTGATAGAAATCGCATATTCATTGCCTAGAATTCCCACAATCCAAACAATATCCTCAATCATTAATATCAACCATCATCACTAATCAATTGACTGCCCAAAACAATTTACTTCACTAATCTTGGACCCTCAATAAACCACACCATTCAATTTCACCTACATAACCTTGCAAGGTATATCATCACAATATCCCATCTATTCGATAATTCCAATACTCCACCATCATGAACAAATATTCTTGGATCACTATTCACTATAGGTTCTACTAATTGTAACAATATAATCAGTTTTGTCCCAACGACCATAATTCCTTTTAGATCCAATTCTCTATGAGATTTATATCATGAAATGAATTCATCCTCTAATGTTCCTCAATTAACTTGCAACTCAGGGTCTCACCACATCATATACTTGACCACTATTAACCAGTTCCCAATATACACTCTTTAAGGTTTCGTAAAACAAATCGACTATTCCTTTCTCAAAAGAAGAGACGAATAAAAAGATTTTTTTTTTTTTTTTAAAAAAGACCAAATCACATTAATTACTTAAGAACCAATAAAGCTTTCCGACTCGTCACTTGCTCAAACCAATTTCATCTACCAAATAAATCATGAACTCCAAAAATTCATGAATTCAAAACTCCAAACCTTTCATTTAAACGATATTACGAAAGACGATCAAATTACATTCTTTCTAAAAGAATCATCACCACACGAAGCCACAATCCCTTACAGACAGTCTTACTAACATTAAGAATAATACACTCTTAACATGATTTATTATCGACAACTCTTCCATTAATAAGCCCGAAAAGTTCACCAAATTGTTTCCGTACTACTTTACCATCACATCTCCAAAATGAGATTATACCAAAACCATACAACCTCACTACAACAACTTCTTTATATTAGAAGGGATCCACTACACAAATTAAAAGGTTTTATCAAAACCCTATCATCACGGATATGCTATTGTCTGACTATTCCACAATTGTCTAGGTATAAGCCACCTATTAAATCACACCAGCTCAACTCTTAATGATGCTCAACACCAAACTTTAACACTCAGCAATTGCACTCCAACCATTGTTGTTATCAACTAGCTTTCTTATGATGTCTAGCTGCTACCTATTTTCATTTGCGAATCACTTGAATATTTACCAACACATATCCAGTTGTTCCTCCTCACATTTAGTTTTCAACAAAATCACCCTGAATCTTCAAAAGTCAAAATCTTCTCTCGATCAAAAGTCTCAACAACACTATAATCAAATTCATCGTGTCATTCTATAAAGAAGAACTATCCAGAACTCCTCCTGTAAATTCTAGATCCACTGGTATTCAATCCATTCAACCTTTTGTACGCAATTCCAATAATTAATCATACTAAGGTATATGTAAAGCTATCAACCAAACATGATCACCAAGTGTCTACAGTAAAGATAACACCACAAATTATATCTATTAAGGCAATAACCTAGCATCTCCTCAAGTTTCCCTTTACACACAATTAGATTAATCCATTGGTACCAAATCCAATAAATTCAGCAAACTAATCCATTTTAATGTCCAAGCCAGTTCATCTACGTTCCATACTTCTTAATAACTCTTATGACTCCAATTAGGTATGGACATACTCTTAGTCACTACTCAACTCGTAATTACTCTATGACAATATCAAATTAATCAAGTTCAATTCTAAGGATTTGGGTTAAGACCAATCATGCATCACGCTCTGATCCGATTCGATACTCATACCTTATCAATGAACTTCTATGTTTACCACCTCTAGCTTAAACATAACAAGTCAACACAAAAGGATTTTAACTCTTTTCAGAAAAAAATAGGCATTAAACTTCAGCACTCGAAATAATCCAAAAGAAATACATAAAGCCAAAGTTTTCACATGTTAAAGAACTTGCAATAGAAAACTTTCAGTATCCAGAATACCAAGTGAATAAATAAGTCATATTTTCCAATAGGAAGGGCGGAACTCCCACGAAAAGATCAATCTTGCTGTTAACCGATGTTCACACAAACAAACAATAGATCAACAGTCATGAGGACAAGTAATGGCTTTATGGAACCAAAGGAGACCAATGAAATATCACCCGCTGTATTGTAAACACTATCTCAAGGAAAATTCATCAACCGCAACTATAACCAGAATTGCCCAAAATTCAAGCTCGAGGAAGAGAACAACTTTTATAAAGAAACTCACACACAATACCTATAACTACTGTAATCAAAGTAGCTACCTCTCTATTCCCATACCACGAATGGTGGTGTAACCTGGTAAAACCCAGGGCCACAACCACGATCTCAACTGCCTCAGGAGGGGCCCCACAGAACCACGCCTGGCCCCGACCTCCACGACCGTGGCCACCACGACCACGTCATCTATCCCTCGACATAGCTATCAATCACAATCAACAATACACAATGAGTTCAAAGCTCAAAATAAACTCATCCAACAATAAACAACATAACGGAAGCGTAAAAACTATACTCGTACCTCTCTCTAACCTACTGTGCACTAGTGTGTCAAATTTTAGGTTAGTTAACCATTAGCAAATTTTAGTTGATTTACTAAAACTAAAACAAATTTTAACAATTTTAGTTTGCCTAAGTTGTTAATCTATTCACCACGGACCTAAAGCCCGCTCTGATACCAACTGTAACACCCCAGCCCAACACTGAGCCTAGAATGCCACCACACTACTCTTTACACTAATAAATATTGACACACTATAAAATTACATCAAGAAATCATCAATAAACATAACCAAGGGTCACAAAGAACATGTATAACTATGGATCAAGCGACAATAAATAAGCAATGGGAATTATAACCAGGCAAATAATCCAAGCAGCATCAACCAATGAACCCAAATTAATAAAGCAAATAGTCTAGTCCAAATGATTTCCTAAACATTATTCAATAACTAACATGTCCAAGTGTAAACCAATATTGAATGAAAAGTTTATCATGGTGAATGATCATGTGATGTCCATGTGCTCTACTCGCTCTCAGTTACGGCATCCTCGAAGATCACCTAAAGACAACAATAGAGCAAGGGTGAGTCCACGACTCAGCAAACACATTGATATACAACGATAATAATAAATCAACAGCATTCAATAACTTCATTATCATCACATGCACTTCTATTCACATTCTCATTTATCAATCTCAAATACCAATGCAACTCTATTCTATATGTCCACATGCACTTCTTTCACAGATATCGGTATAGCGTGAGTGAATGCTCGACAACATTCACTCTCAAGCCCGCTCCTCCTCAAGGATCGGGACCTCCTCCACTCCCGTGGAGTTGTGATCAATCATGATCACCTTCTCTTATGCAAAGATGCTTATGAATGCAAACATGCAAACTCCATTATAAACATCATATCCAACTTTCATCATGCTTGTCAACAAAGATATAACCATACCAATTCATTGTTTGCAATTAAACCAAATAAAAGCACAACAATAATGGTAATAGAAGATAAAGAAAACATGATCGATCATTGATCATTGTCTACCATGCACTTGCCTTTACTAGCAGGGACGCACGATTTGATTAGAAGACGGCAACAAGCACGACGCCTCCCCTATATTAAATACACCAACTTCAATACAAATTACAGCAACAAGAATAGCAATCAATATACATCGCTCCTACACGTCTCCAAATATACCACGATACGCCGGTAGCGAATCGTTTACCCACACTGACTCGGTACTAAACGGACGTAACTTTTGACTCGAAAGTTCGATCACCACAAACCACCCCATTCTGGATTCTTTATAAAATTATCCACATTTTCTTAGATTACGAAGACTTCTAATTAAATCATCTAACCCTCCGTATTTAGCCCGAAAGTCGGTCTGTCCGCTTCGAACAGCAGGTCTTCCAGATTTCATAACTTTTGTTTTACTCAACCAAAATGCGCGTTCTCAGATCCTACAGAATCATTGGACAATTACCTACAACTTTCATGTAGATCAAAAACACTAATTAAGCTATTTACTATTTTTAATCTACAGTCTACGAAACAGCGCGAACAACGACGACCGCAAAACAGCGGTCTTCCGAAAATCATAACTCGAATTATACTAATCCGATTGACATAATACAATATGCTATAGAAAGCTATCGACATTATCTACAATTAACTAGTAGATGACATTTTCAACAATTGCCATTAAGATACCCGAATAAGTCGTACAACCGAGCAACATAATAAACAAATCTATTAGTCGATACTTTGACTAAAAACTATAGAACCTCTCTAATTAATCTAGAAAAACAGAGAATACAAAATTTCAGATTGTTACCGACAAGAAATCGGATCTCTACTTATTTAATCATGCATGCGCAAATATGCTACGGCCAAACTAATTAATCACTAATTTGTACCTCCTAATGGATCTCTCTGTTGATGTGAGCTTATGAGCAAGTGTATCTAACGGGCATCAAATATCTAGTCACGGAAGACAATGGAAAACATGCCTTGAAAACTAGCAACCTTAGGCACCAGTGTCTACACTGCATGGCGATTGCTAGCAAAAAAACTTACATGCAAGCTGGTTAACCTCACGGCTGGACGTCACACGCCAAGAAGCATTTGCGAGCTTCGGTACGGTTCGGTTCGCTTTTAAGACAGTAGAAGAAAACTTGACCGCGACAATCGGTCAGAAGCAAAATCAGCGCAAAGACAACAAATCTTAGCGGCGGCGATCTTAGCGATGCACAACAGCGGCAATAGCCCCTGTCATTGGCTCGGCTTGGCAATAAGAACGCGATCAATTTGGAAAAAAAAGCAGCAGCAGCAGCTACCGCCTCCACGCCGCGAGGACAACGCAATAACAGAGCACTGGTGGTCTGGTTCGGGCAGCAGGAACAAAGAATGATCGGCAGCAGAGAGAAAAGAAAACCGCTCGGAGAAGCTGGCAACATGCAGTGCGGCTTGGAAAATTCTTTGGAGGCGTGGATTGAACCAAAAGAAAGAAAGAGACTAGGGTTTCAAGAAAGCCCAAAACTATTTATAGCTCATAGAAAAATTCCGAAAATACTATTTTTCATGAATTCTTTTTATTTAATTACACCCAGGCCCTTAAGAGGTTAATAAATAATTAATTATTGCTACTATTTAATTAATTACTCTCCGACCCTTACGACGCGATTATTAATATTATTTTTCAGAGTATTACACCCCTAGAACAATCCCACATACAGAAGCTACTTCTTCTAAATAATGAACATGAACATCATTAAGAATAGTAAAAGAATTGTTAACAATATTACCTTTGGTATCCAGATTTTGAATAGACTTTAAAAGAGATGCCTTCTCCTGCATTGTTATACCTTGGTCTTGAATTCTTGAACTTTTCCTAGTTGTAGCCAGAGGCTCCTTAAATTTCTTCTTTCCTCCTCTTTTTTGATAAGTAATCCAAACATCAGAAAACCCCTCTGTCTTAGTTAGGATAGGGGATTCCCCCTCTCTGCTTGCTCCCTTAGTGTTAGATAGAATTTCCACTCTTATCTCCTCTACACCCCTTTATCGACCAGATCATCAGTGAAAGAGCATTTCTTTTCTAATTCCATGTGATATTGAATGTTTAGCTTGTCTTGCATTTCTATATCCTCCTGACTATCTACTGTGTGACCCCTCGTGCCCTCTTGTTTTTTGTCATCATAAGTAAGACATGGCCATAAAGCTGTATCTAATAATGAGGTGCCATTAGCAGTATGGATCACTATTGCATTCGATGGAATCTGAGACTTGATCTGTTCAG
Source organism: Hsuehochloa calcarea (assembly GCA_036346395.1). Lineage (NCBI taxonomy): Eukaryota > Viridiplantae > Streptophyta > Magnoliopsida > Poales > Poaceae > Hsuehochloa > Hsuehochloa calcarea. The sequence goes on along the minus strand of CM070603.1, from coordinate 25,213,983 downwards.
AGCTTGATAACACCCCGGTCAGCTATATAGAATAGTCATTTTCACTCTCCCCCTTTTATTCTCCCCTCCCCCACCATGTCCAGAAGATCCCTCTGGATCAATAGTTTCAGGGAAGCTAAAAGCTAACCGCAGAATAGCCAGAGCTTGAGTTTTAGAATTGATCTCCATAATGTCAGTACACTCCTCTATCCCCCCAAATTCTAATCCTTTATGCTGCTTCCCTTTGTTTTTGTTTGAATCACCCCCACTTTTTTTGTGCAGAAGAATTATGAGTATCCCCATGAAACTTTTTGTCATCTTCTTCCATTCAGTTTTATGATTACTCCCATTAGATTCCTCTTCATCCTTCTCCTCATCATCATCCTTTCTATGAATATGAGATTTGTTAAAGTGATCACAAACTGGAGCTCCTTTTTCCCACCTACACCCCCTTCTGCTTCAAATTTGATCTCATAACCCATAGAATTAATGAAAACTTCAACATAGCAGTTGATATTAGAAGGATCCCAGGACTTTACCTTGATAGGGTCAATCCTCACCAGACTAAACTCATCTACTTCTCATGGTTCCCCTACTGTGCTGATAATTTCCTTCACAATCTCTACATTGATCCTGTCTTTCTTGTGAGAATTTTCTTAACATTCAGTTATACTAAAGACTCTTTCACTTTATTGAGGAAAACAAATCATCACCCTTACAATTAAAGATGGGTCGTCTGATAACACATAAAAATATGGGCTTTCCGATGGACACATAAGATATTTTCTTTTTTTTCTAGAGATTTTCTAGGAATTTTGTTTTCTTATTTAAGAATTATTGTGGGGTTTTCTAGCCGTCTGAAGCAAAGGAGATACCTTTAATCTCACCGGCTATTTGTAGATACATATAGATTAATTAACTAGGTGTCAGCAAAAAAAAGCACATGAACAATCCATTTCATGTAAAAAAATGTATAACATCTGCAAGCAACAACCGGTAAGCTACGCTACAATATTTGTCGTCACGTACCAAACTAAATTCCTAACCAATCCGGGCTATGCACGTATCTCTTTCGTGAATCCTGATCTCACCGATCACCACTACCGAAGCCATGTCCTAATCAATCTTTACCTGAACAAGCACAATACAGAGAAAAAGACTCGAGAAAAACAGACAAACCATTGCCATCAAGCGGTCCTTTCTTGCCTTCGGTTCATCTCAACCTTCCTGATTCGGTCAAAATTGATGTGCTAGCTAGCAAAAAGCTCCGGCGCCACGGGCCCGACCTACGGCGACTCCGGCGGTGGTGCCGGCCGGGTCATCGCTGCGTCCTCGACAACCTTCGTCACAGCTTCCTTCAGCGATGTCTCGTCGAGGACGTCGCCAGCCTACAGCAGTATTTGACAAGTACTCTTTTGTTGATTAGCTTCATGAGTAAGTACTCTTGACCATGTATGCATCTAGTATTTACTTTTCAGTAACGCTAATTAGTCGAAACTTTTCCTCGATCACTATGTATATACTAGTCGTTGTCAGTGTAAAAAAGAATAGACAGAGAAAGGGTAGTAGATTTAATCTTGAAAATATTGCATCAAGCAAGCATCTTAGATCGCTAAGAACAAGAGAAGGGTCAAAATTAGCAACATCGAAAAATTAAGTGACTTCAGGGGACCGTCACTTGTAGTTTTAAAATGGTGATTAAAGATTTCCAAGTTGTGAAGAACATGCATGCAGAAAACTACCTTGACTAGTATGGCAACATAGTCATATTTATTCTCTCTCGTCATATAGATTCATAGCCATCGAAGCTTGAAGTTGGAACGTGTGTAGTTCAAGTATTCTACCGTACATGAGCCATGCTTAATTGGTCAAGTGAGTCATGTTTTCTAGGGCTAATTCAAACAGCTCGGTTAATTAAGTACTAACTACACCTATGTAAGGATGTTCCAAGCAAGGTCAAGCACGCCAATCTTCCCGTTTTTCCCTCTTGAGAACGATATCAATAGTAGACCTCAACCACCAAATTAAATAGAAAATTGACCTGCAAACATGCGCACGTGTACGCTGACGTGACAATCGCGTTGTGGGACCGTATAACCAACCAGTTCATATCTTAGTGCTTACGCCGTTAATGAAAAATGGAAAGGACAGTAGATCCCGTACGTACCGAGACTCGCAACGTTAGGCTGGCCTGTGCGAGGGCACTGCTCCGCTGCGTCGCGTCCACGGACGACACGGCGAAACTCCCCATCTCCTTCAGCCGCGCGAGCAAAGCGATCACTAGCTCCGACATGTCGCACTCCGCCCGCACCGCCACCCTTATGCTCACCTCTCGAGGCTGATCAGGTGTCGATGTCGACGTCGACGAGACGGTGGTCACATCGACATGTATCCTCTCCGACGAGTCGTGGCTTGCAGTCTGGCTCTCGCTGCGCTGCAGGCGAAGCTGTGCTTCGAGCTGCCGGTTCTTCTCTTGGAGGTCGGACACTTGGGCTATCAGCTTGTTCATGTACTCCGTCGTGTCGGCAAGAACATTGGCTTTGTCTTTCTACGAATGATCGTACAATTGCACACGTAGATACAGCAAATTATTAACAATCGACAACTTTGCGATGTTGCAAAGAGGCTTGCGTTGAGAGATGATTAATGCTTGATTTGATTCGTTGTACCTTTGATCCGGGAGGGAGCAGTGCCCGGAGAGCCTGGAAGCTGTCGTTGAGCCGCTCGCGCCGGCGCCGCTCCGAGATCATGTGGTGCAGCTGGCTGCTGGTGGGCGGCGGCGGCGGTGGTGGCAGCGGCGCGTTGCCCTCCTCGTGGTGCGCCGAGGCGAGCTCCCGGTTGCGCATTACCATATGCACGTTCACCAGGAGCGATATGCCCGCCTTGATCATCCTCTGCCCGGGCGCGCCCGGCCGCGGCCTCGCCCTTGGCGAGAGCGCGGCGTTGTACGCCTTGAACGCCGTCGCCCGACGCGGGGACGTGCGCTGCGCGCGGTGGCGGGCCAGCCACGGAGGAGGCGGTGGTGCGGAGGTGGTCAACGGATCGGGGGAGGAGATGACCTCGAGCATTGCCTGCGCCACTGCGGCGGCGTCGGCATCGGCGCTCGGGAACTCGTGCGGGCCGTAGACCGGCGGGAGCAAGCCGTGGAACGGCGACGCCAGCACCGGTGCAGGCTGCGGTTCTCGCGTCGACGTCTCCGCGGCGGCCGCGGCGACTGACGTCGCCATTGAGCGAATGAGCGAGGTGTACACCGGGCTCCCGACGGAGAGGGATGGCAGGGAGGACGACGAGGACGACGGCCGCGTCGGCGGCAGCTGGAGGAGCTCCTCCAGGAGCGACTGCTGCACGTGATCTGCCACCTCCGCCGCCGCCGACGTAGTCAGCAGACCAACCTCGATCTCTCCGCTCTCGCATCCCATGAACACGGCCGTCTGCATGCCGCGCGCGATCACGTCAAATTCATCATCAGTTCGCTTGTCCATGCATGTCCAATTCCATAGATGCAACGCATCACACAGCAATGAACCGTACAATATTGTTCAGAACAATGTACCTTTGTGCCGGCTTCCTGGGACAGCAAGAACAATGTGCAAAGCTTAGTACGCAACAGATATCGAATCGAGCGTCTGCGAGATGACATGTGTATATATACTGACATGGTAGAATTGCTGCTGCACCTGCAGCGACGCCGACGCCGTCAGCTCGCGCTCCGGCAGCTCCATGTACGCGCGGCCCTCCTTGTACGCCCACCCCGGCACACAACTACATACTCATCAGCGTCAGGATTAATGGAGCGGAGGAATCTGAGAACTGAAGTGAAATTACAATGCATGAAACATGCATCCATTCCGTGTATACCCGCTTACGACGGCGCAGAGCGCTCCTCGGTACGTCTCGAACAACGCCCGGGCGCGGCCGCCGTTGCCGATCCACGCGTCCAAGCAGAACAAATGGCTGCCCAGCCCAATGCACGCCGTAAGATCAGCGAAGAACAGAAGAGATCAACGAAAGACAAGGAAAAAGAAACGTACGTACTTGGATGAGAGCCCGGCGATGACGGGCGCCCAGAGGCAGACGTAGAGGCAGCCGGGGACGCGCGCCGCCACGCGCTCCAGGACGCGCGCCCGGGGCACCGCCGCGAGCGCGAAGATGCCGTCCATGAGCACCGAACCGCGCGGGCGTCGTCCTCTCTCATCCAAGGAGGTCGCTAGCGCTGAGCTTGGCAGGCGCGGCGCCCATGCTGCCCGACACGTTCTCGTCGGGCGGAGTACGCACGCACGTACGTACACGGCGCGCTGTGTGTATGGGAGGGAGGAGAGAGTTTTAAGGAGGGAAATGGGAGTTGGTGAGAGAGAGGTACGAAAAGCGGATGCAAAATAAGCAGAAGGAACAGTTGAAAGTTGAAAAGTATTTGAAGGGGTCACCTCCAGGTCAATCAAATGCGTGTGTACGTACGTATTGATGGCGAAGGAACCGTTGTGTCTGGGGATGGGTTACTTATGTAGCGGTGAAGGACTTGTGTTTCAATCTCAGTCAATCATCAGCGTCCATGCTAGCTTGTCCTTTGGATTGGATGCAGGGTTTTCTTCGTCCTTTGTGGACAAAAAGGTTTTTATTAGATTGGTGCTTCTGCCGGGGCGAAATACTCTGCATTAATTACTGCTTGCCGCTTGTGTTGAAACAGATGAAAAGTGAAGAAAACATTGGGGGAATTTCAACACTGTATGAAATTTTCCTATGCGTGCGTTTTGGAACAAGGGAAATGCCACCTTACGGCTCCTGTAAAATTCATATGGAATAGATGCTTCTAGAGAAATTTTGGAGGGAAACAAGCAAGAGGGCTACGCAATACTACAGAAAAAGTCATTACAGTCGGTTCAAAATCGTCATCACATACGGTGTTTTATAACGATTTTGAACTATCTAATTTTATGGGTCTGTGATGATATAAGGTCATCACAAACGATTTTTTAACCGTTTGTGAAAAAATTACCATAGAAGGTTCTCGTGAAAAAGTTATCATAGACGGTCAATAAGAATATCGTAACATTATGATTTAGAACCATCTGTAATAGCTTTTTTCTATTGCAAAAAAAAATTAAATTTTGAGCCAAACCAATCAATTGCTGGACAATTGAACCCAAGTATCTACATATGGTTGATTACACAATCTGGAATGAAAGAAAAGTCAAACTGGACGGCGAACGAATGGTGAAAACAGGTGCTGAAACTTCGGAGGTAGTTTTGAGGCCCTGAACGACCTTTGGGGGGGTTCACTTTGTCTAGAGCCTCCCAACATCGCGGATGAATGTGATGTGGGCTTATGGATTTTTGGATTGAACTTTTCGTTAGTTTTCCAACGAGCTAAAAACATCGCAATCCAAGTTCTTATGCAAAAGTTATGATTGTTTTATCGGAAAGTGTACAATCTGAGGTGGAGGCCGAGGCGATGATGTCGAGGAGGCGAGGTTCGGGCGATCGAGGAGGTGAGGCGATGAGGTTGGGGATGGGGCGGGCGATGATGTCGAGGAGGTCAAAGGCGATGAGGTTGGGGGAGGCGAAGTGGAGGAGGGTGACGATGTTGGGGGAGCCCATGGGCTATGAGGTCTAGGGAGGTCGGTGACGACGAGGCGGGCGAGGTGGAGGAGGCCGCATGCGACAAGCTCGGGGGAGGCCGGGGCACAAGATCAGAGCAAGGCGGCGGCACTCGGTTAGAGGAGAGATGACAGAGGAAGAGATGGAGGTGTGAGGTGTGAAGAGACTCACTTTAATATAAAATGAGTTTTGGCACCCACCGATTAAGTTCAAATTTTCGTTTCCCTGCTCAACAAAACAAAAGTATCAGAGACGGTTTTGTAAACAAAATCGTCTGTGATATGATTATAATCACAGACGGTTTGTGATAAAAACTATCGATTATTAATAAGAACCTCTATGGTAATTATGTATCAAAGACGGTTCTAGCTATCGCTACATATCACAGACAGTTCTTATTAAAAACCGTCTGTAATAACTACATCACAAACAATTCCACCATCTATGATGAGGTGTCGATTATAACCTGTTTTGTAGTAGGAAGGCTTCTTTGAAATGCAGGAAATAAAAACGTAGGTATGGAGAAAACACAGGAATTGTATATGAATAACTGTGTTTCCTACGTGAACACAAAACAGAGGAATGGTTTAAAAGCGATGTTTGGATACTTCATATAAATTTTGCATGAATTTGAGGAAAGAGAGAGCGCACATGCAAGACACAGAAGAACTTTTCCATGAGGTTTAACCTTGTTAGGATTCCTCCAAAATTCTTATAGACGAGCCATTCTAAGGAATTTCTTAGGAATCCTAATCCTTTGTTCCAAAGGGCTATATATCCTCCAAAAATCCTACAACCCAAAGAGGCCCTAATCTCGAGGAAATTTTCCTTCATTTCTTGGGCAAGACAATTTTTCTCTCAAAATGCCTATATTTTTTCCCGTGAAGCTTCGGAACAACCATTTGGATTTTGTAGTTTCGTTTCCTGTAGGATTGCACTAGAAATGACATCTCAATTGCTGCGATTTTTCTATTCGTGTGATTTCCTGTTCATACGTTCCAAACGGACCCTCAAAATTCACAGTGCTACAGCGCAATGCATTTGTCACACAAAGACTCTGATTAAAAAAACTAAAGGCCAAGATCTTTTTTATTTATGTTTACCGTTCGACAAATACGGTGGAGAAATTATTGCGCATATTTCTTTTACGAATTTGTTAATTTTTAGTTGTCTGAATTTTTTTATCCATCAGTCATCTACAATTGCACAGTACTAAATCTAAAATTATAGTTTCAAGTGATGTGCAATTTTAGCATAACTTACTGTAACTTTTAATTCTATTTATTTTTGTATTCGTAGGGTTCACTTAACTTGTCTATTTTAGAGAGAAAAAAAATTATGTATTTGTAGGGTTCACCTACATTTACTTTTGTATATTTTAGAAAGAGACAATTTGGTATATAGAATGTTGTTCCAATGGTGAGAAAAGGTGACTGATAGATAAATAATTTTCAGTCACCTGAAGCATAGACACTTCCATAATATATACGGATTTGCTAATTTTCAGTTGTCTGAAATTTTTTTATATCAGTCACCTACAATTGCACAGTACTAAATCTAAAATTACAGTACCAAGTTATGTGCAATTTTAGCACAACTTTACTGTAACTTTAAATTCTATTTGTTTTATTTTGTTGTTTTTTTGTATTTTTAGGATTCACCTAGATTTACTTTTGTATATTTCAGATTTTTTTTGTATTTCTAAGGTTCACCCATATTTACTTTTGTCTATTTTAAAAAATATAATCTATAAAATATTGATCTAACAATAAAAAAAAGTAACTAATAGATAAAAAAAATAACCAATCACCTAAATCATAAACACTCTTTTCTCTTTTAAGAACACGCGAAAGATTCGCGCATCATTTCGTAAGACGAACCGCCGACAGAAACTATTGCGCACATGGCTAAGTGACGCTAACATTTTAGTTTCCTTTTGACAGGTTCGTACGTACGTACTTGGCCAGACGAATCTGTCGTGCTTACGTCTCCTATATATGGCCCACATCTCTTATGTTGGCCGGGTACATGGATTAACGATGACGTCGACGATTGGGCCCACATTTACCCGTCAAACAGGGATTTGGTCGTCGTCTCTTCAGCTCGAGGGATTTGCCCTTCTGTCCGCCTGCGTGTTTACTAATTTATTTATGATATACATTTATGTGTTCGGTGAGAAAGATTGTATTCATGCTACGTGTGTTCTTGATACTACTTCTGTAAAATTTTAGCGTATGTAATAGAGAACATACACACGTGTTTAGTGAGAAAGCACGTACTCGTGCTACATGAGGCCGGATGCTTTCGCAAAGGACTAGCTAGTACTTTGAGTTGTCAAAGAATCTTAGACTATTACCCTAGAAAAAATAATCTTATACTAGTGGAAAGATATCTCAATCAATGTTAACTTCTATCAACAAAAATGTCGCGAGCCATGTACAGTAATACAGAGGTCTTGTGGTGGTTAATTTGTATATGTCAGGTAGGTAGCCATTTGCTTTCAAGTATATCGCGTGATTGTTCTTGTCAGAAACATATTGTGTGGTCTATTTTTTTAAAGAGGCAAGTGACAGGGCGGAGCTAGGTAGAGCGCTTGGTGTGCACTAGCACCTAAAAAAATGAAAAAATTGCTAGGGATCATGTATATATTTGGCTAGAGATCGCATCTAGAAATTCCATAGCACTTCCCTTCACCGGAGAAGAAAGTTGTTGTGTTTTCCCTGGCTGGAAGACGATGAGGCACCACTGGGCCGTGCGAGACCACGCATGGTAACTGTTTCTTATTTTCAGCTGAGGAATACGGGTATAATGGTATGACTTAGGTTGTACACATGCATGAATGCATGAAACCGATTGGTTGTTTCCTATAAATCAGATTTCCCAAGTTCAACTCATGAAAAGCAGTGTGACCCTATTTTTGTGAACATATACTATCTACATGAGTAGATCAACTACTCATCGTGCATGCATGAAAATTTGTTGTTTGTGTTTCATTTTTCAAGTTTGGTTCTTCTCCTTGGTAATTGAAGAGATGAATATAGATTTGTTTCTATTCATTTTTATTTTGGTTCTCTTTGTTATTTGTTATTGGAAGAATGGATCTTTCATTCTCTTTCTATAGAGTTCAATGTTTTATATTTAAACTCAAATTCAATTTAAAGTTATCTCGCACCGTTGGATTTTAATTTTCCGGAATGCCCAAGAACTTGTTATTGTTATTGGAAGAATGGATCTTACATTCTCTTTCTACAGAGTTCATGTTTTATATTTAAATTTAAATTCAATTTAAAGTTATTTTCTGGTATGGCCGAGAACTTGAAAGCTCCTAACAGGAAATGAAACCTTGCTTACGTATAATGTTAGCTATATCCTATGTGCACCCCGATAATAAATTTATAGCTCCGTCACCGGTAAGTGGCCAGCAAGCAGTCTAATCGCACAACGAGTAGAAAGTAGAAACAAAACCAGCAGGGAGGCCAGATTCCATGCCACGTCAGACATTCAGTCAAGAATCCCCACTTTGGAGGAGACTTTACATGGACTTTTTGTAGAGCTTTGCTCGGACAAGCTGACAGAACAAAACCAAGCCCGTAGTCTTCCCATAATCTTCAGTTCTTCTCTTAATTTGTCAGCCAAGCTAATCTGAAACTGCGAAAAGTCAAGATCTTCTAAGACCTTGAGAACTTGGGAGGATGTCATCAGAATCTAGTCCTTTTCATTCCAGTCTAGCTAGCTAGTTTCACGGTTTCACCCGGCATGTCTCCCATGAAGCAGGTAGGAATTTTCCATGGCTGATTGGTTATCCCTAAATTTCCTAGGTCAATTCACTTTGTCTGAGAGAGAAAAAAAAAAACAATGCAATGTGTTGTACACGGCTTTCCCTCGTTGAATCAGCATGGATTTGTTTGACTGGTAAAGTCTGAATAGTTGAAAATAGGAAATAAAGTTGTATTTGTTATATAACTATAGTGTTTATGGTAATAAGTATAGTTGTATTCCTCGTACAACTACAACTCTAAGATTTATCTTATTAATCAGTAGTATGACAATACGGAGTTTTGAATCCAACAAAATAAACGGTGTAAAACTTTTTCTCTATTTTTTTTGTCTGATTAACACGGATATTTCTAGCCATGAAAGCTTCTTAACACGGGAATTTCTATCCTCTTAAAACAAAAATAAAAGCTTCTTTTAACATTGTTTCTATAATAGATTTCACACTTACTCGTCGCTAGTGATAGAGATCAAACAGTAGCAGCAGGTTGACCTTTGTAACACCTGTAGAAAAATATTATGAGGACAAAACTGTGACGTTTTGTGAACAGTATCGTTTACGAAAAAAACGAAAACAAGGGTCCTATTCAATGGCCCTTGGGTGCAAAACAGGTACGTTTTTAGACGTGCATTTATACTATTTTTTGACCCTTGAACTCGTCCTTTTATACTTGCTTATTTCGCCGTCTTTTGGTCGTATCTGTTAAATGTCGTCGCACTCTGTGGATCTGCAGCCGGTCAATAAATCTTCAGAAATTAAATCTTTAACAATTGACACCTGAGGTTTTACATTACCTTCTATTGCTCCTTGAACAAGGATGCTTTTATTTTGTATCTTCCTCTCTACTTTATGCTGAACCACTTTCAAAGGATTCGGCACTGGTTCGGCGAACCAAGGATTTTGCCATATTTTCTTCTTTAAGCATAGCACTGTAGGGTTAAGCAGATCCTACCCTGAATTTTTTTAGAAATAATATTATTTTAAAAGATAACTACAAGAAAAAATAGTCAATTTTTTTTACAAATATAGGTGTCTGTCGCCATTCTAATTAGCAATATGAAACTATTTACTACTAGTCGTCATTTCGAACGGTGATTTGCATCGAATAGTCCACTAGCGAAAGACAGTGGCTATATAAACCCTAAAAACTTGGGTAGAAAAGTCATTTTAATTCCCAAAAAAGAGAAGATAGAGAGGAGGAAAGGGTAGAAGAGACCAAGCGAAGCCCTGCCGATTCGTAGCGGAGCAGCAGATTTGGTCACCTATTTTGCAGGTAAATGTTCTTGCAACTTTGTACGTAAATTCAAAACCTTGTAGGTTAGCAAATAAAAATAGTGACATATAATTCAATGTATTAGATAATTTTAGCTGTATTGTTGTTTGATGTAGTATATTATTAGATAATGTTGTCAATGCCAAAAATACTTTTTAAACCAGGAAAATAGGAAGTCACCTCTAAAAATAACAAGATACATATAAAAAAAATATGTAAAAATTATAGAGTAGCTAAATATGGTATGTTAATCCCAACTTAATTTTGGTTTGCATTTATGCACGGTAAATATTTTGTTAATGCCAAAAATACTTTTTGAACTAAGAAAATAGCAAGACACCTTTAAAAAATCTCAAAAAAAAATTCAGAGTAGATACATAGGGCATGTAGAGCCGAATTAAAATATTGTGAACTTAATTTTTATTTCTATTTGTACACGGTAAATAGGGTATGTATCCCAACTTAGTTTTGGTTTCCATTCGTGCACGATAAATAATACGCAAACAACGAAAATAGCAAGTTACCTATAATAATTCTATGAAAATTCCATAGTGGCGTCTGTACACGGTAAGATAGCTAAAAATTTATATGTCAATACATTTGTATACATATTATTTTTTGTATGTGTCGCTAATCGTGCAATAATTGAATTAATTAGGTATGTCGCTTCTTATTTACTTTTTGTATATGTTTTGTAGTTTTTACAATGCATGCAATGAATTTTCAGGTATGACAGACCCAAGATACACTACGCAGTGGTCGTACGATTTGCTTGACCGGTCATTGACGTGCATCATCGTAGCCACCTCAATACCATCCTCTCCCAGGATGGTGAGGCGCAAATTGAGCTTGGTGCGCTGCGGTGGCGCACGCCCATGAGGGCATGGAGAGTGGACCCACGTTGGGTTCTAAGGTATGTGCAGTTGCGACCTTCGTGTACTCAATTGTAGCCTGACTACTTTGGGTGGACTAACGTTTGTTCTTAATCTTTTCAACGCAGTTTGAGGGCGGCAAGCCTCCTTCCACTAGTAAGGATGGTGGATGCGATGTGGGAGGATGAACAGGACCGTACGGGCGGTGGTACTACGTCAAGGCACTTTCCGTACGATCGGTGTCTCCTGACGGCATTAGTTGACCGGTGGAGGCTAGAGACGCACACGTTTCACCCACCGTGTTGGGAGATGGTGCCAACATTTCAGAACATGACCTTCCTGACCTGGTTGCCCTGCGCGGGCTTCCCCCTAGCGGTGCACGACGTCCCCGGCCATGTGGCGCACGGAGTTCCTTGTAAGGTTCCAAGGGGTGATGCCACTGAACAGCGGCTACATGGAATTCAGCAGCACCCACGGGCCATCGCTGCAGTGGATCTACCAATTCTACGTAAGTTTTTGTAACCCTTGTCCTTCCGCTTCAATTGCTTTGTGCAACTTACCGATATGTATCTGTCTTCTTACAGTCGGAGCCACTACTACAGAAAAGGTCTTCATGGATGGTTCAAAAATGTCATCATAGACGGTTTCGTGAGTCATTTAAATTTATAGGTCAGTAATGATATGAGATCATCACAGATGGTTTAACAGACATTACAGTTCTTGTTTAGAATCGTCTATGATAGTCTATTTTCACAGATGGTTCTTGTTCAAAGCTATCTGTGATAGTTTTTTCTATTACAAAAAATCAGATTTTGAGCCAAACCAATCCATTGCTGGACATTAGTTTTCATATGCAACCTCTAGCAAGACAACTAAAATCCAATTAAAATTCTGATAGCAAACACATTGTAGGAGAGACCTATCTAGCAAAAGGGAAACCAAAAGGTTTCACAACGTCCCCTCCGAATAGGAAGAAAAAGAATAAAATTACAAAGTTAAGCTAGCTAGAAACCATATGTGCCTCCAAGCTCCTGAAGAACTCATCGGCTTCTTGGATTGGTCTTGTGAGCCCCTCTATGTAACTCACCATCATATCACAAACTGTTCTTACTTGTCGTCCGAATTCGACTCAAACTCGTCGGCAAGGAAAAGAAGAGACGACCAAAAACATCCGGCGGTGCTCGACCTTAGGTAACATAAAATTAAGATCATTTTTTACGGACATTAAATCACAAAAGGTACAAATAAAATAAGAACCATTAAACAACCAATAAATTATGTATATTTTGGGGATATACACGTACCTTCCAGCAGTCTACCTCCTGCGGCAGACATGGAGCTTCTATGCGTATGTGCTCAAAGAAATTAATGTGAGCATAGGGGTCTTCATTTGCACCTCCTGAAAAAGGATTTGTTCGCAGCATACCAATAGTATGAGGATTAACCTCGTGATTTCTATTTGATGTAGGATATGTAATGCTACCAAAGTATTTATCCTTCTCATGTAAAGAATGTTCTCTTAACGTGCAATTATAGATATGAACTTGAGTAGCCATTAATAACTAAACTAAAACCCAGAATAAAAATAAAAATAAAAATAAAAACAGTAAATAAAACTAAACTAAATGCAACGGCGTCAGAAAGAGCTTGATGGACGAATGCACTGCATGTGCACAATATCGTTGTCACTAGCTATTTCAAATGAGCAAGAGTATCGTGTCCACCCGAAGCGATAGGTTTCCTAATGCAAAAGTTTAGTCATAATAATAAAGAAAGAAAATTAAATGGCTAATAATAATAAATTACAGAAATATAAATGCCATGATATATAATAATTAAAGGCGTTCTTGCTGCGTCTACTAGTAGAGTTTAGAGAGTCCATGGCTACTACATACCCATACAGGGAAAGGCAAACCAAATAATTATATATACTTAGAATTTACTACCATCATCGTCAGCACAAATTTTTTTTATATTAAAGGTGCCTACTACATATAGGGAAAGTCAAATCAAATAATTATATATACTTAGAATTTAGGAAATATTCAAAAATAATAATAATCTAGAGAGGCAAAAAATAGGGGTTACAATGACAAATATGACTTAGCTTGCTATTACGAATTTACGATGATGCAAATGCAAGTCCATGTCCTGGAATACCTCCACCAATATGGTTAAATCAAACATGCAAAGAAAAGTGGACCGCAAGGGATCTGCTCAGAAGTATAACCAGAGGTGGACGATGTCACACGCCATCGTCGCGATTGGCAGCGACGGGTATCGGGAGGGAAAGATGGGGGTCGAGAATTGAGAGAGCGGGTGTGTGCGGAGGCAAAGGTCAGCGACGGCGCTGAGGAAATGAAGAGAGAACGGCAGCGGCAGCGGCACGCCGGGAAGGGGATGGAAATGATGGCAGGAAGAGAAGGGAACGCGCTCGTGGAAGACCAAGAGGTCCAGGACGGATGGATTTCATGGCAGAGGAATCCCCAAAAAAAGAAGACGAAACGACGACGAGAGCATCCCACGACGCACAAAATAAAGGCTGTCACCCGTCCCCTCGGATGCGCACGTCGGTTTCGTCGCTCGTCGCCGGTAGGCACGCAACGTTGGACTGTTTCTCGATTTACGCCACTCGCTGCCGAAGAAGATGGAGGTCGGAGGAAAGACGTGAAATTGGGCTGGGCTTTTTTGTGTCGCTTGCCTTGGGCTTTGCTGGTCGGCTTTGACCTTTAGAGAATGAAACAAACACATTATACGTATGTAGATGTATAAAGATAATATACTGTTGAAGTTATCTTTAGTGTTAGTGTTATCCGTAGATGACATAAAGAGGGAATGTATATAGTGTTAATAAATAATTGAGTGCTAAGGTGTTAATATCATCTTGATTGTTGGATCTGGATTGAACAGACGGACTCCCACCCCAAACCATTTAATCACATTGCATACTTTCACCTCCAATACGCCTTCTCCAATACGTCTTCATTAATGTGTCTGTATTAAACAGCGTGCATGCTCCCACTTTCAATGTCCTGCATTAAACTTCATTTGTGATTCAATGGTCAAGATTGATATTAGCACCTTAGTACTCAATTACCCATTAGCATTAGATATGTTCCCTATAAAATGATACTATAAATAATAATTATTTATACTTTTATATCTTTATATCTAACCTTACATACAGATGATGTGTATTCACCAGACAACAGGAAATTATCACTTATTGCTGTTAGTGGGGACCAACCCTATAGATATATAGGATTTCTATCTATTTTTTTTTTCAAGAACATCTATCTGTTTATTATATTTTTTGAGCTTTTAACCATACCCCAAAATTTTTATTATATAATAGATTTCAAAAAACCATTGAAGTTAAGTTATCCGTGTTTTTGTTAAGGATCACGGCTGGGGAGTGTGGCTCTCGAAAGAGAAGAAAGAAAAGTTAAAGGGAATATGGTTTTGAATGAAATGACTTGTTTGTCGATCGCAATAGCAAAATTAGTTCTCATATGAACAAAATGACACCTCTATTGCACGATTTACCATGGAAACCACGTGTCGCGCACCTAAACTGTGGCATGCCACTTGCGATGCACCAGACCACAGCATGACACTGTGCCAGCGTGGCAAGTGTCCTACGTATGTTCCTGCCATGATTTGGGTGCGTGGCAGATCGCCTGCAACTATAGGTGAAAATAGATCGAATAGTTTCTGACCGATTTGGACAGAAACGGATTCGGATTTTCTCGGATCGGATTTTTCTTGAATAATTATCGGATCGGAAGCGAATACAAATTTTTTTGTCGGAAATAAATACAAATACGGTAGCTTTGTTATCCATCGAATACAGATTATCTGGATAACACGAATGCCGAATATCCGAATTTCGGTCCAAAAGAGAAAATGATATTTTAATTAATTTTTGAATTTTAGAAAATACAATAAATCAAATAGCCTTTTAGAAAATAGCAAAATAGTGTTAAAAAATTTTAGAAAAAATCACATAAATTCCTTGAATTATTTTAAACTTAATAAAATTAATTTTAATTTAAAGTTGGTTTTTATTTTTGCACATAAATTATTTTTAATTTTTAGAAAATAGGAAAAACCTTTTTAAAATTCAGAAAATTCAAGAAATTAATTAAAAAAAATTCACTTTAAATTAAATAAAATTCCAGAAAACTCAATATTTTTTATTTGTAACGTTAAAAACTAAAAAAATAAATATTTAACTTTATTTTTTTTATTTTTTAACCAAAAAAACTCTTTTAAACATGAGAAAAATCCAACAAAATAATAACTTCATTAATTTTATTTTTGGTAATATACTTTGGGAAGTTAAGTCATTTGCGTATAGATTAACCATCCAACCTAATCGATGTTAGTGTGAACTAAGTTTTATGTATGTGATGAACGAAGTGTGAATGTGTGATAATTTATGACTTTGTGAGTTATGACTTATGAGGTAAATATGGTAAACTAAGTGTTTATTTGTGATGAACTAGTTAATACAGTTTGTCAGTGCCAATGTTATGTGTGGCTGCTGAAAATATGAATAATTCATAAATATTTACATCAAATATGTTAGTATTTCCTTTGAAAAGGAGGCCAAGCGAGAAAAAAAAAATCTCGGAATCTGGGATGGGAGGGCGTTAGAGTCTAAAACCAACAGGCCCATTTAAAGACAAAACACAGCTTGCACACGAGTCCATGACTAAGCTGCATATAGAGGTGCGTTGGACGTTGGCACTCTACGATAGTGCGCAGCGCAAGCCTTATTACAGCAAGTGCTATTGGCTTGCTGCGAGCCAAAACTAGTTCACAGAGAGATTGGTTTACTGAGCTAGAAAGCTAAATATTTTGACCTCAAATCATACAGTTGAATGTTTACACTCTACGATTCCGATTTTTTTTAGTTTAAATGTTCCGTTTCGCCAAGTTTTATACTAGATGAGCAGCTCCTTTTGGTCAGTTTCTAGGTCAACTACTGCGGGAAAGCACATGGCCTGGTAACTAGAGTCCTTCAAAGTAGAGGTCTCCCGATCTTGTTGTACTTTTGATCTGTCCCATCGGGTCTCCCAACTATTGCACTAATCGTTCCCCTTTCTTTTCGACATGGTCTCCCAAATTTTGTAAAGCAATTTTCGTTTGGTTGGATTTCCAAAATTTGTCAAGTTCCTTTATCCTTTCTTCTCATTTCGTTGAATCAAAGAAAATACTTGAAAGCAAAAGTTATTTGAATTGAAACCAAATTCAAATTGATCTCTATAAATTCAAAATACATTCGGATCCAATCTTTTGGGCGGAAGCGCATTTCACCTTGCCCTTGATATTTCTCTCTCCTTCTTTCCCGTGAGCAGCCCAAACCACTGAGCCCAACTCATCCTTCACTCTCCTCTCACAGCCAGACCGGCCCCGCCACGACGGCCATGCCGCTCCTGTGCCGTGCGTCACGCATGTCGCCACCGCTGTAGCCATGCTGCAGCCGACGTCGACGTCGCTTCGTGAGTCACCTTGTCATGGACCAGCGCATACTGCCGCACGACCGCGCCGTCGTCATCCACAGCGTGGCCCCGTCGCGTCCGTCATCTTCGTCATCCCGCGCGAGACGCGGCCAAGTTTTGACCGGCAGCGAGGTCGTGCCCGTGAGAACTAGTGAGAAGTGCTCCCTTTATAAGCAGCACCGTAGCCTCCCTTTCCTTCCTCCTGATTCCCTGCTGACCTCTCCCAACCCTCACTCCCAACTTCTTCCCCGGACCCGAATCAAGCCCAGCAAAGCATGTCTGCACCGGCAGCTGCCTCCGCCTCATCGTTTGGACATCCTAAAATATGGATTTATTTTCAAAAGTGTGAAAATGTGAATTTCTTAAAAGTTTTTGATGCATTCTATTGTCATTCATTTTTTCTGGATTTTCATGTAAGGTTTTTGCTAAATTATAAAACTTAAGCATCAAATTTTGAAATACAAACAGAGGTGGAGTTGGGCCTCGGGCCACACCCGAGGCCCAGGTACAATAGGCCATGTTAATTACGTTGGAATTCAGAGAAAGAACAGTGGCTATCAGGAATTGGGCTGGGTCGGCCTGAGATGTGGCCCATGGCCAGCTACGCCACTGAATACAAACCCAATTGATAATTAAAACAAGTTGAAATAAAAAAAAATGATAATTAAAAATCCAAACTTGACATATTTGCCCTGTTTATAAAATGCGAAAATACTAAAATTATGTTTCGCAACTTTCCATAAATCAAATAATAAAAGTGTATGTAAACATAAATTTAAAAGATTTTTAGGGAAAAGTATAGAACAAACAAAACCCTAGAAATATTACATAATAATCTACACTGTGTCATAAGCCTCCCGAGAAATTTTCATATTTTTTAGAGCTCGACATCTATGTCTAAAAATTCCCTAAACACTCAGCCATTTTACGAAATCCTGAAAACCTTACTTACCTTGTTCCTTCCGCTGACAGCTCGACCCCACTCGCCTGGTTTCATCCTCCACGCAACACAGCGCCAGCACCGGTTCGCCGGCGTCATAGACACATCGCGCGCCTGAGCCAACCACCCCGCCCCCGATTTCGGACCGTGTCGATGGTTTCGCCTCTATCCCCATGCCCTGCTCCTCGCCCATACCATGACCATACCATGCATACCCTTTCGTCATTGCACGCCGACCGGCGTAATGCATTGGTGCCCACAGGTGCTTTTCCCCCTTGCGATTCCTCCGCCCTCCCATCTATAAAAGGAAGGCCACCTAAGCTTCTCCACTTACTTTCCTTGCCATTCCCCTCCATTCCTCTCATTATCACCAAGTGAAAAAACCGCAAAGAGACGCGAGCTCCATTGTCGGCCACCGCGCCGCCGCCACCATTTTCACCGCCCTGGAGGGTTTTTCCTTTCGCCACTCGCATCATCTTATGCTCCAGGATCCACGGAGTATTCCCCTCCTATTAATTTCTCCTTTGGTCCACAAGAACTGCCAGCGCTTGTTCTTCCCCACCTCGAATCGAAAACGCCCTACTTCTTCCCCAACTCTGGCATGGTGAGCCACTTTCCAATTCCTCTCCCTGGCACAACCTCCTCAACCCCGTTGAGCTTTACTAGCCCTTCTTGGCGCCTCTTTCCTCTCAGGTCATCACCTCCACAGGAAGACCACCGCCGCCTTGGTACCACGTCACCGGCTCAACTCCGATCACCTTCGATCTCTCCCTCAGCACCGGTAGGCTACCCACCCCCTGTGGCTACTAGTGCGCGTGTTAGTTAGCCAAGGGCGTCGAAGGTTTTGTAGATGGCTTGTAGCCTGTAGCATCGCCGTCGCCACCGTGGGTCGTCCCAGCCATTGCCGTCGGCATCATCAGGTGCGCAAGGACAAGGGGAACCCATTTTGGGTATCCCGAGCCACCCCGTGGTTCATCTCGCCAGCGACAAGCGCGTCCGTGATATCCCGGGAGCTCCTTGGTTTGTCGGAAATAGCGGACAACATGAGCGTGTCATTAAAAGCGGAATCACGATCGTTAGGGCAAAGCATCACCGTAGCAGGTCATTAAAACGGAATCACGATCGTTAGGGCAAAGCATTAATTAGCTCTGATTTAATTAATGTTGTGTTGCACTAACGTGTGGGCCTGTAAACAGAAATCAAGGAGTATTAAACCGGTTGATTCTCTGTAACTCACTCACACGCGGGCCCCGAAGCATTAAATTGCACAGTAAACCTCCCGGTGAATCAAGCGACAAGGCACGTGGACTCGGCCCATACACTGTTCCCATGGACCTAGTCTATGATATTTAGCGACTAGGCCCCACATGTCAGTAGCTTTTTTCTCTAGAAATTTAAAGGAAAAAGAAAAAGAAAATACTGTGCAGTGGACCCCACCTGTCAGAGAGAGAATTCTCACTCTTTTTTCTATTTTTTGGATTTTCAAACCGAACCAAAAAATAAAACCTCAATAACTTTTGCATAAAAAACTCCAAATGAGATGATTTTTTTAAAATTCATATAAAATCATACTCTACCTGAATATGTAAAAATATTTGGATTTGGTTATCGTTGTAATTATTTTTGCCTTATTTAGTTCGTTTCTTGCTCTTTTTGGAATAGACATTAATTGTTCGAACGACATTTTCGATGACCATGCATCCTCCTACTTAGAACAACCAGAGCAAGGCAAGCACCCCCTTTGATCGTGTTGATCCTACTATTTTACTTATTGTATTTTTTCGCAAAATCTATTATGCATGCGTGTATGTTGATATGAAATTGCAGGTTCGGGTTATTGGTAGATGTAAATCCTATTCGATGCATGTTTATCCTTGAAATGTTGATGCCCTTACTATTGTAGCCATTAGGTTATGGGTTAGACAATATATAATATCAAGTTGGAAGTTTTTGAGTACGAATATCGCACAAATGCTTAATAGAGCGGTAGTCTTTTTGCTAAAAGTTATAAAAGAACAATATGTTAAACATGAGTTTGGGATATTTATGAAAAATATCCAGAGGAGTGTACTTCTGTTATTTTGTATAAAAATAAAATAAAAAACCTAGTTTTCTACACGGACGAGTTATATTATATTTTGAGAAGTGTGAGAGAGGAGTTTCACAAGTAGATAAGGGGAGATTCTCGCTCGGGTCAATTAAGGACCGAATGTCAGCAACTCCAATCTAAGCTTAAGCGTACAACCATATGTGCTGGTATGAGACAACATTAGCTAATTAAGTCATTAAAAACTAGCGTTGCACGTAGGTAGGTCATAGTAGTACAGGCATGACTGGTATATGCATGTCCGAAGGGGCTCCCTCCACTGAGGTGTTGGGAATAAAGCCTTCCGACACAAGCAGAATGCCTCATCGAGACGGTGGTGTCCCGGGTGAAGTGATGACAAACATTCACAGGGCTAGTGCAAGTGTAGAACTAGATGATGTAAAGGCTTCGACACGTGCTCTAGACTGTTTACCTAAGGTAGTGAGAGGTGGTATCGATAGATGCCAAACAAACTAGAGAATTCGTGTGTTGTGGGTAAAGTTGTACATCTCTATAGAGTATAAATTTATTTAAATAGCCGTGCTCACGGTTATGAGTGTGCTTAGTGCAGACTTAATGGATACAATATTGGTTTTCACAAAAACGTTTCTTATTGGGAAATGAGGGAATGATTTATAATTTATATTTGAGTTGTCTGCCATGTTTATGGCTGAAAATAAAATATTGCTCGAGCCGAGGAGGGTTGCTAGTTGTTGTTATTATTCATTCAATTGCTTACTTACTTGTCTTGTATCTATTTAATTACTGACGTGGTTGAGAAGGCATGGCTATTAGGGTTTCGGGAGTTCTTCCAAAGATCATCCTCTGCACCCACCCCATGCCACCACCCCTCTTTATATAGGCATCCATAATGGGTCTCGACCTTGATGCCCATTAGGAACTCGAGGCCTATACGAATTCGGATCACCATCCAAAATAGATCCTAACTCTTTAAGTGTGCGACCCTATAGGTTCATGTGTAATTGGTTATGACTCGGAAACTCTTTTCTGACCACCAGTCGTTAGCGGTACCTAGCAGCACATAACAATTCCCGAACACACGTAGAAAATCAGACGAACCTTAAAGTAATGTGATCTATGATCAGGTCCTCGTCACTTACGATCAGTTCATATCTTCATACGATCAGATCGTATTTGCTTCCGACTAGTTCGTAACTCCTTACGACCAGGTTCTTACCATTCTGTGATTACGTTCGATCAATCTACGACCAGTACATTTCTCCATACGACTAGTCCGTAACTGATCGAACTAAGCGACCTACTCATGCACTCTCCCTTTGCCTCACGATGTCTGGTTGAACTCCAGGTGAGACACATCCATGTACTGTTCAATACTTTCTCGATCGAGTGTCGGATAACTTCATGTGGTCGACACTTCGACCACTAGTGGCATGGCCATACACTTTCTTTATCCGATCACCACGAGAGGCCCAGAGACATCTCTCCTGTTATGTTAGGAGGGGCAAATCCCATCTCGACCAGTTATATCCCTCTGCATGTTTCATAGCATACCCGAAATCTACCTTTATAACTACCCAGTTACGAGTAGCGTTTGGCAACCCCTAAGAGTGTTATTACACATGTAGGGAACCATGCTAATCTTTTCAATGGCTTTTATCTTTTCAGTGTTTGTGGATTTCATGGGGATATGTTCCAGATCTTAGGATGATGTGACAATTGGCAATGGCGTTTACGGTTTGTCGTTTCAAGTGTTTTCGACAAAGTTCTGAGCTTCTTCGACGAGGCGGTCCGGTCGGTCCTTGCACGGCGGTCCGCCGGTCCCAAATCGATCGGACCGGCCATGTGGCTGGTCGGACGGTGTGACAAAGTGGTCAAAACAGTGGGCCAAAAATAGGTGTTGTAGGCAAGTGAGGGGATCCCAATGCACTTGGTCTCATGATTTTGGAGTCTCGATAAAAAGTTCTATTGGTTTAAAGTTTCCGAAGGTTTGAATTTGAGGGCTTGTTTTTCTAAGTCCCAAGGCGGTCCGGCCGGCTCACGTGGAGCGGTCCGAGCCCGCCAAGAAGTGATCCGACAAGCTCACTGGGCGGTCGGGCCGTAATAACTTGATCATCGGTCAACCGTGGCGATGTTGTTTTGTTAGGTCAAAGTCATTAGTTTCATGGCATATGATTTGCATGATGCATGTTTTGACTAACATGGGTCAAGTTGTGAAGAACTTGTTCCCGAATTCGTGTTTGCTTGTCTATGGTTGTGCGAGGTTGCTTGGTGGTCAACGACGGTCAGCGGCGAGGAGGATCGGGACTAGACTTGAAGAGTTGAGGTCGAGCGATCGGCGATGCGGGTGAGTCAATGACTCAAGCGTGACACAAGATGGACAAGGGTGACCTATTGGCAAATCCATGGTGCATGGTGAAGCGGTTTAGGTCAAAAGGTTAAAGACGGGCTTATGCGAAGCGTGCGTGTGTGACCCGTTTGTTAGTGGGCCTTAACGGAGCCCAAGAGAGTCAAACCCTAAGAGTTTTAGGCCTCCACTATAAATAGGAGGAGATGGTGGTACGCACCTCTCTCTCTCGCCTTTTTTATGTTTCAAAACCCTAATTGTCTTTAGGGGAGTTGAGGTGGAGGCTAGAGCTCTTGATGGTTTGTTGTGAATTTCGTGATCTTTGATTGTCCACTGATCCATGATGGTGTGGATGTAATCCAGCATCAACCACGAAATCAATCTATGCAAGGTTTGCTTGAGATAAGTCTCTTTTCGTTCTTGCTTTCAATTTCGTGTTTTTAGGGCTTTCTTTGATCCGCGAGTTTGTGATTGATTCTTTCACGTGAATTAGCTTGCTGTGATATGTGTGAATCTATCTAGCATCATCTTGATCATCAATCTCTCACGAACAAGATTTAGGATCAAGTTTTCGTTCTTGCCCGGTTCTAGACCTTCTGTTAATCAATTGGCAATTGCTCAAGATCGTTCCAAGAATTATCATAATATTCGATTGTAATAGGTCCTCAATAGCATATAGAAGGTGTGTGCAAAGTTTCATAAAGATTGGAGTTGAGAATCAAAAGTTTCACCTAATTGCAATTTTGTCATCGGTGATTTCTTTATTTCGGATCGGTTCAGATCGCCGCCGGCCGATCAGCGTCATCACCGGTCGACCGATTTTGGAGCGGTCCCTAGCAAGACAACTAAAATCCAATTAAAATTATGATAGCAAACACATTGTAGAAGAGACCTATCTAGCAAAAGGGAAACCAAAAGGTTTCACAACGTCCCCTCCGAATATGAAGAAAAAGAATAAAATTACAAAGTTAAGCTAGCTAGAAACCATATGTGCCTCCAAGCTCCTGAAGAACTCATCGGCTTCTTTAATTGGTCTTGTGAGCCCCTCTATGTAACTCATCAGCATATCACAAACTGTTCTTGCTTGTCGTCCGAATTCGACTCAAGCTCGTCGGCAACGAAAAGAAGAGACGACCAAAAACATCCGGCGGTGCTCGACCTTAGGTAACATAAAATTAAGATCATTTTTTACGGACATTAAATCACAAAAGGTACAAATAAAATAAGAACCATTAAACAACCAATAAATTGTGTATGTTTTGGGGATATACACGTACCTTCCGGCAGTCTACCTCCTGCGGCAGACATGAAGCTCCTATGCGTCCCTCCTCCCTCTCGTCGTCGGCTGCGTCTCCTCGTCGAACCGCGTATGGGAATCGAGGACGGTCGTCGGAGCTCGACGTGGGGAGGGAAGAGGGAGAGACTGATGGAAGACAAGGCGGAGGTGGGTATAATATATAAAGACAGCGTCAAAATATTTCACCTACCGCGCAAGCGTTTAAAAATTCACACGAAACACAGACGATCTCAAACAAAAACCATCTGTGATGAGTTAGTATCACAGACGGTTCATATTAAAAATCGTCCGTGATAAGTATCTCCTGATTTTACCTAACTCTGTGACTTGAAATGCCTAACTCTGTGATTTTACCATGGCTTAAAATGCCCAACTCTGGATTTTACAATGACTTGAAATGCCCAATTTTTTTTATTTTACCATGACTTGAATATGATTTTACCGTGGTTTGAAATCACTAACTCCACTAACTTGAGATGAGGCGTCCAGTATTAACCTTTTTTTAGTAATTTGCGTATGGTAGTAGACGCACCCGAGCACATGGTGAGGAGGTATTTCGATGTCTATTTGTTGTGGCTGTTCGGGTGGGTGATATTCCTAGAGTCCTACGACGATAGCGTCGACAAGCACTTTATCTGGTACGCACGTCAACTGGCAGACTGGGAGGTCGAGTAGATCTAGCCCTATCCCTTAATTTGATCAGCGCAGAAAGCATGCAATTTAAATTTAGTGCATATGTGCTCAAAGAAATTAATGTGAGCATAGGGGTCTTCATTTGCACATCCTGAAAAAGGATTTGTTCGCAGCATACCAATAGTATGAGGATTAACCTCGTGATTTCTATTTGATGTAGGATATGTAATGCTACCAAAGTATTTATCCTTCTCATGTAAAGAATGTTCTCTTAACGTGCAATTATAGATATGAACTTGAGTAGCCATTAATAAATAAACTAAAACCCAGAATAAAAATAAAACTAAAAACAGTAAATAAAACTAAACTAAATGCAACGGCGTCAGAAAGAGCTTGATGGACGAATGCACTGCAAGTGCACAATATCGTTGTCACTAGCTATTTTAAATGAGCAAGAGTATCGTGTCCACCCGAAGCGATAGGTTTCCTAATGCAAAAGTTTAGTCATAATAATAAATGAAAGAAAATTAAATGGCTAATAATAATAAATGAAAGAAATATAAATGCCATGATATATAATAATTAAAGGCGTTCTTGCTGCGTCTACTAGTAGAGTTCAGAGAGTCCATGGCTACTACATACCCATACAGGGAAAGGCAAACCAAATAATTATACATACTTAGAATTTACTACCATCATCGTCAGCACAAAAACAAATTTATTAAAGGTGCCTACTACATATAGGGAAAGCCAAATCAAATAATTATATATACTTAGAATTTAGGAAATATTCAAAAAAAATAATAATCTAGAGAGGCAAAAAATAGGGGTTACAATGACAAATATGACTTAGCTTGCTATTACGAATTTACGATGATGCAAATGCAAGTCCATGTCCTGGAATACCTCCACCAATATGGTTAAATCAAACATGCAAAGAAAAGTGGACCGCAAGGGATCTGCTCAGAAGTATAACCAGAGGTGGACGATGTCACACGCCATCGTCGCGATTGGCAGCGACGGGTATCGGGAGGGAAAGATGGGGATCGAGAATTGAGAGAGCGGGTGTGTGCGGAGGCAAAGGTCAGCGACGGCGCTGAGGAAATGAAGAGAGAACGGCAGCGGCAGCGGCACGCCGGTAAGGGGATGGAAATGATGGCAGGAAGAGAAGGGAACGCGCTCGTGGAAGACCAAGAGGTCCAGGACGGATGGATTTCATGGCAGAGGAATCCCCCCCCCCCCCCCCCAAAAAAAGAAGACGAAACGACGACGAGAGCATCCCACGACGCACAAAATAAAGGCTGTCACCCGTCCCCTCGGATG
Source organism: Hsuehochloa calcarea (assembly GCA_036346395.1). Lineage (NCBI taxonomy): Eukaryota > Viridiplantae > Streptophyta > Magnoliopsida > Poales > Poaceae > Hsuehochloa > Hsuehochloa calcarea. The sequence goes on along the minus strand of CM070603.1, from coordinate 25,188,377 downwards.
CGCACGTCGGTTTCGTCGCTCGTCGCCGGTAGGCACGCAACGTTGGACTGTTTCTCGATTTACGCCACTCGCTGCCGAAGAAGATGGAGCTCGGAGGAAAGACGTGAAATTGGGCTGGGCTTTTTTGTGTCGCTTGCCTTGGGCTTTGCTGGTCGGCTTTGACCTTTAGAGAATGAAACAAACACATTATACGTATGTAGATGTATAAAGATAATATACTGTTGAAGTTATCTTTAGTGTTAGTGTTATCCGTAGATGATATAAAGAGGGAATGTATATAGTGTTAATAAATAATTGAGTGCTAAGGTGCTAATATCATCTTGATTGTTGGATCTGGATTGAACAGACGGACTCCCACCCCAAACCATTTAATCACATTGCATACTTTCACCTCCAATACGCCTTCTCCAATACGTCTTCATTAATGTGTCTGTATTAAACAGCGTGTATGCTCCCACTTTCAATGTCCTGCATTAAACTTCATTTGTGATTCAATGGTCAAGATTGATATTAGCACTTTAGTACTCAATTACCCATTAGCATTAGATATGTTCCCTATAAAATGATACTATAAATAATAATTATTTATACTTTTATATCTTTATATCTAACCTTACATACAGATGATGTGTATTCACCAGACAACAGGAAATTATCACTTATTGCTGTTAGTGGGGACCAACCCTATAGATATATAGGATTTCTATCTATTTTTTTTTTCAAGAACATCTATCTGTTTATTATATTTTTTGAGCTTTTAACCATACCCCAAAATTTTTATTATATAATAGATTTCAAAAAACCATTGAAGTTAAGTTATCCGTGTTTTTGTTAAGGATCACGGCTGGGGAGTGTGGCTCTCGAAAGAGAAGAAAGAAAAGTTAAAGGGAATATGGTTTTGAATGAAATGACTTGTTTGTCGATCGCAATAGCAAAATTAGTTCTCATATGAACGAAATGACACCTCTGTTGCACGATTTACCGTGGAAACCACGTGTCGCGCACCTAAACTGTGGCATGCCACTTGCGATGCACCAGACCACAGCATGACACTGTGCCAGCGTGGCAAGTGTCCTACGTATGTTCCTGCCACGATTTGGGTGCGTGGCAGATCGCCTGCAACTATAGGTGAAAATAGATCGAATAGTTTCTGACCGATTTGGACAGAAACGGATTCGGATTTTCTCGGATCGGATTTTTCTTGAATAATTATCGGATCGGAAGCGAATACAAATTTTTTTGTCGGAAATAAATACAAATACGGTAGCTTTGTTATCCATCGAATACAGATTATCTGGATAACACGAATGCCGAATATCCGAATTTCGGTCCAAAAGAGAAAATGATATTTTAATTAATTTTTGAATTTTAGAAAATACAATAAATCAAATAGCCTTTTAGAAAATAGCAAAATAGTGTTAAAAAATTTTAGAAAAAATCACATAAATTCCTTGAATTATTTTAAACTTAATAAAATTAATTTTAATTTAAAGTTGGTTTTTATTTTTGCACATAAATTATTTTTAATTTTTAGAAAATAGGAAAAACCTTTTTAAAATCCAAAAAATTCAAGAAATTAATTAAAAAAATTCACTTTAAATTAAATAAAATTCCAGAAAACTCAATATTTTTTATTTGTAACGTTAAAAACTAAAAAAATAAATATTTAACTTTATTTTTTTTTATTTTTTAACCAAAAAAACTCTTTTAAACATGAGAAAAATCCAACAAAATAATAACTTCATTAATTTTATTTTTGGTAATATACTTTGGGAAGTTAAGTCATTTGCGTATAGATTAACCATCCAACCTAATCGATGTTAGTGTGAACTAAGTTTTATGTATGTGATGAACGAAGTGTGAATGTGTGATAATTTATGACTTTGTGAGTTATGACTTATGAGGTAAATATGGTAAACTAAGTGTTTATTTGTGATGAACTAGTTAATGCAGTTTGTCAGTGCCAATGTTATGTGTGGCTACTGAAAATATGAATAATTCATGAATATTTACATCAAATATGTTAGTATTTCCTTTGAAAAGGAGGCCAAGCGAGAAAAAAAAAATCTCGGAATCTGGGATGGGAGGGCGTTAGAGTCTAAAACCAACAGGCCCATTTAAAGACAAAACACAGCTTGCACACGAGTCCATGACTAAGCTGCATATAGAGGTGCGTTGGACGTTGGCACTCTACGATAGTGCGCAGCGCAAGCCTTATTACAGCAAGTGCTATTGGCTTGCTGCGTGCCAAAACTAGTTCACAGAGAGATTGGTTTACTGAGCTAGAAAGCTAAATATTTTGACCTCAAATCATACAGTTGAATGTTTACACTCTACGATTCCGATTTTTTTTTAGTTTAAATGTTCAGTTTCGCCAAGTTTTATACTAGATGAGCAGCTCCTTTTGGTCAGTTTCTAGGTCAACCACTGCGGGAAAGCACATGGCCTGGTAACTAGAGTCCTTCAAAGTAGAGGTCTCCCGATCTTGTTGTACTTTGATCTGTCCCATCGGGTCTCCCAACCTGAGAGACCCATTCTATCAATTGCACTAATCGTTCCCCTTTCTTTTCGACATGGTCTCCCAAATTTTGTAAAGCAATTTTCGTTTGGTTGGATTTCCAAAATTTGTCAAGTTCCTTTATCCTTTCTTCTCATTTCGTTGAATCAAAGAAAATACTTGAAAGCAAAAGTTATTTGAATTGAAACCAAATTCAAATTGATCTCTATAAATTCAAAATACATTCGGATCCAATCTTTTGGGCGGAAGCGCATTTCACCTTGCCCTTGATATTTCTCTCTCCTTCTTTCCCGTGAGCAGCCCAAACCACTGAGCCCAACTCATCCTTCACTCTCCACTCACAGCCAGACCGGCCCCGCCACGACGGCCATGCCGCTCCTGTGCCGTGCCCGTGCGTCACGCATGTCGCCACCGCTGTAGCCATGCTGCAGCCGACGTCGACGTCGCTTCGTGAGTCACCTTGTCATGGACCAGCGCATACTGCAACACGACCGCGCCGTCGTCATCCACAGCGTGGCCCCGTCGCGTCCGTCATCTTCGTCATCCCGCGCGAGATTTTGACCGCCATCGAGGTCGTGCCCGTGACTCCGTGAGAACTAGTGAGCAGTGCTCCCTTTATAAGCAGCACCTAGCCTCCGTTTCCTTCCTCCTGATTCCCTGCTGACATCTCCCAACCCTCATGATGCGGACATCCTTAGCTATGTTGTTTCATATAATATTTTCAATTCATTAAACACCTCAGAACAACATGAGCTTACTAAGAGAGTTGAAAAACAAGAGAAGTTTTATCCAGCGAGGTGAATCTGTTGTGAATTTCCTTTTAAATTAGTTAAGAATTTCATACTACCTAAAACTAGTGTTTTGCTTGTGCTCAGATTAGAAGATTCAATAATGTACAGAGATGAAGGAATGAGGCTGTTCTTGAAGAAAGGCCGTCACAATGGAGGAGAAGCTCGTGGGAGACAAGCAAGGGGAGAGAAGCCCAAGAATCCAAGTCAAATTCGAAACTACCACAAGCCCAACCAAATTCAAATTCGGAATCAACTCGGAATTCAATTCGGATTCGGAATCAGCCTCAAATTCGGATTCGGAATCAGCAGGACAGTCCGGAGTAAAAAGGCCAGAACTTTCTCATACGAAGTCGGATTTGAGTGTTTTTGGGCTTGTTGGAAAGCTAACTTCAAGCCCGATCCAACGGATCCTACCTCACTCCAAAATTCGTCCTGTATCAAAAGATATGACCGAAACAATATGACGGTTGTAAAATTAGAGTTTCCTTTTTGTTTTAGATTGAGTCGGAATTGGAGTAGGAGTTTAATTCTGAATTAGAATAGGAGTAGGGCCTCTTGGCCAGCCATGAAGAGGAGTAAGGGCACTATATATAGAGGGGTAGACCCCCATTGTAACCTCAGACCACGTTTAATATATTTTCAAAGCTTTGGTAGAACAAAGGGGTCGTTCTTGCTTTTCCGCTGGGAATTGAGGGTTCGACGATCTTCGCTTGTGGTCAGCGAGGATCCAATCAAGTGTGTGTTTGGGCGAATTTTCCATAGAGTTGCAAGTCCGTGCATTGGCGCGGGGGATCAACTGGTGGTTCGTCAGGATACACAAGTTATCGAGAGGTTCTACGTCGAGAAGATCGGGCCCCGCATCGTGGTATCGAGCTCTGTTGACTCGGTAGGATCTTTATCCAGTTATCTAAAATTTTTTTCCTATACACGAAAAAGCCATACAAAAAAAATTCTTTCAGCCGTAGTATTTAATTTGTTATTCTAGTGAGTTTTGTTAAGTTTTTGTCCATTAGAATCAAGTTTAGTTTGCTGATCTTGAATTCTTTTGCGTTGCTTTTATTTGAGCCTAGTTTGATTTTTTTTTAGTCGTGTCTATAAAAAAAAAATAAAAAAAAGTGAGACATCAATTTATCCTTTGTGAACCTTTCAATCCTTTGCGAATACTTTGAACCTATTTAAGAATAGCTAAATCGTTGCTTAGGGCTGCATATTAATATTTGTGTTCTTGCAATTGTTCAAAGATCAAAAGGTGGGAAAGAATTTTTGCTCATTTTTGGTAGAACAAGAATTTTGGCAATAGTTCAAAAAAAAGAGAAGAAAGGAAAAAGAGAAGAAAAAAAAGAGAAAAAGAAAAGAGAAAAGGAAAAAGAAAGCGCATAGCCGAACCATAAACTTGAGCGAAAATCCCCACTCATTCTTGATTCAATTGTTAGAATATCAATATTTTGTGCAATCTTGTGCCCTAGTTTCATTATTTGCAACTAGCTAGTGTCTTTCTATAACTTGTGCAATACGAGCTATTTTGTTCTTCACTTATATCTTACATAGCTCATTTCTTGGTTGCACTAAGTTCCAATATCTTTGCGTGTGAGTTTTTTTGATTTTCACTTATATCTTTGTGATCGGCAACTAGGCATTGAATTCTAGTTTGGATATTTACTTAGCCTTACAATACCTAGAATTTTCAAATTAAGTAGGTATCCATACCAAACTCCACAAAACACCCGTTGTCGTGCTTTGACTTGCTCTTGAAATTAGCCACACATCACCTTGTGGTTCCTGCCACTCAAGTGTAAGTATTGTTGATCTTAATTCCTTTCGGAACAGTAAAGAAACTTCACCTTGTTAGGATTGTGAGTTGAGTGACCTCTACATATACACATACACCTACATACATATTCTTTGCTTTGCTACTAACAATGGCAGATCGCGAGTATACGTATCTTCCCTTCTATGGTAGTAATGATCCAGAGGAGTATCTTGAGTGGGTACAAGACATGGAGTTCGAGCTTGAATCCCATAAGTTCGAATCAGAAGCCAAGGAAGTGAGAGTGGCCACTTTGTTTTTTACAGACTATGCCTCTAGTTGGTGGCAACAACTAGGTGGAAAACGATTCATTACATCTTGGTTCTGTTTAAAAAGCATCATGAGAAGAGAATTTGTTCCATCCTATTATGAGCGGGAACTACTACGACACGTGGAGAGCATTAAACAAGGATGCAAAGTTGTCAAAGATTACTATATTGAGTTGAACCATGCAATGCGCCGTGCCAATATCACTAGTGCATATCAAGAAAAGGCATATTTCAAAGCAGGCTTGAATTATCAGATCGTTGCTGCACTTCAAGATGAATATTTTCGTTGTCTGCAAGATCTTGTGAAATTTGCTATGAAGGCAGAAAAGAGACTTAAACACATTCAAGCACATCAATTAAATCTGCGCCGGCTCTTTAGTTCTAATTCATCCACTGGTGTCTCACTTGAGAAGAAGATCGAGCATGAGAATTTTTCTTCGACCGAGGTGATGAGTAGTGCTGCCCCGTCACAACCCGCAACACGTGAGGAGGTCGTGGTTGGTGGTAGATGTGCCCTTGCTGGCCCACGGTCTTACAAGGATGAGATGTATCAAAACCCATGTGAGAATGAGAGCCACATAGCCAAATTGAGTGAGAGTGATAAAAAGAGTGAGCTGTGTGAGTCCACCATATGCGAGGTTGAGAGCATCCCAATTGAGAGTGTGAGAGATACACCAAAAGAAAAGGGAGAGATAGATGATAGGACAAGTAAGATTATTTTTGAACCTAACAACTTACCCTCTATTTGTAGTGTTGTATCACACATTGTGCAGGTGGACCAAGCAAATAAGGAGTTGGACATTCAAGAGCCCTCACCATTGGAAGAGAAAGATGAAGATATAACCATGGTTGGAGAGGGAACACATGATACCCCGTCGTTACATGATGACATTACGATACCCGCGGCACCTACAACAACTGAGGAGGACAATCAAGGTAACACTATTGGTACTAAATCGATAGATCATCAAGACAAGGTGCGTAAAACTAAGAGCTCCATTATTCCTTTGATGATTCCAAGTTCTAAATTTGATATGTTTAATTTGCATAATATGGAATTTATTACTCATACAGAAGTTCTTACTAGAATATCCCTTAATGATTCTTTGTGTAATATCATATTCGATAAACCAAAAGAGGTAGTTAGTGTTATTAAGAAGGTTCTTGAAATTTTACATTTAAGATCACTAGTAAATAGCTACATACACACATATAAATTCAATTTGATTGGAGATTTTGGTGTAGACAACAACATGTTTCAAGTTTATCGAATATGCATTACCTGTGATAATATTGTTGATTTAGAATTACATGTTTTGCGCAAACCATCTATTGAGCAATGTCACTTTAAGATGGGTTTAAATACAAGTGTCTATTGTTTAGAACGCAACATGATGCCCACTTGTTTATCTCTTAAATGTATAACTAATCAGAATAGCGCAGTTGAAGCATGGAATGGTATCAATTTGTTTTCACCCACTTTAGTTGACTTTGATATTGGGAAGGTTAAATTTTATCATAAGAGTCAGTTGTGCAATTTGAAATATGATTTTGAGCTATCGATTGTGCAAATCAACAAGAAGAACACAATAATTGATTCATACATATACCATGCATATACGTTGTTTTCTTCGTCTAGCACATTTTCAGGCTATCAAAAGCCGAGGACGGCTTTTTTTGAAGAAAGGGAGGATGATGCGGACATCCTTAGCTATGTTGTTTCATATAATATTTTCAATTCATTAAATACCTCAGAACAACATGAGCTTACTAAGAGAGTTGAAAAACAAGAGAAGCTTATCCAACAGGTGAATCTGTTCACAGAATTTCCTTTTAAATTAGTTAAGAATTTCATACTACCTAAAACTAGTGTTTTGCTTGTGCTCAGATTAGAAGATTCAATAATGTACAGAGATGAAGGAATGAGGCTGTTCTTGAGGCCGTCACAATGGAGGAGAAGCTCGTGGGAGACAAGCAAGGGGAGAGAAGCTCAAGAATCCAAGTCAAATTCGAAACTACCACAAGCCCAACCAAATTCAAATTCGGAATCAACTCGGAATTCAATTCGGATTCGGAATCAGCCTCAAATTCGGATTCGGAATCAACAGGACAGTCCGGAGTAAAAAGGCCATAACTTTCTCATACGAAGTCGGATTTGAGTGTTTTTGGGCTTGTTGGAAAGCTAACTTCAAGCCCGATCCAACGGATCCTACCTCACTCCAAAATTCGTCCTGTATCAAAAGATATGACCGAAACAATATGACGGTTGTAAAATTAGAGTTTCCTTTTTTGTTTTAGATTGAGTCGGAATTGGAGTAGGAGTTTAATTCTGAATTAGAATAGGAGTAGGGCCTCTTGGCCAGCCATGAAGAGGAGTAAGGGCACTATATATAGAGGGGTAGACCCCCATTGTAACCTCAGACCACGTTTAATATATTTTCAAAGCTTTTGCTTGATTCTCCTGTTGTGCTTATAGCCAAAACAGAGGGAATTGGGCGTTGAGAACAAGGGGTCGTTCTTGCTTTTCATTTGGAATTGAGGGTTCGACGATCTTCGCTTGTGGTCAGCGAGGATCCAATCAAGTGTGTGTTTGGGCGAATTTTCCATAGAGTTGCAAGTCCGTGCATTGGCGCGGGGGATCAGCTGGTGGTTCGTCAGGATACACAAGTTATCGAGAGGTTCTACGTCGAGAAGATCGGGCACCCGACCTCCTATTAATTTCTCCTTTGGTCCACAAGAACTGCCAGCGCTTGTTCTTCCCCACCTCGAATCGAAAACGCCCTACTTCTTCCCCAACTCTGGCATGGTGAGCCACTTTCCAATTCCTCTCCCTGGCACAACCTCCTCAACCCCGTTGAGCTTTACCAGCCCTTCTTGGCGCCCCTTTCCTCTCAGGTCATCACCTCCACAGAAAGACCACCGCCGCCTTGGTACCACGTCACCGGCTCAACTCCAATCACCTTCGATCTCTCCCTCAGCACCGGTAGGCTACCCACCCCCTGTGGCTACTAGTGCGCGTGCTAGTTAGCCAAGGGCGTCGAAGGTTTTGTAGATGGATTGTAGCCTGTAGCATCGCCGTCGCCACCGTGGGTCGTCCCAGCCATTGCCGTCGGCATCATCAGGTGCGCAAGGACAAGGGGAACCCATTTTGGGTATCCCGAGCCACCCCGTGGTTCATCTCGCCAGCGACAAGCGCGTCCGTGATATCCCGGGAGCTCCTTGGTTTGTCGGAAATAGGCAGACACTGTAGCAGGTCATTAAAACGGAATCACGATCGTTAGGGCAAAGCATCACTGTAGCAGGTCATTAAAACGGAATCACGATCGTTAGGGCAAAGCATTAATTAGCTCTGATTTAATTAATGTTGTGTTGCACTAACGTGTGGGCCTGTAAACAGAAATCAAGGAGTATTAAACCGGTTGATTCTCTGTAACTCACTCACACGCGGGCCCCGAAGCATTAAATTGCACAGTAAACCTCCCAGCGAACTGCGCACAGTGCACGTGGACTCTGGCCCATACACTGTTCCCATGGACCTAGTCTATGACAGCTAGCAGCTAGGCCCCACATGTCAGTAGCTTTTTTCTCTAGAAATTTAAAGGAAAAAGAAAAAGAAAATACTGTGCAGTGGACCCCACCTGTCAGAGAGAGAATTCTCACTCTTTTTTCTATTTTTTGGATTTTCAAACCGAACCAAAAAATAAAACCTCAATAACTTTTGCATAAAAAACTCCAAATGAGATGATTTTTTAAAATTCATATAAAATCATACTCTACCTGAATATGTAAAAAATATTTGGATTTGGTTATCGTTGTAATTATTTTTGCCTTATTTAGTTCGTTTCTTGCTCTTTTTGGAATAGACATTAATTGTTCGAACGACATTTTCGATGACCATGCATCCTCCTACTTAGAACAACCAGAGCAAGGCAAGCACCCCCTTTGATCGTGTTGATCCTACTATTTTACTTATTGTATTTTTTCGTAAAATCTATTATGCATGCGTGTATGTTGATATGAAATTGCAGGTTCGGGTTATTGGTAGATGTAAATCCTATTCGATGCATGTTTATCCTTGAAATGTTGATGCCCTTACTATTGTAGCCATTAGGTTATGGGTTAGACAATATATAATATCAAGTTGGAAGTTTTTGAGTACGAATATCGCACAAATGCTTAATAGAGCGGTAGTCTTTTTGCTAAAAGTTATAAAAGAACAATATGTTAAACATGAGTTTGGGATATTTATGAAAAATATCCAGAGGAGTGTACTTCTGTTATTTTGTATAAAAATAAAATAAAAAACCTAGTTTTCTACACGGACGAGTTATATTATATTTTGAGAAGTGTGAGAGAGGAGTTTCACAAGTAGATAAGGGGAGATTCTCGCTCGGGTCAATTAAGGACCGAATGTCAGCAACTCCAATCTAAGCTTAAGCGTACAACCATATGTGCTGGTATGAGACAACATTAGCTAATTAAGTCATTAAAAACTAGCGTTGCACGTAGGTAGGTCATAGTAGTGCGGGCATGACTGGTATAGGCATGTCCGAAGGGGCTCCCTCCACTGAGGTGTTGGGAATAAAGCCTTCCGACACAACAGAGAATGCATCACTGAGACGGTGGTGTCCCCGGGTGAAGTGATGACAAACATTCGCCGGGCTAGTGCAAGTGTAGAACTAGATGATGTAAAGGCTTCGACACGTGCTCTAGACTGTTTACCTAAGGTAGTGAGAGGTGGTATCGATAGATGCCAAACAAACTAGAGAATTCGTGTGTTGTGGGTAAAGTTGTACATCTCTATAGAGTATAAATTTATTTAAATAGCCGTACTCACGGTTATGAGTATGCTTAGTGCAAACTTAATGGATACAATATTGGTTTTCACAAAAACGTTTCTTATTGGGAAATGAGGGAATGATTTATAATTTATATTTGAGTTGTCTGCCATGTTTATGGCTGAAAATAAAATATTGCTCGTAGCCGAGGAGGGTTGCTAGTTGTTGTTATTATTCATTCAATTGCTTACTTACTGTCTTGTATCTATTTAATTACGACGGCGTGGTTGAGAAGGCATGGCTATTAGGGTTTCGGGAGTTCTTCCAAAGATCATCCTCTGCACCCACCCCATGCCACCACCCCTCTTTATATAGGCATCCATAATGGGTCTCGACCTTGATGCCCATTAGGAACTCGAGGCCTATACGAATTCGGATCACCATCCAAAATAGATCCTAGCTCTTTAAGTGTGCGACCCTATAGGTTCATGTGTAATTGGTTATGACTCGGAAACTCTTTTCCGACCACCAGTCGTTAGCGGTACCTAGCAGCACATAACAATTCCCGAACACACGTAGAAAATCAGACGAACCTTAAAGTAATGTGATCTATGATCAGGTCCTCGTCACTTACGATCAGTTCGTATCTTCATACGATCAGATCGTATTTGCTCCCGACTAGTTCGTAACTCCTTACGACCAGGTTCTTACCATTCTGTGATTACGTTCGATCAATCTACGACCAGTATATTTCTCCATACGACTAGTCCGTAACTGATCGAACTAAGCGACCTACTCATGCACTCTCCCTTTGCCTCACGATGTCTGGTTGAACTCCAGGTGAGACACATCCATGTACTGTTCAATACTTTCTCGATCGAGTGTCGGATAACTTCATGTGGTCGACACTTCGACCACTAGTGGCATGGCCATACACTTTCTTTATCCGATCACCACGAGAGGCCCAGAGACATCTCTCCTGTTATGTTAGGAGGGGCAAATCACATCTCGACCAGTTATATCCCTCCGCATGTTTCATAGCATACCCGAAAGCTACCTTTATAACTACCCAGTTACGAGTAGCGTTTGGCAACCCCTAAGAGTGTTATTACACATGTAGGGAACCATGCTAATCTTTTCAATGGCTTTTATCTTTTCAGTGTTTGCTTTGATTCCTCGTGCAGAGACAAAGAATCCAAGTAATTTTTCTGAAGACATTCCGAACACACACTTCTCAGGATTGAGTTTCAAATGATACTTTCTGAGGTTGTCAAATGTTTCTTGCAAGTTGGAAATATTATTAATATGTTTGACGCCTTTTACAACCAGGTCATCAACATATACTTCCAAATTCTGACCTATTTCAACAGAAATGTTCATTTTCATCAAACGTTGAAAAGAAGCACCAACATTTTTAGACCAAATTCATTAATAAAATTGGGGCTGTGACAACGACCAGAAGTCGATTATGAAGAAACCTATTCCTCGGTCATGGCCGTAACTACCTTTAGATATTTAATCTCAATGGCAGCAAACTTGAATTTAGAAATAAAATTGATGGATGTGGGAACTGCATACCATTATAGAATATTGGATTCAGACATTTATATGAAGATACCTGAATGTATTCCTATCTCGAACTAAGACAGAGAAAATAAGAATATGTATAGTGTGAAACTCAGAAAGTCATTGTATGGACTTAAGCAATCAGGCAGGATGTGGTATTGACGAGGATCTAATAATCCTCATTTTATCTATTATCTATAATTCTTATTATGGGTAAATATGATGTCACATAGTCTCCAGAAGTACCCCTTATTTTTATAAGGGGGAGGGCTACCAAGTGATTGTAAGATCTTCTACAATCACCCCTCATAGTCGTAAGTCTTGCTACGACTACTACCTGGTCGTAAGTCTTTCTACGACTATCACATGGTCGTAAGTCTTTCTACGATCACTACATAGTCGTAAGACCTTTTACGACTACTACCTGGTCGTAAGTTCTCCTACGACCAGGTAAACTACGACCACCTTATAATCAAACCTACAGGCGAGTGGGTCCAATTGATTAAGGAATCGAGCAGTGCCGCACGCACTACTATCCGCGTAGTAATTGTGCTTAAATACCCCATTATCTTTGAATGATAATTGCCAGACGGCATGGAGAAGCCAATGCGCCGGTAATTACTGCCATCACACGCCCATTACTGGCTCAATTAAGGCGCCTCTTCCGCAGGGCAAAACGGCTACTCCTTCACGACTATATAAGGATGTCAAGGGCGAGTAGAGAAGGAGAGTTCGATTATCTGTAATAGTCTTAGCTTCTTACTCGATCATTAAAGAATACCACACCACACAGGATTAGGGTTATTATTCTCTCCGGAGAAGGCCTGAACCTGTCTAAACATCCCGTGTCGACTACTCTGCGTGATTTCATCTCTAGGAGACCCCCCGAATCAAATAATCTTTACGTAAGATCGGTTCTAATACACCGACAGTTGGCGCCGACCGTGGGGATCTTAGGTAATCTCTTGTCAACATACTCTCTTTTCCAATCTCATGCAATCATGGCGGGAGAATGGAGCGAGGAGAACTGGTTTGACTTGGCGATTACGCAGACGTCGACATGGATGCCGGTTTCGACTACGAGCCGAAAGTGATGCATCCGCTAATGGTGATGTTGCCTCGGAGATTATTCTCAGAAACCATCCCATTAATGGAGTTGAGGAGGATCCTTATCCCCACAACAATACGCCCAACAGAGGAGCCAATTCCTCAAAGGACAAGGGTCAATCCGACCGGGACCGCTCCCGGGAGGACTCACAACACGACGAGTTTTTCTCCAAGTGTTCAAGTCCCTTAAGACGGTCCGACTTGGTAAGTCAAGTTCGGGAGCCACCATTCCGGGACTCCACCAAAGATCTAGTGATCCTCTCTCGGGGTAACTCCGGAGAGGGTGGGATCAAGCATGCTTTTCACGCAAATTCGACCGTCTCCCCGCAGATCTCATTTGCGAAGCGAGGCGATTATAACCCGGAGTTCCCCTACGGAGGATTACTCCAAGTCACCAGATGGTGTCTCTCGAGCACTCCTCAAGCGGGAGGCCTCGGCGCAAGTGAGAATCATCAGCGGAGGTCTTCGTCCTTCCCCCAATCGTGGTCACCTCATGGAGGCCGAGATAAGAACACTCCCGAAGATCACACACGCGCCCCTCGTGGTAATGGCAAGGGCACCGCCGTTGGCGAGAGAACCAACACTACGATGAACGCGAGGAAATCCTCGACATTCTCGCACTCCACTAAGAAGGCCTCAAAGACACGATGAGGAGGATTTTGATGTCGTCAGAAGAAAGAAAATTGCAGTCCAGAAGAACCTGCCTGGGCGCATTCAACATCAGTCGGAGGAGGTACAAGAACTCCAGAACATCAACGACCTACTCGAGAATCCTAGCCAAGAGCTTGCTCGAGCGCAGTGGTACGATCTCTTTTTTGAAGAGATTACGCAAAGACTTCGAATCGTGATGACAAGACCGAGGTACCTCATCGACAACATTCGGTGTAGTCGCGACAATACGACTTCCTCAGCTACCAGTCAATCGAATATTTCTCTACGTAGGAATCGACACGGCCATAAGTCGAATCGATCCCCTATTCGGAGAAATACCTTTCGATCAGCTGAAGATCAAGAAGCCCCTCGGAGAGGTGATCATTCACCACTTCGACAAAGAAATTCTAGCGAGTGGAATACGAGGAGTATTCTCCTCGAGAGGCGAGACCTACTACGAGCAGTCACTGTTTCACGGGTATCGTCGTATACGATCACCTGGTGACATTAACCCTTCTTTCCTACAAAGAAGGCGTCAAGAAGTGATTACCGGATGCCGGGCATTTTCGCCGACCTTGAGCGATTCATTTGGCCACCTCATTTTCGGCCAGTGAACATGGAGAAATTTGATGGATCTCAAAATCCCATCGAATTTCTTCAGATCTATACAACAGCTGTCCGAGCAGCAGGAGGAGGAGAGCATGTAATGGCGAATTACCTTCCGACTGTACTCGAAGGATCCGCTCGATCGTGGTTATTAAACCAACCACTCGAGTCGATCTACTCTTGGCAACACCTCTGCGATCTTCTACAGGCGAATTTCCAAGGCACATACAACCGCCCTGGAAAAGAAGACGACTTGCACCGGATAAAACAGAACAACAACGAGACTTTGCGTCAATTCATCAAACGCTTTAGTCAGGTTCGTAACTCAATCCCGGAAATTTCTGATTCCTCTGTGATCAGGGCTTTTAAGCAAGGAGTCCGCAGTAGAAGAATAACGGAGGACATTGCTTTGAATCCTCCCAACATCAAGGTCTTAGAACTCTTCGAGATGGCCGATCGATATGCAAGCGCTTCGAGGCGGTGAGTGGAACAACACTATCGATCAAGAAACATATACTCCTCGAGAGCCAGGTGAAGTTGGTAAGGATAAAAAAGCAAAAAGTCCAAGAAGAAAATAAAAGTCAAAACCACAAATCCGGTGGTTCCAAGGAGGTTCCGCCGTGAAAGATGGAGAGCCCCAAACCACCAAGTCGCACTCGATCAAGGCAAAGGTAAGCTACCGATCGTAGGAACGACAAACCAAGGTGGTGTCCTTTTCATAAAAAGGAAGGACATGACCTCCGCAACTACCAAGTTTTCCAAAGAAAGCTCGAGGACTACTACAACGGCAAAGCACCACTCCCTACTCTCGAGCAGGTAGGACATACGAGTGGCCAAAAGTCGTCGGATGATGAGGAGATGCCGTCCAAGATCCGCAACATACCGTTGATTACATCTACGGAGGATCATCGACATACGACTCCAAACGACAACTTAAAGTCACGGACGAGAGGTAAATTCCATACATACTCCTCTCGTCAATAAATTACCAAGTGGTGGAAGTTACCATCTCTTTTGAGAAGGATGATCGCCCAATCACTACGAGTCGATCAAGTCGATATCCGATTGTGGTGAACCCACCATCAACAAGCTGTCGGGTCAATCGAGTGTTGGTTGATGGTGGCGATTCTTTGAACATATTATTTACTAATGCCCGGACGAGATGCAAGTACCGGGACAAAGGTAAGGCGATGCGATACTCCTTTCATGGAATTCGCAGGGGTCTTCACCAAACCTATTGGCCAAGTTTCTCTTCCTTTAACATTTGGCTCACCAAGTAATTTCAGGACAGAGAAAGTCTCCTTTGATGTGGTCGATTTCGATACGGCATATAACGCCATACTCGGACGACCAACTTTGGCAAAATTCTTAATGGCTACTCATTACGGGTATCAATGTCTTAAGATGCCAGGTCCCAAAGGAGTGATCACCATTGATGTGACAAAAGATGGTGTATAGTCTGCGGACCGTCGATCCTCGAGATGGTTGGTCAAATACCAACTCGAGATGAAAGTCGACCGACTAGCAAGTCGGCTTCAAAGTCGCACCAAAGCCGAACGACCAAGTCAAAGAGGTTCCTCTGGACGCAGAAGAGCCCTCGAAGACTGTTCGCATCGGGGAGACTTCCGACCCCAAATAGGAAGACGCCCTCATTACCTTCCTCCGAGCTAACGCAGATGTCTTTGCGTGGCAAGCATCCGACATGCCCGAGTCCCCAGGGAGGTGATCGAGCACGAGGCTAGCTTTACTACCGATAAAGTACTGTAAAACAAAAATTACGGAGATTTGCCCCTGATCGACGAGATGCTATTAAATCAGAGTTGGATAAGCTACTTAAAGCAGGCTTTATAGAGAAGTCAACCACCCAGAGTGGTTGGCTAACCCTGTAATGGTCAAAAAGTCAAACGGCAAATGGCGTATGTGCGTGGACTTTCTCGATCTTAATAAAGCTTGTCCAAAAGATGATTTCCCTTTACCTCGTGTCGATCGGTGGTTGATTCTCTGCGCAGTTGTGAGATATTAAGTTTTTTAGATGCATATTCGGATACCACCAGATCAATATGTGTTTAAACGATGAAGAAAAGACGCATTCATTACTCCATTTGGTACCTTTTGCTATGTCAAAATGCCATTTGGTCTAAAGAATGCGGTGCTTCTTTTCAACGCCAAATGCAATCGACTTTTCATCTCAATTAGGCCGAATTTGGAAGCCTATGTTGATGATCTAGTCGTAAAAAGCATTAAGAGACTTAATCATATCAGCGACCTACAAGAAACATTCGACAACCTCGTAAAGCACCGCTTAAAACTCAATCCAGAGAAGTGTGTTTTGTAATTTCTTCAGAAAATTGCTTGGATTCCTAGTATCCGAACGAGGAATCGAAGCAAATCTGAAAAATAAAGGCCATCCTCGGATCGTCCTCCAAACACAAAAAGGAAGTCCGAAACTCACTTTGGGTGCATGGCGGCTTTAAGTCGTTTCATCGCACGACTAAGAGAAAAAGGACTACCTTTCTTTAAACTTCTCGGGAGACATGAAGGTTTTGAGTGGTCGAATGAGGCAAAGCACGCTTTGAGGATGTCAAGAGGTATCTTTCGAGTGCTCCTGCGGTTTCTCCAAAGCGGAAGAGACGCTCTTAATTTACCTAGCCGCCACGCCACAGCAAAGAAGCGCGAGATTAGTCGTAGAAGCGTGAAAACGCACAACGACCGGTTTACTACGTTAGCGAAGTTTTACACGGGCCTAAGGAGCGTTACCCTCAGGTCCAAAAACTTCTATATGCCCTCCTCATGTCTTCGAGGAAACTGCGGCATTATTTTCAGGCGCACAAAATAGTCAGGTTGTCCGAGTTTCCTTTGGGAGCAATCCTCCATAATAAGGAAACAATGGACGCATGACAAAATGGTCATCGAACTTGGGAGTTCGACCTCCATTTCGTGTCCCGAACGGCCATAAAATTCGAGATCTTGGCAGACTTTGTCGCCGAATGGACAAATCCTGAACCTGTTCAGGATCCCCAGTACGATTCCCACGACCAGTGGATGATGTACTTTGACGGGTCACTTACTTTAAGTGGCTCGGGGGCTGGGGTGGTCCTGGTATCTCCTACCGGAGAAACCTTAAAGTATGCCATACAATTAAACTTTCAGGCCACTAATAATGTGGCGATCACGAAGGTTTGCTAGGCGGCATACGAGTGCGAAAGCACTCTCAATTAAATCGACTACTCGTGAGAGGAGACTCTCAACTAGTCGTGAATCAAGTCGGGAAAGAGTACCAGTGCTCTAGCTCGACAATGTCTCAATACTTATCGGAAGTTCGCAAGCTAGAAAAGCATTTTTTAGGTTTCGAGGTACAATTCATCCCTCGAAAGGATAATTTCCTCGCAGACCAACTTGCTCGGATGGCTTCTTCCCGATCTACGGTACCAAAAGGGGTTTTCTTGGAGCAACTCCAAAAGCCGTCTCTGGTCGAAGAACCAGAGACACCTCCTATTGAGATGGCCTCATTAGATTACGAGGATATCTGGATGACTCCCATCTACGAGTATCTTCGCAAGGGTTCCGTACCCGAAGATGATCTTGAGGCAGATCGTTTATCCCGAAAAGCCAAAATGTATACTTTGGTCGAAGGAGTCCTCTACAAACGAGGAACCCAAGGGATACTCATGCGATGCATTCCGCAAAACGAAGGAATAACACTCCTTCATGATATACACAGTGGCATCTGTGGGACACATGCATCCTATAGAACCTTGGTTGGTAAAGCCTTTCGACAAGGTTTTCTTCGCCTCTGATACTGTATGATGCTAAGGAGGTGGTTAAAAGTGTGTCCAAAGTGCCAATTTCATGGTAGACAAATACACCAACCGGCTCAAGCATTACGGACAATACCTCTTTCTTGGCCTTTTTATGCACTGGGTCTCGATATCCTAGGACCGTTTCCCAAAGCTCCGGGAGGTTTGAATTCCTTTTGTGGCTATTGACACGTTCACAAAATGGATTGAAGTGAACTCAGAATGGGATAACATCGGAGCGACAAAAGGTTCATGATGAGATGTGTAATTAGCCGATTTGGAGTTAAGTCGGATAATTACGCACAATGGTAAACAATTCGCAAGTGCAAAATTTCGGAATTTTGCGACGAGTTCAGGTACCAAATTATGCTATGCTTCATTGCACATCCCCAAAGCAGCGGGCGGTCGAACACGCAAATGGCCAAATAATGCGAGGAATTAAAACCGAGTCTTCGACCGACTTATTAAGCGCTCGGGGCTTGGGTACAAGAATTACCCTCCGTGTTATGGGCGGTTCAGACGACCACCATCGAGCAACGGAGAAACACCATTTTTCTAGTGTTTGAGCGAAGCCATGCTTCCTCGGAGCTGAAATTACAGTCGACACGAGTTGAAACTTTCAACAACTCGGACCAGAACAACTTCGAGAGATGACATTAACCTACTCAAGAAAGGAGAAACCTAGCCTTAATCCGTTGGCGGTCTACCAACAAGCCTGCGCAGATACTATGATCGAAGGTCCAACCTCGACCTTCTTTGTCAGAGGTGACTTGGTATTGAGGCTCGCCAATCCAAGTCTAATCGAATAAACTTTCCCCAAATGGGAAGGTCCTTACGATGGTCGAAGTAACCCGGCGAGTCGAGACGACTAGCGATGGAAGATGGACGGAGTTCTCTCAAACTCTTGGAACATCGACCCGATTCGCAAATTCTATGTGTGACCAATTTCTCAGGCAATAAAAGTCCAGGTTCTTTCTACTTCTCTTGCCTTATTTTTTTGAGTAGTGCTTTTTTAATCTTTCGACTATGATACAAAAACACCTAGTTTTCTTTACACTGGTCGAAAAACAAGTAACATCATCTAGTCGAAACTTCTCCTATCGCATGTGGTTACGCCCACTAGAAGGAATTTCCTAGCATCGACTCGTTACTCATTTTTCAGCCAATACAAAGAGCTCGGGTTTTATCCAGTCGAAATGTTCTCAGAGCCAACTCTCTCAATCTTAGTTTATTTTTTCAGTGATTTCCAAAAAATATTCTAAGAAGAGTACACTTGATATATTTATTCGACCACCTTTGATGTACTCGTTTCGTTTGGGTGGTGAAGGAAGAGACACACCTAGTCGAAGTTTTTCCTCTCGCATGTGGTCCCGCCCACTAGAAGGAACTTCCTAGCGCCGCTCGAGTCTCCTACTTTTGCTCTTTGGAAAAGACTTATCGAGTCCATCGTAAAAGGGCTAACAAATTATTAAAGTCCTCTAGACGTTTGCTTAACTCAAGTTGCTGTTCTTGGTTTGATTAAACTAGTCGGAGATGGTAACATCACCTAGTCGAAGCCTTTTCTCTCTGCACGTGGTCTTGCCCACTAGAAAGAACTTCCTAGTGTCGAGTCGTTTCTACTCTTTCGACCAAGTGCTTGACAACCATAACAAAAACTATAAGTTAAACAAACCTCTCTTTGTTTTCAGAAACCCCATTTCAAACACTATTTACTTAGATTGTCTAAACAATCTAAGCAAATAGTCGGGGGCTAGGATAAAGTTATTAATTTGACTTCAATTCTTAGTCTTTCATTCGCTTATTATCTTTTGAGTTACTAACTACTCGACAAGATGATTTTCGTGAAATAAGATGGATCATATATTACTCATCAATGTAAATTGTCCGCCTTACAAGGTAGTTACAAGATTACTCGAAGGGGAGAGCCTATCGCATTTCCTCCGCCACCTTTTGCCAATCGATCGCATTTCCTCAATCGACGACTTGCCTCGATTCGGGACGATCAAGTCGGCTTCGATTGGTTTAACATTAAGGCGGGGTCTTGAGCTTTAAGTTTCGCCAAAGCGTAACTTATCGCAGCTCGATCGCCTCCCTTATTGATTCAAATTTTGATTAGTCTTTGAGTGGTCACCATTTCTTGTAATTTTCCGACTTGTTCCCCAATGGTACTTGTGTGAGCGGCTATGGTATCTTCTCGAGGAGTTTTCCCTCGTAATGTAGCTCACTAAGCACATTGTTCAGAGAGTGATGTTGCCTTGAAGACTAGTCTTCATCGACTCCATCTCTGTTGGGTACAAGTCGAAGCCTCGCAAGTTTCTTGTTTTCGACCACTTGTTCGAAAAGAATAAAATCGGTCAAACGAAAATAAACTTACGGAGGAAGATAACACAAAGATAATTATAGGTAAAAGCATTTCTTACCTACTAATTGAGAATCCGTTTCTTAACCTCTTCTCGATGGGAAGCAATGGTTTGATGTGCTTTTCTCCCATGCTCGATGTCCTCTGCATTCATCTTAGCGATGCGGATGGACTCATTGTAGATCAAGGTTTTTCTTGGATTTGACCTCGAGGCTTCTCAATTGGACTGACAATTTCGAACAAGAAATTGGCATTAGAAAAGGAAAATACTCAAAAGGATAACGGGTAAAGAATTACTTACCGTTAATCGAGTTCTAAGACCTCGAGTTCTTGATCCTTATTCGTGGTAATACGGAAAACTCTGAATGACCAAAGCTTTTTCTTGAACTTGGTCCGAGCTTCCGCATCTCTTTTCTTTATCCGGAGAAGAAAGGAGAGTCGGGTAAAGTTAAAGATCAAAAGCGTCTTAAGTTCGAACTTATCGTTTATTTTTTCCTCGCAATCTTTTAGATGCAGACGGTGTCTCAAGTCTATCCGAGAGGACTAATACTTCGTTCCTTAGCCTCCTCGACTCTTCTTTTTCATAGTCGAGTGAGTCAGCTAAGGTCTTCGTATCACTGTTTAACCTACAAAGAACAGGAACGAAGAACAACATCAGCCGAATGGCTGACCTAGTCGTAAGTTTTTCTACGACTACGATATGATTGTAAGTCTTTCTACGACCACTACCTGGTTGTAAGTAGTCGTAAACTTTTTACGACTAGTACTTTGTCATGAGTTTCTTCCATGACTATTCTCGTAAAACAT
The DNA here is from genome assembly GCA_036346395.1 of Hsuehochloa calcarea. Classification (NCBI taxonomy): domain Eukaryota; kingdom Viridiplantae; phylum Streptophyta; class Magnoliopsida; order Poales; family Poaceae; genus Hsuehochloa; species Hsuehochloa calcarea. Next base: position 25,167,321 of record CM070603.1, on the reverse strand, counting down.
TATACGAGTATTTAAGTCGAAAACAATTATGAATAATAAGTGACTTACCATCTCTCTGCCTCTGCACAGAGTAGTTCTTTCTCCTGTCTTAGCTCTAAAAGTTGTCGATGGTACTCACCGACAACAGCAATTTGCTCTAGAGCTTTCTGCAAAAAGAAAACAGTGAGAAGAGAAGGAAAGTCACATATATAAGTATTTTGAAGATACTTACATTCATAGTCGTCCTAGCAAACATCGAATATACAAGGTCCGGGTTCTGCAGCTTATCTATCCTCGCGACTTTGTCCCACCACACCTTCTCAAGGCGCTCGTTATCAAAAGTATTCTCCGTATTGGGAATATCTTTGGGATGGGGGACTCGGTCACGAGATCTGTAAGTAGAGGACCCTACGACGGAGGCAGGCCCAAATAAGTCACCACAGAAGTTGAAATTTTCTCCTTCTGGTTCTGTAACTTCTCTTTGGGTAGGGAAGGAACGCCCCTACAATTTCCTTCCCAGGCGGTGCACAAGCTAGTCACCGCCTTGACCAGAGGCTTCCACAGCTGCCCTTGTTGTTTTTACGACCTCAGCAGTCGTAGCGGTCACCTCAACAGTAACAGCCGCTACTTCAAGGGTCGTAGCTACAACTTCAGCAGATGTGGGAGTCACTCTGGGAGTCTCGACTTCATCGGCCACCTGGGCCAAGGGTGATGTTTCGACCACCTCCATTGCCACCTCCTCAGTAGCTGAAGGGATGGCAATGGACTTCTCAGCGAAGCATTCAGGGGACCAAGAAGTCGATCGAGATAAAGAAAAGCAAATCGAGTTGTGAAAAGAAAAAGGTAAATGTCGTTCTTACACTTTAGTAAATTTCACATACTCGCACTCGGTCTTAACCAGAATTTTGGGGCAATCCTCCCAACGGAGGACCTTTTCTTCTCCACGACCACGCCCGGTGAAGTTCAACAATCGGCTCGCCATTCGACCACGCCTCGTCAGAGTTTGGACAGAACGAGCTACGGTTTCTGTTTTCTCCGATGGCCGAGATCGGCCTCGACCATTCCAAAAGCGAGATCGCCCTCGATTGCGTGTTGTGCCGATGCAAAGATCGTCCTTCATAAAAGACACAAAATCTTTCCAATTCTCCTTTTCCGGTTGCCTAATAAAACTAGGAGTGGCGTAAATCTGCGAAAGATTCTTTGTCATAATGTAGGATACCTTAGCCTTGCGAGGTTTGCGCTTAAGAGATTCAGCTGCCTCAACCTCCTCAGCTTCGATAACTGCGGCCTCGGCTTCAGATACAACTATAGCTGCCGCAGGCCTTGTAGAAGGTCTGGTCGAAAGACCAGAGCTTGAGCTTGCTCCCCCTTTGTCGGCAGATTTTACGGTCGACGTCTCTTGGAGGGAGGAGCCGAGTCTTTGTCTTTCGACAACCCAGCGCCAATAGTCATCAGTACGACTTCTTCGTCGTCCTGACGATTTTCCATGCCTACTTTCTGTAAAGCAAAACAGAAAAAGAAGAATGACTAATTAGTCGTGAGTTTTTCTACGACAAGTATCAAGTCGTAAGTTTTTCTACGACTCTTTCCTGATCGTATGATATTCTACGATCACCTTTAGTCGTAAGTATCTTCTACGACTATAAAGTCCTAAAGAAAGAATCAACTTTTGATTACCTTTAGGCGCTCTATCCTTTCATCTGCGGACAAAGCCGCAATGACTTGAGGAACCGCCCCTGAGTGGTGGAGACTTTCGCAGATGAGTCGACTCTAGAGTCAACCTCACTGTGAAAGATCGTGTGAGCAGATAAGAATATTAGACAAGGTCGAGAAATATCAAACCGAGAGCTAAGTCGACAAATTACTTACCCTCCTCATAGTCTCTGGTTGGGTCTCCTCTTCCCGAGTATCTCCACATAGGAGATGCTCGTTTCTTGAGAGGACTAATTCGGCGTGTGATGAAATCCTTCACCACATGCCATCCGGTCACCCTTCTTCCTTCAAGTCCTTAATAGCTTGAATATAAGGACTAATCCGGTTGATATCTTGGGGTTGAGTCCCATGAAGATTTCTTTCAGCGACCTTCCCATGAAAGAAAGGTCGTCTTCAGAGGTGACCTTCCAAGAGAATCACCTCTTCCTCGGCCGACCCACGAAGACGGGTAAAACTCAATATACTCCTTCGACTTGAGTCGTGGAGCTTGAACCATGACTTCCGGCGATTCGGTTTGTCGAGCCATCCCATAATAATATTGAAACACCGAGATCCGCGGAATCCCAGTGCACCTCGCACAAATACACGAACACACTCAACATGGTAATGGAATTGGGACCTAAGTTCACGGCCCACCCCAAAGTGTTCGAGTACTATTGTAAGAAATGGGTGGCGGCAATTGAAGGTCCGACTCACAATACGCTTGGAAGACGGAATTTGCCCATTTTCCCCGATGGCGATCTCGCCGATAGTGGAATCCACTTCACCGAGCCTTCTGGAATCTTCCGGCATCGACCAAGATCTTGATCTTGGCGCATCCATCTCCGATTCCTCCCATTCAGAAACTCTCTTGGCCATTTCGCTCAGAAGCAAGAAGTTTTTTTTGGGTTGGCGGCGGAGAAGATGAAACCTAGTCGAGGACGGAGAAAGCAAGAGCTCGAAGAACAGCGGAGTGATTTGGGGGAAAGGTAAAAACCCAAGTCTACCTCCTGGTAAGTTTTTATAATCAAGACGATCTCCGCCGCTCGGAAACCGTCTCACTATAGGTCTATGGGAGATGGTTGTACCACTTCGAAGCGCTTCATCGGACAAGTCTATGAGAGTCGGTTGCAATTCCCGGATGGTCCGTTCGAGAAAAAATAGGTGCGTATTGTCACCTCCAAGCGAAATTACATTCTTGACCAAGTCTTTCTGGTCGAAGGAAGTATCAATCGGAAGAGTTTTTTCTCCGATTCCCCTACTACAACCACCAGACGGTCGTAGGGGTTTTTACGACTTTTTAATAGTCGTAAGCAATCTTCACGATTGCAATCGCTTCGGGAACCGTTTTATCAACAGATCTGTGGAATTCGTTTGCAATTCCCGACGGTCATTCGTAAAAGTTATGTTAGTTTTGTCACCTCCAAGCAAAAACACTTTCTTGACCAAGTCTTTCTGGCCGAAGGAAGTATCGATCGGAAGGGTTTTTTCTCCGATCGCCTTACTACGACTACTACACAATTGTAGGGGTTTTTATGACTTTCTGATAGTCGTAAGCAACCTTTCTGACCAAGCAAACTCCTGGTCAAAGTAATACTCAAGTGTCGAAGAGTTTTTCCTTCGACTATGGTTCTACGACATTTTTTCATAGTCGCAAGTCCATTTGCGAATCCTTCACCAAGTAAGTTACTTTCACTTGAAGCTGGGGGGCTAGATGACGAGGATCTAATAATCCTCATTTTATCTATTATCTATAATTCTTATTATGGGTAAATATGATGTCACATAGTCTCCAGAAGTACCCCTTATTTTTATAAGGGGGAGGGCTACCAAGTGATTGTAAGATCTTCTACAATCACCCCCCATAGTCGTAAGTCTTGCTACGACTACTACCTGGTCGTAAGTCTTTCTACGACTATCACATGGTCGTAAGTCTTTCTACGATCACTACATAGTCGTAAGACCTTTTACGACTACTACCTGGTCGTAAGTTCTCCTACGACCAGGTAAACTACGACCACCTTATAATCAAACCTACAGGCGAGTGGGTCCAATTGATTAAGGAATCCGAACGGTCTGCACGCACTACTATCCCGCGTAGTAATTGTGCTTAAATACCCCATTATCTTTGAATGATAATTGCCGACGGCGTGAGAAGCCAATGCGCCGTAATTACTGCCATCACACGCCCATTACTGGCTCAATTAAGGCGCCTCTTCCAGAGGCAAAACGGCTACTCCTTCACGACTATATAAGGATGTCAAGGGCGAGTAGAGAAGGAGAGTTCGATTCTCTGTAATAGTCTTAGCTTCTTACTCGATCATTAAAGAATACCACACCACACAGGATTAGGGTTATTATTCTCTCCGGAGAAGGCCTGAACCTGTCTAAACATCCCGTGTCAACTACTCTGCGTGATTTCATCTCTAGGAGACCCCCCGAATCAAATAATCTTTACGTAAGATCGGTTCTAATACACCGACAGGTATAATAACTTGAAACGACTTTCTATGCAAGAAATGCTACACGAATAATGAGAATAATCCCTGTGTATTTATACGACGATCCTAGGATGGATTTTGTATAATCTCAGTGTATGAAGATAATATGAATATCATCGGAACCTTGGAAGAAATTATGGAAGCAGACTCTTACCTAGAGTTGGAGTTCGAAATAAAAGATTTGGGTAAAACCAAATATTGCTTAGGCTTGCAACTTGAGCATGCCCCTGAAGGGATATTAGTACATCAGTCAACCTACACTCATAAGGTGTTAGAAAGGTTTGATTTTGAAAAGGTGTACCCTTCGAAAGTACCAATAGTTGGAAGGTACTTGCAGTAAGATAAGGATCCGTACACATCTAGAGAAGAGAAGGAGGAAGTCCTGAGACCGGAATTCCCATACTTAAGTGTAATAGAAGCACTCATGTATTTAGCAAACTGTACTAGACTGGATATTGTATTTGCCGTGAACCTATTAGTAAGGTATAGTGCAGAACCTACCAAAAGACATTGCTAAGGAATAAAGGACATCTTCTAATACCTCCAAGGAAGCAAAGATCTTGGTCTGTTCTACAGAAAGAACCAAGACATGTCTATGAATGACTATGTAGATGTCGGATACTTGTCAGACCCGTATACACTCAAATCGCAAACAAGCTATGTATTCCTATGTGGTGGAACTGTAATTTCATGAAAATCGTCTAAGCAAAGTTTTGTATCGACTTCGACAAACCACTTAGAAAATTATAGCACTCTACGAGGCCTTGCGAGAATATTCTTGGCTTCGGCGGATAATTCACCACATCCAGCAGTCATGTGGATTGAATACCACGCAAACCCCCACTATTATCTATGAAGATAATGCAGTTTGTGTTGCACAAGTGCAGATGGGTTATACGAAGAGTCCTCTCACAAAGCATATCAACTCCAAGTTCTTCTATGCTCATGAATTGCAAAAGATGGACAAAATTAAAGTATTACATACTAAGCCATGTGAAGATCTTGTATAGCCCTGTTTGGCACAGCTGTGGCTTTCCTGAAAAGCGGCTTTCGGCTGTGCTGTAGGCTTTTCTGGCTGCGAGCTGAATGGCTATGCTTTTCTGATTTGGTGTTTGGCTGTCTGGCTTTTAGGTAGGCTGGCTGCAGCTTCCGAGATGTGAAATATCTGAAATACCAGGAGGACATTAATGACTTGTTTGATGTCGTTTAAGTAAATTAACAACATTAAACGACTTTTGACAACATGTAACGACATTTAAGAACATTTAACAGTATTTAACAATAAAATCCTTCAGAAAGCATGTGAAAATAATCTGGACTAGAAGATCAGTCCCTTATACAAGGTTTAAATACTACATACAAAATGCTACATATATCTTCCATCTATTCTATCGTCATGCTACCAAAGCCATTGCAATAGCGTCACGGAGGCCATTAATGTCAACATCATCCATAATAGATGTATCATCATGTGCACTAAGGTTAGTGGACATGTCCCCGTCTATATAATGCTCATTCCTGTCTGCACGAGCAAAATCATTATCAATCAAAGCACTATCTCGAATAAAATTATGCAAAGCCATTGTTGCAACGATAATTTTCTTTTGCTTGTGCTCATTGTAACTTGGAATTTTCAGTAGAATACGCCACTTCATCTTCCAAATACCAAATGTACGCTCAATGACATTCCGAAGGGAAGAGTGATGAAAATTGAACACCTCTTTCAGTCCAATCGGTGTACCACTGTTTCGGAATTCAGGTACATGATAGCTTTGATTCTTGTATGGAGCTAGATAACCTTTGCTGTTTGGGTATCCAGAATCCACTAGATAATACTTTCCTACAATTCAAGTGGAAAAAAAACTATTAACCCATACACAAAGGTTGGTAATATACGTGAAAATAACAAGGAAAGTACCTTTTGGAGGGTGTGGAAAGCAGTCCTTGTACATTACCAAGGTATCAAGGAGTATGCGCGTGTCGTGTGCGGACTCAGGCCAGCCAGTGCAAACAAAAGTGAACCTCATGTCGAAATCACAAATAGCCATGACATTCTGACTAGTGTATCCATGCCGGTTGAAATGCACTGGTCGTCTGTCGCAGGGCACCGTCACATGTATATGTGTCCCATCTATTGCACCGATGCAATTATTAAAATGAGGGAAAACCCTTTCCTCCCAAAGTCTACGATGTATTGTAGAGAATTGAGGATCTGTGGGCTTTATGTTGTCAATACCAAGACGGTACACACATTCCAAAACCTCTGCAAACTTCCTACTCACGGTTTCTTTGGAATGACCAAACCGGTTCTTGACTTGGCGGTTGGATTGAGGAGCTCCACAAGTCCATACGAACGTTGCGAATGCTTCCTTTGAGTTCACCTCCGCAGTTGATTTCAAGCCATAGTTATTAACAAGAGTGTCATAAAGGCGAAGAAAAACTGACATTCGTATTCTAAACATATCATAACACTCTTGTGCACTAGCAAGTGTATCCTCAACCCATTGGATCCCCGTCATTGTAGGTATTTTGCTAGGCCTCTTCGTACTGGAGTCACTATAGTTATCCATACATCCAAAAATGGCAATCGCAACTAGCGGCAAAAACATATCCGGTCCTCCATCGTCCACCACAGCTTCATGAGTTGAATCATCATCACTCGAATCAGACGAACTTGAAGAACTCATCTGGCATACACAAATAACATAATTAAAAAAATGAGCACTACTACACATAAACAAACGACTCCACATGGCATAAATAACAAGTCATATAGTATGTTACATGATACCAAGTAGCATACATAAATAAATAAACTAACATAACAAGTCTTAGGAATACAATTCAAACTATTTAACACCTCTTCTTCTCCTCCCATGTCCTTGTAAGCCATGCTAGCCGCCCTTGAGGTGTCTTTAGTGTGTGAAAGACATCTCGATACTCCTCTTGATGAGGAGTTGTGTGGCATAGAAATGCTCATCACTCCCTTCTCGGCTCCAGCCTCAATAACCAAATCAATCATCTCAGATATCTCTAGCCTAATAGGATCAACCATTGGACCAAGTGTATTGGTCACAGAATTCTTGCTACCATGAGACTTCTCTATAATATCTACCAAACATTTCAATTGCACATCTTTGTATGCCTTCTTCGGCCTCTTTCCACTAGGAGAGCCATGGCTAGCTCTCTTCTTCGGTGCAGTGGTTCCATCACCCTCTCCCTTATCATCCTCACCCTCACTCTCGCCCTCATCATCTTCGAGATTAACATGGGCGGCATTATTTGCTCCAGGGACAAGAGAGGATTCATTTGTACAACTTGCACCATCAAAAATGATGTCGAGCATGTCCTCATGTTGCAAGGGTGCTTTTTTGAACTTGCTACATTGTGGCATAGCCTGCGATTAGAGAAATGCAAGAGTTTATAAATTAGTTTAAACAATTGAATTCCAATACATAAGCAAAAATATTAAAGATTACATACCTTAATCTGTTCAGCCCACCATTGATCACTTGCCTCAATGGTTCCAGTCTTATGATCGATGCCTAGCCCCGATGCATGGAGTTTCAATGTCTTCCAATTGGAATAGTCCCTCTTCAAACTGTCCCAATGGTTCTTTAATTGCTTACGGTTGTATTCTTTATTAGTGCGTTCTTTGAACTTGGTTATAAGGTTGTGATACCCTTTGTTGTTCAAACACTGCAAGGGTCTATTTTTTGCAATAACCTCTTCCACGCAGATATCAATGAATACTTTATTTGTGAATGCATCCCATACGGCAGTGTTTGCAGCTTGTGCTTTATCCATCTATACGGTATACCACTTTAGCAAATAACAAATTATGTATGTGAAAACTTTCTAGATTAATGCAGAAACAAAACACCGGTAAACCTACTCAATACTACTATGATAGTAATTGCATATACAAATTATTGAAATCCATAAGCTAAGATATCAACATTTCAATCATACATTTTTGACACTGGGCTCCGAGTGCTCACTGGCATACAGTTCCGACATTGGGCTCCGAGTGAACCTAACATGCAAATACACAAAAGGGGCATGGTTAGCAAACGAGACTGACCGAAAATTGAGCATGTATGCACAATCAAACATCTTTGCCTTTGATAGGAAATCTACAACAAAGAAATATTTTTTCTTAAACACTTAAGCAGGCACATATGCGGCTCAAGTGACCTTGATCTAGAACACTGGTCAATCATACAATTGCCTGGGAAGCATGTCGTTTTCTTATCAACCACACACCCACTTCTTTGTTTGAGAAATCAGCTCTGTAGTTAGGTGATTGCAGGCAGACTCCGCGGCACTAGGACGCGATTGGCTGGACGAACTCGGGCGACGGGGCGTCGGCGTGGGGGGGGAGGTGGGTAATTTTTGCGAAGTTTGGGGGCACTGTTGGGCCACTGGGGGTAGGAAGCGGTGGGAAGCACCTCAACACTGGCTTTCGGCTTTCGGCTTTCGGCTTTGATGTGTATTGACAGCTTTGAGCTTCTAACGAAAGCCAGTAAAAAAGCCAGCCGTTTGTTTCGGCTTTCGGCTTCTCTGATCCAAAAGCCAAAACAGAAGCTGTGCCAAACAGAGCCTTATTCACTAAGTCACTTCCAGCATCTAACTTTGAAAGATACATACGTGGAATTGGAATGATGAAACTTACAAAAGTGCATAATTGGGGGAGGGGTCTTCACGAACTCATTATTGAAACTTAATCATGGAGATCGAGTACCTAAAGAGTAAATCTTGGAGATTAAATAAAATTGGGTGGATTGTACTCTTTTTTTCCTTTGACGATTTTTTCTGAAGTTTCTTAGTTAAGGTTTTTAACGAGGTAATTCGTGCAACGCAGCAGAAATTGTTTCATGTACTCTTTATTCAAATTTTTCCCACTGGGTTTTTATGAAGTTTTGACGAGATATGAATATGATGGATGGGTGCCCAAGGAGGGTGTTAAGAAACCGAGCTCAGACTAGACAGCCTGACCAATGATGGGCTCCTCAGTTTTACTGCTGAATAGCAATAAATAGAAGTTAGAAGTCCTCCCATATCTCTGTGTTCAATCTATTATTCTGATCTTGTATTCTTGTATTATTCTTACGATTCTGAATTTATCTATAAAAGTCCTCTCATATCTCTGTGTTCAATCTATTATTCTGACCTTGTGTTCTTATATTATTCTTACGATTCTAAATTTATCTATAAGATAATCGATCAAACTGAACTCGTCGACTACAATTCCTCGATAGCTTCCGTAAGAAACCGAAAAACAGTCGGAATTTGCGGCAGAAAGATCAAATGGGATCTCGGCTCCTCGTGCTTTTTGTCCGGGAGCGAGTCAAACGCAGTGCTTCGCAATCGTTCGTATGCGCAATTGCATTCACAGGTAGGTACCTGACAAATTCTGGCGCCTCGAAGATCACCTAAAGACAACAAAGAGCAAGGGTGAGTCCACGACTCGGACACATCCATAACAACGAACAATAACAAAACGCGGTTTTACTATTAATATTCTCATGAATCTTCTCTTTGCAGCCCGTTCCTCCATAAGGATCGGGGACCTCCTCCACTCCCAGTGAGTTGTGATCATCTTCTCATATGCAAAGAGTATATAAAAGGCGACCCCAACCATTGTATTATAGTTTTACATAATAGCAATAAATAGAAGTTAGAAGTCCTCCCATATCTCTGTGTTCAATCTATTATTCTGATCTTGTATTCTTGTATTGTTCTTACGATTCTGAATTTATCTATAGAAGTCCTCTCATATCTCTGTGTTTAATCTATTATTCTAACCTTGTGTTCTTATATTATTCTTACAATTCTAAATTTATCTATAAAATAATCGATCAGACTGAACTCGTCGACTACAATTCCTCGATAGCTTCCGTAAGAAACCGAAAAACAGTCGGAATTTGCGGCAGAAAGACCAAATGGGATCTCGGCTCCTCGTGCTTTTTGTCCGGGAGCGAGTCAAATTCACAGGTAGGTACCTGACAAAAGGGATCAACACACACTTTAATAAACTGCATGTTGGCATCTGTGCGCTGTCGTTTGCAAAAGACAAAGATTAGCATTTTGGCATCTGTGCGCTGTGTTTGCGAAAGATAAAGATTATCTTAACTTCATAAGGATGAACAACACATTGGGATAACATAATTAATTAATTAACTGGATCATCTGTCTTCGAGGCAGGCCGGTCCGCAAAAATTAGGGGTCCAAAATTTTACTTTACACTTAATTAGTACTACGACTCATTAGTCAAACTCAGGTACTCCTTCTGTATTTTTAGATATTTTAGAACACGTGTAGTCAATATTTTAAAACTTTGACCGCTAATATGTATAAAAGTATTTTGATTTGTCAGGTAGAAATGATTTCACTAGATTTGTTATAAAAAATATTTTCAAATCATTATATTTATCATAATTTTACTAACATACAATTATATTTTTCATAATTTTACTAACATATAATTAGAGAAGTAATGATCAAGATGTGGAAGAACAGAGATAGTATTAGCCGAGTCTTCTATTGCTATTTCTTGAAACTCCCCTATCCGGCCATCCCATTAACTTCCCCAATCACCACCCCTCTCCCCTCTCTCCATTCCCTCCTTGCAGCCGAACAAAGCAGAATTACTACTCCTAGTTTCTTATTTTCTAGTGAAATTTAACTCCTCCCCTCCTAATTCCCCTCCGCCCAACTATTTTCAAGGAATGTTAGAAGGACGACGCGTTCCAAGTAAAAGTTGGAGTAGATGAGAGTTTCAAGACTTGTTTTGTAGCTAGACTAATTCCAAGAGAAATTGCTTTACAGTTACAATATCCAGTGGATTTTTTTTTTGTAATTAGCTCTTCTTAGATTTAGGGCCTAATTTCAGATTTAACACAGGGCTCTTAATTTCTCAGGTACGGCACTGCTTCGAGGCATGAGCTAGCTGAGCGTCCTCGTTGTGTAAAAATTGTTTTTACCGTCGTCATGTGTCTCTCTCACCTGCTATACATACGCACATGAGTCATGACACGACTGTGCTTTGTTTATTTAGATCCCTGGGTGAAAAGATGCTCGATTAATTTTACGGAAACGATACACACAGATGTTTTTTACCACACTGTTGTACGACCCTCTCTCTCCCACAGCCACAGTGCACCCTTTTCGACTGTACTCTCGCTTGAGGAGGCTGTCGGGAAAAAAAATGTCTACTGAGCGAACTCTATAAATACATCGAGTCTCTATGTTTAATTTTAGCAACTAAATAACAATAACTTTGATTAATAGCATCTTATGCGTATATGCTACTCCCATCCTGTACATATCGTCATCAATGATCACCTAAAAATAACAATAAAGTAATGGTGAATTTAAGACTCAGCAAGTACATAATAGAACAATAAATATACAACTTATAATTCATGTAGATTATTATCATCATCATTCATGTATTCAATTAACATTATTATATTTTTATTAATGCAATGCATCTCTACTCTACATGCCCATTTACTCATCTCACAGCTTGCACCAGTATAACATGAGTGAATACTCGTCGGTGTTCACTCTTCCATCAGCCCATCCTACAAGGAACCAGGTGTCGCTCCACTCCCATAGAGTTCTACCACCATGGTAGATATCACATGCCCTGAGGTGGGTCTTTCCCTTTCATGACATGATTGTAGACATGATGCAAGAATTCAATTTGTTCCATTATCTATTATCATCATATTACCATCATTATCATGTCATTGTCATGGTCATATCTTCATTATCATAAGAATGGATAAAAGCATAAATATATCATAGCAAATTAATTATGAAGACAAGTGGCAAATAAACCAATGTCTACCGCTTTTGCCTTTTAGCCACGGAAACCGGAACGATGCGAAGGCGATCCGAACCCGAAGCAACACACCCTCGACAAAGCCAACACTCACCTCAAAAACATGAAACAACAGTACAAGAGAATAAATTAATTTAATGTCGCTCCTATGCGCAAACCCAACATAATTGACCCCTCTTCACCGGACAATCCACCATCTGTCCTGGTGATCAAACATCCTTAACTTCTAATTCTGGAATCCAAACATAGCACAACATATGTTTTCTATAATCTAGACAAAAATTTATACATTTTTCTAGCTATGCAAATTCTCTGATTAAGTTGTCTAAACCCTTGTTTCTAACAGCGAAGGTCAATATGAAACATTACTAAACAACAGGATTAATAATTATATATATATATTTCTATCACATAACAAGTAGCAAACCTTACCACTTATGTAAACTATGGACAATTACCTAACTTTCCTTAGTTATGCCCATAATTTAATTCGACTATCTATTGTAGGTAATAAAGCAAACAACACAACTGCTACTAGCGACGATGGAATCCTGGACAGCAGCGCTCCAGAAGCTATAACTTTTACACCACTTAACCCGATCTAGAGATCTTGTACTCTATGGAAAGCTTAAATAATAACCTACAATATTCATAACATGACAAAGCTATGAAACAGAATGTAAATACCCCAAAACTCCATCGCACGGCTCAACAACGCACTGAACCAAAACATGGCATAAACAAAACACCCATTCCCGCTATCGATCTACCCTAAACTTTTATTAAAAGACAATCAAACAATGTAGCAAGGATTTACAGATCGTTCCCCCTCTAAAATGGACGATGAAGCTGATTGGATCATGAAACCCTAATTTTCCTTTTGCTCCTCTTCTCCTTCTCGCTTCTCCTTCTTCCGTGCTCTTACTTCTTCCATGCTTCCTCCTCCTCCTTTGCAGCAGCAACAGTGAGGTGTGACAGCAATGTGGCGGAGCGCAGCAGCCTGGCACGACATCAAGGTGGGTGGCGTGGCAAAGGCGGCTAGGGCAGGGACGGCAGGCGTGTGGCAAGGGTTAGGGCTAGGGACAGAGTGCGGCTAGGGTTTGGACATGGCTAGGGCAGCAACAGCAGCACCCTCCCCTCCCTTATATGCAACGCACATGGCCTCCCATGCTGAGTCCAACTTGGACTCGGTTGAGCCCTGCCCAGCTCACTCCTTTCCCACCTCTTTTTCTTTCTTTTATTTTTTTTTCTAGGCTTTTGTATAATAAACGGGGTATTACATCTTACTTGATGTAATTGAACTAAAGATCCTATTATCAAAAGCAGTGAATTGAAAAATAGAATGAACCTAAGCATGGCGTGCAAGCATTTCACGAAGAGTCACACTATCATGGCATTGTCCTTAAGAGTAGCTCTGTCAATCATGTGATCCATGCATAGACATAGCTCTTTAATATTGCTTCTAACAACATCCTGAGCGTGGTAAATAAAGAACGTGGACCTATGTGGCATTTCAATTAGAAGAATAATCAACCATCACTACTACACAAAAGGTTATCACAGACGGTTCGGAACCGTCACCACAGATGGTTTTTGAACCGTCTGAGTTTATATGTCCGTGATGATATGCGGTTATCACAGACGGTTCTGAACATTATCACAGACGATTCTTGTTCAAAACTGTATGCGATAGCTTTTTTCACAGACGATTCTAAATAAGAATCGTCTGTGATAGCTTTTTCTATTGCAAAAAAATAAAAACGGGTGCGAAAACTTCGGATGTTGTTTTTAGGCCATAAACGACCTTTTTTGGGAGTTTTCACTTCATCTAGAGCCTCCCGAGTCTCGCAAATGAATCTGGAATTATGAATTTTTGTATTAAACTTTTCGTTAGCTTTCCAACGAGCCAAAGAACATCACAATCCGAGTTCGTATGCAAAAGTTATGGCGATTTTACTAGACAGTGCGCGATTTGTCATCTATATTTTTGCCGAAACCAAATAACTCATCATGAATTACACATGCATAGAGAGCTTCCCACAATAACCACAGCATCACCCACATTATAGTGGTATCAACTCAATCCATTCACAGAGCACTAACACTAACTCTTAGTAATCCACATTACAGAGCAAAGGGGGTAGAGGCTAGAGAGAGTGAGGTCGTGGGAGGCCGATGACAACGAGCTCGGGGGAGGACGGGGCGACGAAGTGGAGGAGGCGGGGCGACGAGGTCGTGGGAGGCTGGCGACGAGGAGGCTGGGGCGAGGTGGAGGAGGCCGCGGGCGATGAGCTCGAGGGAGGCCGGAGCGCAAGGTCAGGGCGAGACGGTGACACTCGGTTAGAGGAGAAATAGAAGAGGAGGAGATGAAAGTGTGAGGAGACTCTGTTAATATAAAGCGAGTTTCGGCAGCCCGCCCATTAAGTTTAAATTTTTATTTTCCCGCCCAACAAAACAAAAGTATCATAGGCGGTTTTATCTACAAAACCGTCTGTGATATGATTATAATCACAGACGGTTTGTGAATAGAACCATCTGTGATAATTCACAGACGGTTCCTAAGAAGAATCGTCTGTGATGTCTCGATTATCACAGACGGTTCTTAAGAAGAACCGTTAATTCACAGACGGTTCTGTTCACGAATCGTCTGTGATAGTTACGTAACCGTCTGTGATAAATATAACACAGACGATTTGTGATGGGGCGTCTAGTATAGCATGTGTTTGTAGTAGTGCATGTACTTGAAATCCTAGACATGCTAGTATTTTGCGTAATCTTGAATAAAATAATGATAATATGAATCATGCACTATGTGACGACTTATTTCTAGTACTTATGGCATGGATTTTATGCAAGCTTGAGACATTGCATATGTTGGGCTCTTGGTTGTTAACCTTAATTAGCATGCTGGTGCTCCATTTTCATATTATTGTTCTAGAGTTTCAAGTGTTTTAACAAGATCTTTACATGATTACCAATCTGAAAATAGAGCAAGGATATTCCTATTCATGCTAGTTATATTCATATTTATCTATAGTGAAACCTCATGGAAAATTACCAAATTGTTTTTGAAATATTTTTACTTCGAAAAATTGGTGGAAATCTTCTCTCCTAGACACCTCATGGCATGCATATGCTACCTACGTGGGACGCCTAGCAATTGGGGTTAAAAGGTAATTTCCCACCATGGTATTTTGGTAAAAACATTAGAACTTGGAAGTTATTCTGGTACATGAAATATCTTAAATCATTTCAATTAGTTTTGTGAAATAAAACATTTTATTAAATGTGGTCTTGCCACCTCATGGGATACCAAGCTCTTTGGGCATTTTGGTCTTTACACCATTCATGGCATGGATCGATGGTAATTTCTAGGGGTGTCGACGGACCGAATACGAACCGAATAATTGTTTTTTCGTGTTCATATTCATATTTTCTAAACGAGTACAAATATGAATTCAAATATTGTTGAATACGAAATGAATGTTGTAACGTATACGAATACAAATCGAATACTTACTCAATTTGGTTGGATTCGGATATCCTCATAACTTACGTAATAGCAAAATATTTACTTTTATCCTTGTACATATATAGCACACTTAATCATTCTAGTTTATCTATTTCACCTAAAAACATGAATCACATTAAATTAAAAATACTCATCAAACTAATTAGCCATACTACAATAAAATATGTATATTGTTTTATCGAATTCGAATATAAATACGACGAGTGCAGATAAAATAACATTTCGGATGGCAAAAGTTCATACCATATTTGTATCTATATTTTTATACGAATACAAACAAAAAATATATCGGTAAAATATCTAGATATTTGATATGCCAAAAGATCAATATATACCACTGTCTAAAGTTAGAAAAAAAATTGAAATTTTACAACATCAGAAGTATAACATCATTGCCCTTTTAGTACTGTTCTCTACCAGTACTTCTTTCAAATGTTCTTGACTAATATATTGTCAAAACAATCGTTGCTGGCCGGCGTGCGTTCCAAAAATTTCTATGTAGATCAGGCGCTTAATGCTAGTGAAATGGATTTATTACGAAGAAAAATGACGTTGGCTGATCTACGCTTTCAAGAAGGGGACGAAGCAAATAATCCAAATTTATAGTGTGTTTGGTTGGGTGAACTAGAGTGAATAGGATGCGATGGTACATGATGGATATAATGATTTTGGATGATATGTATAACTTGTGTGTTTGGTTAGTGGGACGAGATAATTCAAGATTTTGTTTGGTTGCATGAATGAGATGGCACCGAATGGTTCAAGATAATATTTGATTTTAAGGATGAAATTGAATTTTATTAAAATATTAGTACGATTATTAAATTTACCTAAATTATAAAAAGAAGTATTTAACTAAATTAATTATTTTAAATATCTACTTATTGGCATAATCCACCGGTCAGTGACATATACACAGAGGGAGAGAGGATAACAGGGAAACCGAGAGAAAGAACAAACATAGGGGGACAAAGGAGCAAGGCAGAAGAAACAGAAGAGATGGCGGCGCATGGCGTCGGGCAGTACCGGTGTCGAATGGGTGGTGAAAATGCTAAAAATTGGTCAAGAGAGGAGAGGGGAATGGATATATGGTAGCGGTATGGCATGAGGCGCACGGAGGTAAGCAGGCGGCTTGCGATTGCCGGAGCGGGAGAGAAAGCGGGGTAACAGTGCAATCGGGGCGGGCGGAGAAAGAGGGGTAACTCACGACGGCTCACGGCGTGAAGCGAGACGTGAGGGGACACGCTTGTCCTTGTACCGCGTGGTCCATTCGTTTTTACAAAACTATTTGGTGTAGCATATTTGAAAAATATCATCCGGATTTGTATAATCTCACCAAGACGAGTTAGTTTGATTCGCTACCAGTACAGAGATAAGAGGCAGGAGCATCACGTAGATGTTAATCTACCCCTGATTAACGGAATAACTCTGCGGCCAGCTACTCTGTCGGTTAGTGAAGATGCCAAATGCGTGCCGTCGGGGCGTCCGTCCGTCCGCTCGCCGGCCATGCATGCATTACACATTTCCACCGCTGTAGCTGCTTTCTTTGCTTCCTCCTTTAGCCGCGCGGCGCCCCTATCCCATGCGGCAATAAAAAAGGAAAAAATCATTAAAAAAAAACGGCGGCACGATTAGAAGTAGAGCGAGCGACGGGTACCGAGCCTCGTCGCTTTTACCCCTTCGCCTCGATCGCCTGCGCCACGCCGCACCGCCACGCCACGGCCACTGCCTCCTCAACGACCTTTGTCCCGCCGCACAAGGCAAACGCGGCCGAATCCTGTCCGATTCAGATGGAGTCGGTGCTGGCGGCGCTCCCCGCGGGCAGCGGGGCAGCCGCGGCGGCGGCGGCGGCGGCGGCCGTGGGAGGGCTGGCCGCGGCGGTGGCGCTCGCCCCCGGCGTGATGGGGCCCAAGAACCGCACCAGCGCGCCCCCAGGTGACGATGATCTGACTGATCGACTCTGATGATCGAATGCGTGCGGATGTGCGGCCGATCGTGTGCTAGCTAGCTGTTCATGTTCTTGCTCTGCTTCCCTCTCTCTTCTTTTGGCACTGTTGGGTTCTAAAATATCTTGATATTCGCCGTAGATTCTTCATTATCTTTCGTGGGAATCCAACATTAGTTTGGACCTCTCTTTTGTGGGATTTACCGTTTGGTGTTTCGCATTATCATGTTCCTTTATTCAAGCATCATAAGGTGATTGACGTAGGAATATTGTTTGTGGGCGGGTACTGGACTTTGATGCAGTGTGCTGCTGAATGACAATCTGAACATGCCAGAGAATATATAGTTTAAGATTAAGGACTGCTTGATACATAGTTTTTCTTTTACAAGATATCATGGTTTCTCAAAGACTGTTATAGTAAAAGGATTGAAGTGTTTTCTTACAACAGATACTACATGCGAACAGAGCCCTGGTTTATAAAATTGTGGGTCATGCTGAGGCTTGCTTCTGGACATCAACAATCCTGCTCTAATCTTAAGACTAAGAAAAAATGGTCTCGGCAAAGTGTCGGTAGCGTGAAATTTACCAAGGATATATAAAATCATAAGCCTTAGCATGATGGCTCACTTATTAAAACACAAGAAAAGTTAACAAAAAAAAAACAAGCCTCCAAACGTTTGTGTTCGATGCTAAGAAAAGATTACCCAGAAGCCTCGTGGATGGATAGCTCCAAGATTGCCGACTGCTTGCATGATTGCCAGGACGAAAAGTAAATCTCTTGAGTTGTTGCTGTCGATCGGGCAGTTTTTCTCTTGACTGGTGACTGTGACAGTTGCTGTACGCCTGTAGCCTTCTATTTACTTTTGGCCGAAAGGGTGATGGTTCTCAGTCAGCACTAAGCAACAGCTGAAAATGATTTAGTCCAAAGGCTCCTCTTTCAATTGCAGTAGGTTTTCAAAAGCTGTGCTCGTCAAACCACTTTGAAAAATAGTTAGTTGATAAGTTATCATGTTCCCTGCTTTTGTTGCAGCATAGTGTTTCAATATATGTGCTGCCTTGGAGTACAAATCAATCATTCATAGTTGCAGCTACTTTGGATATGAAAACAATAAATTTCATACCGTGAAACATTCTGAACAGAATTAAGTAAATATTTTTATGTTCTCACACTGCGACTAGCTTTTGAATAACTGTTCTCTTACAGTTGTTTTACCATAATTTTTTGCAATATGGGATAACATTACCAAACTTTGGAAAACTTTATCAATCCATAAATATGGTCTAAATTTGTTGTTAAAATTTATAAAGAATTTATTTTAAGAAAGTGTGCGCCATGCTTATTAAGGAGCCGCTTAAGCGACGCTTAGGCGGTAAAGTGCTGCCGATGTCGTAAGGCGTCGCCCCCGCCTTACCGCCTCCTCCCCACGGTTCCTCGTCGCGCGGCTCCTCCTCCCGGCTCCCCCTCGTTGTCGCGCAGCTCCTCGGCGCCTCCTCCCCAGCGCCGCCTCCTCCCCAGCGCTGAGGGAGGACTGAGGAGGCGGCGCGGGCAAAGGGGCGTGGAGGACTGAGAAGGTGGCACGGGCGAAGGAGCACTCCCGCTGAGGGAGGATTGAGGAGGCGGCGCTGGGGGAGGACTGAGGAGGTGGCGCGGGCGAAGGGGCGAGCAAAGCCAAAGCGAAGGGGAGGCGGCACATGCGCTCGGCCGAGCAGGGGGAAAAGAGGAGGCAGGGGCAGCCGGGCAAGCGGGATCTTCTGCAGTCAAAGAATCAGAGTTGCTGCTGTTGCCGGGATCTTCTGCGGCCACTCTGCACTGTCGCCTTAGGATGTGTAAGGCATCGCCTCGCGCCTTAGCGCTTAAAAGGTGTGAGGGGGGGGTCGTCTCGCTCGCCTTAACACCTTAATAACCATGGTGTGCGCTGATTGCCACATAGTAATACAAGAACAGATATCTATTTTGTTGAGTAACAACCAACAAATTCAGAGAACATCCTCTGTTAGGTTTGCAAGTAATAATCACCTCTTTCGTTTTGATATTCTGAGCTTATTTGAGTCTGATAACTCCATCATCCCTCAGATACAATTAATTGTCATAATCCTGATGTATGCTAGAAAAATGCAAGATGAAACCTATATATGCAACTAATATGCATGTAACCTGGTGAATATTCGACGTGATACTAGCTGACCTAAGAAAAAGAGAGAGAAGCACTTTACCAGGTTAAGTTATTTGCATGAATCTCTGGTGTTATCGTGTATGCAGAAAAATTATCAAACAGACAACGTATTTCAAATTTTCATTCTACTTCAAGGAAAAAACTAAATCCTCTCATTTGATTTTATTTTCTTGCCATGCAGCCGTTCCTGGTTTACCTCTTATTGGAAATCTGCATCAATTGAAAGAAAAGAAGCCCCATCAGACCTTTGCAAAATGGTCTAATATTTATGGTCCAATTTACACTATAAGGACAGGTGCTTCTTCTGTAGTTGTGCTCAATTCAACGGAAGTAGCCAAGGAGGTAACTTGGAAGTAATGTTTTTTCATCATTTTTAATTGGCTTGCTAATGTATTTGTAATTTGCAGCTATACAATCTATTTATGTACCTCTGGGTGTGGCAGTCCGGCCTTTTAGTGGCCTGACCATGATTATAACATTGCAAACTCCACGTTTTCCCTGTATGCTCTTCTAGTATTATATTAGCAGCTTTATTTTTTAATTGGCAATCTCATAATTCAAATGTTTATACAGAAGTCATGTTCATAGTTACCAGAAATGTGGTTCGTCCGAGTCGCAGTACAGGATTCAGTTTCGTAGTTCGCCACTTTTTCTTCCAATTTTCACTGCGAGCACGAACCCCATACCCTAAACCTGTTCGGGTTCGACGAATCTGGTTCGCGATTGGTAGGGTTTTATAGTGAATCCGGTAACTATGGTCTGTTTTCCTCCCAAAAGATGAATTCTAAATTAAGCTGAAACGATCCTATTCTTGTTTCTCCTTTTTTCTCATGATGGAGTTAAATCAAGGCCTTTGGTGCGTCGTGAACTAAGCCCTTTTCTTGAAAAATTGTCCAGACAAAATTAAGCTAAAATTTAGTCTGAATTATTGGTTTGTTTTACACAAGAATACATATAAATTTCTTAGTTCTTGTTTGGTCACAATGCTTATTCTCATTTCTCAGTGATTATTTGCCGGTATACAAAACTCAAGAACGGTTGCAGTGCAGTAGAAATGTTTCACATTTGACCAAAAATAACAAGAACAAATATTCTATCCTGTCTTTTGCAGGCAATGGTTGCAAAATTCTCATCCATATCTACTCGAAAGCTATCTAAAGCATTGTCCGTGCTCACTCGTGATAAAACTATGGTTGCTACAAGCGACTACGGTGACTTCCACAAAATGGTGAAGCGTTATGTTATGGCAAGCATGTTGGGTGTATCTGGTCAGGTATAAGTCTCAACAGTTTGAAAATTAGATATATAGTTCTAATACAACTTCTTGGATACTAGTTACGCTTTCAGCTAACTAATGTCTAATAATGCCATGGTTGCACAAATTTCAGAAACAATTTCGGGGCACGAGAGACAAGATGGTTAATAACATGTTAAGCACTTTTCATACATTGGTGACTGATGACCCACATGCTCCTCTGAACTTCAGAGAAGTTTTCAAGAACGAGTTATTCTGCTTGTCCTTAATCCAGGTAAGTCTATAAATGTTACAAATGTCAGTATTCAGTGCGCTTATCAATTGTGCTGCATATCTGTTGGTATCACTGTCAGAATTTGAACTGCCATATGATCCATTTATTATTTGGAATATTGAGAAATGAGAATGTATGCTGCAATTTCAGAGTTTAGGGGATGATGTGGATTTGGTGTATGTGGAGGAGTTTGGGAGGGATATATCAAGGGATGAAATCTACAAAACCACAGTGGTTGACATGATGATGTGTGCAATCGAGGTTGACTGGAGGGACTTCTTCCCATACCTCCGCTGGGTTCCAAACAGGAGCTTTGAAACAAAAGTTCTTACTACAGAAGCTAGGAGAACCGCGGTGATGCGGGCCTTGATCCAGCAACAGAAGAAGAGAATTGCACGTGGAGAGGTGACATAAGGGCGTACTTTGAATGCAATTTGTTATGTTGTTTTTTCATCTTTACTCCATAACCTCTGATGTGCAGGCAAGGGTATCCTATCTGGACTTCTTGCTAGCAGAGAACACGCTGACAGACGATCAATTGACAATGCTCGTGTGGGAGGCAGTCATAGAGGCTGCAGATACTACTTTGGTCACAACCGAATGGGTCATGTATGAGCTTGCCAAGCACCCAGAAAAGCAGGTAAGCAGTGAAACTTAACTTTTCCAGTTTTTGTGCTCTTCACCTGATGCGGTGTTAATTCCAAATCAACTTTGGCACATCAGGATCGCCTCTACCAGGAAATCCAAGAGGTTTGCGGCGGTGAGACGGTCACCGAGGATCACCTGCCACGGCTGGTGTACCTGAACGCCGTGTTCCACGAGACGCTGCGGCGCCATTCTCCTGTCCCACTAGTGCCTCCAAGGTTCGTCCACGAGAACACCAGGCTAGCCGGCTACGACGTTCCAGCCGGTACAGAGGTAAGGAGGCACAACCATGACACCACACCACACAACATGCAATGTTGATTGACTGTTGAGAGTGGAGGTCTGAAATGCTGCTACTGATTCTGCTAGATGATCATCAACCTGTACGGGTGCAACATGAACAAGAACGACTGGGACGAGCCCGAGGAGTGGAAGCCGGAGAGGTTCCTGGATGGGAGGTTCGAGGGTGCGGACCTGTACAAGAGCATGGCCTTCGGCGCGGGGAGGAGGGTCTGCGCGGGGAGCCTGCAGGCGATGAACATCTCGTGCACCTCCATCGCGCGGTTCGTGCAGGAGTTCGCCTGGAGGCTGAAGGAAGGCGACGAGGACAAGGTCGACACCGTCCAGCTTACAGCCTACAAGCTCCATCCATTGTTTGTGCATCTCACGCCAAGAGGAACAAAGTGAACAGCAGCATGGTTTATGATATGGTAGGCTCGTCCGTGTGGGTGTAAAATGGTTTAATCATAAACTGATAAGAACAGGATGTTCTTTAGAACTTGGCGAAAAGAACGGCAGCATGATACAGGTGAATACTGAATAGTTCCTTCTCTATCTGTAGGAAACACTGTTCAAGTGTTCACTTGGCCCATCTATAATCAATATATGCCTACCAGTTATGGACTTTATTCTGAACATTTGATTCAAAGTTTGTATTTTAGGCCTTAACATTGTGAATTGGAGAGACTTTTAACACATAATTAAGGCCGTGAAAACTAGGGATATTTCATCATATGTCACGCCAAAGGTCACACTTTCCCTGTAAAAAAACATGCTTTTGGTAAAATATCACTCCTAAGATTTTGCTTAGTAACTAGAAATAAGCCCGCACGTTGTTGCGGTCTTATTCTCTATTTTACAGTTTAGTGTGGGAAAATTTGTATTATCAAGTTGCATTGTTCCTTAGAATATTTATATGGTTTTAGATGTACGATCAACAGAGGATTTGCCGGATTGGAATCGGACGACATGGGGGAGAACGTGGTGATGAATGTCATGATGTGGCGTTCTCTTGTGCTTTATTTTGCACTTGCTTTCCCATTTACAAAAATGTTAATACTGCACGCTTCGTCACATATGGTTAATTAAAATCGTCTATATTAAATATAATCACATACGGTTTTAGTTTAGCGACCGTCCGCGTTACTAGATGCGCTAAAAACCGTCTGTGATAACTATCTGTGATATTACTTCTCCACATACGGTTTTTAGCGCATCCAGTAACGCGGACGGTTGGTTCTGAACAAGAACCGTCTATGATATTACTTCTCCACAGACGGTTTTTAACACAAACCGTCTGTGACTTCTGTCCTCACCACAGACGGTTTGCATTAAAAACCTCTGATTTTACCATGGCTTGAAATAAGAGAGTTTGTCATAGGTATCTCCCGATTTTATCTAACTCTGTGACTTAAAATGTCTAACTCTGTGATTTTACCATGGCTTGTAATTCCTAACTGAAAGCCATGGTAATCGTAAAATCAGAGTGTTAGTGATTTCAAGCAATGGTAAAATCACAAATCAGAGTGATTTCAAGCCATGGTAATCGTAAAATCAGAGTGTTAGTGATTTCAACCCAGGGTAAAATCACAGAGTTAAGCATTTTAAGCCATTGTTAAAATTAGAGTGTTAGGCATTTCAAGTCGTAGAGTCAAGTAAAATTAGGAGATACTTATCATATATGGTTTTTAATATGAACCGTCTGTAATACTAGCTAAATGTTTTGGCGTTGTCCTTATATATTATACCCACCCACGCCTTGTCTTCCATCAGTCTCTCCATTTCCCCTCCCTACGCCGAGCTCCGATGACCACCCTCGATTCCCCGGCGCGGTTTGGCGAGGAGACGTAGCCGACGAGGAGGAGGAGGGACGCGTAGGAGCTCCATGTCTACTGCAGGAGGTAGACTACCGGAAGGTACGTGTATATCCCAAAACATACACAGTTGTTGGCTATTTGATAGTTCTTATTTTTTTGTACCTTTTGTGATTTAATGTCCGTAAAAAAATGATCTTAATTTTATTTTACCTAAAGTTGGAGCACCGTCGAAGGTTTTCGATCGTCTCTCCTTTTCCTTGACGACGAGCTTGAGTCGAATTCGGATGACAGGCAAGAACAGTTTTTGATATACTGGTGAGGTATATAGAGAAGCTCACAAGACCAATCCAAGAAGCCCGTGAGTTCTTCAGGAGTTTGGAGGCACAGATGGTTTCAAACTAGTTTAACTTTATTATTATTATTATTTTTTCCCATTTGGAGGGGACGTTGTGAAACCTTTTGGTTTCTCTTTTGCTAAATATGTCTCTCCTACAATGTGTTTGCCACTAGAATTTTAATTGGATTTTAGTTGTCTTGCTAGATATTGCATATGGAAACTATTATCCAGGAATTGATTGGTTTAGCCCAAAATCCGATTTTTTTGCAATAGAAAAAACTACCATAAATGATTCTTGTTCAGAACCGTTTATGAAAAATAGGCTATCACAGATGGTTCTGAATAAGAACTATCTGTGATAAGTAATTATCATAGACAGTTCTTATTTAGAACCGTCTGTGATAGTTTTTTTCAAAGACGGTTTAAAAATCGTCTGTGATGATCTGATATCATTACTGGCCTATAAACTCAGACAACTCATGAAATCGTCTGTGATGACGTTTTTGAACCGTCTGTGAAGACCTTTTTTTGTAGTAGTGTTTAATAGTCATAAAACCATAACACTCTAAAGATGCAAATAGTCTTAAAAAAAGTACTATGTCTAAATGTGTAATAACTAGGGACAAGAATTACATACTAGCTAGTGAAAGATCTTGGGAATATCATTTGCAATGCACAAAACATTCCCTGTATTGTATCGTTGTTGTGGCATAGCAGCAGCAGCAGCACGTATCCAGAAGGACGTATGTAGTGGTCAGAGTACAAGAAGTCGGCAAGTTGAATCCGATCGGGTATAGAGGAGTTCGTCGAGTATTAAGGACTACTAGGCTGCAGATAAGTGGCCAACTAATAAATTAGAGTCCAGGGACATTAGCAAGTTGGAACTAGTTTATGCAACCAGGAACATCACGACACCAATTGCTATTCTTCCGATTGTTATTCTGAACCCTTCTAGTTTCTCAATCTCTACCCCCGTTGCCCTTCTCCAGCCATCACGACACCAACACGCCGGCGGGGATCTCTCCCTCCGGTATCTCATCCCTACTACCTACGCAACAACTCTGGACGCTATAATTTGGTATCAGAGCCAGTCACCGTAGCTTTTCATGCTCATGAGAAGAAGAGCATCCAAGTACTCCATGAATACCTTGTTCATGATGTTTATGAAATAGGCTGGTGTATTGGTCAAACCAAAAGACATGACGATATAATCAAATAGACCATACCGGGTGGTAAAAGCCGTTTTTGGGATATCCTTAGCCCTGATCTTAAGCTGATGGTATCCTAACCTCAGGTCGATCTTTGAGAACACTGCTGCTCCCGACAACTGATCAAACAGGTCATCAATGCGGGGCAGAGGGTACTTGTTCTTGATGGTTACCTCATTGAGGGTTCTATAGTCCACACACAATCTGGTTGTGCCGTCCTTCTTCTTTACAAAGAGTACTGGCGAACCCCAGGGAGATGAGCTAGGTCTGATGAATCCTTTATCTTGCAGTTCTTCCATCTGTGCTTTGAGCTCTTCAAGTTCCTTGGAGGCCATTCTGTATGGTCTCTTAGCAATCGGGGTAGTCCCTGGCTTCAGGTTGATCACAAACTCTATATCTTGGTCTGGTGGCATGCCCGACAATTCTTCTGGAAACCCCCCCGGATAACTCTGGACTACTGGTGTTGTCTCCAATGATGCCTCCTCAAGGTTATGGATTGCATGACCCAAACCAGAGAAGCAGTCCACATTAACCCTTATTGTGGTTCCAGGGTCCTTGGTGAGTACCACATTTCTGTTGGCGCAGTCTATCATTCCATGGTATTTGGCCAACCAATCCATCCCTAGGATGATGTCCAAAGTTTGGGCTTGAAGCACTAAGAGATCCGCTAGGAATCGGGAATTTTCCATAACAATCTCTACTTGGGGGCTTACCAAGATAGCAGTTAAGGGTCCCCCGGGTGAACTAAGTACCACATATTTCTTTAGCTTAAAAATTGGCAGCTTAAGCTTTTCAACAAACTTTCTTGAAATAAAAGAATGCAAAGTCCCAGAATCAAACAAAACTTGAACTGGTACTGATTTGACAATGAACGTACTCATTAAAACTCTAGTAGCTTGCTGGGCCTCCTCTGCTGTGACGTGATTCACACAGCCGCGGTTCAGTGTCGAGGCAGATCTCGGTGCTAGCGGCGTCTTATGACTCCTGTTTAGTATTGGCGACTGGCCTTGAGCTGATGTGGCTCCTAGCTTGATCTTCGCGGGAAGAATCCTGGCATCGGGGGCATCGGTTGGCGAAGTGTTCCTTTTCTCCACAGTTGAAACATTGGAGATGAGCTGCCGGATTGGTTGCTGCAGGCTGTCCAACGGGGCGAAGAGCACGGAAACTAGTCCCATTGGGATGCGGAGCTGATGCTAGAGTTCTTGGTGGCAGCACTACTGTCGGCCTGAAAGACGAGCTTCCCTAGAAGGTTGACTTCTGCGGGAAGCTACCATTTGGCTTCTGAAAGGCCATCTTTCTCTTGCAGCTGATCTCCGCAGTCTTCTTCTCGTTCTCCAGTAGAAGAGCTTTGTTAATAAGGTGGTGGAAGATGGGGTAGTCATGAAGGATAAGCTGACCTCTCATGTTTTCACGCATCCCTTCCATGAATTGATCGATCTTCTCTTCCTCGTCAGTGACGTCTTGGGTGGCGTAGCGGGCGAGCTGGTTGAATTTTGTCAGATATTCGTTGACAGACAGATACCCTTGCTTGAGGGACCTGAACTCGTTCTTCTTTAACCAACTTCGTTCCAGCTGGAACGAAGTTGGTTTTGAACGCAAGCTTGAACTCATTCCAGGAAATGGAGCCATTTTTTTAAAAAAATAGTGAATCCTCTTTTCCGATACGTATCATGTCCGACAGGCGTGTTCGTGGCCATGCATCATAGGTTATAAGTTGTCCATTGCAGTTAGGCATGTGCCTCTTCTTCGGAACTCCTAAAGAATTGCAGCAGAATACTGCAAGGGAATAATGATTATTCTTTAGGTCATGTTTTTCCAATGTTCACTTGTCCATGATCGATAGCAACCTTGAACAATGTTTTGAAGTTTGAACTTAAAATCAAGAGGAATTCATTATCTGGAGTGAAGAGATGCAATTTAGGATATTTTTTAGAGATGGAAGGCAATTCAAGACTTGACAAGCTAAGATTATGTATAAGGAACATAAGTCTCAAGGCCTTATAAATTGCTAGTGGCCAGGGGCAGATCTACAGCAGCCTATCAGGGTGCACAGGACACCAGATCTAAAATTTATTTTTCTTTGGATATAACTATGTATATATATAGTATGGACACCTTTAGCCCAACATGAGAGGACACTCCAAGTCACAGCCCAGCCGAACGTGGTCCATCTTGCCTCAGAAATCTCTGATCATTTTCGTTCTGAATCCGCCACTGCTAGTGGCTAAACATCTGCATCCAAACTGGACAAAATAGAGAAGGGTTCAGCACACTAATGTACAAGACATGCAATCTCCATTGACTGCATACATGCATGTTCAGACAAGAATCACGGCATCACATGCATAGACAAGGCTACTCTTCAGTTATGCTGTGAAGGCCAGGCTCCCAAGAATAGGATGCCGAGTTCCCCGGCGAGGCGAGGCGTCGCCGCCGCCGCCCTCCCGGCGATCCACCATTCATCAGAGCCTTCCCGTTCTCCTTGGCCTCCTTCACATCAACCTCCCTTATCGTCTCAGCTTTATTGCCGTGGCTGACGCCTTCCTGAGGCCTCTGCGCCTTGGCTTCGCCGCCCACCAGGCAGGTGAGCCACTTCTTGCACCTGACCTTGTAGCCCCTCTCGTGGCCGCCGGAACTGACGAGGTGCCTCTTCAGCGACACGCTGCCGCCGCGCCTGCCCGCGCCGTGGGAGGACCCGGAGGAGTACTTCTGCAGCCTCCGCACTGTGCTCTTCGGCACGACATAGTACTTGTGCCCGAGCTGGAGCACGGTGTCCGGCGCGGCGACGGCGCCGGCGGGCTCCTGGAACACGTCGGGGCGCGCCACGCAGAACTGCGGGTGCCGCATCATCACCTCTGCCGCCAGCACCGGCCGGTCCAGCAGTTCCACGTGGCCGCCGGGGAACACCAGCTTAACGAATTGGCTCCGCGCCGCATTCTTGGAGCAGAAGCAGCTCGCCATGGCCATGGCGAGCTCACGCCAAGAAGCCAAATGCTTTTGTAGATGGATGGGCAGGTAGATGGTGAGCTCAGTAAATTGACTTATATATCTACCCGGCCTAGGATTGTGTGCTGGTGGATGGTGCAAGATGCCAAGATGACATTGTTGCTGCCGTTTTGCTTCTGTTGTTCTTGGCACTGAATCTTGGACTCTTATCAAAGTTGTGCATAGTTAACGATAGTTACAAGGAGGTTTTGAGGTTACCAAAGTCTGGACAATTTGGCCGAACACCACATGTAGTGACATGGCTTATTTGGCTCTCATTGGCGGGCACACGCGGAGATGACAACATATACCGAAACAGCAGTAGTGGGTGTCACTAATGGGAATTACTTATAAATAAGGTCAGATGCAGATGCAAGCAGAAAGTTCATATTCGACCAATCACCAATCTTGGCTTTTTTTAGAGAAGAAGGTGTACATTTGGTCAATTATCCTAGCTATCTTTACACTCAGCAACCGAGGGTTCGTGATATTGAATCCACGAAAATCCACAGACACATGACTTTTAGCCACACAACATGGTGCCACACCGGTTTGGTTGGCAGCAATCTCGGCTGTTGAGTAGGTGGATTAATTCCTTACATGCTATCAGAATTTTGTGAAATCCCTAATTATATCATTAACATGTGAGACACAATATAAAAAATAAGGTAAAATTTCGGTGCCATATAAGGAATTCACCCCAGATAATTGGATTAATTCAGATAGCTCACAGCAACCACTAGAAGCACCACACGTCTTTTACGCTGTATTTGGTTCGGGTTAAAAGGTGCGTTCAGGGTTTAACCCGCAAAACACATGTAGGTTAGAGAGTATTAATAACTTAATCCGGTCAAAACCTTTTAGCCCCACTAACCTATAGTTAAGTTAAACCACGACGACTAATCCTCCTTAATTTTGTTTTTCCTACTACTAACCTAGCTAACCCACCTAATATAGCCTAACAGTATTTTCGACTAACAATGTTAGTTGCTAAACACAGAAATTGGGTTGAACTAACCTACCTGAGCTAGGGTTATCTAACCTGGTTATTTTATCAAAAACCAAATGCAACATTAAAGTAGGCTAAGGCAATTAGCACTACTAAAAAAGGGTCATCACAGACGGTTCGAAATCGTCATCATAGACGGTTTTTGAACCGTCTGAATTTGTACATATGTGATGATAGGCGGTTATCACAGACGGTTTTTCAACCATCTGTGAAGGATCACTATCACAGACGGTTTTTCAATAAAACCGTCTATGAAGGGTCACTATCACAGATGGTTGCAACCAAGAACCGTCTGTGATAATGGTCACAGACGGTTCTTGGTTGCAACTGTCTGTGATACATTTATATCACAGACGGTTGCAACCAAGAATCGTCTGTGATAGTTCTTTGCACCTAACTAATTTTTGTCGTATTTTTAGCTAACCTCAGGAATTGCTAGCCATGCCATCTGAAAACAAAAAAAAAACAGAAACAGGTACATCACAGATGAATCTGACAACTGAAAGTGATTATTTAACTGAAAATCAATTGCAAATGAATATTTCAAGTATTGTCAGTAGAGTTACAAATTGAATTACAACTACTCAAATTGAATTACAACTACTCAAATTGAATTACAATATTGAATCAATTGTTCGAAGGTCATTCATCGGTGTCGACAGCGTGAAAATCTCCGTCGAGGTTAACGATGTCCGCCTTGATGAAGCTGCAGAGCGCCCCTCGAACGTACATGACCTCTTTCATGTCGAGTGCATTTAACTCTATATCAAGAGCGTGTGATGAAGCTGTGTGTCTTGTGTGCTATTACTCGACAATAGGAGTAAAGTAGTAAGCATATATATTTAAATTTATAATTACAAAATAATTATTACGATATTGACAAACCTGGGGATCGTGCCTCCTAGAACCAATCAATAGCCGTATATGATGGCATACGTAGAATGCGCATAGGTGATCTCGTTTTTGCTGGTGGCATTGCAAAAATAGAATTACATATATTGGTACAGTCAGTTCGAGACGTAATATTACAAAGTATGATATATGATTATTGTGTTGTAGCCACACCTTTCACGATTTTCAAGAGTTGATCAACAAGGCCTTGATTCTTGAGGATAAGCGCAAGGAATTGGAAGATCACCGTAATAGCGCGAATGGCTCAACAAAGTCACCAACGGTGAAGGCAAGAATGATTCCACCGCGAGTTTAGCCGTTTTCCACCACGAGTGCGGACCACGCACCAACTTGACACCTCGCCCGGATTGCTCGAACTTCCGCAACCACTTTTGATCAACCCCAATCCGATAAGCAACCCGAAATGCACGAGTTTGCTTTACACATCGTTAGCAGGACATTTAAATAACCGATGTCGCGAGAATGGGACTATCACTCGATGCCTTCAACCTTAGGAACACACGGCCAAAGGCGCGATGCAGGCAACCATCAAGGAACTTCTCAAGCTCTGGTCAATCGGAGGAGCGCCCTGTCGATGGTCGAGAGGCGTGTCAATCCGTCACTCGGAAGGAGCTCAAGCAGCCGAGCGTTGTCTTGGGTAAGTTTTAGTAAATTTAGTACTGCATCGATTCTGTTTGATTACGGAGCTTAGCATTCGTTTGTATCTGGAATTTTGCAACCAAGAATAATTTGAAAGTTATGCAACTTAAGCATACTCTGTTAGTCCGATCGCTGGAGGCGAGCTAAGTTCTAATGTTGGATGTTTAGGAGCTATGTTACTCATAGTTGGAGTTGAGTTTCTAGCCAACCTAATAGTTCTGACACTCGGACCATAGATGTCATCCTCGGTATGGATTGGTTATCCAAACATAAGCGATTGCTAGATTGTGGCGAAGAGGTACAATAGAGGACACCACGGGGAAAGAAAGTTGAATTCTAGCCACCTCGATCACGTGATGGACATTTGGTAATCAGCGATGCGAAGGTAGTTTCATTGGAAGAGGTACTGTAGTAAGATTACGGACGTATTTCGGAAGAGTTACGGGAATGCCACTTGGACCGTGACATTGAGTTTGTCATCGATCTAGTGCGGAGAGCGGCACCAATCTCTAAGAGACCCTATCGGATGCACGTCGATGAACTTGTGGAAATGAAGAAGCGAGATAGAAGAACTCTTTGGAGAAAGGTTTTGTAAGACCTAGTTAAATAGCCATGGGGAGCACCAGTCTTGTTTGTCAAGAAGAAGGATGGAAGCATGAGAATGTGCATTGATTATCGTTCTCTCAATGAAGTCACCATCAAGAACAAATACCCTTTGCCCAGAATTGATGATTTGTTCGACCAGATGAAAGGAGCAGAGTATTCTTCAAGATCGACTGCGATCGAGGTTACCATCGATTGAAGATTTGTCCTAAGGATGTACCTAAGACAGCTTTCTCAACCCGGTATGGACATTATGAGTTTTTAGTCATATCTTTTGGATTGACTAATGCCCCTGCCTATTTCATGAACATGATGAACAAAGTATTCATGGAATATTTGGATAAGTTCGTAGTAGTATTCATTGATGATATTTTGGTATACTCTAAGTTAGAAGAAGATCATGCTGAACATTTGAGATTAATCCTAGAGAAGCTCAGAGAACATCAGTTGTATGCCAAGTTCAGTAAGTGTGACTTTTGGAAAAAGAAAGTTGATTTTCTCGGTCATGTGATGACAGTAGAAGGAGTAGCGATTGACCGGAAGGTTAAAGCTGTAATGAATTGAGGCGGCCCAAGGCGATTACTCAAATTTGTAGTTTCTTGGGAATGGCGGGATACTATCGTCGTTTCATTGAAGGATTCTCAACGATTGCTAAGCCTCTTACACAATTGTTGAAGAAAGAGAAGAAGTTCATTTGGACTCCAGCTTGTGAAGATAGTTTTCAAGAATTGAAGAAACGTTTGACTTCAGCCCCAGTACTAGTCTTCTTGGGATATCGGCAAGGATTTTGATATCTCTTGTGATGCTTGGCGTCAAGGATTAGGATGTGTCCTTATGCAGAAGGAAGAGGCGTAAGCTTATGCGTCAAGGCAATTAAGATCTCATGAGGAGAATTATCCTACCTATGATTTGGAATTAGCTGCCGTAGTGCATGCTTTGAAGATTTGGCATCATTATCTCATCGGTCATTTGTGAAGTCTACCTGGATCATAAGAGCAGAAGTACATATTCACTCGATCGATTTGAACATGAGATAGAAGATGAATTTGGAATTAATAAAGGATTATAATCTTGGAATTCATTACCATCTGGTAAGGCCAATGTAATTCTGGATGCTGAGTCGTAAGCCTCTCTTGCAATGCTATGGAAGCAAAAGAGATTTGTTGAACTTGGAGGAATTCCGAGGCTACTGACTAGAAGTTGTTCTGAAGGATTTGTGGCGATCTAGAAGTGCGGTCTACTGCGGAGAAAGCAGTTCGTGAAGCCCAACCCAAGGATTACGAGTTTGCCGGCCTCAAGAAGAAGATGGCGGAAGAAAAATTTAAAGACTTCACCGTGGATGATCAGGATATCCTGTGGATCAATGGACGTATCTGTGTACCAGATATTGAGGGATTAAGACAGCTGATACTGAAGGAAGCTCATGACTCAAAGTATTCGATTCACCTGAAGTACTAAGATGTATCGGGATGTTAAGAATAAGTTTTGGTGGCCAAACTTAAGCGAGGCGTCGGAGGTTATTTGCCTTATCACGGCGTGTGTCGAAGAGTAAAGCGAGCATCGAGACCGCGAGGTTTGCTACAACGGCGAAGATCGGAATGGAAGTGGGAAGAGATCGGTATGGATTTTATTACGGTTTACCTAAGACTCAATCGAGTTATGATTCTATTTGGGTAATAGTGGATCGTTTGACTAAGGTTGCCCATTTCTTGCTAGTCAAAACCACTTACTCAGGAGACCGCTTGGTAGAGTTGTATATGTCAAAAATAGTCGATCGCATGGTGTGCCTAAGAAGATAGTGTCGGTCGAGGATCTCAGTTCACCTCGTTTACGGCAAAGTCTACATGAAGCCACAGGAACTCATCGAATTTTAGTCTTGCTTATCACCTGAGACAGATGGACGGAAGTGAAAGAAGTCAACGAGATATTAGAAGACATGTTGAGCTTGTGCCTTAGCAAATGCTACAGTTGGGATAAGAGTTTACCATATGAAGAATTCTCGTACAACAACGATTATCAAGCGGTTTGAGATGTCACCATTTGAAGCTTTGTATGGTCGTGCTGCGAACTCCATTAAATTGGTCGAGCGGTGAGCGTGCGAGTGTTAGGCGAGATATTATTGAAAGAAGAACAAGTTGATATGATCGGAGAAAGACTAAAGATAGCCCGATCCGAGGCAAAGAGTTATGCGATAGCACAGTAAATGCGTGACCTCGACTTTGAACGAGAGGATTTTGTGTATCTTGAGTTACTCCGCTCGGAGGTGTTAGAGATTCCACAAACTTGCTCCAAGGTATGTGGGTCCGTTCAAGATTTTGGGCAGGAGAAGTCGCGTGCGATTGGAGCTACGCGATCGTTAGCGAGTGCATGATGTCTTTCATGTCTCTCGGTGAAGAAGTGTCTTCGTGTGCGGAAGAAGCGGACCCGTTAAGTCAATTGAGCGAAAGAAGATCTCACGTACAAAGAGTAGCATCGGGATTTTGGATATCGCAGGCGCGCACGAGAAGCAAGGCCGTTCGTTTACGCAAAGTCGGTGGAGCAACCAATCGGAAGGAGAAACAGCGTGGGAGCGTGAAGAAGATTTGGCCAGAGTTCCCGACCTTTTCTCTAGCTAGCCAGGAATCTCGGGGTCAAGATTCGTTTAAGGGGAGGTTTGTAACATCCCAATTTTGAGCTTTAAAATCTTTTAAACAATGGTAGTAAGAAAATTCACCATTTGGATTTATTTGAATATTAATTTAAAAAGCTTAATATGGACTTTAAGGACAAATTGATTTAATGTGCTTAATCCCAACACCAACAATTGCCAAAATTATTTTATTTAGATTCTACATGCTTGGATATATTTTATAGAATTTTTAGGATTTTCAAAGTCATTTGCTATTTTCTAATTGCTATTTGTATTTTAGATTTATTTAAAAGAAAATCAAAGAAATTCCTTGAACGATCTTGGCGAAGCCCAACCTATTCGGCCATGACCCGGCTTTCCTCGCCCCGCGCCGCGTCAGCTCAGCGCCGTCGGATCGCCATCGCCGCTCGCTCTGCTCTCTCGACCCGGTGGGCGGTGCCGTCGTCGTCTCCATGAGCGTCTTCTTCCTCGCGCTACTGCTCTCGTCCGCCATTGCAGGCTTCGGCCTCGCGTCACAGCGAGACTCTCATCGATCTTCTTGTCGGACCCACCATCGTGTCTTGATTTATTTCTTATCCGTTCAAACCAAATCAAACCCGAATCGGTTTCAATCTCAGAATCATGGAATTCAAAAACGCCGTTCGGACCCGATTTGGGGTTTCAAATCTCGGCGTCTCAGAGCCTATAAGTACCCCTTGCTGCGCCGGACCTCTGCAACCCAGCCGCCACTCGTCGTCGCCGATCGCCTAGCGCCCGCGCATTTCAAGCTTTAGGGTTTTGGTAGAACTTCTTCTGCGGTGAATGCAGTGGCCGTCTTCGCCGCCCTTGCCTGCATGCGGCGCACCCTCGTGATCGGCAAGTCTCGGGCTACCTCGTGCACCTCCTTGAATTACAATATTGAATCAATTGTTGAAGGTCATTCATCGTGTCGACAGCGTGAAAATCTCCGTCGAGGTTAACGATGTCCGCCTTGATGAAGCTGCAGAGCGCCCCTCGAACGTACATGACCTCTTTCATGTCGAGTGCATTTAACTCTATATCGAAGAGCTGTCGACAGCAGGAGTAAAGTAGTAAGCATATATATTTAAATTTATAATTACAAAATAATTATTACGATATTGACAAACCTGGGGATCGTGCCTCCTAGAACCAATCAATAGCCGTATATGATGGCATACGTAGAATGCGCATAGGTGATCTCGTTTTTGCTGGTGGCATTGCAAAAATAGAATTACATATATTGGTACAGTCAGTTCGAGACGTAATATTACAAAGTATGATATATGATTATTGTGTTGTAGCGCGTATTGGAAACCGCATCCTGTGAGTCAGTGTGGCGCTCGATCCCTTGCATGCCCCTCCCTCGGCAACATAGCTGATGAACGACCTACATGATTCCAAAAAGTTATCCGCATCCATTTCAAACGAAGGAAGACTACAATAGAGTTATAATGTACGGAGGAAATGAACATACCTGTCGAGTATTCCTTTAAGAAGGGTGAAGTCGTGGTTTTTGTTCAGTAGGGAATCAATGTGCAATACCGTGTATCTCTTTGGTACAATGATTAGAAGAATCAAGTGGAACCTACTCATGTATGTCGCTATAGTCATAAACCTATGTTCAAACGAAATTTGTATAACAAGTAGTGAAGCACTTACTTCTGGTTGTAGGGCACCATTATGTACTCCTTGTCGTCCAGAGCAAGTAATCCCATTTTTATGTAATTCTCGACGTAGGATGCGTCTTGGTTGATTGTTTGCTCAGAGATCACGTGTGAGGCGAGGAAACCCACCGGGTCTTTGAGGAAACCTATAGGGCTTTCTAATTCTTGTATTTCAAAATTATTTTAGAGTAATTTTCAATATCAGTTTTTGTTAGTACATTGTGCAACTGGTCCATAAAGATTTTTCTATTTTGTAATTTTGCATAGATGATATGCCCCATGTGTATATACAAAAGGGAAACAAGATGCAATGGTTTACATGCATATGTTTTTTTTTTCCCAAATGGTGCAGCTGGTTTTCATAATTATCCTTAAAGTGAGGTCACAAGATCAAATCCTGAAATGTCCACATAGTTAGTGGGAGTAGGACTTGAACTGTAGCAGGTGGCCACAGGATGTCCTGGCCCTCCTGGGTACCGTAGCAATTGGAAGCCACTGATTGGTTACAGGCATGGTATTACATGTCCATTATGCTGATTAAATGTACACTGGCATTTGGCTACTCTTGGCATACAACAAAGATAAATTTGAGAAAGTTAGCAAGCCGAGGACACGTCAAGTTATGTTCGGGAAAAAAAGGCGCATCAAAGTTATGCTCTCAAAGTCAGTAAGGACTTCGAACGGGGGAAAAAAACAGAAGTTTTTCATATTTTTCAGAAAAGACGCGTGATAGGATAGCACAGAATTGAGTTCTTGCTTGCTTTTTTCTTTTTTCCTTTGGAAGAACATGTATTTCTCATTGAATTGACGGCGTAGATATCATATAAAACTAAGAAACAATAAAGCAGGATTTCATTAGTACCTGAATTGTGTGGCAAAAAAAAAATCATGTGGTTTATTCAATAACAGAGTAGAGATTCCTTTATAAATGTTATGCATAAATTACTGACGGTAATAGCATCAAAGGATTTCACAACAATGCAACAAATGGCGATATATAAAGGTTGGAATCTGATCTAGGATTTTTTTTATCTACGAAAAGAATTAAGTAATTAAAAACCATGAATTTATAATCGAGATATCAATACATGTCGGACCCCAAATTTATAATTTGAAAAATCCACTGTGTCAATCTGTGCCATTCTCTGAATCAGTAGACAGCACACACAAAGACGTTCTTGGATCAATCACATACATCACATACACGGTCAAAATATATTACATAACCGGCTGTGCGACTCACTGTTTTACAAAAAGGGCACAAAGGCCACCATTAATTCTTTGGCATGCAACAAAGATAAATTTCTGGTCGTACTATTTTTGCACGAGGGGTCATCACAAGAACTCGGTCCTTTATTGACTTGGGCGGTGCATCCACATACCCTACCGACGTGCATCACCAGCATCGGCCACTTTTTCCATCCGCTCAAGTCGAAATCGGTTTTTCAGGTTTTGATTGGTTTTGAAAATAACCTTTAGTCCAACATAAGAGCTAGGCTCCTAGCCTCGACTGCCCAAATCCAGTTTTCATATTTGGAAAGATTGGTGTCGGGCAATTTAATGTACGCATGACAATGTATCTAAGTAAGGCTAATCATGCCGCTTAGATACAAACTTATTAACTAGTATGTAAACCATTAATTCTAAGGTGACAATTGATAATGTCCAAGTTCAACTATTGGAACTTTGTACTCAATTATCATTAAGGCATTAATTATGAACAAGACCAATATAGTTGTATAAATCATAGCAATGCAATTTCATAATTTAACAGCAACATAATTTGCAAAGACTGGGTGCAATATGATCAAAGTATTGACTCGCCTTGGTCGAGATACTGCTGCTCCTACTCGTGGTCTGGTAGAGGGTCTCGGGAGCTTCAGGTTCTATACGCAAAATCCAACCAAAAATTCAAATAAGCCCAAATGAATTCAACTTGCTTTCAAAAATCCAAATGAACTCCAAATGGAGGTGTCTTTGGTTTAGTTGAGCAACTTTAGTTAGTCTCTGGTTCTGATTACCACGGTCGGTGTTGGACATAGAATCCGAGTAGGTATCGTAAGATGTTTCCGAGATAGTGGCTAGTTTGTATACAAGTTCTTGGCTTCTAGTACTGTTCAGTGTTTCAACCACCTGGTTAGAGGGGGTTTTGATTACTGCAAGGAAAGGGTTTTGAGTACTATTCATTATTTCGAGTATTGTTCATGATTTCGATCACCTGGTCGGAAATGGGTTTTGAATACCTAGTCGAGAGAGCTTTCGAGTTTTGTTCATAGTTTCGATCACTTGGTCGGGATGAATACTTGGTCGAGAAGGTTTTGAGTACTGTAAATGGTTTCGAGTACTACTCATTATTTCGACTATTGTTTATTGTTTCGACTACTGTTCATTGTTTCGACTACTGTTCATTGTTTCGACTACAGCTTGTTGTTCCGGCTTATTATCAAAAGAGTTTCGACTAGTTGGTCGAAGGAGTTTTGACAATCTGGTCGAAAGGGGCTACGACTAACTGGTCGAAGGAGTTTCGACTAACTGGTCGAAGGAGTGTTGACTATTAGCCGAAGGAGTTTCTACTATTAGCTTAAGGAGTTTTGACTATTAGTAGAAGGGGAGTTTTCGACTAACTAGTCGAGGGAGTTTCAACTGCCTAGTCAAAGATGTTTCGACTATTGGTCGAAGGTGTTTCGATAATCCGGCAAAAAGGAGTCTCGACCACTCGATCGGAGGGAGTTTCGAACACCCGTTCGGAGGGAGTTTCGACCATCTGGTCGAAAGGAGCTTCGATCATCTGGTTGGAAGAAGCTTCAACCATCCGGTAGGAAGGAATTTCTACCATCCGGTAGGAAAGAGTTTCGACCATCTGGTTGAAGGGAGCTTTGACCATCCGGTCCAAAGGAGTTTCGACCATCCGGTTGAAGGGAGTTTCAATTATCCGGTAGAAAGGAGTTTCGACCATCTGGTTGAAAGGAGCTTTGACCATCTAGTTGAAAGGAAGTTCGACCACACTCTAGGCGGGAGAAGGCTCGACTACATGGAGGTTCGACTATATCCCAGGCGAAAGGGTCGGTGACTACCTGGTTGGAATGAGGTCCGCCTTCATTCCTTGTAGGAGGAGGTATGACCACCTGGTGGTTCGACTACAACTAGGGTCTGCAATGCATTCGACGTTCCGACAACGCTTTCACGCATCTAGAGTGGAAATGAGCATCTAGTGGCCACTAAGAACGTACCGATTGGATGCGGAGGAAGCGAGCTAGCCGGAGACGGTCGGGCAATGATGGTCTACGACGGCGGGAGAGGCTCCAAGCGGTGGTGATGGCCAATGAGGTCAATCCAATTGCCTGGTCTACTCTGGTCAGAGGGGAGGAAGAACGAGGTCGACGACAACTCCTGTAAATACAGAGTGGAATCAAATGAGGTGAACCACCTCTGGGTCAGGGAATGTGAGCTGATGCATTCAAAAAGGAAGGAGCTTCACTGATGGTGCCAATACTGCTGGCGACATCGTGGAGGCGCTTGGCCGAAGCGAGCACTCAAGTCTTTCTTAGAGCTCGAGCTCACTTGAGGAGTGTGGGGAAAGTAGCTCTCGTGGCGTGGAACGACAACGAGGGGGCTTTGGGCTGTTATTTATAGCCGCAAGGGTGGAGGTCATCCGAGAGAATTTGTTGCATCCGACGCTGCGCGGTACCAAGGAGTGGTTGGCGACCTTGACCGAGTTGGCAGCACAGTGCAGCGATGTGACGGTTTGAGCGATGGTGATTAATGGCCGAGCGACAGTGGTGGCCAGCGCATATGCCTTGTCGCATTAGGGCGTCCGAACTCGGCAGGTGTCGACGCTAGCAGAGGAGAGGGCACACCGACTCGTGTTCGCTAGGAAGACCACGACCAGGGCGCGGTCTTGGCTGCGCTGGGTTTGGCTGGCACACCGACTCGGGTCCACTCAAAAGTCCATGACCAGGGCGCGATCTCGGCGGCACCGGGTTTGGCTGGTCACTGGTCAGAGGAACAGTGGACAGAGGAAGTGTCAAGGCGGTATTGTGATACACGGGGAAGATGAAGCTGCCACGGTCAACCAGGGAACTCGGTGGATTAGGGGGCTTCATGCCGGCTGACAGAGGAGTAGTAGAAGGGAAAAGAGAGGATCAGGGAAGGCTTGAGATACTAAAAAGGGATTATTTCCCAAGGCTTGATAGATCATAATCTGGTATTTGTTAACCAATTCTAATTGGCTCTTGAACAAGATTCTGATTCTAGGGTTAATATTTTAGGGTTCACTTGTGTCGGTAAAGAAGAAAATGCAACTCAAATAATTCTCAATAATGCTAGCAAATGGATGGCAATAGGTAACACATGAAAAGTTTTAAAATTCTATATTTTTGCATTTAGGCATTTTTGGGGTGTTACAAACCCTACCCCCCTTAGAAAGAATCTTGACCCCGAGATTCAGCCAGTGTTACAGAACAACTGGGGATATTTGGATTTCAATAAGTCTTCACGCTCCCATGTAGCTTCTCCCACTGTGTGGTTGCTCCACCTAACTTTACATAGGCGGTACACATTGTGTCGGGTCTGCTTTTCTATTACATCTAGGATTTCTACTGGGTGCTCGGTGCATGTCAAATCTTTGCCGAGTTCGATGTCTTCTGCTTGAGCTTGTTCTTCAAGCACTCGAAGACATTTCTTGAATTGTGACACGTGAAAAATGTCGTGTATGTCAGGCAACTTTTCAGGCAGCTCTAGATGATAAGCTACTTTCCCACTTTGGCGATGATTGGATAGGGTCCTATATATCTTGGCACAAGCTTCCCTTTGACCTTGATTCTTCGGGTTCCACTGAGGAGAAACCTTTAGGTAGACAAAATCTCCTATTTCGAATTCTAGCTCTCTGCGATGATTGTCGACATAGCTCTTTTACCTTGATTGTGCTGCCTGTAGTCGGTCTCAAATAAGACGAACCTTATCTTCGGCCTTCTTTAAGATGTCTGGTCCAAAAAGATATCCCTCCCAGGCTAACCATAACAATGGTATTCATCACTGCCATTCGTAAAGGGCTTCAAAGGGTGACATCTTCAGACTAGTCTGGTAGCTATTATTGTACGAGAATTCGGCATAGGGCAGGCACTTCTCCCAATCGGCAGCGAATTCTATCGCACAAGCCCGAAGCATGTCTTCTAGAACTAGGTTCACCCTTTCAATCTGACCATCGGTCTGTGGGTGGTATGTCGTGCTAAATGCTAGATAGGTGCCCAGGGCCCCATGAAGGCTGCCCCAAAAAATGGGAGGTAAACTATGATCCCCTATAGAATGTGG
The DNA here is from genome assembly GCA_036346395.1 of Hsuehochloa calcarea. Taxonomy (NCBI): domain Eukaryota; kingdom Viridiplantae; phylum Streptophyta; class Magnoliopsida; order Poales; family Poaceae; genus Hsuehochloa; species Hsuehochloa calcarea. Next base: position 25,126,080 of record CM070603.1, on the reverse strand, counting down.
TAGTCGCACCCTCCCCCGCCTAGAATGTGGTCGAACTTCCTTCCAATCAGATGGACAAAACCCATTCCGAGCAAACGGACGCAACCCCTTCCGACCAGATGGACGAAACTCCTTTCGAGTAGATGGACGAAACTCCTTTTGATCAGATGGGCAAAACTCATTTTGACCGGATGGTCGAAACTCTTTTTTTACCACATGGTCGAAACTCCCTCCGACCGGATGGTCAAAATCCCTCCCCGACCGGATGGTCGAAACTCCCTCTGACTGGATGGTCGAGACTACCTCCCCTCCCCGCGACCATATAGTCGAAACCCTCTCCAACCATATAGTCGAAACCCCTTTCGATTAGTCAGTCGAAACCCCTTTCGACCAGTCAGTCGAAACTCTTTCGACCAGATAGTAGAAGCTCCTTCAACTAGTTAGTCGAAAACTCCTTTTGACTAGTTAGTCGAACTACTTCCGACCAAAAAGTCAGAACTCCTTTCGACCAGGCAGTCGAAGCCCCCTCCGACCAGGTACTCGAAACAATGAACAGTAGTAGAAACAATGAACAGTAGTCGCAACTATAAATAGTACTCAAAACAATGAATAGTACTTGAAAAACTGTTGGATCGAAACGGCGACTAGAGGGGGGGTGAATAGGAGCACGATCTCTTTTTCACCAAGATCAGATTCAACACGATTTTCACTCCAATAGTTATGAGAGCTATGAAGATCAATAAACAAGCATAGCAGAAGACTTGTATTGAATCCAATCAAAGCCCCGAAGCAAAACAAATAAAAACCATAAAAACTCAATCTGCTATAAGATGGGCGGCCTGACCTCTCCGATTGGCTGGTCGACTTTTACATGGGGCGGTCTGACATCTCAGATGGGCGGTCTGACCTCTAGCCTGATGAACAGTAAAATCAGCTCGAAAAATGAAATTGCAAATAGGTGTAACTGTTGATCTACAACTCCAAACTCGATGAAACTTGGAACACACCTTCTATAGTATATTAGGAACCTATTCCAATCAAAGATCGTGAAGATCCTTGGCAAAGTTTCAATCTTCATGAAGCAGTTCCATGCTTCGCCACGAGTAGGTTGATCAACGGCTCTCCTCATGTCGGCAAGTCTCTCCCATCCGGCTCCCACCGAAACCACCATGGCACTTGCACCGACCCCCGCACCGCTTGATGCAACCCGTCGCACCGAACTTCCCGTTCGGTCATCCTTGTCAATTTTGCGCCACGCTCGAATCCAATGACTTCATCCGGCATCGTCGATCGTTCTGAACCTCAGCTCTCCAAGCCTAGTCCCGATCATCCTCGCCGTTGACCGTCGTTGACCTCCAAGCAACCTGCACAACAATAGACCAAGAAATCGATTCTGAGAATAAATTCTTCGCAACTTGACCCACGTTAGTCAAAACATGCATCATGCAACACATATGCACTGAAACTCATGAACTTGACTAAATCAATAAACATCGTCACTACGAAAGCCGACAAACCAGTGAAACCAAACCGCCATTCAAGTCGACGCCTGCCTACGATCACCCAAGAGGGACTTAGCCAATTTTCACCATCAAACCAAAGCTCTCTTGAAATTTCAAACGAATAGTAATTTTGACTGGAGACTCCAAAAATTATGAGACCAAGTGCATTATAATCCGCTCTCTTGCTTACACCCTTTATTTTTGGCCTAGCTCAAAATCCACTTTTGTATTGGCCGGTTCCGCCGCCTGATCGGTCAGATCACCCAGTAGGGACTTAGCCAATTTTCAGCTACTGAAATCCGAAAGCTCTCTTGAAATTTCAAACGAATAGTAATTTTGACTGGAGACTCCAAAAATTATGAGACCAAGTGCATTATAATCCGCTCTCTTGCCTACACCCTTTATTTTTGGCCTAGCTCAAAAATCCACTTTTTGTATTGGCCGGTTCGACCGCGCCCATGGCCGGTCTGACCGCCAGGGGTGGCCGGTCAGACCACCGCATTGACCAGTTTGACCGCCGCCTTGGCCGGTCAGACCGCCAGTGACCAGACAGCACAGATTTTTGCCAAAAATGCGTGATTCGACAAACCTTCAACGTCATTGCCAATTGTAACATCATCCTAAGATCATGAGCATATCTCCATGATATCCACAAAACCCTTTGGACCAGGTATTCGAAACCCATTCTGACCAGGCAGTCGAAACTATGAACAGTACTCGAAAACCCTTTCGACCAGGTATTTGAAACCCATTTCGACCAAGTGGTTGAAACTATGAACAATACTCGAAACAATGCACAGTACTCGAAAACCCTTTCGAGCGGGTATTCGAAACCCATTCGACCAGGTGGTCGAAACTATGAATAGTACTCGAAACAAGGAATAGTACTCGAGAACCCCTTTCGACCAATAAGTCAAAACACCCTCCGACCAGGTGGTCAAAACACTAAGCAGTACTCGAAACCAAGAACTTGTATATGGACTAGCCACTATCTCGGAAACAACTTACATTATCTACGTAGATTATATGTCCAACACCGAACGCGGTAATGAGAATCGGAGACTAACTAAATCTACTCGACAAAACCAAAGACACCCCCATTTGGAGTTTATTTGTATTTTTGAATGCAAGCTGAATTCATTTGGGCTTATTTGAATTTTTGGTTGGATTTTGTGTATACGGACTAGCCATTATCTGAAGCCCCCGAAGACCCTCTACCAGACCACGAGCAGGAGCAGTAGTACCTCGACCAAGGTGAGTCAATACTTTGATCATACTACACCTAGTTTTTACAATTACATTGTTTTAGACTATGAAATTGCATTGCTATGATTTACACTATATTTGGTTTAGCTCATAGTTACCGCCTTAATAATAATTGTGTATAAATCCCAATCCTTGAATTTGGACCTCATCCTTGTCACCCTAGAATTAATGGTTAACATACTAGTTAATAAGTTTGCATCTAAGTGTTATGCTTAGCCTTGCTTAGATACTCTGTCATGTGGGCATTAAATTGTCCGACAATAATTATTCAAAACCATTGAAAATGATATGGGGCAGTCGAGGCAGGGAGCCTGGCTGGTATATTGGACCAAAGGTTATTTTCAAAACAAAATAAAACTTGAAAAATAGTATTTTACAAATAAAAACTCAGTTTATGAAACCTGTTGTTAAAAACGCTAAGTCTTAGCATGTTCTACTACTTCATCTAATTCAAACTTGGCTTTATACAAATAAAAGAACTGTAAACCTTCCCTTGACTAGCCCTGTATCTACAATAAACTGCATTGTGTGTTGGCTTGCTGTAACACCCTGGCTATTCGGAAGCCAAGATGTTACCTAAAGAACTAACATACAACCACATTGCGGAATAATTTAAACTGTAACTCCTCTAAGTACATAGAGAGACCAACTTTAATAGTAGCATGGCAGGAATAAAGACTGAATTCATCTTAGTATAATCAGGGAGTAATTAAAACAAACCACTAGCAGCAATTAACTAAACATAACATGGAGAGAAATATCATCCGGTTTTAATTCTATTTATTATAGTTCCTCAATTAACGAAATAAAGACATAATCGAAACTCATTATTTGAAGGTAAAATATGGTGAATTGAGTGAAAAGTGCTTGTCTACTCCCTCCCAACAAAGTCATCATCAACGATCACCTAAATAAATAAACAAAACAAGAATGAGTCGAAACTCAACAAGTACATAAACAATTGATCATACAATGTTATGAACAAGTCAATCTCAATACGAATTATGAACTTATCTCTGAAAACTTATGTGTATGAATAGAATGAATAGATGCATTGAAAGGAATGGACTGCACACATGCTCATACCGGTATAGCGAGTGACACACCCGTCGGTGTTCACCTAATCTCGTACTTAACAAAGTCCGGTGACGCAATCTCTGTATGAAGAACGTTTCATACGGGTGCCGGAAATTGACTATATTGGAATGGTGGGTCTTACGTGCCCATACTGGAGTTGATGGGTCTTTACAATTCCACTCCCGTGGACGGAACATGAACACCGCATGAATGGAATGAAACATATGCAATGAATGTCACTACTTTCTTCCACATGGATTACCGATTAAGAACGGAATATATAACATGGAGTATGAACATGGATTATAACATTAACAGCATATCAACAAACATTCAACAGAAATCAATATATCTTAACACATTGTACTTGCATTCCGCGACATGCTAGGAGGCAACGAAGGTGATCCTACACTCGCCGCCTCGCCGCCTACACAATTATGTACTCGAAATAATAACAACATGATATGACAATGCTACCGGTGATCTACAATAACCCCCTGACCACCCAATACAACGAATAGATCCAAAACTGTAATCAGACAATTCATCCCCGTGAAATGACTCTGGACAGCGGCACGGAAAAATTGATATCTACTGATCTGGGACTCGGAACGAGATGAGTCCAGTGCCCAACTAATATTAACAAGCAAACCTACAAAACTCTAGTTGACAAGATTTACTAATTCTGCAAAAATATTTGACTAAACAATAGGTGAATATGCCTGACAGCAATCTGTCCAGACGAACAGAACAGCAGCGAAGAATATAACATAACTTTTAATCTATAAATCCAATTAAAGTGTTCTTTATCAATCTGGAAATATGATAAAATTATCTACAGAAATCATTTTGGGTGACAAATCTAAATCTGATCCTAGCTAAGTCATATTGCATTAAACAACTATACTGATAATTCTCGTCAGGTTTCTCAGGAAAGCAAGAAAGATTCTACCGTAACTTTTGAACCGTAGATCGAATTCTGGCGATCTTGATGGATATGGAAAGATAAGAACCATGTCTACAATTATATAGGAGGGGAGAACCTCCAGATCGGCCTCTAAGAGGCCGAAACCGGCTGCGCAACATACTTGACAGATTCTGGAATTCATAAGGCAGCAAATCGATTCAATCTTACTAATCAATATCGCATCCAATAGGCATCAAACAATGAAACCAACTCGTCGTTACCCTTGAAGACCCGCAGGGCGATGAAGATCAACCTCCCGAAGAACCTCCTCTTCTTCCTTCTTCCTCCCCTTCTTTGGTCGGCCACCACGAATGCGCGGCACCAGTGAGCCTACTGGGGAGAGGCAGGGGAAGGTGGCTTGGTGAAGACCTTGGGGGTGGCACCAGGGTGCAGCAGGGGACTGCAACAAGGTAGGAGGCGGCACACAGGGCAGGAGGTGGCGGCGGTTTTGTCGAGGTGGCAGACTAGCCTAGGCCGAAGGCCTGTGGTTCAAAATTCCCAAAACCTCGAATTTTTAAATAGTTCTCTCTCCCAAATAAAATTCTCTAAACGATATTCGAATATTACACTTGCGTGTACGGTTGTGTACTTAGGTTCATCCAATATAATCTTTCAGAACCACTCGACCAAGACCCCTACGACTAATTCGTGGCCGCTGGACCAGACGGAGGTGAAGATGATGAATCTTAGGTCGGGACCCCCGGTCGCTTGCCTGTGGGCAAAGTGAATGGATCCGCTACTACTTCTTTTGCTTTCTCACTTATCCCTTACTCTTTACTCTGAACAATATCATATTGTGGCCTTCGTGCCCCTTTTGTAAAACAGTGAGCCGCACGGGCGGTTATGTGATATATTTTGTTGTTCATACGATGCATGTGATTGATCCAAGAATATATCTGTGTGTACTATCTACTGATCCAGGGAATGGTACAGTTTGACATAGTAGATTCCAAATTACAAATTTGGGGTCCGACAGACTTGGTATTAGAGCATACGACTGTAGGGTAAAAGCCTTAGCTAGCATGGTCGATAAGAATGTAGGAATACATTGTTGAAGGTAATTAAGCAGCTACCTCAATATATATATATATATATATATATATATATATATATATATATATATATATATAATGTGTGTGTGTGTGTGTGTGTGTTGGAATTGGGCACATATGAGTAGAGGCCATTCATTCCTAAAAATCCAAAGCATGCAAGGTCTTTGACCAGTGTGACCAGTATGGTCGAAGTCTCCGACCAGGGTGGTCGAAGCCCTAGCCATGGTGGTCGAAGGCGTAGACCAATATGGTCCAAACTCAGTGCTCGAACTCAGTGGTCGGCGAGTGGTCGAATCGAGTGATCGAACCGAGTGGTGAAACTCGGTGGTCTTTACCGATCACTACCTCTTACTCTGTTCAAAATTTAGAGATGCTGGAGCCTACGGGGCCCGAGCGTTGGGATTACCACTCACACGGGGAGGACTGTCCGTGGGGTGGCTACACGGAGGTGCTCACTTGTCGCTCCAAAGACTTGCGATCGGGGCGTCCCATCTATAGGGGCGCAAGTCGGAGACGGAGACCGGGAGGCTGGACCGTGGAAGTCTTCCTCACGCTGCGTGGGAGTGCGAGCTCAAGATTTTTCGTGACGGAGCACCAGAGGAGCTCCTTCGCCTCCGTAGTCTAGGATGTCGCCCGCCAAGCTATCGTACGACTGTGAGATATTCATGACGACTTGGTGATGTCTACCCCTTTCAGCTTCTTTACCTCTCTCTCCAAGAGGGGGAGACTCATTGTGAGATCCGCAGCACTGCAACTGTCGAGGACCCGTACCTGACGCATCAGGTGCGGTTGACACAAGTACAAGACAATGAGTATGTTGACGCACTCAAGGAGCTTACAGAGCTTCGACAGGCCCTTGCCTCCATCGAGGCTGACGCTGAGGCACTTCACACTCAGATGGACGAGCAGGGGGCAGCCTTGGCGACCGCAGTGCGCGAGAGGGCAGATGTCGTCTTCGAGTTTGCTAGGGTGACCGCTGCCACTTCCACCACAGTAGCTACTGTTGCAGCCAGGGTTTTGACCACTACCCTAGCCTGTGGTAGCATTGGTGGCTCACGACTAAGGATCACCACGCCCAAGCACGTGAGCGCCTCGGACTCCATCATCCTGTCAGACTCTAGCACCAGCCGCTCTCGCTCTCATACTCCACCTGCTCGCACAGGCCTTAGTGGCTACATCAGTGAGACGGAGCCGTCCAAGAGGGAGTAGTGGGATATGGCTAGCTGGAGTAGTGTTTTGGAGCTAGATTGATGCGGACATCCTTAGCTATATTGTTTCATATAATATTTTCAATTCATTAAATACCTCAGAACAACATGAGCTTACTAAGAGAGTTGAAAAACAAGAGAAGCTTATCCAACAGGTGAATCTGTTCACTGAATTTCATTTTAAATTAGATAAGAATTTCATACTACCTAAAGCTAGTGTTTTGCTTGTGCTCAGATTGAAAGATTCAATAATGTACAGAGATGAAGGATATGAGGCTGTTCTTGAAGAAAGGCCGTCACAATAGAGGAGAAACTCGTGGGAGACAAGCAAGGGGAGAGAAGCCCAAGAATCCAAGTCAAATTCGAAACTTCCACAAGCCCAACCAAATTCAAATTCGGAATCAACTCAGAATTCAATTCGGATTCGGAATCAGCCTCAAATTCGGATTCGGAATCAGCAGGACAGTCCGGAGTAAAAAGGTCATAACTTTCTCATACGAAGTCGGATTTGAGTGTTTTTGGGCTTGTTGGAAAGCTAACTTCAAGCCCGATCCAACGGATATTCCCTCACTCCGAAATTCGTCCCGGATCAAAAGATATGACCGAAACAATATGATGGTTGTGAAATCAGGATTTCCTTTTTTGTTTTGGAATGTGTCGGAATTGGAGTAGGACTCCAAATCCGAATTAGCATAGGAGTAGGGCCTCTTGGCCAGCCATGAGGAGGAGAAGGGGCACTATATATAGAGGGGTAGACCCCCATTGTAACCTCAGACCACGTTTAATATATTTTCAAAGCTTTTGCTTGATTCTCTTGTTGTGCTTATAGCCAAAACAGAGGGAATTGGGCATTGAGAACAAGAGGTCGTTCTTGCTTTTCCGCTGGGAATTAAGGGTTCGACGATCTTCGCTTGTGGTCAGCGAGGATCCAATCAAGTGTGTGTTTGGGCGAATTTTCCACAGAGTTGCAAGTCCGTGCATTGGCGCGGGGGATCAGCTGGTGGTTCGTCAGGATACACAAGTTATCGAGAGGTTCTCGTCGAGAAGATCGCACCCCGCATCGGTGGTATCGAGCTCAGTTGACTCGGTAGGATCTTTATCCAGTTATCTAAATTTTTTCCCCTATACACGAAAAAGCCATACAAAAAAAATTCTTTCAGCCGTAGCATTTAATTTGTTATTCTAGTGAGTTTTGTTAAGTTTTTTGTCCATTAGAATCAAGTTTAGTTTGCTGATCTTGAATTCTTTTGCGTTGCTTTTTATTTGAGCCTAGTTTGATTTTTTTTAGTCGTGTCAAAAAAAAGTGAGTAACCAATTTATCCTTTGTGAACCTTTCAATCCTTTGCGAATACTTTGAACCTATTTAAGACTAGCTAAATCGTTGCTTAGGGCTGCATATTAATATTTGTGTTCTTGCAATTGTTCAAAGATCAAAAGGTGGGAAAGAATTTTTGCTCATTTTTTGTAAAAACAAGAATTTTGGCAATAGTTCAAAAAAAAGAAGGAAGGAAAAAGAGAAGAGAAAAAAAAGGAAGAGAAAAGGAAAAAGAAAACGCATAGCCGAACCATAAACTTGAGCGAAAATCCCCACTCATTCTTGATTCAATTGTTAGAATATTAATATTTTGTGCAATCTTGTGCCCTAGTTTCATTATTTGCAACTAGCTAGTGTCTTTCTATAACTTGTGCAATACGGGCTATTTTGTTCTTCACTTATATCTTACATAGCTCATTCCTTGGTAGAACTAAGTTCCAATATCTTTGCGTGTGAGTTGTTTTGATTTTCACTTATATCTTTGTGATCGGCAACTAGGCATTGAATTCTAGTTTAGATATTTACTTAGCCTTACAATACCTAGAATTTTCAAATTAAGTAGGTATCCATACCAAACTCCACAAAACACCCGTTGTCGTGCTTTGACTTGCTCTTGAAATTCGCTCACACATCACCTTGTGGTTCCTGCTGCCCTGAAGTGTAAGTATTGTTGATCTTAATTCCTTTCGGAACGGTAAAGAAACTTCATCTTGTTAGGATTGTGAGTTGAGTGACCTCTACATATACACATACACCTACATACATATTCTTTGCTTTGCTACTAACAATGGCAGATCGCGAGTATAATGATCTTCCTTCTATGGTAGTAATGATCCGGAGGAGTATCTTGAGTGGGTACAAGACATGGAGTTCGAGCTTGAATCCCATAAGTTGAATCGAAGCCAAGGAAGTGAGAGTGGCCACTTTGTTTTTTACAGACTATGCCTCTAGTTGGTGGCAACAACTAGGTGAAAAACGATTCATTACAACTTGGTTCTGTTTAAAAAGCATCATGAGAAGAGAATTTGTTCCGTCCTATTATGAGCGGGAACTACTACGACACGTGGAGAGCATTAAACAAGGATGCAAAGTTGTCAAAGATTACTATATTGAGTTGAACCATGCAATGCGCCGTGCCAATATCACTAGTGCATATCAAGAAAAGGCATATTTCAAAGCGAGCTTGAATTATCGGATCGTTCTTCGCACTTCAAGATGAATATTTTAGTAGATCGCAAGATCTTGTGAAATTTGCTATGAAGGCGTAAAAGAGACTTAAACACATTCAAGCACATCAATTAAATCTGCTTGGCTCTTTAGTTCTAATTCATCCACCGGTGTCTCACTTGAGAAGAAGATCGAGCATGAGAATTTTTCTTCGACCGAGGTGATGAGTAGTCTTGCCCGTCACAACCCATAACACGTGAGGAGGTCGTGGTTGGTGGTAGATGTGCCTTTGCCGCCCACGGTCTTACAAGGATGAGATGTATCAAAACCCATGTGAGAATGAGAGCCACATAGCCAAATTGAGTGAGAGTGATAAAAGAGTGAGTGTGTGAGTCCACCATATAATCCAATTAAAGTGTTCTTTATCAATCTGGAAATATGATAAAATTATCTACAGAAATCATTTTGGGTGACAAATCTAAATCTGATCCTAGCTAAGTCATATTGCATTAAACAACTATACTGATAATTCTCGTCAGGTTTCTCAGGAAAGCAAGAAAGATTCTACCGTAACTTTTGAACCGTAGATCGGATTCTGGTGATCTTGATGGATATGGAAAGATAAGAACCATGTCTACAATTATATAGGAGGGGAGAACCTCCAGATCGGCCTCTAAGAGGCCGAAACCGGCTGCGCAACATACTTGACAGATTCTGGAATTCATAAGGCAGCAAATCGATTCAATCTTACTAATCAATATCGCATCCAATAGGCATCAAACAATGAAACCAACTCATCGTTACCCTTGAAGACCCGCAGGGCGATGAAGATCAACCTCCCGAAGAACCTCCTCTTCTTCCTTCTTCCTCCCCTTCTTTGGTCGGCCACCACGAATGCAGCACCCAGGGAGTCGGCTGGGGGAGAGGCAGGGGAAGGTGGCTTGGTGAAGACCTTGGGGGTGGCACCAGGGTGCAGCAGGGGCCTGCAACAAGGTAGGAGGCGGCACACAGGGCAGGAGGTGGCGGCGGTTTTTGTCAGGGCTGCACTAGCCTAGGCCGAAGGCCCAGGGTTCAAAAATTCCCCAAAAACCTCGAATTTTTAAATAGTTCTCTCTCCCAAATAAAATTCTCTCTAAACGATATTCGGAATATTACACTTGCGTGTACGGTTGTGTACTTAGGTTCATCCAATATAATCTTTCAGAACCACTCGACCAAGACCCCTACGACTAATTCGTGGCCGCTGGACCAGACGGAGGTGAAGATGATGAATCTTAGGTCGGGACCCCCGGTCGCTTGCCTGTGGGCAAAGTGAATGGATCCGCTACTACTTCTTTTGCTTTCTCACTTATCCCTTACTCTTTACTCTGAACAATATCATATTGTGGCCTTCGTGCCCCTTTTGTAAAACAGTGAGCCGCACGGGCGGTTATGTGATATATTTTGTTGTTCATACGATGCATGTGATTGATCCAAGAATATATCTGTGTGTACTATCTACTGATCCAGGGAATGGTACAGTTTGACATAGTAGATTCCAAATTACAAATTTGGGGTCCGACAGACTTGGTATTAGAGCATACGACTGTAGGGTAAAAGCCTTAGCTAGCATGGTCGATAAGAATGTAGGAATACATTGTTGAAGGTAATTAAGCAGCTACCTCAATATATATATTATGTGTGTGTGTGTGTGTTGGAATTGGGCACATATGAGTAGAGGCCATTCATTCCTAAAAATCCAAAGCATGCAAGGTCTTTGACCAGTGTGACCAGTATGGTCGAAGTCTCCGACCAGGGTGGTCGAAGCCCTAGCCATGGTGGTCGAAGGCGTAGACCAATATGGTCCAAACTCAGTGCTCGAACTCAGTGGTCGAAACTGAGTGGTCGAAATTGAGTGATCGAAACTGAGTGGTCGAAACTCAGTGGTCTTTACTGATCACTACCTCTTACTCTGTTCAAAATTTACAGATGCTGGAGCCTACGGGGCCCGAGTGTTGGGATTACCACTCACACGGGGAGGACTGTCTGTGGGGTGGCTACACGGAGGTGCTCAGCCTGCTGTTCCAGCACTTGCAGTACTGGCAGCGTCCCATCTATAGGGGGCGCAAGTCGGGAGACGGAGACCAGGAGGCCTGGACCGTGGAAGTCTTCCTCTACGCTCGTCAGGGGGAGTGCGAGCCCGCACTTTTCGCACGGAGCACCAGAGGAGCTCCTCCGCCTCCGTAGTCTAGGATGTCGCCCACCAAGCTATCGTACGACTGTGAGATATTCATGACGCTTGGTGATGTCTACCCCTTTCAGCTTCTTTACCTCTCTCTCCAAGAGGGGGAGACTCATTGTGAGATCCGCAGCACTGCAACTGTCGAGGACCCGTACCTGACGCATCAGGTGCGGTTGACACAAGTACAAGACAATGAGTATGTTGACGCACTCAAGGAGCTTACCGAGCTTCGACAGGCCCTTGCCTCCATCGAGGCTGACGCTGAGGCACTTCACGCTCAGATGGACGAGCAGGGGGCAGCCTTGGCTACCGCAGTGCGCGAGAGGGCAGATGTCGTCTTCGAGTTTGCTAGGGTGACCGCTGCCACTTCCACCACAGTAGCTCTTTATTGCGGCCGTGGTTTTGACCACTACCCTAGCCTGTGGTAGCATTGGTGGCTCACGACTAAGGATCACCACGCCCAAGCACGTGAGCGCCTCGAACTCCATCATCCTGTCAGACTCTAGCACCAGCCGCTCTCGCTCTCATACTCCACCTGCTCGCACAGGCCTTAGTGGCTACATCAGTGAGACGGAGCCGTCCAAGAGGGAGTAGTGGGATATGGCTAGCTGGAGTAGTGTTTTGGAGCTAGATAGAAGTCATCCCTTAGCTGTATAGAATGCTAGTCATAGATGCACTGGGCATGGGGTTTTGTTGTAAATATATGCTAGGTGTTATGAACTCAGTTTGGTTTTAATTCGTCCGTATGAATGCTAGTTAATGAACTCGAGGAGCTGAAAAAGCAAATTCGAGAGTTACAAGAGAAATGGTTCATTAGACCAAGCTCTTCACCATGGGGATCTCCTATACTGTTTGTGAAAAAGAAGGATAACAATATGCAGATGTGTGTGGACTATCAGTCTCTGAATGAAGTAACTATCAAAAATAAGTATCCGTTACCCATAATTGATGATTTGTTCGATTAGATCAAAGGGGCAACAAAGTTTTCTAAGATAGATCTGCGCTCAGGTTATCACTAGCTAAAAATTAGACCTGAAGACATCCCCAAAACAGCCTTCTCTATTCGATATGGCCTCTATGAGTTCACAGTTATTCCATTTGGGCTAACCAATGCCCCGATCTATTTCATGAATATGATGAACAAGGTATTCATGGAGTACCTGGATAGATTTGTGGTAGTATTCATTAACGATATCCTCATCTATTCCAAAGATGTCGAAGAACACACAAAACATCTAAGATTGGTGCTAGAAACCCTAAGAAAGTTGTTGGACCGAAACGACGACTAGAGGGGGGAGGTGAATAGGAGTACGATCACTTTTTCACAAAGATTGGATTCAACACGATTTTCACTCCGATAGCTATGAGAGCTATCAAGATCAATATCTAAGCACAGTAGAAGTCTTGTATTGAATCCAATCTAAACCCCGGAGCAAATCAACCAAAATCAACAAATGCTAAATTTTCAAGTGTTGAGCGGTCTGACCTCCATGCCAATGATGGTTGGACTGGTCACCTTGAGCGGTCGGACCGGTCACCTTTGGCGGTCTGACCTCCAGCCTGATGAACAGTGAAATCAGCCCAAAAAACGAAGTTACAAATTGGTCTAACTTTTGATCTACAACTTCAAACTCGATGAAACTTGGAACACACCTTCCCTAGGATATCAGGAACCTATTCCAATCAAAGATCATGAAGATCCTTGAAAAAGTTATGACCTTTTTCCGTTTGAGAGGAGGATGGTTCAAAATCGAGTCAAAACAAAAACTGGATTCAAAAAATTGCTCGTGGGTTAGACATGATCAACATGATCCTAGATGAGTTCCCACATGTCACAGCAAGCAAGATCAGGGGCAGAAACCAACAGAAAACTTGAGAATCAAAGAAAGCCCCAAAATCATAAAATTGAGAGCAAGAACGAAAAGAGACTCATCTCAAGAAAACTTGCATAGATTGATTTGTGATTGTTGCTGGTTTACAGCCACTCCATCATAGAGGACAAAACTCAATACATGAGCACACAATCAAACTCCTTTTCAAGAATCCTAACATCTCTAATCCCTAATCTCCAAAGCAAAACTAGGGTATCAGAATAAGCAAAAGGATTAAGGAGGTGCACATCACCCTCCCATATTGATAATGGATGCTAACCTTGTAGAAGAGTTTTCTATTAGGCACCCATTAAGCTCACACATAAACGGGTTTAACTCATACGCGTATTTTAAAGCGTCATCTTCATCTTCTCTTGACTTAAACCGCATCTCCTTGCGTCGTCTTGCGCCGCCGTTTAGTCAAAAGCAATCAAGGTGGTATTTTAGTCATATTACCAAAATACCTCTTCTCGATCCTTCTCCAAAGACCGAGTCCAATCTTCATGAAGCAGTTCCATGCTTCGCCACGTGTAGGTTGATCAACGGCTCTCATCATGTCGGCAAGTCTCGCCATCCGGCTCCCACCGAAACAACCATGGCACTTACACCGACCCCCGCACTGCTTGATGCAACCCGTCGCACCGAACTCCCCGTTCGGTCATCCTTGTCCATTGTGCGTCATGCTCGAATCCAATGACTTCACCCGACATCCTCGATTGTTCTGAACCTCAGCTCTCAAGCCTAGTCCCGATCATCCTCGCCATTGACCGTCGTTGACCTCCAAGCAACCTGCACAACAATAGACCAAGAAATTGATTCCGGAAACAAGTTCTTCGTAACTTGACCCACGTTAGTCGAAACATGCATCATGCAACATATATGCACTGAAACTCATGAACTTGACTTAACAAACAAACATCGCTGCTACGAGAGCCGACGAAACAAGTGAGAACTGGTCAGACTGCCACCTATGGGCCGGTCTGACCGCTCTCTGGCCGGTCAGACCGCCCAGCAAGGGACTTAGCCAATTTTTGACCCTTGAAATCCGAGACCTGTCTGAAAATTTCAAACAAATAGATCTTTTGACTGGAAGCTCTAAAAATTATGAGACCAAGTGTATGAAAATTCCTCTCTTGCCTACACCCTCTATTTTTGGTCCAGCTCCAAATTCCACCAATTACAATGGCCGGTCCGACCGCCGCCCATGGCCGGTCTGACTGGCACTGACCGGTCCAACCGCCAGGGGTGGTCGGTCGGACCACCTCGGCGGTCGACCACCACCACGGCGGTCGATCGCTTAAGACCCGACAAAGACTAAAACTTGCTGAAAACGCGTGATTCGATAAACCTTCAACAACATTGCCAATTGTAACATCATCATAAGATCATGAGCATATCCCCATGATATCCACAGAAGCATCAGTTGTATGCCAAGTACAGTAAGTGCGAGTTATGGCTATCCGATGTTAGCTTCCTACGTCACGTGATATCTACAAGCGGAGTAGAGTGGATCCAGCAAAAGTGGAAGCTGTCCTTGATTGGCAACCACCTACCATGGTGACTGAAGTTCGGAGTTTCCTTAGACTGGCAAAATACTACCGCAGATTCATTGAGGGATTCTCCAAAGTCGCCCGGCCTCTCACTCCACTACTGAAGAAAGAGAAGAAGTTTGAGTGGACAGAAGGGTCTGAGAAGAGCTTTCAGGCACCGGAAGTCCAATTAACCTCTGCCCCAGTTCTAGTGCTTCCAGATATCTGTAAGGATTTCGAGGTATATTGTTATGCCTCTCGACAAGGGCTGGGCAGCATGCTAATGCAAGACAGGAAGGTGATAGCATATTCATCTCAACAGCTGCGGCCACATGAAGAAAATTATCCCACTCACGATCTGGAATTGGCGTCGGTGGTACATGCACTGAAACCATAGCGCCACTACCTCATCGAAAATCATTGTAACATATACACAGATCACAAGAGCCTCAAATACATCTTCACCCAGTCAGATTTTAACCTAAGACAGCGAAGGTGGTTAGAACTCATAAAGGATTATGATTTAGACCTTCATTATCACCCGGGCAAGGCCAATGTGGTGGCTGATGCATTGAGCAGAAAGTCTTACTGCAACCACATTGTGACCCAAGAACTGCAACCTTCCATCTTTGAGGAATTTGAGAAGCTCAACATGGAAATAGTTTTATATGTGAGCCTCTCCACATTGGAGGTGCACCCAACTTTAGAGGAAAGGATCAAAGCTGCGCAATTGGGAAACACCAGCACAGACAGGATCCACAGCTGATGGGGTAGCGGAAGGCCTCCAAGATGACGAAAGATGATCAGGGCATCTTGTGGTATTGAAAGTGTATTTTTGTACACCACCAACAGGATCTGAAAGATTTGATCCTCAAGGAGGCCCACGGATCAGCCCATTCTATTCATCTGGGTGGTACCAAAATGTACCAGGATTTAAAGCAACGTTACTGGTGGCCCCGCATGAAAAGGGACATTGCAGTATACGTAGCCTATCGCGATGTGTGTCAGCGGATCAAAGCAGAGCATCAGAACACTGCCGATCTTTTCCAGCCATTACAAGTACCCGAATGGAAATGGAAAGAAGTCAGCATGGACTTTATCACCGGTCTGCCAAAGACCAGGGTGGGTTATGATTCTATTTGGGTCATAGTATATCGATTGACTAAGACAACCCATTTTATTCCAATAAAAACCAACTACAAGGGCGATAGATTAGCATAATTATATATGTCCCGAATAGTAAGCTTGCATGGCGTACCCCAGCGAATCCTCTCAGATAGGGGTTCACAGTTTACCTCCTATTTATGGGAGTCTTCATCAGGTTTTGGGCACCCATCTGGCATTTAGCACGGCATACCACCCACAGATCGATGGTCAGACTTAGAGAGTGAGCCAAGTTCTAGAAGACATGCTTCGGGCTTGTGTGATAGAATTCACTGCTGATTGGGAGAAGTGCTTGCCCTATGCCGAATTCTTGTATAATAATAGTTACCAGTCTAGTCTGAAGATGTCACCCTTTGAAGCCCTTTATGGAAGGCAGTGCCGAACACCATTGTTATGGTCAGAAGCCAGGGTAAACCCTAGAATCAGAATAATGTTTAAAGAGCCAATTAGAATTGTTTAGCAAAATACCAGATCAGAATTTATCACCACATGAGAATTTCTTAAAGCAAAGTCCCTTGTCATTATCTCAAGCCCTTTCCTGATCTTTCCTTTTGCCCTTCTACTATTCCCTTGTAAACCGCATGAAGCACCGTAAGCCACCTAGGTTGCCACCGAACCCCCTCAGTTGGCCGTGGTAGCTCCCCTTCGCCCCCCTAGTGCATGGCCATATCACCATGATCCTCTTTCCTGGCTACTGTTCCTCCGACCAGTGACCAGCCGAACCAGTGCAGCCTAGACTACTCACCGGTCGTGGTCTTCCAAGCGGACCCGAGTCGGTGTGTCTCTCTCCCCCGCTTGGTGTCGACACCTACCGAGTCTAGATACCCCAATGTAACAAGGCATAAGCGCTGGCGACTGCCGTCGCTCGACCATTACTTGCCATCGCTTAACCTGTCAAACTTGCTGCACTGTGATGCTGACTTTGTCTAGATCACCAACCGCCCCTCGATACTAAGCAACGCCGGATACAACACATGCTCTCAGACGACATCCACCCAAGTTGCTATAAATATCAGTCCCAAGCTCCCTCGTTGCTGTTCCTCACCATGAGTGCTAGTTCCCCCACACTCCTCTATTCTTCAAGCGAGCTTAAGCCCCAGGTAAGGCTTGAGCGCTCGCTTCGGCCAAACGCCACCACGACGTCGCCATCAGCATTAACGCCCATCATTGAGGCTCTTCCCTTCTTAAATGCATCAGCTCATATTCCCTAACCCAAGAGGCAGTTCCCCATCAGCTCATATTCCCTAACCCAAGAGGCAGTTCCCCTCATTTGATGCCCTTATATATTCACAGGAGCTGTCGCCGACCTCGTTCTTCCTCCCCTCCATCTAGAGTAGCTCAAGCAGCCGGATCAACCTCGTCGGCCATCACCACCACTTGGAGCTTCTCCCGCCGTTGCAAACCATCGTCGCCAGACCGTCTCCAGCTAGCTCGCTTCCTCCGCGCCATATCGGTACGTTCCTAGTGGCCACTAGATGATCATTTTCACTCTAGTTGCGCGAAAGCATTGCTGGAATGACGAATGCATTGTAGACCCCAAATTGTAGTCGAACCCCTAGGTGGTCGAACCCTCCTTCTACTTGGAATATAGTCGGACCTCCTTTCGACCAGGAAGTTGATCATCCTTTCGCCTGGAATAGTCGAACCTCCAAGTAGTCGAACCCTCCACTGCCTAGAATGTGGTCGAACTTCCTTCCAACTAGATGGACAAAACCCCTTCTGAGCAAACGGACGAAAACCCTTCCGACTAGACGGACGAAACTCCTTCCGAGCAGATGGACAAAACTTCTTTTGACCGGATGGCCGAAACTCCTTTTGACCGGATGGTCAAAACTCCTTCCGACCGGATGGTCGAAACTCCCTCCGACCAGATGGTCAAAAATTCCCCTAGACCGGATGATCAAAACTCCCTCCGACTGGATGATCGAGACTCCCCCCAACCATATAGTCGAAACCCCTTCCGACCATATAGTCGAAACTCCTTTCGATAAGTTAGTCGAAAACCCTTCCGAGCAGTCAGTCGAAACTCCTTCGATCAGTTGGTCAAAACTCCTTTCAACCAGATAGTCGAAACTCCTTCGACCAGTTAGTCAAAAACTCCTTTCGACCAGTTAGTCGAACTCCTTCCGACCAGAAAGTCGAAACTCCTTTCGACCAATTGGTTGAAACTCCTTTAAACCAGTTAGTTGAAACTCCTTCCGTCAGTAAGTCGAAACTCCTTTCAATCAGTTGGTTAAGACTCCTTTTGACCAGCAGTCAAAGCCCCCTACGACTAGGTAGTCGAAACAATGAACAACAGTAGAAACAATGAATACTAGTCTAAACTATGAACAATACTAGAAACAATGAACAGTACTCGAAAACCATTTCGACTAGGTATTCGAAACCCATTCCAACTAGGTTGTCGAAACTATGAACAGTACTCGAAATAATGAACAGTACTCAAAACCCCTTTCGACTAGGTATTCGAAACACATTCCGACCAGGTAGTCAAAACCCCCTCCGACCAGGTGGTCGAAACACAGAACAATACTCAAAACCGAGAACTCGTATATGGACTAGCCACTGTCTCGAAAACAACTTACGTTATCTACTCGGATTCTATGTCCAACACCGAACGCGATAATGGGAATTGGAGACTAACTAAATATGCTCAACTAAATGGAAGACGCCCCCATTTGGAGTTCATTTGTATTTTTGAATGCAAGCTTGGGCTTATTTGAATTTTTGGTTGGATTTTGCGTATAGAGTCTGAAGCTCCTGAAGACCCTCTACCAGACGACGAGCAGGAGCAGCAGTACCTCGACCAAGGTGAGTCAATACTTTGATCATATTGCACCTAGTTTTTGCAATTATATAGTTTAGATTATGAAATTGTATTGCTATGATTTATACAACTATATTTGGTCGAGCTCACAGTTACTGCTTTAATGATAATTGCGTATAAATCTCAATCCTTGAATTTGGACCTCATCCTTGTCACTCTAGAATTAATGGTTAACATACTAGTTAATAAGTCCGTATCTAAGTGTCATGCTTAGCCTTGCTTAGATACTCTGTCATGTGGGCATTAAATTGCCCAACAATAATTATTCAAAACCTTTGAAAATGATATGGAGCGGTCGAGGCTAGGTGCCTGGCTGGTATATTGGACCAAATGTTATTTTTCAAAACAAAATAAAACCTAAAAAACTGATTTCGACATGGGCGGCTGGAAAGAGTGGCTGGTGTAGGGTGCACGACGGTGGGGTATGTGGATGTACCGCCCAAGTCAGTTAAGGACCGAATCTAGTAATGACCTCTCATGTAAAACAGTACAACCACAAGTCTACCATGTGAACGACCTGACTGATTAATTTGTTTATCTCAGCGTTGCTTTCATCATCCCGCGCATGTGGCATGTATTATTGTATAGAGGACAACCACTCCAGGGTGGCACGGCTATAATACATTAGGAAACCACTACAGTGTAAAAGGGTGATACGGAGGGTGGCATGTACTATGGTCCTGGTTGTCAACCAACCGGAGGACTGAGGTCCAAAGGGAGGCACAACTATATTGCATTAGGAAACCATCCTCTGTAGTGAAACCTAGCAGATAAAACTGCGTTGAGTAGGGCATTGTAAAGGCTTTTGTGATAATCAACTCAGTCGCACACCTACGGAAGTGTGTCCGAGACAATATAAACTGATTATCTCTTGTGGGTAAAGTGTACAAACTCTGCAGAGTAAGAAAACTTTCTGGATAGTCGTGCTCACGGTCAAGAGTGGTACTGAGAACTTGCTTGAGTTAGCTTTCCTTTTTATAAAACCATATGTGGGTGTGGAATGAAAATATGGGGTGAGACCCCAGGGATTGGACAAAGCCTGGTCGGGGACCAGTGGTAAATATGGGATAGCCAGAGCAATAGGTGGTCGGAGCCACTCAATGGTATAGGAGATGAGATATCCACTACTACTTTACAAATGAAAACTCAGCTTATAAAACCTATTGTTAAAAACACTAAGTCTTAGGATGTTCTACTACTTAATCTAATTCAAACTTGGCTTTATGCAAATAAAAGAACTCTGAACCTTCCCTTGACTAGCCCTGCACCTATAATAAACTGCATTGTGTGTTGGCTTGCGAGTACGGTTGTGTACTCAAGCTCGTCTAATATAATCTTTCAGAACCACTCGACCAAGACCCCTACGACTAATTCGTGGCCGTCGGACCAGACGGAGGTGAAGCTTAGGCTGGGACCCCCAGTCGCTTGCCTGTGGGCAAAGTGAATGGATCCGCTACTACTTCTTTTGCTTCCTCACTTATCCCTTACTCCGTACTCTGAACTATGTCATATTGTGGCCTTCGTGCCCCTTTTGTAAAACAGTGGGCCGCACGACTGGTTATGTAATATATTTTGCTGTGCATACGATGTATGTGATTGATCCAAGAATATATCCGTGTGTGCTATCTACTGATTCAGGGAATGACATGTTTTGATATAGTAGATTCAAAATTACAAATTTGGGGGCCGACATATGTCCATCTCAAAAAAAAATCATTGCATGTCCATCAGAGGTATTATTAGGTTTGGGCCTTGATGCAAGAATACATATGCTTTCTCTCTCTTTGAATTGGACAAATAAAAGACTATATAAGCAAGCCAAGCAAGAATAAATTTATAGTTTGGCAATTCTACCTTGTTCTATCATATTCTAGAGCTATGAGCTAAACGACACTTTTTTGAAATGTAATAGAAAAAATTGCTCTCGCATGAACGAAATAACGTAAATGACACCCTTACCGTGCACCCAGACCGCATCATGCCACTTGCTGTGATCTGGATGTGTAGTAGAACATGTCGCAAGCGCACAATCAACGACAGGCGATCTGCCCTGCTTACCGACCTGCTGTGGACTAGTTTAGCGGCGGATGATCTGCCACTGTCTGGGTGTGCAATAGAGGTGTTATTTATGTTATTTCGTTCGCGTGAGAATTATTTTTGCTACTGCATTTCAAAAGGAGGCTAAAACAGCCAAAAAAAAAAAACTCTCATGATCCGCCTCCAGCTTCAATTCGTTATGCTCAGCAGCTCCTACAAGCGCAAGCTCATCTACCTGTCACCGGGTTGAGCTTACCCTCTTCGGCCCAACCTGATTGATGGATCAAATCAAGCAAGTAAGCAACACTTCTCTCAACAGATATTTCTGAGTGCCATTAATTCTATGTGCTGATGATTAAAAAAAGCATTGATGCGAGGTTTACATCACACAAATCATGGCGTTCTTCTATGTGCTGAAGCCCAAAGATAGTTAAACAAAAGAACACAGTTTCAGAACGCCTTCCCATTGAGAGGTTGCAGGTTGGGCCACGTGCTAGTTATGTTCTGCTTGGATTGGGGTACAATTATAGAAAGAACCTGAAACAAAACAATACAGTAGCTAATTCATTCAAATCACCCCATACATTGCAGCATATTGATCCTGGACTCATGAACTTTGGAGAATGGATAAGTGAGGGAGCAATGGTCCCAGGGGACATGATCATATCATGCCATGTCACATCTAGCTAGAAATGGATCCAATAATTTTGGCAATTGTTTGAAAGTCTCTGGTCCAATGGTAAAGGGGTATTGCTAGCTGCAAAATAGGAAATGCATGCAATGTGTTGGAAGTTTGGCATTTCATGTACTATATACTGTATAAATCTAATTTTCAAAAGAACAGTGCTAAGAAGTACTCAAATTGAGCAGAAAAAACTACAGAACTTCATGCTTATCTCATCATCCTCAACTGGAGCTTACTTTTACATCTAAGCGTCAAGCTGTTGTTTAGTTTTGTGTTATCTACACTCTACAAATTAATCATTTGTTGAAGAATTTTACATGTGTTAACCCACCGAAACCCCTTAATTAGGATATTATTTTGAAAGAAAGACAAGTCCTCATGAAAACATGGCGGCCAGAAAATAGCCACAAAACTCAAATGCATATTTGCGTACACGCACGTTACTAGATTTCCAACTTCGAAATTTGATAAATAAATAAATACAAACAATGTGATATCTTTTTGCCCCAAGTCTTATTCGAATTCGTAGTAATCTTTATTTTTACTATTATAATAGGAGAATTTGGTACTGGTGTGAATCTGTCGTCTACCTCTTTTTAGTTGGTATTATATTTTGTGATAAATATGTGTATACATGTATAAAATACTTGAAAGATCTTCTGCGGGTATTTATGGATACTTAAAGGATCTTCTGCGGAAAATTAGATTATTCGTGTTTGTGGTTTATAATAATATTCTATGTAGCTCGTTGATTGGATAGAAATTATGTATCAAATTTTTATTTGTAAGGATAATTACTTTATGTGTATTGATTTTTTAAATTTATAATTTATATTATATTATATTTTAAATTCATGACAAACGCACGGCACTCGGCTAGTTAAAAAGACACATAAGTAGGAAGATCGGTATGGGCGGTGTCTGATTCGTCTCTTCTATACTTTGATCCTCATCCTCCTACGAGGGGTGGGTTTTCGCAAATCGCGTATTGGTCCAGGGCCAACACGCAAAACGGCCTTCCTCTCCCTATGTCCCACGCCACGATACCCGATTGTATATCCTGCGTTAATTTCTCGTCTCCCCTCTCCTCCACTCTCCTCCTCCCAGCTGCGTCGTCGCCCACCCGATCCATCACGTCCTCCTCGCCGTCTCCCACCGATTCCACCCTGAGGTACCGCTTCGTCTCCTCTCGCGCTCGAATCCCCACCCCTAGTCCCGTCGAGGTCGCGCCCAGTCAATTGCCGTCCTCTCCCCACGGGGAGATTGGGTTAGCTCCGCCACGCTGTTGCGGGTGTCGAATCCGAGATCAAGATCTGTTCCAATGGCCAGATCTGGGGGCAGGGATCGCGCCGAGGTTCCCGCTTTCGATTGATTCGCCTGAATTGGGAGCTGGGAGGAGGCAATTGGCGGCGAGTCTTGACGGCTTCTTGTTTTTCTTTTTGTCGATAGATCAGAGCGTGGGAATGATCTGCGTGGTCTCCGCAGCACGGATCATTTTGTTTCTTGATTTTGATGGCGCGGTTGGTGTTGCCCTCTGCAGGTTGTCCTTGCCGGGTTCAGCATGGGTCTGGTGAAGGATGGCGCGGACATGGAGGAGGGAACCCTGGAGATCGGCATGGGTGAGTCGTGCAACACGAGCATTGATATTTAATTGTAGGTTATCATAATAATACAGAACTCACAGTCAAAGAACTTTTCTTGAAGCACCCCACCATAGCGTGCCGATAAGGATGGGTGTAGTTCATTTTAGATGAAGTTTGTTTTTGTAGCTTTACAGTCTTAACTATGTAACACTATATCATGTCTTCAGGTCTGGCACTTTGGCTAGGTCATGCTTTTTGTTTACCATGTTCATTTTGTATGCTTATATTGATTTTGACAGATTTTGATTCATAAAACATCCAAAGTTGCAAGTGTCACAAAATTCCATTAATTGTGTCACAGACATGACTAGGCTCATAGTTGTACTGCTTTGTTAAGAGCATTCTTTTCAGGCTACCTAACAAAGATGATGTTTACTAAAAAATGATGTACTTATGCAGAGTACAGGACTGTTTCTGGTGTGGCAGGACCTCTGGTTATCTTGGATAAAGTAAAGGTGTGTATGCTTTTCTTCAATTTGCAGCTGTTAGCATAATCACACAAATGTAAACAACCTAGTTTGGTAGCAACTTATACTCACTATCCCTTTCTTCATGTAACTATCTTTAGGGCCCAAAGTACCAGGAAATTGTAAATATCCGATTGGGAGATGGCACCACTCGACGTGGTCAAGTTCTGGAAGTTGACGGTGAAAAAGCTGTTGTGCAGGTTACTTCATTTTCTATTCTGTATTGTTATGACCAAACAAATATTCACTCTCGATTGTTTCTTAAGTAATAATGTAATTTTAGATCGGATTTAGATTTTGCAATACAGTTAGTTTGGTCCATTTTCCAGAAAACTTTAAATTGTATTATCTATGTTTATCACTGAACTCTGTACTTCTTGTTTCTTCAGGTCTTTGAAGGCACTTCAGGCATAGACATCAAATATACTACTGTGCAGTTCACAGGCGAGGTACCTTGCCTTTTATTCACATGTCTCTTCTTGTCACTTTATTTCCTGGTTACATACTGCTTAAGTATTCTCTAATAGGCTAAATGCTTTGAAATGGAAAGTGTTAACATGAAGAATGGTTTCTCTTTAGGGTTGTAGCTGATAGACAAAATTTACAAGAATCTTAATAAGTACATGTAGTTTCAATCTTAAGATTCTTGATATATGTTGATTGTTGTGTCCTGACAATTGCATACCACTGGAACTGAATAAAGTGGACAGGCTCATCTTAAACTTTCAGACTGAAATTTAATTATTTAAAATGAAATAGCCTTGTTTGTATTTTTGCTCCCTTGTTTATGTTTATGTTTGGTACACTTCTTTTCTATTACAGGTCTTGAAAACTCCTGTCTCACTTGATATGCTTGGGCGCATTTTTAATGGTTCTGGAAAGCCTATTGATAATGGTCCCCCGATTTTGCCTGAGGCCTACTTGGATATCTCTGGTAAGTTATTTCTCAATTTTCAGTGCAAGCACACTGTTATGGAAGAACCTCATGGATAAGTGCATGTTCATGGAGGGGTCACATAAAAATTAGAAGTATGGATGGTGTTAAATCCTCATCATCTTCCACTTCTGATAATCTTGTACTCTGATGTTTATTCCAGGAAGTTCTATTAACCCCAGTGAGAGAACCTATCCAGAAGAGATGATTCAAACAGGGATATCTACCATTGATGTCATGAACTCCATTGCTAGAGGGCAAAAGATTCCTCTCTTTTCTGCTGCTGGTCTTCCTCATAACGAAATTGCTGCTCAGATTTGTCGTCAGGCTGGTCTTGTCAAGAGATTGGAGAAAGGCAAGCATGCAGAGGTAGCCTAACATAACAATATTTTTTTTATCTCTCACATAAAGTGGATGAGACTTAACATTTGATGTCATGATCCAATGGGATTTGGGCTCACAAATTGGCTTAACTTCTGTGTACAGCCTAAATGCCTAATAGCTCTAGCCTTTAGCTGTGCGTGAAAGTCTACATAAATTCCTAATTTGAACATCCTGTTCTTTCAACCGAGGTTGCATCTCACTCACCTTGTGTGTATTTTATCTTAAAAGCCATAATGTTGTTGATTTTTGTGAGGGAAACATATATGGTATAGAGTGGGATGCTTTACCTGTTCAAATTTGCCCATGTAGACTCTTGTTTTTTTTTTTGTCATAGCTGATTTTTTGTTCACCACTGTTCTGATTTCTTTAAACTCCAGGGTGGTGAAGAAGACAACTTTGCTATTGTGTTTGCCGCTATGGGAGTGAACATGGAAACGGCCCAATTCTTCAAACGTGATTTTGAAGAGAACGGTTCAATGGAGCGCGTCACCCTTTTTCTAAATCTGGTATTTACAGTAGACTTGCGATCCAGATTCAGTTATTATTGAAAGGCAACTGTTTCCGCTAATATTGCCACAGTTGATTCTGTGAGGTTTTAGATGTACCCCTAACAGAACTTGACTATCAATACCAAGCAAAGCATATTTTTAACACACTGCTCCTTTTTGTCTTATAGGCAAATGATCCCACCATTGAACGCATTATCACCCCTCGAATTGCTCTAACAACAGCAGAATATCTGGCATATGAATGTGGGAAGCATGTACTCGTCATCTTGACAGATATGAGTTCATACGCAGATGCACTTCGTGAGGTATTGCGTTTGATATCTTGTATCATTTTTCATATTCTTGGTTGATGTTTTATTGTTTGTTTTACCAATTACTTGTGAAACTTAATTCCGTAGAAGCACATTATCCAATCATCAGTTCTTTCTTGGAAAAACTTCTGGGATATTTTGTTGATGATTTGAAGGATCAATGAATTTTTTGAAGGAAAGGATTAACAAGTGTTATATCCTTACTGTACACTAAAATGCCATCCATATGGTTACAAAGTTTCCTGTTTGAATGAACTAAAACCTGAAAACCCACATTTTCAGTTAGCACACATGATGCTTGTACAAACTTCAATTGTATCAGACTACTTATCAGAAATGGCATGAGTTTGGTCATGATCTGCTTGGAAATGTTCATGAGATTTCATTTGATCATGTCACCACTGCCCAAAATGGGCAAACCAATGTTGGATTTAGACCTTGATGTATCTACTGAGAGTGTTTTGTACTTTTCTCTATCTATGAAATAGCAATTCAGAAGATTTCTAACATGGTAGTCTCACATATCCCATTTTATGTATTTACTTTTATGTTCAACTGTAATAAATTGGTAAATCGCTGTCATGTGTATACAATAACACTATGGGAATTGTGCTTATATGTATGTAGGTATCAGCAGCCCGAGAAGAGGTGCCAGGTAGGCGTGGTTATCCTGGATATATGTATACTGATCTGGCAACCATATATGAGCGTGCGGGCGTATTGAAGGAAGAACAGGCTCCATTACCCAAATACCCATTCTAACAATGCCTAATGATGGTAATTAATGAAATTGTTTGCTCTGTTGATCTATTTGTTGCGTTTCTATATGACCATTACAAATTATCTTCTGAACATTCTATTAAGTTGTTGTGCTTAAGAATTTTCCTCAATTATGCAAAAAAAAATAACCAGCATATTATTTGCCACAACTTGTGTCTTACCAATTTTGCTGCCACTGAGCTAGGTAGCTGCTGGACAAACTGTGATGCAATTGAGTATGTGCACTAGTCCAGCATGAATGTTTCAGCACTCTTGTTTGCATACCTATGAGCTGGCTGGAAGCTACTTGGGTTGGGTCATGCTTTGTCCTACCTGGTGGACCAATCTTTAGGCCCACATATGATTGTATTTAGATGAATCGTTGCCATGCATTCATTTTATTTGCTAATTAACATAAAAATGCAATGTTTAATACTGTAATGTTGTGTTTTTCCCTTCCTGAACAGATATCACACATCCAACTCCTGATCTTACGGGATACATTACTGAAGGACAGATATACATTGACAGACAACTCCATAACAGACAGGTGCTTTTGCAATTTTTTACTTAGTAGTTAGCAAGGACGATAGCTTTATAACAGACATTCATATAATTAGTTATTACTCTCCTTTAGCATTTACTATTAGTTTTCATATTAATGTGACTCAAGAAACAAAACTTACAGTTATTTTTATTTTCTTTGCTATTTCTCTACCTTCCAAATTGACGTGATGGCATTGTATTTCAGATATACCCACCCATCAATGTCCTGCCATCTCTCTCTCGATTGATGAAGGTGAGATTGCTTATCAATCCAAACTTTATGAAAACTGGTTTCTTAACAGTTAGATGCTATCAACATGTACGTTGAAGGTTTGTTCTAAGAACAGTCAATAATTCTTGCAGAGTGCTATTGGTGAGGGTATGACACGTAGGGACCATGCAGATGTGTCTAATCAGGTACCTATTTGGACACCATAGATTTGTTTTCCTTAAAGCTCTGAGTTTAGTTACAAAGGAATCATACGTACTGTTTTCTGTTCAGCTTTATGCCAACTATGCAATTGGAAAGGATGTCCAGGCCATGAAAGCAGTTGTGGGAGAGGAGGCACTCTCGTCTGAGGATCTGGTTTGTCACTACTCACTAGTGGAATAACTCATAAGCTGGTGTCTTCTCTAGAAGTTTTTTTTAAAATCTAATGCTTCTTTATCTCTTGCACAGCTTTATCTAGAATTCCTTGACAAATTCGAGAGGAAATTTGTAACACAAGGAGCATACGATACTCGGAACATCTTTCAGTCACTTGATCTAGCGTGGACATTGCTTCGCATATTCCCTCGGGAACTCCTCCATCGTATCCCTGCCAAGACCTTGGATCAGTACTACAGCAGAGATGCAACCCACTGATCCTATCAATGGTCAGAAATCCTATGTTTTCAAGTGCAGCTTGAATAAATTGAACAGTTGGACTTGTGGCCTTTTTGCTGTAGTTACATATAGCCAGATCATATTCTTTTCTGTCGGTGATCATAAGTTGTTCGTAGATGCCTCGGTCACGGTGACTTGTGTAATATTATGTCATGTATCCTTAAACCATACACTTGAGCACTTGTTTGGTTTCACTTGCCAGAATGGTTAGCAAGAGCATTCTAGGCCAAGATGTTGGAGCGCGCTGGTTGTATCTACTTTTGTGAATGAATAATGGTGGGGCAATAAACTGCGGTGAACTACACATGCTCATGTAAATTGCCGAATTATTCATGTTCTGCAAACCCTAGCCTGTAAATTTGTTGCGTTTCAAGTTTCAACTGTTTTCTCCTTAAAGATAAGTTGGTTACTGTATTTGTACTTCTTTAGCTTATTAAAACTTATAACTCACGGTGACTTCATTGCCGTGTGCAGAAGAAAGTTGCAACGGCAAGTCAGGGCTATTTTACTAGGGTTTGCTACTAAACCTAGCTAATCTGGTAGAGGGTGAGCAAGCGTCATTTTGGATTGCCTCGTCCATTTCCTCGGTCAGCCATCTCAATCTTGTAGTTAATCACTTCGGTTGTTTTTGTGCCGATTTGGGGCCTTTTTTTTTTTAAAAAAAAACTCTATTTCCGAAAATAGCCCCGCATGGAAACTAATTGCAGAAATGACCATTTTTTTAGCTGCAGCACGAACGGCGCTGATGTTTAACGTCTCGGCGCCATACATAATGATACCGATATGTCGTGCCATGTTAGGCCATGATATGGCGCGGGAGCCAAGCATCACGAGATTAGCGGCGGATTAGCGCCGAGCTTTTGGCGCTGACATGCTTAAGGACCACGCCAGTACCATTGGCGCTAACCGCATCCTAGAACTAACAAGTTCACGTCTCGTTTGGCTTGTGTTTGGTGATGATATAGTGAATTTAGCCTCCTCCTTCTGAGTTGATAAAAATAGCACTGCAGTTAGATAGGCAGCGACGTGTATCGCCTACGGTGCTCTCGGAGTGCTGTAGGTTCCTGCCACTCACTCGGAGTACTTCAGGCCATGTGCCACTCACCGGGAGCACCTCAGAACCTACCACATGCCCAGAGACCTGCAGGCCACCTATCACTCATCGGGAGCACTTGATTGGTGGTCACGCATGCCGCATCGCCCTCCTGCTGTGCTCCCAGTGTACTGCACCGCGTGCCCGAAGCACTGCACTTGCCTTGTCTACCGCTGTAGGGACTTAGGACTTTGCACCCGTGCTATTGTTACCGAGTGTAGTGTTCATACAACCGATTATTTATTTTTTTAAAAAAAGATAATGAAGTATTAAATAGAGAGTAATTAGGTAATTAAATTTTAAAGATGAGATTTCAACTTCGACAATAAGACTTTATAATGTAGGTGTGAATTATATGACATACATGGTTTGGTTACATGCATATGTTTGTCCCGCTACTTGCACGGTACAAATGACAATATGCATGAATCATCAACTCGATCTACACGTAAGATACTTGTGTGCCTTTCGGAATCGAAAAAGCTGGTGGAACGGAAAAATGTCAGTCTTGCGGGCATACGTCCTATGCATTTGGGCCCATCGATGTCTTTTCCTTGTCTCCTGCAGCCTTGCGGGCTTGGGCCTTCACGACTACAGCCCTGTACTCTGCTTCCACGACCTCTGTAGGCATATCTCAGTCCAAAGTAACCACCCGCTTAGCACGAGCATCGGGGACCATGGTTGCCTTTTGTCTAACGAGCACTCGTCCTAGGCGTCCTCAGCGACCTAACTTTTGGTCTTCCACCACCACCCTGGATCCACAGGTACCATCGTTGTCTTTGCCTTGTCTTCCCCGTTCTCGACTGAGTGAGGTATCCAACGGATGAAGTTCTCGGGCGGCACCCCATAGTTGAGCATGTATTTCTGCTGAATGGATGCCCTGTTGTACTTATCCGGACCGTCGATCCATTGGAAGTAGTAGCAACGCTCCGACTGCCGCCATTATGCACGGATACAAGTTAGTGATATGTGAAAAGGAATGTGAAAAATTGGTGTATGTTGGACCGAAAATGCGACTAGAGGAGGGGGTGAATAGAAGCACGCTTACTTTTTCACAAATTATGAATTCAACACAATTTCACTCCAATAGCCATGAGAAGCTATGAAGATCAATATACCAGTACAGCAGAAGACTAGTATTGAATCCAATTTACCCCTTAAATAATACGATAAAAATCAACACAAGCTAAAGCACAAATCGATCTTGGCGGTCCGACCATTGTGTTAGTGGATCGGACCACTGACCAAATCGGTCGGACCGGTGCCTCGGCGATCGACCGCCAGCTCGAATGCAAGAACAACCCCGATGATGAAGTTGCAAATAGATCTAACTTTTGATTCTCAACTCCAAACTTCACGAAACTTGGTATACACCTTCTCTATGATATTAAGGACCTATTCCAATCAATAATTATGATAATTCTTGGATAAACAAAGATCCTTTACGATCTGATTGGAGAAGGGTCTAAAACCGAGCAAAAGTGAAAACTAGATCCAATCGCTTGCTCGTGGGTGATTGATGATTACGATGATCCTAGATGAGTTCCCACACAACACAACAAGCTAATCCATGTGACGATATCAAGCAAAAACTCGTGGATCAAAGAAATCCCTAAAATCACGAAATTGAAGGCAAGAACGAAAAGAGACTTATCTCAAGCAAACCTTGCATAGATTAAAACGCGATTGATGTTGGATTACACCCACTCCATCAAGGATCAGTGGTCAATCCAAGATCACGAAAATCCAATCAAACCTTCAAGAACCCTAGTCTCCACGCCTAGCTCTCCCTAAACAAAATTAGAGTTTTCTAATATGAAGAGGGTTAAGAGTTGGTGCAACCACCATCCTCTCCTATTTATAGTGGAGGCTTAGACCTTCTAGAAGTTTGATCAAATTGGGCTCCCGTTAAAGCCCAAAACAAACGGGTCACACACGCACGCTTTGCAAAGCGCCGTCTTTAACCTTTTGACCTAAACAGCTTCACCTAGCGCCATCTTGCGCCTCGGATTTGCTAATAGGTCACCCTTGTCCATCTTGCGTCACGCTTGAGTCATTGACCTCACCCGACATCGTCGATCGTTTTGGACCTCAGCTCTCCAAGCCTAGTCCCGATCATCCTCGCCGTTGACCGTCGTTGACCACCAAGGAACCTGCACAACCATAGACAAGTAAACCGATTTTAGAAACAAGTTCTTCACAACTTGACCCATGTTAGTCAAAACATGCATCATGTAATACATATACCCTGAAACTCATGACTTTGACCTAACCAACGAACAGCGCCGCCACGAAGGCCAGCGTTTAAGTGAGAACCGGTCCGACCGCCCCTCAGGGCCGGTCGGACCTCCAGCCTTGCCGGTCGGACCGCCAGCTATAGGCCGGTCCGATCGCCCAAAAGGACTTAGCCGAATTTCAAGCCCTGAAATTCCGAAATCTTCTGGAAATTTAAAACGAATAGAACTTTTGACTGGTGACTCCAAAAATTATGGGACCAAGTGCAATAGAATCCCCTCTCTTGCCTACACCCTCTATTTTTGGCCTAGCTCATTTTGACACTTTTTGATCACGGCCGGTCCGACCGCCGATCATTGCCGGTCTGACCGATTTGGGACCGGTCGGACCGCCATGCTATGACCGGTCAGACCACCTGTCACCTGACAGTTCTGAAACTTTATCGAAAACACGTGAAACGATAAACCGTTAACGCCATTGCCAATTATCACATCATCCTAAGATCTGGAGCATATCCCCATGATATCCACAATCTCTCCCTTGATGAACACATTGGCAATAATCCAGAAAATATAATTTGGAGGTTTGAAAAGTAAAATACTTTCGTTTTCGCACAAAGGCACAACTTGGTCCATAAGCAAGAGAAAGCAATGGAATTGACCAAGCTGGCATTAGAATAGCATAGGCATGTGAGATAAGGCAAAAGAAAGCATAAAAACTTTGATTTCCATAAAAGAATCAAAATTCTCACTTGAGGTCCATATGAAAGAACAATTGTTCAATTGACCTATGATCATTGTGAGGATAAAAGAATGCAATTCAAGTTCAGAATATTCAATAAGACAATAAGAATGCAACTCAAGAACTCCCCCTCACTATGATCCTCAAATTTCAGAAACTTTCAAATTTTCAATTTCTCCTCCTTTTTATCATTTTTATATATCTTTTTCCTGTTTGTACAACAATGATATATAACATTGAAAGATCCATCTTCTCCAAAAATCTCTCCCCCTATGCATAGCATTAATACATTTTAACACATCTTCTCCCCCTTTGATAATGGAGTCATCAAGGAATCACGCATTCCTCTCATCCAGAGGTAACAAATGCAGAATGAAGAAAGAAGCAAAACATAAGAAGCATAAGAAGGAGTATGTATGAAGTGCAATGGAGTGGCTTCATTTTTGTATTTTTCATTTTTGATTACAAGAACCTTTGGAGATTATCCAAAAGAGCAAGTTAGCATCTCTAATATTGCACAAACAACACATCAAGCCTGACAGTGCTAGCAAGATCATGGTAAGACATATATATCAAAGCTAAGCACAAAGGCTCAAAAGTAAAGCAATATATTTGATCAATTTAAGCAAAGCTTCAAATTCAGGAAGTTCATCAACAGGGATCCTAAAGTGAAACTGACCATGTCAAAATGTCAAAGTAAGATAAAAAGCTAACAAATACCACATTAAGAGACAATCAGGTCCCGTATTGAATTATTTTGCTCAAATTTCTCAAATGGCCATTTTTTAATAAATTTTCATTTGCACTGAATATTGAAGTTGACTAATGATCTAACTTAGTGACAAGATCCTGAACTAGGAGCCATTCACAAAATCATTCTAAGCTTCGACCAGAAGTTGATTAAAGGTATATCTTAGTAAAGAAGATCCTGGACTAGGAGCCATCCACAAACTCTTTCTAAGCTTCTACCAGGGCGACAAATCTTGAGGTTCATGTCATTTCTGACAAGCAGTCCCCATGAGATCGTATGATTCATTAAACTATCTCCAAGTTCATGTTATTGACAAGCAATCTCGTAAGAGTAGTTTGGCACAATTTAAGCATAAGACAATCTTTTTGATTTTTCATGTTTCACAAGAGCAGTTTTAGAATCTCAAGAACACTAGAAGCTCAAGTAATGGTCAATTTTAGATTAAAGAGCTAACAAAGCAATTCTGACAGGGCCAATGTCACAAAAGGAGCACTAATTGCGTAACTCGCTAAAACATCCACAAATTGCAATTTTTAGTTCGAGTTGTTTTAAAGTTCTAGCTCATATAGCAAAGACTTTGCTACACATGTGAAAGCATGATAATTCTAGCAAGTCAAAGAACTAGACATGGCATTGAGCAAGAATTGAAATACTAAAGCTCCAAAGGGTAATAGGCAAAGCTTCATCAATCTTAAAAGATAAGCAGAAAAACTTACATTACAATGCATCTTTTTTAGTATGACTTGGATTTTTCATACCATTTGTTGAATTTTTCATATGAATGCAATATGATACAATGAGATGCAATAAAAGCCTAAAAACCTAAAAAGTTAGAAAAGATCAAAAAGTTCAGAAAAGAACGAGAAAATATCAAAAGAACAAGGTAAGATCAGAAAAGATCGAACTCTCCCTCAAACCAACCCAAAGGGATAAATTACCCCTAACTCGCTTCTCAATGTGGCAAACCTAGTTGGGTCTAACGGCTTGGTGAGAATATCAGCCAGTTGAGCCTCGGACTCCACAAAGTATAGCATAATATCACCTTTTTTGACATGGTCTCTAAGGAAGTGATAGCGAATGTCTATGTGCTTAGTCCTAGAGTGTTGCACATGGTTCTTAGCAATGTTAATAGCAGAAGTGTTATCACAGAAAAGAGGAACACTAGCAAAATTTAACCCATAATCCTTAAGAGTGGTTACCATCCACAAAATCGACTCTGACAACTAGCAAGCAGACTACATATCCGGCAAAGATGGATTGTGCAACAGAGGACTGCTTCCTAGAAGACCAAGATACAAGTGAAGTGCCTAGGAAGTGACAGGTGCCTGAGGAACTCTTCTTATCTAACCGACAACCCGCAAAATCAGAATCTGAAAAACCTCTAATGGACAAAACTGAAGAGCAGGAATACCAAATGCCATATAAAAGGGTAGAGTGTAAATCCCTGAATATGCGCTTAACGGCTTGGCGATGGGAAGTTCTCGGTGACACCTGAAATCTCGCGCAGAGGCAGACCGTGAAGTGAATGTCTGGTCTTGAGACCGTCAAGTACAGAACGGAGTCGATCAAGCTGCGGTACTCGCGTTGGTCCACGGCTTCTCCTTCCTCATCTGGATCCAAAGCAGTCGAAGCGTTTGAGCAGATCCTTAGTGTACTTCCGTCTGATAGATGATGATCCCTTTCTTGCATTGCTTGATTTGAAGCTCCAAAAAGTAGCTGAGTTCTCCCATCGTACTCATCTAAAATTTCCTGGACATAGTCTCAGAAATGCTGGAACAAGAACATGAGAAGAACCACAACAGATAATATCATCAAAACATATGAGCAAGCAGGGAGTCATTACCACGCTTGAGAATGAACGAAGTCTTGTCTACCTTACCCATTTCAAAACTATTCTTTAAGTAAAAAGGTCTTAAGACTATCATACCCAAAAGTGATGAAATCATCACCCGTTGACCGCGTGAAGCAAGTGAACCATATTGAGTATCCGGTAATGTGACGTGAACAATCGGAGTCGACAAACCACGTGTCCTTCCTTTTTCCGCGGAAATCCTGAAAATCAAGGCACAGAAGAACGATGTGTCTCGATACTGGGGTTAGTTAAAATAGACTTAGAAACCCAGTACTGAGACATACGTCTGCGAGTAGTATGCAAAGCAGAAGTGCTATCCTTGATTTTATTTGATGTTTTGTTATGAGCAATGAAAACATTAACATGAGAATTATCCTGTCTAGGAGCATGATGATCAGCATGTGAAATAAATCATAAGCCAGGTTTTTTCTTTTCTATGTTATCATGTCTCATAAAAGCTCTAGGTTGATTGTATGAAATTCTAGCAAAATTTTTGTTATCATTTTTCAACCTACGCCAACAAAACTCAATCAAATGCCTATTTTTTTTTACAATAGGTGCAATGATACTTAATACCACTAGAAGAAGCACCCTTTGGCTTAGTAGATGGTTGCGCAAAATCCACAGATTTAAAAATAGTTTTTGCAGGTTGGGTTTTGAATTCAACTAACCCTTTTTCTAAGACTTGAACAACTTTTAGCTTGGAATTATCTTGAACATCATTATATCCTAATCCTTACTTCTTATAAGGAGTTTTAGACTTGTCCAGAATCATGTTTAATTGTTTCTTACCTTTAGAGAATTTTTCTAAGGTATCCTTAAGATAAGCATTTTCTTTTTCAAAATTAGCACATGACTCACAAGTTTTACCTTTAATAGCTCTAGCATATTTTTCCTTATATAAAGCAGTTTCAAGTTTAAGAGCAGGACATGAAGCACATGTAGAAAACTCAATACTGTCCTTAAGCTTGGCATATTTAGCTCTAGCTGCTTCTAAGATATCTTTAACTTTATGTTCGCGTTCTAAACAAAAAGTGCAAAGGCTAGAATCAACAGCACCAGAAGCAACTAATTTGCTAGAATCTAAGCATTTTTCACAAGGAGCAGATTTAATTTCAATTAGCTCGGTTCTAGCATTTTCAAGTTGTTGCAAAGTAATATTATGAGCAGATTGCAGTTTAGCCAGTTCTGAGTGCATATCATGACAAGATAAACATTCATCAGGTTCAAGAGTCTTAACATTTGCAAGTTCTAATTTCAGTTTACCAATTTTTGACTCTAGTTTCTTATTTTTAGTCATGACAAATTCTAGCGCTTCATCTTGACTAAGCAGTTGCTCATATCTGGAATCATATTTAGCAGAAAGGACATCCTAAGAGAGAGGTACCTCATTGTCGTCAAAGTCGTCAGTGTCGGCCATGAAGCACATGCCAGTTAAGTCATTGGCCTTCCCCTTCTCCTCCTTCTTGTCCTCCTCGGTCCCGGAGTCCACATCGCTTAAGGATTGGTCCTCAAAAGCGGCAAGAACCCGGTGAGCGGCCTTCACAAGCTTACTCGCCTCATACATTGATTTGTTGAATGGAGGCTTCTTCCAAGCTGGCTTTCCCTCCTTATGATTGCTCTTACCTTTCAGCTTGGGGCAATTTGTCCGGATATGATTGAGCTCACCACACTCGTAGAATGTCACCGGACCACCTCTCTTTTTGTTTCTCACATTATTGTAGGCCCGTGTGAATTTTTTAGCAAGGAGGGCTAACTCAAACTCAAGGATACTCTCAAGCTCCTCTTTATGAATAGCAGATAAACAAGCAAATGAAGAACCAGAAAAAGATTCAAGAGAACCATCAGAAGCTCTTTTGAGAGGATCTGCTACCAATGCCATGTTGTCTTTCTTAGGATGATCAACTCTTTTAATTTCATGGGTCTTGAGTTTGCTATAAAGCAACTCCAATGTAAGACTCGAAAGATCAACATTCTCATCTATAGCAGTAGCTTTCATCTCCCACTCCTTGGTGTTGATTGTAGCCAAGACATGGGTGACATTTTCAAATTGGGAGTATTCAATATCA
Source organism: Hsuehochloa calcarea (assembly GCA_036346395.1). Taxonomy (NCBI): domain Eukaryota; kingdom Viridiplantae; phylum Streptophyta; class Magnoliopsida; order Poales; family Poaceae; genus Hsuehochloa; species Hsuehochloa calcarea. The sequence goes on along the minus strand of CM070603.1, from coordinate 25,089,033 downwards.
AAAGTTTTCATCTGATTAATCACTTTATTAAAGCGACTGAAAATATCATCGATGCTCTCTCCAGGACACATCTTGAATTTGTTGTATTCGCGCTTATAGACTGTTTGGCGCACTTTCTTGATTTGGGACGAACCGTCATGATAGGTTTCGAGGGTGTTCCAAATCTCGTGCGCAGTTGCAAGATTGAAAATCCGATCATATTCTTGTCTACCAAGCGCACCATATAAAAGGTTCTTGGCCTTGTTGTTGTTAGCCAAAAGAACTGCAGAAGCAGGCGTTGCAACCTTGGGAATAATAAGCGGGGATCGAACAACGTCCCATAAAGCTTGTCCTTCGCTCTCAAGGAAGACTCGCATGCGATTCTTCCAATAGGCATAGTCGTGCCCATCGAAGATATGCGGCTTTGTGGAGTATCTATCTATCGCCAAGTTCAGTGACCGGTTAAGATCAAGATTGAACTAACCGGGCTCTGATACCACTTGTTGGACTGACAAGGCGACTAGAGGGGGGTGAATAGGAGCACACTCACTTTTTCACAAATTATGAATTCAACACAATTTCACTCTAATAGCTATGAAGAAGCTATGAAGATCAATATACCAGTACAGCGGAAGACTAGTATTGAATCCAATTTACCCCCTAAATAATACGATAAAAATCAACACAAGCTAAAGCACAAATCAGTACTGGCGGTCTGACCGCTGTGTTAGTGGCGGTCGGACCGCTGACCAAATCGGTCGGATCGGTGCCCTCGGGCGGTCTGACCGCCATGCTCCAGAACAGCAAGAACAACTCCGATGACGAAGTTACAAATAGATCTAACTTTTGATTCTCAACCCCAAACTTCACGAAACTTGGTATACACCTTCTCTATGATATTAAGGACCTATTCCAATCAACAATTATGATAATTCTTGGATAAACAAAGATCCTTTACGATCTTATTGGAGAATGGTCTAAAACCGAGCAAAAGTGAAAACTAGATCCAATCGCTTGCTCGTGGGTGATTGATGATCACGATGATCCTAGATGAGTTTCCACACAACACAGCAAGCTAATCCACGCGACGATATCAAGCAAAAACTCGTGGATCAAAGAAAGCCCTAAAATCACGAAATTAAAAGCAAGAACGAAAAGAGACTTATCTCAAGCAAACCTTGCATAGATTAAAACGCGATTGATGCTGGATTACACCCACTCCATCAAGGACCAGTGGTCAATCCAAGATCACGAAAATCCAATCAAACCTTCAAGAACCCTAGCCTCCACGCCTAGCTCTCCCTAAACAAAATTAGGGTTTTCTAATATGAAAAGGGTTAAGAGTTGGTGCAACCACCATCCTCTCCTATTTATAGTGGAGGCTTAGACCTTCTAGAAGTTTGATCCTATTGGGCTCCCGATAAGGCCGAAAACAAACGGGTCACACACGCACGCTTCGCAAAGCGCCGTCTTTAACCTGTTGACCTAAACAGCTTCACCTAGCGCCATCTTGCGCCTCGGATTTGCTAATAGGTCACCCTTGTCCATCTTGCGTCACGCTTGAGTCATTGACCTCACCTGGCATCGTCGATCGTTTTGGACCTCGGCTCTCCAAGCCTAGTCCCGATCATCCTCGCCGTTGACCGTCGTTGACCACCAAGCAACCTGCACAACCATAGACAAGTAAACCGATTTTGGGAACAAGTTCTTCACAACTTGACCCATGTTAGTCAAAACATGCATCATGCAATACATATGCACTGAAACTCATGACTTTTACCTAACCAACGAACAGCGCCGCCACGAAGGCCGGCGTTTAAGTGAGAACCGGTCCGACCGCCCATCAGGGCCGATCGGACCTCCAGCCTTGCCGGTCGGACCGCCAGCTATAGGCCGGTCCGACCGCCCAAAAGGACTTAGTTGAATTTCAAGACCTGAAATTCCGAAACCTTTTAAAATTTAAAATGAATAGAACTTTTGACTAGTGACTCCAAAAATTATGGGACCAAGTGCAATAGAATCCCCTCTCTTGCCTACACCCTCTATTTTTGGCCCAGCTCATTTTGACACTTTTTGGTCACGGCCGATCCGACCACCGATCATGGCCGGTTCGACCGATTTGGGACCGGTCGAACCGCCATGCTATGGCCGGTCAGACCGCCTGTCACCTGACAGTTCTGAAACTTTGTCGAAAATACGTGAAACGACAAACCGTTAACGCCATTGCCAATTGTCACATCATCCTAAGATCTGGAGCATATGCCCATGATATCCACAATGTATGTGTGAGATTCTCTTACATAGATATCCCCTTCACGTGTAGTACGCTTGGACGGCGGTCTCCAGGTGCGTGGATTGAATTATATGTGCCTGGTTACCACAGTCGCACTGTGGGTGTGGAAACTCCAGTGGTATAGGTGCATCATTCATCGAATGATCTGGGTAGGTTCTCGCCTTCCCGGCAAGCCACTTCCGCTTCTGCATCATCTCCCTATAGCCTGATATCTCCAAGCCCGACGTACTGATCTCCTCTACCTCTCTTCTCCCCGTTGTGCAAAATTAGTTCGAGTGGAGTGTTGGCCGCGGGGAGCCAGGTCGATCTACTCGGTGAGTAGCTCGAAGCACGTCATCACTCGTCGGACCACAACTCAAGTTTCTGACAATCTGCTTGGCATCGTACATGTATTTTACTAGCCCAAGAAGCACCTGAACGGTGTGACCGCCCCTATGGAGGGCGGATCCTCCTGTGTCTACGATCCGCTGGGCCCTATCGACCGCATGGACACAGAAAATCTATTAACAAGCACTAATAGTATCATGGTGGAGGACGAGTGAGCCGGTGTGCGTCCATGGTACATACAACTCCAGGTACTCACGGTAAGTCCAAACGTCGTGCGGCCTCGCTTCGTATAGAACCTCCATGTGCACCATCTGCTCCCACACCGTAGTCCATGGGAGCTGTACTGTGGTCTAGTCGTCATTCTTTTAGCCCTTCCTCACTTGCCTGCGTTGGACACAAATAGATGTCATAACAAATTATATAGGAAGCAACTTTAAACGCTACTAAGATGGTGTTGCACAGTCACAGGTGGGCAACTCGCGGGAGTAGCCGACCGTCGAGGGGGGAGGGGGCAAGCTAGAAAAGACCTATGTTGCTGCAACAGCTCACTCAGCTCGCAAGTGTGGTTGATTAGCACCATGATCATGAAGTCGACACTATGGCCCTTTGCCTTCTGCACATAGACCTTGCCAGGGCAGCCTTCCACTAGGCACTTTACTATGTAATGAGCTGGGTTTGACCTGTGCACTCGGTAGACACAGCTGATAGACACGGCGTACCGTGTTATAGCTTGATACACAACCACTTTGTTTGGACAGAAGTGCTTCCCAACTAATAGGGTGTCATCATCAAACCCCCATTGGGACTAATACAAGTGATCGCACTGCAAGTTCATCCAGTTTGGATGGCACGTAAGCCACCTCCATTGACACAATTCCGCCCACCGGTCTAGCACCCCCTGCACCCTCAAGTGTATCCTCTTCTCTACCATCCGAGCCGGGGTTGGCATCCTCATCGGACTCCAACTCATCCGACTAGTTTGGTAGAAACTCATGGCAGTCAATGCTAGCCGACCACCACCCCTCATTTTCAACAAAATTCTCTGCAAGTCTTCTATCAATGTCTACATCCAAATCAACACATTCCGTGCTCCCATCATCACCCACCGCATGCACTTCCATGCTTTCACTGGCACCAGCATCATCAATGTTTGATGACACCCTTTGTACGGACTGCACATACATCACTGGTCTCCCATATATCATCGCCTTAGGATTCATTGTAATCTGCATGTACTGACCCCATGCAAAGCTACCCTTCACTTTGTGTAACTCCCATACGCCCTACCCTCGCCTATTCATGCAGGTTACCGCCTCGATCAAGTTACCATCTCGATGACAAACTTCTTCCTTGTCTCTCTATCGAACTATCTCCAGATGTAGCTCCTCGGCTAGTCAATACTCATCTCATTCAGGCCCTTCTCCCAGACCACCTTAAAATGGCATCTTGACATGTCCAATCCACCCGGTCCACCTCGTACGAGACCGTCGCCAAAAAACACAAGCAAATCTTGCATGTTGAACATTACCTACAACCAAAATAACCCAATACACTTAATATCCATGTTTCCAGCAATTCACCATTTTTACTACCTACAAATTAAACTATCTACCTAGCAATCCACATATTTTTCCTTCGTAGGCAACAATCATATTAAACACATTCGCAAATTTTACCAGATTTTTTCTTCAGACGCATTACACCATTATTTGTACACAATATGTTCTAAATATTTTATTTGTAGAAAACCACCTTAAACGTTTGCACTACTTAATCTTATTTTCATATAGCGCCAAAGCAACTATACTTTGATAACCCTGACTTAATTATGTTACCTAATCAGTGCATAATTAACACACTAGTAAATTAATGATGACAATATTCCTAATCAAGTGCGTCTAAAAATGTCATAACCATCAACGACCATGTTTAAATATTGTTTCTACATATCCAACAATCATGCTAAACACATTCACAACATTTACCATAATTTTTTTTCAAACACACTACACCATTATTTGTACACAATATGTGCTAAACATTTTATTTGTAGACAACCACCTGAATAGTTTGCACTACTTAATCTACATTTTCCCGCATCGCCAAAGCATCTAAACTTTGATAATCCCGACCTAATTACATTACTAAATCAGTGCATAATTAACATACTAGTAAATTAATGTCGACTATATTACTAATCTTGCGCATAAAAAATGGCATAACCATCAACGACCATGTTTAAATATTATTCCTACATAGCCAATAATCATGCTAAACACATTTGCAACATGTACCAATTTTTTCCAAAAGCACTACACCATTATTTGTGCATGATATGTGCTAAATATTTTATTTGTACACAATCACCTAAACAGTTTGCATTATTTTATCTACATTTTGCTACATAGCCAAAGCAACTACACTTTGGTAATCCTTGTCTATTTATGTTACCTAATCAGTGGCTAATTAGCAAACTACTAAATTAATGATGACTATATTCCTAACATTGTCAAAAAGCTAATCAAATACTAATTACACAATTAATATAACATGCATGTGGAAAAAATTACCTCTTCTTGAAGATCTTCGCTTGATCTACGACTTTATCTACTAATACAACAGTAAAACACTCCGTCTCTCGATTGCTTCTCTACGACACATACTAGAATCTCTCAAATCGAGAGTGAAATTACAAAAAAAAAAAATTGTTGCCGTGCACTCCATCTCTCGATTGCTTCTCTCTGTCCCTCTGCGCCGAGCAAATGAGACTGGTGTGGGACGAGAGTGACGGGCATAGGCTTTTAAAGCCATGCGACAGCTACCATCAGTGAACCAGGTGAGTGGTAGGCACAGTGCAATGCACTGGGAGCGTGACAGGAGGGCGACACGATGCGACTACTGGATTGGGCACGAGGCACGCACGACAGCGGGGTCTAGTGCTCCCGATTAGCGGCAGGTGGCCTGCATGTCTCTGGCATGCGACAGGGGCCTGAGGTGCCCGATGAGCGACATGTGTCCTAAAGTGCTGGGTGAGCAGCAGGAACCTGCAGCACTACGGGAGCACTACAGGCAACACATGTCGCTTCCTTATCCAACCGTGGTGCCATTTTTTCCAATTCGGTGAGGAGAAGGCTAGATTTGCTATTTCATTATCAAAACAGGCCAAACGAGCAGCTCAAAATTCACTTTCTACTATTCCTAAGCTTTGAAGCACCAAAACCTGGCTGAGAGTGATTAGTCCATGTAATTGTTCACTTATTATTTTACTCTACTAGTAGGGGGTCTGTGTGTTGCAACGAAGCCCCAAAAGAGAGTGATACATATCAGCAGATGAGATCCTAAACCGTATAATAAATATCAATTTTACTTCACACACGCATATAAAATAGAAACATTAATTTTGCCTATTGCATCACCTGCTACTACTACTACTACTACCACCCAGTAATTAAAATTTTGAGATCATAGATTGTTTACCTTTGGAAGTTGAAGTTGATGCCGACTTCCATCCCCGATGCACCGCCCATTTTCTGCCATTGCCAGTCGGCAAGGAAGAGGGCTACACATCGACGACCACCTTCTTCCACCCTGAACCCAAGCCACAGCTCGCTTCTCACGGCCATCAGCCTCTGCAGCCCTCGCCAGGCACATCACAGTGATAAGGTGGGAGGCCCGAGGAGGAGGTAGTGGCGGCGTCGCATGGTAAGCGAGGAGGTGGGAGGCTGGGGAGGAGGTAGTGGCATCGCTGTCTCCCCTCCCTTCCCACCCAGTGCCTTCTCCCGTCCCCGACGCTGCCTTACCGTGCCACCGCCTCCATAGCCCGTTACCTCCTCCGGTCGTCGGCACTATCTCCCCGAGCCACCGCCTCCTCTCCTCCCTTCCCTTCGGGTGCCTTCTCGTGTCCCCGTCGCACGCCTTATCGAGCCGTCGCCTCCCCTCCTCGCTACCTCCTCCTGTCATCGGTGCTACCTACCCGCTACCTCCTCCTGTTGCTAGTGCTACCTCTAAAGGGATACGGGTAGGCTACACTAGCTGACAATTCAAATATTCTACCACGTAAACCAGGATGCCATGCAAAATAATATATCATAGATCGTTACGACCAGACGCGCAGTGCAGCGGAAGAAGAATTGGAGAAGCCTAGTCCAACTCAGAGCACGTCGATGTAGTGGTCGTGGTTGATCGTCCTCGTAGTCAATCGTCTTCTCGAGCAACCGATCGCTTTCCTTGCAAAGTCACAAATCATCCTTCAGCGCAACAGCAACAGCAACACAGTAGCGCCTCTACGGTATCCATACGTTCAGGGTAGAAATGCCGAACGCCCGGTGTGCTATCACCAAGTCACACGGAAGGCTCTCTCAAGAAGATGGCAGCTAGGGCTTGGAGCAACTTATGTGTTGTTTGTTACGCACATCTCCCTATAGTCTCAAGCATCTCCTTATATAGTGCCCGTGACGGATCCTATTTGAACACGTTTGATAAATCGTATTCGTACTAGTTTGTTCCAACCCGTTAAGTGTATGACCCTGTAGGGTCATGCGTAGTTCAGTTGTGACTTGGAAACTTTTTCTGACCACGAGTCGTTAGTGGTACCTAGTAGGACATAACAATTTACGAATACACATAAATTATATTAGACTAACCTTAATACAATATGATCTACGATCAAGTCCTATTTGATCTCGACCAGTTCGTAACTCCTAACGACTAGGTTTCGACCAGCCTACGACCAGCTCATATTTGGTATCGACCAGTTCGTAACTCCTTACGACCAGGTTTCGACCACTTAGTGATCATGTTTGACCAGCCTACGACCAGCTCGTATCTCCATACGACTAGTCCGTATCTGATCGAACTGAACGACCAGCTCATGTATTCTCCCTTTGCCTCATGATATCTAGTTGAACTCCAAGTGAGATATTATGTCATCCATGAACTGTTCAATATTTTTCTCGATCGAGTGTTAGAAAACTTCATGTGGTCAAACTCTTCGACCACCAGTAGCATGGTCATGCACTTTATTTATCCGACCACATCGAGGGGCCCAGAGATATCTCTCCTATTATGTTAGGAGGGGAAAATCTCGAATTTTGGACTGTTTTGGCCCTGTACTGTACCGAAATTCCCGTTCTAGCCTCATTACCTGCAAAATTCCAATTTTGGCCTCAGTGCCTTTTCTGCTTAGTCCCTTACAAGCAGAGCGACTTGCCGCTTGGGACTGCAGCAGAGCACTTCTGGTGGTATTTGCCCGCCACTGTCCAATTTTTTTGAAAAATCTAATTAATAATATTTTTTGATGAATTTTTAAATATATTAAATTAGCTCAACAAATTATGAAAAATTTTATGGAGCCTCCTGGCATAGTGTGCTTGGTTGTGTAATTTTTTCGAATTTTTATCAGTTTTTATTTTCTCTGCATAATTCTTTGAAGTCAAATATTTGTAGGAATTTTCTAATATAGAAACTTAGCTCCAAACATTATGAAAATTTTTTAAGACTCCCTACACAGAGGACTTGATTGTGTAAATTTTACGTAATTTTATATGCTCCAAAATTATCTCGACAAATTCAGGGTCTAGGTCTGGAAATTAGGGCGAGGACGTTTGAAATTAGGGTTTCATGATTTCATGTGACTTGAAATGTGTGAAGTTTACTACCACAACATGACTACTCTTGGGGAGCAATATAAGCTAGCGACGTCGCACTCGCCACGCTCGTAGGCTCTCTTTATTGTAAGATTTGTAACACCCATCGGGGATCAATAAGATAGCTGCTGGCTATAGCCTGTGTTGGTCATCTTACTGCCTCACATAATTCTATCTTAATATATAATAGACTAGTTTAATGCTCGTACTTTGCTGTAAATTAAAAACAAATCATAGTCCAATTATGTCGGACTGTCAATCGTTATTATACTCAGCGACACGATCTGAACTGTCGATGCTTTACTCGCCGATCCAACAAACGCCGAAAAGGGTAAAGAAGATATACGACCACCAACTCTAATTTATTAGCAGTAGATTGTCCGAGGATCCTCCTCGTTACGTTTGCACAGACTGGTAGCGTTTGACTTGGATGAAGAGTTCAGAATTCCCAAGTGCACGGAATAAATCCGCGACTACGCCGGCCCCAAGCAGCTCCCAGCCGGCCACTTACCGTCTCGTTTTCAACGTCTGTGTGTGCATGCGTTGGTCATCTTACTACCTCATATAATTTTATCTTAATATATAATGTGTGTGCATGCGTTGGTCCTCTTACTACCTCACATAATTTTATCTTAATATATAATGTGTGTGCATGCGTTGGTCATCTTACTACCTCACATAATTTTATACTAATATATAATGTGTGTGCATGCGTTGGTCATCTTACTACCTCACATAATTATATCTTAATATATAATAGACTAGTTTAATGCTCATACTTTGCTGCAAATTTAAAAAATTATAGTCCAATTATGTCAGACTGTCAATCGTTATTATACTCAGCGACACGATCTGAACTGTTGGTGCTTTACTCGCCGACCCAACAGACGCCGAAAAAGGTAAAGAAGACAGACGACCACTAACTCTTGTTTGTAAACAGTGGAGATACAACTGCTAGCTAGCCTCAACAAAATGAACTCGATCGATCGATCGATCCTAACATACCCGTGCTTATCACCACTGACTGTATACACCCGGTCGGTCTCATCTGTGGGAGTTGCTGCGACGACGTGGTCTTGTGCACCAAGTCGTACTACCCGCCCATATGTATCTGCCGGTGCAAGGACGATCCCGCGACCGCGGCCATTTTGTTTCTTGCATCTGTTGTTTCGACGACGTTTATCTCGTGTGTGTCTCTCGGCCCCTAGCCGGTTGCTTCCTTCTCCAGAATGCATGGTTGTTATTGCATGTTTTAGATTTGGTTGTTTTGTCTCTCTAATAAAGGCGTGCCCTCGGAGCAATCGATGTACGTACTGCATCTGCATGTACTGCGCTACTCTTTGGTGGCCCTCTTAATGCGATTACATTATTGCTACTTATCAGTGGCAGAAAATATCTTTTTTAAAAAATAAGATTACATTATTGTTGTTTATCCGTCGCCTGAAAATATCTTATGTTTCAGTTGATTTTTTAGCCATCAGATTCGTTCCTAGATATGTGGTGCTATCTTATGGTTTTTGGGCTTGTTTTATGCTAGTGGGAGCGATTTTGGTTCCCGAACCTAACCCATTAAGAGCTTGTTTGGATAGAAAGGTATTAGAACCAATCTCTTCAGATTGGAAGAGATTTTAGTTTAAGTTCCGAGTCAATCCACTACTACAAAAAATATCATCACAGACGGTTCATAATCGTCATCACAGACGATTTTGTGAACCATTTGACTTTATGTGTCTATGATGACATTAGGTCATCACATACGGTTTTTGAACATTCTGTGAAAATAGTTACCATGAGCGGTTCTTGTTACGAATTGTCTATGATAGTCTATTTTTATAAACGGTTCTGAACAAGAACCATCTGTGATAGTAATTATCACAGACGGTTCTTGTCCAGAACCGTCTGTGATAGTGTTTTCTATTGCAAAAAATGGGCATATGTTGTTTCCATTCAACATAGAACGGTGGAAGCGATTTTGGTTCCCACTCCACACACCGACCCTGACTCGCCGCACCGCGGAGACGAATGGTTGGGCTCATTGACGCACGACGTTCGATCCTAATGCGCGAGTGCCCGACAACTCTACCTCCCGAATTTAACTTACTAAACCGTAAAGACGTAATGCAATGCGCCCGCGATACCTCCTCGGCCCATTGCCTCATGACGTGAATTTTGTTCAACCCAATTGAAATTTACCCGCAGGCTATATATATGGATATTTTGGCTGCTATTCCCCTCACTCTTCACTTCCTCTTCTCCTTTCTTCAAGTCTTGGTTAGCCTTGGTTTGCCTATACAGGGATGTCTACGGCCTCGTCAAACTTCCGAGTGAGCAGGCAATTAGAAACACTACGGCAGCACTTGGTTTGCCCTCGTTGTAGGGATCCGGTGAATGTGTTCACCTCCCATACGCCAACCAATCCATCCCGAGTGTTCATGAAGTGTTCAAATCTTACGGTAACTTGTGCCTGATCATCCCCAATGAACTTCTTTCGAGATAGTATATTTTTTCACTTGCAGTTTCAATTCTCTTTACAGAACACAACATGTCGGTTCTGGCTGTGGGCAGATGAAGCAGTGCCAAAGATTCGAGATATTGCAATGCAAATTGCTGCCTTGCAAGAAGACACCCGCGGTGTTGCTGCATTTCGACAAGTGCCACGACCCTTTGATGAACCAATGGAAAATATAGATAATGTTCTTAAAAGACTGGATGAAAGAATGGAAAGGGTTGAGAAAATGCTTCAGAAATTAATTAACATAACTAGTTTAGCAGTTTTGCTTCTATTATTTCTTGTTCTTGCCAAGTAGAAGTTCAATTCTAGTAAGATTGTAATATCTACTCTTTATCTATGCATCCCTACACTACGTGATGTATGTCTTTGCGACGTTGTTGTACTCCTTTGCAATGATGTATGCATCTGTCTAATTCCGTTATGAATACTTTGTGTGTGAATTAATGAAACCCTAATTTTGAAATCATACATTCCAAATTTTCAGACCGAAATTACCGCACTCTACAAAGTAGGGCGTGACAACACTTGCCTCTTGACTTTTCGGACCGAAATAACCGCACTCTGCAAAGTAGGACGTGACACCACACTGCCTCGCCAGCTTTTCGGCCCGAAATGACCGCACTCTTCAAAGTAGGACGTGACACCACACTGCCTCGCCAGCTTTTCGAACCGAAATGACCGCACTCTTCAAAGTACGACGTGACAACACTCTGCCTCGCCCGACTTTTGGACGAAATGACCACACTCGCAAAGTACAACGTGACAACGCTGCCTCGCCCGACTTTTGAGGATCGAAATGATCGCACTCTGCAAAGTACGACGTCCCAACTACTCCTCTGACTATCCCGACCGCACTTTTGCCCACTAGAAGGAGCTTCCTAGCGACGACCCTTTTCTTACGATCCTCGCTGCCAGTCGGACTAGAGCACGAACACGTATTGCGAAATATAATCTATATCTTCATTTCTTAGCAAGTTCATTCCGACCAGCATTGAAGATCATTTGGGAGACACACTCGGAAGAGCATTGTATTCCTGAATTAGTCTTTAGTCTAGATTACATACACTCATTGTAATAGCCAGTTCATAGCAATAAAGAGCAGCCTCATTACTTTCTAGAAGATGCGCATCATTTTCCTCTTTTCTTTCATATATTCATAAGATCGACGATTTGATCGTCGACACGTACCGACTCTCTTTTCGAATATGCACTTACAATCTCTCCCATCTACGTAGTCCCCGAGCTCTCTGTGGCTTCCGCAAGTGGATCGACCTAGAGATCCACCCACATGACCGATGGCGGCTCGACTTGAGGAGTGGAATGCGAAAGGGGACGCGAGATCCGGAGGATGAGCGTCGAATCGAGGAGCACAACGAGTGTATCCGCCGGGAGGCGGGCACATCTCGAGACGTCAGCGAGGGAGTGCGAGGCACGCGAGAGGAGCGAGAGAAAAGCGAGAAATGGCGGTACCGAGGCCGAGGCGCGGCGAGGAGTACAACGCCAAGCTCGAAGGAAGGGCAAATGGCCCGGTCCCCACGAGAGGTCGGGCCATTCCGTAGTAGTCCCCTCCTACTTGCCATATTTTTACTATCCCCTAAAGGCATGCGTGCTTACATAGTCTGGAGGCTTGTGTCACAATGTACCGTAGTAGTAGCGTGCATGACTAAAGCAATTAGCCGAACCATCATACCATGTGACCACATGTAACGTGCTTCTGTCCGCGGACTGCAATGTAGTTCTGGTGCTTCTGTCCGCGGACTGCAATGTAGTTCTGGTTCTGTGCCTCCGCTGAGCCATCAAAACAATACTATATTGCAAGTATGCCTCTTCCGGTGGAATCCCAGAAATAACCATTCACAACGACATCGATTCTTCTATGTTTTAGGGCATATTCGTAATCACAACGTTCTCAGCACCTTCAGTTAAGTTCTCAGCATCTTCGAAAATATGATCAAGAACCATAGCGACCAAGATTAGTCATGTTGTGGTAGTAAACTTCACACATTTCAAGTCACATGAAATCATGAAACCCTAATTTCTGAAACGTCTCGTCCTAATTTCCAGACCTAGACCCTAAATTTGTCGAGATAATTTCGGAGCATATCATGACCCTGATAAAATTATGTGAGGTAGTAGGAGGACCAACGCATGCACACACATTATATATTAAGATAAACTTATGTGAGGTAGTAAGATGACCAACGCATGCACACACAGACGTTGAAAACGAGACGGTAAGTGGCCGGCTGGGAGCTGCTTGGGGCCAGCGTCGTCGCGGATTTATTCCGTGCACTTGGGAATTTTGAACTCTTCATCCAAGTCAAACTGCTACCAGTCTGTGCAAACGTAACGAGGAGAATCCTCGGACAATCTACTGCTAATAAATTAGAGTTGGTGGTCGTATATCTTCTTTACCCTTTTCGGCGTTTGTTGGATCGGCGAGTAAAGCATCGACAGTTCAGATCGTGTCGCTGAGTATAATAACGATTGACAGTCCGACATAATTGGACTATGATTTTTTTTAATTTACAGCAAAGTACGAGCATTAAACTAGTCTATTATATATCAAGATAGAATTATGTGAGGCAGTAAGATGACCAACACAGGCTATAGCCAGCAGCTATCTTATTGATCCCCGATGGGTGTTACAAATCTTACAATAAAGAGAGCCTACGGAGCGTAGCGTAGTGCGTATGTCGCTAGCTTATATTGCTCCCCAAGAGTAGTCATGTTGTGGTAGTAAACTTCACACATTTCAAGTCACATGAAATCATGAAACCCTAATTTCCGAAACGTCTCGTCCTAATTTTCAGACTTAGACCCTGAATTTGTCGAGATAATTTTGGAGCATATAAAATTACGTAAAATTTACACAATCAATTCCTGTATGTAGGGAGTCTTAAAAAAAATTTCATAATGTTTGGAGCTCAGTCTCTATATTAGAAAATTCCTACAAATATTTGACTTCAAAGAATTATGCAGAGAAAATAAAAATTGATAAAAATTTGAAAAAATTACACAACCAAGCACACTATTCCAGGAGGCTCCATAAAAATTTTCATAATTTTTTGAGCTAATTTAATATATTTAAAAATTCATTGAAAAAATATTATTAATTAGATTTTTCAAAAAAATTGGACAGTGGCGAGGCGACCACTGCCGCCATCGGGGACGGCGGCAGTGCTGCTGCATGATCCCGCATGGCAGCAGTCGGTCGCTGCCGTCTTGGGACCGCAGAAAGGCGCACGGAGGCCAAAATTGGAATTTTGCAGGTAATGGGGCTAGAACGGGAATTTTGGTACGGTACAGGGCCAAAACAGTCCAAAATTCGAAAATCTCATATCCAGCCAGCCATATTTCTCTGCATATTTCATAACATACTCGAAAGCTACCTTTATGACTACCTAGTTACGGAGTAGCCTTTAGCAACCCCAAAGTGTACTCTTACACATGTAGGAAACCATACTGATATCAGGTCTAAAGATTATACATCATCATTGCTTGAGACCAAGATTATACATCAGCATTGCTTGAGACCAACTGATGACACATTAAATCATAACAATCTCAGTAGTGTCTCAAGGTGGGTCAATCCAACACTATATTCTCTAACATATGTTTACATTATTGATTCGATATCCCTATATCCATGACCGGTGAAACATGGTTATCAATCAAAACATGTGTTAGTCGATAGGATCACTAGTGTTCCGACCAGTGACATCCGACTAGGGATACATTTAGAACAATATTATCATAAGTTAAAAGAGCTTCACCATCGAGTCACATACTCATTAACCTTTTAACAGATGATTCATTCAAGGAACATAATAATATTTATTCAATAACTCATAAACATAGACGTGATACAATCATCTCTATGATTGCCTTTTGAGCATATGACGAATAGACTCCTACTTGCACTAGAGTCAATCACATAGGTATCTTATACCCATTGCTCTTGTGTGCACCTCATGCTTAGGTCGCGGGAGAGACTTTGTCAATGGATAAAATCCGTGTGCACTTTGCATATCTTACACAAACCTTGGTCTAAGACTTTGACCACCTTGATTGCGATTTGAAATCATCCTTGTCGGTTTGGAAGCTAGTATCGGTGTAACTATTTACGACCAGCTCTTCCTCACCACCATACGACTAGTCTAGATCTGGTTTTATCACTATACGACTAGTCTGGATCTAGTAGTATCATAAGGAATGCATCTTCGATCCTTCTCAAGTACTAAAGGATATTCTTGACTGCTATCCAGTGATCTTCACCTATATTTGACTGATATATGCTCGTAACACTTAGAGTACACGACATATCTGGTCATGTACATAGCATGGCATACATGATAGATCCAATAGCCGAAGCATATGTAATTTTGCTCATTTTGTCTCGCTCATCAGTGGTCGTAGGACACCGAGTCTTGCAAAGATTAATGTCATGTGCCATGGACACCAGCCTACGACCAGCTCGTATCTCCATATGACTGGTCTGGACTCGGTCGTATCATCATACGAGCCATGGGCACCAGTCTGGATCTGGTCATATCACCATATGACTATGTACATATACTACCTTAAACCAATTAGCCTTTTAGATCTATCTGTATATATCCTTATACTAAGAATATATGTTGCATCTCCTAAATCTTTCATTGAGAAACTATTTCTTCATGAAGTTTTAGCAAATTCAAGCATATGAATATCATTTCCAACAAGTAGTATGTCATCCACATACAAGATCAGAAACACAAGTTTGCTCACTAACCTTCTTATAAACACAAGGTTCTTCCTCGTTCTTGATGAAGTCAAACATTTTGACCACTTCATCAAAATGAATGTTCCAACTCCTAGTTGCTTGCTTTAATCCATAAATAGATTTCTGGAGCTTGCATACCTTTCTAGCTTCTTTTGGATCGACAAAACCCTCAGGCTATGTCATGTACACGTCCTCACTTAGGTTTCCATTTAGGAAAGTCGTTTTGACATCCATTTGCCATATTTCATAATCAAAATATGCAGTAATAGCTAGAATGATCCAGATAGACTTAAGTATCGTGATAGGCGAGAAGGTTTCATCATAATCAACACCTTAAATTTGTTTGAAACTCTTCGCAACCAGTCGTGCCTTATGAATGTGAATATTTTCATCTATATCTATCTTTTTCTTAAAAATTTATTTGCACTCAATGGTCGTAACACCATCAGTTGTATCAACGAAGTTCTAAACTTGGTTGTCATGTATGGACTTTATTTCAGATCTTATGGCTTCATGCTATAACTCAGAGTCTGGGTCCACCATCGTTTCCTCATAAGTTTTAGGATCATCATTATTCAATAATAAAACGTCATGCCCATATCTTATAGGCAATTGATGTGGGCTTTTTGATCTACGTGGGGCTGACGCCTCATCTATAGGTTCAACAACACTTTGTTCATCCTGTAAAGATTCAGTAGGAGTTGAAACATTTCCAGATGGTTCCCGAATTTCTTCGAGTTGCACCTTTCTCCGCTGACTGCTTTGGAAAGAAACTCTTTCTCCAAGAAGACACTATTACAGCAATAAACACTTTGTTATCAACTCGATTATAAAAATAATATCATTTAGTTTCCTTACGTTACCACACAAAGA
Organism: Hsuehochloa calcarea; assembly: GCA_036346395.1. Lineage (NCBI taxonomy): Eukaryota > Viridiplantae > Streptophyta > Magnoliopsida > Poales > Poaceae > Hsuehochloa > Hsuehochloa calcarea. Next base: position 25,072,639 of record CM070603.1, on the reverse strand, counting down.
AACACTTATCGGACTTGGGTGTGAGTTTATCAGACGTGAAATATTTTACATAAACTTCACAACCCCATACCCTAAGAAAAGACAATCCGAACTCTTCCGGTCCATATCTCATATGTTGTCTTATCTACAGTTTTTTATGTAACCCTATTTAAAGTGAAAATAGTTGTTTCCAGAGCGTATCCCCGAATTGCAATGGAAGATCAGATTGACTCATCATTGACCGAACCATGTCTAACAATGTTCGGTTCCATCGTTCAGACACCCCATTCCATTGAGGCGTTCCCAGCGGAGTAGGTTGTGGAACAATTCCACACTTCTTTAGATAATCACCAAACTCATGGCTCAAATATTCACATCCATGATCATATCGTAGACATTGATTGTCTTACCAAGTTGATTTTGCACTTCATACTGAGATCCTTTGAACTTTTCAAAGTTGGTGGTCGTGTTCAACCAGTCTACGACTAGCTTGTATCTCCACACGACTAGTCTGGACCTAGTCGTATCACCATACGACCAGTCTGAACTTTGTCGTATCACCATACAACTTGTGTAGATCTGGTCGTATTATCATACCATCAGTAAAAGTTATGAAGTACTGAAAACCATATCTGGTCGGAGTGCTCATTGGTCTGCATACATCCGTATGTACTACGACCAATAAGTCACTCACCCTCTCACCTTTGGTCGTGAAGGACACCTTTGTCATCTTGCCAAGTAAACAAGATTCACATGTTTTGAATAATTCAAAATTAAACGAGTTTAGAAGACCATATTTATGGAGCTTCATCACGCGCTTCTCATTTTATGACCTAGACGATAATGCCAAATAAAAGTAGGATTCAATTTATTTGGTCGAAGTCTTTTAGCATTAACATTGAAGATGGATCATCCTCGAGATTCAAAATATACAATACATTCACTAATGGAGCATGGTCATAAAGCGTATCTTCAAAATAAATTGAACAACAATTATTCTTTATTATAAACTCATAACCTTCTGCTCCTAAACAGCAAGCAAAAAAAATGATATTTTTTTCTTAAGGCTGGAACATAATAATAATTATTTAGTTCCATAACTAATCCTGAGGATAGAGCTAATGGTAAAGTGCCAATAGCTAATGCAACAACTCTTACTCCATTGCCCACACGAAGATCAACATCTCCTCTTGCCAAACTTCTACTCCTTATCAGTCCCTGCATCGAATTGCAAATATGAGCAACCGATCTAGTATGAAATACCCAAGAACTGATTAGAGAAGTGGCAAGATTAACCTGAACTGGAAGTCTTACTTTCCTTGTTCTTTTTTCATCTATGCTAAGTACTTCTTGCAGTTTCTCTTTCAATGCCCAGTCTCATAACAATGGTAACATTCTGATTCAGGCTTAGGATCCAGCCTGAGCTTCTTAAGCTTAGCTTTGAGACTCTCGATCTCATTTTGAGTCTTTCTTTTGCCATTTCCCTTTCTCGACTTACCCTTCTTCTTGAAGCTAGTAGTCTTTTGAACGATCATCACATTATTAGAACTTTTCTTGATGCTCTCCTCAGCACCCTTAACCATGTCATGCATCTCGGTCATTGATTTCTCCATGCCATTCATATGAAAATTCAATATGACAGGCTCAAAGCTTATAGGGAGAGACTGGAGAATCACATCAGTAGTCAACTCTTGGCTAAGGGAAAATTAAGTTTTTACAAGCTCTCAATGTGACCAATAATTTTGATACATGAGAACTGACCGGGTTACCTTCTGACGAAAATAATACCTTAGAGGTGTTAAACCTCTTTGCCCTTGCTTGATTCTGAAATATACCCTTCAGACCTACAATCATATTGTAAGCGTTTGTGGTATCATATTGCTTCTGAAGCTTAGAGTTCATAGTCGCAAGCATTATGCAGTGCACATCGACCGCTTCATTGAAATGCTTCTCGTAAGCATTCTTATCAGCACGAAGAGCATCGACACTCGGTTCCTCAGGATAGGGACCCTCTAGAATATATTCATTGTTTTCTTGTTTGAGAACAATTCTCAAATTACGAAACCAGTCAATGAAGTTTGTACCATTCAGTTTTTCTTTCTCAAAAATAGATCGCAAGTTAAAGGTAGGTGTAGAAGAAGTAGTAGGTGCCATGATCTACAACAGAAATATACGCAAAGATGTAGCACTATATTTATGTAAGATCTTCTATTAGACACTCATATTGGTGGTCGTGTTCGACCAGTCTACGACCAGCTCGTATCTCCATACGACTAGTCCGGACTTGGTCGTATCACTATACGACTAGTCCATACCTGGTCGAGCTTGATCATCAACTGTTAATAAAAGATACTCTCACTATATGTTCTAAACCATGTTTCCCTCAAACATATTATAATGTTGGACCGTAAAGGCGACTAGAGGGGGGGGTGAATAGGAGCACGCTCACTTTTTCACAAATTATGAACTCAATACAATTTCACTCAAAGTAGCTATTAGAAAGCTATGAAGATCAATATACCAAGACAAATGGAAGACTAGTATTGAATCCAATAAAACCCCTAAGCAATGCGACAATAATCGCAAGAATCAAAGCAACACAAGTATCTGGCGGTTCGACCTCGTGAGTGAACCGGTCGGACCGATTGTCGCGCGGTCGGATCATTATTATCTTGGCGGTCGGACCGCTCAAATCGGTCGGACCGGTGGTGACGGGCGGTCGGACCGGCGATCTACGAACCGATCTGAAACAATAAAATCAGCCCGATGACGGTTGCAATTAGGTCTAACTTTTGATTCTCAACTCCAAACTTCACGAAACTTTGCACACACCTTCTCTATGCTATTGAGGACCTATTCCAATCGAATATTATGATAATTCTTGGAGCGATCTTGAGCAATTGTCAATTGATTAACGAAGGTCTAAAAGGGCAAGAACGAAAACTTGATCCTAAAGCTTGTTCGTGAGAGATTGATGATCAAGATGATGCTAGATAGATTCACACATATCACAGCAAGCTAATCCACGTGATAGAATCAATCACAAACTCGCGGATCAAAGAAAGCCCTAAAAACACGAAATTGAAAGCAAGAACGAAAAGAGACTTATCTCAAGCAAACCTTGCATAGATTGATTTCGTGATTGTTGCTGGATTACATCCACACCATCATGGATCGATGGATAATCAAAGATCACGAAATTCACCACAAACCATCAAGAGCCCTTGCCTCCACCTCAACTCCCTAAAGACAATTAGGGTTTTGAAACATAAAAGGCTGAGAGAGGAAGAGGTGCACCACCATCTCCTCCTATTTATAGTGGGGGCTTAAAACTCTTAGGGTTTGATTTAATTGGGCTCCCGTTAAGGCCCACTAACAAACGGGTCACATATGCACGCTTCGCGAAACGCCGTCTTTAACCTTTTGACCTAAACCGCTTCACCATGCGTCATGGATTTGCCAATAGGTCACCATTGTCCATCTTGTGTCACGCTTGAGTCGTTGACCCCACCCGGCATCGTCGATCGTTCTGGACCTCAACTCTTCAAGTCTAGTCCCGATTCTCCTTGCCGTTGACCGTCGTTGACCACCAAGCTACCTGCACAACCACAGACAAGAAAACACGAATTCGGGAACAAGTTCTTCACAACTTGACCCATGTTAGTCAAAACATGCATCATGCAAATCATATGCCATGAAACCAATGACTTTGACCTAACAAAACAACATCGCCACGAAGTTGGCCGACGTTCAAGTAGAAACGGTCTGACCGCTCCAGGTGAGCCGGTCGGACCGCCCCATGGCCGGTCGGACCGCTCCCTGTGAGCCGGTCGGACCGCCCCTTGGGACTTAGCCGAAATTCAACCTCCCAAATTCCGAAACCTTCTGGAAACTTAAATCCAATAGAACTTCTTACTGGAGACTCCAAAAATTATGAGACCAAGTGCATTGGGATCCTCACTTGCCTATAACACCTATTTTTGGCCCACTTATTTTGACCACTTTTGGTCATCGCCGGTCCGACCGCCCACATGGCCGGTCCGACCGATTTGGGACCGGATCGGATCGCCGTGCAAGGACCGGTCGGACCGCCGACGAAAAAACGTAGCTTTGTCGAAAACGCTGAAACGACAAACCGTAAACGCCATTGCCAATTGTCACATCATCCTAAGATCCGGAGCATATCCCCATGAAATCCACAATCTCCCCTTGATGAACACATTGGCAATTATCCGAAAAATGTAAGTAAGAGGTTTGAAAACGAGTTTACTCATGGCAGCAGCACAAAGGCACAACTTGGTCCATAAGCAAGAAAAAGCAATGTAAGTGACCAAGTGGCATCGAATAGTATAGGCATGTGAGACAAGGCAAAAGAAAGCATAAAACTTTGATTTCGAGAAAGGGTCAAATTTCTCACATAAGGTCCAAATGAAAGAACAATTGTTCAATTGACCTATGATCATTGTGAGGATAAAATAATGCAATTCAAGTTCGAATATTCAATAAGACAATAAGAATGCAACTCAAGAACTCCCCTCACTATGATCATCAAATTTCAAATTTTCAGTTTCTCCCCTTTGTATAAACTTCTCCCCCAATCTTCTTCCCCAATAAAGAAATAGAGAATAATTAACACAACTTCACTTCTTATTTAACACATCTTCTCCCCCTTTGACAATGGATTCATCAAGAAATCACGCCTTCCTCTCATCCAGAGATAACAAATATAGAATAAAGGAAGAAGCAGAAACAAAAGAAGCATAAAGAGGAATATGCATGAAGTGCAATGGAGTGGCTTCAATTTTGTATTTTTCAATTTTTGATTACAAGAAGCTTTGGAGATTACCCAAAAGAACAAGCTAGTATCTCTAATATTGCACAAACAAGATATCAAGCCCGATGTAGCTAGCAAGATCATGGTAAGACATATATATCAAAGCTAAGCACAAAGGCTCAAAAATAAAGCAGTAGATTTGATCAATTTAAGCAACGCTTCAAATTCAGCAAGTTCATCAACAGGGATCCTAAAGTGAAATTGGCCATGTCAAACTGTCAAAGTGAGATCAAAATCTAACAAAGACCACATGAAGAGTCAATCAAGTCCCGTATTGAATCATTTTGCTCAATATTTGTAAACGCCCATTTGTCAACATTTTTCTCATTTGCATTGAATATTGAAGTTGACTAATGATCTAACTTAGTGACAAGATCCTGGACTAGGAGCCATCCACAAACTCATCCTAAGCTTCGACCAAAAGTTGTTTAAAGGTATATCTTAGTAAAGAAGATCCTGGACTAGGAGCCATCCACAAACTCTTTCTAAGCTTCTACCGGGGCGACAAATCTTGAGGTTCATGTCATTTCGACAAGCGGTCCCCATGAGATCGTTCGGATCATCAAACTATCTCCAAGTTCATGTCATTTGACAAGCGGTCTCGTAAGAATAGTTTGGCACAATTTAAGCATAAGACAATCTTGATTTTCATTTTCACATGAGTACTTTTAGAATCTCAAGAACACAAAAGCTCAAGTAATGGTCAATTCTAGATCAAAGAGCTAACAAAGCAATTACAGACAGGCCAATGTCACAAGAGGAGCACTAATTGCGCAACTCGCTAAAACATCCACAAATTGCAATTTCTTAGTTTGAGTTGTTTAAAGGTTCTAGCTCATATAGCAAAGACTTAGCTACACATGTAAAAGCATGATAATTGTAGCAAGTCAAAGAACTAGACATGACATTGAGCAAGAATTGAAATACAAAAATGACTCTAAAGGGTAATAGGCAAAGCTTCATCAATTTTTTTAAAGAATAAGCAGAAAATCTTATAGTACAATGCATTTTTTTTTGAATTTTTCATACCATTTGTTGTAACCACTTGTTGAAGTTTTCATATGAATGCAATATGACACAATGAGATGCAATTAAAAAACCTAAAAACCTAAAAAGTTCGAAAAGATCACTAAGTTCAGAAAAAGAACAATAAAAGATCAAAAGAACAAGGAAAGATAAGAAAAAGATCAAACTCCCCCTCAAACCAACCCATAAGGATAAATTACCCCTAACTCGCTTCTTAAGGAGGAAAACGGTTTGATCTAAAGGCTTGGTAAGAATATCGCCAATTGAGCTTGGACTCTCTGAAGTGCATCACAATATCACCTTTTTCAACATGATCTTTAAGGAAGTGAAAGCGAATGTCTATGTGCTTAGTCCTAGAATGTTGCACTGGGTTTTTAGCAATATTAATAGCAGAAGTGTTATCACAGAAAAGAGGAACACTAGCAAAGTTTAACCCATAATCTTTCAAAATTTTCTAACTCCTCATGCATGGCATTTACCCAGCTAGAATCGGATAAAGCATGTGATATATCGCGGGGTTCAAAAGAAGCAACAAAAGCCGAATGAGAGTAGAGATTTGGATCATTATACCTGGAGCGAGTGACTCGCTCATGTAGATTACCTATTATCACATTCGGAGGATTTGTCTCTAAATGCGAAGTGGAGCGCCCGGGTGAGATGTCGTTTCTTCGACCTCCGCAGGTACTGCTGATGATGATGATGCAGCAGGAGCCTCAACTGAAGGTGAAGTAGACGAAAGGTGTTCTTGAATCAATATGGGCGCCTACAGCAGCAGATGAGGGAATGACATTAGCTTCGTCCTCATCTTCCTCCACAAAAATGCTTTCTGTCACCTGTAAATCATCTGTAGCAATTGATCTAGCTCCAGGGCTAGTCTCATCAAAAGTGACATTACAAGTCTCCTGAATAATGTTAGTCTCGAGATTAAAAACTCGAAAACCCCTCGAATGAGCGGATAACCTGTAAATACCCCATCAAAAGTTCTTGATTCAAATTTATCTAAGTTGCTGTCTTAAGGATAAAACATTTTGATCCAAAAACTCGAAAATGCGAAAGCAGGGTTTTCTACCAAAACGAAGCTCATAAGGAGTCTTGCCTAAAGAAGGTCTCAAAAAGACACGATTGGCAATATGACAAGCAGTAGCAATAGCTTCGGCCCAAAATCTCCTCGGTGTGTTATACTCGTCTAGCATCGTCCTAGCCATTTCGACCAAGGTCCTATTCTTCCTTTCCACCACGCCATTTTGTTGAGGGACGTGTGGAGAGGAGAACTGATGCTCAATACCACGCCAAAGGCAAAAAGAAGCAAAGAAGCATTTTTGAACTCCGTGCCATTATCACTGCGAATCGCTCTCAAAGCACCAGGAAGCTCAGAAGCCAAACGAAGAACAAGGTCATGAAAATAACCAAAAGCTTCATCTTTTGAAGTAAGAAAGAACACCCAAGTATATCTTGAAAGATCATCGACTATGACTAAAATATACCATTTTCCACCAACTGACCGGACTCTAGCAGGACCAACAGTATCCATATGAAGCAACTGTCCTGGTCCGTCAGTCATAACCATAGTCACAGAAGGGTGTGAGGCAAGAACTTGTTTGCCATGCCTCTGTAGCGCACATACTGCATCTTTGACAGTTTTGAGTTTGGGCAAACCTCTCATAAGATCAAGGTTGCTAACTCGTGTCAGATGATCAAAACCAATGTGCCCCAAACGTCGATGCCAAAGCCAGAAATCAGAAGAAGATGTAAGCAAACATTTAAGAGATCCAGCAAGAGATTCTGAAAAATCAGCTCCAAAAATTCTACCAACTCTAGAGATTCCAAACACAAGCTCACCAGTAGAATCAAGCACACGACAAGCATTTTTCTTAAAAACAGTCTCATAACCATCATCAAGAAGCTGAGAAACAGAAAGAAGATTATACCTAAGCTTGTCCACAAGAGCGACATCCTTTAGAATGAATTTGTTGTTTACCCTAATTGATCCTGTTCCTTCAATTCGCCCTTGTGTATCATCTCCAAAAGTGATGAAGTCATCACCTGTTGCCCGCGTGAAAGAGGTGAACCATTTTGAGTTCCCGGTCATGTGGCGTGAACATCCGGAATCAACGAACCACGTGTTCTTCCCCTTTCCGCGATAATCCTGAAAATCAAGGAACAAAAGAACGATGTGTCTCAATACTGGGATTAGATAAACATGATTTAGGAATCCAGTACTGAGACACACGTCTGCAAGGAGTATACAAACCAGAAGTAGTATCCTTGATTTCATCTAACATTCGGTTATGAGCAATGTTTAAATTAAAATGAGACTTGAACTGTCCATGAGCGGTCTGACCGGCATTGGGCTGGCGGTCAGACCGGCGACCAAAACGGTCAGACCGGTGACTCAATGATCGAGACCGCCTGATCGATAAACATTAGAATTAGGATATTTAGAAACATAATGATTTGCATGAGAGACAAATCCTAATCCAGGTTTATTCTTTTCAATGTTACCATGTCTCATAGAAGCTCTAGGTTGCATGAATGAGATTCTATCAAAACTTTTCCTATCATTTTTCAACCTACGCCAACAGAATTCAATCAAATGTCCACCTTTTTTGCAATAAGTGCAATGGTACTTGGTACCACTAGAAGAAGCACCATTTGAATTAATACAAGGTTGGGCAAAACCTGCAGATTTAAAAGATGTTTTTGCAGGTTGGGTTTTGAATTCAATTAAACCTTTTTCCAAGACTTGAATGACTTTTGGGTTTGAATTGTCTTGAAAAGAATTGAATCCTAAACCTTGCTTCTTATAAGGAGTTTTAGAGTTGTCAAGAATCATGTTTAATTGTTTCTTACCTTTAGAAAATTTCTCTAATGTATCATGAAGGTAAGCATTTTCTTTTCTCAAGTTAGCACAAGCATCACAAGTTTTATTCATAGATTTCTCCTTATACGAAGCAATTTCAAGCTTAAAAGCGGAACATGAAGCACAAGTAGTATTTTCAATATTGTCCTTAAGCTTAGCATATTTGACTCTAGCAGCTTCTAAGATATCTTTGATTTCACGTTCCTTTTCTAAACATGAAGTGCAAGGGCTAGATTCAAACACATCAAAAGCAATCAATTTACTAGATTCTAAACATTTTTCACAAGGAGCACTTTTAATTTCATTCAGTTCAGATCTAGCATTCTCAAGTTGTTGTACAGAAATATTATGAGCAGTTTGTAACTTAGTAATTTCTGAGTGCATAGCATGACAAGATAAACATTCATCAGGTTCAAGAGTCTTAGCATTTTTAAGCTCTACTTTCAGTTTGTTAATCTTTGACTCTAATTTCTTATTTTTTGTCATAACAAATTCTAGCGCTTCATCTTGACTAAGCAATTGCTCAACTATAGAATCATATTTAGCAGAAAGCTCATCATAAGTAAAAGATACCTCTTCATCATCAATGTCGTCTTGTGTCGACCATGAAGCACATGCCGTGAAGTCTTTGGCCTTCCCTTTCTTTTTGCCTTGAGGATCTCCTCCTCCTTGTCCTCCTCACTCCCAGATCCACATCGCTCAAGGATTGATCCTCAAAAGCGGCAAGGACCGGTGAGCGACCTTCACAAGCTTATTTGCCTCATACCTTGATTTGTTGAAAGGAGGCTTCTTCCAAGTGGCTTTCCTTCCTTATGATTGCTCTTACCTTTCGACTTGGGACAATTTGCGGATATGATTGAGCTCACCACATTCATAGCATGTTACGGACCACCTCTCTTTTGTTTCTCACATTATTGTAGGCCGTGTGAATTTCTTAGCTAGAAGAGCTAACTCTGTTTCAGAATACTTTCAAGCTCCTCTTCATGAATAGCAGATAAACAAGCAAATGAAAATCCGTAAGAAGATTCACAAGAGTCATCAAAAGCCTTTTGAGAGGATCGCTACCAAAGCTAAATTATCTTTCTTAGGATGATCAACTCTTTTAATTTCATGAGTCTTGAGTTTACTATAAAGCAATTCTAAAGTAAGACTTGAAAGATCAACATTTTCTTCTATAGCAAGAGCTTTCATCTCCCACTCCTTGGTGTTGATTGCGCCAAGAGATGGGTGGCATTTTGATTGAGAATATTCAATATCAACGACTTTCATTTGATTAATTACTTTATTAAAGCGATGAAAATGTCATCGATGCTCTCTCGGGACGCATCTCGAATTTATTGTACTCACGCTTGTAAACAGCTTGACGCACCTTTTGATTTGGGACGAACCCTCATGATATGTTTCGAGAGTGTTCCAAATTTCATCTTGTGATTGAAAGATTGCAAATTCTATCATATTCTTGTCTACCAAGTGCACCATATAAAAGATTCTTAGCCTTATTGTTGTTAGCCAAAAGAATTGCGTATGTATGTAGCAATTTCGGGAATAACCAATGGGCTCTAACAACATCCCAAATAGCTTGTCCTCGCTCTCAAGAAAGACGCGCATACGATTCTTCCAATAGGCATAGTCGTGCCCATCGAAGATATGCGGTTTAGTAGAAAACTTATCCATCGCCAAAGTTCGGTGACCGGTTAAGATCAAGATTGAACTAACAGGGCTCGATACCACTTGTTGGACCGTAAAGGCGACTAGAGGGGTGAATAGAGCACGCTCACTTTTTCACAAATTATGAACTCAATACAATTTCACTCCAAGTAGCTATTAGAAAGCTATGAAGATCAATATACCGATCTGACGGAAGACTAGTATTGAATCCAATAAAACCCCTAAGCAATGCGACAATAATCGCAAGAATCAAAGCAACACAAATATGGCGGTCGACCTTCAGAGTGAACCGTCGGACCGATTGCGGGCGGTCGGACCGCTATATCTTGGCGGTCGGACCGCTCAAATCGGTCGGACCGGTGGTGACGGCGATCGGACCGGCGATCTACGTAACCGATCTGAAGCAGTAAAATCACCGATGACGAAGTTGCAATTAGGTCTAACTTTTGATTCTCAACTCCAAACTTCACGAAACTTTGCACACACCTTCTCTATGCTATTGAGGACCTATTCCAATCGAATATTATGATAATTCTTGGAACGATCTTGAGCAATTGTCAATTGATTAACAGAAGGTCTAAAACCGGGCAAGAACGAAAACTTGATCCTAAAGCTTGTTCGTGAGAGATTGATGATCAAGATGATGCTAGATAGATTCACACATATCACAGCAAGCTAATCCACGTGATAGAATCAATCACAAACTCGCGGATCAAAGAAAGCCCTAAAAACACGAAATTGAAAGCAAGAACGAAAAGAGACTTATCTCAAGCAAACCTTGCATAGATTGATTTCGTGATTGTTGCTGGATTACATCCACACCATCATGGATCAGTGGACAATCAGAGATCACGAAATTCACCACAAACCATCAAGAGCCCTTGCCTCCACCTCAACTCCCCTAAAGACAATTAGGGTTTTGAAACATAAAAAGGCCAGAGAGGAAGAGGTGCAGCCACCATCTCCTCCTATTTATAGTGGGGGCTTAAAACTCTTAGGGTTTGATTTAATTGGGCTCCCGTTAAGGCCCACTAACAAACGGGTCACATATGCACGCTTCGCGAAACGCCGTCTTTAACCTTTTGACCTAAACCGCTTCACCATGCGTCATGGATTTGCCAATAGGTCACCATTGTCCATCTTGTGTCACGCTTGAGTCGTTGACCCCACCCGGCATCGTCGATCGTTCTGGACCTCAACTCTTCAAGTCTAGTCCCGATTCTCCTTGCCGTTGACCGTCGTTGACCACCAAGCTACCTGCACAACCACAGACAAGAAAACACGAATTCGGGAACAAGTTCTTCACAACTTGACCCATGTTAGTCAAAACATGCATCATGCAAATCATATGCCATGAAACCAATGACTTTGACCTAACAAAACAACATCGCCACGGTTGGCCGACGTTCAAGTAGAAACCGGCCCGACGCTCCAGTGAGCGGTCGGACGCCCCATGGCGGTCGGACCGCTCCTCAATGAGCCGGTCGGACCGCCCCTTGGGACTTAGCCGAAATTCAACCTCCCAAATTCCGAAACCTTCTGGAAACTTAAATCCAATAGAACTTCTTACTGGAGACTCCAAAAATTATGAGACCAAGTGCATTGGGATCCCTCACTTGCCTATAACACCTATTTTTGGCCCAGCTTATTTTGACCACTTTTGGTCATCGCCGGTCTGATCGCCCCATGGCCGGTCCGACCGATTTGGGACCGTCGGACCGCCGTGCAAGGACCGGTCGGACCGCCCCTGACTGTAAAAACTCGTAGCTTTGTCGAAAACGCGGGAAACGACAAACCGTAAACGCCATTGCCAATTGTCACATCATCCTAAGATCTGGAGCATATCCCCATGAAATCCACATATAATGAGTTCAAGATCCATAAAATCATTAAGTCCTAGTGAGCTATGGCATCACTGCTAGAAACCTATTGAATTTAGGTAGGCAACCTCTTACCAATTATATCACATATGACTCTTATTTGTTGGGCGGCATCTCTATGCCCCTGCAACCAACAGTACCATGCTCCAAGGCCCAAAACTGTTTTGATGGCCTTGCTAAGTTAAACCAATACTATGCATGTGGGTGTCTGACACCCACCCCATCTTATTAAAATAGTTAATGACACCCTACTATGGTAGACCCACCAATTAGCGATCAAAATCGTGATGGTCGTAGTAATTGGAAAGGCATCAAATTAACTTAATTTTCTTGAGGGATACTATTCTACTATGCTAAAATATCTAATGATAAAACTTGATCAAATAGCAAGATAAGAATAAACATTCACAGAGAATCATATTAAACAGTGAAATAGTATGACCCTTATCATGACGATCTCCATCACCATATTTCCTGTCCTTCGACCACCATGCTTGAAGTCTCCGATCGCATTCATTTACTAAGCAATTACTTCTAAGAACTAGTAATGAATTATAGACGATAATATCAAACATCACATGTCGGTATGCAGACCATTATACGATAATATATAGCTCGATGGCTATCTCACAGCATGACACGCAGGCCATGAAAAATCCATACATGCATCACATACACAATGGGTCATACTATTCACATCAATCTCTACAAAAACGAGTTATGCAAAGAATCCAATTCTATTGGGCGACATGACACATAATGCCATATAACATGGCTACAACCACAGCGCTCCCGCTAGCCGGATAGCGGGTGGGGTTCGAAGAGGCAACGCTCTCATAAACTTTTTTCGTGACATGAATCTTATTCACGTATCCGAGCCTCCAAAATCACCGGATTAATCATATTAACCCTATTCTGAACTAATCTGATTACTACCTTGATACGATCACGCACTGCGGCATACTCCGATGATAGAATTCCAATTAGTAGGAGTATCATGCAAGACAGTTGTAAACAAGTCGAGTAAATCATCTGGTGCTCTCAACTTATACCTCTTCTCAAACTCATCTACTACCACCGAAATTCGATTGATCTTATCGACCAGTGCCTAGATTATTCTATCCAAATGAACTGGTCTAGGTTACAAGACCAAACTAGTAATAGAACCAATCTAGTACTGCCATATATCCAGTATATGCGACTAATCTAGATAAAAAACTATACAGGATGGTTCTAATAGCACTAAAGGGATATGGGTGGGCTACGCTAGCTGGCAATTCGAATATTCTACCACGTAAGCCAGGATGCCATGCAAGCAAGAGATCATAGATCGTTACCACCACAAGCGGTGCAGTGGAAGAAAAGTTGGAGCAACTGGTCCAACTCAAAGCGCGTCGATGTAGTGGTCGTGGTTGATCGTTCACTATAGGCAATCATCCTCGTAGTCGATCGTCTTCTCGAGCGCCGATCGCTTTCCTTGCAAAGTCGCGGATCGTCCTCGAGTGCAATAGCAACCGCAGTAGCACCTCTACGGTATCCACAAGTCCAGGGCAGAAACGACGAATGTCGGTGCTAGCAGTGCTAGCACCAAGTCGCACGAGAAAGCTCTCTCAAGAAGATGACGACTAGGGTTTGGAGCAACTCACGTGTTGTCTGTTACACACATCTCCATATAGTCTCAAGCATCTCCTTATATAGTGACCGTGACAGATCCTATCCGAACACGTTTGACAAATCATATTCGTACTGGTTTGTTCCAACCCGTTAAGTGTGTGACCTTGTAGGTTCGTGCGTAGTTCGGTTATGACTCGAAAACCTTTTTCGACCACTAGTCGTTAGTAGTACCTAGCAGGACAAAACGATTCCCGAATATACACAAATTATATCGGACGAACCTTGATGCAATATAATCTACGATTAGGTCCTATTTGGTCTGAACTAGTTCGTAACTCCTTACGACCAGGTTTCGACCAGCCTACAACCAGCTCATATTTTGTCTCGACTAGTTCATAACTCCTTACGATCAGGTTTTGATCACTTAGTGATCATGTTTGACCAGCCTACGGCCAGCTCGTATCTCCAAACGACTAGTCCGTATCTGATCGAATTGAACGACCAGCTCATGTATTCTCCCTTTGCCTCACGATATTTGGTTGAACTCTAGATAAGATATTATGTCATCTATAAACTGTTCAATACTTTCTCGATCGAGTGTTAGATAACTTCATGTGGTCAAACTCTTCGAGCACCGGTGGCATGGTCATGCACTTTCTTTATCCGACCACAACGAGAGGTCCAGAGACATCTCTCCTATTATATTAGGAGGGGCAACTCCCATATTTGACTAGTCACATTCTTTCGGATGTTTCATAGCATACTTGAAAGCTACTTTTATGACTACCAAGTTACGGAGTAGCATTTGGCAACCCAAAGTGTACTCTTACACATGTTGGAAACCATGATGATCTCAGGTCTAAGGATTATACATCATCATTGCTTGAGACCAACTGATGACATGTGAAATCATAACAATCTCAGTAGTATCTCAAATGGGTCAATCCAACACCATTTTCTCTAACATGTGTTCACATTTTTATTCGAAATCCCTATATCCACGACCGGTGAAACATTGTCATCAATCAATACATGTGCATGTCGATAGGATAACTAGTGTTCCGACCAAGTGACATCCGACTAGGGATACATTTAGAACGACATCATTATAAGTTAAAAGAGCTTCACCAACGAGTCACATACCGTTAACCTTTTAACAGATGATTCATTCAAGGAACATAATAACATTTATTCAATAACTCATAAATATAGACATGATACAATCATCTTTATAATTACCTCTAAGGCATATCACCAACAACCTCCCCACGCCACCGCCTCCTCTCCTCCCTTCCCTCTCGGTGCCTTCTCCCATCCCCTACGTCGCCTTGTTGTGCCACCGACGCTGCCTCCCCTCCCCGCTACCTTCTCTGTCACGGCGCTACCTCCCCGTGCTGCCGCCTCCCACCCCGCCTCCTACACCGCCGGATTCCCCCGTTGATGGCCACGTTGGCAATGGGAGGCATTGAGGCGAGGATGGCGGCGTTGTGCGATGTGGCAGTGGTAAGCGAGGAGGCGGCGGCGATGCTTGCTCAGCTGGCGCAGAGCAGGAGGTGGTCGTAGCGTAGAGGAGGATTAGGATGAAGAGGATATGGTGCAGTGAACTCGAGACAACAGCGTGTCGAGGAAGGCGCATTCATCTCCATCCAAAATCTAACTGATTTGAATTGAAATAATTGTGTATCCACCTTATCAAGATCAATCATGAACCAACAACAGAAAAAACAGCAAAATCTCCACCATGGTCAAGTGGAAGTATTAAATAGTAATCGATAACATCATTTTGTTTTATATGGTCAGTTAACTGGGAGGGCAAAAGCTAGCTATCAACATATTACACTCAATTTCAATGAACCCAAATGGAAAAATATTGATAAGTGTTTAAATTTCAATTAACAATACTAATACCCTTGCGAGAAGTACTTCTGTTTACGGCAAACGGTACAGTCACATCAAGCATTGTATATTAGCCAAGCTATGTAGGGGTTACTCATGCAACCGTGCCTCCAAATAAAGATTCCTATAAATATTTACAACATATATTTTCCCAACAAAAAGGCTTACAAAATCAATGCCATATTGCTACCATGGAATCAGAAAATATATGAACTATATTGTATTGCACTATAGATGCATAATGAAGTAGCAGGAAATAAGCGTTCAAGATCGCTCAAATCATTGAGTGGATGAGGAATAAACAAGCAAAAATGGTTAATGATATGTAAAAAAAAAAATCCTCACCTCTTGTTTTACAGTACGTGGAAAACCATCAAGAATAAATCTTGATTCACCCTGCTCTTCTCCTTTATTAAGGCGTTTATACAAAAGACTGATGATAATTTCATCATAAACCAATCCCCCTGATTAATGATTTCAGCAAGCTTCAAAAGAAAAACACACTATATCATTTCCAAAGGCAAATAAATAAAGGGATAGTCAGATAAAGAACCAAGCTAATATACTATAGAGCAAGAGGTAGTGTACATGCAAGCATGGCTAGCCGAAGGTGAAGACCACGTGCGACACAACGCAAGCACATCAGGTTGAGGGTCAGCGTGGTTGGTTGGGTGCACGCGCAGAGCAGGCGCAGTAGGCCAAAGGCCGACGCAACTAGCAGGCTTACTGTGAGATACAACTTCCGCGCAGTAGGCCAAAGGCCGATGCAACTAGCAGGCTTATGGTGAGATACAACTTCCCCTTTCGCTATCTTTACCTCTCTGCGTGAGCATGTGATACGTCTGTATTCAGTCGGGTTAGCTCTCAATTGTCTTGTTGTGAAAATTTAGGAATTGTTAATTTCACTATCTCTTGCAATGATTGTACATTTGCTTCCAATTTGGATTGAAACGATACAAAAGCTAACATGACATTAATTCATTAAGTTTGATCACAGCAAGCTAACACTACTTAATACCAAAATCGTTTGATGAAATATTTATTGGGGCGGTGTGTGCATGCAGTTGAAGGACGGTTGCGGCAGTCGAGAGTCGCACAGGAAATTAAAAGTCCTTGAACACAAGTTGGTGGGAAAAAATAATGTCCATGGCTCAAATATCAACGCTTACCACAAGGCTTTTAATAACTGAATTTGTTTAGTGATATAAAAATGAATGATATTTATGTCCGATTGCCACTATCAGTGAATATGGTAATGCATTTGGTGTATTTTCATAATTGTACTATATTTATTGATGAATCCTACAATCATACATTCCAATTAGCATAATAACTGATGTAACATTTTGTATATATGTTAATTGGTTAACTATACCCTTTCAATACATATTTTTTATCCGCAGCAATGTATGAACATTCAGCTAGTATTATCTAAAATTTAAGAACTAAAAAAACTCGTCCAAAATGCTGCGAGCGGTTCGATCAGAGCTGTCCATTTTAGGTTTGAATAATACTACCCACCATGTCGGTAGGATTTTCTTATGGAATTTCGTCTCAAATCACCCACGAAATGCATTTATCGCATCAAGCTAAAGCTTTAGCAATTTGCACACGTTATTTTTTTCCCCAATTTATTACGGGTATATTGCACCCCTGCGTAGTGTCCCTCTCCCTGTCTTAACTCACACCACCTCCCCACTGGCCACAGCCAACGGGCCACCACCTTCTCCCCCTTCTCGCACACACTCCTCCCACTCCTCTCCTCTCCTCCCCGCCGCCCCCACCCATGGCGAACACCGGCGGCGAGCGCCGCTGCCTCCTCCCCCTCCTCCTCCTCGCCGCCGCCATCCTCGCTGCCTCCCCCGCCCGCGCCTTCTACCTCCCCGGCGTCGCGCCCCGCGACTTCCAGAAGGTGATCGATCAATCCATCCCCCCACCCGCCACCCCTCTTCGGATCTAGCGCTAGGTGACCCCTCCTGGACGTCGGTGCTGGCGGATCTGCCCGTACCGGGAGGCGACGGCCTAAGATCTGGCTTCTGGGGCGCGTCTCCCCGCATTTGTAGGATCGGTGTGCGCTCGTGTGTGGTTTAGGGTTTAGTGATCTGGAGAACCAGCGTTTGTGGAAGCGGTGATTGAAAATGTGAAATGTCTGGACGAACGGATAGGGATAGCTTAGCATGTGTGTTTTTGTATGTATGGGGAATTAAGGGAAGGCAGTACGGGGCAATGCCCACCTTGCCTTTGATTGCTCTTGTGCGATTAGTGTTGTTGAGACAGGGTGCGTTGGGGTTGGACTCTTCTTTCCCGTGGTTGGCCCCTGATGGTGGTAGTATGATTAGCTGTGTCTGGCATAGAGTGTAGATAGGGCCCCTAGGGAAGCAGAGGAGCAATTTTGGGGGGTTGGGAGCCACACTTGGAGTTTTGTTAAATAGGGAATTTTTGTGCTTGCTGGTTTGAGTTCTTCTAGAGACAGATAAATTATGGTGATTGTTTTGGTTGCAGGTTGCTGCTCTAGTTTGGTTTTCTTTTGTGTCAGTAAATTTGTATTTACTTGAACGATTAACTATGTTGATGTTTAGGGTTTATCGCTTGGTACCGATTGTTGTTTATGTTGGTTGTTTTCACGAAGATTATACAATTGGAATCTTACATGTTGGGGAAAGTGACCTGAGCTGAAGCATTATTTTCATCTAAGTTGCTAGGGCCTAGGTGTCTTTAGATGATGGTATAAACTATAGCAAAGATATCATTCTTAAGTAGCATTGCATGAAAAGTGTGAGGTATGAAGAGAATTTCCATTTTAGCTGTACTGGAGTTGTTGGATAAGCTAGTCAAGATCAGAATGTCTAAGTTATGTAAAATGTCATACGCATCCTGAGATACATTTTCCATCACGGCATAAAATGGTTGCTATCTGGCAGAGCGCATACACTATGTCCATTTTGAGTCTCCTTTGATTCTCTTGGTTGAATGCAACTCAGATGAGTATCAAATGCATATTCTATAATGGTAATGTTTATGCTACTAGTGTTGAAGAGGCTCCACCTGTAGAGAAGTGCATGGTTGTGGTCTCAGGCAATCAGGAGAGGAGAACAAGCAATGCATTTTTGTATAACTTCATTAACACATGCATATTGTTTTTGGATGTGATCAAATTGAGGTGTTCATTTCATCCTTTACAATTTGGTGGATTCCTCTTGTTTATGGGACTCCACTCATTATGTTGCATTGATGACTGTCATTTCTTCTGAAAAGCGAGAGCCATATAAGTAGAGTAATTACAGTTCAATAACCAAAACTTGTAGCATTCTAGTATTGATTGTTTAGCAGTTTTGTCAATCTTTACTTGTGTGTATTTTCCCTTTGCTCAAGTAATTTTGTAGGCTAACTAACTATTCGCTTTGCAGGATGATGAGCTTCAGGTGAAAGTCAACAAACTATCATCCATAAAGACACAACTTCCATATGACTACTATTTCCTGGACTACTGCAAACCTGTAGCGATTAAGAACAGTGCTGAGAACTTAGGGGAAGTCCTTCGTGGGGACCGCATTGAAAATTCTGTTTACAATGTAAGGGACATTACCCTTCTTTTTGTATTAGTTATACTTTATAAATGATGCTGCCTGTAGGTGCTAGGGAGTAGGGAAGCATTATCACATTATATGGAAAGCCGTTCATTCTTTAACTGTAGTTTGTTTTTCAATTCATACAGTTCAAGATGAGGAGGGACGAGAGTTGTAAAGTTGTTTGTCGGACAAAGCTTTCTCCAGAAGCTGCTAAGAATTTCAAAGAAAAGATTGATGATGAATATCGAGTGAACATGTATGTTTTAAATTTGAAGTTTGTATTATATTGTTATTTTGCCAGTAGAACAATGCGACCATCTATCCAGTTTATATATGATACTGATTCTAGTTGTGGTATATGTTCAGCATGTGCATTCATAGTATAGCGCCTAACATTTTTTTAAAATTTCCCTGCCAGGATTTTGGATAATCTCCCAGTTGTGGTCCCTAGACAGACACGGGAAGGAAGCCAAACACCAAGCTTTGAGCATGGTTACCGAGTTGGCTATAAGGTGAGCATCTCACCCAATTGGTTGATACTTGTTTAAACCTTAAATATTTATCAAGGGACCTTAATTTGAACACAATATTGCCAGCTCAAGGATGACAAGTATTATATCAACAATCATTTGAGTTTTAAAGTCCTGTACCATGAAGACCCAAATTCTCCGGATGCTCGTATTGTTGGCTTCCATGTGATTCCTAGCAGGTATAGGTTACTGACTACTGAGTCATGTCTAACTTGCATCTTCTACCTAATATCATCTGCTTCCAACATTTTGTTTTCTTCTCTTCTTACATTTTTTGTAGTAGTTCCTGCTTATGGTGTATCTGATAACTTCTTTCATTATGATTTATGTGCATAGTTGATCAGTGTGTGACCATTCCAAATTGATGTTCACCCAGTGTTTTTATCAATTCATTGTTTTCCAAATGAATTGAGGGGTTATAACTAATGTTCACAATTTCACATTATAGCCTATATTTAGTAGAAATTGTCGCTTGACCCTTTCATACATTTATATTTGTATATGGAGTTACATTTGCTAACTTGTCTCTTTGTTGTCTATCTTTATACAGCATTAAGCATGAATATGGTGCATGGAATGACAAGAATCCTACAGTGCTAACTTGCAATGCTAACACTAAGATAACTCCTGGTAGTCACACACCCCAAGAGGTGGCCCCTAATGCATATGTTGTATTATCGTATGATGTTACCTTTGAGGTATAGCTCCTGTCTCAAGATTTTCTCTTGCTGGGTTTCTTGTTCCTCTCATTTTGATTAATTTTGAATTGAACTGTTGCAGGCTAGTGAGATTATATGGGCATCTCGCTGGGATGTCTACCTTCTTTCTAGTGATAGCCAAATCCACTGGTTCTCAATCATTAACTCATTGATGATTGTCCTTTTCCTTTCTGGCATGGTAGCCATGATCATGATGAGAACCCTTTACAAGGACATAGCAAACTATAATCAGCTTGACAATCAGGATGAGGCCCAGGAAGAAACTGGATGGAAGTTAGTGCATGGTGATGTCTTCAGGCCTCCTGTCCACTCAGGCCTCCTCTGTGTTTATGTTGGAACAGGTGTGCAGTTCATTGGGATGACAGTGGTAACCATGATGTTTGCGCTACTTGGATTCTTATCCCCTGCGAACCGTGGAGGACTCATGACTGCTATGGTCCTTTTGTGGGTTTTTATGGGTGTATTGGCGGGGTACACGTCATCTCGCCTGTACAAGATGTTCAAAGGTACTGAGTGGAAGAAGATCACCCTGAAAACTGCCTTCATGTTTCCTGGTATAATCTTCGCGGTCTTTTTCTTCCTGAATGCCCTGATCTGGGGTGAAAAATCATCTGGCGCAGTTCCTTTTGGGACAATGTTTGCTCTGTTCCTCCTCTGGTTTGGCATCTCTGTGCCACTAGTTTTTGTTGGAAGTTTCTTGGGATTCAAGCAGCCAGCCATTGAGGATCCAGTGAAGACAAACAAGATTCCCAGGCAAATTCCTGAGCAAGCATGGTATCTGCAGCCAGCTTTCTCAGTACTTGCTGGTGGCATATTGCCATTTGGTGCTGTCTTTATTGAGCTCTTCTTCATCCTGACATCTATATGGCTGAATCAGTTCTACTACATCTTTGGCTTCCTCTTCATAGTCTTCATCATCCTCATCGTAACTTGTGCTGAGATTACAATCGTGCTCTGCTACTTCCAGCTATGCAGCGAGGACTACCACTGGTGGTGGAGGTCATACCTGACTGCAGGCTCTTCAGCTCTCTATCTTTTTACTTATGCTATCTTCTACTTCTTCAATAAGTTGGAGATCACAAAGCTTGTTTCAGGCATTCTGTACTTTGGTTACATGCTGATCATTTCGTATGCTTTCTTCGTGCTCACTGGTACTATTGGCTTCTATGCTTGCTTCTGGTTCGTGAGGAAGATATATGCTTCTGTGAAGATCGACTGATGGAACAAACATCGAGAGAAACATCTTGTCTGCTTCTAGAGCACCTCCTGTCCAAGGTCTTGCTGCAATGTCATACACGGTACTGCTCGATTGGCATATATAAAGGAAACTTGGATTTGAGATGGGATTCCATGGTTTTGTTAGAATGTGTATGTCTGGTAGGAGTAAGAATAGACGGATGTTCGAGAGAGGTCTTGATACTCGTAGCATAACATGGATTTTAAGATATTGAGTGATTCTTGTAACATTCCGTATCTCGATTTACCATGCCTGTTCCATTTATCTCACTTCTTTCTTGATAATATTATAATATGCTGGAGATTGCAGTTAGTACGTGCAGCATGTTCCCTCATCGTCAGTATGCTTTTATTTCCGGTATGTCGTTGCAGATCTGTTTTTGCTGCAGGGCTGCAGCCTCCCTAGTGCTGGACTGGTGGCCTTCCTGCCCTGGCTTCGGTAAAGCTCTGTCGCAGCAGTATCTTGCATAGGCCTGTCATCTTGTCAGTATCTGGGTTCTCTTGAAATCATTTATTTTTGTAACTCAAATCTGACCATTACACTGTACCTGTTTTTTTTTTTCATTAACCAGAATGGGAGACGAGGCACTCGTCAATCGTTACTGTTCATATCAACATTTGAAGTTTCTGTATATTCCTACTTGCTGCTGCTGAATGACCAAAGTGCTGATAGAAACTGTTAAATCAGGCAATCAAAGTTGTCGTTCCGTCGTAAAACGAAATACTATCTCGAGAGGGAAATCGAAGAACAACTTGGGCCATTTATGTCGACACGATACAGTCGATTCACCACAAAGAAACATTATTTCTTCATCTAATTAGCATATGGTGAGACATTTCTTGACCACTTGTTCGTGAATTTCACATTCGACAAGCACAACACTTGCACGAGTACATGACAATTAATTCGTATGCACACGACATTTGCGCACTATTCACTAATTAAACTAGAATGGGCACGCGAGGAGCTTATCCGCTATCCAACATTTCCAGGTCACGGAGCCGAGACGGTGAAGGGGGCGGCGCCGGTGGCCGCGGCATAGCTGGAGTGAGCGGGACGGCCGCCATCCTCGCCACCGCCTCTTTCGGCACGTCGAGCTCACGCAGCTTCTCCATCCCTTCGACAAAGACGACGCCCATGCCCATGTGGACGTGCGGCTCGATGTGGCAGTGGAACGCCCACGAGCCGGTGTTGTTCGCGACGAACCGGACAACTGTCCACCCGTGCGGGAACACCACCACCGTGTTCCGCAGCGGCGGGTCGGCCGTGTTGAGCCCCGAAAATCCGTGCCGTTGTCGTACCGGCCGTCCCCGTAGCACAGCACACATACATGGCAAAAATTAAATGCGATAACTGACGAACGGAAAAAAACAATGCGGGACTTTTTTTTCTCTCGCAACCCTTGTTCCCACTGAACGCGATTCTTTTTCTCCCTTTTTCTTCGCATGTATTAGAGTACAAGTTTCTTGTTTACACAGTGTTAGAACTCAATCACAAAAGAAATAAATTAAAATTCGGCAAGCCTACTATGACTCAAATACGGCAAAGAAAGAAAAGGAAACCAAAAGATTAAACTTCTATCATTCACTCCCTTAATTTCGTTGTTTTCCCTTTTTCCAGGTAATCTAATTTTTTGTCACATGTCTAGGACACATTGACACACACCAAGACTGAGAACTCAGCTGTTAGTTGGACTCGATTTCAACTTGATTCACACACACTCGGACAGAGACGGTGGCACAACTCGCAAACGTCTTGGAATCTTACTCATTGAGGCAGTCGGTCTCAACTACAACTTGCCCAACTCGTACTCGACCCAGGACGATGAACACATCTCCTCAACGTCTCATATTCATATCTAACTCGACACAGGATTACAATTCACAGACCTCGTCCATGAGTAGCGTTGGCTCATCTTCTTCTAGCTTCTCTGCGATGTAAGTCTTCTCTTCTTTCTTCTTGGAACGATACTTTGAGGCAAAGTGTCCATAGCCCTGACAATTATAACATCTTACCTTTATCTTGTCGAACTTCCTATTGCGTCCGCCGGCCTTCGCTTCCTTGGCCTTCCACTCGGCAAGGGTGAGCAGCACATGTTCCTCCCTGGTGTTGCCATAGCTCGCAAGATGATCCTCGTGTACCTTGAGCCTTCCGATCAACCCATCTGTTGCCATGGTTTTAAGATCGGCAAATTGCTCAATAGTAGACACGATCGAAAGGAATTTAGTAGGGCCAACATGAAGGAATTTCTTGACGGTGTATGTCTCATCCATCTTCTCACCAAGCGCACGAATCTTGTTGATCACTGCTATCAACCGCACAACGTATTTGAGGGTTTGAATTCGTGCTTCCATGCACACTTCGTGCCCATGTGCATGGTCTTGAGCATCTCCCAAGTCTCCTTCTTAGCAAGCAGAAAGAGAGTGTCCTTGTTTATGCCCTTATAGATGGCCACTAGCGTCATCTGATCCCTGCGCATGTCGACCGCCACCTTCGATTCAATCGCATCCCACACACCCTGCGCCTTCAAATAAACATTCATCTTGATAGCCCATACAACATAATTCCTCTTGGTAAGCATCAAATATTGTGGCAAAATAGAACTCTCCTTCAAACCGCTCGATTCCCCATCATTCATCATAGCTATGATACCAATTGTTAGCTTTCAACCAGGATCAGCACACACATACGACGGAAAAAAAAATCAAGCATGAGAACTGACGACAAAAATCAAGCATGAGAAAGAGGGTGTCCTTGGCTCCTTGCTGATGCCCTGATAGATGACCGCTAGCGCCATTTGATCCCTACGCATGTCAACCACCGCCTTCGATTCAATCGCATCTCACACACCCCGCGCCTTCAAATAGACCTTTGTCCTGAAAGCCCATACCACATAATTGCTCTTGGTGAGCATCAGATATTGCAGCAAAACTAAACTCTCCTTCAAACCGTTTGGTTCCCTGTCCTTTGTCATAGCTATGATATCAATGGTTAGATTTCAACCAGGATCAACACACATGTACGACGGCAAAAATCAAGCACGAGAATTGATGAACGGAAGAAACAATGTGATACGTTCTTTTTTTGTTGCAACTCTGGTCGCTACTGCTACTGTAGGCATTGCTTTTTCTTTCCCTTCTTTTTCACACATATTAGAGTACAAGTCTCTTACTTATATAGTGCTAGAACTCAGCCACACAAACGAAATAAACTAGGATTTGGCAAACCTACTATGACTTTGATACGGAAAAGAAAGGAAAAAAAGATTAAACTTCTATTAGCACCCAGAAGTCGTGCCCATGGAGGTGCCACTCGTGCGACTTGCTCACGTCGACCTCGAGCTTGTTCGCATTCTGGAGGACCACGTCCACGTGCTAGAGCCTGTACACCGGCAGCTTCCTGATGTCGTAATCTGCGATGAAGGTCTCCGGCGCCTTGCCGGCGGCGTTGAACGCGCTAGCCTCGACTCTGTAGTTGAACGCGTCGAGGTACAAGTTGGGCGGGAGGGACAGGGAGACGTTGTTGATGTTAGATCGGACCCTGGCCGCATGCCTAGGTCCAACCGGGTTTACTCCTTGAGCCACAGGTCCAAACGGGCTGAACACAACTAAGCCCACAGCTACCGCATGCAAGCCCTATAGCAACAACCTTATAAGTGGTATTAGGCCTTCTCCTCCAAAAAGACTAGTCCAATGGGTGAAGTCTCCCTCACAGTTATAAATTATACTTTTTTATTTCCACAACCAATATATGACTATTCCCAACAGTAGTTGACAAACCACTTAACGCAGTCGATGATCATGTTCAACGTGTTGAGCATGGTGATCTTCTGATCCGTGGTCAGAGGCGGCCACTGGTTGGTCTCCTTCCTTCTTGATGTGTTCCACGTCATCCCATTTGGGGGTCACCGGAGGGGCACCCTCTGGCCAGCCAGATGGGCTTGTGGTGTAGTTTACGATGGCAAGAGCCGACAACGTCTTGGGGTGTCTGTCATCTCACATGGATGGAGATCTAGTAGGACGCCAGCTTCGTTTGGGTTGCGGGGAGTTGCAAGTGTGGTATTGTAACACCCTGACCCAAAATTGGCTCAATGCCTAGCCCACCGTGGGGCGGACCCGCACACACATAGCACCTCACTTACACTTTCGTCCTCGCTTCGTGTAAAAGGTTTAACTCAGAGGAGCTACGTTTGGATCCAACAGGCATTATATACTACTACAACTCACTTGAGACAAGCAATGTGGGACTAATCCCACCACACAACTCCTCATAGGCCACATGGGCCACGCTACGAGCAGGCCGGGGTATTACATTCACCCCCCTTAAGGATTGACGCCCTCGGCGGCATACCGCACACGCGGTAAATGCCCAGAACCACCCCTCGGTACACGTCCGTGCGTCCAGTGCCGGCACATATGCCATGCCATGTGTCCACTCCGGGCCCACATGTGCAATGCGCCATATGCCCGCGCCCCTGTCCCGCACGCACCCGTGCAGCGAAGGTTGATGCTCTGATACCATTTGTAACACCCTAACCCAAAATCGGCTCAATGCCCAGCCCACCGTGGGGCGCACACATAGCACCTCACTAACACTTTCGTCATCGTTTCGTGTAAAAGGGTTAACCCGGAGGTGCTACGTTTGCATTCAACATGCATTATATAATACTACAACTCACTTGAGACAAGCAATGTGGGACTAATCCCACCACACAACTCCTCATGGGCCACATGGGCTACGCTATGAGCAGGCCGGGGTATTACATGTACGTTGCTCTGTGGGAAGGAACAATTAGCATTTTTTGCGCGCAGTTAGATTTTTTGTGTGTAGTTTGCATATTTTAGGTGGTTGCTAGAACATGCGGTGGTTGTGGAGAGGTTAGTGGGAGGCAGAGGTTGTAGTGGGAAGGTTTAACTTGTTCTATAAATTCAGGTGTTATGCTCTTGTGCTTAATTACATTTTTATATTGTTATTGATATTAATTTTAATTCTGTAGAGATGATTGTGGCATTTATGTAATAAAATTCTCGTAATTATGGAATCCTCGTGTTCACCTCAAGGACAATTTTCTCATGTTGATATTCCAAATATTCATCCATGTTATGCAAATCATATGTTATTCAGTTCTCACAATATCTGTGCAAACTCTTAGAGACTTGTTAGAGATTTTGATCCAAGGGTAATCTCTTCAACTTGAGCTTTATGTGGTTTTGAGTTGATTTGAATGTTCTAACTGTATTCTAATTTATTCTTATTTTGCAACTGCATGGAAAATATGCTGAGCAACCGTGATCTGATCGTGCCTATGTAGTCTACATTGAATCGTAGTAGTTGGAGTGATTGTGCTGCTAGTGTTTCAAGTTGTTCAGACTTTTTATGTTTGTGTAATTTCTGTTTGGACTACATCTGTTTCAAGTTCTTCAGACTTTCTATGTTGAATAGATTGCTGAGTTGTGAGCTATTTGTTTGGACTATTAGTTTGTAAATGTTTGTCAATTGTGATGGATGTAATAGTTTTAGCTATTATGTGGTGTCCTTGGATTTAATGGCATATGTACAGTACTATGCAATTTTGTTTCTTATTTTTTATTCTTTCTAATTTTTTTGCTCTCTTTCTCGATAATGCCTTTCATTGCTCTTCAGTGAGTAAAATTTCCCTCAAGCGTAGTGAGCAAATTTCAAACCCAGTGGTACTACAACATGCTGTGAAATGCATATTGTCTATCAAATGTAAGTTATATTTTCATCCCTGTGATTTTGCTAGGTTGTATTGCTATTTGTCTCGCTTACTTTACTGAAAAAACATTGAGTGCAAATAATTTACAAAACATCAAATGCTATTCATTACATAACTCTTTCATCTCATGCTTGAATAAATTACATTTGTTCTAATTTTCCTATGATATATTGCTTTCTTCTCATTGTGTCTTCCTTAATTTGCCTTCCTTCAATTACCTTCTCCTTGGTAGCCATGTTTAGGATTGTTTTGGTTTGCTCGCTTCCTTCTTTTATTTCTTGTAGTCTTGTTCATAGAGTTTTCGTCATTAATAATTCCTACAATTTAAATCATTTATTTCATTATTGTATTTAGATGGCTAAAATGTAAAATAAGGTTTGTTACCTTGTGTTGTTGATTTTTTATTTTACTTTATGGGTTTTAGCTTATGTGGTAGGTGCAATGTTGTGCAAGTCTGAATGTTATGGTCATGCGCTCCACACCAACTACAGGTAATGATTTCTTTATTGCTGAATTGCTCCCTCGTTGTCTTCATCCTTAATACTTTATGTGGTCTTCCTTTTGGATTTGAATTCTCTGGATCCTTTTAATGTTTCCTTCTCTGTTGATTTTCTAACCCTTTTTTTGCCTCTGTTTTATTTGGTGCTGTTGTGGTATCTTTTGTTGCCTTCTTCTTTGTTTTCTATTGCGCTTTTGGTTTTCCTGATCTGTTGCATTTTAGTGTTATTCTTGTGACATTATAGTTGCTTTGCTTGCTCCTTGAATGTTAGTTGCCTGACTTGACCACAGAAAAGCCTATTATGTATGCATAGCTGGTGTATAATCTGTGTGTCTCTTCTTCACTTCCAAATATCATGTCTATTTGTGGAACATGCCCGCTTTCTGTTTCTTGACTCAATCTCACGACTGCTTCCATACTTTCAAGCTCCAAAAATATCTCGATGTCTTCTTCAGTAATTTATTATGGTTGCTTGTCTTTATCTAACCCTTCTATGCCATTTGATTGATAAGAGCATTATTTTCTTCTATGCTCAAGTTTTATGTTTCCATTGCATCTCCTTCTGGTTTATTATTGTTGTCGCCTTCATGCTCTTTATACTATTCAAGTCCTAAAAGTCCTTGATGTTGATACTTAGGTTTGTACGTATATGCGTCATCATTCTTGTTGCTGGTCACGAACATATGGTTCTGCATTAAAAAACTGGCAAGTTTGAACAATTGTTACATAGATTGATGTATGCTTATTTTAATATATTTTTGTTATTAAGTAAACCAAATAGAGGTCAATGTCATTTCTTACCTCAAAACCCAGATGTACTTGTAGCATATATGTGAAGCTTCCTATTTGTTCCCCAAAACGTTGGTAATCTTGTTGCCCAATGTTGCTTATCTATTGCTAAAGACTTGTGTATGTCTGGTTGCTATCTTGGGACATTGATATCTATTTGCAATGATTGAAAAAAATTTAGTTCACCTCAGTAATGCTACTGAAAGTTCTTTCGAACAAAAGTTGCATGCTTTTACTGATATAATTGCAGTAACATGATTCATGCCATTATTGTATGAATGTAGTACAAGTTTCTGTTTTATTATATTTTTGTACGTGGTCTGTTTAGGTTTGACCTGTAAGTTGTTGTTGCTAGTATTGGTAAAATTTAGGGTTAATTCCTCATTTGCCATTGGAAGTTGGTCGCATCTCTGAAATACCATCGCAAAATTGCTTATCCTTTATTGCCATCGGATCTCAATTTCCATCCTTCCTGTCTTCCATCTTCTTTCAGACTGTAGCAAAGAATCTCAATCGTCTCTTCATCCCTCCTCTGTCTCTCCTCGTCTGTCAGCTCTCTCCCCACACCGCCCTACACTACCGCTCTCCTCTCTCCCCACACCGTTGTGCACTGCCGCGACTGGCGTTCGCATGTCCACCAATCTCAGTCGTCTCGCACAAGGGTGTTGTCTCACCTTCGCGCTCTCGCTCCTCCAAAGCCGGGCACCTTCTTCCCCAAAACAAGCTGTTCTGACTACCGCCATCACCATTGCTCGCACGTTGCATCTCAGATCAACCCCTTCCACCTGGAGCTTCCCTACACCTTCGTCTTCCTTCCCCAACTGCTAATTTGGGGCATCCCTCCCCAGGTAGCCTCCGCTGCCACATGAAGCTCGCTGCGCCTCCCTCGGCTCCTGTCGCTGGACCGCCTCGGTCATTCTTTGCTCCGACCAACCACACTAACCCCACACCCACTGGATGCTCATTCGCTCCCGCTTTCATGCCCTCCTACCTCCCAGCACCGCCGCCCCTTATTCTCCCCCAGAGCCGGCCACCAGACACCCCTGTGCGTGCGCCTGTGCTGCCCGATCCATGACACCACCACCATTTGCCTCCTCATGGTCCCATAGACCTATTTTTATCACCGCCGCCACTGCCACCGCCCCTATTTTATCTGTTTCCCTATGTTCTCTCTCCCTGTGTATGACAATAGGGTCCCATGTGTGGGTGGTGTAGACGCAGGCTAGAGGTGGCACAGAACAAGTGGTAGGGGCGGATGCTGGAGGCCGCCGCAGTTCTTGGGGGCGACGGCAAGGCTAAAGGTGACACGGACTCAAAATTGCTGAAATTTTTTGTGCAAGCTCATGGCTATATGTAGAAGGACTCCACCAATTTTCACTAGTTTTTGGCATAAGATTATTTTTCTTCTTTTTTTTCTACCACGGCTTTTGTTCTGCGTGGCGGCCTCTTTCTTCTTCTATTATTTGCCGGCCCTAGGGATTTCCACAAGTCTCGAATAACAGCAAAGTGTTGTCTCTTTTTTTGCAGATTAGAGGAGTTCTAACCCATAAATTTTCTGTTTTAGATGCAAAAACTAAGAACCCTAAAGAACGATTAAGCGACACAAAGGAAAAACACGAGAAGCAATCTAGACAATGACCAACTAGACAATAACTAGAACTAAAGATCAGCAACTAGACACGATAATGCAACCAAAGATTCAACAAGCAAACTAAAAAGAAAAAAATTGCAAAGGTTAAAAGGGCTCAGTATGGATGATAGATACAAATTTTTTCTTTTGGCAATTTTCTGGACTCTAGGTATGAAAAACAAATCTACTACTAGAAAACTGGAAACTCTCACCGATGAACTGTAGCTCTGATACCACTTGATGAACCCGAAGGTCCTTGTTTGTTGGTCCGATCTTTCGATGAGAACGATAAGTTCGGTAGTTGTCGCTCAGCTCTCACGATCTTGGCTACGAACACGTAAGGCTCGAAACCACGCAATCGCTGAACTGCTCGACAAGTCGTTATTAACCGTGCATGAATACCCGGATGACCTGATCACGAAGATCAATTCCTGCATACACCGAAGAAGCAAGCAAGAATGAGGTAAAACGCAATCTGAATTACAAATATATGATTGAGTTCAAAAGGTGGGATTCCGCAGGGGTCCTTTACGGTTGGTCTAGTCGACATAAGCGAAGAACGAGAGTTTTCACAATGGAGAAACTAATCAAACGAAATCCAAGGAAACTAGAGGGGGTGCGTCCTCCTTAAATAGGGGATGAGGAGCCATAAATCTAAAAGAAATAGCAGGGTGGGACTAAACTCATGGGTTACTATTCATGTGAACAGTAACCACACACCCGGTGGGCCGGCGACATATGGGCCAATTCCGGTATGATTACAAGGCCCAAATCGGCCCAAATCGGTGATACATCACCTTCTTTTGACAATTCCAAAGTCTACAAAAAGAATTTGGAGGTGAGGCTGGATACGTTGGAAATATCTCGTCGTTAGCTTTCCAACAAGCCTAAGAACACCGAATCGGACTCCGTTTGCAAAAGTTATGTATGTTTTAAGTTGGTGCTGTCAGACTGATTCCGGAGGCCGAACTGGATTCCAAAACAGGCCCAGCTCGAACTGCTTACTTGTCTTGGACCAAAAGTGACATGGTGCTGCATATATATATATTTCATCATTAGGTAGCATCATATAGTTCATATAATATAAAGACACTTCTAAAAACAAGGTCATTTGATAATTTAAGTGAAGCGTACGAGCTCCTGTACTTGGAACAACAAGCATATCAAATATGGTTGTATCCATAGGAGTCATGTCCTCATCAAGTTGTCTTAAAATTCTATCTCATTTAGCAAAGACTTATCTACATATATGAAAGCATGATAATTCTAGCAAGTCAAAGAACTAGACATGATATTGAGTAAGAATTGAAATACTAAAGCTCAAGAGTGTAATAAGCAAAGCTTCATCAGTTTAAAAGACAAGTAGTAAAGCTTATATTACAATGCATCTTTTTGTGATTTTCATATGAATGTAATATGATACAATGAGATGTAAGAAAAACTTAAAAGCCTAAAAAGATCAAAAAGATCAATAAGTTCATAAAGACCCTGTTTGTTTAGGCTTAGGCTTTTTGGCTTATAGCTTAAAGCCAGCTTTTTGGCTTAATTGGCTTATAAGCTCCCCAGCTTTTAAGCCAAGTTTTGGTGTTTGGTAATCTGGTTTTTTATAGGATGTTGGCTTATTGAGTTGTGTGTGAAGGATAAAAAGTCTGAATTGCTCTTGAGGGTTTGAAGGATGTTTTTAAGGATTAATTTAAACTTATTTTTTCATGGGATTTGTAACTATGACGATACGTGCAAGTGTACATATGAAACAAAAAAAGTTTTGCTTGTTCGTGCATATATTAATTATGGACATTGCGTAATGAAAGAAATTAATATAGAAAGACATATTTTAGCCAACCAAACAAAATAATATCCGATCATATCATAATAAAGTATCGCTTGGGTCATAATCTTCATTAAGATCACATCTCTCGAAAATCTCATCACGTAAAGCACTATCTCGGATAAAATTGTGTAGTGAAAAAAAGAGATTCATGTTTATATACTGAATGGCATTTTGGGGGTAATTTTAGCGAACTTTAGTGGTAATCAGTTATTCTATTCCGCAAAAGCCAAAAAAAGCACCTCTTCCTTGACTTATGGCTTTTAGGCTTAAATAGGCTTAAGCTTTTTATAAGCTACATAAAAAAGCCACCCCTTTGTTTAGGCTTAGGCTTTTTTGCTTATAAGCCAAAGAAAAAGCCTAAACAAATAGGGCCAAAAGATCAAGGAAAGATCAGATGAACAATGTAAGCTCAGAAAAGAACCAACTCACCCTCAAACCAACACATAGGGATAAATTACCCCTAACTCACTCCTCAAGGTGGTAAACCTAGTTGGGTCTAAAGGCTTGGTGAGAATATCAGCTAACTGAGCCTCAAACTCCACAAAATGTAGCACAATATCACCCTTCTCAACATGGTCTATAAGGAAGAGATAGCGAATATCTATGTGCTTGGTCCTAGAGTGTTGCACAGGGTTCTTAGCAATATTAATGGCTGAAATGTTATTACAGAGAAGAGGAACACTAGCAAAAGATAACCCAAAGTCCTTAAGAGGGGACAGCATCCACAAAATCTGACTACAGCAACTAGCAGAAGCTACATTCTCAGCTTCTGCAGTGGATTGTGCAACAGAGGACTGCTTCCTAGAAGACCGAGAGACAAGAGAAGTGCTTAAAAAGTGACAAGTGTCTGAGGTACAATTCCTATCTAGCCGACAACCCGCAAAATCAGAATCGAAAAACTCTCGAATGGACAGGGAAGAAGAGCAGGAATGCCAAATGTCATACTAGAGGGTGGAGTGAAGGTACCTGAAAATGTGCTTGATGGCTTGGCGATGTGAAGTCCTCAGAGGCGCCTGAAACATCGCACAGAGGTAGACCGCGAAGTGAATGTCCAGTCTTGATGCCGTCAGATACAGGAGGGAGTCGATCATGCTGCGGTACTCGCGTTGATCCATGGCTTCTCCTTCCTCATCTGGATCCAAAGCAGTCGGAGTCGACATGGGAGTTGCGATCGGCTTGCAGTCACCCATCTCGAAGCGCTTGAGCAGATCTTTAGTGTACTTTGTCTGATAGAATCCCTTCCTTGCATTGCTTGATTTGAAGCCCCAGAAAGTAGTTGAGCTCTCCCATCATACTCATCTTAAATTCCCTAGACATGATCTCAGAAAAACTGAAAACAAGAGCATAAGAAGAACCACCAAAGATAATATCATCAACGTAAATCTGAACAAGCAGGAAGTAA
The DNA here is from genome assembly GCA_036346395.1 of Hsuehochloa calcarea. Classification (NCBI taxonomy): domain Eukaryota; kingdom Viridiplantae; phylum Streptophyta; class Magnoliopsida; order Poales; family Poaceae; genus Hsuehochloa; species Hsuehochloa calcarea. The sequence goes on along the minus strand of CM070603.1, from coordinate 25,038,939 downwards.
TTACCATACCTAAGAATGAATATAGTCTTGTCTACCTTACCTATCTCAAAATTATTCTTAAGCAAGAAGGTTTTAAGTCTATCATACCAGACTCTGGTGGCTTGCTTAAGACCATACAAGGCTTTGGATAACTTAAAAACATGATGTGAGTGCTTAGGATTCTCAAAACCTGGGGGTTGTCTAACATACACTTCCTCCTCTATGTAACCATTCATAAATGCACTCTTGACATCCATCTGGTGCAACCTAATGACCTTAGATGCAGCAAATGTAAGCAGAATGCGAATGGCTTCTAATATAGCAACATGAGCAAATATTTCATCAAAATCTAACCCCTCAACTTGGCTAAAACCCTGAGCTACCAATCTAGCCATGTTTCTAACCACAGAATCATCCTTGCTTTGTTTGTTTTTGAACACCCAACGGGTTCCTATCACATTATGACCATTAGGAGGCTCTACTAGGTTCCAGATCTTATTCCTCTCCAAGTTCTCTAACTCCTCATGCATGACATTAACCCAGCTAGCATCAGATAAAGCATATGATATATCGCGGGGTTCGAAAGAAGCAACAAATGCAGAATGGGAGTAGAGACTCGGATCGTGATACCTGGAGTGAGTGACTCGCTCATGAAGATGACGAATCATTTGATCCGGAGGGTGACACCTCTGAATGTGAAGTGGAGCGTCCGGGGGAGATAGCATCTCTTCGACCTCCACAGGTACTGCTTATGATGAAGATGCAGCAGGAGCCTCAACTGGAGGTGAAGTAGTCGAAGCAGGTTCTTGAGCTGAAGTAGGAACGTCAACAGCAAGTGGAAGATCATCATCACCTTCCTCTACAAAGATGCTCTCCATCACCTGTATGTCACCTGAAACATCTGATCTAGCTCTAGGGCTAGTATCATCAAAAGTGACATTGCATGTTTCCTGGACAACGTTAGTCTCAACATTAAAAACTCGAAAACCCCTCGAATGTGCAGGATAACTAAGAAATAACCATCAAAAGTTCTTGATTCAAATTTATCTAGATTTCCTGTCTTGAGAATAAAATACTTAGCTCCAAAAACTCAAAAATGAGAAACAGAGGGTTTTCTACCAAACCGAAGCTCATATGATGTCTTGCCCAAAGACGGTCTCAAGAAGACACGATTAGCAATATGACAACTGTAGCAATAGCTTCGGCCCAAAATCTCCTCGGAGTGCTATACTCATCTAGCATTGTCCTAGCCATCTCGACTAAGGTCACGTTCTTCCTTTCCACCATACCATTTTGTTGAGGGACGCGTGGAGAAGAGAACTAATGCTCAATGCCACGCTTAGCACAGAAAGAGGCAAAAGAAGCATTCTTAAACTCTGTGTCATTATCACTGCGAATCGCTCTCAAGGCACCAGGAAGTTCAGAAGCTAAACGAAGAATAAGATCATGAAAGTGATAAAAAAACTTCATTCTTCGAAGCAAGAAAGAACACCCAAGAGTATATTGAAAAATCATCAACTATGGCAAGAATATACTAATTGCCACCGACTGACCGAACCCTAGCAGGACCAATAGTATCCATGTGAAGTAACTGTCCCGGTCCGTTAGTCATGACCATAGTTAATGAAGGGTGTGAGGCAGCAACTTGCTTGCCATGCCTACAGGGTACACATACAACATCCTTGACGACTTTGAGTTTAGATAAACCTCTCATGAGATCAAGGTTGCTACCTCACGTCAGATGATCAAAACCAATGTGCCCCAAACGACGGTGCCAAAGCCAGAACTCAGAAGAAGATGCAATCAAACATTTGAGAGAACTAGCAAGAGATTCAAAAAAGTCAGCTTTAAAGATTCTACTAACTCTAGAAATACCAAAAACAAGCTCACCAGCTAAATCAAACATATGACAAGCATTTTTCTTAAATCTAGTCTCATAGCCATCATCACAGAGCTGTGAGACAGAAAGCAAATTGTACCTTAGCTTGTCCACAAGAGCGACATCCTTCAGGATGAATTTGTCGTTCACCCTGATTGATCTCGTTCCTTCAATCCGTCCTTGTGTGTCATCTCCAAAGGTGATGAAGTCATCACCCTTCGACCGCGTGAAGGAGGTGAACCATCTTGAGTCTCCGGTCATGTGGTGTGAATACCCGGAGTCGGTGAACCACGTGTTCTTCCTCCTTTCGCGGTGATCTTGAAAATCAAGGTACAAAAAATCGATGTGTGTCAATACTGGAGTTAGTTAAATATGACTTGGGAACACAGTACTGAGACATACTTCTGCGAGTACTATAAAAAGCAAATTGCTATCCTTGATTTTTCTTGAAATTCTATCATGAGCAATAGTTACACGAATATGAGAAGCATCATGTCTAGGAACATGATGATAACGAGCATGTGAAACAAATCCTAGACCAGGTTTATTCTTTTTAAGATGACCATGTCTCATGACGGCTCTAGGTTGATGAGATGAATTTCTAGCAAACTTTTTCCTATCATTTTTTAACCTACGCCAACAGAACTCAATCAAATGACCATCCTTCTTGCAATAGGTGCAATGGTACTTGATACCACCGGGAGAAGCACCCTTTAACTCAACAGATGGTTGGACAAAACCTGCATATTTGAAAAGGGTTTTTATGGGTTGGGTTTTGAATTCAACTAAGCTATTTCCAAGACTTGAGTGACATTTGTCTTGGACTTGTTTTGGGCACAATTGTACCATAACCCTTGTTTCTTATAAGGAGTTTTGGACTTGTCAAGAATCATGTTTAATTGTTTCTTATCTTTAGAGAATTTTTCTAAGGTATCCTTGAGATAAGCATTTTCTTTTTCAAGATTAAGACATGATTCACAAGTTATACCCTTAATGGCTCTAGCATGCCTCTCCTTATGTATAGCAACTTCAAGCTTAAGAGCTTCACATGAAATACAGGAGACAGAATTAATTCTATCCTTAAGTTTGTCATACTTAGCTCTAACTACTTCTAAAATGTCATTTACTTCATGTTACGTTCTAAGTAGAAAGAATAAGTGCTAGACTCGGCCTTATCAGAAACAACCAACTTGCTAGACTCTAAGCATTTTTCACATGGAGCATATTTAACTTCAATCAACGCAGTCCTAGCATTTTCTAGTTGGTGCAAGGCAACATCATGAGCAGTTTGCAATTTGGCAAGTTCAGAATGTAAAGCATGGCAGGATGAACATTCATCAATATCAAGATTCTTAGCATTTTCAAGTTGAAGTGTGAGATTATCAACTTGTAACTCTAGATCCTTATTCCTAGCCATGATGAACTCTAACGCCTTATCCTGGCTAAGCAGTTTGCTCAAAGATGGTATCACATCTAGCAGAGAGAACGTCATAGGATGGAGGTTCCTCATCAATGTCGTCGATGTCGATGGAGTCGGCCATGAAGCACATACCGGTGAAGTCCTTTGCCTTCCCTTTCTTCTTGTCTTGAGGGAGCCCCTCCTCCTTGTCTTCTTCGCTCCCGGAGTCCACATCGCTCATGGATTGCTCTCCAAAAGCGGCAAGGACCCGGTGAGCTGCCTTCATGAGCCTGACAGCATCAAACTTGGGCTTGTTCCCATGAGGCTTCCTCGAAGACATCTTCACCTCCTTGTGGTTGCCCTTCCCTTTCAGCTTAGGGCAGTTTGCCCGAATATGACACTCACAACGAGTCACAGTGTCGTCTCTCTTTTTGTTTCTCATATTGTTGTAGGCCCGTGTGAATTTTCTGGCTAGAAGAGCTAATTCAGCCTCAGAGATACTCTCAAGTTCCTCTTCATGGATAGCAGATAAACAAGTAAGAGAAAATCCAGAAGAAGACTCAGAAAAATCATCAAAAGATTTCTTAAGAGGATCTGCTACTAAAGCCATGTTCTCCTTCTTATGATGATCACCTCTCTTGATCTCATGAGTCTTGAGCTTACTATATAGCAACTCTAAATTGAGATTAGAGAGGTTGGCATTCTCCTCAATGGCAGTAGCCTTCATCTCTCACTCTTTGGTGTTGATTGCAGCTAAGAGGTGGGTGTCATTCTCAGACTGAGAATACTCAATATCAACCGCTCTCAATTGGTTGAACACCTTGTTGAAGCGAGTAAAGACGTTATCGATGCTCTCTCTAGGACGCATCTCGAACTTGTTGTACTCTCTCTTAAAGACCGTTTGACGCACTTGCTTGATTTGGGACGAAACCTCATGGTAGGTTTCGAGGGTGCTCTAAATTTCGTGCGCAGTCTCAAGGTGACAGTGTTGGAAATATGCCCTAGAGGCAATCATAGAGATGATGATATTTTATTATGTTTATGATTTTGATAAATATGTTATGATGTTCCTTGAATGAATCATTTGTTATAGATCAATAAGTATGTGACTTGTTGGTGGAACTCTTTAACTTATATGATGTCATTCTAAATGTATCCCTAGTCGGAGGTCACTGGTCGGAACATCAGTGACTCTATGACTAGCACATGTATTGATTGATGACCTGGTTTCATCGGTCATAGATATAGAGATATCGAATCAATAATGTGAGCATATGTTAGAGAACATAGGGCTGGATAGACCCATCATTGAGGTACTATTGAGATTGTTATGAATCTTTATGTCATTAGTTGGTCTCAAGTAATGATGATGTATAATCCTTAGACCTGAGATCAGCATGGTTCCCTACATGTGTAATAGCACTCTTAGGGGTTGCCAAACGCTATTCGTAACTGAGTAGTTATAAAGGTAGCTTTCGGGTATGCTATGAAACATGCGGAGGGATGTGACTGATCGAGATGGGATTTGCCCCTCCTTGCATAACAGGAGAGATGTCTCTGGGCCCCTCGTGGTGATCGGATAAAGAAAGTGCATTGTCATGCCACTAGTGATCGAAGTGTCGACCACATGAAGTTATCCGACACTCGATCGAGAAAGTATTGAACAATCAATGGATGACACATCTCTCACCTGGAGTTCAACCAGACATCGTGAGGCAAAGGGAGGATGCATGAGTAGGTCGCTTAGTTTGATCAGTTACAGGCTAGTCGTATGGAGATACGATCTGGTCGTAGATTGATCGAACGTAATCACAGAATGGTAGGAACCTGGTCGTAAGGAGTTACGAACTGGTCGTGACCAATTACAACCTGGTCGTATAGAGATATGAACTGGTCGTAAGTGATGAGGACCTGATCATAGATCATATTACATCAAGGTTCGTCCGATATTTTCTATGTGTATTTAGGAATCATTATGTGCTGCTAGGTACCGCTAACGACTAGTGATCGGAAAAGAGTTTCCGAGTCATAACCGATTACACATGAACCTGTGGGGTCGCACACTTAAAGGGTTGGGATCTGTTTTGGATGGTGATCCAAATTCGTATAGGCCACGAGTTCCTAATGGGCCTCAGGTTCGAGACCCATCATGGATGCCTATATAAAGAGGGGCGGTGGCATGGGGTGTCGGGTGAGGATGGTCTTTGGAAGAACTGCCGAAACCCTAATAGCCACGTCTTCTCAACCACGTTGCCGGTGCTAGCACTCCAGCTCGTGGTGATCCTGCCCCGTACGTGTGGATACCTCGGAGGTGTTGTTGTGAAGCATCAGCACTAGGACGATCTGCGGCTTGTGTTGATCACTGGAGTCGGAGGAGAAGTCGCGTGGTGAGTACGACCACTCGAAGAAGCAAGCGCGGCGAGTACGACCACTCGAAGGAGGAGACGCGTCGTGAGTACGACTACGACTGCATCAACTCGCTACAACGACTCTACTTCCGCTACGAGTCGGCGCGTCTAGCGGTAATCTCGTGATCTATTTCTAGCAGTAGTTCCTTGGTTACACGGTAAATTTTTTGCTTGTGCTATCTTAGCATTGCCGCGATCCCTTTAGACAGATCCTATCATACTCCTATCTACCAAGTCCGGCATATAGAAGGTTCTTTACCTTATGGTTGTTATCCAAGAGGGCTACTGAAGCCGGCGTAACAACCTCGGGCAAAACGAGCGGAGCTCGAACAACCTCCCATATGGCTTGTCCTTCGCTCTGAAGGTAGACAAGTATGCGATTATTCCAATAGGCATAGTCGAGTCCATCAAAGACATGCGACTTCGTGGAGTACTTCTCCATCGCCAAGTTTAGTGACCGGTTAAGATCAAGATTGAACTAACCCGGCTCTAATACCACTTGTTTGACCAAAACGGCGACTAGAGGGGGGGTGAATAGGAGCATGATCTCTTTTTCACCTCGACCAGATTCAACACGTTTTTCACTCCAATAGCTATGAAGATCAAAGTACAAGCATAGCGGAAGACTTATATTGAATCCAATCGAAACCCCGAAGCAAAACAACTAAAATCATCAAAAACTCAAATCCCAAAGAGTTGGGCGGTCTGACCTCTTAACATGGGCGGTCTGACCTCCAGCACGATGAACAGTAAAATCAACCCAAAAATGAAATCACAAATAGATCTAGCTTTTGATCCACAACTCCAAACTTCACGAAACTTGGAACACACCTTCTTTAGGATGTCAGGAACCTATTCCAACCAAAGATCACGAAGATCTTTACCAAAGTTCTAACTTTTTTTTTGTTTGAGTGAATGATGATCCAAAACCGAGTCAAAATCGAAATATGATCCAAAAACTTGCTCGTGGGTTATAGATGATCCTAGATGTGTTCTCACATGTTACAACAAGTAAGATCCAGACCAGAAACCAAGAGAAAAGGAGTGGATCAAAGAAAGACCTAAAATCACAAAATAGAGTGGAAGGACATAAAGAGAATCAACTTGAGCAATCCTGCATGGATTGATTTGAGATAAATGTTGGTTTACAGCCACTCCATCATAGGGGACGAATACTCATTGCATGAGCACACAATCAATCCAAACTCTAGAAACCTAACCTCTCCCCTATTCTCCAAAAGCACCAAAACTAGGGTTTCAACAATGAAAACAAGAGAGTCAAGGGATGAGCAACTGGCACCCTCCCCTATTTATAGTGGAGGCTAGCTTCTAGAAGCTATTCCCTAATGAACACCCGTTAAGCCCACACACAAACGGGTTTCACTCACGCACGTATTTCAAAGCGTCGTCTTCATTTTCTCTTGACCTAAACCACTTCTCCTTCCACCGCCTTGCGCCGTGGTTTATCCAAAAGCAATCAAGGTGGTATCTTGGTGAAGTTACCAAAATACCCCTTCTCGATCCTTCTCCAAAGATCGAGTCCAATCTTCATGAAGCAATCCCATGCTCCACCACGTGTAGGTTGATCAACGGCTCTCTTCATGTCGGCAAGTCTCTCCCATCCGGCTCCACCGAAACCACCATGGCACTTGCACCGACCCCCGCACCGCTTGATGCAACCAGTCACACCGAACTTTCCGTTCGGTCATCCTTGTCCATTTTGCACCATACTTGAAACCATCGACTTCACCCGGCATCATCGATCATTCTGAACCTCAGCTCTCCAAGCTTAGTCCTGATCATCCTCGCCGTTGACCGTCGTTGACCTCCAAACCACCTGCACATCATGCAACACATATGCACTGAAAATCATGAACTTGACCTAACCAACAAACATCGCCGCCAAGATGACGACGAACAAGTGAAAACCGGTCAGACCGCCACTTAAGGGCCGGTCTGACCGGCCAGAAGGGACTTAGCCAATTTTCAACTCTTGAAATCAGAAACATCTCTGGAAATTTTAAACGAATAGATCTTTTGACTGAAAGCTATAAAAATTATGAGACCAAGTGTAGGAGAATCCCCTCTCTTATTTACACCCTCTATTTTTGGCCCATCTCCAAAATCCAACTTTTATAATCACCGGTCAGACCGCCTCCCATGGCCGGCCAGACCGCCAGCTTCTAAGTCCGAGGCCTGGCCGGACCGGCCACCTCGGCCGGTCTGACTGTTAGTAACCTGACAGCACAATAACTTTGCCGAAAACGCATGATTCGACAAACTTTTAATGTCGACCGGCCACCTCGGCCGGTCTGACTGTCAGTAACCTGACAGCACAATAACTTTGCCGAAAACGCATGATTTGACAAACCTTCAATGTCATTATCAATTATAATATCATCATAAAATCATGATATGTCCCCGTGATATCCACAATATACGAGCATACGAGAGTTTCAATTCTTTCCTCTTCTTCTTTGAATAGCTTTGCGTAGTCACCGGAATCGAATAAATCGAGTCATCCAACCTTAATTTATTCTCTTAGGAATGCCAGCACTTGCATGATTCGTTTCACTAGGGAGATACAGTGAGCACAACCGATGGCATGGGCTGTTCGGCGAGATTGGTCAGATAATCCTGCTGTTCATCGAATTTTGAAGAAGTCACCAAGGTGTTCTACTAGTATGTATTGTCATGTCACTACTCGTTCATCTTTTCCCACAACAAATGCGTTTGCTCGCAATCGTGACGGTTTGGCCAAACTGCGGTGGTTTAGCACTTACGATATTCAGTTTTTCCATCGCACAACGCGAGCTTTTGGAAGCTGAACCTCGACCACCAATATCTATGTAAGCCGCACGGCCGAGCAAACCATTCTACTGCATTCTTCAACACACGTACGGCTCCAGCAAATCACAAGCACTAACCAATACAGTCTCACTCACTGATAGCAGAAAAAGGAAAATGAAAGAACCCTAACTAATTAGCGATCACAAACACAAGAACAATCACAAGGCTAATACATATACACACTTCGCAATCAGAGGTGGTCGCCGGCCATGAGTGCCGTGGCCGTGGCGCCGCAGGACACGGCCTCCTTGGGCACCTTGCCGACGCGGTCGACGGACTCGGCGAACACGACGCCCATGCCCATGTGAAGGTGCGGCTCGATGTGGCAGTGGAACGCCCACACGCCCGGGTTGTCCGCCACGAAACGGATCGCCGTCCACCCGTAGGGGAAGATCACCGCCGTGTTCCGCAGCGGCGGGTTCCGCACGTTGAGCCTCGCCGCGTCGGCGGCGTCCCCGCGGAACGCGCCGTCGCCGTAGCCCAGCACCCAGAAGTCGTGCCCGTGCAGGTGCCACGGGTGCACCTCGCTCACGTTGTGCGCCAGCGCGTTCGCGTTCTGGAGCACCACGTCCACCGTCGTGTTGTGCCGGAGCACGTACACGTTGTCGCCCACCGTCGTGTTCGGGTTCGCCGGGGGGCGGGTCACGTCGTACCCGCGGCCGAACGTGTCCGCCGGCCGCGCGGCGGCCAGCGCCGCCTTGAGCCCGAGCTTCAGGGAGCCCAGGTACGGCGTCGCCGGGAGCACCATGGACACGTTGTTGATGGACCACTTGATGTGCCCGTCCATCTTGTTCTGCGTGTTGAGCAGCTCGATGCGGCGGTCCGACGTCGCCGGCGGCGGGGGCGTGCCTGCGCCGGCCATGATCCGATACGTGAAGGCCTTGCTGTGCGCGTAGTCGTTCCATGCCGGGGTGGCCGGCGGCGCAACGGCCGGTAGCTTGGACGCGCGGTTGGTACGGTAGTTCAGCACGGCCAGAGCCGGCGCCGTCTTGGGCTGCCGGCCGCGGACGCCGACGCTGACCCAGTAGTTCGACGTCGGGTCCTGGTCGGTCGTCAGGAGGACGGAATAGCTCTCGCCGGAGTAGATGTCGATGTCGTCGACGACGAACGGTTCGACGTAGTTGCCGTCGGCCTCCACCACCGTCAGTTTGTGATTCTGGCAAAATGCAACAGAGAAAATAGATCAAACAACGTTGCAAGAATTCATAGCTTCATGTTCGATCTATATTTTGTGTTATTGAGAAATTAATCTTTGCTCTGCTTGGATTGCTTACCCCAATTGCGAGGTTGAGAGAAGCCAGCGAGGTGGTGCTCGCGACCCTCAGCCTGTAGGTCTTGTTCGGCTCGACGGGGAGGACCACCGGCGCACAATGCCTGTTGCCACCGCCGGTGCATTGCTTGGCGCCCGGTGTGTGGGCCGCGGCGAGCGAGCAGTTGAACTGGCCCCTCCCGTTGATCAGCAACGACTGCAGCACAACACAAGGCACAATGCGTGTCATCAGACGATTCAACACGAAATTCAGGTAGAATTTCTCATCATGGTCGACCAACAGACAGTGTCACGTACATGAAAGGTTGCAAGAAGGCTGCAACATCTACCAAAGTCAAGTGTAATCTGAACTATCAAGGTGATCAGAAATCCATAATACAATGCAGTGCCATTGCCCATTATTGAACAGTTTTATTTATCTTGTGCTTGGGTTAATGTTAAATCAAGTAATCAACAAATCAATTATTGAATAGATGACATGCTAGCACAGACCCTGTCAACCTATGAACCACAAATGCCAGCAACTTGTAATTTACCAGCTGCTCATTTTCTGCCAGATGCAGGGTGTGAATCAGCAGTGAAGCATCATGGTTCCAGGACTGCCTAAGTTCCAAACACATGTATTGCATTTGCAACACATGTGCACACAAGAAAAAAGATCTGGCAATGTGATGCACTCTTGCTGGCTTGACCTTTTCCCTGCTTCCCTGCCCACCCAATGGCCAAAGGCCCAAAGCTCCCCACACAATAATAGTACTACTGTCTCTCTGCAATCCTATATCATGCATCTTTCCAGACAAATGTTTCCAAGATCAAGAAAGAAGGGGTCCTTGCATGGATGCTTTTTTGTGTAGCATGACTGCATGTGTCCCCTCCCAAAATCATGTGGCCTAGTGACCGGCAAGGTGCCTTTTTGTTTTCCTTTCCTCCATGACATCCTCCAACCTTTCTTCAGAAAATTGTGTTGTACATGTATGCAACTATGCATATGGCATGATCTGTTCTGACATTGTTTGTACGCATACTACTGACATTGTGTCCAAAGTGTCCTATACTTGATGTGCTTTTCCAAGTGGGAGTGCTTCTTTCTAGGAACCCCAATGGGGTTGGGGTTCCATTTCTTGCCTTTCTGATCAGCTCAGTGGGCCTTGCATGCATGTCAAGCTTTTTTGGTGGTGTTGGGAAAGCTGACTGTGTGCATTATCAGTTTATCACCATGAGCTGAGATCTTTGAGGCCATGTTTGCTTAATTTTAGTGGCTGGTCCAGCAAGCCTAGCATTCGCCCTAAACTATGATTCAACCCATAAGAACAAGCATTTTCAGAACAAACAAATACAAGCCATGCCTTCTACTGTTCTGTGTATCCGTGTGCTATACCAATACTTTTTTCTGAACGTGATGCCATACCAATAATTTAGTTCACAATGTTCGCATAGTATCAAATAACAAAATTCTGTTATGAAAGGAATGTGTTTCTTTCTATACAGTTCAAACAAGAAGGAAATTGCATGAGTTTTAAAGCAACCAAAGAGCTGATTTTCACCAATTAATAACTAAACTGTTCTAGGATCATTGTATTTGAATTTAGAAGAGTATAAAGGCACAGTTCACTCCAAGATCATCTGAAATCAGATGGATGGGCTTCAAATTCCCAGTGCCACTTGCCTTGAACTACTTCAAACAGTGCTTCTTAAACGATCTAATCATCCATTTCAATCAATCAAAAACCATTTTTCTACCATAAAAACTGCATGTTACTGAAATAACATAGCAAGAACAGCAGTACAGTTCATCTGAGATAATCGACGTTACCTGCGGCTCGCCGATCCATCTGAAGGGCTTGGAGGAGAGGCCAACCATCTGGGTGTAGATGCTCTCATGATACCAATCGCTCAGTAGCAGGTTCAACTCCCCATCATACTTGAACGGCTCCTCCTCCCCATCTGCCACATCTACAATCACAGACCCATACAGCCCTGCTGCCCTCTGCATCCCATAGTGCCCATGGTAGAAGTATGTCCCTGGCTGCAACCATGAACCCTTGATCAGTCACAAGTCACAAGTCCAACTAAATTGTTTAGTTACAACAATGGACACTAATGTTCTTGTTTAGTTTCTTGGCATGAACAATGAAGTGTCATCTAGGAAATTTTATTAGTAATAATACCTTGTCGACGACGAACCGATAAGTGAAGGTTTCTTCAGGGTTGATTGCGCATTGAGAGATCGCCGCGGTGCCATCAGCCCATGGCGTCCCAATCTACCATGATCCATGCATGCCAGTGTCGAAATGTTAACATAACAAAACAGCACTTCTCCTACCTCTATCTGAACATATCAAGAAAGAGACACACTTGCAGGGTAACTACTGTGTGAGTTCTTGTGATTACCTGTCTGATGCCATGCCAATGGATGACCACCCCCTCGGTGTGCAGCCCGTTCTTGAGCTCGACGACGATCGTGTCGCCGGCTTTGGCACGTATCGTCGGGCCGGGGAACTGGCCATTGATCCCCATCAAGACCTTCTCCTCGCAGTCCGGCGACCAGAACATGTTGCTCACCTCCCATTTGAAGTGCTTGGCCTTTGCCTCTGCACAATGTGGAGCAGAACATGCCAAGAGAGTGCAGCATATAAAGAACAGCAGAGAGAACCTCATGACTTCTCTACAATGCACTATGATTAAGATTTTTTTTCAAGGCAACAATGGAGAGGTGCAAAGACTAGTAAGTGAAGGAAAGGTTGAGGCGAAAGGCAAGTGAGGTGAGCTTGAGACTTGAACAAGTTGGTAGGATTCGTGCTAGTTTTATACTAACCAAAGTCACACTGTTGTTTTTTTTATCCTCTTTTTTATCTTTTTTTTTTGGGAAGGAAAAAACTTTCTGAACTTAGTGGAGTTAGGTTGGAGGCAGTAGCTCGTTTTGAAGCACCTGCTTAAATAGGCTGTTTCCTAGCTAGTTGCTTGCACAGGCGCCAGAAATAGCTCAGCTTTGTTGATTTTTGTTGCATCTTTCTGGCCAAGGAATAAAGAGGTTCATATCATTTTGTTGCTTTGAGTATATTAGTCTGTTGCATGTGACGATGGTTTGCTATTTCTATGTGTCGACCCAAATGGTTTTATGCAAAGGCCATGTATAAACGTGTAGCTTTATCATATTCCGATGGTTCACATGCACCATGCATATGTTTGGTCAGTGCTGTGCATTTTTTGCAAAGGTATTTCTCCTCTTTCTTTTTCTTAAACAAGGACGATGCAAAGTTGCATGCAAATGGTTTTCTGCATTTGAATTGAAGTAGGTACATGGCTTTAGAGTTCATAATTTGTAGACACCCTTTTACATAAATATACTACAAAGTTGTGCAACTAAATAGGTAGTACTTAAAATGTTATGCATTTTCACTTGCAGAAAACTGCATAGGTGTAATATCCTCATTTTGCAAAGAAGATTCAAAATCAAAATTTGGATTTCAATTTCAAAATCAAGTTTTGCAAATGTTTCAAAATCTTCAATCGCAAAACCCTAACCTCGGGTTGGGCTATCCCGGCCCAGTTCTCCGCCCGCCTCGGCCGGTCTCTCGCCCGTGCACGCCACCGCCCCCTTCCGCCAACCGCGCCTCTTCCCCCTCTGCCACTTCCCCTTCTACCGCCGACGCTGCGCCTCCCCGCCCGATCCGTCACCACCCTCCTCTCCAACCGACGCCTCCCGCCCGTCCCTCACCGCCCCCTCGCCAGCCGCAGTCTCTCTCCTCCTCGCCTCCTGGCTATAAAGCGGCCGCCTCCTTCGCTTCCTCCCCTCCACTCCGCTTCTCCACTCACCTTCGCCTCCTTGGAGCCGTCGCCGTCGCTTCATCTCCCGTGCCGTCGCTTCGCCTCCGCCGTCGTCGTCGCCTCCTCCGGCCTCCTCCTTCGCCTCCGGCCGGCGCCCGGCGCTTCTTCTCCTCCACCTCGGCCGCCGCCGTGCGCCCCCCATCTCCCTCTCTCCCTCTCCCTCTCCCTCTCCCGCTCCCTCTCCCCCCTCGCTTTCTCCGCGCGACGGGAAGAAGGCGAGGCGACGCGCGACGCTGATTTTATCGCCGTCGTCAACTGACAGGTGGGCCCTACTCGTGTTGTGCTGCTGACGGGTGGGCCCGGCAACAGTGCCCGTGGACCGTGCGCATGGACCTGGTCCACGAGCACTGTGCTGTGAACCAAGCCCGGACGCGCGCCACGTGTCAGCGGGGAAAATCGATTTTTCCTGATTTTGTTTTCAATTAAAAATTTCATTGAAAAGTTTCAAAATTTCATATCTTTTTCATCTTAACTCCAAAAATTATGAAACCTATTTCTAAAATTTTCAAAAAATCAAGATCTTGCTAATGGCACTAGTCTTGTTCAAATTGGAGTTCATTTATTATGAGTTTGATATTTATTTGCTCTCTCTGTTGTTGTGTCTTTTTCCGGTACTTTCGTCCGATTAGGGTTCGAAGACGCAGGAGACCTCAACTTCGATCAAGCTCAAGAATACCAAGACCCCGCTGCCTTTAACCAAGGCGAGTCAATACTTTGATCATTTTGAGCATACATTATATGCAAACTATGTTTATTTAAAATATCAAAGTTGCATGCTTTAATTCTGTAATCAAATGTATATTAAAGCTTAAGGTAGTTAAACACTCATTTAATGATTATTTAATTATTTCTCATCCTTTGATAAATTGAATCCCTCATTCCATGTCACCCTAGTAATTATGTGGTAAATACTAGTATAGGTTGTACTTAAGCGATATGCTAGTCTTGCTTAAGTACCGGGATAATAAATATCCCAATCATCATCTTTTAATCGTGAAAATAGTTTTGGGCAGTTATTGGATGTAGATGACTGGTGTGTTGGGTTAATTGGTTTTCCTCCCCAAAACCCTAAACAACTTGCTTGTACCACATCTGGGTGGATGGAAAGGGTGGTGGGTGCGGATGTAGCACGAGAATGGTTGGTATGTGGTATGAACCGTCCAGATGAATTAAGGACTTAATCTTGTCATGACCTCTGTGTAAAACAAGTACAACCACAAGTCTGCAAAGTGCAACTTGTCTTAGTAAAATTTATTGAACCCTGAAAGTCATCCCACAGCTGGTGTTTGGAAGCGTGCAAGCGGCAGGATGTATGTATGCTTGAGAGGGGCACCAAGGGAGGGTGAAGTTGCCAGCTGCGCTAGTCATTGTGGCAGGGGCCAGCTGCGCTAGTCGTTGTGGTAAACATCCCGCACAACTTATGGGGGTAACCCATAGGGGTGAGATGACGGAAGGGGCGAGGTAATTTGAAACATTACTGTGACGATCACTCAACTACATGACTAAAGAATCATATGGAGTAACGAGTATGATTATCTCTTGTGGGTACAGTGTACAACCTCTGCAGAGTCTAAACTGTTTAAACAGCCGCGCCTACGGTCAAAGGCGGACATGGGAACTTAACCTGAGTTAGTTTTATTTCAAAAACTTTTGTGGGTGGAATGAAAATATGATGGGCTCATCTAGCCCTTGTTTTGGATTTTTCCTAGGTAGCCTTACCTAGTGTTGATAATCGGTGGATGTAGCCATTATCAAAATTAAGCATGAGGTGGATGTAACCTCTATTGTTATTTAATATTGCACTTATTCTCTTTAATAAAAATACAATTGTTTAAAATGCTAAGTCATAGGGATTTGTATTTATGATAATTGAAAATGTTACTTTAGCAAATAAAAGAACCTGAGCCATCCTTGTTAAACCTTGCATGTATACTATTGCATATTGTGTGTTGGCTCACGAGCATGGTGGTTGTGCTCATTCTCGCTCTTTCCCTAAACCCTCGAAGTAGGAAATATTGGAGATTACTACTACTACGATGAACCAGATGTCTGAAGACCTAAGAGTTCCTGAAGCATAGTTTAGTTCTTAGTTGTTCTAGTCTCGCCCCAGTCTAGCTGACTCCGCTGGTACTTATGTGTCTCCTATATTATCTGAGTTTTCGGGTAATATCGGATGTACACAGGTTTTCCCAGTCGCTTGCCTATGGAGAGATGTGCCCTCACCCTTTTTGCTTCTGTTATAGCTTCCGCTACTTTGTGATGTAATCATTTGACCTGTTCGGCCTTTATTGTAAAACTTGACCCGATGCAATATATGTAAAATCTTATGTGTTAAATTAATGAATGGTATGGTTTTACGCCATGTATGAAATGATTCAGTGATGTATCTGTGAGTGCTATCTACTGATCCAGGGAATAGCACAATGCTTTCACAGAGGATTCAAGATTAGAAAATCCGAGTTCGACAATGGGTTCATGACTTCATCTGTCCATAACTTCCTTTTAACACTTCAAAACTACGGCCATTAGTTATGCCATCTATCATATTCTAGCTGGTGTCAAATTTGTCAGATTTCAGTTAGGAGGAGAAGAATTTCATGTTCTTTGGGCCGAGTTACAAACAACTCATGCTGAATTTAGGCTAAATGACAACTTATAAATCATTTATGAATTACAAGTGTGATTCACACATACTATCATTATTCTAAATAGAAATGTGCAGGTGCCGCATTGTTTAGAAAAGCCTAGCTTAGTGGAGAATACAACTTGCACTACGTAGTGCCCGTGTATTGTTCTTTAATCTTAATCCATCATGCTTTGTTTCTGCAGCTCAAATGATGCATCTTCATGCACAATACTCTAGTGTTTTACCTGAGGTGAAAACCATCATTGTGATCTTGATCATAAGAGTCAAGATAAAGCAGCAAAGCAGTTGCAGACATTGCATGCAGATACATGTCATGATTATGATAGCATAGACCTCCTTTTTTGTCTGTTTTTTTTATCATATTTTGCCACGGAATTAAGTGCCATGCACGCAAGGTATTACCAGTTTTCTTCAGCTAAGAAGCTCTATTCGCTTCACACTTCGATGATGATTACTGAATCCATTATTAGCTAGATAATCTTCAGAAATTGTTTGGTGATCATTGCATCAACTTCGAAGTGTTTTTTGGCTTTTTTTCTGAAGGATAAATTCACATCCTTACCCATTGGATCTGCAATTATTACAGCGCAAATTATCTCCAAAAAAAAAAACAAATCACAGCAGAAAGCGAAGGATTACTAATCAAGCATTTTGAAGTGGTAAAGTCAAATGTAGTTTCCTGCAACGCGTCACAAATGTCAAGCAGAATTTCCTGGAATACACCGCAATGGCAAACGGAGGATAAGCAAGGAGAAGTTAACGCAACACTTTATTCTCTTGACATTTTTGATGTCACTTCTCACTCCCCTTGATAGTTTTTGGCTAGTGAAACAACCATCATGTCTTTTCTTGCATTTCTTGTACACACCCATTGTTTTGTTGCTGCCTTTTCCTGAAGAATATGCTCGCGTGAGTTTCTCTGCATTGTCTTTACAGTTAGCATCCACAAGAAACGCAGCGTGACCACAAGGTGTTGTTACTAAAGTGACCGGAGTCAACTGCAAGAACAAAAAAAGAATTCTTAGGCAAGTCGCGCATCCACACATACTTTACCTCTAGCTCCACCCAGATTGCATTCCCAGCCAGGGTGCACCGATTATAGCTGGCGAGGTGACTGCCACTTTGATCCAGCTTGTTCGTGCACATCGTTGCCCAAAAGCACTAGTCTAAAATAACATGGGGAAAAAGGGTGCGTTCCCTTGAATTTTGCCGCAAATAGCACGTTTGCGATGAAAAATTACAGAAGTAGTGTCCATTGCAATAAAATTACAAATATGAAGCATCGTCTAGCCGGTCACAGGCCGGACGCGATCTCTGCGCACCACCTCGCCTCATCCGGCCAGAGCTCCCGAGGTAATTAATTATTTTAATTAATTGGTTGGTCACCGGCCCATACATAATTAATTAGTTTAATTTCGTGTTGTTGGTAAAAATTTATAAATATAGCACACGAGTTCAAAAAATTATGATTTTTTTATGCCTCCCGATACAATGTACTTGCTTGTGTAATTTTTTATAATTTTTGTTCTAAATTTTTCTCACAATTTCATTTTAGTATACTGTTGGTATGAATTTCCAATCCATTGCTACACCTACTTGTCTAGCATTGCACTTCACCTGGTTGTTTGCCTTCATCTCTCCTTTCCATTTTCATGTGAACTAGTCATTTTCATTTTAGTATACGGTTGGTACGAATATCAAAATATAGAAAATAAACTCCAAAAATTATGAATTTTATTTTGAACCCCACAGGTGCATCGTCCTCCTCCTCGACGTCCTCCTCAATGTCCACCCCGATGATACTAATTTAAATAATGAAGGTAAAGCCAAGAAAAAATACTAAGACAAAAAAAGTAGCAAATAAACTTAATAGTTCATGAAAAGAAACTAAGACAAAAAGATACAAGGAGCATCCACATTTCTAATGGAGTTGCAATGTAACTTTCCATACATATAAATTGACGACATTTAAAGTGTTACAAGCATTATATGATACACACGCGGTTTATTGCAATCGGGATGAAGGAGGAGGGGGTGTTATCACATGTATCCCGATCAAATAGGACAATGTTTGTTAATTTATCAGTTTATTGTGGGTGATATTCTTTAATATTGTATTGTATCACAGGCTAGATAGGCTTATATATGAACCAACTAAGGAAAATGTGTGGCATGAGATCATATAACAATGTACCGTAGCCTCTGATTCGTGTGCGTTTCAAAGGCTACGAAACGTTAGTATATGATCTGCATATCACATATTTCCCTCAGTTGGTTCATGTACAAGCCTATCTAGCCTATGGTACAATACAGTGTCAAAGAATATCATCCACATTAAACCGTGCCTTAACAAAGAATGTCATATTTAATAATGTTATTCATGAGGGTAGTTTGATCTATCATCTATGCAATTATGTCTGCAACTAGTCTCCGCGGCGCCACAACCAGTGTCCCTTGTCTTGGGGCTGCCCACGGTGGCAACGAGTGTTGAAATCGTCCATGTCTTGCGATTCCATGATGTAAGTGAATCGTGCAGTAACAAACGTAACAAGGATGTAAATTGTATATAACTCACGTCTTCGATATGAAGTACGCCCGGGCGTCCGGATACGCTAAGATGTCGACCGGTCTCAGTCGAAGGAGCAGTGGGTCTGGTCGGTCTCATCTCGACAGGTCCAACCCATCGGGTCCAGCCCGTATGCGACCATCGCTATAAAACACTACCAAGTATTGCCTATTTGAAATTACCTACAACAACAACAATCAAATTTACACAACGCAATATAACAAACATGGCATGTAAGCAACAACAACCCAATTCTTTGCACACAAGACATGTAAGTATACCACCTTGCACTGTTTTGGTAAATATTCAGCATAAGATTCACGCTTCTTACTTGGAAGACCATGTTCCAAACTATACATGGAAGGTACTAATACTATGATAATTTGATGGCTATGGTCCTTCCTTTCCTCTCGATCATTTGATGCCTCTGGTCCTTATTTAGACTTATCATTTAGCTACTCTCATGCACGCACTACGAAGCTAAATCACATCTGCACGCTTTTTGAAAACAGAATCACATCTGTAGGCGCAAGTGGAACTTCCACTATGTTGCGTGAAGCTAAAAATGTGCATTCCATTCTAGTCTGATGGATAGCTAGTTATTGCTTGGTTCAGTTTCATTGTACTTCTAATTTGTGGTGATGTACATCACCACTATGACAAAAAGCATCAGGCCAACAACTATTGTCATATGAAAATCTTGAGTACATCAAGTTGGAGAATGGAGATAATATTGTTCAATCTCCGAGGCCTGAAAGTCTCCCTAAATTTAGGTGTGAAGTTGCTTCGTCATTGCCACTAACTAGATAGTTACCACTAACCAACTATAAGTCGTTAAATACCAACAAATTAATTATAGTCACGTAGATTTAACCACTTATTTCGGACTAACATAATCAACATGACTAATTACTTACGACCGAATTTATCGCTACTAACTAAGAACACAAATTTAATAATGCCTAAATGATTGGGACTAAATTAATTACGCCTAAATAACTATAAGTAATTAATTATGATTAATTAACTAATTAGCTAACAACACATTTAATAAAGATAATACATAAAAATTACATGTTGATATGACCGCTAATGACGGCTCTAAACAACACTTAATTCTCTGCGAAAAGAAACACCGAAACGGCGAGAGAGCGTGGGCCAAAATGAGTGAGTGCGAGCGAAGAGCCTCGCTCGGAACACCACATTTATAGCAAGGATGAGAGTGCGGTCTGTTGGGAGGGAAATACGCACAGGGGCTGCATAGATGCATGCGGGGGCAGATGTGACGGACAAGACATGAGCGCGAAAGACAAGGCATGAGGGCGCTTTCGGCGTGTCTGGCCGTGTGCGGAATGGATCTTGTTTGTGTATCAACACGACTAGTTCACGTGAAAATGGAAAGGAGAGCATTTCAGCTTTAGGTGCCTGCAGGCAAACAACTACGTGAAGTGCAGTAGCTAGACAAGTAGGTGTAGCAATGGAAATTTTTTGTACCAACGGTATACTAAAATGAAATTACGAGAAAAAATCAGAATGAAAAAAATTATAAAAAACTTACACAACCAAGTACACTATGTCGGCAGTGTAATATCCCAAAAATGGATTTGTATTTCAAGTGTAAGAAAATCAGGAGAAATTAAAACTTTTCTTGCATCTTGAAGCCATTGATCATTTCGGTAATTCGCGATTAAGGAATTATGGAAAGCCATTGATCATTTCGGTAATTCGCGATTAAGGAATTATGGAAATCACAATCAGAATCCTCAATTGACTCCAAACCAAAACCTCCTTGTCATAAATCTTGTGCCAAACCCTGGGAAATATTTTCCCTGAGTTCTAAGGAGGCTTGGCAACACCTCTGAATTATCTCATGATTTTTAGAAATTATTTAATAATTTTTGGAGGCGAGTCAAAGCTTGGTCAAACCATAGCTTTCACCTTCTGGAATTTCTGGAAGAAAATTCAGTACATTAGAATCTCTGAAAATTTCATATGAGATTCCTCCGGTTGTCAGCAAACTCCAGTTAAAATTTTATAATTTTTGGAGCTTGCTTGCTACCGTAAATAATTCCTCAAAAATCAGTTATTCAAATTCGAACCCTAACTGGTTTTCACTGTTCCTTGGGTTTGAGTCGGACTCGGGCTCGAGCCACGGGACTCGGTCCAGTCAACTAAGCGCACCAACTCGGTCGTTCGGGCGCTGGGGTCGTGAGCCGTTGGATCGGCATCGAACGGTCTTCGACCAGCCGAACGATGGAGTCGTTTCAATCCACCCGATCTAACTCAGCCGTTGGATCAGCATCGAACGGTCTTCGACCAGCCGAACGATGGGATCGTTTCAATCCGCTCGATCTAGCCCAGCCGTTCGATTTCAATCCGACGACCAACGAGTCGTCTCCTTCCTCTGTCCGCGCGCGCGTGAGCTCTGCCATGGCGCGCGAGGAGAGGAAGCGATGGCGTGCGATCCACTCTATATCCACCTTTAAACGGCTAGCTTTGCGTGCATTAAATGCCTGTCGCGCTCATCCCTCAGAGGGCCATGACTCAACTGCTCCCATCGCTCTCAAGTGCTCTCATGGCAGTGTTGACCCGACTGGAAAACCGGCCGTTGCTCTCTGCCATTGCTCTATTTAAACTCCTTTGTGCTTCACCCTTAGCTTCCTTTAGCACTTTCGCAACTCCAGCTAGCACTCACCAGCTTGCTTGAGCTGCAGTTCCCCGCAATCCCCTCGACCGCCATCATTGAGTGTAGAGTTTCGGTGAAGGCGGTGCAGCAGGGTTTTCTTCTTCAAGTCTTTGACCCCTCTGCTCCCCCTTTACCCTCTGGAGCTTAACCCTCACTCGGTTTGGTTCTCTCTTTGCTCAGGTCGCTGTGGCCTAGTGAGGACCCCATCGCAGCCGTTCGGTTACTCGTCGACGGAGCCACTCCGTGGGTCTCTGGTCGTTCTCCAGCTCAGGTACTTTCACCTTGCCCTGCAGGAGCTTAGGTGTGTTTTCGTGGTTCTTTTGGGTATCGTCCGTTCGGGAGTTCTCCCGAGCCGTACCTCCTCGGCCGCACTTCGTGGTCGTACTCATCAGTGTGACCATACTCGACCAAGATCTTGGCCGGTCGAACCGTTAAACTTTTAGACACTCATCCTCGCCCTTGGTGGGGCGCCATTGTGGTCGAGAAGCCGCCGAGCCACCGGCAAAGCGTGCGGGAGGCGCTGCCTCGTGGTCGGATTTCCGACCAGTCACCTTAGCTTAGTTGTAAGTTCTTCTACGACTTGTAACTAGTCGTAAATCTTACTACGACTATGCCATGGGCATAAGTCCTTCTACGACTAGTACCCAGTCGTAAGTTCCATTACGGCTTTTACCTAGTCGTAAGTTCCCCTACGACCCTTAACTGGTCGTAAGTTCCTCTACGACTTGAACTTAGTCGTAAGACTTGCTACGACTATGTCATGGTCGTAAGTTTTTCTACGACCACTACCTGGTCGTAAGTCCTTCTTTCGGTCGTATCTTTGGCATTAAGAATCCAAATCAATTGGTTCTTGTTGCTAAATTCTTTATAAATTATGCTCTTGCTTCTGCAAAATTTTCAGAAATTTTGGAGGAAGTTTGCTGTTGAGTCTTTGCATTTTTTATTCGTTCTTATCGGTTGCTTTTCGTCTTCTCGTTAGGATCCGAAGAGCACATTGACAACATAAGTGATCACCAGCTACATCTTAACCCGCAGCAAACAGGCAAGCAGATTGATCATGTTAATCCTATTATATTTCAAGTCTACTATATTGATTTCAACTCGTATGTATGCATTGCTATTTTGTTGTTAAATTATGGGTAGTATCCTATAGTTGCATTATCTGTAGGACTTGTTTATCCTCTACTACCATGAGCTTAGGTTATTTGCTGTGGTCGGAGTTCGATGGATGGACTCTTATCACTTAGTAGCTTTCGACTTGAAATTGCTTATTAATGCTTAGCTTCGGTAGTTCTGGGCGATCATCGATTTTAGTCGATGATCTTGATCACACATTTATGAATTATGTCATTACGACCAGCACTTGTGCTTTGTTATTTTGTAAAGTCAAAATCTGAAAAGGGAAAACTGATTTGGACTTGGGCAAGTGGTCGGATGGTGGGTTATTGGGTTTGTGGATGTCTTGCCTAAGTCAACAAGGACCGAACATCTTGTGTCACACTCTCCAAGCATTTTTGCATGCTAACCACGCGAGAGGGATATGGGACCTCTCTTGACTTAGTACTTTGGCGTGGGTTATCTCCGAGTCGCAGGAGGGGGTTGTGTGTGTTGTGTGAAACATGATATGTGGTCGTGTTCTTGTGTTGGGTGTGCGGTGGTGGAGATTCCGGGTAGGCTCTCCACCTCGAGTAGCGTCGTAGTTGTCCAAGGCTTTACCCGGGAAGGGTAGTTGACCGAGGCTTTACGATGACTCCGACACAACGTATGGGTTTCTATCCATACGGGCGACTCGTGAATAATTCACAATATTGGAAATGTCTCGTAAGACTTAGCCGTGCCGGCATACCTTCGGAAGTGTGCTTAATAGCTTGGCAAAAGGCGGTGCAGCGTGTGTGGGTGCAGTGGTACACCTGCGAGGATAAAACTATTCGAATAGCCTCGTCCTAGGTTATGGACACGCTTGGTTAGGTTTTGCAAGAGTTAGACTTCAACCTTTTCAATTAAAATTTGACATGGGTGGTATGAATGGGTAATTCATGCTATTGTTGTGGTGACTAAGGGTTTAGTCACTTCCAGGATTGTTGTTGTTCCCTATCTACTGTTATATTGTTGTCTTTTGTGATTATTTGAACATTAAAAACTGATTTGTTAACCTGCTTTTAAATGTATTACATTATTGCAAATAAAGATTGCTTTGTGCTGAAAATAAAACATACAGCCTCCACTTAAATAAGCTTGCATGTAGCATATGTACAGGTCTGTTACTCTACACGTAAGTCTTGCGAGTACATTCAAAGTACTCACCCGGCTTTGCTGGGCTCTTTGTTGCAGGGGAGGAAGGTGAGCCCCAAGGGCCTCACTTTTGTGAAATGTGCTGTGGATTCGACGACTAGCTTGGCGGTCCGGTCGGTTGCCTTGTGGGTTAAGGGCACACTGGTCGGCTCTTTTGTTTATGGTCATCTTATGGCACTTTTGCTTCCGCTGTTAAACTTCTTTATGTATATGTCGTTTGGCCGGTCGGCCTCTCTTTTGTAATATCTATCTTTTATTTATGATAACTTCTGTTCTGTTTCTTGCTTCGGTTCTATGTGAATGGATGGAATTGATGCATGAACTTTGTAAAGAGGTGTGTATACTGTATTTCTGGGAAGTATACATGTCTCGAGTCTCGGATTATCTGATTTGTGATGCTAGGACCGAATGGATGGTTAAGCATTACAAGCCCGATAAACCGGGGTCTCATGGCAGGCTCCATCAAAAAATTTCTAATTTTTTTAGCTCATGTGCTATATTTATAAACTCTTACCAACAACACAAAATTAAACTAATTAATTACGTCCAGGCAGTGACCAACCAATTAATTAAACTAATTAATTACCTCGGGAGCTCCGACCGATGATCGGCCGGACAAGGCGAGGTGGCTCGTGGAGATCGCGTCCAGCCCGTGACCTGCCGGACAAGGCTTCTTATTTGCAATTTTGTTGCAACAGGCGCTACTTCCGTAATTTTTCATCGCAAACGTGCTATTTGCAACAAAAATTCCCTTCCCTTGTCCCACCAAGGGGCTATAAGTATACAAAGAGATTATGATCTAAAAAATCGTTATAAACAGTCACTACCTAACGAGTTGTCCCAATGGGTCCATTTTGGCATGACCCACTTGTCGGCTACTTTTAAACACCGTTTGAAACGTGGGAATCTTTCTCCTTCCTTGCAGAAATTGAACTATTTCATGTGAAATTCTTGTAAAATCATGTAAAATTCATTCTTTGCAAATAAGGCCTTGCTTTCCAGCATGTTGATACACATCGATGTATAGCATTTCACTTGTATAACAAGTCCTTGATTTAGAATTTTTGGCCGTTTTGGCACATTTTCGGCCCGTATTTACAGAAATAGTCGTCTTCTGAGTGTATTTACAAAAATAGCACCGTTGCCACACCCTCCCCACCCACCATGTCACCCATTGCAGCACAGCAACCGTGCGGCAATGCCTCCGCCGCCGCCACGTGCCCCCCTAGCCCCGCCGCCACATCATTTTTCATTTTTCTCTTTTAAAAAAATCATTTATGCATAATTTTTGTATGAATTTTTAAATATAGCAAATAGGCTTTAAAAATTATGATTTTTGTGGAGACTCTTGACCCAGTGTACTTGTTGTGTAATTTTTTCAAAATTTAATTCAAAAAAATTTAATCTATTCTAAATTTTTCTATAAAAAGAAAAATTGCTACAGTCTGGTTGTCGCACGGCCACCACCGCACGGTGGCCGTGCGGCAACCACACTGTAGCAATCTTTTCTTTTTTTTTTTTAGAAAATTATTTATACGTAATTTGTGTAGGAATTTTTAAATATAGGAATGGGCTTGCAAAATTATGAAATTTTTTGTGGAGCCTTCTGAAAAAGTGTACTTGCTTGTACAATTTTTTAAAAAATGTATACATTTTGAATTCATCTCAAAAAATAATTTAGATATACTACTTGTAGGAATATTGTAATATAGAAAATGAGATACAAACATTACGAATTTTTTTAAAGACTCCTTACACAGTGGACTTGATTATGTAATATTTTCTAGAATTTCATATGTTCTGGAAACATCTAAAAAATTAAGGGTTTAGTTCTCAAAAAATAAGATTTTATGTTTAAAAAATTAGGGTTTCATGATTTCATGTGACTTGGAATGTGTGAAGTTTAATACCACATAGAACATTCTAGTTGCAGCAGGATTACTATAGTAGTAGTGGTGGAATTTGAACTTCTATAGTAGTACTATCGTACTACTATTATTTAGACTTTCTGTATCGTACCATTTTCTTTCGCTCCGAGTAGTACTAATCATACTGCCAGCATGATTAGTACTACTGTGGGAGTTCAAATTCTACTCAGAGCGAAAAAAATAGTATGGTGCCAAAAATCTAAATAATAGTAGTATATCAACATGGCTGCACCTTAATGGCAAACTTATGGTTTTTATCAGGTGTGCAAAAAACAATAGTATCATACCGACAATGTTTGCATTGTGGCTGTTATCAGGTGTGTACAAAATTACAAAACAAATTCAGGTGTGTCCCATTGTGGCTTTTATTATCAGCTGCATTGTGGCTTTTCAGCTACATTCTCAGAAAATGAATTCACAAAGATGTCTCAGATTACATTCAAATATAGTTTGCCATGAAGGTGCAGCCTAATTTTCAAAACCTAAAACCCCAATTTTGAAACATAAAACCATAATTTTTAGACCTAAACCCTTAATTTTTTAGATATTTTCAGAACATATGAAATTCTGGAAAACATTACAAAAAATTCATAATGTTTGGACCTCATTCTCTATATTACAATATTCCTACAAACAGTATACTTACATGAATTTTTGAGAAACAATTACATGGTATAAATTTTTTATAAAAATTTACACAAGCAAGTACACTTTGTCAGGAGGCTCCACAAAAACTTTTATTATTTTTGGAGCCCATTTGCTATATTTGAAAATTCCTACAAAAAAATATGCATATATGATTTTCTAAGACAAGAAAGAAAAATGCTACAATGTGATTGTCGCACGATGGCCGTGCGGCAACAACACTATAGTAATTTTTTTCAAGAAAAATTCTGAATGGATTAAATTCTTTTGAATTAAATTTTGAAAAAATTACAAAAGTAAGTACACTGGGTGAAGAGGCTCCACAAAAAAATCATAATTTTTAGAGCCTATTTGCTATATTTAAAAATTCCTACAAAAATTATGCATAAACGATTAAAAAAAGAAAAACCAACGTGACGGCAGGGCTGGCTGGGGGAGGCCACGTGGCAGAGGCATTGCCGCACGGCGGCTGTGCGGCAACGGGCGGCGTGGTAGACGGGGAGGGGTTGCCGCACGGTGGCCATGCGATAAGAGTGATATTTTTGTAAATACACTTCGAAGACGACTATTTCTGTAAATACGCGCTGAAAACATGCGAAAACGGCCAAAAACTCTTTTATTTAATTGTCACCTCACACACCAGGGTATGCGTATTTAGCAATAGAAGACTTTGTGTTCTGACGAAGAAAATGAAAGGGATTGCATTGCAGCGTTCCCACAAATTTACATCCTACGACTACGAGTAAAGTAAAGCGACGCCCATGACATGTTTTGCATTTTACTCGCGGTGGCAATTGACGAATAGAAAGCAGACATATGTAACTAGGACCGGGATCGGGTGCAGTTCAGGTCCCAGCTCTAAGCATCCAGGGCATTGTTTTTTTCTGGCAACGTGAAGACTTTTCTGTTCACAGTGAGGCGACTCTGCGAAAGCTGGAGAGTCACTTTTTTGCACCAGATTTATAAGCATGGCAGCAGATGGTCCACCAAAAAATTTCTTCTCGTTTTCAAGGTGCTATGCACTTCTACACTGAAGAAACACACTCCCTGTAACCCCACTCACTTTTTTTTCAAAATAAAACATTTTTAATCATTTTACACAAATAAACAATGTTTAAATATTTTGCAAAAATAACCCACAATCCCTGGTACAGTCACACACAATCGCTCTATGGCCCAAATGTGGGAGGCTTAGTCGCGTCAACTGAGGCGTTGGTCTGCCACGTTTCTCAGTCGCGAACCGATGACGTGACTGAGGCCCGTGTTAGGCATAGTCGTTAGGCCAGGACACGACTAAGACTAGTCACATATCAGGCTGGCGACCGAGTCCAGTCATGTTTTGGCCCAACGACTGTAGGCTAATGTTTTTAAGAAATAATTTAAATGGTGGAGTTTGTTTTTGAATAATTATTAGTCGTGAAAAAGCTGGAGTTTGCTTACTCTAACTATTTGTAAATAAATCATGTTTTATCATTTTACATGGATGTTCACCCTTTTAAGTTTTTACACAAATAAGCCAAAAGTTAGAGAAAAAAATTGTAAGCTTCGGTTTGAGCAAGCCCGGCATAACACTTGACGATAAAGGTATGAGTTACACATCATGTAGGGTCTGGTTAGGTGTTTATGTTTGCCTGACTATTCCTATGGTACAAATATCTACATGCACAAACCTTCGACTCGAACTACAACTGTGATACGATAACACCTTTTGGAAAGTAAAATACTAGACAAATGGAAATTGTCATGCCCAGATTTGCATCCATACCCTCTGTGTATACCGAGCTAATCTCATGATCAGTAGCTAACTCACACAATATAATATCGATGAATATCATATCCATACATACAAATAAAAGATAATAAATAAGTGTAAATAGACCACATAGTCGAAGTCGTATATCATGGGCCGGGAAGGCCGATTACAAATGAAGTCTTGTAGTGAAAAAGGATAAATAACAAGGGTGACCCTCAGGATATGTCCACAGGCAATCGACTAGGGTAAGCGACCTAGTACTTGGTGTCATTTTCAACTCCCGAAGGGAAAGGGCTAATTGTTCACCTGTGGGTACCTTTAGGCACTGAAACCACATATATGAGCAACAATAAGTACATAAGGTACTCAGTAAGCCCTCACACCAAATACAATTATATAGATGAAAGACTTTATAAAAGGTGTCTTATGGTTATTTTAACATAAAGTAGGTGTAACATCCCAATTTTTGCGGTTTTTTGATATATATTTTTTAAAAATAACTATTTTATTTTTTTTGAATTAATTAAAGCTTAATTTTAAATATCATAAATTAAAAAGCAGTTTAATGGAATAAATCAAACTTCAATAAAATTTAAAACTGGTTTATTTGAGTTTCTTGTGTTCCCGGTTATTTTCTAGTTTTCTCTAGGATTTTCCAAGATCTTTTGTTATTTCTTGGAGTTCCATTTAATTTCTTTATTTTTCTGTTTTCCCAAATTTTCAAAGCTTTGTTGTAAAATTTTATTTTAATTTAATTATTTCAAAGTTTGGCTTTTATTTGGAGTTCTTGCTTACATCATTACTAATCAACATTTATTTTTCTCTCTCAATTCAATTCTGAGTCCCTAAATTCAAATTCCATCTTTCATCTCATTTCTCAAATCTCTCCAAAATTTCAAATCTCAGCTCAAATAAAAAATTCAAATTTTGATATTTGAATTGTCCCTCAAGTCCTTTGGGCCAAAGCCCATCTTCTCTGTGTCTTTTTTCCTCCTGGCCCAACAGGCCACCTAGCCACCCCTCCTTTCTCTTTCTCTCTCTCTCTCCCTCTCCCTCTCTCTCTATATATCTCTGAGCCTTGCTCTGCTCCACTAAGCCGCACCCGCGCTTGCGCCTGATTACGCCAGGCCAGGCCCGCTCGCACCCTAGGCCGCCCTGCGCCAGTCTGCACCTCGCCTACGCCTGCGCCAACCCCCACCCGTGCGAGCCCAACCCTACCACATGTGCGCACAAGTCGCCCGTGTGCATCCCGCCTGAGCCAGACTCGACATCCGTGCGCCCACACCTTCCCTAGCCATAAATATCCAAGACACCCATGTCACGAGGTTCGTCTCGTTACGCTGCCTCGAAACTCTAGTTTCCCCTTCAATTTTACCTACGTCTTCCCCAAGTCCGATTGCGTTTCCCCCTCATCGATCTCCCTCTCCATTGGGTTTTCTCCTGTTTCAATCGTGTCACCTCGCGTCCCGAACCTCCCTCAGTCCATCCCCCACCTCGGTTTAGCTGAATTATCGCCTTGGATTTTCGAACCATCATCACACCGTCGACCGCTGTTGCCCCACCTCCTCAGTTCCTCTCTGCCACTCCAAGAGACCCAGCGTGCTCCCTGAGAAGACACCAAGCCCATGCTCGTGCCGCCCCACGAAGACCGCCGCTGAGCCACCAGCATCGCCGCGCGCCCATGCACCACCGCCACCGACGTTGTCATAGTGTCGCTACGCCCACACCACTGCCTGTCGTCGCATCCTCGAAACCCCGATGACCAATTTTTGCCCTCAAAAGCCACTCCCGCCCTGCCGTTCGTCAGCGCCGTTGCATGCGTAAGCCACCGACCACCTCCCCTGTTTCCTTCCATTATTATCTTCTATTTCTCTCTTTCTCTCTATCTCAATAGTAATTGGGCCCCACTTGTCAGCTCTTTTTATTTAATCCTTTAATTCTGATAAGGAATTTTCCAGAAATATTCATGCCCTTCTCAATTTTGAGGAATTTCCTATTCCCATAAACTTCCGAAGGCTCGTTATCTTTGATATAACTCTGAACCAATTGATTCTGTAATACCCAGAAATTTAATCAGGAAAGAAGAAAAGAATGCGGGAGAAGGAGATAATCAGAAAGTCGGGGTTTTCAGTTTTTCGGGGGGGGGGGTTCAGCGAACTTCCGGCAACTTGGGCCTGGGCCGCAACCCAAGAGGGGCCCATGAGGGGGGGCCGGCCAGGGGGGGTTTCCCTCCCCCAAACCCTAGCCTCTCCCTCTCTTCCCCCACTCCCTTCCCCAGGCCGCCACACCCTTCCCCATCTCCAACCGGCCACCACCTCCTCCCTGCCCTTGGCGCCTCCCCTGCTGCACCTGGTACTGTTCCTCCCCACCATTGGTGCTCCTCCTCCTTGCCCTTGTTGATGCGCACCCGTCGCCGGCCTTCGCGAGGATGAGAGGAAGAGGACTGCACTCATTCGGCCAAAAGAAAGGAAGGAGAGGGTGAGGAGAAGGGGGATCTTCTTCCCCAAGCCTCGTTCATCACCCTCCTGGGTTCTTCAAGGGTAACGAGTCATTTCTCCCGCTGTTTGTTGTCGTTTAGATACGAATTGGAATAGTTTAATTGGATTGAATTAGCGCTGTCAGGAAGTTCAGATCTGTCTAGTCTCTTGCGCGGCCTGTTTCGACCTCTTAGAGGCCGATCTGGAGGTTTTCGTCTGTTAGAGTTTTGTTCCTGAGGTTGTTAGCTTTCTTTTGGCACCGAGATCACGTGATTCTGCCTTACGGTCTAGGAGATATGAATTTTTAATCGTGTGCTGTTCTGTCTGTCTGAGAACTGAGGACTGTCGGTTTGTCCCTCGGTTTTGATCTAGTTAGAGTCAGATTCAGAACCTCCACCCAAATAGGTTATTGTAGCCCTTTAAATTAGCTTTCCAATTTGATAAATATCACCTCCATTGGATCAGTAGATTGAACGTTACATCAATTTCTTTGCTACTGTTTTGCAATCTGGACAGATGTCTATCAGTTGTTTTCAACTGTTGTTTAGGCCACTGGTTTGGCCGAATCAAAGAACCCCACCAACTAGAGTTTCGTAGCCTAATACGTTAAGAATATTTGAGCACTAGTTTCAAGTCATTATGATTCACAGATATTTAATTACGATTTTTCTCGTACTTCTGATCAGAAGGGCTGAAATTGGGCTGATTAGTTAATTCGTCATTTTGAGTCTTTGGTTATGTTGAGGAGTTAGAGGGTTTTGGTAAGAAACTTGTAGCCACGTCATGTCTTGTTATTCTTATTTCGAATAAATATTTGTGTAGACGGTGGGGCAGTGAGTAGAGAAACACCGTCGTTGCCTCCTAACACGTCACAGCGCGGAAGGCAAGTACCTTGTCTTATCCTAATGAATGGTGATGATTGGGTGTGGATGAATTGTTAGTATGGCTATTCATGTTCGTATGCCATGTATATTTCTACATTATGATGTGATAAGAGTTCATTGCATGAAGTTTATTCCGTTCATGCATTTGTTTCTTGTTGTCCACGGACGTGGAAAAATTTGTAAGTTCCATCAATTCCAGTATGGGCATGTAAGACCCACCACTCCAATGTGGGCAATGTTGGCCACCACTCCAATGTAGGCAACTTCGGACACCCGTATGAAACGTTCTTCATACAGTGATTGGATCACCGGACTTTGTTAAGTACGGGCTTAAGTGAACACCGACGGGTGTGTCACTCACTATACCGGTATAAGTTGTGAGCAGTCCATTCCTTCATTGCATTATTCCATTCCATTCATTCCCATATATGTTTAGAGAAGTTTTTCATAAGTGGATTTTGATTGCTTTGTTCGCTTAATGTTTCTGTTATTCGCTAAAGTACTTGCTGAGTCTTTGGCTCATCCTTGCTTTGTATGTTTATTTAGGTGAATGAGGAAGAAGGCAAGACCTTTTGAGGGATAGTCCAACACGCTGCACATCACTTTTATCAAACCAGAATAACTAGTGTTATCTTTCAGTTATGTCAACTATTTGATAAATTTCCAAATTGTAATAATCCAATTTTGGTAATGCCTACCGTACGTCTTTATTATGAATGTTTTCCATTCCTTCTCATGAAACTGTTAATCGTTTATCGTCGTTCCTTATGAGATATTATTAATTGAGCATGATTAACCTGGTATTGTTGTATATTCTTAGTGTTTGTTAGATTTGCGTGACATCTTGGCTTCCGAATAGCCAAGATGTTACAGATTCTTCTTCCTAAATTCATAATCTCTATATTAGTAATAATTTTATATTTTATGTATTTATTTTTATTTATTTGTCTCGTTTTTGGCGTATAGAGTTCGACATTATTGATGCCAACTTGGAATAAGCTGCGGGAGTAACTCCAACCTTCGACGAAGGAAAGTTGTAGTCCTTTGATCATGTCATACCCAATATTGCAAAATTATATTGTTTTATATCAACATACAAGCTAATTTTATATCAATTGTTTCCGGAAGTAGCTATTTACCTAATTGACATTATGTGACCTTGATTATTGTAAATGCCATGTATTCTTTGACACCATAGGTTGGGTTATTATTAGGTGGACATAGTTGAAATACCAACATGGGTGGCATAGATATACTTGAATTGTGGACTCAATTAGCCCCATTGCGCAGTAAAAATTCCAAAAATAGCCCTATAAATCTAAAAATTCCAAAAATGGCCCCCTCATATTAGGGTGCCGTCGGACGGCGCACCTAGAATCTTCGTTGTCCCGACGGCGGCAACTAAGTGTTGTTGTCCCGAGGCGGCAAGAGTCTTGCCACAGTGGGGCAGGCGGCAGTCTTCTGCCGTCCAGACGGCAAAGACTGCCATGGCCCGATGAAGCCGGCGGTCTTCGCCGCGTGCGCGCGTGCGGCGGGCGCGTGGCGCTATGTGGCCCGGGCGCGACCACGTGGCGGCGTGGTAGCGCGCGCGGCATGCCACGCCTGTGACCTGTGGCATGCGGCGCCAGCGTCTTGCCCGGGCTGGCCGGCGCTGCTGTGCGCCACGCGCCGCATGGAGCTTGCCCGCAGCAGCGTGCGCGGGCTGGCCGGGCGCTGCAGCGCCGTGCCATAGCGCCTGAGGCTAGACCGGCGCTTGCGCGCCTATAAAAGGGAGGAGCGGTGAGGAGTCTCCTCAGCGGCTCGTCTTGACACCGCTATCTTGAAAAAAATTTGTGAAAAAAATCTACGAGTCAGAAAAATCACGAGCACGTAGAAAATAAGCGAAGCTCGCTGCGAGCACCTACAAAAGGTAAGTGTCATTCGCATTCGATTAGTATTATCGGTATTTTTAGCAATGTGATTAGGATGCAATTAGATAAATTGTAGCAACAGAGTAGTTTTAGTTGTGTAGTTAGTTTATTTTGAAGACCTAGTAGTTAATAATGTCATTATGCCGTAATTAGTTGACTTAACAGACATGTTGCTAGTAGTGTTGTAAATTTCCTTTCGGGTATTTTTATAGTTTCATGAACTTGGTCATAAAATAGTAAAATTTTTGGAGTCGTTAAGCAAAATAGAAATAGCCCCACCAGCGCTTTGTATATGTAGTCTTGATCGGGCATATCGCGTTCGGTGCATGCACTACGCATTTTAATGAAAAGAATACCTTATCGTGGACCACACATGTCTTTGGTGTAAGTTAGGTCTAACTCGGGTATGGAAGCGTAGAAATGCAATAAAATTTCAAGTGAATTATTTTTGCCTTTGTAATATCGAACTAGTTAAAAATTCAGTAACTATGTAGTACCACAGAAGTTTCAAGTGTAACATAGAATAGGCTATGAATTATTTATACTACAAATAATATTAGCTTGGACATTTCATTGATAGAAAAATCATACGAACTCCAATCGGGCTTGAAAACATATGCGACAAAGCGTTCGTCTACGATGGGCATAACTAAATTTGTAGAAGCGTTCATTACGACAAAAAATCCATAAATAATTCGATGGTTTCATATGCACATGTGTTAGGTACTTTATGGCGGAAATTCAAGATCTGTTCGTGTTCCACGGGACGGTCTCGTCTGCGACGGACCGTGACGGTGCGGACTGTCAAATTGTCACCGCACCGTGATCCGGCGCCGGCTCACGAAGGACATGAGCCTCTCGGAGCTAAGGCGGTGCGTGCGATCGCGTTCGATCGCGCCATGGAAGGAAGAAGCTGCGATCGAGGCGTTGTATGCCTCGGTGGTGGGTGGTGCGGCGAGACCGTTTGGCAACTTATGAAGGTCACATGTGGCGCTTCATGGGCCAACTACATGGGGTTGTTTGCAACCCGCCGCTGCGATATATGCGCGGCCGATGGTCTACGTTCGATTCTTGGAAACGCACGGGACATCCGCGCGGGTGGTTCCGGTGAAGGTGAAGGCTGCTGGTGAGGAGGAGCTTGCGTTGGTGCGATTACGGAGAGACGTGGGCGATGGAGACCTGAGGGGGCGTGCGGTCAATTTTGAGCCCAACGAAGGGGCGGAGAGATGGTGGTCAGCTCGTATTGATTGTCACGAGTACCTGACCGACCAGGTGGATGAGGTGGAAAGCGAGGAGGACGTCGAAACAACTAGTTCGGAAGGCGGCGAAGGCGGAGAAAACTGCTGCGGGGAGAGTGCGATTGGTGGTTTTGTAACCGCGACATTGCTTACGCCCTCACGATTGGGCGATGTTGCGATGACATCGCTGGTTACGCCACGTCCGGAGGGTCTTGAGTGGGGTTCCATGAGGACACCCTGCTCGTAAACCAGCGCTTTCCTGACAAGATCGCCGCACAACAAGCTATTGCAAGATACGCCGTTAACATCGGACGGACGTATCGGGTGCAGAGGTCCAACCCCGACACGTACATCGTCAGGTGTGTTGATGAATCCTGTGCTGGCAAGGTCCGTGCGCAGAGGTTCACGCATCACGCCATGGGCTTCCGGATAACGGTCTTTGAAGGACCACACATGCGAGTTAGCCGAGCCGCTACATGTGCACCGCAACATGGCGTCCTCGTATGTTGCCGCTTGATAAGCCACCTCGTCCGCTGCAGATGTGTCCATTTCGCCAAAGCTCCTGTTTGGCGGATGTTGCCAATATGGTGGGATTCCGTCGGCTACAAGGCGGCATGGCGTATAAACGCGAGGGTTCGGAGCGAATGTTCGGCACATTCGAAGAGGCTTACAACCTAGTACCAAGATTATCGCATCAAATCGCGGAATCTAATCCCGGACGTCGTAAACAAGCTTGGCGGGTGCATCCGACGGAGGGCCCAATTGTTTTGTTCTTGAAAGGGTCTTCGGGCCTTCCGTCGAGCGATCGAAGGGTTCAAACATTGTCGCCCCGTGCTCACGATGGATGGTACCTTCCTATGTGGGAAATGCAGGGTACCATCCTCACCGCCGTTGCGGCCGTCACGAATGACGATTAGTCCCCGTGGCGTTCGCAATTGTTGAGAGAGAACACGGAGAGTCGGGCCGTGGTTCTGTGCAATGTGAAGCGGTGGTCGTGCAAGATCGGCGGATGTATGTGTCATCTCGGATCGCAATCTTTGGCTTGTTGTCTGCGTTGTGCATGATGCAAAATGGGGCCTTGCCGCCGTACGATGGAGCGATGTTAGGAGCCGTTGGTGCATGAGGCATCTCGCGCCAACTTCCACACAAGGTTTGAACAAGGACCTCATGAAGATGTTCAAGAAGCTCGCATGCGTAACCAAAGGAGGAAGTTGAGCGGTGTGGAGCGGCTCGATGAGGAGCAGGGAAGCATGTAAGGGACTCGCCGCATGCCGAGGCAGGGCAGCGGCTAGAGGGTCCGCGAGTTGGGGAGTTCACACGGTGGGTTAACTTCGCACGCACTGACTGGAGAAATGGTCCCTTTGCCGCACGACACGGACGGTGCAAGGTGCGGGATCATGGCGACCAACATGTCGGAGGTGTACAACGGTGTCTTTGAAGGGTGTCCGATCTCTGCCGATCACTGCGATCGTGGAGGAGAGCCGAACCGTACCATCGGATACTTTGTCAATGAGCCATGATGGCCAAGAAGCATTTGGAGGGCGGAAGTAATTCTCAAGTAATGCATGCCTACATGGAGAATAAGATCAGCAAGGCTCGATCGCACGCCGCTCGTACCATGGATGGCGTCAGGCCGAAGTTCGAGATCAGGCTCAGGGAGAAGTACGTGATGGGCCATGTTAGAGGGGATCGTAAGCAGGTCTGCACGATTGGTGAAGAAGCGTCGTGCACCTGCAACAAGCCGCAGCTTCTGCACAAACCATGCTCCCATGTGTACGCGGCATGCGCGGCGTGGCGGCAAGCCTCGGAGCGTTACATCTCCGAGTACTATGACATCCACCACCTGTATGCAACTTGGAGTGCTGAGTTCCATTCATACGGGTGGACCGCTCTGAGGACCTTTGGTGGGACGGTGAAGTGGGTGCCCAACGACGACTAAAGCACCCGGTCGTGGAAGGCGACGATACCCGACGATCCGAACGACATGGGCGACGGCAACGGCGAACGCGAGTTCGCCGACCCGTTGCGGCATGTAAGATCATTGGGCACTCCATCACGCTAAATGCAAGCAGACCGGCACAAGCAGTGCACCGTAGTGAGGAAGATATAATTACTACGTCGTGATGTCGCTTGCTTATTTCAATGTCTTTGATGGACTCTGTTGTTGTTTATCCATGCCTTTATGTAGTACTTGTTAAGTTATCCGGGTTTGTTGTTAACTCATTATGATCATATTGCATTGTTGAAATTTTTATCGTATGTCTTGCCTTATTTTCTGTGTCACATAATATGTTTTACATCGTGCCGACATGTTGTTTCCTGTTGGCGCGGAGATGGCGCGAGCTCCATTGGCGACGCAGACGAGCCGCTCGACCCACGCTGGGATGTGGGACACCGTTGCGGGCGTGGTCCGCGGCGTCGGCCCTCGAGCCGGGTCTGAGCGCCCCAGAGAGAGATGGCCCCTTGGCGAGCGCAGACGTCCCGAGCCGGGGACCGGGCTCGCCCCTCGCCGGATGTTGGACCTCCCGCCTTGGCCGCAGATTTGACGCGCACTCTGCTCTGCGCTCGTGGACCGTTGGAGACCGGAGACTCACACCTTCCACTTCCGATGGGGAGATGACCATTACTACGGAGGGCGTGTCTCGCCATGAGTCTACCTCTGCGTGGTCTTCGGTAGTGCCCCCGAGGGCGATGGCTGGAAGGTCCGTTTGGTAGCAATTTGGTGACCCGATTCTTCGCGAACGCGTCGGGTGTGCCACATTCTGCCGCGGCGGTACATGATCTGCCCGAGCATGCGACTCAGGAGGAAGTGAGGACACATTTAGTCGCGTACCTGTTGTTCTTGTTCGGATGGATCCTGTTTCCTACCACGCAGGGAGACTGCGTGTACCCGAGCTACATCCATCTGGCACAGTCTCTGGCGGACGCCTGGCCCGACGAGGTTCCACGATCTGATTGGGGCTCTGCGGTGCTGCGCCACCTACCGAGGGTTGTGTGACGCTTGTCAGCGCAGCACGGGCGAGGAGCCAGTCCTCGCGGTGTGCTACGCCCTCCTACAGTTATGGTCGTGGGAGCACTTTCCAGTCGGCCGACCGTACTTCCGCACCAGCGTGCACCCTTACCAGGTGACCACCGAGCTTTACGGGGACGCTGCAGGGGACGACCCCGTCGACGGGCCTACGATGGGAACACGTTGGACACGTGCTACCCTAGGGTGGGCTAGGAGAGACCGAGGCGCGTATACCCGAGTTCCATAACCTTTTCGAGACTCTCCACGAGGGCGAGGTCATCCGTGGCCATGGGCAGACGGTTCCTTCACGACACGGCCCGTTCGGATTATCGTCGATGCATTCGGGCGAGGCACTCTGGATGACGACCTGCCACTTGGTCTTCTCGCACATGGTCGAGCAGTACAACCCGCAGCGGGTCATGAGGCAATTCGGCCTTTACCAGGAGGTTCCACCGCCCGCGGGACGACCTCTCACAGCAAAGGCTCACCGGTATGTCATTATTTGGTGTTATTTTGAGGCATTTTTGAGTAAGATTTTCGACATGTAAATTCAATTGCGTGCGACGAGGAGAGGGCGGAGCGGCGACGAGGCGAATCTGGCAGCCACGACGACGGCGTGGATTGACAGGTTCTGACGGACGTGGTCTTTGGAGTTTCGCGGCTCGCCATCCGCGTCGCACGCGTACTTGCGGTGGTATCGCGTTCGCGCACTAGGTGCGAGCTTATCGGGCGGCGCCGCGGCGTCGATGGACGCCATGCAGGACGACGTCGTACTAGCTGGTCCGGACCGTCACCGGGCGGCCCGCCTCGACGAGACGGTAAAACATTCTTCGCATAATTCTCGTTCAAAGAACACTTTTCGCGACTTACTATCGGTTTCGTGCGGCACTACCGCTTGGGCGTGTCCGCAACCACTCCATCGAAGCTATAGACCGTGGAAACAACAACACAATGGATCGTATCATAGCGCGATGCGCACGATGCGCGAGGATGTAATTTCTGCGATTAGATCCATAACTTGTGGTCGCCACAGCGACGTTCACGTACATCTTCGCGTACGTGGCGGGTACCTTCCACCACCTCCGCCCTCCGCACCTCCGTCAGCACCGCCCTCCGCACGCCCGTCGCACTCCGGGAGTCGTCGGAGCTACGGTCGCTCGGCCCCGACCCGCCTCGAGCCACAGGTATGTCATCTGTCAATCGGTTCTTATCGTGAGTACCTTTCCATACACTCATTTGGACGATTCGACATTACCCTTTGTTCTTGCAGCAGTTGCGAGGGGACAGCACTCTGCTGCAACCATCGTCATCACGGAGGGAGGCGCAGGACTGGACTTCTTCGCACGGCGTTCAATCACACCTCCGGGAGCGCGACCAGTGGTTCGGCGACACGTACGGAGGGTACACCGTGCAGCACTACGGCTCAGACTGGCCAGGAGGGTCCTCGTCAACACAACAGCCTACTCAGGTACACGTGAACGTACTAACACCAATTTTCCCGTCGTACAAAAGCAATGACTAACTCACCCTGTACGCTTCCCGCAGGAAGAGCACCAGTGGGTGGACGACATGCTCGGGCCTCAGCCGGACCGCCACGATGAGATCACCCCAGATTCGCCTCCCAGACAGGGCCCCTACTACGGCCTTCGAGACGTACGCCACTCCCCGGACAGGTTCACATTCCCTGAGGATCATCTACGTCGTCCCGGCAAGCGACACGACCATGCGCCCTAACTAATTTCATGGACGTGTAAAACTTGTTACATAATGCCATCATGCATCTCGCCTTTCTGATTTATGTAATGTCCATGTGCGTTACGACTGTTAGATTTATGTACACAACATGTTATCTGAAATATTTAGTACTAACAACAACCTGTAACTCCGATTTAAACTTACTAAACCTTAAAGACATAACATAATCTCGCCCCACGATACCTCCTCGTACCCTCGCTACCTCATGGAATGAATTTTCTTCAACCAAATTACAATTTACCAACAGGCTATATATATGCATGATTTGGCTTCCATTACATTGTGGGCTGATGAAGCAGTGCCAGAGTACCGCTCCAAACATGGCGGTAAGAACCACGCTTGTAGAAAATCAGCTAAGTCCCAAAAGAGTGCTCTTTGTAAAAAAAAAATGTTCGCGGGATTTTGGAAGTTCTCACGAGAGGTACTTCCGCACTTATATCGTCGAACTACCGATCATCCTAACAAAGAAGCGGATGGCTTTCAAAACAACTTCAATTGCAAAACAAATTTACGGCTTTTCGGACCGAAATGGCAAAGACTCTGCAGAGCAAGACGTGATAACTCATCGCCTCGCCGACTTTTCGACCGAAATGACAAAGACTCTGCAGAGTAAGACGTGACAACTCAATGCCTCGCCGACTTTTGATCGAAATGACGGTTGATCTGAGTAAGGCGTGACAACTCAACGCCTCGCCTGACTTTTCGGACCGAAATGATAAAGCCTCTGCAGAGCAAGGCGTGACAACTCACTGCCTCGCCAGCTTTTTAGACCGAAATGACATCACTCTGCAGAGCAAGACGTGACAACTCACTGCCTCGCCAGCTTTCCGGATCGAAATGATAAGACTCTGCAGAGCAAGACGTGACAACTCACTGCCTCGCCAGCTTTTCGGACCGAAATGACAGCACTCTGCAGAGCAAGACGTGACAACTCACTGCAACAACCAGGACAACACTCTGCCTCCAGAGCTTTTGCTACAAAAAATACAGCACTTAAAAAAGGGGCCATGACTACTCTCTGCAGAAAGATTAGACAACACTCGCCAACCACGTCATGCCAACCCTCTGGCTTATAAAAGGAGGTGCAAGTCATCTACGAGAGAAAACCACACAACCAAACCAAACACTACACCAGAGCTTGCTTCACCACGCCGGGATGGACAACCTCAGGAAGCAATGGGACGAGATCCGTGATCTAGCAAGGGCTTCAACGCGCGGGCCGAACAAGCTAGGCTGCCGAGGCCGGGTCCAAGAAGAGCGACTTGCGGGATGGCAGCTCTCCGCAATGAAACCCCGCGTACACAAAGAACCCATGTCGAACGTTCCAAACGAGCCTTCGCGCAACACCCGCCAGAGGGGAGACGCCGCCATCCGCTGGTGCAGGACACATGCAAGTTCTTCAAATCCAAGCACCATTTCGGCCTCGGCATGCGTTCGGGATGTCCTAACTACTCCTCGACTATCCCGACCGCCGTTGGGATACGA
Source organism: Hsuehochloa calcarea (assembly GCA_036346395.1). Classification (NCBI taxonomy): domain Eukaryota; kingdom Viridiplantae; phylum Streptophyta; class Magnoliopsida; order Poales; family Poaceae; genus Hsuehochloa; species Hsuehochloa calcarea. The sequence continues at coordinate 24,998,050 of CM070603.1, read as the reverse complement.
CGCACTATCTAAGAACCGGTAAGGAGTACTAACAAGAATATATCGTACCAATTCTCTTTTGAGTATGCACTAACAATCTCTCCCGTCTACCCGCAGCCCCCGGGCCGCTATGTGGCTTCCGCAAGTGGATCGACCTAGAGATCCACCCACACGACCGATGGCGGCTCGACTTCGAGGAGTGGAATGCGAAAGGGACGCGAGATCCGGAGGAGGATCGTCGGATCAAGAGCACAACGAGCGTATCCGCGGGAGACTCGGGCCCATCTCGAGGCGCAGCGCGAGAGCGCGAGGCACGCGAGAGGAGCGAGAAAAGCGGAAATGGCGGCCGAGGCCGAGCGCAGCGAGGACTACAATGCCGAGCTCGCAAGAAAGGGCAAATGGCCCCGGCCCACGCAGAGGTCGGACTAGTCCGTAGTACTACACCTCCTATTCGCAATGTTTTAACTATCCCCTAAAGGCATCGTGATTTACATGGTCGGAAGGCTCTGTCGCGGGTTTACCGTAGTAGTAGCGTCCATGGTAAAGTAATTAGCCGAACCATCATGCCATGTGACCACATGTAACGTGCTTCGTCCGCACGGGCCGCTTTGTAGTTCGTGTCTTGTGCCTCATTGGGCCATCAAAGTATAGCCATCCACATCGGTCTCGATTACGCTATGTTTTAGGGTTTCTCCGTAATCATAACGTTCTAAGCCCTTTCGATTAAATTAATTTCCGTACTCTGCTTTTCCGTACTCTACTTTCACACAAGAAATGTGATGGAGAACCATACTTCCCACATTTCAAGTCACATGAATTCATGAAACCCTAATTTCCGAAACGTCTCGTCCTAATTTTTGAGACCTAAACCCTGAATTTGTCGAGACAATTTCAGAGCATATAAAATTTTGTAAAATTTACACAATCAAGTCCACTGTGTAGGGAGTATGGAAAAAAAATTCATAATGTTTGGACCTCATTTGCTATATTATAAAATTCCTACAAACATTAAACTATAAAGAATTTTGCAGAAAAAAAAGAATACATAAAATTTCAAAAAAATTACACAAGCATAAAAACTATGCCAGGAGGCTTCACAAAAAATTTCATAATTGTTTGAGCTCATTTTGTATATTTTAAAATCTTTGAACAAAAATTATTAATAACTTTTTAAAAAAATTCAAAAAATAAATATCTGCACGTGGGGCAAAGACTTGTGCCGCCCACGTGAAGTTGGTGTTGCCGGGCCCCACTGTGGCAGCACCAAGGTGCTGCCCTCGGGACTAAGAAGGCACCTTAGTCTTCTAATCGGACAAAGACCTAATATGAGGGCCATTTTTGGAATTTTTAGATTTATGGGGCTATTTTTGGAATTTTTACTGCGCAATGGGGCTAATTGAGTCCACATTTCGATATACTTATCCATGCTTAGTTGTACGATGGGCTCCTATCCACAAGGTTAATTGATAACTTGACTTAATGATATATGAAATTGTGGCGGGTAGCCACTGTTGTTAAAAGTTGTTGTGCCATGGTAGGGGATGCCATTGGTCCTGGTTGAACAAAATGATTTCATACTCAAGCGAATGATCGTGCAGTAAAGGGAGTGCGAATAGCATATTTTTGGGTGAGGTGGTCTCGCCTGGGTAATCACTAAGGATTTAATCTTGTGCACTATTGAACTGGATCATATCGTACAACCACTTGTCCAGTATGGGATGGACCTGGCTGATTAATTTGTAATATCTTGATTTGGTTCTGTCATGTGGTGGTGTGAGTTCCGAGATAAACGGGTAGATTCACATGGCACAAGAGAGGCCCCGACTGTGGTGGTTGTAACCCTTCAGTGGTGAAACCTTAGCGAGCAAAACTAAGTTAAGACAGAGCTTTATAAAGGCCTTGTGATAATCACTTAGTCACACGCCTATGGAAGCGTGTCTTGGACTACATATTAAGTTAATCATCTCTTGTGGGTAAAAACTGTACGACCTCTGCAGAGTGTTAAAACTGTTCGAACAATTGTGTCCCTGGTTATGAACAATGCCTGGGAAATTCACATGAGGTATGTATTTTTGATAAATTATTGGATGGTGAAATAGTTGGGAACCAACTCTGGCACGGTTCCTAATGGCTGCTCATTACGATTATCAATGTCTTAAAATGCTAGGTCCCAAAGGAGTAATAACAGTCTGCTATGATAAAAAAGATGGCACTTACGTGTGACTGAAAGTCCCTCGAGATGGTTAGCCAAATACCAACCAAGCAGTCGAAGTCTAAAGTTGCACCAAAACTGAACGATCAAGTCAAAGACCCCTTTGGGAACCATTCCAACGGACAAATCTATGAGAATCGATTGATATCTATGCGTTCGGGAAAAGCGATTCTGTCTTTTCAACTCAAGTAAAATTACCTCATTGACCAAGTCAATTTTTGGTCAAATAAAATACCAGTCGAAAAGACATTTCTTCCAACCACTATTCTACGACCTCCTTTCCAAGTAAGTTTTTACAGTTTGCATGAAAAGGGGGAGGAAATTGGGCATGTGTGGGATATTAAAAGTTAAGAGGCATAGCAAATTGTTCAAAACAAGAGTCATGGTAGGCACAATGACATATCCTAGGTCAAAGCCAGAAGCAAATTATCCCGAAGTAATAAATTAATCTAGTTTATTTTGGGAGATAATTAAAGTAAATTCCATGATTATTATCCTTATCCAGTTGATATGGAAAATGGCATTTATGCCATTATCGATATCCATGTTGTTGGCAACCACAATCATTGCTGCCCACTAAGGGCAATTTATTTGTGTTTTCAGCAATATGTTAACCGCTAGCAAGCGAGAATGCATACAGAAAATCAACAGTGATGAGGATATAATAATCCTCAATTAACTATTTATCTATAATTTCTATTATAAATAGCAATATATTCATATTATTCATAAGTATACCCCCTCATTGTTCATAAGGGAAAAGCTTAACTAAGTGGTCGTAAGCCTTTCTACGACCACTCCATAATCATAAGCCTTTCTATGACCACCTTGTGGTCATAAGGTTTTCTACGATCAGGTCAGCTACGACCATCCTATAATTGATAAAGCCTACAGACATGTGGACCCAATCGACTAGGGACTCTTATACGCTTTGTTCAATACACAGAGCAATTAGTATACGTAGTTATTCTCGAATAATTACACATATTACGCCCCTATCCTTAACGTAACTACAAGATGACATGGGGTTCAGTTTCTCTAACAATAACTACCATCAATATGTGCATTTCATCAGGCCTTGAGGTGTCTCTTGGTATGGAGTAATTGACACCCCTTCACACGCTATATAAGGGCTGAAATCAGTGGACAGGGGAGAGGGGCAATCGCGGTGAGCCGCAAGGGATCATTGAGTCATGGTTTGAGTTATTTCTTTCTGATTGTAACAAGCATACTGAATACAAGAACACAATAGTATGGTTATTATTCTCCCAAGAGAAGGCATGAACCTGTATAAATCCTCGTGTCTCTTTCTATGTGAATCTATTTCATAGAAAGTCCCCCAAATAACCATTCATAAGATCGACACTAGATCGTTGACAAACGACCACTTATGCAGTCACACATATGTTTTATTCGGCTATGCACCGAAGCGTGTCATACTCATTGTAAATGACACATGCATAAATTGGTAAGTACAGTCTGCGACTGCATCACCACCAGAAGCCATATCACCTACTTGAAGCAAATATAGCTCCCGAAAGAAAGATGGTCTATTGGACTTTGTTGATCTTAAATGATCTAAATTTGGCCATGATGATTCTGGCATTATAAATTAAAATAAGCCATATGGTTATCACCCTTAATTAAATTTGGTGTTCCTGTTGAACAATAAATATTGTAACACTCTGGCTATTCGGAAGCCAAGATGTCACCTAAATAATCTAACATACAACCATAAAGCGGAAGAATTTAAATAATATTTCATCTAATGACATAAAGAGATCAAAATTTAATAGAACAATGGCAGGAATATAGTCTGAATCCAAAATAAGTATTTCAAAAGGGGTGATCAAGGTTCACAAGCAGAATTAATCATCCATAACATAGAGGAAGATATCAACCACATCTACCTTTATTTATTACAGTTCATCACTTAACGAATGAAAGATATAACCAAGTCTTATAATTGAAACTGGAGTATGGTGAAATAAATGAATAGTGTGTGTCTACTCCCTCCCAAAAGAGCCATCATCAACGATCACCTAAAATAAACAAACAAAGCAAGAATGAGTTCGAGACTCAGCAAGTACAGTAACAAAAAGAAAACTGGACATACAACAAATATGATCAAGACAACATCATTAACGAATATGAACATAACACCGAATAAATATATGAATGAATGGAATGAATGGATTTAATGAAATGAAAGGACTACACTCATGCGTATGCCGGTATAGCTAGTGACACACCCGTTGGTGTTCACTTAAGCCTGCATTTAAAAAATACGGGGATCCAAATCCGTATGAAGAACGTTTCATACGGGTGTCCAAATCTGCCCACATTGGAATGGTGGGTCTTACGTGCCCATACTGGAATTGATGGGTCTTTATAATCCACTCCCTAAACCCGGAGCCTCTCCTCCTACACAAGTAAGTACTCGAAATAAGAACAATATGGTACAGGACACTACCAGCAATGTTCTACAATACCTCCCCGACCACCCAAATAATTACTAATAGACCTATTCTGAAAACAGACAACACAATCACATAAACGAATCTGGACAGCAGCACGGAGTAACTCATATCTATTGATCTGGGACTCGGAATGAGGTGAGCCCAGATCCTATGGAAACTTAACGAACATATCTACAAGTTTGGCCAAAATAAAATACTAACCAGTAGATGAAAGTACAAGACAGATTCAGTCTAGACGAAAAGAACAGCGGTAAAGAACAGATCACAACTTTTAATCTACAACTCCGATTGGGGTGTTCTTTATCATTCTGGAAATTTTATAAAACTTTCTACAATAACCTAGTTGGGTGAAAACCCTGAATCTGCTATTAACTTGATCATATTTTAAAAGGCAACTTGACAGTTCATTCTCGTCAGGAATTCAGGACAGCATGGAAAGATCAGACCATAACTTTTGATCCGTACATCGGAATTAGGTGTTCTTGGTGGATATGGAAAGCTAAGAACAATATATAAATATCTCTAGGAGATGGAAATCTCCAATTCGGCCTCTAAGAACCCGAAATTGACCACGCAAACCACTGGACAGAACTGATCTACAACAGAAAGAATTCGATCCAATCAATTCTAATCGAATTCGCATCTACTACTTAGTCAAACAACGAAGAACGACATCTGTTACCCTTGAAGAACCCAGGAATACAATGAACAATCCTTGAAGAAGATGATCCTCCTTCTCCTCACCCTCTCCTTCCCTCCTTTGGCCAACTCCACTGCTGTCCTCCTCTTTTCCTCGCGAAGGCCGGCAGCGGGGAGCTCCGTTGGTGAGATGGAGAGGCACCACAGCAGGGGGGAGCCAGGAGCAGCAGGGGTGGCGCCAAGGGGCGGGAGGGTGGCGGCTTGGGGAGGGGAAAGGGTTTTGGCCTAGGGTTAACGGGGGACAGCATGGGCTTGGGCCTAGGGGCGCCTCCCCCCTTCTTGGCCCACACAGGGCCGGCCACTAGGTTGTTCTAGCCTGGGTCGAAAGCCCACGTTCAAAAATTCCCTCAAAATCCTTGAATTTTTAATTAATTCCCTCACCCGATTAATATTCTCTCTAATCGATATTCGGGATATTACAATTATTCCCATCAAATAGTTATACTATTTGGGTGATTCAACTAGATTTGAAGTCCAAAAGAAAATCCATTATTTCCGTGCACATTAACTATGGTCAAATTTTTATGTTCCAGCATTATATTTATGTTCCTGAAGAGCATCCTGTAGTTTTATGTGTTAGAAAACACTGCTTATGACCATAAGAAAAAATATATTGCGTAATTATAAACTTGAAGTTTAATGATCTAAATTATTTAAAATATGGTATGAGTAATTTGGTCAAAACTTGGGTAAATAATAAATAAGCTAGTCCATAGAATAAGTCTACCAACTCTCGGACCCCCGTATGGACCTTCGTCGCAGATTAATAACCAACCAGAAGTTGGAATATCCTACAAAATATTATGATCATGTAGTTTTATTGCCACTACACTTATAAAAGTCTGGCTCACTGTATATAATTATCGAACCCCATGTTAGTGCGTGTTAGAGGAATCAAATATTTCCCACATGTTATCACCACTGTAGTATACACTTTTTAGCTACCACCAGTTGTTGGAGATCATGTTGAATCTGAAATTCAGTCGATCATGTGCCCATGATAGGGGAATTTTGTGGTATGGTATTAATAAAGATCGAATCCCAGCATTAGGGTGGGAGAAATGCCTAAAGGTTCGAATACTATCGTATTTTCCAGAAGGAAAAGATCTTTAGTACTGAGATACACACACTAGTCGAGCTAAACTTAAGATTTAGTTTATACTCCTATGCGTCAGAAGCGGGGAGATTGCCAGATACTTTCCAGTTATGGAGGAGTTACTATAGTGTTTACCTGCAGTAAATATGTTGCACTTAATGAGTTTAGAGAGCAAACCCTAAGTGCGTGTATTGCATTAGGTAGTGGATCGTGTATCCACTTTAGTTTAGACACTTGATTTGTTCAAGTGAGCATCTTCGACTTGTTACTCTTGGTGTTTGCCGACACCTAGACGGCTTGAAGGAGTTGTGTCGGTGATCTTCTTGAAGAAGGTTGTGAGAAGGCCTGAGCGGTTGTGAGTGGTTTGGTGCTCGCCATCTCTGGAGTGGAGGAAGAGCACCCGAGTAGGTCGAGGTGTTGGTTCATGTTGGAGCTGGTCCAAGTGGTTGGACCTACCTTGGAGGTGTTGGCTTAATTTGTGGAGCCGGTGTAATTAGTTTGGGCTTACCTCAATGTGGATTAAGGGAGACCAGCAAGTCTCCGAACACCACGATAAAACGTCGTTGTGTCATTGTGATTTGTTCTCTTGTGTTTTACTATATTGCAATTTACATTTCTAGAATTAAATTGCTTACTTATATTTGTATAATTGCTATCATTATCAATAGTCTTATTTTGTTGGTGCACTTAGTCAAGACTAATTGATTTAGGCCATAATTGAGCAAAACCGAATTGATTTACAATTCCGCATAAAACTTGATTTTAGACAAAAGATTTTAAAAACTACATATTCACCCACCTCTAGTCGGCCTCCTCGATCTTACAAGTGGTATTAGAGTTTGGTCTCTCATTTTATTAGGCTTCACCGCCTAGAGAGTAAAGGATGGCGACTAGTGGTATAGTGCACCTAGGTGAAGCACCTCCTTTCGATGGCACGAATTATGGTATTTGAAAAATCTGCATGTCTTGTTATTTTAAGGCCATGAGCGCTAAAATTTAGAAGATTGTAGATGTGGGCTTTTCTCCTTCAAAGGATTATCTTGCTCCATCTATTGAGGAAGAGAAATACTGACATCTCGACGCTCAAGCAACTAACGTCTTATTTAGTGCTTTGAGTATAGAGATATTCGATGACATATGCAATCTCAAGAACGTCCATGAGATGTGGGCCTATCTTCAAGATAATTATGAAAGGTCCACCTGAACCAATGATGATTGCATAGAAGAATGGATGTCGGGAGAAAAATACTCAATCTCTAGCTCTGACAATGATGAGATCTCAACTCCATCTACATTACCTTATTGCTTTATGACTAAAGGTAATAAAGAGGTAAATAATGATGAACCCTCATATGATAAGTTGATGGATATACTTGAGGAGCTTAATGAGTATTTACGAAATGAGAAATCAAAATTTAAAGTTTTGAAGAAAGAGTATGTCTCACTTCAAAATAATTATGATGTTCTAAAAGATGAACATGAAACTCTCCTCCTAAATGAGCTCAATAAGTCTAAAGTGGATATAGGCATTACATGTAATTTACTAGATGACATGCCATGTATAGCTCCTAACTCTTGCATTTCATCTAAGGTTAGCATATCCACTTCTTGTGATGATTTGCTTGATACGCCTTCTTGCTCCAAAATAGATACTTATATTTCCTCTATGCTTATTGAGACTAACATTGTAGAGGAAAACAAAGAACTCAAGGACCAAGTCACCAAGTTGAGCAATGACTTGGAGAAGTGCTACAAAGGGAAGGCCTCTCATGATGATATTTTGAGTAAGCAACAAAGGATGAATGACAAGAGAGGAATTGGTTTCATCTCCAAGAAAAAGGAAAATAGCAAGACAAGCCACAATGCAAGACACACGAAGAATGTCAAGTTCCTTGGTTGCAACAAGAAGGGTCACTTTGCCTCGGTGTGCCCAAACAAGTTAAATGACAAGCAATTGTCATCAAAGAAGAGGCAAGGTGGCAAGGAGTAAGTAAAGAAGGCAAAAAGGGGAAGTAAAAGCTCAAACTTGCTATAATTGATAGGAGAAGGGATATTTTAGTAAGGATTGTCCTAAAGGTATCACTCCAAAATAATTGATAGGAGAAGGGACATTTTAGTAAGGATTGTCCTAAAGGTATCACTCCAAAGGCTATTATCTATAATGATCATTATTTGCTTAGGTAGAATAAAAATGACAATGTGTTTGTTAGAATTGTTAGTTCACCTAAGATTATTGCTAAAGCCATTTGGATACTCAAATCTTTTATGACTAACATTCAAGGACCCAACCGAGTTTGGGTTCCACAAAGTGCTTAAAAGATAAATAGGTACTTAGAGAGGCATTGAAGGTTTGGCTCTCACATGAAGAAGTGGATTCCACCATATGCAAAATTGGAGACAAGCTTAACGATGATCATTTCATATCAAGCACCAATGTCATTTTGGTAACAACTATTTACATTGAAATATCTAGCCATAATGCCTTGTGTACGTTGCATTCCATAAAAATCTTATAAAGAGGGTCTTCTTGCTCTTGTTCATAATCTGCATTATTAAAATATTGAGCAAGATGGTTGTTGCACATTAAGGGAGAGTGCTAAATCATAATCATGTATATCACATCCCTAAGTGTGCCCAAATAAATTAAGTGGTAGTAATGATTTTCAAAATTGAGCCTTTTATCCAAAAGTTAAAAACTTCATAACTATTAATAATCCTTTCAAAAACTAGTTGAAAAATGTATACAGATGCGATTTAAAGGTTTACCAAAGGTTTTGGCTCAAGAAAAACATATTTTAAGTGAAAATAACTTTCTAGCCAAAATTCTAGATCATAGCATCTTGTTATTTATATAAACTAGATTTTTTGTGTAAAATCTATTCTAAAAGAAATTTAAAAACCGTGCCAAAAGGAATAACATAGAGTTGGCTATTTTAAACATTTTTGGTATTCATAAGATTTCCAAAAGGCCAACCTAGCAAAAGTTATTTGATTCTGAAACTCGTCTAAAATCCTATTTTGACCTAAGTGGTCATATTCTTTAGTTTAGTGAGTTTTGTCATTTAAGCCAAATTTATCCACATAACCATGTCCACAGTGGTATTCATGACTCATACATAAAATTGGATGTTTTAAATTCCTTCATATGCTTGGTTTTGCTTATTTGAAGAAGTTTCATCAGAATAAGTTTTATTTGCGAAAACAAAAACTTAATTCATAAAAACTATATTCTTAAATTCTCTTTAGTATCTTCAATGCATAATGATCCTGGATGATATTTATTTGAGTGCAAAACTAAGGATCATTTGCATATTTCTCAATTCCAAGTTCTATCCCTGAAGTTCCAGAAAAATCAAAACTACCGGTAGCTTAACAAAGGTACGATCGCTTTGCGGTACTACCGGCCATTAAAAGGCGGTACTTCCGCATCTCGGTACTACCGCCATTTGCACGTCGGTACTACCGATTTATCTGACAAGACAGCCATTTCATTTCATTCATTTTTAAACCTACTTTGGTTGCTTCCTTTGGTCAAGTTGATCCTTGTTATATTCGCTAGCTACCATCAAGTACTCTCTTGACTCCATATGTCATTTTGATCGCATCGTGATGTTTTAATCATAAAAATGGCATCCTTTATAAAAGTGGTAGCTTTTCTTGATCATCTTGACCTCGGCACGAGATTCATCTTTTCATGATATCATCTTATTCTTTCAAAGTGATATCTAATTCCATTCCTTGCTGATCATATTCCTTTTGACCAAGTTCAAGTACTCTTCATATACGAGTGGATTCTCTCTTTTCTCTTCTTTTTGGATGCTTTCTTTGAAGATCTTTGTGAGAAAAGTTCAAGCACTTTGGAATTTCAAGTCTTCTCGATGCATGTTTTCTACAAGAGATATTTAAAGACTATCCTTCAAGTGTGATCCGCATATAGACATTTGTGTTGCTAAATATCAAAGAGGGAGAATTTGGTTGCAAATATTGGTCAAAGGAAATAAGTTGAAGTCATCGTGAATTTTGGATGGATATATCTCAAAGAGATGGCAAAGGAGAAGATGACAAGATGGAAGAGAACCCTTTGTGTGTCAAAGGAGAGAAAAAATTCAAGAGGAACCTTTGTGTAAGAGGAAGTTTTCCTAAAAGAAGTCTTTCTTAGCAAAAATAATAATAATAAATGTTTTGGGTTTTGTTTAAAATGGGTAAACTATTATATGGGAAAACTAATTTGCAAATACTTCTTTTAGTTTCTCTTTATTTTGGATTTTTGTGCTTAATGCCAAAAGGGGAAGAATATTTGGATGATTTCACCTTATGACATGCATAGATATAGTTCAATAGCTTAACTTCATAACTTATGATGATTCATATCCAGTTGTTGCTATTGATAAAGGATTTAATCTAAACCCGCCACTATGAGTTAATGGGGTATTTTAGTGATTAATGACAAATCTATATGTGAGACTAACACTTTCATTATTGTGTAGTCTTATTTGGATAAAAAGGTGAAAATCATGGAGGTATGCACTCAACATCATATTCTTATATCTTGGTGCATTCCTCAAATCCAAAATATAGGCTGAACTCCACTGAAAGGTTAACTTAAATAATGTCCATATGTTTTTATTACACATTTGTGTATGCATACATTTAGGGGAATTCACTTTATGTTTTGTGGTTTCATTAGTACTGATTCATATTCCTTTTTCCACATATATTAAGGATATTTACTTTGAAACATATTCTTGAGTATATAAAACTTATGTAGTTCATATATACTCATATTTATCTACATTCAATTATTTGCAATTGAAGTGGTTATCATCAATTACCAAAGAGGGAAAGATTGAAGTATTTTGTCACAACATTATGAGTTAATGGTATGTTGTGGTAATTAATGATAATCATATTGTGGAACTAACATTTTCATGAGTTGGATGAATAGATTATGTTTCATGATGATTGAGACTTTGGATGACATTATGAGTTGATCGTCATCAAGTCAAGACTCGGGATGAAGGAAATTATCATGTGTTGATGATGTTCAAGTCAAGATTTCGAAGTGTAGAAGATCATCATGTGTTGATGATATTAAAGTCAAGAGCTTGGAGTAAAGGATCGATGCATCATGTGTTGATGCGTGTCAAGATCTCGAAGAGGAGATGATCATGAGTTGATCATCAAGTCAAGAGAAGACCCATCATGTGTTGATGGATGTCAAGTGAAAGAGTGTGTCATGGGTTGATGCATATTCAAGTCAGAAACTTGAAGTAAAGTAAATCATCATGTGTTGATGATTATTATCAAGTCAATAACCCAGTCTTGAAGAGAAGATGTGCGTCATCAAGCTTCAAGTGTATGTGCAAGGTAAAGGTATAACTAGCTAGGGATATGGATGTGTTCCTAGTCTTTTACCGGTCTTAGTGTTTGGTTAAAGACCGGATTGCTAGTATAGATTGTTGTACTATTAAGAGGGGTCTTGACTAGTAGCTTGAGTTAGTCACGTGTTGAAAGCTCATTGTGCTTGCTCTAGCTCATCTATGCATGACGCTATTGTTTGCGAATGTGTTGTGCAAATAGTTGAAGCTCATGCATTAACTCTTTGTAGCATGAGACTATAATTTATAAATGTGTTTTACAAATAGTTGAAGTCCATACAATTACTCCTTGTGGAATATTTCCGATATTTACGAATGTGTTTTGCAAATAGTCAAGACTCATGCATAATCCTTGTAGCATGTGACTTTAGTTTGCGAATGTGTTTTGCAAATGGTTTAAGTCGTGTACCTTATTCATTGTGGCATTGATTCTAAAAGTTGGCAAATGCGTTTTGCAACTTGTTGAGAATCTTGTCTTTAACCCTTGTTTGCATCGCTCATCAATTGGCAAATGTGTTTTACAATTGAGTTTGTTTTGAAAGCCAACTTTGCATTTCTTAGGATAATCGGTAGTACCGACGTAGGGTTGGTAGTACTACCGCACCACAGTATGACCGAGAAAGTCGTGCGGTACTACCGCAACCCGATCGGACCGAAGTTTAGTTGGCGGTACGTGTTTTCCGAGAGACACCTTTTGAGCGTGTTCTGCTCTCCTGGAAGGCGGTAGTACCAGAGTTATTGTGGTGGAACTACCACATCGCGGTACGACTGCATATCTTGAGCGGAACTACCGCACACCAGAAGTTCCAAAAAATAGTTGCCGGTACATATTCTCCAGAGAGGGCCGGTTTTGGATCTCTAAAGGAAGCGGTGGTATTATTTATATTTGTATGATTGCTATCATTATCAATAGTCTTATTTTGTTGGTGCACTTAGTCAAGACTAATTGATTTAGGCCTTAATTGAGCAAAACCGAATTGATTTACAATTCCGCATAAAACTCGGTTTTAGCTTAAAGATTTTAAAAACCGTCTATTCACACCCCCCCTCTAATCGGCCTCCTCGATCTTACAGATCCTCGAATTACTCCAAATTCCTAGTATGAAGGGAATCAAAATCGTAATATATATAAAACTCGTACCCAACAGTTTCTTACATGTAGTAAGAACATCTCTCGGAAGAGAACGCATCTCCCAGAAAAGAAGACATCTCCTTGAAGGAAAATTATCTTACCAGACAATCTCTAAATTACATAAATGATCATATGATGCCTAAAAGTGGACAAGAACCCATCAAGACCCGATAGAATGAAATGAGGAACCTAAAGACCAGAAGTGCGCTATGCAAGAACTTATAAAGTGCATCTTCCACCAGAAGTGAGTGGAATGGTGGTTTCGTCTAGTACCATAAAGGTACGACATACATTGGTGATATTTGTAGTTAATCTCCTAAACGACAAACCTAAGACTGGTTATATTTTACTCTAGAGTGGTACAAGTGTAGTTTATAGTTCTGCGGAACAGACTATTCGTTGTAACTTTAACCACCCATAGTAGTTACAAAATGTTAAGACCCTGAAAGTCTTTTATAAATCGTATCCGGAAGGCATACGATTTTGCAACTAGTATTACCTCATATCCTCTGTAAGGATAATCTACTTGTGTTGCATAAATAAATAGTGGTATTTGATAAGTTAAACATGTTACTTCCGAATAGTATTTATCCTAAATCTCCATATGAGTAATAGGATATTTGTATATAAGACTCCGCATCGTGATAATCCAGTGGATTTGATCACAGTATTCTTGCTTACGTTCATTTTCAAAAAAAATATGAAAGGCATTGAAGCAACAAGACTTCAGCAAAAGTTGTGTTCAGGGGGAGCATATGCTAAACACTGATCATCATATTTGATATTTTGAAAATCTTAGTCAAGCCTAAAAGATGTTGATATGATGATTACTGATTAAATTCACCTTAAAGTTTTTACTACTTAACTGTTTAGATCCAATTGGTCAATAATGTACAGATCATAAAAATCATGCATGGATCCTGATGATCATTACAGAATCCTAGAGATATGATGAATATCTGCCAAATCTCTATAGTGCAAAATCCGGAATATATTTATATTACTTTGTGGTGGTGCAGTCATCTCTTGGCGATCATCTAAGCAGACCTTGGTAGCTACTTCTACCAACCACTCAAAGATTATAGTACTATATGAAGCCTCACGTGAATGTGTTTGGCTCAGACGTATAATTAACCACATCTAGAAGCATTGTGATATTAATACTGTCAATACCCCCTCAATTATTTATGAAGATAATGTTGCTTGTATTACACAAATGCAAACGGGTTATGTCAAGAGCAACATCACGAAGCATATTGCTCCTAAATATTTTCTATCCTCATGAAATCCAGAAGAATAGTGAGATAAAGATTGTCGGACCCCGGGTGTCACACAACCCCGAGACCCTCTGTGCATACCAAGCTAGTCCCATGATCAGTAGCTAGCTTGCACAGTTACAACAATGATGTAATCATAACCATTCAACAACGAACTAATGAAGCGCATAAAGTAATATTAATTAAAACAAGAAAGACCTTATGGGCAAGGTTCTTACAAAAGTCGCCTCACGTGGCTTAGCAACAACAGAGTATCCGCAATGAAATCTCAAAAATACGTGGAGCCCAATCGACATGCCCACAGGCAATCGAGTGGAGGACGCGACCTAGTTCGCAAAGTCTTCAAAGTAGCCTTCTTCATAGTACTCAACATTTCCTGGTTCTTCATTGGACCGATCAACAAAGGGCATAAAGCCGTGAGTACATAAAGTACTCAAGAAGTCGAGAGAAATGTATGCACATAGTATTCATGCCAGCTTAAACAAGGATGGCTTTATGGTTAATTTGCGTAAAGCAAGTTTAACAAGAAATACAATAATTAGATTGCAAAACAGATTTTAAAAGAATAATACATAGATAATCAAGTTCTTTTGAATCAAACAGTGAACATCCCGTTCACTTCTCAACCATTCCAACCGAACGTTTCTATCGAACCAAACCACATTTTGAAAATACTACCCCTTGCGCGAAATCACCAGGCATGTCCGTAACCGGGGACACGGCTATTCGAATAGATTTTTGACACTCTGCAGAGGTTGTACAGCTTTACCCACAAGACACAAATTCTCTAGTTTGTTTGGCATCCGTCGATACCACCGCTCACTTCCTTTGGTGAGTAGTCTAGAGCACGTGACAAGGCTTTTACAAAGTTCCATTTTGCCTCGGTTCGCTTCGCTAAGGTTTCGCCATCACACCCCTCTTGCGCCAATAAATGTACCACAATGTAACCGACTCAAAACTTTCCTAATTAATTAGCCAGGTCCGTCCCATACCGGACTTATGGTTGCACGAGGTGACCCAGATCAATGACTTGCAAAGTTAAGTCCTTAGTTGGCTGCTCAGACAAATCTACCACAACCCAATGTGCATTACGCACCCACTCTAGCTTCCTACCTCAAGCCCGAGCATAAAATATTTTTGTTCATTCCCAACCAAGTGGCAATCCCTGCCATGGCACAACATCTTTTAATAAAAGTGGCCTCACACCACTGTTCCATAGTTCCATTAGTCAAATTTCATTCATCATTGAACATGCGATCGAAAGTCTCGCGGGTAACTAAAGCATGTCTAAGCAATAATACGCACCCAAGTTGGTATACAATTATGTCCAACTAGGATTAACCATCCTAAAGTGTCCAAGGATATATGTCATTCAAGGAGACATTTCATTTTCAATTTATCAAGGAGGCATAATGGCAATTTGGTAATTATCTACTCCCAAAACCATGTTTAATAAAACTAGCCATGCATGATAATTTAATCCAATATATATTTGTAAAATGGGTTCAACATGGTCAAAGGCCTACGACTTGCCTTCGTTGACGAGGAGAGGGTCTTCGGTCGTCGGGTCGAAGAAATCTTCCGAAACGCCGGAATCTACACGTGCGAGAATAGCAACAATAAATAAAACAGCACCAAATGAACTCCAAAAATTACGAAACCAGTACCAAATGAAAGAGGATGAATTTATAAGAATTTAGAAATTTGGATCACCCAAATCGGAGTTCGGATGTGAAAGTTATAGCCAAAAGAAGTTTCAAAATCACATAAAATGATGGAATTGGATTTTTCGGATTTTCGGAATTATTTTCTATTGAAAATCCGACTTTGACGTCGGCGCTTGCAAAGCGCACACGCGCGCGCTACGTGGCGTACCACGCTGGCAACATCGCATTGGCGGCGCCGACGTGGCGCCACGTGGGTGGCCACGTGGGCTCGGGCCCTTGGTCGAGAGAGAGAGAGAGAGAGAGAGACGGGGAGGTGGCGGCCGGCCGGGAAGACGGCGGCGGCACCACCGCGCCGAGGAGACGGCGGCGGCGGCGCTACGGAGACGGCGGCGCGGCGAAGGAGAAGAGGGGAGGAGCGCGCGAACGCGACCGAGAGAGAGAGAGAGAGAAGAGAGAGAGAGGAGAGGCGCGGCGGCTTTATAGAGCTCGCGGCGGGAAAAGCAAGCGAGCGGCGGGCGCGGGCGAGGCGGGACGGACGGGCACGGACGCTGACGGAGGCGCGGCGAGGCGACGGACGGGCGCGGATTCGCGGCGGCGGATTCGCGGCGGCGCGATTCGCGCGGACGTGGGAGAGAGAAACGGCGCCTTGGCAGAGACGATGGCGGGAGCCGTCCGATTCGTCGGACGGGGAGCGAGGGAGGCGCGGCGACGGAGAGCCGTCCGATTGTCGGACGGTGGGAGGAGAAGAGGCGCGCGAGGGAGACGAAGGGCGCCGTCCGATTTCGACGGACGGTGGGAAGGCGGAGGGCGCGGCGTCTGGAGTCGGCGATGGCGACGGACGGTCGCGATGGAAAGGGGACGCGGCGAGGAGACGAACGGCGCGGCGAACGGAGCGGCGGATCTCGATCCAACGGCCAAGAAGAAGAGGCGACGCGGAAGCGAGGACGTCCGATGAAGATCCAACTACCGAGGTGAAGGGAGGCGCGGCGCATGAAATGGGCCGCGGAAACAGGGCGAGCGGAAGCAGTGGTGGGCGGCTAGGGTTTCGCCCACGCATTTAAAAGAGATTTTAAATTCACTTTTGATTTGTAAATTCAAATAAATCAAAAGGCAATTTAGAAAATAGCAAATAGACTCCAAAAATTCTAGAAAAATTCACGAAATTCCTTGAATTATTATGGACTTAATAAAAATACTTTTAACTTTCAATTTTCTTTTTCTTTTGCAAATAAATTAATTTTTAATTTCGGGAAAAAGGAAAATCAATTTCTAAAATCCAATAAATCCAAGAAAATTCTTAAAATAATAATTTTGATTTTAAATTCAGAAAATTCAATTAAACCAACTTTAATTTAATTGAAGTTTGATTAACTCATATTAAAGCGCAAATGGATTTCAAATTTCAAATTAAGCTTTTGCGAATAGAAGCAAAGCAGTTCTCTTTTAAAATTTTCAAAAACTATGAAAACGGACGCTACAAAGATCCCGCAAACAAAGTCCCGAGAAAATTCAGTTGATTTATTCACTAAGTCTCTGCCTTTATCTAGTTTCCAAAGATGCATTCATGGCATTGGAATGAGACAGTTTTAAAGAGTTGCAGGGTTCAGGGGAGATTGGATCCTGAATATTAAACGTCGTACTATTTTCCTCGGTGAATTTTTCTGAAGTTTTCTCACATGAAGGTTTTTAGTGAGGCAACAAGTGTAATGCAACTTACAAATGTAATGTACTCTTTTCTCCATTCCTTTTTTCCAATGAGTTTTTGGAAAGAGTTTTTGATAAGGCAGTTATATATCGTTGTCTATTGTCCAGACGGAAGTGTTACGAAACCTAATTGTATGAGCAAAAGACTAAACCACCCCTGAAACACTTCTTCAGCTGCGACACGTGGAAGACATTATGCACATCTGACAGCTGAGGCGGGAGCTCCAACTGGTAAGCGACTTCTCCTCTTCGGGCTAGAACTGGGAAAGGTCCGATGTACCTTGGTGCAAGCTTTCCACTTACTCTGAAACGACGCGTCCCTTTGAGAGGCGACACCTTAAGGTACACATGATCACCAGGTGCAAAAGCTAGATCCCGGCGACGGTTATCAGCATAACTCTTCCGCTCGGTCTCTGTTTGCGACCTTTCTCTGATTGATCGAACTTGCTCTTCGGCTTTTTCCAAAATATCTGGCCCAAACACTTGTCTTTCACCTACTTCATTCCAATACAAGGGGGTTCTGCATTTTCTTCCGTAAAGAGCTTCAAATGGAGACATCTGGAGGCTTGACTGGTAACTGTTGTTATAAGAAAACTCTGCATAAGGTAGCATTTGATCCCAACTGGTCTGATTTGCTAAGGCACAAGCCCTTAACATATCTTCTAGGATTTGATTTACTCTTTCTGTCATCCATCTGTCTGGGATGATAAGTCAGATCAAATTTAGATTAGTACCCAAAACACACTGCAACTTCGCCAAAATCTTGAGGTGAATCGATCCTCGATCCGACACGATCTTCTTGGCAGACTCCATGTCGGGCACACTATCTTTGCCATGTACAATTCGCGATCTATCACGAGTAAGTAGTCTTGACTGGGAGAAAGTGAGCAACTTTGGTTAGACGATCCACAATTACCCAGATAGAATCATATCCTGACCTTGTCCTTGGCAAACCAGTGATAAAATCCATGCCAATTTCTTCCCACTTCCATTCGGGCACTCTCAAGGGTTGCGGAGTCCAAAGAGGTCTTTGATGCTCGGCTTTAACTCACGATGGACATCACACCGAGCTACATACTCGGCAATCTCACGCTTCATGCTAGGCCACCAATACATTTCTTTAAGGTCTTGGTACATCTTTGTGCTTCCAGGGTGAATGGAGTACAAAGTTTCATGGGCTTCCTTGAGTAACACCGCTAAGCTCCTTCGATCTGGAACACGATTCGCTTGTCAAACCAAATGGTGCCTTGCTCATCTTCTGAAAATCTCAGGGCTTTACCCTTCTTCATGTTGCTCTTAATTTCCTTGATATTGGCATCTTCAATTTGAGCTTCCTTGATCTGATTCCGCAAAGTGGGTTGAACTTCTAGGGCAGCTAGGTAACCTTCTTCAACCAACTCTAACTTGAGCTTCTGGAATTCTTCATGCAGGGCTGACTGATTTTCCTTGATCGTCAGGGTATTGCAGTAGACTTTTCTGCTCAAGGCATCTGCCACAACATTAGCTTTGCCTGGGTGGTAATGGATTCCAATATCATAATCCTTGATTAACTCTAACCACCTTCTTTGCCTCATATTAAGATCAGCCTGAGTGAAAATGTACTTCAAGCTCTTATGGTCCAGATAGACTTCACAATGATTACCAATAAGGTAATGACGCCATATCTTTAAAGCATGCACTACTGCAGCCTAACTCCAAGTCATGAGTGGGGTAATTCACTTCATGAGGCCTCAATTGACGGAAGCATAAGCTACTACCTTCCTTTCTTGCATCAGGACACAACCAAGTCCTTGCCGGGATGCATCACAGAAAATCTCAAAATCCTTCCGGACATCGGGCAAAATCAACACCGGAGCTGTGGTCAACCGCTTCTTCAACTCTTGAAAACTTTGCTCACAACATTGTCCAAGCAAATGTCTTTTCTTTCTTCAACAATGAGTGAGGGTCTTGTTATCTTGGAGAATCCTTCTATGAATCGACGATAGTACCGCCATTCCAAGAAAACTTCGACTGAGGCATCGACTTGGGTGACTCCCAATTAAGCACATCCTTAACCTTGCTAGGGTTAACAGATACTCCTTCTGCAGACATGACATGACCCAAGAAAGTAACTTCTTTCATCCAAAACTCACACTTGCTGAATTTAGCATAGAGTTGATGATCTCTAAGCTTATTCATGACCAAACGGAGGTGCTCTTCATGCTCTTCTTCACTCTTGGAATACACCAAAATATCGTCAATGAAGACAATGACGAACTTATCCAAATACTCCATGAATACTTTATTCATCAAATTCATAAAGTAAGCAGGGGCATTGGTCAATCCAAATGACATGACCGTGAACTCATACATCCATACCGGTTGAGAAAGTCGTCTTGGGAATATCTTCGACGAATCTTCAACTGGTGGTAACCTGACCTCAAGTCTATTTTAGAGAACACACCGGCTCCTTTCAACTGGTCAAACAGATCATCGATCCTGGGCAGAGGGTACTTGTTCTTGACGGTGACCTCATTGAGGGCTCTGTAATCCACACACATTCGTTGGGTACCATCCTTCTTTGCAACAAAGATCACTGGGGCTCCCCAAGGTGAAGAACTTGGTCTGACAAAACCTTTCTCTTGCATTTCTTCAATTTGCTTCTTCACCAACCAAATCATTGTGTGCAATCAGAGGGTCTCTTGAAAATAGGAGCAGTTCTCGAACAAGATTGATGACAAACCCAAGTCTCGATGGCCGTGGCATTCGGGTAGATCATCGTGAAAGACATCCGGGAACTCTCGACCATCGGCACTTCTTCCATAGATACAACACCGCATCTGCAGACCAAAGATCCAAATTTAGCTTCTCCGGGAGGCTTCAAACTTTACCTTGGTTCCATCCGGATCGACCAAAGTGATGCTTCTACCACCACAATCCAAGAGGGCTTGGTGATTGGCAAGCCAATCCATTCCCAAAATCACATCAAGAGACTTGGTGTCTATGATGATGAGATTGGCAAGGAATTCTACCCCTTCTATGGTCACTTTAACCTTAGGGCAACCTTGGTTCGTACTCAATTCCGAACCGGGAGACTGAACCAACAAAACACTTTTAAGAGGCAAAACTTCCAACTGGTGCCTTTCAGCAAAATTCCGAGAAACAAACGAATGCGAAGCTCCGTAATCAAACAAAACGATGGCGGTGTTGAATTGACAAGGAACTTACCCAAAGACGACGTCCGGTCAGTTCAGGCTTCCTCCACCGTGGTGTGGTTCACACGACCTCTTCCAAAAGGCTGAGGAGACTTGACCGGTGCAGTTGGAGTTTGAGGGGCTCCACGTGCGACTCCTGGAGCGGGGGTCCTGGTCGGGGTGGCTCCCATGTTGAAACGAACAGGAGAAGGGCCTTGCCTCTGCGGCGTCATCGCGAAGTGCCCGGTGATGGCACTTAAAGCGTGTGATCCCTACCGCAGGTTGCCATTCCTTGGTCGCTTGGTTGCCGGAGCCGCTGAAGCCGCGGTCATTGGGGCGGCCGGGCGAGGTGTGCTCTGAGGGCTCAATGTGACAGTGGAGCAACACGGCGGGAGGCGCACATTCATTCGACTCTCTGGGAGTGAGACTGATGGGCACTGTGGTCGCATCATCTTTGGCAACGCCCTCCGGGGCATAACGGATAACCGAGTGAACCTATTAAGATATTCACTCACCGACATGTTGCCTTGCCGCACTCACGGAACTCATTCTTCTTCATTTCCACCTTTCCATCGGGGATATGGGAGTGGCGGAAAGCTCTCAAAACTCGGCCCAAGTGATACTCTCGTGGTTTCCATGGGCGGCACAATAGTTCTCCCACCATTCTCGCAGTGGTACCTTCAAGCCGGTGAGTGGCATCTGTAACCTTCTCGCGATCATCACAACGGTGATAGCGAGCTTCTTTCCATGGAACGTAACTCACCATCAAGGCCCAATGGCTCCGAGGAGCTAGAAAAAGTGGGCGGATGGGTCCTTAGAAACTCGCCACTGACCGAGGAAACATCGGGGTGGAGCAAAGCGAGGCGTGGTACCGCTGATCGCTCGATTCATCATTGCGAGAAGGGCAAAGCAGTGTCGTTCTGGCGATTCATCATCGAGTCATATTCTCGCATCATAGAGCTCATCACCGCGTCTCGGCGCCATGAATCGACTCAAACCCGGATCTGACTTGGCGGCTGGGAAGACGGGCATCTTGGCGCTTGAGTCTCATCCTGGCTTGCGGAGTTGCGGGTCTGAACCATCTGCGACAAAGCTTCACAGGTTTAATAGACAAGAAGAAGAAAGCAATTTAGATGAGAGGGATAAGCATTTAGATAAGCGAGAAACAAGGGAGATAGATGGATCAACCTAATGCGGACAAAATTGGTTTTACCCAACGAACGGATAGCCGGAAAGCTATCCACAAGAAAGTGACACTTAAGCACAAAAGCACTATTACGCAGACTAAACGATACTAAAACTAGGGAGGCAGCTACCAATCTAATCTTTACGGAGGGTCAACTTGGAACAGACTGCGGATCTTGAGCTTCCCAAAGCTTCCATTACTAGATCTTGAAGGGCTCGATCCTAGGGATAATACAGAGATGAGGGAGTCAAATTTAAATTTGAAAACCAAGTTCCAGAAAAGATAAGATAAAAGAACTCAAGAATGATATAAGAAGGTAAGGCGATAAGGAAAGAATAGAACAAGGTAAGAAAGAACAGAATAAGATGAGAGAAGAATATCTAGTCAAGTTAATTGCTTGGTTTGATTTAGAAAATATATTTTGAATCTTTGACTAAGACGACCAACCTAGCTAAAGGTTACGTCCTACAGTCGATATGGCTCTGATACCATCTCTTGTCGGACCCCAGGTGTCACACAACCCCGAGACCCTCTGTGCATACCAAGCTAGTCCCATGATCAGTAGCTAGCTTGCACAGTTACAACAATGATGTAATCATAACCATTCAACAACGAACTAATGAAGCGGCATAAAGTAATATTAATTAAAACAAAGAAAGACCTTATGGGCAAGGTTCTTACAAAAGTCGCCTCACGTGGCTTAGCAACAACAGAGTATCCGCAATGAAATCTCAAAATACGTGGAGCCCAATCGACATGCCCACAGCAATCGAGTGGAGGACGCGACCTAGTTCGCAAAGTCTTCAAAGTAGCCTTCTTCATAGTACTCAACATTTCTCGGTTCTTCTGTTGGGTGATCAACAAAGGGCATAAAGCCGTGAGTACATAAAGTACTCAAGAAGTCGTAGAGAAATGTATGCACATAGTATTCATGCCAGCTTAAACAAGGATGGCTTTATGGTTAATTTGCGTAAAGCAAGTTTAATATAAATACAATAATTAGATTGCAAAGCGTGATTTTAAAAGAATAATACATAGATAATCAAGTTCTTTTGAATCAAGCGGTGAACATCCCGCTCACTTCTCAACCATTCCAACCGAACGCTTCTATCGAACCAAACCACATTTTGAAAATACTACCCTTGCGCGAAATCACTGTGCATGTCCGTAATCGGGACACGGCTATTGAATAGATTTTGACACTCTGCAGAGGTTGTGCGGCTTTACCCACAAGACACGAATTCTCTAGTTTGTTTGGCATCCGTCGATACCACCGCCACTTCCTTTGGTGAGTAGTCTAGAGCACGTGACAAGGCTTTTACAAAGTTCCATTTTGCCTCGGTTACGCTCGCTAAGGTTTCGCCATCACATTGACCCTCTTGCGCCTAATAAATGACCACAACAGAACCGACTCAAAACTTTCCTAATTAATTAGCCAGGTCCGTCCCATACCGGACTTATGGTTGCACGAGGTGACCCAGATCAATGACTTGCAAAGTTAAGTCCTTAGTTGGCTGCTCAGACAAATCTACCACAACCCAATGTGCATTACGCACCCACTCTAGCTTCCTACCTCAAGCCCGAGCATAAAATATTTTTGTTCATTCCCAACCAAGTGGCAATCCCTGCCATGGCACAACATCTTTTAATAAAAGTGGCCTCACACCACTGTTCCATAGTTCCATTAGTCAAATTTCATTCATCATTGAACATGCGATCGAAAGTCTCGCGGGTAACTAAAGCATGTCTAAGCAATAATACGCACCCAAGTTGGTATACAATTATGTCCAACTAGGATTAACCATCCTAAAGTGTCCAAGGATATATGTCATTCAAGGAGACATTTCATTTTCAATTTATCAAGGAGGCATAATGGCAATTTGGTAATTATCTACTCCCAAAACCATGTTTAATAAAACTAGCCATGCATGATAATTTAATACAATATACATTTGTAAAATGGGTTCAACATGGTCAAAGGCCTACGACTTGCCTTCGTTGACGAGGAGAGGGTCTTCGGTCGTCGGGTCGAAGAAATCTTCCAAACGCCTAATCTACACGTGCGAGAATAGCAACAATAAATAAAACAGCACCAAATGAACTCCAAAAATTACGAAACTAGTACCAAATGAAAGAGGATGAATTTATAAGAATTTAGAAATTTGGATCACCCAAATCGGAGTTCGGATGTGAAAGTTATAGCCAAAAGAAGTTTCAAAATCACATAAAATGATGGAATTGGATTTTTCGGATTTTTGAATTATTTTTCTATTGAAAATCCGACTTTGACGTCGGCGCTTGCGCTGCGCACACGCGCGCGTGGCACGTGGCAGCCACGCTGGCAACATCGCCGACGGCGCCGACGTGGCGCCACGTGGGTGGCCACGTGGGCTCGGGCCCGGGTCGAGAGAGAGAGAGAGAGAGAGAGAGGCGGGGAGGCCGGGCGGGGAAGATTTGAGGGAAGGCGGCGGCGGCACCGGGAGACGAGGGAGGCGGCGGCGCTACGGGAGACGGCGGCGTCGCGAAGGAGAAGAGGGGAGGAGCGCGCGAACGCGAGAGAGAGAGAGAGAAAGAAGAGAGAGAGAGGAGGCGCGGCGGCTTTTATAGAGCTCGCATGGGGAAAAGCAATGAGGAGCGGCGGCGCAAGCGAGGCGGGACGGATTCGCACGGACGCGACGGAGGCGCCGGGCGAGGCGACGGACGGCGCGGATTCATGGCGGCGGATTCGCGCGACGTGGAGAGAGAAAGCGGCGGCGGCTGGAGACGATGAGCGGGAGCCGTCCGATTCGACGGACGGTGGGAGCGAGGAGGCGCTTGCGACGGAGAGCCGTCCGATTCGATCGGACGGTGGGAGGAGAAGAAGCGCGGCGAGAGAAAGCGGGCGCCGTCCGATTCGACGGACGGTGGGAAGGCGGAGGAGCGCGAAGCGATGCGGCCGTGCGATGGCGATCGGACGGTCGCGATGGAAAGGGGACGCGGGCGAGGGAGACGAACGGCCACGGGCGAACGGGAGCGGCCGGATCTCGATCCAACGGTCAGCAGCAAAGGGGCGACGCGGCGAAGCGAGGGACGTCCGATGAAGATCCAACGGCTGAGGTGAAGGGGAGGCGCGGCGCGCGAAATGGGTCATGGAAGCAGGGCGAGAGGAATGATGGTGGGCGGCTAGGGTTTCTACCACGCAGAAAAGAGATTTTAAATTCACTTTTGATTTCAGAAATTCAAATAAATCAAAAGGCAATTTAGAAAATAGCAAATAGACTCCAAAAATTCTAGAAAAATTCACAGAAATTCCTTGAATTATTATGGACTTAATAAAAATACTTTTAACTTTCAATTTTCTTTTTCTTTTGCAAATAAATTAATTTTTAATTTCGGGAAAAAGGAAAATCAATTTCTAAAATCCAATAAATCCAAGAAAATTCTTAAAATAATAATTTTGATTTTAAATTCCAGAAAATTCAATTAAACCAACTTTAATTTAATTGAAGTTTGATTAACTCATATTAAACTGCAAATGGATTTCTGAAATTTCAAATTAAGCTTTTGGCGAATAGAAGCAAACGGTTCTCTTTTTAAAATTTTCAAAAACTACGAAAAACGGGACGCTACAAAGATCCTGCAAACAAAGTCCTGAGAAAATTCAGTTGATTTATTCACTAAGTCTCTGCCTTTATCTAGTTTCCAAAGATGCATTCATGGCATTGGAATGAGACAATTTTAAAGAGTTGCAGGGTTCAGGGGAGATTGGATCCTGAATATTAAACGTCGTACTATTTTCCTCGGTGAATTTTTCTAAAGTTTTCTCACATGAAGGTTTTTAGTGAGGCAACAAGTGTAATGCAACTTACAAATGTAATGTACTCTTTTCTCCATTCCTTTTTTCCAATGAGTTTTTGGAAAGAGTTTTTGATAAGGCAGTTATATATCGTTGTCTATTGTCCAGACGGAAGTGTTACGAAACATAATTGTATGAGCAAAAGACTAAACCACCCCTGAAAGGCTTTCACCCCTTGAGGGCTATGAATATGGGGACTATCATGTATGAATAAAGATCACAAATCTTCCTCTATACTTTGTATCTCTTTTGGCATTCATACAATTACACATGTATGGATTGATCTAAGAGTGACGATTACCCTATTTCTAAGTACATAATCCCTACCTGTGAGGCTGTGACACGCAGACATACTAGCCACCTGACCATTGCTGACCACGCTGCCATTAAACAATGTTCTTGAATAATTAATTTACAAGCGTTTCTTATTCCGAGGTAATTAATTTACAACCGTTTCTTATTCCGAGGTTCTCTACGACGTACAGATAAAAGAGGTAGCCGCTGGAATAAGAATGTTGCTGACATTAAATGGACTCACAATTGTCGATAGATTTACGTTCATAGGTAATGATGGCCAAAGTGAAAATATCTTTCGTGTGCAGATTTTGCAAGCAACGGACATCTTCGAGTGGTATATATTCTGGCATTAATTTAAGCATTTGAGAATTCTATAGCTTCCTCGTTTTATCTAACTCGTCTGTTATTGATTCCTTTCCGTTTAAAAGACCTGGTCCTAACAATATATAAACTCAGAAAGCAAGAGCAGCGATGCATATTTTTTAAAGAAAATACTTATGTGGCTTATGTAAAATAAGCAGCAATGGAGCAATACCCAAGTTGTGGACTGATAATGTAATAGGCATTCGAGAAAAAGCTTCGCAACATTGGTTTAATTTTTGCTTCCTGCCTGTTTCTCAACCTTTTGTCTAAAACATGTCCATGTGACTGCATATTCTCCGGGAACCAACACATAATTCCAGAACCTGACATATCCTAGCCAGGACTACGGCTGGAGAACCCCCAACAAAAAGCTTCCATAGCAGGTCATCAGACATAAACGCCACTTGCAAGGAGCACGAACAGAGATCCAAAACCCTGCGGAACAATTAAAAGCTTACTTAGATATGCATCGATCACCCTATGGAATTGTGAAACAACCAACACTCTTTACAGGGTCATACCAGAAAGACAGAAGCAATGGCCGATGTGACAATCTCCTTTGCTAAGCTACGGCTCCGCCTAGATGAAGTTGCTTCATAACTGAAATAAACCATACAATTAGCAAACAATAAGTGAATGTTCTGCTCTCTTGGTTGAAGCTCTATAGCGCTCTGTTCGTTAACAATCTTTCTTAAATATTTAAAGGATACAGCTTGGTTCACTGATCAGTCGACAGTATTTTATAAATTCATCTCCTTTGTTTCTTCTAAATAATTAGCTTTTTCCTGACAGATAGCCAGATCAAATCATTTGGCAAGGTAGTAATATAAGATAGATGTTGAGTTATAGTGCTAGCAGTTGATTCCTATAAGGCCATAACAAATCGTCCTGATTAACTTCATCTAGTAGCAGATTATAACAAAGGACACATAAAATTGCTACTGCAATTAAACTTGAAGGTATGATCTGACTCCATCCATAACACAAGGTCAGGACTGGAGGTTTAAAAACTGATAGTACAGGAGCACGGATCTACCGGTGACCATGTTTTTATGTTATGAAACAGATAGGAATCTGAAACAAGATGTATATCGATAGATTATATAAGTCAACTAATTCTAACAAGTTTGGAAAAAAGGTCCATCAAGGCGTTAATAAGAAAGAAGTAGAAAGGGAAAAGGAAGAGAAGTGTAATAGAAACATAGTTTAATAATAAGTTCATAACTACGTTCAAAAAAAAAGTTCATAACACAAATACAAGATGTGTAAGAGACAACACACAATTGACCTCCTCGCTGACAAGTTGACTACTTCGTTCAGGAAGGAAGCCGACCATTAGATCTGATTTGGACAAGTACAATAATCCAAGTGAAGTCTTCTTAAGACTACAAGAGCTAGCTATTTTTCTCTTAAAACTGTTAGTGCCAGAACATTAGACTGGAAATGATAATCTAAACGGCCATGTAATGTGTCATGGGTGACACCTATTGTACGCAGCAGCAGCAGGTGCGCAACAACTGCTGTCTGGAGGACTGTTCGGCTGGATAGGAGGCTTCAAGAATAAGTTCGTTGGCATCCTAGCAGATTTGTTGTTTAGTTGTTGAGCAGTTGCATTGGATAGATTGCAGTGTTAGCTCCCAACCGGGGCCGCCCTTCGTCTCCCTCGGCGGGAGCTGAAGCTCCCAGCTCGCCACCGACGTTCTTCTCCCCTCCCTCCCTCTCTGTTCCCTCGCCCCAGCTCTCTCCTCTCTCACCCCAACTCTCTCCTCTCTCGCCCCAGCTCACCCCTCTCTATTCTCCCCTCTCTGCTCCCTCACCGACACCCCCTCGCCCCTCTCTGTTCCATCGCCCCAGCCCCTCTCTGTTTCCCTCACCCTAGTACTTGTCGACTAGTCGGCAAGTCGTTCACTAGGATCAATGTGTCAACTTGCCGACTTAATAACCTTGGTTTATGAAACCGTCCATAACTATGCCAGTTACCACCAACTTGGCAAAGACAACTATGTGGTTTACCGGCCAAGACATGGACAGTTATCTAAAGCAAATCAGGTCAAGTTACACAATCATATGGGTACTTGGATAGTTAAAAAATTGTCCTCGCCATGTATCTTTTGATCGTGCAATTAAAAACATCATTTAATAATATTCTCGATAAAATGTGATTTTTTTGTCAAATAAAGTGCAATTGGACAGCTTGTGCTGCTTCAACAGTTTCTTCACATCGTTTCATGGTTATTATGTGTATAAATTAGAAGCTAGTTGTATATGGATAGTTTGTTCCACAACACTAAGAAACACAAGCCCTTTTGTTCCCAAATGCTGCGTACTACCTACTACCTAGCAAGCTCAAACTAATCTTAAAGCAAGGACAACATGAATACCACCATTCAACATTGTCACAAATTCTTGATGGTTCCTGTTCTGAACTACCAACGCAACTCTAGTTTCATGTATCCAACAGCAGAAAGGACTAATAAACTCCATGGCGAACTACGCAACTAGCAAGACTCAAATCCATCAACTCCCACTGGCTGTTGCCACAGCTAAACCCCCAAAATAAAATTTTCTTAATCAAAACCAGACCCAACTGATCAAATTCACGGCATCGCGCAAGCACCTCCCCCATACATCCACAACCAAACCAACAGGGATTAAAAAAAAATCCTCTACGGCGGCTACTGACAATACATCAGGACAGGATGCTACCACCTAGGGATGGAGCTAACAGTACAGCATCGCAGCGCATCAGATCTCCAATTCGGACGCACAGCTCAGCCAAATTCCACATATAACCAAACAACTCAACGGCTACACGCATCAGATCAGATCTCACCGATCTGCGTAAATCTCAATAGGAGCTCGAGGTATATGGAACAGTAGCAGATGCGCAGAAGCTGACTTACATGAAGAAGGAGGCGGTGAACATGAGCCCGACGGCGACCGTGACGACTGCCAGCGTCGGGTACCAGTCCACCGGCACGGGGCTCGAGATCGCCTTCGCCACCTGCGGCACCATCCCCAACGGCGCATCAGAACAATAAAGCCTAGATCCCGAGAAGAGTTGGTGTTCGCGGGCTTACCATTTCTTCGGATCTGAGCTGAGACTTCGTCGTCGTCGTCGTCGTCGTCGTCGCCTGCCGCCTCGTCTCCGCCGCGACGAACTGACTGGTGATCAGAACTGACGATCTCTTCTTCTCTTCTCCCTTTGGTTGGGTCGTAGACTCGTGGGAACTCTCGTGGGCCGTTGGTTCCGGATCCAAAGGTCTAGGGAACAACCTCCAAAACTGGCTGGGCCAAGCCCAAATGGTCGGGGTGGAAGGGATTATAATGCCCAGTCCAACAGGCCTTTCAATGTCCACCACATAAGTTACCCTGATTGTCCTTTTTGTTCCGAGTAAAAGGAGCCTAAAGCATTGTAATTTATTTCAGGAAAGTTACTTTTTTGCACCATTTGCGCTTAGTTTGTTTCTTGATTAAAATAAATTTTTTATATTATATTAATAATATCCGTAGGTTTTCGCCATTATAGCCACGCGAAAAGACAATGTTGTCCTTGCTCGACCCATTTCTGTTTCCGCTCGAACTTATCTTGTTTCATTCCCTCGCTGTCCTCCCGCTGCCGCTACCGCTACCGTCCTGGTGCTGCCATGGTGTCACCGGCTGGCTGCTTCTGCATCGCGCGCATAGCAGCCACTGCGACTCCACTGCCGTGCCCGCCTTCGATCGCCGCTGCACCTCCGCCACTGATACCTCGCCAAGATGCCCATGCGCGCTCCATCCTCCTTGCTCTCGCCCGTTGTCGACGCACCAACTTCTTCCCCAGCCTCGATCCTCCATCCACACTCTCAAGCACCGTCGACGTCGCTCTGCTCCACACCGGCCTTGCCCCTTCCCGCTCTCCACTCACCATCTGAATTCTGTGGTACACGAGCAGAGACGACGCTGAAGCACGAGGAGCGCCACGTCTCCTTTCGTCAAGGACGGCACATGAATACGGCAGCAGAGGCATGTCGAGGAGGGCGACAGCGTTGGGACGGCAGAGGAATCCCCTGATGCCTATATAAAGGAGGGAGCCCCCTCATTGTAACGCATCGATTGAGAAGCAATAAAGCAGACCTGAAGTCCCCTCATATATCTGTGTTCAATCTATTGTTGTGTCTTGTGTTCTTGATTCGTTCTTACGATTATGCATATTGTATACGAGGTACCCGCTTCGGACTGAACTCGCCAGCAACGGTTACTCAACAAAAACAACGTCGTTGTGTGCCTCGAGAGGATAAACGCTCGCTAGGATAAAAACAACCGCCGCCACCGGCTTTTTCTTATTAAAATCAATCTCTCGAACACGCCTTCCCTTGCAGTAAACAAGCCGCTGCCGGCACGTAATCGAGGCTAAAAATCCTATAAACCCTCGCACCCTCTTTTTCACAGCCGCCCCCAATATATATATATATATAGGGCTAGGACCTGCACCTAATCACCCATGTACGGCTCACTAAAATTCTAGAGCCCAATATGTGGGCTTTTATACCGAATTACAAAAACAATTTTGGACACCCCAAAATTGTCACATATCGTAGCCTCCGGACCGTATCTCCGTAGCTCCAACACGCATCATCCATCTTTAATCTCCATGCGCTCTAACTCGAGCTCGACCGCCTCTTCCAGCATCCTCAACCCTCAGGACCATAACTTCGCACCAAGTCATCTCCCAGTCCTCGCTGTAGACCACGATCGCCTCCGAGTTATCCTGCACATGCAAAGACCAAAGCAACATATTTTCCTAGTACAAGTTCTTTCCAACTTGACCGATATAAGTCCACACAACACGACACGCCTCAAATAACATCAGTAAAAAATATTATCAATTATTCATCGGCTAAAATATTTTAGATCTAACCACATAGTCTAACAACTACTCTCCCCGTTGCGCCACCACCATCCAACGCAGCGGGTGTGAAGCCCCTTTTCCTAGCCACATGTGGTCGTCGCCGTTGGGAGGAGGAAGCAAGGGTGGGGCGGGCGCAAGGAAGGAAGGGTGACCATCGCGGCCTGCGACGACGCCGGAGATGTGTAGGCAAGAGCGAGGTGGAGGAACCCGAGGCCGTGCGTCGAACGGAAATGGAAACGGGCCGCCAAGGGCAGTAATACTACTTTTTAGTTCAATTCTCCGAATATTACAGTGGAAAATCCTCAAAATTAACCCACCCAATGTAGGCTATGCTAGGGTTGGCTCCCAGTAATACCGTTTTATTAGATCTTACGAAGAAATGCTACCACGTAGCGACATTGAGGTAGTGAAATTTACTAACTCAGGTAGGTTGTCCGAAATCTGTTGGACTAGGAATTAACGTTTCAAATCTACTGTCACGAAGAAAAATAAGTGAGCAGTTATTTGGGTTTTGATCGGAACGTTTGACTTAAATTTCGAGGCATCCGGCCCACCCCATGGTGGCCTGTCCATAGAACCAGATACCTCCTGCACGCAGAAAGAAACGGTAGAAGAATAAGACCAAAATACTTATGACTCCTAGTGGTGCAGCCACACTGTTGCATATTGCTAAAGGCCCAGTTTCGACGGAGCTCCTGGTAAATACCATATCCCAATACAAGAAAAATAAACCCGGCGCTATACATTGCCCGACACAGCGGATGGGTCGGCGCCGGCGGCACTCGCCCACAGATCAGTGAGGGAGAGGAGCGCGCGCGGGGCAGTCAAACTGAGCCGCGCATCCGGCCAAAGCGGTGTGCATATCGAGGTGAGCGAACAGCTCACCCTGCAGTCGCGATCTCCGTCATCGTCACCGTCACCATGACCCATGCGTCGCATCTCGCCTCGGCTCGGCTCGTCTCCTGCTGGCGACGGGTCACCGGCCGGCGCCGAGTTCTGTACTCTTACGCGACCCACGCCGTCCCGCGTACGTCGCTCGAACAGAAAGCACATGCATGCACGCCCAGCGCGTGAGCCGCAGCTGTACACGTTCGACGGGAAATGGGGACTAAAATCTCCGTTCCTGCGAATTTAAAGATACCGCGGTAGGCACCTTTCGAATGCCTGATCACATTCTGTTATCCTCACGTGTGGTAGGTCATACGCTGTGATCATAGTTCGCAATAGGAACATGCACCGCTACAAAACAGATATCATGAACGATACGTTATTATCATAGACGACCTGTAAATAGAACCGTCTATGATAATTTACAGACGGTTCTTAATAATAACCGTCTGTAATAATCGCAAACTTCACAGACGGTTCTTATTAAGAACCGTATGTGGTATTCTTACCCGACTACTTAACAAATATACAATAAATTACAACAATGATACATGCACACACACAATCTTCTCTAGCCACTTGATATGGTCCAAAATGTGCTCCATTTTCAACTGTAGCATACTCCAAACACTTGTAAAATTAGCCATTTTTTAGTGATACTTCTTATGCTAGCAGGAGAAAAACATAACGTTTTTTAGATATAGAAGGAACTATCACAGGCGGTTTAGTGAGATAAACCGTCTGTGGTGTCTATTTATCACAGACGGTCTGTAATTGGAACCGTCGATGACGTATATCACACACGGTTATTAACAAGAACCGTCTCTGATAAGCGCGACTTCTTTGAAGAAGACGGCGAGTACGTCTAAGAAAGCAACTAAACCGACCACGAAGTATGATTTTTTTTGTCGGGTCACCCACGCAGTATGAGGAGGATGAGACAGTAGCCACAGCCAACCTGATCGAGCCTGCAAGTTCAAGAAGCATGGCTACTAGGAGAGACCGCATGAGGAGATCAGTTGTGTTTGGAGGAATGCCAACGAAATATCCTCTTGAACTTGCAGGCTCGATGAAGTTGGTCGTGGCTGCTGTCTCATCCTCCCCATGCTGCGTGGACGACTCTCTGAAAAAAGATCATGCTTCGTGGTGAGCTTGGTTTCTTTCTTAAGCGTACTCGCCGTCTTCTTCAAAACAGATGCATCAGAGAGGAAGAAATACTAACCATATATCACGACGAACAATAACAGATCTACAAGCACACTTGAAAATCTATGGTATTTTTTTCACCAAATGCGCCACAGAGCTGGCCACCTCCTTCAAAGCAGCCATATATATATCAGAGACATTTCTCACTACAGATAGATCTAGATCTGAGGGGACGACCATATATTTAATGGCGCATATCACAGCCATCTGCGATATTTATCACAGACAGTTCGTAAAAAGAACCGTTTGTTAGGCCTACGATTATCACAATCTGTCTCATTCTAGACTTGTGGAAGTACGGTGTGGCTTAGCAAAATACGCTCGAAGATCGGTCTTTAACTCACTTGGACAACTTCTAAAATAACCACTGGGCCTCAAACCTACCCGAATTGAGTCCGTGCATAAACCTACACCCACTAACTATCCATTTCATCCAAACCCAAACCAATTTTTGATTTTATTTTTAAAGCATTTGTAAACTTCCATGACACATCAATGTCATGGATACAATTTAAACAACATTTGATTTTTGGCTGTAAATTCCCAAATTAAATATTTCATGTCTAAGCATGGCCAAGCATAATTTTTTCTAAAATATTCTAGTTCATATTACTGCATAAACCAGATTATTATCTAAGATGTCAAGGTAGGTTTATTTCAATGTCAAGGATTTAGGCATAACAATAATTTAAAAACATATATTTAAATTACATTGAATAGGAATAAGCATGCAATAATAATTTAAAATGGAACTTAAATAATTTAAAATATTATGATTCAAATATGATCAAAGGTATAACTTGCCTTACTCGAAGTTCTGATAATCTAACTCCTCGAAGGATCGAGCTCTCCGGAGTCGTCAAAATCTATACGCGAAAACAGGTCAAATTAAAATAAATACTCAAAATAAATTCAAATTAAATCCAAATCAAATAATTTTATTTTATTTAGCTAGATCTTGATTTTATATGAATTTAGAAATTTGAATCATCTAAATCGAAGTTTGTATGAAGAAATACGAGCTCCTGAAAGTTTAAATCTAAAGAAAACACCCTAAACAGAAAATTCAAGAATTTCTTGATTTATTTTTCTATAGGAAATTAGAATTATTGCGCATGATGATGTCAGGACCGATTTTAGGTTTTTCCGGCCGAATTATTTTCCTAAAGGAAAATCCTATTCTACTAGTGACGTGTGGGCCCCATGGTTAACAGACTCGGTCCACGAATTGATCAACGGCCCATAGTGGACTCGGCTCATAGAATAGTGAGGGCTGACGCGAGCACTGGCCCAAGCACCATGCGTACGCTGACTCAGCTCTGGTGCTGAGTTGGCGTTGACATGGTGCCATGTGGCGCTCACGTGTGTACGCCACGTAGGCCCAGCTCCGGCAGTGGCTCGGCGTAGCGCTCGCCAGCGCTACGCACCACGGCGATCTCAGGCGAGGGCATGTGCGGAGAGAGGGGAACGCGGTGATTCCGAAGCTCACCTTGGTTTCGGTAGGGCATGAGAGGAACGCCGGCAGCGAGGGTGGCGGCGCAGTTCGATCGGCGATGCTGGAGGTGCTCCGGTGATCCTTGGGCCGGGAGAAGGTGCACACGAGGTAAGCGGTGATGAGGCGATGTCGATGACGTGGTCGAGGTTGTCGGAGAGGGCTTGACATCGCCGGAGAAGACGAAGAACGAAGCTTCGGGTGTCGTTGTGAAAACTCATAATCCGGGCGCTAGAGGGAGAGAGGTGCAGGGGGTGTTGGGGTCTGGGATGAGCAGACGAGTGCGCATCTGGGGCTCCTATTTATAGGACAAGGGGAGGCCGAGAGGAGGAGATTATGCGGCGGGGTTCGCGGCGGCCATGGCGAAGTCCCAATGTAAATGTGTTATATAATTGGTTTATAGGCTAATAACAAATTGGTTTTGCACAATTAAAACCTAAATCAACTAGGCTCCACTAAGTGCACCAACAATATGAATACAATTGAATCAGAGCAATCATACAAAGATATATAGGCAATTAAAGTAAGAATGTAAATTTCTCAAGTAAAGCATAAGCACAAACCAAGATGACACAATTATATTTTACCGTAGTGTTCAGAGACTTACTGGTCTACCCTAATCCATGTTAAGGTAAGTCCAACCGTGTTGGACTGGCTCCTCAAATGAGCCAACACCTCAGAGGTAAGTCTAACCACCTGGACCGGTTCCAACACGAACCAACACCTCGCTCCACTAGGGTTGCTCTTCCTCCACTCCGGAGATGGCGAGCACCAAACCACTCACAACACGCTAGGCATTCTCACAAGCTTCTTTGAGAAGAACACCGGACAAGATGTCTCCACGCCGTCTAGGTGTCGGCAAACACCAAAAGTAACAAGACTCAACTCTCACTTGAACCAATCAAGTGTCTAAGCTAAGTGGATACTCAATCCACAACCTAAGGCAACACATGCACTTAGGGTTTGCTTTCAAATCTCACCAAGTGCAACACATGCACAAAAGAGAAGAGAGGGTTTACTCTTAGCTCAAAGAATGAATATGAGCAGTAGCAACAACAGCAACAATATCAGTAACCTCCTCCAACCAGCCAAGGTGTGTATTTATAGCCCACACTCAAAAACTAGCCGTTAGAGGAAAGATTCCCTCGAATCTGACAATGGCCGGTCTGACCGTCCATGCACCAACGGCTATAAAACTAGCCGTTGGATTCACGGCCGGTCGGACCACCGCAAAATCGGTCAGACTGCCAAGGGTGGGCGGTCCGACCGCCAAAGGAAAATTTGTAGCATCCGAAATGGTGCTTCTCTGAAAAAACCATACCGCGAAAACTCCGATACTTCCGCTCTCCGATAGTACCGTTTTAGCAACGGCGGTACTACCGCACAGAGAATCGGCTCAAAGGGCCACCGGTCCGAACGCCCAACACATGGTGGTTCGACCGATTTGGCACCGGTCAGACCAGTCCACACCGGTGGTCTGACCGCCAGACCACAGAAGGTATGCACTTTCACTTCGCTCAAATGGCAAAACACATTCGCCCATTTGAGTGCAATTACAACAAGGTTTAAAGGTGATATTCTCAACAAGTTGCAAAACACATTTGTCAATTTTTAGAATCAACACCACAAGGAATAAGGTACATGAACTTATGTCATTTGCAAAACACATTTGTAAACTAAAGTCACATGCTACAAGGGTTATGCATGAGTCTCGACTATTTGCAAAATGCATTCGCAAATAATAGCATCATACCTAGATGAGGTAGAGTAAACACATTGAGCTATCAACACATGACTAACTCAAGCTACTAGTTAAGACCACTCTTAATAGTACGACAACCTATACTAGCAATCCGGTCTTCCAACCAAACACCAAGACCGGTAAA
The DNA here is from genome assembly GCA_036346395.1 of Hsuehochloa calcarea. Lineage (NCBI taxonomy): Eukaryota > Viridiplantae > Streptophyta > Magnoliopsida > Poales > Poaceae > Hsuehochloa > Hsuehochloa calcarea. Next base: position 24,961,209 of record CM070603.1, on the reverse strand, counting down.
AGACTAGGAACATATCATTAGCCCTAGCTAGTCATTCCTTTGCCTTGCATCTTCTTGAAGCTTGGTGAATCACATCATTACTCCAAGTTCGGGTCATTTACTTGACATGCATCAACTTATGATACATCTTTTGCTTGACCTCCATCAACACATGATGGGTCTTCTCTTATCTTGAAGATCAAATCATGATCATCTCTTCTTCTTGATAAGCATCAACTCATGATGCATCCTTTACACCAAGCTCTTGACTTTAATGTCATTGACACATAATAACATCCAAAGTCTTCATCACCCTGGAACATAACCTATTCATCCAACTATGGAAAATGTTAGTTCCACAATGTGATTACCATTAGTTACCATAACAAATCATTATCACATAATGGTGGGACAAGATACTTCAATCTTTCCCTTATTGGTAATTAATGATAACCACTTCAATTACACATAAATTGAATGTAGATGATTTAATGTAACATAACATGAGTATATATGAACTACACAAGTTATATATATACTCCAACATGAGTATACAAGAACTACACAAGTTTTGTATACTCGAAAGGATATATTTCCAAGTAAAGATCCTTAATATATATGGAGAATGGAATATGAATCAATACTAATGAAACCATAAAATATAGAATAAACTCCCCTAAATGTGTGCATACACAAATATGTAATAAGATCGTATGCACATATTCAAGTTAAACTTATGGTTGAGTTCAGCCTATATTTTGGATCCGAGGATGCAACAATATATAAGATTAAGATGTCGATTGTATACCTCGTTGAATTTCACCTTTATATCCAAATGAGACTACACAAAATAATACTAGACAAGAGAGTTAGTCTCATATTTGGATTTGTCATTAATCACTAAAATATTCCATTAACTCATAAAGGCGGGTCTAGATCCTTCAGTGCATACAATCAAGTTCTACATTCACGTAATACTAATAAATGTCATAAATCATTGCTTATGTATAGATACATGATGCAACAAGCTCGACGATTGCGACAACTGGTGGGTTTTCTCAACCCGCATTTGATCTAAGAGCAATGCATCCTCGAAGACGCAAACTATGTCGAGAAGTACATAACGAAGGGATTGCATACTCACTGCGACAAGGACTATATACTGGTGCCCTACAACCAAGGGTAAGTGCTTCAATACTTGCTATACAAATTTCATTTGTTCTTTATACGTAACACGAACTTAGGTTTAATGACTAAAGTGACATATATGAGTAGGTGACACTTGATCCTTTTAGTCATTGTACCAAAGTGAAATAAGGTAATATATCTTGATTCCCTAGTCAATAACAACCACGACTTCACCATTATGCAAAAAGTACTCGACAAGTATGCTCATTTCCTCTATACGTAACTCTATTGTAGTCTTCCTTTATTTGAAATGTCCGAGGATAACTTTTTGGAATCACATAGGTCGTTTAGCGTCTATATTGCCGAGGGAAGGACACACAATAAACCAGACGCTACACTGTGACACAGGACACGATTTCTGGTACCTACTACAACACAATAATACTATATCACACTTTGTAACTTGGCCCCTCGAACTGACTATACATATATCATATATCATATTTCTATTTTTGCAGTGCCACCAGCAACTACGTCAAGACAACATATGTTCATTCTACGTTTGTCGTCATATGCTGGAAATCACGAGTGCTAAGACGAAGGATCCAGAGGTTTGTCAGTCAATCTCTTAATAATTATTTTGTGTAGCCTTTTTTCCTACTCCGGAGTAGTTACTCACTATTCCGTATATCACAATGTAGTAAGTATATTGTGCAACCGAGAGTATGTATGTGCAGTATACGAGTATATAAGACCACCTAGGTGGTATTCGCACCTTTTCAGGGGTGGTATGTATAATTTTTTGGACATACTCTTTTTAGCGCGAATATTAAGATATTTACAAAATATGCTAAAAAGTATGGATTCTCTTACAAATTTTTCATGTGGTTCTCATTGGAGTATCTTATAATTAGTATATGAGTATACCCAAAGTGATAAAGGAGTATGTCGAGTTGTTTTAGATGGTATTATCAAATGTGGGAGTAACTACACCCGGGAGTAGAGAGTATTTATCATATATATATATATATATATATATATATATATATATATATATATATATATGTATGTATGTATGTATATATGTATATATATATATATATGTTTGTATGCGCTTACTATTTTACTCTTGATAGTGACAGAACAAGAAAATAACAAAAAGTAGCTTCCATCTACACTTACTTGTGGAAGTTCGAGGATGGCTCGTCACCTTCATCATGGGGGAGATCATTAAAGAGAGTGAAGAGTTTTACCCCCGACGACTCTGATTTCTTGTACAAATCACTTTGTAATTAGATTATTAAAGTGACTTTGCAATTGATATTGGGTTTGTAAATCACTTTGTGTCGTTCTATATCAAATCAATTGTGATATATTTATTTTTTGCTTGCTTGTTTTAAGAGGGTATAGCTAGTATTACCTAAGACTAGCCAAAAAATTAAAATATATTTAGGTATAAAACAAACTATTTCAGACGATTTTGTGAAATAAATCGTCTGTGAATGACACTCACATACGGCTACTACTAACAACCGTCTGTGAAATGTATATCACAGACAGCTACTACTAACACCCGTCTGTAATATGTATCCAATCACAGACGGGTACCACCACCAACCGTTTGTGATATATCGCATATCACAGACGACTACTATCAAAAACCGTCTGTGATATCCTACATATCACAAACGATTTTTGGTGGAAACCATATGTGATAGTAGGACTTCACAGACGGTTTCAACTAATAACCGTTTGTGATATACCGCATATCACATACGGTTTTTGTGAAAAGCGTGTGTGATAGTATGCCTTCACAAATGGTTTAAAAAATCCGTCTGTGATATGTGGGATAGCACAGACAGTTATTTGTTAAAATTGTTTGTGAAGACCTACTATCGCAGACAGTTTCGATAAAAAACCGTTTGTGTTGTGACTTTTCACAGACGGCTCATAAACCGTCTGTGATAATCGCTTGTTATCGCAGACATATAGATTCAAACGGTTTAAAAATCGTCTGTGATAACAATTCGGAATTGTCTGTGATGATCCTCTCTGTAGTAGTGGTGTTTGCCCGCGGTGTCCACTTGTGCATGTCATCCTGCCGTGGATTAGTAGCGCGACAGGTGGTATGCCGCGTACAGGGGTCACGAAAGGTGACTTCAGCGGACTGGGAGCTGTAAATGACATATGTCACCTGTCTAATCTGATATGGTACTATTTTTATCATTTCGGTCCGAAAAAGTTACATTTGCTATCTCGTTGAAACGGGTTTTGACGTCTTGCTGTGCTGCCAAAAATAAGCATGCATGATGCTGTCTCTCTGTTAGAGATGGAGCCTTGCCGTACCGGACTGACGAGGAATAGTACAGCAGATTATCTATTGCATAATTCTTTATTTGTGTCACGTATGATCTATCACATATTCCTTACTTGTATCGATTACTCATTATATTCGCTACGAACTCTTACATTGTAATCTATAAATATCAATGAAATAAATTAAACAAGGCACTGCAATTTGCATCCTCGCTTCTGTTCGTCCCGGCGGCTGCTTCGATCTGCTGTATATAGATCGAATGCGAACGATCGAGAAGGGAGAATTTTGTTTGTCTGTTTGGTTTGGCATGTGGCTGTGGGCGTCAGTCAATCAGTCCGGGAAGCCGCTGGTGTGTTAGTGTGCAACAGTCATGCTCTGCTTTTCAGGCACCTCCCAGGCGGGCGGCCCCACCTCTCCGGTTGTAAATGAGAACTTTTCCTGCAAAACCTAATCTCCGAGTATTAGGTTGTTCTTATAAACTTCCAATCTTAGGAGGAGCGAGAGCAGAGATCCAATGCAATCAAATCATTCACGAGCACTCGCTAACTTTCCCAGAAAACATCATGTCTTAAGTCAAAAGACACGCTTCAATCCCATTTAGTCGTGTTCTCTGCCCAGAGAATCCGATGTTATACCTCGCATCTGCACCACACATCATGCAGAAATAGCTGCATGTTCTTGTTGCAAGAAAGTCATAACGCAAGGCATGCGCATATACATAGCTTGCGTAAGGCATTTTGCAGCAATTGTAATCATTTTTAACGTAGAATTTGCACGGTGAGAAGAAAAAAAAAGGGGCATCATCTAGAAATCATATGCTAACGCGCGCACATATTTCTGAACAGGGGAAGTTGAAAGCGAGATGACAACCACCACCGCATGCATCAGCACATTAGCAGGCTAAAGGGCGTATCTTGCCTTTTCCTTCAACAGCAGTACATAAAAAGGTTGAACTCATCTACTAAAATCCAGTGAAATATATCAATTCACTTACTTATGCTTTACATTGTTTTCTGAAAGACAAGTTGTACTTGGCAGATCTTACTACTCCATATTCTTGTTGTCTCTTGTACTATCTTGCCCTGGTACGTGATACATGTACCGCAATACGGATACAACGATATCGTGATACATAATTTTCAAAAAAAAGAATACACCGGTACGGTGAATATATATATATGTGAAAAATATAAAGAGACTACGAGAGATTGAGACAGTGAAATTACCTTAATGAAAACTATGTATTTCTTGCATCCTAGCCAATAGCCATTTTCAGGCCGAATGACCGGTTCTGTTCTTGGCATACGCATGGGCGCCAATCTTGGCGCTAGGTCATTATGACGTGGATCCAGGGGGCAATGATGGTGCACGACCACAAATCCACAATGAACATCTTTTGTATCATCTCTTTGAAGCACAAAACTATAGCCATCAGGATTGTTGTGTTCTTCATGATATTGTGCACCATGACAAGGTGCGGGAATTTCCCCCGCTTAATTCTCGAGGAATTGAACTATCATCTGTTATATTTCCACATAGCTCCTGTGAAATTACTGCATTCCAAATGGGCTCTTTAAGTTTTTTTTTCCATGGAGAATGCATGGGGATGTATGATTTGTAAAGCCTGTGGTTATCCTCTCCGGTGGTAAACGAGAACTTTTCCTGGATAATCTCCTGGATAATCTTAGGAGGAGCAGGAGCAGAGATCCAATGCAATGAAATCATTCACGAGCACTCACTAACTTTCCCAGAAAGCATCATGTCTTAGTCAAAAAGACACGCTTCAATCCCATTTAGTCGTGTTCACTGCCAAGAGAATCCGATGTTATACCTCGCATGTGCACCGCACGTCGGGCAGAAAGAGACAAGTATCCAGCGACACACGCACCATGAATCAAACCAGTAAGTAATACACGAACCCACCACCCGCAGAACAACACACTACATTTTGTGTTACAAAAGCGGGAAATGCAGTCTGGCAGGAGTTAACTCGAGCTCCTAATTGTAATGCAAGTATGGTCTCTACCGAATGCCACTAACTAAATGGCTAACAACCTACCTACATTAAGCCAAGACTGGTGTGTCCACGTGAGGTTAAAAATGAGGGAGAGAAAGGGACCAAACACAACGGGATTGGTATCCTCTCGCAATTGCAGAGGAGCACAGTGCAAAACGCGATCTCTTTTTTTTTTTTTTCTTTCTACTCAAATGGGTAGGGTAGGGTAGGGTAGGGTAGGGTAGGGCAGTAGACTGGTAGTTGTACTGTTGTAGGGTACAGCTGTGTCATGACAATCAGCAATAGCCGAGGGTTATCCTTGTCCGTACTTTCTAGAGAGATCATCGTGTGCATGAACTTTCTAGAGAGATCATCGTGTGCATGAACTGATAAACTTCTCAAGACACCATGCTTGCGGACTAGGCATACATGTCGTATCTTGGTAAATTAAACACTTTCGAATTTCGATGACCTGCCTGCAATCGAGTTCAATGGCTACAGCACGCTAATGCAGGAATTTCCAGGTAATTTTGCGAGACACAATCCAGTTCGATGACTGTCAATTACCCACCCTTGAATCGAGGGGAGGCCAAGCGGCTAGCATGCTTTGGAGCACAACTGCGGCTGTTTGGTGCGCATGGAACCAAAGTATATCGAATCAAATTTTAGTAAATTTGATTCGATTTGGTTTTTATTTGGTTTTTTGCTAAATTTTTTGTAAAATTTTGTTCACATTGGTTCTCTAGCTCATTTCTTATGCCAAACTTTGCCACAATCCGAACGAAAGGTGAATAATAGATCGGTACGAAGACCATGAGCTGCCCCTTAATGAAACCGTGAGCCGCGAATATCTCCTTCTTCACTAATACAAGTTGGAGAAAGATCTAAAAGGGATCTATGGAGAATGTGGTCAGAAATAATGTGCTATTTTGGAGATTCCTACTATTTCTTCAGTCGATACAAATTGTGACCTAGATCTCACAGCCAACGATGACACTGTGACTTCAATTCAATTGATTCTTAACAAATTAGTATTTGTGATTTGAGACGACCATTCTCTGTATAAGAAATCGTTGATTTAGAAGAATAGTTAACTGCGTAGATTTTTTAGTTCACTTACTATTCTTTTTTGATCTTAGTAACACCAAATTCTTGCTTGGCTTTCATGTGCAATTTTAACGCTCAAACAAAAAAAGGCAAGTAATTTTGCAAGCACACGACAGCCCTTCGTATACTATTGGCTTTGTGCTCAGTTAAAGCATTGCAATGATATGCGTGCTCCAATCGTGCTCAGTTTGGGCAAGTTATACAGCCTGTCCTAGAAACCTGCAAAAATGGATTAGTTCACTGGCCACGTGTGCAAAACCAATCTGAAGAGAGGTAAAAGGATAAGCAAATTTACAGAAACTTGACTACCGATTCTTTCCCACCCACAGCTCAAAGCTGCATTTCACAGGATATGGTACCACAAGTTCTATGCAAAAAAAAAAAAAAGCTACAATATACTAGAATCATCAAAGGGAAAGAAAAAACAGAACAGAAGGGGGGAAGAAAGAAGACAACCACCTCCCCACATTTCTTCTTCTTTATCATTCTTGCATCTAGACCCCTCGCTTTCTTCGGATTACAACTTTTACTCGCTCCCCGCCGCCGCCGCCTGGCCGCGGCGGATCGTCTCCCTGTAGCGGATGAAGGAGTCGATGCGCTGCAGCTTCAGCTGGTGCCGGAAGTTGTTGATGAAGTCGTCCGCGCGCGCGTCCACCTCGCCGCCGCCGGCCTCCTCTATCTCCTCCTCTGACTCCCGCTCCTGTTCCGCCACGCGGGGCCAGCAGCGCGCCGCCTCCCTCGTCGTCGCCGGGCGCCGCGCCTCCACCGCAACGGTGTCCTCCTCGGCCTCGAAATGCGCGAACGCCGATTTCTCGCTGGCCGACTTGAGCATCCTCGCCGGCAGCCGCGGCAGCTCCGTCTCCGCCGCCGCCTCCGACCTGCTCCTCTCCATGTGCGCGTGTTCGTCCTCGCGCTCTCCCTCACCCTCACCATCCTCCTTCTCCAGCGGCGGCGGGTGCTCGTACGACCCCAGATCCAGGACCCCGGCCACCGGGGGCTCGGGGGCGGGGGCGGGGGCGGCGAAGCGGGACAGGTTGAGCGACCGGAGCCGGTCGAGCGCCATCGACGGCACGCGGGACAGCCTCCTGTGCTCCCCTCCGACGCCGCCTCCACCAGCCCCATCCCCTTCCCTGCCCGCCGACGCGGTGACAGGAGTCGAAAGGTGACTTGGTGGATGGGGGCTGTAAATGACATATGTCACTATCTAATCGATATGGTACTATTTTTATCATTTCGGTCCGAAAAAGTTACATTTGCTATCTCGTTGAAACGGGTTTTGACGTCTTGCTGTGCTGCCAAAAATAAGCATGCATGATGCTGTCTCTCTGTTAGAGATGGAGCCTTGCCGTACCGGACTGACGAGGAATAGTACAGCAGATTATCTATTGCATAATTCTTTATTTGTGTCACGTATGATCTATCACATATTCCTTATTTGTATCGATTACTCATTATATTCGCTACGAACTCTTACATTGTAATCTATAAATATCAATGAAATAAATTAAACAAGGCACTGCAGTTTGCATCCTCGCTTCTGTTCGTCCCGGCGGCTGCTTCGATCTGCTGTATATAGATCGAATGCGAACGATCGAGAAGGGAGAATTTTGTTTGTCTGTTTGGTTTGGCATGTGGCTGTGGGCGTCAGTCAATCAGTCCGGGAAGCTGCTGGTGTGTTAGTGTGCAACAGTCATGCTCTGCTTTTCAGGCACCTCCCAGGCGGGCGGCCCCACCTCTCCGGTTGTAAATGAGAACTTTTCCTGCAAAACTTTTCCTGCAAAACCTAATCTCCGAGTATTAGGTTGTTCTTATAAACTTCCAATCTTAGGAGGAGCGAGAGCAGAGATCCAATGCAATCAAATCATTCACGAGCACTCGCTAACTTTCCCAGAAAACATCATGTCTTAAGTCAAAAGACACGCTTCAATCCCATTTAGTCGTGTTCTCTGCCCAGAGAATCCGATGTTATACCTCGCATCTGCACCACACATCATGCAGAAATAGCTGCATGTTCTTGTTGCAAGAAAGTCATAACGCAAGGCATGCGCATATACATAGCTTGCATAAGGCATTTTACGCATATACGGTGAGAAAAGAAAAAAAGGGCATCATCTAGAAATCATATGCTAACGCGCGCACATATTTCTGAACAGGGGAAGTTGAAAGCGAGATGACAACCACCACCGCATGCATCAGCACATTAGCAGGCTAAAGGGCGTATCTTGCCTTTTCCTTCAACAGCAGTACATAAAAAGGTTGAACTCGTCTACTAAAATCCAGTGAAATATATCAATTCACTTACTTATGCTTTACATTGTTTTCTGAAAGACAAGTTGTACTTGGCAGATCTTACTACTCCATATTCTTGTTGTCTCTTGTACTATCTTGCCTGGTACGTGATACATGTACATCTATCTGGATCAGCGATATCGTGATACATAATTTTCAAAAAGAATACACGATGCGGTGAATATATATATATGTGAAAAATATAAAGAGACTAGAGAGATTGAGACAGTGAAATTACCTTAATGAAAACTATGTATTTCTTGCATCCTAGCCAATAGCCATTTTCAGGCCGAATGACCGGTTCTGTTCTTGGCATACGCATGGGCGCCAATCTTGGCGCTAGGTCATTATGACGTGGATCCAGGGGGCAATGATGGTGCACGACCACAAATCCACAATGAACATCTTTTGTATCATCTCTTTGAAGCACAAAACTATAGCCATCAGGATTGTTGTGTTCTTCATGATATTGTGCACCATGACAAGGTGCGGGAATTCCCCCCCGCTTAATTCTCGAGGAATTGAACTATCATCTGTTATATTTCCACATAGCTCCTGTGAAATTACTGCATTCCAAATGGGCTCTTAAGTTTTTTTTTTGTCATGGAGAATGCATGGGGATGTATGATTTGTAAAGCCTGTGGTTATCCTCTCCGGTGGTAAACGAGAACTTTTCCTGGATAATCTCCTGGATAATCTTAGGAGGAGCAGGAGCAGGAGCAGAGATCCAATGCAATGAAATCATTCACGAGCACTCACTAACTTTCCCAGAAAGCATCATGTCTTAGTCAAAAAGACACGCTTCAATCCCATTTAGTCGTGTTCACTGCCAAGAGAATCCGATGTTATACCTCGCATGTGCACCACACGTCGGGCAGAAAGAGACAAGTATCCAACGACACACGCACCATGAATCAAATCAGTAAGCAATACACGAACCCACCATCCGCAGAACACACACTACATTTTGTGTTACAAAAGCGGGAAATGCAGTCTGGCAGGAGTTAACTCGAGCTCCTAATTGTAATGCATGTATGGTCTCTACCGAATGCCACTAACTAAATGGCTAACAACCTACCTACATTAAGCCAAGACTGGTGTGTCCACGTGAGGTTAAAAATGAGGGAGAGAAAGGGACCAAACACAACGGGATTGGTATCCTCTCGCAATTGCAGAGGAGCACAGTGCAAAACGCGATCTCTCTTTTCTTTTTTTTTTCTTTCTACTCAAATGGGTAGGGTAGGGCAGTAGACTGGTAGTTGTACTGTTGTAGGGTACAGCTGTGTCATGACAATCAGCAATAGCCGAGGGTTATCCTTGTCCGTACTTTCTAGAGAGATCATCGTGTGCATGAACTTTCTAGAGAGATCATCGTGTGCATGAACTGATAAACTTCTCAAGACACCATGCTTGCGGACTAGGCATACATGTCGTATCTTGGTAAATTAAACACTTTCGAATTTCGATGACCTGCCTGCAATCGAGTTCAATGGCTACAGCACGCTAATGCAGGAATTTCCAGGTAATTTTGCGAGACACAATCCAGTTCGATGACTGTCAATTACCCACCCTTGAATCGAGGGGAGGCCAAGCGGCTAGCATGCTTTGGAGCACAACTGCGGCTGTTTGGTGCGCATGGGAACCAAAGTATTATATCGAATCAAATTTTAGTAACGTTAACTAGATTTGGTTTTTATTTGGTTTTTTGCTAAATTTTTAGTAAAATTTTAATTTTGTTCATATCGGTTCTCTAGCTCATTTCTGATGCCAAACTTTGCCACAATCCGAACGAATTAAAGGTGAATAATAGATCGGTATGAAGACCATGAGCTGCCCCTTAATGAAACCGTCAGCCGCAAATATCTCCTTCTTCACTAATACAAGTTGGAGAAAGATCTAAAAAGGATCTACGGAGAATGTGATCAGAAATAATGTGCTATTTTGGGGATTCCTACTATTTCTTCGATACAAATTGTGACCTAGATCTCTCAAATATATCGATTCCAGCCAACGATGACACTATGACTTCAATTCAATTGATTCTTAACAAATTAGTAATTGTGATTTGAGACGACCATTCTCTGTATAAGAAATCGTTGATTTAGAAGAATAGTTAACTGCATAGATTTATGAGTTCACTTACTGTTCTTTTTTTTTATCTTAGTAACACCAAATTCTTGCTTGGATTTCATGTGCAATTTTAATGCTCAAACAAACAAGGCAAGTAAATTTGCAAGCACACGACAGCCATTCGTATATTATTGGCTTTGTGCTCAGTTAAAGCATTGCAATGATATGCGTGCTCCAATCGTGCTCAGTTTGGGCAAATTATACAGCCTGTCCTAGAAACCTGCAAAAATGGATTAGTTCACTGGCCACGTGTGCAAAACCAATCTGAAGAGAGGTAAAAGGATAAGCAAATTTACAGAAACTTGACTACCGATTCTTTCCCACCCACAGCTCAAAGCTGCATTTCACGGGATATGGTACCACAAGTTCTATGCAAAAAAATATATATAAAAGCTACAATATACTAGAATCATCAAAGGGAAAGAAAAAACAGAACAGAAGGGGGGAAGAAAGAAGACAACCACCTCCCCACATTTCTTCTTCTTTATCATTCTTACATCTAGACCCCTCGCTTTCTTCGGATTACAACTTCTACTCGCTCCCCGCCGCCGCCGCCTGGCCGCGGCGGATCGTCTCCCTGTAGCGGATGAAGGAGTCGATGCGCTGCAGCTTCAGCTGGTGCCGGAAGTTGTTGATGAAGTCGTCCGCGCGCGCGTCCACCTCGCCGCCGCCGGCCTCCTCTATCTCCTCCTCTGACTCCCGCTCCTGTTCCGCCACGCGGGGCCAGCAGCGCGCCGCCTCCCTCGTCGTCGCCGGGCGCCGCGCCTCCACCGCAACGGTGTCCTCCTCGGCCTCGAAATGCGCGAACGCCGATTTCTCGCTGGCCGACTTGAGCATCCTCGCCGGCAGCCGCGGCAGCTCCGTCTCCGCCGCCGCCTCCGACCTGCTCCTCTCCATGTGCGCGTGTTCGTCCTCGCGCTCTCCCTCACCCTCACCATCCTCCTTCTCCAGCGGCGGCGGGTGCTCGTACGACCCCAGATCCAGGACCCCGGCCACCGGGGGCTCGGGGGCGGGGGCGGGGGCGGCGAAGCGGGACAGGTTGAACGACCGGAGCCGGTCGAGCGCCATCGACGGCACGCGGGACAGCCTCCTGTGCTCCCCTCCGACGCCGCCTCCACCAGCCCCATCCCCTTCCCTGCTCGCCGACGCGGTGACCTTGGAGGTGACGGCAATGGTGCCGATGACGAGGTTGAGCAAGAGGAACAGCACCGCCGGGGTGAACCACCCGTGCACGGCGCTCAACAGCGCAGGGATCGCCTCCTCCAGCATCGCGCTCGTCTCTCCTCCTCCTCCGAGTTGGGTTTGGGTTTTTTTTTTTTTGGGTTGGGGGGAGGTGGAGTGGGAAGCAGTGGTGGGGAAGAGGAGAGTGGAGTGAGGGTTTATTTAAAGCGAATTGCTATACATCCTACGATAGTTCGTTGAAGTTAAATCTGTCTTTTTTTTTCCGTTAGATATGCTATAAAATTCATGTTAATAGCTACAGTTTTGACCTTGATCAGCTCACCGTTTGGCTAGCTAGTCATCATTCCAATCACTTACGCATGCTTTAACATATGTAGTATAACCTTTAGACTTTAGATGTTTTTTTTATAAGTTACACAGTGGTATAACCTTTAGACAGAAAGCTTTATATATTCGCTTTTCAATCCTAAAAAGAACGCACGTCGTCGGATAAAACAACTAGCTGAAGAACGGCAAAGACTCTTTCCTTGAGCCTTTCAACTCTTTTTACCATGCATACATCCCTTTAATCTTTTGTTGAACATAAGAGATCGATTAAAGTTTCTTTTCCTCTTTATTCAAAAAGCGAGATATGATTCGTGCTGTTGATGTTCTGTAAGAAAAAAAATTATAATAGTTGAATTTTTATTCATCCGATATACTGAGATTTGCATTTTTTTTCCTGCCTGGTGAATTGGGTCTGAATTTATTATGACTTTTTATTCGGAACACAACGGGTTCACTACATTGCCGTATTTTGTTGATATATAATTTTATTTTTTTTCTTTGTTTTTGCTCAACCTCTCAAAGTACATGTGAAGAACATAACGGGTTCACCACATTGTCGTATTTTGTTGGTATATTTTTTTTGTGTTTGTTTTTGCTCAACCTCTCAAAGTACATATGAGATTTTGAATTATGTAATGAAAATATGAGTTATTAAGACTTTCAAAAATAATTACAGCGATCAGGAACCAAAATTACATAAATATTTTACTGTAATTTATGTATAATGAAGTTGCAAATAAACTTTTAAAATGTAGATAGATCCTGGAAGGGGAGGCGAGTTTTTAGGTTTCAGATCTTTTTTAGTTACTTGATAAGCATTACATCGCAGTTTTATATCCCTATGGGTCTATGGCTTTGGCTTTGGTCACGGTGCGCGCTCTTACGGTTATGGATGTGTGAGATGCACAAAATACAGAATGAAAATGGATGGATGGTTATTGTTCTTTTCTTTTTCTTCCGAAAGTTGAGTTACCATTCCCACAAGATACGACGACCGTCGGGTGACGCTATACGTGGATGGTGATCCGATGAGTGTGTTCTTTCGGTGAGTGGACATGATTCATACCGATATTACTTAACCACGACCAAGTGATGCAGAACAAATTGTGGTGTAATGTTAATCAAGGAGTACTGAATAAGATAAGCATGAAGAGCATATGATCACTATATATATATATATATTAATCACCTTTGCTCACTACTAACAAAATAGACCTCCAAGTCATCACACAGTTGGACTTCACAGTAGTCTCTTGGCCCTCCGTGTCCTTCCTGACGAGTGCCAGTACTTCCATATGGAGATTCCATTACCAAACATACCCTCAGAACAAATGAACACGCCATTGGAGTAGCGTAGAAAGGAACGACTGTAGAGCAGATCTACAATCATGCGGAGCCACAATCTATGATGGCTAGAGATATTGCACAGAGATATGTAAAAGCTGACTGACACCCACGGGTAATCCATGTACAGACGTATGATAATGGATTTTCAGAATCATTATCCCAGACTTGCAACACTGCACTTATTGCATTAAGCATTCCAAAATCTGTTGTTGGTTTTAGATGGAAGATTTCAAGCAAAGTGCAAATATTGACAACCGGAGCATCGTCAATGAACTAACTTAGCATCAAATGTTTTCTTAACTTCTTTGCTGAAGACAAGAAAGCTCACAGGATCCATCGGCACACAGATCTTCTAAGCAACTAATTATATATCCAATGCAACTTATCCAGCACCAATTGTGAACAAATTCCGACCTTTGACAGCCTAAATAAATTAGCTAACAAAGCTAGCTCCAATACTTGAATCTCCAGTACTCTATTCAATCCCCAGCATAACAACATTTCATCCTTCTCACACATGTATCTAACTTCGCTAGTAAAATATCAAGTGAAGTTGGGCTGAAAGCATAAGAATTTTTCAATTGAATCAAGTGCCATATTTCAACAATGAACTGTATCGCATCAAGATAGTCACATAGAAAGCTCAAGAATGCGCCAGTTGATCCAGAAGAATTTGCAGATAATATCTTTATTTCTTCTTTGCATGTTCTGCAATCAAGAAAATCAAAAGCACTTGAAGTATTCACAAAATAGTGTAACAGCTAGCTATTGTCTGTGTCAAAGAAAAGGAATAGAGTAATTAATCAACTTACAAACATACTTTCAATTAGTCCTAAGCAGAAATGGCGCCCCAGCCCGACTTGAAGATTGTATTAACTCATTGTCATATTGAATGTATGGATCGTGCGGACTTTGTGAAGATCCCGTGAAAGAAAAGAAACTTCATGAGCATAGCACTTCCAAATTGGATAGTCGAAAAGGTTGACATGAACTATATAGCACTTCCAAATTGGATAGTCGAAAAGGTTGACATGAACTATATAGCACTTCCAAACTTCATGAGGAAATGCTCTTCCTCTTTAAAATAAAGAGAAAATGCTAATCCTTCAGGTGCTTTTGGCTCCAAGTAATCCTTAAGATTAATGGGGTTTCTTCTATATATATATATATATATATATATATATATATATATATATATATATATATGTGTGTGTGTGTGTGTGTGTGTGTGTGTGTGTGTGGCTCTTTCAGATCTTTAATTATTCTCGTTCTGCATGTATACACCAAGTCAAGCTTGACGCGAAGCCTAGGTTTTGCCCATCTCTACCTTCAATTAATATATGCTATCCAATATAATGCCGCCTATAACATCATCAAATTTACATATGCGGCTTTATTCTCGTTCTCTGGCCTGCATGGTGTCAAAGTCTTATTTTAGGTTGTGATTAGCATCCATCCAATTAGGAGAGACTCTAGCTTTAAGCAGTTTTCACACCTGATGAATGATGATGGCATTCCGGTACTTAGTTTACACAAAATATATATCAACCAGAGGTCAGAGATTGCATGCTAGCCCACACATTTTCGTGGCAATAAGATGGGGAGACAATAAATGTTCCGTCGTCACTCTTCGTTTATATACGAATTCAGTGTGAGCATTAACCAGCTTAACTCTTGCACACACACCCTTTAATTAAACAACAAAGCATCAATTTTAACTTTTAGTACCTGCAATTAACGACAAGAGCCACGAGCTAGCCAGCTGGCCTTTTCGCTGTGCAACACGATCGAACACTGCAATATCATCTGACTGAAATTAAGAAAGCATCAGTTGGTACGTACTCGGCGGTTCGGTAGAGAACGCATGTTACCACCGTATATAACCTAGCTAGATTCTTAAAATTCGTGGTCCATACGTAATACCTATACCAGCAGCGTGATATGGTCAAGCTGGCACGTACTCCATCTCCTACATTTATATATGCAGCAGTACGTCGATCGAGCCGGATGACGATTATTCGTCGAAATCATCGAGACTATATATCCCAGAAGTTCAATCCAAGAAACCATGAAATGTTCGGTACTGTGTGTGTGCTCTTGCCATAAACCGTAGTTGTACATGTACTTATCAGTGTAATTAACACCGGTCACCTACTGATTGGAGAGAGAGAGAGAGAGAGAGAGAGAGTGACGCTGACGCGCCTACCGATCGACTAAGGACTTGTGTCGTCTCGCTAACCACAAATTGGTTCTAGCTAAGTGTCAATGTACGCCTGTCTAGGTGTCCCTGACACGGTCCAACACTTGGCAACCGACAGGTTATACGATCAAATACCGAAAAAATTGAGGTGGTAAACCCATCAGAAACATTTAGCCAGGAAACACGAACATGCTGCCAAAGTAGCTGCACTACCGGCGGCCAGTCAGTGTCTGCATCTTTCCGGGAAACCACCACCGGTTTTCGGAACCCTGGCCGGCTCACCTCTAAACCACCCTCATTTCTGATAATCTTCTTCATGTATACATAACATGGCAGTGTTTAGGCTTGTAATGGATGCTCCAAAGTTAAAATCCTGATAATTATGAACTCTAAAATTTTGCAAACCTAAATCGGCAACCGTCCGGTTTGCCCGGTAACCGCCAACCGACTACGGTCCGGTTTCGCGTGCAAACTACAAAGTTCAAAGTGGCCACGCCTGCGAAACTACGCTCGTGCAAACTACAAAGTTGGCCATACATCAATGAAACCGTACGTGCCATACTACTAAGTCGCCGTCGCTGATGTAAGCTATTCACGCGCGAAATGACGCCAGCACCAAACGGTGATTAATTGGTGGTTTACCTAGGCCATTAATCATTTGATGTGACGACTTTGAGTATTTCTTAAAGACATTTTAACCCTTGGACGTGGCTCTCCGTGCATTCATGGGTCCTTGCAGACAATATCTGTACTATTATATCTAGTGAAATACTACAGTATATGTGTCCGATGCACCAAACGTTAAGCATAACTTCACTTCTTCTTATCACGTTATTCTCATGCACTACCTCCGCTCTTATCCCCTTATCCACATTGCTCTACCGCGCCTCCACCACTCGCTCTCTTCGTCTCCTCCTCCGCCATCATGCCCGCCTCCTCCCCCCTGCCTTCCTCTCCCAGCACCGCCACTGCCACCGACTCCGCCTCTCACCCTGCAGCTACTCCACCTCCTCCTCATCAGCCTCGCCAGCCCCTACGAGTTCGAGCCACTGCTTGCCTACCTCTCCTCCCTCTCTACCGTCGCCTCCCTTACGTCACCGTCCCCGCCTACCTCTGTCTTTGGTGCAGTCTTGTCCGTGACTTCATGCTCCGCCGCCCTCGCGCCGAGTAGTACGTCTTTGCTCGGGGCCTGGCGCCATGGCAGCGTCCACGCCTCTCGCCTTGGCGCTGCTCCCTTTCTCGCCCTCCCTCTCCGACCCTCCCTCCTTCCCGCACTCGTTGGCACTAGAGATTTTTGGTGGGTTTGTTGATGTTGCGTCCCTTGTAAAAGAAATATTGCAACCGTGAAAAAAAAATATTGCACACGGGGAAAAATGTTGCATACGAATTTATAAGATGTTGCATCTTTTTTTTTTGATATGTTGGCACCCTCCAGATGTTTGTGTGTGTTTGATTATGAGAATGTTTGTATTGTTTTGATTATGAGAATGTTTGTTTGATTGATTGATTCTGATATTTTAAGGTAATGTTGTATATGATTGTTTGATCTATTATAACAAGTAGAAAAAAAAATACCGTATAGTTCTTTCTTAAGTGTTGCATCAGACCGTACGATGAAAATTACGTTCGAACTCTAGTTACGCCCTTGTATTCACTGGCATGTGTGTGTGTGTGTATATATATATATTCCCCAGTACGCGCTTACGTTTCTTAATTTCCTCTAGACTAATAAACGCCGGCAGATCCAGACCGGGCCCAACGCAACTACTAACGGCTTTGCCGCGTGCTCGCTTGACTCGACCGGAGGCTCCAGAGTCCAGATCGCAGCTGAGCTTTCAGCTACTAATTAACAATGTCAGTCCGTGCCACTGTGACACGCGACGCCGATCGTCAGACGCAAGTCATTTTTTTAAGCATTAGAGGTGTCAGGTCTTACGCATTCACACCGTTCGGTTTTTTTCTTCTTCTTTCCAATTTGACCTCCTTTCACAATGCAGGAGGCTAGCTACAGTAAAAGTATCTTCGAAGCCGCCCGATCAAGTGTCCATCAATGGAGCCATTGGTTAACCTCGACCGGGCCCAACGCAAGTACTAACAACTTTGCCCCGTGCTTGCTTGACTCGATCAGAGGAGTCATGATTAGCAACAACTACTCAGGAAGCATCACATCGCAGCTGAGCTTTCAGCTACTACTAATTAACAACGCCGGGACACGGAACGCTGATTGTGAGATGTAAGTCATTTTTTTTTTTAAAGTATTGGAGGTGTCAGGTCTTCCCCATTCAGACCGTTCGGTGTGTGTGGTTTGCCGTGTGGAATATTTTATGATACGGATGACAGAGAAGTAGGAGAGAGAGGGTTAGAAATCATGCAACAGACGGTATATAACCCTTTTATAAATATCATTTTTTGCTATTTTATCTATGACGTTTGTAACTCGCATATTTTACGGTCTTATTTTGTAGTAGATATGTATAGACAACTTAAAAACAACATATTATATGAGTTGTTCTTAATTATATATATAAATAACATGAAAAATGCTACAGAGACAACCGATAAAGGTCGAACTTTGACATTTAGCTAGACAATCTGAAGCATGATTGGGATGGGTGACGCCTTAATTTGTTCCACCTCCCTGCGCATTTTGGGAAGACTTGAATAAAATCCGCGGCGTTGTTTTCGTAGCTTTTGGCCGCGTAGCGATTGAAAATGTTTATGTCATCATAGAATTAAAGAAGAATGAGTAGTCAAGGTCAACCTCAAGCACCTCGCAGAAGAAGTCAACATCAAGCAAGAATATATCATCATCAGTTTTTGACGTTATTGGAACGTGCTTGCTCGATCTGAGCCATCAATTTTTGTAACGAAATAATAGTATCTTGTGTACGTAGTTGCTCGCGGCATATACAGGGAGCGCAGGTAAGACCCAAGAGTAAGCAAAGTATTAATTTGGCTCTAATTTAAAACGGCATGATTTTCAAAAAAAAAAAAAAAACTTCAACTGTATTTCAAAATTTCCAAAAGCTTTGCCTAGCAATTTAAAATTTTAAAACAATTTCTTTGCATCGAAGAAACTGGATTTGCAAAAACCTAAAATTTATTTGTGTGCCAACTAAAAATAATTAAAACCTTGTTACTGCATAATCATTTTAAAATTCAAATCCAAATCAAGCTTGCAATGCAAATAAAATTCAAACATCTTCCCTTTCATTCTCTCCCCTCAGACCGCCACCTTGATAGTCAACCCATCTTTCTTCCCCTATCGTAGCTTTTGGCCGCGTAGCGATTGCAAATGTTTTTGTCATCGTAGAATTAAAGAAGAATCAGTAGTTAAGGTCAACCTCAAGCACCTCGCAGAAGAAGTCAACATCAAGCAAGAATATATCATCATCAGTTTTTCACGTTATTGGAACGTGCTTGCTCGATCTGAGCCATCAATTTTTGTAACGAAATAATAGTATCTTGTGTACGTAGTTGCTCGCGGCATATACAGGGAGAGCGCAGGTAAGACCAAGAGTAAGCAAAGTATTAATTTGGCTCTAATTTAAAAGCGGCATGATTTTCAAAAAAAACTTCAAGCAGTATTTCAAAATTTCCAAAAGCTTTGCTAGCAATTTAAAATTTTAAAACAATTTCTTTGCATCGAAGAAACTGGATTTGCAAAACCTAAAATTTATTTGTGCCAACTAAAAATAATTAAAACCTCGTTATTGCAAAATCATTTTAAAATTAAAATCCAAATCAAGCTTGCAATGCAAATAAAATTCAAACATCTTCCCTTTCATTCTCTCCCTCGGGGCCATGACCAGTAGTCAACCCATCTTTCTTCCCCTATCGTAGCTTTTGGCCGCGAGCATTGCAAATGTTTATGTCATCGTAGAATTAAAAAGAATGAGTAGTCAAGGTCAACCTCAAGCACCTCGCAGAAGAAGTCAACATCAAGCAAGAATATATCATCATCGTTTTGACGTTATTGGAACGTGCTTGCTCGATCCGAGCCATCAATTTTGTAACAAAATAATAGTATCTTGTGTACGTAGTTGCTCGCGCATATACAGGAGCGCAGTAAGACCCAAGAGTAAGCAAAGTATTAATTTGGCTCTAATTTAAAATGGCATGATTTTCAAAAAAACTTCAATCAGATTTCAAAATTTCCAAAAGCTTTGCCTAGCAATTTAAAATTTTAAAACAATTTCTTTGCATCAAGAAACTGGATTTGCAAAACCTAAAATTTATTTGTGTGCCAACTAAAATAATTAAAACCTCTATCTGCATAATCATTTTAAAATTCAAATCCAAATCAAGCTTGCAATGCAAATAAAATTCAAACATCTTCCCTTTCATTCTCTCCCTCGACGCAACCCACGATCAACCCATCTTTCTTCCCTATCGTAGCTTTTGGCGCAGCAGATTGCAAATGTTTTTGTCATCGAGAATTAAAGAAGAATCGTAGTTAAGGTCAACCTCAAGCACCTCGCAGAAGAAGTCAACATCAAGCAAGAATATATCATCATCGTTTTCACGTTATTGGAACGTGCTTGCTCGATCCGAGCCATCAATTTTGTAACGAAATAATAGTATCTTGTGTACGAGTTGCTCGCATATCAGGAGCGCAGTAAGACCCAAGAGTAAGCAAAGTATTAATTTGGCTCTAATTTAAACGCATGATTTTCAAAAAAACTTCAATCAGATTTCAAAATTTCCAAAAGCTTTGCCTAGCAATTTAAAATTTTAAAACAATTTCTTTGCATCAAGAAACGGATTTGCAAAACCTAAAATTTATTTGTGCGCCAACTAAAAATAATTAAAACCTCGTTATTGCAAAATCATTTTAAAATTAAAATCCAAATCAAGCTTGCAATGCAAATAAAATTCAAACATCTTCCTTTCATTCTCTCCCGCGCGCACCTGAACCATGCCAACCCATCTTTCTTCCCTATCTTTTCCTACCCGTGGCCAAGCCCACCGCCACACAAGCCTCTCTCTTGTCCTTCTCTCTAGCCCGACCAACTGCGAGCAACCGTCGCAACCCACCTCCTTTCCCCTTCCTTCTCCACTCGTCCCCATCCGCCCAAAGAGACATCAACCGCCACACCTCGCTTCCTCTCCTTCTCTCTTCCCATGCGCCCAACAACCAACTAGCCCAAGATCACCTTTCTCTCTCCACCTCACGACCAAGGGCACTGACCCCACCCATCGGCATGGCACTGTTCTCCTTCTCCTCTCACCTCTATCGTGAAGGGTCACGCGCAAGTCTACGATAGCACAAACAAAAATTTTTCCGCGCAACCAAGGAACCACCGCAAGTAATAGATCATGGGAAAAACGTTGCATACGAATTTATAAGATGTTGCATTTTATATATATATATGTTGGTATACTCCAGATGTTTGCGTGTGTTTGATTATGAGAATGTTTGTGTTGTTTTGATTATAAGAATGTTTGTTTGATTGATTGATTCTGAGATTTTAAGGTAATGTTGTATATGATTGTTTGATCTATTATAACAAGTAGAAAAAATACCGTATTATTCTTTCTTAAGTGTTGCATCAGACCGTACGATGAAAAGTACGTTCGAACCCTAGTTACGCCCTTGTATTCACTGGCATATGTGTGTGTGTATATATATATATATATATTCCCCAGTACGCGCTTACGTTTCTTAATTTCCTCTAGACTAATAAACGCCGGCAGATCCAGACCGGGCCCAACGCAACTACTAACGGCTTTGCCGCGTGCTCGCTTGACTCGACCGGAGGCTCCAGAGTCCAGATCGCAGCTGAGCTTTCAGCTACTAATTAACAATGTCAGTCCGTGCCACTGTGACACGCGACGCCGATCGTCAGACGCAAGTCATTTTTTTAAGCATTAGAGGTGTCAGGTCTTACGCATTCACACCGTTCGGTTTTTTTCTTCTTCTTTCCAATTTGACCTCCTTTCACAATGCAGGAGGCTAGCTACAGTAAAAGTATCTTCGAAGCCGCCCGATCAAGTGTCCATCAATGGAGCCATTGATTACCTCGACCGGGCGGGCCCAACGCAAGTACTAACAACTTTGCCCCGTGCTTGCTTGACTCGATCAGAGGAGTCATGATTAGCAACAACTACTCAGGAAGCATCACATCGCAGCTGAGCTTTCAGCTACTACTAATTAACAACGCCGGGACACGGAACGCTGATTGTGAGATGTAAGTCATTTTTTTTTTTGAAGTATTGGAGGTGTCAGGTCTTCCCCATTCAGACCGTTCGGTGTGTGTGGTTTGCCGTGTGGAATATTTTATGATACGGATGACAGAGAAGTAGGAGAGAGAGGGTTAGAAATCATGCAACAGACGGTATATAACCCTTTTATAAATATCATTTTTTGCTATTGTATCTATGACGTTTGTAACTCGCATATTTTACGGTCTTATTTTGTAGTAGATATGTATAGACAACTTAAAAACAACATATTATATGAGTTGTTCTTAATTATATATATAAATAACATGAAAAATGCTACAGACACAACCGATAAAGGTCGAACTTTGACATTTAGCTAGACAATCTGAAGCATGATTGGGATGGGTGACGCCTTAATTTGTTCCACCTCCCTGCGCATTTTGGGAAGACTTGAATAAAATCCGCGGCGTTGTTTTCGTAGCTTTTGGCCGCGTAGCGATTGAAAATGTTTATGTCATCATAGAATTAAAGAAGAATCAGTAGTCAAGGTCAACCTCAAGCACCTCGCAGAAGAAGTCAACATCAAGTAAGAATATATCATCATCAGTTTTTCACGTTATTGGAACGTGCTTGCTCGATCCGAGCCATCAATTTTTGTAACGAAATAATAGTATCTTGTGTACGTAGTTGCTCGCGGCATATCCAGGGAGCGCAGGTAAGACCCAAGAGTAAGCAAAGTATTAATTTGGCTCTAATTTAAAACGGCATGATTTTCAAAAAAAAAAACTTCAACTGTATTTCAAAATTTCCAAAAGCTTTGCCTAGCAATTTAAAATTTTAAAACAATTTCTTTGCATCGAAGAAACTGGATTTGCAAAAACCTAAAATTTATTTGTGTGC
Organism: Hsuehochloa calcarea; assembly: GCA_036346395.1. Classification (NCBI taxonomy): domain Eukaryota; kingdom Viridiplantae; phylum Streptophyta; class Magnoliopsida; order Poales; family Poaceae; genus Hsuehochloa; species Hsuehochloa calcarea. Next base: position 24,938,142 of record CM070603.1, on the reverse strand, counting down.
CAACTAAAAATAATTAAAACCTCGTTATTGCAAAATCATTTTAAAATTCAAATCCAAATCAAGCTTGCAATGCAAATAAAATTCAAACATCTTCCCTTTCATTCTCTCCCCCTCAGACCGCAACCCAGCCGTCAACCCATCTTTCTTCCCCTATCTTAGCTTTTGGCCGCGTAGCGATTGCAAATGTTTATGTCATCGTAGAATTAAAGAAGAATGAGTAGTCAAGGTCAACCTCAAGCACCTCGCAGAAGAAGTCAACATCAAGCAAGAATATATCATCATCAGTTTTTGACGTTATTGGAACGTGCTTGCTCGATCTGAGCCATCAATTTTTGTAACGAAATAATAGTATCTTGTGTACGTAGTTGCTCGCGGCATATACAGGGAGCGCAGGTAAGACCCAAGAGTAAGCAAAGTATTAATTTGGCTCTAATTTAAAACGGCATGATTTTCAAAAAAAAACTTCAACTGTATTTCAAAATTTCCAAAAGCTTTGCCTAGCAATTTAAAATTTTAAAACAATTTCTTTGCATCGAAGAAACTGGATTTGCAAAAACCTAAAATTTATTTGTGTGCCAACTAAAAATAATTAAAACCTTGTTACTGCATAATCATTTTAAAATTCAAATCCAAATCAAGCTTGCAATGCAAATAAAATTCAAACATCTTCCCTTTCATTCTCTCCCCCTCAGACCGCAACCCAGCCGTCAACCCATCTTTCTTCCCCTATCGTAGCTTTTGGCCGCGTAGCGATTGCAAATGTTTATGTCATCGTAGAATTAAAAAAGAATGAGTAGTCAAGGTCAACCTCAAGCACCTCGCAGAAGAAGTCAACATCAAGCAAGAATATATCATCATCAGTTTTTGACGTTATTGGAACGTGCTTGCTCGATCTGAGCCATCAATTTTTGTAACAAAATAATAGTATCTTGTGTACGTAGTTGCTCGCGGCATATACAGGGAGCGCAGGTAAGACCCAAGAGTAAGCAAAGTATTAATTTGGCTCTAATTTAAAATGGCATGATTTTCAAAAAAAAAAACTTCAACTGTATTTCAAAATTTCCAAAAGCTTTGCCTAGCAATTTAAAATTTTAAAACAATTTCTTTGCATCGAAGAAACTGGATTTGCAAAAACCTAAAATTTATTTGTGTGCCAACTAAAAATAATTAAAACCTCGTTACTGCATAATCATTTTAAAATTCAAATCCAAATCAAGCTTGCAATGCAAATAAAATTCAAACATCTTCCCTTTCATTCTCTCCCCCTCAGACCGCAACCCAGCCGTCAACCCATCTTTCTTCCCCTATCGTAGCTTTTGGCCGCGTAGCGATTGCAAATGTTTTTGTCATCGTAGAATTAAAGAAGAATCAGTAGTTAAGGTCAACCTCAAGCACCTCGCAGAAGAAGTCAACATCAAGCAAGAATATATCATCATCAGTTTTTCACGTTATTGGAACGTGCTTGCTCGATCTGAGCCATCAATTTTTGTAACGAAATAATAGTATCTTGTGTACGAGTTGCTCGCGCATATACAGGAGCGCAGTAAGACCCAAGAGTAAGCAAAGTATTAATTTGGCTCTAATTTAAAACGGCATGATTTTCAAAAAAAAAACTTCAACTGTATTTCAAAATTTCCAAAAGCTTTGCCTAGCAATTTAAAATTTTAAAACAATTTCTTTGCATCGAAGAAACTGGATTTGCAAAAACCTAAAATTTATTTGTGTGCCAACTAAAAATAATTAAAACCTCGTTATTGCAAAATCATTTTAAAATTAAAATCCAAATCAAGCTTGCAATGCAAATAAAATTCAAACATCTTCCCTTTCATTCTCTCCCCGTCAGACCGCAACCCAGCCGTCAACCCATCTTTCTTCCCCTATCTTTTCCTACCCGTGGCCAAGCCCAGCTGCCCACACTGAAGCCCTCTCTCTTGTCCTTCTCTCTAGCCCGACCAACCTGCGAGCAACCGGCTGCAACCCACCTCCTTTCCCCCTTCCTTCTCCACTCGTCCGCCCATCCGGCCCAAAGAGACAGCTCAACCGCCACACTCTCGTTTCCCTCTCCTTCTCTCTTCCCATGCGGCCCAACAACCAACTAGCCCAGCATCACCTTTCTCTCTCCACCCTCACTGACCAGCGGGCACTCGACCCCACCCATCAGCGTCATGGCACTGTTCTCCTTCTCCCTCTCACCCTCTATCGTGAAGGGTCACGCGGCAAGTCTACGATAGCACAAACAAAAATTTTCCGCGCAACCAAGGAACCACCGCAAGTAATAGATCACGAGATTACCGCTAGACGCGTCGACTCGTAGCGGAAGTAGAGTCGTTGTAGCGAATTGATGCAGTCGTAGTCGTACTCATGACGCGTCTCCTCCTTCGAGTGGTCGTACTCGTCGCGTGACTTCTCCTCCGACTCCGGTGAACGTCACAAGTTGCGGATCGTCCCAGTGCTGATGCATCGCAACAACACCTTCGAGGTATCCACACGTACGGGGCAGGATCACCACGCGCTGGAGTGCTAGCACCGGCAGCGTGGTTGAGAAGGCGTGGCTATTAGGGTTTCAGGAGTTCTTCCAAAGATCATCCTCTTCCTTAACCTCATGCCACCGCCCCTCTTTATATAGGCATCCATGATGGGTCTCGACCTGGAGGCCCATTAGGAACTCGTGGCCTATACGAATTCGGATCACCATCCAAAACAGATCCTTGCCCTTTAAGTGTGCGACCCCACAGGTTCATGTGTAATCGGTTATGACTCGGAAACTCTTTTCCTACCACTAGTCGTTAGTGGTACCTAGCAGCACATAACGATTCCCAAAGACACATAGAATAAATCAGACGAACATTGAAGTAATATGATCTATGATCAGGTCCTCATCACTTACGATCATTCAGATTCCATACGAAAGCAGATCGATAGGTCCCGACCACCAGAACTCCTTACAACTAGGTCCTTACCATTCAGGATTACGCTCGACCGCCTACGACCAAAGATGTATCTCCATACGACTAGTCCGTAACTGATCGAACTAAGCGACCTACTCATGCATTCTCCCTTTGCCTCACGATGTCTGGTTGAACTCCAGGTGAGATAAAGTGTCATCCATGGACTGTTCAATACTTTCTCGATCGAGTGTCGGATAATTTCATGTGGTCGACCCTTCGACCACTAGTGGCATGGCCATACACTTTCTTTATCCGATCACCACGAGGGGCCCAGAGACATCTCCCCTGTTATGCAAGGAGGGGCAAGTCCCATCTCGACCAGTCACATCTCTCCGCATATTTCATAGCATACCCGAAAGCTACCTTTATAACTACCCAGTTACGAGTAGCGTTTGGCAACCCCTAAGAGTGCTATTACACATGTAGGGAACCATGCTGATCTCAGGTCTAAGGATTATACATTATCATTACTTGAGACCAACTAATGACATAAAGATTCGTAACAATCTCAATAGTATCTCAATGATGGGTCTATCCAACCCCATGTTCTCTAACATGTGCTCACATTACTGATTCGATATCCCAATATCCATGACCGGTGAAACATGGTCGTCAATCAATATATGTGCTGGTCGTAGAGTCACTGGTGTTCTGACTAGGGATACATTTAGAATGACATCATATAAGTTAAAGAGCTCTACAAATAAGTCACATACTTATTTATCTATAACTGATGATTCATTCAAGGGAGACGATAACATATTATCAAAAATCATGAACATAATGAAATATCATCATCTCTATGATTGTCTCTAGGTTATATTTCCAACATATCGCACGCTCTATCTCTCACACATGTGTATGCTTGACCACGCGCCGCAGTATGAAGACACTAGCACCTCTGCTCCTCGAGCCTTCCCCCTCTCACGCAGCGCCATAAGGTAGTCCCATCATTGCCAGAGACACAAGCAGCGCAATGCCCGTGAGAACACACACACACCGGCCGCGACGCCGTAAGAAAACATTGAGTTCCTCTCCCTTATAAGCAATTCCATCCGTGCTACTTTGTTTTCCTTCACCTCCTCTTCATTTGTCCTCTCTTGCCCCTCCCTCTTGCTTACTCTAACGCCCAAAACCCTGCTGCACACAGCCTTCACCCCAAGCGCAGCAGTGTGCCCCCAAGCTTGGCCACATTGTTCCCGCCGATCGTGTGAGCCCCTCATTCTTCTAATCGCGTCAGATTGCATTCTACGTCCCCATACTCCTTTTCCCTCTCTCGATTTAAGCTCCTCGCCCTCGAAGTCGCCGAATCGAAGCTTCTTCCTCCTCGAACCCGAGAAGCTGCTGCCAACCTCCTCCATGCCGAGCTCCTTTGTTGGTGAGTTTCCAACCACATCTTTGTGTCATCCCGTGTTCTAAGACCCTATGAACTGGGTAGGCTAGCCATCTTCCCCTAGGATGCACCGTAGTTGTGCTACGTGCGGGTGTTCCCGCTGTACTACAAGCTGTTGTTGCTGGAGCTCCTCTATGCTCCATCTCCTACATCGTCCATACCCGTAGCATCACCGTGCCACATAGATGCTCGTGACATGCTTAGGATTTGAAAGCGGTCACCATTTAGCCATTGCCACTGCAGCCCTACCACGTGCACATTCTCCTTCCTTGTTGTCCACCACCATGGGCAGAGCTCTGCCGAGCACCTCGTTGTTCGCAGCCACCTTGAATACCACCCCTATAACACCCTCATGCTTAGGCCATGCTCGATCTAGAGGATTAGGAGCCATTTTGTAGTCGTCGCCAAGTACAGTAGCGGTGCCGCAGTCCTTGATGTAGTACCGATGCCTCAGTCCATCTCCTGCCAAGCCGTCACCATTGTTAGGGTTTCCTTGGTCCCCTCATCCCTTTTTGTGACTGCAGGTGGTCGCCGGAGCCTTCCCCGCCAACGCCGAGCTTGGCCCAAGCCAGCAATGGCTTCCCTCCCCGTTCATGTGTTTTCACGAGAGGAAGAAGATGATGGACGTCGACATGTGGACCCCACCCGAAAGATTAGATTAAGTTTACCTGGAATTTAATTAGTAGATAATGTTAGTATGTCATGTGGACCTGAGATAATTAGCTTATTTAATTAGAGTCTAAAATGAAATCTGAGACTGTTGTAGTAGGGCACCAAGGGGTGCCCCGCGTCCTAGGGTTGTCAGAAATACTGGTGTGTAGTCGGGAATACTACACATGCGTAGACCAAGTTCATATAGTATATTTAGTCAAATGTACCTAAATGCTCCCCTCTCTCTTAATACATTGTGATGGTAAGAAGGTAAATATCTCTTCTCGACCCCCTATAAATAAAGCCCCAAAGGCATGTAAGAGGGGAGGATTGGATTCATTATCTCATTTATAAACGATGCAATACATACTATATTTTGTGCTCTCGACTCCTCTCCCGCCCATCCCTCCACCGAGGACCCCCAGTTCCCTTCATTGCTACTAGGGGTCCCCTTTTTACACTGTCTAGCCTTTTCTTGCCACGACAGTTGGCGTTGTCTGTGCGAATCAAACAAGAAGCTACACATGAGAGGGGCTGAAGACACCTCTACAACTTGAGCTGAAGCCCATTTCCTCGACCGAAGCCCATCTTGCGCACGACCCGGGAAAAAGTCCCAGCGGAAGCCCACCTTCACCAGGCCCCCCGAAGCATGCTACCACCGGTCAAAGTGCACCGGGGCCACCTTAGCTCCACACCCCACCCTTTGCCTAACAACATCTCTTCGGCAGCTCAACAACCGAAGCCGCGCCTCACCCTTCGCTCAAGCAACCGCAGCCCACCTGCGCCTGCACGTCCCCGGCCTCCACCTTCGGCACGGCGACACCTTCGACGCAGCGCCCCCTTCGACCTTGGGGCCACCCCCCCAGAGCCCCCTACCTTTGGGTCACCACCGAAGCCCACCTGCGCCTGGCGCCCTCGGCCCCCTTCGCCTCCGGCCGCTCGATGCCCCCTTCCTCAGAACCTCCGCCCGCACGCCCCTAGCAGAAGCCACCTCCCGGGTCCCATTATGCCGCCACTCGGACCATCCCGCGCAGCCCCTCAACGCTCCTCTGCCAGCACCTTTAGGCCGCCTCCAGATTCGGTCTCCTTCGGCACGCCCCGGCACCTCTGCGGCCCTCTCGCGCCCGCCAAGACCTTCGGGCCGCCTGTGCCGGTCTCCTTCGGCCCCCTTCGAAGCACCATCGGGGCGCCTTTGGAGCTCCGCCTCTGGCTCCGACCATCTCGGTGCGCCCCTCGGCGCGCCTCCGCCAGCACCTTTGGGCTGCCTCCGACTTCGGTCTCCTCCGGCCACCTTCGGAGCCCCCTCGGACCGCCTCCGGAGCTCTGGCTCCTCCGGTTCCGCTCCGGCCTCGTGGCACCCCCTCGCACCTCTGACACTGACCTCGAGGCTTCATTCCAGTCTCAGGAGCCCCCTCCCCAGCGTCGTCTCCAGAGCCCCTGCAGGTTCCCACTACTAAGCTTATTATGCAAGGATTGGTAGTTAAACTGAAGAATTTGATAAATCCCGAAATGACTAAGTTTTCGGTTGTCACTTAAAGCCACGCCTTTGAAACTTGATTTGCTCGACATAGCATTCTCAATATTGGACATGTCATACAGTATAATTTTTTATTGTCATAGTGTTTGTGACTCAGGATGCTAGTGCGTGTGAAATCAATTGTTACTAAAAGAACTTAACATAGTAACTTTCAGAACCTACCAGTGTCAGGTATGGCTGGAGAAGCTATCAGTTGACAAAGTAATTTTCAGAGTTTTGCAGTCAACTTTCATTTCCTTTTCTCTTCTCTTCAGCGTCTGCCATGCATATTGCAATTTCATGAAACAAAGTGTGTCATTTTGTCTAGTCTATGTACAATGTTCATATATTTCTATCAAAAAAGTTGGTACCGGATTGGTGACCAATTGAGGTACAGTCCTCAGGCAGAAAATTTTCCCTTATTTTAGAACAGTAGCATGTGCAAAAAACATCATTAAATCTAAATCATTGTCACATCTTGTTTGCACAAAGAAAACTTGTCAACCTAAGTGGTAGGTCCTACGCATACTAGTATTGGAGTCAAGCCAACTTGTACAATACAAAAGACGCTGCACATGGCTCTGAGCCACGACGTACCCTAACTCGTCCTCACCGGTGTGAAGTGTATAAACAAGATACCGCGTATGACTTCGAGCCACAACGCACACTAACTCACTCTCGTGGGTGTGAAGTGTATAAACAAGACGCCGCGCATGGCTCGAGCCCCGACACGCACTAACTCGCCCTCGCGAGTGTGAACTGTATAAATAAGATGGCGCGCATGGCTACGAGCCCTGACGCACACTAACTCACTCTCGCGCGTGTGGAGTATATAAACAAGACACCGTGTATGGCTCCGAGCCTCGGCGTACACTAACTCACTCTCGCAACTGTGAAGTGTATAAATAAGACACCGCACATGGCTCCATATGTTGTTACTTACTATTTCCCTCCTTGATAGTTGACATTATGACTACCTTATCACCCTAGGCTAATTATCATAATATATCCTTGGTTAATTAAAAATAGATAATGGTCATGCCTAGAGATGCTTAGTGGTTAATTTGAATATGACACAAACATAGCCATTATAATACTTGGGCCATAAAATGATTTATAGTATGGTAATGTGGGTTACCACTAGAAATAGGAAAATGTTTTTTATAAAATGGTGGAGACTTACGCGAGTAGATGGTATGAGATCGGTGCAAGGGCTGGAGTTTGTGGATTATATCGCCTGAGTCGATTAAGGACTGAATCATGTGTCGTATTTTTGAACTAATAATTATGCAACCACAAGTCAAGTATGGGCGCGACCTAGTCAAGTACTTTTCTTAGTTTTGGCATAACTCTCGCGCATCATAGTAGGTTGTAGAATTTCATCACAACAGCGGGTCTCTCATTGAAAATGGAGCCCGCTGATGGGAGCATTCTAGGTGTGCCCCGTAACGGTCATTGTCCCAGTGTTGAGGGGGTTCACCCATATGGTAGAAAATGTGTTGGTATTAGTGTTGAACTGAAAAGGCGACTAGAGGGAGGAGTGAATAGGAGCACCGACTTTTTTTCAACCCTGGCGGTATTCAACCTATTTTTCAGTTCAGTAGCTATGGACGCTATGAAGATCAGAAACACAAGTGCAACGGAAGTCTTGCGTTGAAACCATAAAACCCGAGGCAAAATCCTCCTGGCTGGTCTGACCGCCATGTATTGGCCGGTCTAACCACAGGCTGCAAGAACAATAGCCCACGACGATCTCAAATCATCTAACTTTTGATTACTACGTCCAAATCCCTCGAGATTTCAACCATAGCTTATTAAGAAGGTCAGGAACCTATTCCAATCGACGATTGGAAAGATTGAAGCCAAGGTTCCACGAATTTCTTGATCAAGGTCAAGAAGACACCAAAACTGAGGAAATTCAAACATTGATCCAATAACTTGATGGTCAGTGGAAGATGGTTAAGATGACTCTAGATGGATTCTCATAAGTCCTTACAAGCTAGATCACAGTAAAATACCCAAAGAAAACCAAAAGGACACACAAAATCGTAAAGGCATCAAAGAGAGAGTAAGAATAAGATAAAACTCATTTTGGGGGCAAATCTTGCTTGAAGTGATTCAAGAGATTGATGGTTTACAGTTACTCCACCGTGGAGGATAAAAGCTCAACACTTGAGCACTCAATCAATTTCTCTCTTTCAAACCCCAATCTCATCTATTTTTATTTTCCCCAAATCACAAATTAGGGTTTCTAGACTTGAGAGAGTTGAGTGCTAGTCCAACACTCTTCTCTTTTATAGTAGAGGCTAGATCTAGAGAGAAAACCTTATCGAACATCTGTTAAGCTCACACACAAATAAATTTACACTCACACACACTTCTCAAAGCGGATGACGAACTGGGTCCCCCCCCCGAATTCGTCTCTTTGTGATCTTCGTCTTCTCTTAATATAAAGCGTCGTCTTGTGCCGAGGTTTCTCCAATATTACCACCCAGTATTTTGGAAAAGATACCAAAATACTCATTCTCGATCCTTCTGCAGAGACCGAGTCCAATCGTCGTGAAGTAATCTCATGCTTCGCCACGTTAGGTTGATCAACAACTTTCTTCATGTCGACAAGTTCTTGATGCAATCGGTCGCACCAAATCCTCATTCGGTTGTTCTTGTCTATCATGCATCATGCTTGAGTCCAACACCATAAGGGTTAGGGTTTTTTTTTGACTGGGAATATTATCTCTGTGGACAGTCATGTATAATTAAATAGTGGCTAATGGTGCTGTCATAGCTGCAAAAACCATCGCCTACTATCGGAGCAAAAACCGTCGCCTACTATCAGAAATCCCCGACAGGCCTGTTCTCTAAGTCTTGTAGGCTGCCACGTGTACAAAATATCTCAGTTGTTGATCTGCCACATGTATCCCGGATTATGAGGCATTACAATATCACCGACAATCTAATCACGCAAGATAATTATTTACTGTGACCAGGCTATCATTCATAAAGTAATGTTTGGATCTATGACTAGGTTCACACGGTAATGAACATTAAATCTAAGACTAGAAAGTCAATAATTGATGAATCGTACAATATATATATTTTTCTCTCACGTGCATATCAAATTTAGGTACCTAAATTGTGGACGAAATCTTAAAATAAAATTACTAATTCTAAATATGAAAATATGTATATAAATAAGAAACATCAAACATTTTATTTTGAGTTTTAGTATTCATTTTTAGATTTGCTATTTTCAATTTTTTATTTGAATAATTTTTTGGGATTTGAATCTCCAATTACTCTACTTCACCGTTTCAAAATAATATAACGTATAAAATAATTTTTTGGGATCGAATGACTTATTAATAATATCATCGTTGATTTGGTAAAAATACAAAAGGAAAGAGGCGCTTGTGGGCTGTGGAGCCAAAAACCTGCTACAAGCCTACAATTCCCTCCTTCTGTTAGTTCCGACACTTGAAAACTCTCCAAACAACCAACATCAACATGCACAGCGTTTGGGCTTCATAATAGGAACCACTAGCAGAGCATATCCGACTGGTCTCATGTAGATGTTATGTTATTCAGATACGAACCCCTTTTGTACCCTAATAAAGTTGTATTTCTTATCAACCAAGATCCTCTGCGGTTCTGATCACGTTACTGACGAGTAAGATCCACATACATTGGTTTCATTAAATTCTTTTCGTGCTGTTGTGCCCTCACCAATAGCCTATTCAGTGATGTCATCTAACTGTGAGTAATGAAACTCACATGATCAGGTTATCTACAGGTGAATAAAGGAATTAGAATCAAGAACGCTAGGAAGACAACATGTAAGTATACATCTATCACCTTTGTTTCCCATAGAATTTTCTAGCTTACTATCAACTGTAATCATAATAGGTGTGTGGTTATCAACTACTTTTCAGATAGTATCTTCCACTGCAGTATCTGTTTACGAAAAATATATATCTGGATTTTTTAGAACTGTATATCTGATATAGAGTGCAATCAGAAGGGACTAGTGTATAATCACAACTCGTTTCTCCTACTGAAAACTGCAAGTAAAAAAATATGAATTATTCAAAACTTGTTCTTTATTTACAGAGCTGAATAAAAACTCCAATTATTTTGTTAGACTCAACCACAAGGCACTGTGCTTCCGACAATGCCACCATTCAACTGGAACAATTTCTTTTTGGTAACCCTCCAGCCGCATATCAGGTATTACTTTGAGATGTTCATTTATCGTTAAGCAAGCTAGTCTCTCCAGCATTTCTGCAAAACATGTACCCACTTTGATGTTTTGATAACTTCTGTTAGGGTCCTCAGAATTCACATGAAGCTACCATTCAAACAACTGGTGATAGTTCATTTGGGTACACACAAACTGCACAGCATTGGTGAAAATGGAAATTGGTCTCCTACTGGTAGGACAGGTGGGTAGTGAGAATGACAACATTGGTGAAAATGGACATGGGACAACTGTTGGCAGGACAAGTGGTGCTGAGAATTTAGTTCGTGCAGATTGATGAGATGATCCTTTTGTCGAACAGTGGTTTGGAACGAATGCTAGTTGATCAAGAAATGTAGCTAGATTTACAGCAGATTGCGTTCGCACTATATTTGATTTAGTTGGCAATTCACAACTTGTTATGACTTTATAGTGGTTTTGTTGTCCACTATGTCTATTTTAGCAAGCACGATGCTTCAAACTGGAGTAACTTTTGCTTACTACTGCTGGATATTGTTTCTATCAAGGTTCCGTCGGGGATGAACCAACTTCTCTGACTACTTATCTCCGACGGGTGATCTCCGACAGGACCACATCAGTGAATACAATCTCCGACCGACTAGAAATCCGTGTTCGCTGACTGTTTTGGCCTATCACGAAAAATCAAACGCCTTGTAGTGCAACCATGTCATCAGACATTGTCGGGACCCAAATATGCAAATCCGGACCCTCTGTGTATTCTGCACTAGTCCAGGATCACGCTAGTACACACAGTGTCAACATCGATGAAATATCACATCCATACAACGAATATAAGAATAAACGAGTACCTTTAAATAACAAATAACTGTTGGGACCTTACGGTCGAGTTTTACATTTATTAAGCCATGCAAGGTCGACAATAAAGAATAAAGCGCAATGAAACGAAATAAACTCGGTGGCTCCCATCAATTTACCACAGCAATCGATCGATCAAGACCCTAACGATCAACCTTCAGAGAACTCTTCTTCAAAAGCAAAGACGACTCCTCCACTTCTGTTGATTTGTTTAGCAAGAGTGAGTACACACCGTACTCGCAAGTCATACCACAGAATGCATTTATACATGATGGCTTATTCCAAAGGAATGGCTTCTGTGGTTATTTTGCGGAAACGCAACATTTGCAATTGAATACAAATAATAGATTGAAAGCATAATTCAAAACAAATAGACAATAATAAGTTAACAATTGATTTCGCAAAGGACACACAGTCTAATCAAGTTATTCACACAGCTGTACAAGTTACCTTCACACAGCTGACCATTCCCATTTGTTTTATGAAAACTACCCCTCGTGTGAAATTCCCGAGCATGTCCATAACCGAGGACGCGGCTATTCGAATAGATTGATGTAACACTCTGCAGAGGTTGTACACTTTACCCACACGATACAATCAGTGAAGCCAACACTGACCATAACAAAACCTTTCAGAGATTTCATCTCAAACAATGACACTCCCGATGTGCTTTCCTCGCAGTCAATTTGTACACACACCCTTGAACGACACACACCGTTGGATGTGGATGCAACGAACCGTCCCGCTATGTGACATATCACACCTCCAAACCCATCACACGCTTTAAATACAACTCGAGTTGTCAATGTCAAGACTCCATAACTTACTAAGTCAGGCCCAGCCCATACTAGGCATGTGGTCGTACAGTAAGGCCCAATTCCATGGCGCACAAAGTTAAGTCCTTAATTGACCAAGGCAAGACTTCCAGTTTTTCCCAAATCACAAAGTTTATAGCACACAGCTCCACCATTCACACAGATCCACCACTTTCCTCAGTCTAAATCTTTTCCCACCCTGTTGATTAAGTGCAACACATGCCATCAACGAGTAATAGCACACAAAGACACACAGGTTTCATCACACAGTTCCATAATCACTTAGTCAAGTTTATAATTGCAACTCACATGAAATGATGACTCGTGGCATGGTTAAGCAGTCTAATCGTATCTAACCATCCCACATTGGTGCTACGATAATACTAACTAATAATTAACCAACCTAGGGTGACAAGAGATCATGGCATACAATAGACAGGGTGGTATAACAATTTGGATTAATAACTATCCCAAAAGCATTTAAATAAATACTTGAAATAGAATGCAATACATTGAAATAAAGTATTTTGAAAACTGGGTTCAATATGATCAAAGGTATAACTTGCCTTGGAATAGATCTAGATATTGGTTTTGGTCTTGAGGTGCTCCTTCTTCTGCAAAATTCCCCGAAGTATCGACGTCTACTCGCAAACGAGACAAAAGAAACAAAAATAAATAAATAACAGTAGCAAAACAACTCCAAAAATTCAAATAAAATTCACCATTAAATAGATCTTAATTTTATATGAATTTACAAATTTGAATGGGCTCAATCGGAGTTCGGATGCAAAAGATATGTGCTTTGGAAGTTTGAAAATCAAATAAAACCCTAATTTGGATTTTATTGAATTTCCCGAATTATTTTTATAAAAGAAAATCGGATTATTGCGCAATGCTTGCGTCAGCCGAGAATTTCTGGAAAAAGAAATAGATTTAAAATAAAATCTAACATGTGGGGCCCACACGTCAGTGACACGGCTCACGGTGGACCAAGTCCACCGAGCCTCTGGATCTGGGTCGGGGCTGAGGTGGCGAACTCGCGTGCGTGTGACACTGACACGGTGCCTACATGGCTGACACGCACGCACACGGGCTGAGGTGGACGCTGACGCGGGCTGCCACATCAGACCGACGGCGGTGACGGCTCGGGAACCAATGTCAACGGCGAACGGCGGCTCCTCGCCGGCGGTGAGTGGTACCAGCGTGTAGAGGGGATTATTGCGCACATGTGGGCACCAGTTTGAGCACTTGGGGTTGTCGGAGATGGCCGGCGGCGAGCTTGAGGCGGCGAGGTGGTCTCGGGTTTGTCGGACGGGGGCTCCGGTGATGCTCCGGTGATGAGGAGGTGCGCACGAGGTAGCCTGGGACTTGCTGAACACGGTGGTGGAGTCGGCGAGGCAAGGGCGGCGATGACGGCGGCGCAATTCACTGGAGAAGAAGCTCGGCCGAAAACCCTAAAACTCGAAATGCGGCGGCGCTAGGCGATCAGGCGACGAGGGTGACGGCTTTGGGTTCATGGAGGTCCCGGCGGTGCTAAGGGGTATTTATAGGTTCGAGACGCCGAGATTTGGAAACCCCCAAATCGGGTCCGAAACGGCCGCGATTTGAATTTCCAAAATTCGGGGAGATTAAAAGGATCCGGGTTTGATTCGGTTTGGAATGGATAAGAAATCAACCGAAGCTACGATTTGGTGGGTTTGCGAAGAATCAAGAATCGAATCGGTTTTGTCGGACGAACCTCAAGCTCCAAAGAATGGCGGGGAGCGCGCGCGAGGAAGAAGAAGGCCCGCGGAGACAGCGAATTCGTGGCGGTCCCACTGGCAGCGGCAACGAGGCGCAAAGTGAGCGAAGAAGCGAGATTAGCGCGGCCACGCGCGAACATCCAACGGAGGAAGGCGGGGTGGAGCGCGTGCGTCCGATCGGAAATGAGGGGCACGCGTCAAGCATCCAACGGACGAGGGCGCGGCCGGGGCGAGACGGGCTGGCGCGCTGCTGGAATAGTGTTGGGCTTCGGCCCAGCACTGTTCCGAAGGATTTTCTTTTGATTTTTCTTTTAAATAAATCCAGAAAATACAATTAGCCAATAGAAAATAGCAAATGACTTTGAAAAAATTCCAGAAAATTCTATAAAATATATCCAAGCATATAGAATCTAAATAAAATAGTTTTGACAATTGTTGATGTTGGCATTAAGCATATTAAATCAGTTTGTCCTTAAAGTCCATATTAAGCTTTTTAAATTAATATTCAAGTAAATCCAAATGGTGAATTTTCTCTCTACCACTATTTAAAAGATTTTTAAAGCTCTAAAAATTGGGATGTTACAGACATCGTTGATCGTTCTGAATTTCAGCTCTCTTAGCTTAGTTCCGATCATTTTCGCCGATGACTGTCGTTGACTACAAGCCACCTGCACAACAATAGACCAAGAAATTAATTTCGGGCATAAATTCTTCGCAACTTGACTTACGTTAGCCAAAACATGCATCATGCAACACCTATACATTGAAACCCATATCTTTGGCCAATCCCACGAAATTCACCGTCTTCCGAGCGCATAAACACACTCTGGCCGGTCAAACCGCGCGCCATGGCTGGTTAGATCACTCGGCCACCGGTCAGGCTGATCGCCAACCAATGGCTGGTCAGATCGCCAGAGACTTAGAAATTTTCTCAGGTTTGAAAACTGCATTGTCTCAAGAAATTTCAAACTTTATTTATTTTTCCTCAAAACTCCATTTTCAATTAAATCAAGTGACGCATCCTCTCACCTTCCTACATACGTGATTTTTGGCCGATTCCAAAAATACCACTTTTCAAAATCGGCCAGTCTGATCGCCACATGTGGCCGGTTTGACCGCCAGCCCAAGGCTGGTCAGACTACCTCTAACCCGACAATCAACTAAACTTCTCAAAAATGAAGGTTTCTCCAAACGCCTCGATGCTATTGCCAATTATTCAAAACAATAAGATTAGGATCATCTACTCATGATCTCCACAATTAGGTATCAGAAAAGCCTAATTATGATCTTCTCTGTCGCACAGCTAAGGAAACATGTTACTGGCCGACATTATGAGTTGATCATATCTTTTGGTAAAGCTGTACAACCTCTACAAAATGTATTATCTATTTGAATAGTCGTACCCCCAATTATGGACATTGTGAAGAACACCTTTCTTGGTTAGTTTTGATAAAATGTGGGAGGGAACATTGTATTTAGAGTTAGGTGGATGGAACCTCATATCTAGAGTTATGTGGATGGAACCTTGCTACATGATGAAACTTGCTTATACAAGCGGAACTTTGGTTTTAAAGTTAAAAATGGCAAGGTCCTACGTTTAAAAAATAACTAGGGTATGATATTGACAAACAAAAATTGTTTTGTGCTAAAATAACCATAGGACCATCCTTTGGCAAGCTAAGCATCTATATACTTGCATTTAGCATAAGGACTTGATGAGTATGTTCGTATTCGTGATTGCTCATATATGTGGATTCAGTGTCTAAAGATATCAACCACTGAACAATTACCTCTACCCATCTAGAGTTAAAGATGACCTCAAATACTAGGTCGTTTACCCCAGCCGATTGCCTGTGGGAATATCCTTAGGGTCACCACAGCTATTTATCCTTTCCGCTGCAAGACTTCATCTATATTTGGTATTCTCGTTTCGTGATGTAAGACTTCGACCATGTGGTTTATTTACACTTATTTATTATCATTTCTATTCGCATGTATAGATACGATATTCATCGATGTTGTATTATGTAAGCTAGCTAATGATCATGTGACTAGATCGATATTCACAGAGATTCTAGATACAAATCCAGATCCCGAGACTTCTTTCTGCATTTCATGGTAATTATGGCTCGAACCCTACCGGTATCCATGTTCTTCTCATGAAATCCTATTTATTTTATCCTAACATGAAGCATAGTCAAGCATCCATATATTATTCTCAAGATTAAAGAACTGGGAAAAAAAACTTTGTTGTTTTCTGCACGAATGCACGTGAAACACAAACTCGGGGACCAACGGCGCTAGTGAGAACACCCACAATGTTCCTTACATAGAGATCTTTATGGTACACTAAATTTAATATGGGTCGTCCATTCTTTAAGATTCAATAGTTCAGATTAGGTATGATTTAGTTATATTACACCTGGTAGTATAAGTAGTAAAATCACGAGTGGGGTAGAATTGTAATTGCTTATATGAGATCACACGACACAAGAGTAATATTTTCAATTCTAGTTGGGAAAGTCTATAATATCCTCATGAAAAATATAAATATATAAAAAGTTAATCATACCATTAACAAATTAATGATTAAATTTAGTTTATACTACCACCATATACTACTATTAGAATGTACCAAGAAATTTTTATTTAAATAAGGTTGGTGCCTTTTGTTTCATGCGTGGTTGGATTCAGACCAATATTATGCGTGGGCTACAAGTGCTGCTATGTGTACCAATAAAAATATCTTTTAAGAGAATGTTTAAATATAGGGGAATTCCAAAGAAATCCTCCTCGTCTCGTCGATAGTTTTTTCTTCTTCTAGAGAGCCCTTGGCTAAGTTCTCTTGAGTCGAAATGGATCAGGATTGAAATGTAGAGGATGTACAGTGCATAGCATTAGAAAGCGATATTCACTATCCGATAAAAATAAATAAAAGTCGGGATCAATAGTTACCGTCACTGTAGAATACTGTTTACACACTCGCAGAGCACACTAACGCAGAGGACGCGGATCCCTTGAGTCATGGGTATCTCTTGGTACGCGTAGCATTTTCCACGGCAGTGTACCTCGCTGTTAATTACCGGAAGCAATTTCTTCTGGCTACGAGCTGAACTACCCCTGAACATCGCTCCGGTTGGATTGTCCATTTGTCCTCCTCGCTGCAGATAGCCTGCCTGCCCACCGCAGAATTCTTGGTCAGCACATGATGAGGTACATGGCATGCTAGCTGCACATTGTATCGGAGTAGTACCATTGCCAATCATTTTTTTTCCTCCCTTGCACTGCATTGCATTTCTGAATCAAGGACTGGTCCTAACTACTGTTTGATTTCTGAATCCGAGAAACACCGAGTTGGTTGGTTGTCTAAACAAATGTGGATGCAATCTGCATCATGTGCTGTGAAATCTGCTATGTGAAATACTAGTAGTTGGGAACTTGGGACTCACTGGTCTAATCAGCTGCTGTGTTTATCCCTTCGTCTTTGTAGCAGGCACTAATATATAGACATGACTCGCTACCATCCATTGGATTAGTGAGATTCACTGCGCCCAAAACAGCAAACCATAGGGTAATAGTACTTCATGATCAGGAATCAGGCTACACTGAAGGAGGCAGAGCTCAACTGAGGTCATGCCAGCCTGAGCTCTGCTGCTCATTGGAATAAAACATGTTTTTTTTTTGGACTATTACACCATGCGTCGCAATGAGATGATCCGTAACATGTGGATCTCGAGACACGATCCATTGGAAACTAAGCCCAGCTAAGTAGCACATGGACAGAACACTTCACATGGGAAGAAAGCAAGAAGAGAGAGAGAGAGAGAGAGAGAGAGAGAAACCGTACGCTGTCTTCAGCACATGGCGCCTACTCGCGTCCGAAACAAAACAAACCTACACCAGCCGAAGCTATGAAGTCGCACGAGGAAAACGTGAGCATTTATTATCTTGTGAGGTCTGTTCACTGGTTGTTGCTGCTGCTGCTGCGCTGTATGTTCAAGGAGCAACACGTTGGCTGTCTCAAATCTAACCAAATGTAGATGCAGTCCACTTGGCTTTCGAAGTTGTATTGTGCGCCGTGGAATTGAAGTGGTATGGTCAGTTAAAGCAGTTGGAGACAACTTTTTTTCTCTAGGTATTTGACAATCTTTTCACTGTATCAGCTACGAGCAACTATAAAAATAAATATTGAATTTGCTAGCACCGAGAAGTAACACCTATAAGCAAGACCCAGACAGTTGCTCTATCAGAGCCGGACCGCCCCGCCGGTGGGCAGTCTAACAGGCAGGCCCTGGCGGTCTGACCGCTCTCCTGCAGACCGACTGAAAACGACACGATTTTTAAGAAGAAATTTCACCTCACTTTTGATCTACTCGTTTAAATCATATCAAATTTGAAACACAGTTACCCTAAGATGTTTGGAACCTATTTTAACCAACAATTTCAACAATTTTTGTCAAGGTTTCCACCTTTATCCATCACAGGGAAGAACGCTCAAGAATCGGGTAAAAGAGAGAAAACTTGATCTACTCAATCCCGTGAGATCTAGGCAGCCAAGATGATTCTAAATGGATTTCTACAAAGCCTAGCAAGCTATATCTCAGCACGAATCACAATAGAACAAGATAGAACAAAGAATCACCACGAACACCTCAAGAAGGCAAGAAAATCAAGTAGGAACACAAATAAAACATGGTGAATCGAGTTTGATTTTTCTATTACTAATTGGAGAAGAAGGACTACAACAACGCCACCAGCAGGACAAGACCCTAAGGGCATCACTTGGCTCACTCAACCAAAACCTAACTTCTCTCTTGGATGCTCAAGTGCAAAACCTAGTCTCTCTCTCTCTCTAACGCTCCCTTATATAGTGGAGGCTCACATAAAACTCTAACCAGGTTACAAAGTGGATCACGTTCACTACACACACCCATGGGAACCCGTTAACCTATTACACAACTGGGTTTCTCTCACGTACGCTTTTCAAAGCGTCATTCTTCACCCTTGGCTCCGATAGACCGAAATCATTTTGTCTTGCTCTCCATGAAGTGTCCTTGATCTAACTCACTTAGGCCACCACTGCGGTTTTGCAAACCACACACTTTTTCGGTTTTGGACAAATGACCACATTACCCCTCAACCAACATTTTCCAATTCCTTCTCCTCGAAGCATCCATGTGGCCCGAACGACTTCCCATCAAACCTCTCACGCGTTCGGATCCCATCGAACTGTCCTCGTTTGCAAACGGGTCCAAGTCACTTGACGCACCACATGTCCCGCTTGACCTTGACTAGTTGTGCCTTCCATAGCCTTTGTCCATCTTGTGCCTTGTTTAAGTCCAACTATCTCACCCGACCTCTATGACCGTTCAGAACCTTGGTTCTTCTAACCAAGCTCGGATCCTACTCGTCATTGACCATAGTTGACTCATGAGTCACCTACACAACAAAAGACCAGGCAAACCATTTCCGAGTACAAGTTCATTCTAACCTGGCACACATTAGTCATAAACACATTATGCAATACATATGTCATGAATCCCTAGACTTTGGCCAAATCCACAAAGTTCACCACATCCACAGCGCTTGAACTTGCCCCTAACCGGCCCTCAGCCGGTCTGACCACCAACCATGGCCGGTGTGACAGCCCATCAGTCTGACCGCCAACCAATGGCCAGTCATACTGCTTCCCAAATTCTGAAAACACCATCTCTGGACTTTTCGACAAAACTCTATGTAGTTTCGTGTCTAGTATCTATTTTTAATAGCACCTAGTGTAAACAAATCCCTAAACATTGCCACATAAGTGTTTGATGCCCATTTGGTAAAAGCTCACTCAAGCTCACACTGCCGGTCGGACCGCCACCCATAGCCGGTCAGACCACTCGTCACCTAACAGTAGCTCCTAAAATTGTAACTCTCCAAACCAAACTCAAATTTTGATAACACTAGTATGGTGCCCGTGCGTTGCAACAGAACTTTAAACTTTACATAAATAATATTTCATTTTAACACATAAAGTGAATCAAATAATTAAAAGATAGTAATACATGTATCTACGAACATCATATTAGTGCAACATGGTTGAACAAGAACTTCGTATGACAATTATGGAAATGAACGATAACAAACAATATTTTTCCATAGTTTACTTCAATACTTATATGCAAATGGAACACTACTTCAATACTTATATGCAAATGGAACACTCGTGAGTAATGACATTGCATCTGTTGGTCGCATTGCTGAATTGTACATATACGTTTGAGCATAGTTGCCAATCTCTGAAATCATAGGAACTTGCCAAATCATGGATATTAAAATAGCTAAAAGCAATCAAACACAACATTACTTGATCATGAGATCGTTTAATCGCCGTTGGAATAAGGTCATCTCTGAGCTTGATGTCATTATCATAACCAAATTTCCTCAACAATGTCCATGTAGTTTCCAGTCGACCTTTCTCAATAAAAAGAGCATGAGGGAAAAGGAGCCCAATCAACACTACACCATAGCATAGTATTAAGGGCAATGCAATTGTGGGAAAAACTGCGTTGTAAGGCAATTTATCTGCCGAGAATGTGTATTCCCGGCACTTATTGCCTGCCCGGTAAAGTGCTGCCGGGAAAGACATTTTCCGGCAGACATGTGTATTCCCAGCAGTTAAAGTGCCCTAAATAAGTTGGTTTTCCCCGGCAGTTAATTGCCCTTAATTCTATGTCATGGTGTAATGCAAGGTAAGGCCATTGTCATTTATGCCTTCAGACATCTTCTCTTGAACAACTCTCTTTATGCCTTCAGACATCTTCTCTTGAACAACTCTCTCGAATATAAGACCATTGGTTGTTTGGTTGTTAGTCATAGTGTGTTATACAGTTCATCATTCGCTTTGGTTTTTTTGGCTCATGATTACTTTTACTATCAACACTAATGAAATTATTCCTAGACTCCTTTATAGTCTCCAAAGGGTTTAGGGTATCAAATATTAACCACCCTTTCAACTAAAATGTGTCTAATCAAAGCATCTCTTAAATATTAAATGAGTTTGATCTAATGGCTAAATTTTTAAAGGTGACATGGCACAATTTGGAAGTTGCTTTATAGGCAATTTTATATATGTAAGGAGGATTTCTAAGATTCCTTAATTAAGTGACAAGGCATAGCTGTACTATGTATTGAAACATCACGTGGCCATTTCCATGGTAGAAGCTAACAAAAAAATTATAAGCAATTCTCTTGTGCAGGACGCCCTAAACAGCAACAACACCTAAGAAGTTTAATCTGACATCTCATTAGTGTACAATGGATAATCTCATAGAGAATTAGAGGCATAACTCTTTATCTCTGATTTACGGAGTATCTATCAAATTTTACTGTCAGTACACTTGGGTAGCCACTTCAACACCTTGATACTTTCTTCATTTTAAGAATAGCAAAGCTTATAACCTTTGGATGTAGTGCTGGAAAGCGCTCAAATGACTAAAATACAATATAGCTTGGAGAAATGTAGTCAGTAAAATTGCAAATTGGGTCCTGTAAACAAAAACGTCTGAAGGCGCTTGGTTTCACCAATTTATTATATCACAAACTAATCGGAGAAAAAAAAAATCCAAGATCTTGTCTAATTGGACATGATGATAAGCACGACAGGTGGAACACAATACACTACACGGCTACAGGCAAGTTGCTAAATGCTAACCAATCAATCTACCACCATGTTTCCCTGATGAGTCCTGAAACTGCAAAATTATCTTTGTATTTGTCAACCGCTCCCTTTAATCTTGGATTCAGAACCTTGGATTCTTCGAATACTTTGTGACTACTGGATAATGGATCGGTCATACGGATCTTAACTTACAGTGTTTACTTCATTTTCTATATTAACCTATTGATTTCTATGTTCTAACATCAAATACCAACAAACAACCGTAACAACAAATTCTGATGGGAAAAAGATGAACTATGCGATTTCAAGTGTAGAACAAATCGAGAAGCGTGCACTCACCGCACTACCTCGTCCTTGACCTTGGTGACCGCGCCGCTCTACCTCCGATCCACCGCGACGGCATCGCCCAATGCCACCGGCGAATCCCTGTGACGACACTCTCCCTAGAGCCTCGCCACGGCGTCCTCTAGGCCGACGGCGAGGCGGCCAAGCGCGCAGCGCGCAGAACTTGTCATGCATCAGTCGGCGTAGGCGTTGAGGGCGCGTGTAAGATGAGATTGGCCCGAGCCGCAAGACCGGCGCAGCGCCGCCACGCTTGCCCAACCTCGCCCATGGCCCCGAGTGCATTGCCCCACGCCATCTCTCGCGCCGCCTCCGCGCAAGCAGTCCCCACGGCCGCTTTTTCCGCAGAGGCCGCTGACGCAAGCCCCTCCTCCATAACCGCAGCAGCCAGCTGCCGCTTCTCCCCACTGCCTCCTCCGGCGCCCGCAGCTAGCCGGTGGCCATCGCTTGCGAGCTCCGGGGAAAAAGCGCGGAATGGACGGGGGGAGGGGGCGTGCGGGATGAGGGGGACGGGGAGCTTGCGCGGACTGGACGGGGGGAGGGGCGGTTGGGACACCAGCGGTGGGGTGGGCGAAGAGGTGGGGGAGGGGGTAGTCGTCGCGAGGGACTTGGAGGGAGGGGAGGCAGCGCGTGGAGCGGGTTCTCTTGGAGGAGGAGGAGGAGGAGGCGCCGCTTGGAAGAGGAGGAGGAGGCGGTGGAGGCGAAGAAGGGCAGCGGGTGAGGGGGGCGCTGCAACGGGCGAGGGAGACGCGGTGCGGATGGGTCAGGTGGCGATTTGGCGTGGGGGTGGGTGGGGAAAAGAAGGGAGGAGCGGCGGTTTGTCGTGCGGGTGGGAGGGGAAGAGAAGGGAGGCAGCGGTTTGGCGTGAGGGTGGGAGGGGAAGAGAAGGGAGGGGCGGCGGTTTGGCGTGCGGTTGGGAGGGGAAGAGAAGTGAGGCGTCGGGGTGGGAGGGGACGATGGGGGTAAACTTAGAATTATAATAGTAGAGATATGCGCAACACAATCAATTACTCATTGCAAATCATAGTATAACCTCCACGTGATCACACATAATTGTGAAATAGTTGAGCTTTCCTCTGCGTGTTTTTTAAGTCCACGAGCAACTCCACTGTTTGACACTTGTCCCGGAGCTAAGGTGGAACCCACGCACCTACTAAAAGCTTAGGCCATTTCTGTACAGTGTAAACCCTACATCCATTTTTTTATATAGAAAAAAAGCATTTTCCTTCTCGTTCAATTTTTTTATTGCTCGGCATCCGTATCCAATATTAGAGTGGTTCGGATCTTGGCAACCCATTCTCCCTCTCTTGCACCGGTTTTTAGCACATTGGAGATGGGCGCTAGTATGCTCAGTTTGGTTCCAGGCTTCCAGCTACTGTACAGGAACATCCTCTGACAGAGCAGACTCATTACTTTAAGTTCAGGCCTAACTTGTACCAATATCCAGTTGTCATCTTGGACGGTTATCCAAGCTATAAATCGATCCATTTACTGGTTAATTCCTTAGATAATCTATAGCTCAACCTAGGATGACCAGCTTAGCAAGCTATTCAATTGTAGGCTAGTGGACCTTGGAGCATAATGTTCAGCCAGTAGTAGTGTAGCACCTTTTGTTTTCATAAACATTTTGGTTCTCATCTGCCTTCCCTGAAGCTCTTGGATTTGAGCATGGGATCGACTGACCTGACAAGTGTCCTCCGTACTGCATCCCTACAACCACACTGCCTTTTATTTCTCTGGCTTGCCTTCAATTCAAACCTGCTGCCGCAGATGCCGAATGCACTTAGCTGGCCCTGCCACCTCAAAAGCCACAGCTCTCATCATTTTGTCAGATGCAGATTCCACTGGTGCAGTTCAGGGTGCAGGCGCACTCGTGAACTGAGTCTTATTCCAAAATGGCTCAATTGTAGGGGCAAACAGGTTCAGTATTGCATCCCAGCATTTACATGAAATCTCTGCAGCTTAAATATAATATACTCCTGTGGTGAGACAAAAAAAAAGGAGGACTTGATTAACAGGATAATGAGCTGACATGAACCTAGGCAAGTTTTCCTATATCCCCTTTCATGCTAAATGGTCGAATAAAATTTCAGGACACTAATCTTGGGTGCATCTCATGAAGACAGCTGTGTAGCACCTTGATTTGCTACCTACTTTGTATCTTCTTGGAGATGATATTTAGGGACCAATCCACGACTACCTGAAAATATTTCAAATGCTGAATCCATCTCTGAAACTCGAGGCTCCATAGTCCTTGATGTTCATGATGGCTGGCTGCTATATTTCCTACTGACACACACTGTGCAGTGCTCTGTGCTCTGTCCTTATTAGGACACTGGAGCCCATATTCCTCCACGGGTAACCACTGAAACTATTCCATGTACATGCACTGCAGAGAGAGAAAGAGAGACAGAGAGATGCCTTTTTGGTCTTGGAACATGTCTGAGCAAGTTGCCACAATCGGTAGACCACAGTGTGCGAGATTCATTTGTCCTGAGTGGCAATCATATCATGTTAGTCTCTGGATCCTGCCTTGGGCACTCCTTGGAAATCAATTATCTGTTAGATAACCGGTTACCAAGAAAAATTTGGCAATCATTAGAGTAGTAAGTCTCTTAACTTTGCGGTTCATGAACATGGAAACAACACAAACTTATCATATTATCTCTCAGGCTTTTGTATCTGATGCAATTAAACTGCACCAGCTTCTTCGATGCGCCAACACTGCATTTACCTAACGAACTTACAGTCTGCAAGAGAGTTTCATATTTGTTTCGAAGATCCCCTTCATTTTGATTGCTCTCCAAATGGTCTGATAGATTTTTCCAGCCACAGATTAACTTGCAACTGATCCATGTAGCATGTCCCAAACGGTTTCCTTACTTTCCCATGGTTATGGATGGGTAGCGTGAGAAAAGTTGTTAATGGCATAACATACGTGGGCCTGTTATCTGAACAACAAAGATGCCCTTCAGGCTTTACAGGATTTAATGTCCAGAGAAGTTACGACAGGAAAGATTGCTCGAAGAAGAGATGGCTATAAATATTGTGTGTATGTATTCAGATGTCCAATGAGCAATATATATAGAGTGGTACAAGGGGTGTATATCATATACAGATAAGTCAGTACAAAAGGCAAATAAGGAATACAAAAGGATTCATATCTCTAACATATCTCTAACACCCCTTCTCAAATACAAGATGTATGCAATAGTATTTGGAAAGAGTTGACACTAAAATATGAAACATTCAAAGTCCGAGTTTTGATAATGTCATCGTAGCATGTAACTCTTGGAAAATATATCGACAAAAGATCTCCTCTCATCCGGTGCCGTGCGATAGCCCATAAAACACAAGGTGCGGGAGCAAAGTCAACGGCGGCAACACAACGAAGAAGATGATGAAACTGACATGAATAGATAAAGTGTCAAATCAAACCGAAAAGGAATAGATAGAAGCATGGTGGCGCATATCGTAGCCCAAGACGGCAGTGGCGCAATGCACAAGAAGCGCAACGAAGTCACAGTTCAAAAAAAGCGTGACGCAATGCATAAGAAGCGCAACGGAGGTGCAGTGCGGAAGAAGCACGGCGAAATACACAAGAAGTAAAACGGAGACGCAGTGTAGAAGAAGCGCGACGGCCTTAAAAGTTTGGGTGGCGATCTGCAGCGGGTCGAAGAAAAGAGTAGCGGCTGCTGCCATGCAAAAGAGAATTCCTATACTTCTATGACAGAAGATAAATTTATGGACTCGCATGGCTTAGACGAACTAAAAAATAAAGTGATATGAACTTGGATGAACGCAATGGAAGAAACGACACAAATAAATAAATAAAAGACTAAAACTAACTAGCAGCAGATACTCGCATAACTAGTAGCAGCAAAGCCAACCATCCCAATCGAAAAGCACACTTCAATGCAAGCACAGCCGAACCACCAATCTCATTCCATTCTTTTCCCTGAGATAGACGTGGGAAAACGGAAGCTTTCGGGTTCGACAAAGAGATCTGGTTTGAAATTGTGATAAGTTTGGGATTGTCCTTGCCACCAGAGAACAGCCCGAAGGCGTAGTCATACCACTGGTTGATCACGAGAAAGCTGGTGTTGCTGCTACTGCCGGTGCTTAGGAAATTCAGTGAGTAATTAGCAAATTTATACTTAATGAGAGTCTTGGGTAACCTTGCAGGTGCATCTTGCTCGACTGCATTAGTGGTACTCGGGCTGCCCCCAACGCTCAAATTGAAATCGGTAGGAGAGAAGAGACCGATCCAGTGATCCGAGGAGGGGGTCAGCGTGGTGAAGCTAACAGTCACCCAGGCAAAATCCTTTCCGTTCTTGTCGAACACCTCGGGCCAGGCGTGGATGGTCGACGTGGAGTCCATCGCGACCCACGCGGCGTCCATGTTGAGCGTTGACAGCAGCTGGATGTTGTCCAGCATCGTGTCCTCCACCGTGATGGCCGCTGCAGTGGTCATCAGCATGGTGGCCGCCACGAGTAGCGACGGGAGCATGCTTGCTCCCATCTTCTCTACCAACGACAACACTCAACCAAACGAGAGACAACACGATCGAATGGATCTGAGTCTGGCCGCCCCAGGGGTAGAGATTGGTCCTCTCAGGGGCAGCGGCAACGGAGGACGAGCGAAGACTAGGATACAACTGCTACAGTAAATCGTAAACCTAACTTTTGCTCTAATACCATGTTATGAATATTGTGTGTATGTATTTAGATGTCTAATGAGTAATATATATAGGATGGTATAAGGGGTGTATACCATATACAGATAAAATAATACAAAAAATAGATAAAAAATACAAATGAATTTCTAACAGATAAAAAATACAAATGAATTTCTATCTTTAACATAAAAACAGATAAAAAATATAAATAAATTTCTATCTTTAACATATCTCCTATCTCTAATATATCTCTTAACACCCACGCCACGACCTCTTGATTTGTTGATGAATAGGCTTCACATGTCATTATTGATAGCCTGCAGTCGACATCGATCGACACATGTGGGTCAGCTCCAACTTGTGATTCATCATCCATACGGCTACGCTCGCCTTTGCAGTATCCTAGTTGACAAGAGCTGCATAAAAAAAGAACACGAAGTACACAGAAAAAGCAGTAAAAACATGGAATTCTCAACTGTTCGACTTTTGCATCATAATTTATAGTAGGTGTTTGGTTCTGCAAATTTGTTATATGTTATTCGATAGTTTAAGGAATTCAATTACAGAACATTCATAACAAAGTACTATTCTAGTGAAGATTCTGCAGATACTATTACTGTTTCAAAACAATAAGCATGTAAACAACAAAATATTTTTTTTGGGTAAACTGTGACAAAAAAAATATTTGACAGAAAAAAGATTACACAATAACCATCAAACCGTAACTAAATGAAAAGAAAAGAAACTATTCATAACTGAACTTCAGCATGCTAACCAAAGGTTCAACTTTTTAAGAGACGTACTTTCTTCTACTATAATATCACTAGTATAACAGATAAAAAAACACTTGAATAACCATTCTCCTATTAAGTAGGTCAGAGTAATGATGAAAACTATAGGACAGTTGTAGTTTTTGATGAGTAAAAGCAACAAGATAAAGTTGTATGAAAGTGACATTTTATATAAAAAAAGATTTAATAACAAACATTTTATTAAAGTCTATGAATAGAATCTACTACATGCAAGTAATGTATTTGTGAATGCAGTTGATTACCTTTGTACCCGAAGCAAATATTAATTTACAGGTCTCTGTTGGTTCAACATGGAAGACCATACAAAGTGCACATTAAATAAACCTTCAGATCAGCTTACTCGTTTCTTTGACAGCATGCATAATTCATCAGCAGTCAGCATCCAAATATTGCATTATACAGGAAACATCACCGTGAAGGCAAAAATAACATTTTGATAGTACACATCTGTTGTTCAGTACAAGTAATACAAGGATGAATGTTGGACCCTAAATTTATAATTTGTAATCCTCTAGGTTCACAGCACCAATCCCTAAATCAGTAGCTAGTGCTCACAATTACATCATTAGATATCAACACATATCATAAAAAATATAAAGCTATTGCATAATAATAAATAAAGTGTAAATATATCTTATAACGTTTGTCTTTTAGAATGCCAGACTAGGCCAAATACCTTTAAAGAATCAATAGCGGAAGCGGAATTGAAATACAACACGTAGAACCCTCACGATATACCCATAGACAATCGAGGGGCCCGCGACCTAGTTCTTAACATTCTTGATCTCCAGTCTTAACGAATACTCATAATTGTCAATGTAGCCTTTTTTTTATGCTTAATGACTAAAAGAATATATAAAGCGTACATGAGTACACAATTGTACTAGCGAGCCAACACACAAAATGCAATTATTATATATTCAAGGCTAATCAAATGGAGGTTCATGGTTCTTTTATTTGCACAAAGCTAAGTTTGAATTAGAGTAGTTAGTGAGCAGTTCTGAAGACTTAGCATTTTAACTAACACAAGTTTTGATAAAACTGAGTTTTGTTGTAAAGTATTAGTGGAGGCATCAACCTCCTATACCATTGAGTGGCTCCTTCCACCCAATGCTCGGGTCACATCTCGTATTTACCACTGGCTCTCGACCAGACTATCTCAAACCTCGGAGTTCTAATCCACTTTTTCATTCCACCCACAAATTGTCTTATAAAAATGAAAGACACTTCAAGCAAGTTCTCGGCACCGCTCATGACCATGAGCACAGCTATCCAGATAGTTTTCTTACTCTGCAGAGTTCTCACACTTTACCCACAAGTGACAATCAACTTATAATGTCCGTCTTGACACACTTTCATATGTGTGCAACTAAAATGATTGACACAAGGCATTTACAATGCCCAACCTGTGGATATCTTGGGGATATGCTCCAGATCTTAGGATGATATGACAATTGGCAATAGCATTTGCGGTTTGTCGTTTCATGTGTTTTCGACAAGTTTCAGAATTGTCAGGCAGTAACCGGTCTGAACGGTCATAGCGTGGCGGTCAGACCGGTACCAAATCGGTCCGACCGGCCACAGGCGGCGGTCGGACTGGTGAACTTAAAAAGTGTTACTTTGAGTTGGGCCAAAAATAGAGGGTGTAGGCAAGAGAGGGGATTCTATTGCACCAGGTCCTATAATTTTGGGAGTCTCCAGTCAAAAGTTCTATTGGATTGAAAATTCCAGTAGGTTTCGGTTTTCAAAGGCTGAAAATCGGCTAAGTCATTGCTGACGGTCTGACCGGCCCATGTGTGGCGGTCAGACCGGACATGGTCGGCGGTCAGACCGGCCCTAGGGGCAGTTTGACCGGTTTCCACTTGGTTCGTCGCCCGGCGTGGCGGCATTGTGCGGTTGTTAGGTTAAAGTCATGAGTTTCAGGGGCATATATGGTGCATGATGCATGTTTTGACTAACATGGGCCAAGTTGTGAAGAACTTGTTTCCAAATTCGATTTACTTGTCTATTGTTGTGCAGGTTGCTTGGTGGTCAATGACGGTCAACGGCGAGGATGATCGGGACTAGGCTTGAAGAGCCGAGGTCTAGAACGATCGACGATGCCGGGTGTGGTCAATGTACTCAAGCGTGGTGCAATATGGACAAGGGAGATCTATTAGCTAATCCGAGGCGCAAGATGACGCTAGGTGTAGCTAGTTAGGTCAAGAGGAGATAAAGACGACGCTTTAAAATGCGTGCATATGTGTTCCGTTTGTTTTGGGCCATAACGGGAGCCCAATAGGATCAAACATCTAGAAGGTCTAAGCCTCCACTATAAATAGGAGAGGGTGGTGGCTGCACCATTGCTTTGCCTTTTTGCTATTTTGGAAAACCCTAATTCTCTTAGGGAGAGCTTTGGTGGAGACCAGGGTTTAGAGAGTTTGATGTGATTTTCGTGCTCTTGGATTAAGCATTGTCCTCCATTGATGGAGAGGCTGTAAGCCCACATCATATTAAATTAATCTAGAGAAAGTTTAATCACGTCTTGCCTCATTGCGTTCTTTCTCTCTATTTGATGATTTCGGGTCTTTCTTTGATCTGAGAGTTTTTGATTGAATTCTTCACGTGATCTAGCTGGCTGTGACGTGTGGGAACATATCTAGGATCATCTTGATCATCAATCACCCACGAGCAAGATCTTGGATTAATTTTTCGTTTTGACCCGGTTTTGAACCCTTCTTTGATCAAACGAAAAAGAATCTTTATTCTTTCAAGAATTATCATAAATTTCGATTGGAATAGTGTGGATTTCATGGGGATATGTTCCAGATCTTAGGATGATGTGACAATTGGCAATGGCGTTTACGGTTTGTCGTTTCACGTGTTTTCGACAAAGTTACTGAGCTTCTATCGATGGGGCGGTCCGACCGGTCCTTGCACGGCGGTCCGACCGGTCCCAAATCGGTCGGACCGACCATGTGGGGCGGTCGGACCGGCGGTGACCAAACTGGTCAAAACGAGCTGGGCCAAAAATAGGTGTTGTAGGCAAGTGAGGGGATCCCAATGCACTTGGTCTCATGATTTTTGGAGTCTCCAGTAAAAAGTTCTATTGGTTTAAAGTTTCCAGTAGGTTTCGGATTTTCAGGGGTTGAAATTCAGCTAAGTCCCAAGGGGCGGTCCGACCGGTTCACAGGGAGCGGTCCGACCGGCCAAGGGGCGGTCCGACCGGCTCATATGGAGCGGTCAGACCGGTTTCTACTTGAACGTCGGCCAACTTCGTGGCGATGTTGTTTTGTTAGGTCAAAGTCATTGGTTTCATGGCATATGATTTGCATGATGCATGTTTTGACTAACATGGGTCAAGTTGTGAAGAACTTGTTCCCGAATTCGAATTTGCTTGTATGTGGTTGTGCAGGTTGCTTGGTGGTCAACGACGGTCAACGGCGAGGAGGATCGGGACTAGACTTGGAGAGTTGAGGTCCAGAACGATCGACGATGCCGGGTGAGGTCAACGACTCAAGCGTGACACAAGATGGACAATGGTGACCTATTGGCAAATCCATGGTGCATGGTGAAGCGGTTTAGGTCAAAAGGTTAAAGACGGCGCTTTGCGAAGCGTGCGTGTGTGACCCGTTTGTTAGTGGGCCTTAACGGGAGCCCAAGAGAGTCAAACCCTAAGAGTTTTAGGCCTCCACTATAAATAGGAGGAGATGGTGGTCGCACTCTCTCTCCCTCGCCTTTTTATGTTTCAAAACCCTAATTGTCTTTAGGGGAGTTGAGGTGGAGGCTAGGGCTCTTGATGGCTTGTGGTGAATTTCGTGATCTTTGATTGACCACTGATCCATGATGGTGTGGATGTAATCCAGCAACGATCACGTTCTTAATCTATGCAAGGTTTGCTTGAGATAAGTCTCTTTTCGTTCTTGCTTTCAATTTTGTGATTTTAGGGCTTTCATTGATCCACGAGTTTTTGATTGATTCTTTCACATGGATTAGCTTGCTGTGATGTGTGGGAACCCATCTAGGATCAATTTTATCATCAATCACCCACGAGCAAGCGATTGGATCCAGTTTTCACTTTTGCCCGGTTTTGCACCCTTCTTCAATCAGATCGTAAAAGATATTTGTACATCCAAGAATTATCATAATTGCTGATTGGAATAGGTCCTTAATATCATAGAGAAGGTGTGTGCAAAGTTTCGTGAAGTTTGGAGTTGAGAATCAAAAGTTAGACCTAATTGCAACTTCGTCATTGGGTCGCTTTTATCGTTCGAGCTGCACGGTCGACCGCCCCACACCGCAGGTCGACCGATTTTAGTGCCGGTCCGACCGCCCACACCGAGGTCGATCGATTTGGTACCGGTCCGACCGCCAAGATAACAATGATCGACCGCCGCCGATCTCGTTAGTTTTGATTTTTCTTGATTTTTATCACATTGCTTAGGGTTTTAATTGGATTCAATACTAGTCTTCCATTTGATCGATATATTGATCTTCATAGCTTCATCATAGCTATTGGAGTGAAATTGTGTTGAATTCATATTTTGTGAAAAAGTGAGCGTGCTCCTATTCACCCCCCCTCTAGTCGCCTTTTCGGTCCAACAAGTGGTATCAGAGCCCGGTTAGTTCACTCTTGATCTTAACCGGTCACTGAACTTTGGCGATGGATAAGTTTTCTACTAAACCGCATATCTTTGATGGGCACGACTATGCCTATTGGAAGAATCGTATGCGAGTCTTTCTTGAGAGCGAGGGACAAGCTATTTGGGATGTTGTTAGAGCCCCGCTTGTTATTCCTGAAATTGCTGCACCTGCTTCTGTAATTCTTTTGGCTAACAACAATAAGGCTAAGAATCTTTTATATGGTGCACTTGGTAGACAAGAATATGATAGAATTTGCAATCTTTCAATCACAAGACGAAATTTGGAACACTCTCGAAACATATCATGAGGGTTCGTCCCAAATAAAAAGGTGCGCCAAGCAGTTTACAAGCGTGAATACAATAAATTGAGATGCGTCCCGAGAGAGCATCGATGACATTTTCATCGCTTTAATAAAGTAATTAATCAAATGAAAGTCGTTGATATTGAATATTCTCAATCTGAAAATGCCACCCATCTCTTGGCTGCAATCAACACCAAGGAGTGGGAGATGAAGGCTACTGCTATAGAGGAAAATGTTGATCTTTCAAGTCTTACTTTAGAATTGCTTTATAGTAAACTCAAGACTCATGAAATTAAAAGAGTTGATCATCCCAAGAAAGATAATTTAGCTTTGGTAGCAGATCCTCTC
Organism: Hsuehochloa calcarea; assembly: GCA_036346395.1. Taxonomy (NCBI): domain Eukaryota; kingdom Viridiplantae; phylum Streptophyta; class Magnoliopsida; order Poales; family Poaceae; genus Hsuehochloa; species Hsuehochloa calcarea. Next base: position 24,905,235 of record CM070603.1, on the reverse strand, counting down.
AAAAGGCTTTTGATGACTCTTTTGAATCTTCTTCGGATTTTCATTTGCTTGTTTATCCGCTATTCATGAAGAGGAGCTTGAAAGTATTCTCAAAGCAGAGTTAGCTCTTCTAGCTAAAAATTCACACGGGCCTACAATAATGTGAGAAACAAAAGAGAGGTGGTCCGTGACATGCTATGAATGTGGTGATTTCAATCATATCCGCAAATTGCCCCAAGTGAAAGGTAAGAGCAATCATAAGGAAGGAAAGCTACTTGGAAGAAGCCTCATTTCAACAAATCAAGGTATGAGGCTAATAAGCTTGTGAAGGTCGCCACCGGGTCCTTGCCGCTTTTGAGGATCAATCCTTGAGCGATGTGGATACCGGGAGTGAGGAGGACAAGGAGGAGGAGATCCTCAAGGCAAAAAGAAAGGAAGGCCAAAGACTTCACCGGCATGTGCTTCATGGTCGACACGGACGACATTGATGATAATGAGGTATCTTTTTCTTATGATGAGCTTTCGCTAAATATGATTCTATAGTTGAACAATTGCTTAGTCAAGATGAAGCGCTAGAATTTGTCATGACAAAAATAAGAAATTAGAGTCAAAGATTAGCAAACCGAAAGTAGAGCTTAAAAATGCTAAGACTCTTGAACTCGATGAATGTTTATCTTGTCATGCTATGCATTGTAAATTACCAAGTTACAATCTGCTCATAATATTTCGTACAACAACTTGAGAATGCTAGATCTGAACTAAATGAAATTAAAAGTGCTCCTTGTGAAAAATGTTTAGAATCTAGTAAATTGATTGCTTTTGATGTATTTGATTCTAGCCGTGCACTTCATGTTTAGAAAAGAACGTGAAATCAAAGATATCTTAGAAGTCGCTAGAGTCAAATATGCTAAGCTTAAGGACAATATTGAAAATACTACTTGTGCTTCATGTTCCACTCTTAAGCTTGAAATTGCTTTGTATAAGGAGAAATCTATGAATAATACTTGTGATGCTTGTGTTAACTTGAGAAAAGAAAATGCTTACCTTCATGATACATTAGAGAAATTTTCTAAAGGTAAGAAACAATTAAACATGATTCTTGACAAGTCTAAAACTCCTTATAAGAAGTAAGGTTTAGGATTCAATTCTTTTCAAGACAATTCAAACCCAAAAGTCATTCAAGTCTTGGAAAAGGTTTAATTGAATTCAAAACCCAACTCGCAAAAACATCTTTTAAATCTAAAGGTTTTGCCCAACCTTGTATTAATTCAAATGGTGCTTCTTCTAGTGGTACCAAGTACCATTGCACTTATTGCAAGAAAGGTGGGCATTTGATTGAATTCATTGGCGAGGTTGAAAAATGATAGGAAAAATTTTGATAGAATTTCATTCATGCAACCTAGAGCCTCTATGAGACATGGTAACACCGAAAAGAATAAACTCGGATTAGGATTTTCTCTCATGCAAATCATTATGTTTCTAGATATCCTAATTCTAATGTTTATCGATGGCGGTCTCGATCATTGGTGGTCACCGGTCGACGTTTTGGTCGCCGGTCCGACCACAAAGACAACGCGGCCGATCGCCATGGACGCTTTAAGTCTCATGTTAATTTAAACATTGCTCATAACCGAATGTTAGATGAAATCAAGGATAGTACTTCGGTTTGTATACTCCTTGCGAGACGTGTGTCTCGAAGATCGATTCCTAAATCTTGTTTATCTAACTTGAGATTGAGACACATCGTTCTTTGTTCCTTGATTTTCGGGACTACCGTGGAAAGGGAAGAACACGTGGTTCGTCGACTCGGTGTTCACGCCACATGACCGAAACTCAAAATGGTTCACCTCTTTCACGCGGCAACAGTGATGACTTCATCACCTTTGGAGATGATACACAAGGGCGAATTGAAGGAACAGGATCAATTAGGGTGAACAACAAATTCATTCTAAAGGATGTCGCTCTTGTGGACAAGCTTAGGTATAATCTCCTTTCGCTTTCTCGACTTCTTGATGATGGTTATGAGACTGTTTTTAAAAAAATGCTTGTCGTGTGCTTGATTCTCTTGGTGAGCTTGTGTTTGGAATCTCTAGAGTTGGTAGAATTTTTAGAGCTGATTTTTCGTAATCTCTTCTTCGGATCTCTTAAATGTTTGCTTACATCTTCTTCTCGATTTTCGGCTTTGGCACCGACGTTTGGGGCACATTGGTTTTGATCATCGACACGAGTTAGCAACCTTGATCTCATGAGAGGTTTGCCCAAACTCAAAGCATCAAGGATGTCAGTATGTGCGCCTGTAGGCATGGCAAACAAGTTGCCGCTCACACCCTTCTCGTGATTATGGTTATGGTCGACGGACGGGACGACTTGCTTCATATGGATACTTGTTGGTCCCGCTAGAGTCCGATCGATCGGTGGAAAATGGTATATTCTTGTCATAGTCGATGATCTTTCTAGATATACTTGGGTGTTCTTTCTTACTTCAAAAGATGAAGCTTTTGGTTATTTTCATGACCTTGTTCTTCGTTTGGCTTCTGAGCTTCCTGGTGCTTTGAGAGCGATTCGCAGTGATAATGGCACGGAGTTTAAAAATACTTCTTTTGCTTCTTTTTGCCGAGCGTGGTATTGAGCATCGTTCTCCTCTCCACACGCCCTCAACAAAATGGCGTGGTGGAAAGGAAGAATAGGACCTTGGTCGAAATGGCTAGGACGATGCTAGACGAGTATAACACACCGAGGAGATTTTGGGCCGAAGCTATTGCTACTGCTTGCCATATTGCAAATCGTGTCTTCTTGAGACCTTCTTTAGGCAAGACTCCTTATGAGCTTCGTTTTGGTAGAAAACTCTGCATTTCGCATTTTCGAGTTTTGGATCAAAATGTTTTATTCTTAAGACAGACAACTTAGATAAATTTGAATCAAGAACTTTTGATGGGTTATTTCGGCTATCCTGCTCATTCGAGGGGTTTTCGGTTTTTAATACTGAGACTAACATTATTCAGGAGACTTGTAATGTCACTTTTGATGAGACTAGCCCTGGAGCTAGATCTATTGCTACAGATGATTTACAGGTGACAGAGAGCATTTTTGTGGAGGAAGATGAGGACGAAGCTAATATCATTCCTTCATCTGCTGCTCATCAAGCGCCCATCTCGATACAAGAACACGCTACGCCTACTTCACCTTCGATTGAGGCTCTCTTTGCATCTTCATCATCGCCAGACTGCATGAGGTCGAAGAAAGCAGTATCTCACCCGGGCGCCCACTTCGCATTCAGAGACAAAGATCCTCCTGAATGATAATAGGTAATCTACATGAGCGAGTCACTCGCTCCAGGTATAATGATCCAAATCTCTACTCTCATTCGGCTTTTGTTGCTTCTTTTGAACCCCGCGATATATCACATGCTTTATCTGATTCTAGCTGGGTAAATGCCATGCATGAGGAGTTAGAAAATTTTGAAAGAAACAAAGTTTGGAACCTAGTAGAACCCCCTAGTGGTCATAATGTTATAGGAACCCGTTGGGTGTTTAAGAATAAACAAGGTGAGGATGGTTCGTGGTTAGAAACAAGGCCGATTGGTAGCTCGTGGTTTGACCAAGTTGAGGGGTTAGATTTTGATGAGACATTTGCTCTGTTGCTAGACTAGAAGCCATTCGCATTCTGCTTGCATTTGCTGCATCAAAAGGTTTTAAATTATATCAGATGGATGTTAAAAGTGCCTTTTTAAATGGTTTCATAGATGAGGAAGTGTATGTTAAGCAACCCCCTGGTTTTGAGGATCCTAAATATCCAAATCGTGTTTTCAAGCTATCTAAAGCATTGTATGGTCTTAAACAAGCCCCTAGAGCCTGGTATGATAGATTTAAGACCTTCTTGCTTAAAAATAATTTTGAAATGGGTAAAGTGGATAAAACTCTATTCATTCTTAGACGTGACAATGACTTCCTGCTTGCTCAAATTTATGTGGATGATATTATCTTTGGTGGTTCCTCTAATGCTCTTGTTTCCAGCTTTTCTGAGACTATGTCCAGGGAATTTGAGATGAGTATGATGGGAGAGCTTAATTACTTTTTGGGGCTACAAATCAAGCAATGCAAGGAAGGAACTTTCATCCATCAGACAAAGTACACTAAAGATCTACTCAAACGCTTCAACATGGGTGACTGCAAGCCTATCTCCACTCCTATGGCAATTTCAACTGTTTTGGATCCAGATGAGGAAGGAGAAGTCGTGGATCAACGCGAGTACCGCAGCATGATCGGCTCCCTTCTGTATTTGACGGCCTCGAGACCGGATATTCACTTCACGGTATACCTTTGTGCAAGATTTCAGGCGTCTCCGAGAACTTCTCATCGCCAAGCCGTTAAGCGCATATTCAGGTATTTACACTCTACCCTCTTATATGGCATTTGGTATTCCTGCTCTTCAGCTTTGTCCATTAGAGGTTTTTGATTCGATTTTATGGGTCGTTTGTTAGATAGGAAGAGTACCTCAGGCACCTGTCACTTCCTAGGCACTTCTCTTGTATCTTGGTCTTCTAGGAAGCAGTCTTCTGTTGCTCAATCCACTACTGAAGCGGAGTATGTAGCTTCTGCCATTAATATTGCTAAGAACCCTGTGCAACACTCTAGGACCAAGCACATAGATATTCTCTATCACTTCCTTAGAGATCATGTCGAGAAAGGTGATATTGTGTTACACTTTGTAGAGTCCGGGGCTCAACTGGCTGATATCCTCACCAAGCCTTTAAACCTAACTAGGTTTGCCACCTTGAGAAGCGAGTTAGGGGTAATTTATCCCTATGGGTTGGTTTGAGGGGGAGTTCGATCTTTTCTTATCTTACCTTGTTCTTTTGATATTTTCTTGTTCTTTTTCTGAACTTATTGATCTTTTTAAACTTTTTAGGTTTTTAGGCTTTTTATTGCATCTCATTGTATCATATTGCATTTATATGAAAAATACAACAAGTGGTATGAAAAATCCAAAAAGATGCATTGTAATATAAGTTTTTCTGCTTATCTTTTAAAATTGATGAAGCTTTGCCTATTACCCTTTGGAGCTTTAGTATTTCAATTATTGCTAAATGGCATGTCTAGTTCTTTGACTTGCTAGAATTATCATTCTTTTATATGTGTAGCTAAGTCTTTGCTGTATGAGCTAGAACTCTAAAAATAACTCGAACTAAAAATTGTAATTTGTGGATGTTTTAGCTAGTTGCGCAATTAGTGCTCCTTTTGTGACATTGGCCCTGTCAGAATTTCTTTGTTAGCTCTTTAATCTAAAATTGACCATTACTTGAGCTTCTAGTGTTCTTGAGATTCTAAAACTGCTCTTGTGAAACATGAAAAATCAAAAGATTGTCTTATGCTTAAATTGTGCCAAACTACTCTTATGAGACTGCTTGTCAAATGACATGAACTTGGAGATAGTTTGATGATCCGGACGATCTCATGGGTTAGTTTGATGATCCAGACGATCTCATGGGGACTGCTTGTCAGAAATGACATGAACCTCAAGATTTATCGCACTGGTAGAAGCTTAGGAATAGTTTGTGGATGGCTCCTAATCCAGAATCTTCTTCACAAAGATATGCCTTTAATCAACTTCTGGTCGAAGCTTAGGATGAGTTTGTGGATGACTCCTAGTCCAGGATCTTGTCACTAAGTTAGATCATTAGTCAACTTCAATATTCAGTGCAAATGAGAAAAATGTTGAAAAATGGACATTTGAGAAATTTGAGCAAAATGATTTTATGATTTCTTTTTTGGAAATCAAAGTTTTTATTCTTTCTTTTGCCTTATCTCACATGCCTATGCTATTCTGATGCCAGCTTGGTCATTTCCATTGCTTTCTCTTGCTTATGGACCAAGTTGTGCCTTTGTACGAAAACAAAAGTATTTTACTTTTCAAACCTCCTAATTACATTTTCTGGATTATTGCCAATGTGTTCATCAAGAGGGAGATTTTGGATATCATGGGGACATACTCCAGATCATAGGATGATGTGACAATTGGCAATGACGTTTGCGGTTTATCGTTTCATGGGTTCTCGACAAGTTTCAGAACTGTCAGGCAGTAACCGGTCTGACCGGTCATAGCGTGGTGGTCAGACCGGTACCAAATCGGTCCGACCGACCATAGACGGCGGTTGGACCGGTGAACTTAAAAAGTGTTACTTTGAGCTGGGCTAAAAATAGAGGGTTTAGGCAAGAGAGTGGATTCTATTGCACTTGGTCCCATAATTTTTGGAGTCTCCAGTCAAAAGTTCTATTGGATCGAAAATTCTAGTAGATTTCGGTTTTCAGAGGCTGAAAATTGGCTAAGTCATTGCTGGCGATCTGACCGGCCCTAGGGGCAGTTTGACCGATTTCCACTTGGTTCGTCGCCCGGCGTGGCGGGGTTGTGCGGTTGTTAGGTCAAAGTAATGTGTTTCAGGGCATATATGGTGCATGATGCATGTTTTGACTAACATGGGTCAAGTTGTGAAGAACTTGTTCCCAAATTCGGTTTACTTGTTGTTGAGGATTGAAATATTCATATATTATCTTAATATATGATAAAGACCATACGTCTTCGTGGTCGTAACTTCTAAGACCACCGACCTAACTGGTCGTAGGTATTACAGAAGTTATATAATGAATACCTCGGGACAAAGTTCCAAGCCTAGTCCACGACCAGGTGAGTGCTCGTAAAGCTATGAACAGGCGTTTAGGTCAAGTCTCGACCACGCCACTCACTATGTGATGAATGAACCACGTGTTTCATGTTCCACATAATACAACTCTATTACGGTTAATGATTTAACGTCTCCTAAATCATTAACCGTAGAACAGTTGACGTTTTCACCAACCGCCTTTACAGTTAGTGGAACCGCCAAACTGCCGTCTCTTCCCGACCAGGTGCGTCGCTCCTCAACGGATGTCTCTTCATGGGATAACTGCCACCGCTTCATCAACTATTTAAGGAGGGTCATGGAAGGACACAGAGGACGCGGGGTACATCATAGACAGCACAAGCAGAAGACATCAAGTAAGATATAGCAAAGTGTTGTGTTTTTAGATACTCCCAGTGTTTGTAATTGTGAGTTCATAGCAATAAAGAGCAAGTTAGATCCACTCCCAGAAGTCACGCACATTTTTCCTCTTTTCATTTATATGTTCATAAGATCGGCGATTTGATCGTCGACAGCTGGCGCCGTCCGTGGGGTAGATAGTGCAAAAATTTCTGAAGAAGTTCTTCGCTCAACTCATCCATTTTCTTCATATTCGTAATCACAAGTATGGCAGGAACATGGGATGAGGAAAACTGGTTCGACTTGGATGACTACTCCAACCTTGACATGGAAGCCTGCATCCAAGCTATGCAACATGGGGAATCTTCGTCCTCCTCTGATAATTCGCGGTCGATTTACGAACTTGAGCGGATGGATGAAGATACACCGTTGCGCCAAGAGGCGCTTTCTGAGGATCGGATCGTTCCGACCAGATCGGGACGTCCGAATGTTTTTCCAAGCCCGGTTTCTCCGACCGGCGACAAAGGTGACAACACCTCAGCCCCACAACCCGAGGGTCAATATACCCTTGACATAGTCATGGCTGATAGGTATTCACCAACGGCCTCCAGAAATTCCAGGGACCAACCGCATCCGTAGCGGTGTCGATGAGACCTCACCGGTAATGGACCGAGTGAGGACGATAAGACTCGAGATCCGATCGGCAATCCGCCGAATCGGTCGAGCCCGCCACGAAGACCTCAGGAGGTTCTCATCTCCGACCGGTCTCCATCGTGGAAGTCTCTGGTAGAAGCACTGAGAAGTTCTCCGCTAGTCACAGTGGAAGCTCCTCGGAAGATCGTTCTTCGGAAGCATGAGGTCAACACGATCGAAATGCCGATCGTGATGCCACTCACATCCCCGCACACCCCGCCGCCACCACCGCTAATGGAGATGGCGCAGCAATCAAGCACCACCTACCGGATGCAACGGAGGCGATGGACGCCCACCGCCTAATACGCGTGGTGCGGCCCCACCAAGGATGACAGCATGACGGAGTTAGGCCAAAGGTCGAGAGGAACTTCGGTCTCGAACACCAACATCTTCGATGAATCCTCCGAGACCTTTGATAGCTCGTAACTTATGTCGTATTCAAGATATTCTTAATAATACTGACCCTGTCCTGGCTGAAGCTCCGGGCTTTACCCAATTGGTGGAGCAGGTATCGGAAATTCTTCAACGAACTGTGCAGCGCACGAAAGCGTGCAGGGGGCAAAGGATGTCACAAAGTCTAACGGTGACTTCGTCTCAGCGCTCCTCCCTCAGTAGAGGGCAGCATGGTCACCCACCGGTACCTAGACCTCCTCGGCGATTCCGACCAGTAGGTCATGAAGGAAGAAGATTGTTTCGAACAACGACCTCTCCCCCTAGCCAAGGAGAGCACATGCTTGGCCCAGATGATCTCCGTCATCATCTGAACCATGCTAATTGTCAAGGACGTCATGATAACGTCTGCGACCGGGTCGGGACGACGGAGCCTCGGCGTTCAAATAGAAGAAATCGATCTCCTACTGATCGTAGTCCGCACCTTTCCAAGAAGGCGCTATGAATCGATTCATGAGTTGTAGAGCCTTTCTCGCGGGGCTCCAAGCATGACGTTGGCCTAATGGGTTCCGACCCGCCAACATGGATAAATTCGATGGATCTCAAAATCCATTAGAGTTTCTCCAGATATATACCACTGCCATCAGAGCGGCGGGTGGTGATCAAAACATGATGGCTAATTATTTGCCCACGGTTCTGGAAGGATCTGCCCGGTCTTGGTTGCTTAACCAACCGGTCGGATCCATTTATACTTGGGAACAACTCTGCGATCTTTTGATTGTGAATTTCCAGGGTACGTACGATCGTCCTGGAAAGGAGGATGATCTCCATCGAACTCGGCAAGAACCAAAGGAAACTCTCCGTCAGTACATCAAGAGGTTCAACCTGGTTCGAAATTCTATTCTAGAGATTGCATAATCTTCTGTGATTCAGGCATTCAAGGCAGGTTTAAGGAATCGGCGGTTTACGGAGGACATTGCTATGAATCCTCCACGAACAACGGCCGAACTCTTTGATATGGCTGATAAGTATGCGGCCGCTAGTGAGGCGGTTGAATGGAATGAAGCCATTGATCGAAAAGATAAAATCCCGCAACCTGGCATTGAAAAGTCAGAAAAGAATCCCAAGAAGGTTTCCAAGAAGAAGAAGCACCGCAAAATGGGCACCAAGGAAGTCCTAGCGGTTCCAGATAAACCGTTCAAGGGTAAGAAGGATTATACCGGTCGGGGCAAAGCCAAAGTTCTGACCGATAGCCATAATAAAGGTAAGAAGTGGTGTCCACTTCACCAACAGGCAGGGCATGACTTGCGCACCTGTCGTGTTTGGCAAAAGAAGCTGGAGGATTTCTATGCAGGTAAAGGCCCACTTCCCGCAATCCAGGAGTTGGGGGAAGCAAGTTCCAAAAAGGACAAGGATGGCGACGAAGAGATGGAGTACCAGGAGCCTCAGCGCACGGTAAATATGATCTTTGGAGGATCTTCTTCGTACGACTCACGCCGTCATCTGAAAGCCATGGAGCGAGAGGTCAACCTATCGGAACCTTCGATCATCACCAAACCATCAAGGTGGTCGGATACCGTGATCTCCTTCAGCAAAGAAGATTGCCTCGCCTCATCAACTCGACCGGGTAGGTTCCCTATTATTGTAGAGCCTACTATTAATAATTGCAAAGTCAATCGAGTTTTGATAGACGGTGGTAGCTCTTTAAATATCTTATTTTCGGGAGCTTTAGAAGATATGCAGGTTCCTAGATCAAAGGTAAAACCGGTGAAATACGCCTTTCATGGCATAGTTCCTGGTTCTACCGCCAAACCGATAGGACAAGTGTCCTTACCGGTCACGTTCGGAAGCCCTGATAACTTCCGAACGGAAAAAATTTCATTTGACGTGGTTGATTTCGAAACCGCATATAATGGAATTCTTGGTCGTCCGGCATTAGCGAAATTCTTGATAGCCACGCACTACGGGTATCAAAGTTTGAAAATGCCAGGACCAAAAGGGGTAATCATGGTTCGTGGAGATCGCAAAATGGCATACGCATGTGATCGAAGGTCTTTAGAACTGGTCGATGAGTTACCACCGAAATTTCGACTCATCATGCATGCAGTCAAGCACCTGCACTCCAAGATAACGCCCAAACCGTCCGACCAGACCAAAGAGGTTCTACTCGACAAAGGTGCTCCTTCAGGAAGCGCCATGTCAAGCAATGCTGATGGATCGTCACCAAAGGTACTGATCGGAGCAGGACTCAATCCTAAATAGGAAGAGTCGCTCGTCTCCTTCCTCCGAGCAAACAAGGATGTGTTCGCATGGCAAGCATCCGACATGCCCGGAGTCCCCAAGGAGGTGATCGAGCACAGGCTAGCGCTCCAGCCTGACAAAAATCGGTCAAGCAGAAGCTCAGACGCTTCGCACCCGACCGGAAGGACGCCATCCAGTCTGAGATTGACAAGCTCTTAAAGGCTGGATTCATTCGTGAAGTACATCACCCTCAATGGCTCGCTAATCCTGTAATGGATGGGAAGAGTAATGTGAAATGGAGGATGTGTATAGACTTCACAGATCTTAATAAAGCTTGTCCGAAGGATGATTTTCCCCTTCCTCGCATTGATCAACTTGTAGACTCTACCTCCGGGTGCGAGTTATTAAGTTTTTTAGATGCTTACTCAGGGTACCACCAGATTAGTATGAGTAAAGAAGATGAAGAGAAAACTTCCTTCATCACTCCATTTGGCACTTTCTGTTATGTAAAAATGCCCTTTGGTCTCAAAAACGCTGGTGCAACTTTTCAAAGATTAATGCAGAAAACCTTCAGCCCACAAATAGGTCGGAATTTGGAAGCCTACGTTGATGACTTGGTAGTGAAAAGTGTCAACTCCGGTGTCCATATGCTTGACCTTAAAGAGACTTTCAATAACTTGAGAAGACATAACCTCAAGTTGAATCCGGAGAAGTGTGTGTTCGGGGTTTCCGCTGGAAAGCTGCTCGGTTTTCTAGTTTCGGCTAGAGGTATCGAAGCAAACCCGGCGAAGATATCGGCCATCCATCAGATGCGCCCCCCGACCACGAAGAAGGAAGTCCAGAAGCTAACCGGTTGTATGGCAGCGCTAAGTCGTTTCATAGCCAGGTTAGGGGAAAAGGGACTACCTTTCTTCAAACTTCTTCGGAAACATAGAAGTTTCGAGTGGACGACGGAAGCGAATGATGCCTTTGAAAAGCTCAAAGAGTACCTTACGAGTGCCCCGGTCTTAGTTTCTCCAAGACCAGGGGAAACACTGTTGATTTACGTGGCTGCAACGCCACAAGCTGTCAGCGGTGTACTGGTCGTAGAACGTGAAAACGTCCAACGACCAGTGTATTACGTAAGCGAAGTCTTACATGGGCCAAAGGAAAGATACCCACAGTACGAAGTTGCTTTATAGTCTCCTTATGGCTTCAAGGAAACTAAGGCATTACTTTCAGGCCCACAAAGTGGTCGTGCCTACTGGATATCCCTTAGGTCAAGTCCTTGGAAATAGGGAATCGTCAGGACTAATAGCAAAATAGGCGGTGGAACTAGGGACGTTCGACCTCCATTTCATCTCACGAACAGCCATAAAGTCTCAGGCAATAGCAGAATTCATTGCCGAGTGGACAAACCCGGAATCTAAGCAAGGACCTGAGTACGAGCACCACGACGAGTGGACAATGTACTTCGATGGTTCCTTAATGCTTAAGGGATCGGGGGCTGGAGTCGTCTTGATATCCCCTACCGGCGAACACATCAAGTATGCCGTCGGTTTAACTTTCCGCTACAAACAATGTGGCAGAGTACGAAGGTTTGCTGGCAGGACTTCGAGCAGCTCGTTCGCTCGGGATTCGCAAATTGCTAGTGAAAGGCGATTCTCAACTAGTAGCGAATCAAGTAGGGAAAGAGTACCAATGCTCGAGTACCAAGATGTCTTCCTATTTGGCGGAAGTACGGAAATTCGAAAAGCACTTCTTCGGTTTCCAGATCCAACATATTCCTAGAAAGGAGAACTTTCTAGCAGATCAGTTGGCACGGATGGCCTCTACTAGGTCAACCGTCTCACGGAGTTTTTCTCGAGCAACTCGATTCACCCTCGGTAGTCGAGCATTACGAGAACATCGATAGTTTACATCAGGTCAACCCTATTGACTCGATAACTTAGATGCTCCACGGATCGGTAACGATCAAGGTAGAGAGCGGATGACATCGATCTACAATTATCTTCAAGATGACCTAATTCACGAAGATGATGTAGAGGCCGATCGATAGCACGAAAGGCCAAATCATACACTCTAATCGAAAGTACCTTGTATAAACGAGGATCTCATGGGGTGTTGATGAGATGCATATCTCAATCGGTGGCATTAGGTTGCTAACCAAATTCATGAAGGAGTCTGTGGAGCACATCATTCCTCTGTAACCTTGGTCGTTAAAGCCTTGAGCAAGGATACTCTCGCCAACCGCCTTCATGATGCAAAAGAGCTCGTGACGGCGCGTACAATGTCGATTTCATAGCCGACAAGTACATCGGTAGGCACAAGCTTTGCAAACAATTCCTCTTTCTTGGCCATTTGCAACACTGGGACTAGACATTCGGGACCATTCCTAAGAGCACCGGGGCTTCAATTCTGTTCGTCATGATTGACACGTTCACAAAATGGATTGAAGCCGAGCCAGTTGTAAAAGTTACAACTGAAGCCGCTAAGAGGTTCATAACAAAAAACGTGATTACGCGATTTGGTGTACCCAATCGTATCATCACGGACAATGGTACCCAGTTCTCAAGTAGCAATTTCCAAGAATTCTGCGAAGAACTAGGAATCAAAATCCATTTCGCTTCTGTGGCTCATCCACAGAGCAATGGAGCAGTCGAGCGTGCCAATGGTATCCTAATACGAGGATAAAGCGCCGAGTATTCGACCAGTTAATAAAACGGTCAGGGGCTTGGGTTCAAAAACTTCCTTCTGTTTTATGGGTTGTCCGGACCACGACCAGTCGTGCGACCGGTGAAACACATTTCTTTTTAGTTTATGGGGCTAAAGCTATGCTTCCTCCAGAATTGAAAATTGGCTCTGCTCGCACTGATTGTTTTAACTTAAGCAATCAGGAAGAACATCGACTCGACGACATCAATTTCCTTGAAGAACGACGAAACCAAGCTTTGATCGTTCGCAATCTACCCGACAAGCCATGCGAAGGTACTACAATCGTAAGGTGCAACCTCGCAACCTAGTCAGAGGTGATCCGGTTCTCGAAAAATTGAGCCAAGCGGCGCAATAAACTCTCCCTAAATGGGAAGGTCCTTACACCGTGGTCGGTTACCCGACTGTGCTCGAGACGATTAGCCATGTCAGACGGCAGGGTTTTGTCAAATTCATGGAACATTGACCAATTGCGTAAGTTCTTTGATTAAATTCTTTCATTTTCATTTCGTTCCATTTTCGTTTAAATTCTTTAAACATGATAATTAAATTTGGAGTAGTGAGTGATGTTATTTATATGACGTAGCCTAATCCTGGTCGACTGCGGTTCGTATGCTCTGGATTATAAAGCGTATAGTTTATGTTTCAAAATTCTGTTCTACTCTTGTTTGGCTACTGGTCGGGACACGGAAAACCTCCTAGTCAAAGTCTCTCCTTTTTCGCACGTGGTTCCGCCCACTGGAAGGAGCTTCCTAGCGACGGTCTTTTCCTACGATCCCCGCTGCCAGTCGGACTAAGAGCATGAGCACGTCTTGCGAAATGTATTTTATACCTTTATTTCCTAGCTAGGTTCATTCCGACCAGTATTGAGCATCGCATAGAAGTAAAACCACTTGTCTGCTTTTAACATATGTTTTTCATGTTTTTCCTCTTATCAAGGATAATTCTTTATTTTTTCGACCATATGTTGTTTTAGTCAAGTACTTCGATCATTAAAAATAGATTTACAACTAGCCGAAACCTACACGGTTCCGACCATAAAGGTTTCCTAGTATTACCACGATCAGTTTTTTACCGATCAGTACATGCTTACAAGTAATGGTTGAGATTTGGATTTATATTCTTGGCCTCAGGTGGTACTATTATATAGTAAAGATCTTCTACTATATAACAGTCGGGGGCTAGATAAGACATAAATTCACAAGTCGACCGGATGAATAAAAGAATTTTTTCCATTTTGATAAGAGAAAGGTAAGTCTTTACATTGTATGCATTGTTTTTTCCTGCAGCTAAACTACTAGAGAATGCCTAAACTAACTACTGCTAGATGGAGATCCGACTTCCATCTCTTCTGCGACCTTTTCGCCTAGAGGTTTCATCTCTGCGAGGATCTGATTTGCCTCTGCGGGTAAGCAGTTGAAATCCTCTTCGATGGCTTGAAGGTTAGTTGATGGGTGGAAGCTTTCGGTTTGCCAAAGCAAGACCGACTCCACGAGCAATAGACTCCTTAACGGAGTGGGCATAGTTCTCCTAGTGGTCTTGAGCAAAACCTTGAGCTCTTCCAAAGAAAGAGCCTAGGAAGTTGACCTTTTCTATTGGGTCACTCAAGGAGGGCAAGCTTGATCCCGCGCCCATGTCAAAGAGCATTTTGTTTAGCGAGGTGATTTTCTCATCTAAACTAAGCACGAGGGCTGCCCCCTTGTCTTGCTCAAATTCCAGAGCTTTCTTCGCTCTGGTCAATGCTTATTTTTGTTCTGCATAGACAAAGCAAGTATTAAGTAAAAAGATTGGAAGACATACTAAGTCATGACTACGACTAGTTACCTTCCTCTCTCTTCTTGGAATCATCCAGAAGCTTTTTATTGATGGTCGTCAAGTCTTGATCGTAGGTTCTTAACTCAAGTTCTTCTTCAAGCTTTATTCTTCTGGCCTTTTCAGCCAAAGCATCTTCTTTTATTTTCTCTAAGTCTATCAAAAGAATTCTTGATAAGGGAGAATAAATAAAAGGAAAGTCTTAATGAGAAAAAGAAGAGGAACTCTTACTCTCTATCTCAGAGTGTTTTTCCTCTAATATCCTAACTCGCTCGGTTAGTCCTCCAACCGTAGCGAGGTTTTCGATCATATGCTGCATAAGTAGCATTTCTTCCATAAACCTTCCTGTAAACTTTGAGAAAGGTTATGGAGAGGATTGAAGACACTTACCTGAATTACGACATCATTGTAATCGGTACAAATTTTATCGGGCTTCGCCTGCATCAGGCGATCCGATATTCTTCCCCAATAATCATCAAGTTCCTTACTCGTGGCAAATCGAGTCGAGAAAGGAAACTTGTTAGTTTTGGAGGGATGACCTTCAGGTACTGGAACCTGTGGAAGATCAGCAGTGGTCTCTACCTCCGTTGCCGGTATAGTGACTACTACGGGATCTAGCTCAGTTTCCAGAGCCGAGGTTGACTCGGGGGCTCCTCCGACCACGTCATCCTCAAGATGTCCTACCTGAGGAAGACAATGGCGGGACCACCTCCGATCACGACTGTTGAATGGGGTGGTCGGAGCGACCAGGGATTCAGCAGATCTGCACGAGAGAAACAGAAAGTTCAATTCTACTTGGAATATCCGAGGTATGCTTTTCATATAAAAGTTGTACATACCTGGTTGTTTTCTTAGTCTTGATCTTATAGCGCACCGGCTTAAAATCCGTTGCGCCTGTTTTTCTCTTCTTTTCAATTGTTCCCACCAGTTCCGAACTGGTAGGTTCAATTGTATTCTCTACACTCCCGATCAGGAGATCAGAAGCAATGTTCTCGACCATCTGGTCAAGAGCAAGATCCCTGACTCCTGGATCAGAAAGTGTAGTTTCACTGGTCTCAGGAATAGCTGTCTCATAGACAACTAGACGAGACTCAGTGATTGCCGCCTGTATTAACAAAACAAAGTTAATTAGGTGAAGAATATACTTCATCTTGCAGAGGTTATTTCTTTTAGTTGCTTACCTCAGCGTGACCGCTGCCCTCAGCGATCACAAGACTGGTCGGATAATCAATAGGCTCACATGTCTCCGTAGCCTCGTTGATCTTGAGTCCGACCAACTACACATAAAGAGGATTAGAACTGATCGAAAATAACTGGAAAGATGAAAAGAAGTTAATACGCTTACCCTAAGTCTTTCAGTCCTCTCCTCGGCACCAGCAAGTGTTAGGATTAAGGGAAAGCTGGCCTTGTCATCAGGTTCGCCAGCGTAGATCATTTTGATCCTGTTTCTGACGTCCTCAGAAGACAAGACTACGATTACAAATGAAAGATCTTAGTTTTGCGAAAATGATCAAATCGCAAAATAATCTGGTCGGGATTTTCTGAAAAATTACCTGGATCAGAATCCTTGGTAGCGTCCTCGCCACCAATGAACCAGAGCATCGAACGTGCCCTGGTCTTTAAAGGACTAATCCTCCTAATGGAAAAGTCCCTTACAACGTGCTAGGAGGTTAAACCTCTGACACTCAAGAGATGGATAGCCTCAACCCATCTCCCAACTTCCCTCCTTCTTTGAGGAGGAACGCCATGTGAGTTCTCGCCGCCTTCTGTCTACAGCCGTCTTCTCGCAGAACCTTCATGTAAAACCGACTTTTCTTCCATGATGACCAAGAAGACTTGAGTACATACGAATGTACTCGTCACTTTGCCATCATGAAGCCTTAGGGTACATTCCCGTGGGTCTTTGGTCGTTTTCTTCGTGTTCGCCATCCGATAGTAGTACTTGAAGAGTTCCATCGACGTGGAATCCCCAAGTATGCTTCGCAGAGGTAGACGAAGATGCTTAGGTTTGCAATGGCGTTGGGAGCAAGGTTGATCAACTCAATCTCATAAAACTCCAGTACTTGAGAAAGAAAAGAATGTGTTGGAAGCTTGAGCCCGCACTCAACGTACGCGAGGAACACCGGGATTTCTCCCTCCTCGCCGCTTGGGCAGTGCTCTCCAAAAGCCGATCTCCAAGAGATCAAACTCTGTCGGGCAAACAACCCAACTCTCTCCAAACTCTCAATCTTCTCGCTCGGATCGGAGATCGACCAGTTGGCGATGAGGTCCGACATGATGCTTTCCTTTTTTGGGTGAAGAACTCAAGGAAGATTTTCTTGGAGATAGAGGCGTAAAGGTTTAAAGCACGCAGCCGGGGTCGTTTTATAGACATTTTCATCAGAATCAACTCTTGAGAAGTCCAACGGCAAATACCTTTTCGCTCAAGGGCGAAAGGTTTTTCCTTTTTCAAAGCGGTTTCTCAACTTTAAAATGAATACAGATCGCCTCGAGTCTCACGGCATTTAATGAGAGGTGCATTCGATATGATTGCCTTGGAGAACGTGTCCGCACGACCAACATTCATTTAAAAGTTCGGGGGCTAGCTGTTGAGGATTGAAATATTCATATATTATCTTAATATATGATAAAGACCATACGTCTTCGTGGTCGTAACTTCTAGGACCACCGACCTAACTGGTCGTAGGTATTACAGAAGTTATATAATGAATACCCTGGTCGGACAAAGTTCCAAGCCTAGTCCACGACCAGGTGAGTGCTCGTAAAGCTATGAACAGGCGTTTAGGTCAAGTCTCCGACCACGCCACTCACTATGTGATGAATGAACCACGTGTTTCATGTTCCACATAATACAACACTATTACGGCTAATGATTTAACGTCTCCTAAATCATTAACCGCAGAACAGTTGACGTTTTCACCAACCGCCTTTACAGTTAGTGGAACCGCCAAACTGCCGTCTCTTCCCGACCAAGTGCGTCGCTCCTCAACGGATGTCTCTTCATGGGATAACTGCCACCGCTTCATCAACTATTTAAGGAGGGTCATGGAAGGACACAGAGGACGCGGGGTACAGCATAGACAGCACAAGCAGAAGACATCAAGCAAGATATAGCAAAGTGTTGTGTTTTTAGATACTCCCAGTGTTTGTAATTGTGAGTTCATAGCAATAAAGAGCAAGTTAGATCCACTCCCAGAAGTCACGCACATTTTTCCTCTTTTCATTTATATGTTCATAAGATCGGCCATTTGATCGTCGATACTTGTCTATTGTTGTGCAGGTTGCTTGGTGGTCAACGACGGTCAACGGCGAGGATGATCGGGAGTAGGCTTGGAGAGCTGAGGTACAGAACGATCGAAGATGCCGGGTGAGGTCAATGTACTCAAGCGTGGTGCAAGATGGACAAGGGAGATCAATTAGCTAATTCGAGCCGCAAGATGGCGCTAGGTGTAGCTAGTTAGGTCAAGAGGAGATAAAGATGACGCTTTAAAATACGTGCATATGTGTCCCGTTTGTTTTGGGCCTTAACGGGAGCCCAATAGGATCAAACATCTAGATGGTCTAAGCCTCCACTATAAATAGAAGAGGGTGGTGGCTGCACCACTGCTTCGCCTTTTTGCTATTTTGGAAAACTCTAATTCTCTTAGGGAGAGCTTTGGTGGATGCTAGAGTTTAGAGAGTTTGATGTGATTTTCGTGCTCTTGGATTGAGCATTATCCTCCATTGATGGAGAGGCTGTAAGCCCATATCATATCAAATCAATCTAGAGAAAGTTTGATCACGTCTTGCCTCATTGCATTCTTTCTCTCTATTTGATGATTTTGGGTCTTTCTTTGATCTGAGAGTTTTTGATTGAATTCTTCACGTGATCCAGTTTGCTGTGACGTGTGGGAACATATCTAGGATCATCTTGATCATCAATCACCCACGAGCAAGATCTTGGATCAATTTTTCGTTTTGACCCGGTTTTGAACCCTTCTTTGATCAAACGAAAAAAGATCTTTATTCTTTTAAGAATTATCATAAATTTCGATTGGAATAGGTTCCTGATATCATATAGAAGGTGTGTTCCAAGTTTCATCAAATTTCGATTAGTAGATCAAAAGTTGTATCTATTTTCATCTTCGTCATCTGGGATGTTCTTCTGTTCTGGAGGCTGGCGGTCAAACCGCCCGTAGCCACCGGTCAGACCGGCCTGAAATCGGTCCGACCGCCCAAGGCCAGCGGTCCGACCGGCAGCGTACTGATAGTTTCTATATTGTGTTTTGATCGTTTGTAGTCTTGCTTAGGGGTGTTTATTGGATTCAATATTAGTCTTCCGCTGTACTAATATACTGATCTTCATAGCTTCCATAGCTACTGGAGTAAAATATTATTGGATCCATTATTTATGAAAAAGTGAGCGTGCTCCTATTCACCCCCCCCCCCTCCAGTCGCCTTTTCGGTCCAACACAACCTCACATCGCTAGGTATCACCTCCTTAGGCCTCACCCACGGGAGGTCTCTTATTTGCACGTGCAGTATCCGTGGCTTCGTTCACCCTATCCACACCGCATTCCCACCAATGGCAAAGCCACGCTAAGGAGAACAAATTAGTTAGCCAGGTAATACCCATTATAGACTTATGGTTGCGTTGTTTTTACATGAGAGGTCATCACAAGATCTGGGCACTTAATTGATTCGGGAGGTACATCCATACACCCACTCTGTTGTGCACTCGGCATCATCCACTCTTTCCTACCACCCGAGTCTAAATCTGTTTTTGGGTTTTTACTTTTGTTTTATAAATACTATTATAGTCCAACATATCAGCCAGACTCCCACTTCGACTACCCTATCTCATTTTCAAATATTTTAATGATGTCAGAGCAAATCATTGCCCACATGACAATGTATCTAAGCAAAGCTAAACATGAAAATTTAGCATAGACTTACTAACTAGTATGTAAACCATTAATTCTAGGGTGATAAAGGATAGTGTCTAAGTTCAAGGATTGAAAATTTATACACAATTATTATTAAGGGTATTAACTATGAGCTAGACCAATATATTTGGATAAATCATAGGAATGCAATTTCATAATTTAAAATAATATAATTGCATTTCAAAAGTATGTGTGATATGATCAAAGTGTTGACTCGCCTTACTCAATATTTTGATAACCTCAATCATGTTCTTGCTCAATGTTCTGATAATTATCTCACTCAATGTTCTGATAATCATCATGTTCATTGTTTTGACAATCTTGTTCTTGCTTTGTCTTGGACTGTTGTCCCATCACAGCTTCAAATTCTATCTACGCAGAATACGATTGTACCCAAGAACATCTGAAAGGAACCAAATGAAATGCAATAAATCCAAAGACATCCAAACAAAAGGAAACACTTCGAATGAAAGTAAACATATATAACGATATCTTGAAAGATGGAAGTACTCCCTATGAAACTAATCATACTTAGTGGAGTTGATAAAGGGAATACTGCAGATGAAGTATATTCAAAGAAGTTGATGAAGAAAATACTTCAGATGGAATGAAGTACATCCCCTGATAGTTGGAATGAAGGAAATACTTCATACCAGAATAGATAAATCTCAATTCTATTTGTTTGGTCTAGGGGTGGGGTCTTTGATTGATAGTCAGGCTTATGGTTAGGCAATTGTTTTGATCCAGAGTGAGGGTGAGAAGGATCAGCTCTCGGGAAGTCCGCTGGTGCAAGGAGCTAGGACTTCAGCGGAAGGGAGAGAATATTCAAAAGAACATCCCTCATCGACTTACTTAGATGGGATAGATCATCTGATTATGTAGGACTGTTTTGATCCACCTTCGGATCATGAATTATACTTCTACTGGGAGCGGATAGCGACAGATGAAATATAGAGCCTAGGTGATGTTGTTTGGCGGTTGTACTACTAGCATCCACTGGGAACATACCACCGCTACTCACATGTTGTACCTAGCTGATCTAATGGTTATTTTAGTTATTACTTCCTATTTACTGAGGAAGTTCCACGAGAGTCAGGTGAGACCTTTGCATAAGTGCGGGGTTCGCTTTGGATAGACATCAGTCTCACTAACACATGGGGTCTAGTCCTCTTAATGACTGCTTCTATTATTTTATATTTACCAAGGAAATTCTATGAGCCTTAGCCGGAACTTCCAAGCATTGGCTGGACCTCGGTCTTATGTCTTTAGTAGTGTATGCGGTTTGGGCTCATCGCTGCGGCGATCTTTAGCTAGCTTTGTTACTTACGTGGCCTGACATGCACTAAAGTGACCTATCGCACTAGGCTGATACTTAGCTCTAACAATGTTAATGACCTAGGCTCGCGGGGTAGCTTAGATCTTCTTATTTATAATTTTGGTATCTAATTAGTCAGTACTATTCCTCAACCATTGTATGTACCCTATGTGTCATCACCTAGTAACCATCACGGGTTTATCTTGTAACTAAAGTTATTGGCCTAAACATTTGGTATGATACAGTTGTTATGTTAACTGAATCAATCACCTTGTTAAGCAGTAACCATTACTGTCAATCCCCTATTCACTGGGTTTATTCCTTGATTAACCTTCTGGTCACCCCATTATTATTATTATTATTATTATTATTATTATTATTATTATTATTATTACCATAACCATGGCCTAGGGCCCACTGCCATTGAATTAGCTCTTTGTATACAGTTCTTAATTACCTAAACCAATCACCCAAGATTTAATCACTAGTTAACTGGCTTAATCCTTTTCCTACTGATCCCCTAACTTATCAACTAATCACTTAACTAACCTTATGTTGGGGGATCCTAAGGTTGCCGCCTAGGGTCTAGATACATATAGAAGAATACAAATTGCATTAAAAAAATCAACTGAACTCCAAAATGGATGTTTTCGGTTAGTTTGGGTGGGTTTTTAATTTAGACAAATTTAGAGACAAAAATCACTCGATTAGGAGTTAGAACGAGAGAGAACGGGATTTCTGAAGTTCAAACTCTAGTTTAAATTCTGGAAAAAGAAAAGGGAGAGAGAATCCTCTCTCTCACTGGTGGGCCTCCACAACCCTTTTCTTTTCTCGTGTTTATTTTTCAGCTTGGAAATACCACAGTGAATGACAGGTGGGCCTAGTTATTTTGTTTTCTTTTTCATTTATCTTTATTGATAGATGGGGCCCAACTGTCATGGACTCGGTTCATGTGAACAGCGTATGGACAAGAGGTCCACCAGCATTGTGTCGGCCCATGGACTTGGTCTACACTGTGCACTTAAGTCCATGGACCCACTTCTCATGGACCTTAGCGCCTGGTTTTATTTCCTTGTTAATCTTCACTAACTGATAGGGCCCACATGTCATACTATCAGTGCTACACTCAACTCTTCCTTAACTACCGTTCTGTCTTAACAACAAAGATTTGTTCTTTGATGATGGAGCTATAGTGTTTGCCTGCTTCATACTAGAGCAGAGGAGCTAGGGGCGCTTACGGTTCGCGCTTGCCACCGGCGAGCCGGTCCATGGCGTCAGACAGGGAGGCCCAAAATGGAACCCCAGGCTCGGGCGATCCTAAGGGTACCAGAGGCGAGGGGAGAGATGGCCGGTAGCTAGGGCGCCACGGTAAGGAGCAGTGGCAACATTCGGTGCCACGGTGGCTACCACATGCTGGAGACGCTCCCGTCTAATGAACATGCGCATCAGCTTCTACGTGGTACTAGGAAATTACCAGCCCAAAGGATGCTGATAGAGACAGTTGGTGGAGGTCTAGCGACGTGGATCCAAGGCTGCACGGTGAAATTCTCGTGGCGGCGATGCCCTGAGTGAAGTGGGGCCGTGAGTGGTCGGCGATGCACGAGTGGGGTGATGGGGTGCTCGAGACGGCGATAACTAGAGTGGAGCTCACCGGTGCGGTTGCAGTGGCGAAAATGGCGGCTTTGGCCAAGAGCGGGGAAGAACGGGACACCGGCGTGGCGTAATAGCTTATTTTTGGTTTTTTATAAAGGTTTTCAATGTTCGGTTTTGATTTCAAGCTTGCAAGTCAAATCTCTCAAAGATTTCAAATCTCAGTTTCTTTTCCTCTCAGCCCTTTCCTTTCTTGGGCTTGGCCCAGCTCAACCCCCCTTGCCCTTTTCTTTTGCCCAGTTCGGCCCAAGCCAGCCATAGCGATCTGCCGCCCAACACACACGCTCTGGACGCGTCCAGAACGCGCCCGCACCCGACGCCCCCACTCCCGCCGGTCAGCGCTGCGCCTTGCCCTACCCTTCACAGTGGTTGCTGCCCTCGTGCCATGTGCCGCTGCCCGGACCCCCGCCCCTCCCTCCCCCCCCTGGCTCCCTTCCTCCCTGCTCCCCGCACCCGCCGACTCCGCTGACATCGAGCCGTCCTCAGGAGCTCGCGAGCTCTTCAATGCTCCCAATGGCTCCATCCTCCCCTTGGATATTTAAGAAGCTCCCCGCCTCACCCTTGCTCCTCCCCACCTTGTCTCCCTCTCCCACTAATGCAGAACTGATGGAAAGCCCGAGCTCCCTTTTCGGCTTTCGCACCCCTTTTGTCGTGTTCTTCTCTCCGGTGAGCCTCTCCCCTTGACATCCTCATCATGTTGTGTTCCAAGCCCCGAGGATTCTTTCCCCTCTTATTTTTGCTTTGTTCTTCAGGAGCCATCGGATTTCCCCTCCTTCTTCAACTCCGGCCGAAACCTTCCTCATCGTCGTCTTCCATCCACCTTCGGCTCCCCTCTTCGTCCTGGTGAGTTCCCCGTGCCTTGCTTATGCTCGTGTGCACTTCCTTTTGCCAAGGGTGCAACCAGGTCATCGACGGTGTTGTTGCTGTAACGCCGCCGTGGGCCATTCCGGTCGTCGCCACCGGCACCATTGAGTGCGCAAGGTTGCAAAGATTCCATTTTGGGCCCTGTTGGCTGTCGTTGTGGCTTCCTTCGCTAGTGACGAGCATGGGTCGGGAGCGCTAGAGCTTCCCCTATTTTGTTCGAAGCCGACAGTTTCTGTATTAAGGTCATTAATGACCAAATCTTTGTTCTTTGGGGTTAGCTGAGTGATTAATTGACCATTTTTTACTGCTGGGTCAGTGGCGTGTGGACCCAAGGTGAGTTAATGTAGTGGATTAACTCCTGGTTTCCTTGATGTTTCAATGACACAGGGGCCCGATGCAATTAATTGCACAGTAAGACCCCGGTGGACCAGAGCACTATGCTTTTGAACCTTGGTCCATGCGCTGTGTTGTGGGCCAAGCTACTATGCATGCGGACCCTACTTGTCGGTGAGATAAACTATCTCTCTCTCTATCTCTCTCCTCTGTTATTTTCTTCGTTTAATTCAAAAGCAAACTTCGCAAAGCCCGTTCTCCCTTGTTCTAACTCTGAATTTAGTAAAATTTGTTTCTAAAATTTCTAAATTAAAGGTATTACTAATAGAAATAGCTATATTCAATTTTAGTTCATTTGTTATTTCTTTAGTATTTATTTGTTTTGCTTGTTTTTTTTCGATGCGATTGTCCGAATAGAGTTTGAAGGCGCAAAAGAGCCCCAGTTTGATCAAGCTCAAGACTTTCATGACCCCTTTGCCTTTGACCCAGGTTAGTCAAAGACTTTGATAATATTGAACCTACATTTGAGAAAATCTATATTTATTTAAAATATCAAATTGCATGCTTAATTCATTATGCAATTGTATGTCAAATCTTTAAGGTAGTTACATACCTACTTGATGATTAAATATTATTATACCATCCTTTGACACTTGAATCACATGATCTTTGTTACCCTAGATAATTAAGTGGTAACTTTACTAGCTATAGGTAGTACTTAAGCGACATGCTAGTCTTACTTAAGTACTAGAGCATTAATTGCCCTAATCATCATCTTTTAGTCATGAAAATAGTTTTGGACAGTCATTGGGGGTAAATGACTGAAACATTTGAGATAACCTAACTTATGCTTCTCAAAATCCTAATAACTTGTTACCACATCTGGGTGGATGGTATGATGGTTGGTGCTAACATAGCACGAGAATTTGTGGAATATGGTATGTACCGCCCAGATGACTTTAAGAACTTAATCCTGTCATGACCTCCTAATGTAAAACAGTGCAACCATAAGTCTATTATGGTGTCAAGATGACTAAATAATTTGTATCCACCAGTGCAAGTTGCATCATTGGAGTGACCCACGAGTCGTGTCGCTGGCGTAAGCTGTTGTGGACACGGGTCGGGATGCTGGTGTAAGCCGCCGTGTAGCGCAAGAGGGGGTCTGGGTGTGGTTGACGCAGGTGTGCGAGTGTAATCACCCTCAGGTGGAACCCTAACAGATGTAACTAACACCGAGGGGTGTATTGTAAAGACCTTTTGATTATCTCTGTGATTCACATGTCTAAGGAAACATATGTACACATCAAATGATTATCTCTTGTGGATAAAGTGTGCAATCTCTGCAAAGTATACACTATTCGAACAGCTGTACCCACGATCAAGGGAGGGCATGGGAAGTTACGTGAGTTAGTTCTATTTATAAAAACTTCGTGGGTGGGATGAAAACTCGTCGGGCTAATGTAACCCTGATTTTGGATTTCCCTGGGTGGCGTACCCCAGTGTTGTTAATAGGTGGATGTAACCCCAATAAAAATTAAGCATAAGATGGAGGTAACTTGCATCGTTATAAATATTGCACAATATCTCTTTAATAAAATATTTTTGGTTAAAATGCTAAGTCATATGAGTTTCTAAATATTGTAATTGAAAATGTTACTTTTAGCAAATAAAAGAACCCGAGCCATCCTTGTTAAAACCTTGCATGTATAAATATTGTATTCTGTGTGTTGGCTCGTGAGCACGGTTGTTTGTGCTCACCCTCGCTCTTTTTCCCATACCTCAGAAGCCATGGATCAAGGATATTATGCTTACTTCGGAGATTTAAACACTGATGGCCAAGAAGAAGGTGGAGATTAGTTTAATCTCTAGTAGTCTAGGTCTCACCCAAGTCTAGGTCTCACCCAAGTCTAGGTGGCTCGGTCGGTGCTCATGTATACCAATATTGTCCTAGTATTTGGATAATATCGGTCATACATAGGCTACCCCAGTCGCGTGCCTGTGGCGAGATGTGCCTACCCCTTTTGCTTCCACTACCGCTTCGGCTATTTATGTAATGTATCCATTTAGCCTGATCGGCCCTACTATAAAACTTAACTCGATACGGTCTATTTGACTTTGATGTGTTGTAATAAATGAATAGTTTGATTTATGTCCTATATGAGATGATTCAGTGATGTATCTGTGAGCACTATCTCCTGATCTAGGGAATAGTGTAGTATTTTCATAGAGGATTCTAGATTGCGAAATATGGGTCCGACACACAGTCCTGTGGACAAATGGCACAATTAATAGGGGGAAGGATGCCTGCGTTCTGGAACACGTGGTGACGCAGGTTGTGAGGCGGGGAGCTCACCAGAGCACCGGCAACGTTGTGCCGGCGTGGTGGCCAAAAACGAAGCTCAAGCTTCTCTCAATCTTGTGCTCACTGGAGGAGGAGAGATGGTGGTAGAGGGTCTGGAGTGGCGAGGAGGGGGGTGTAGAGGGCTCCAGGTAGCCTTTTATAGACGGGAGGGCGGAGAGTGCAACAAGGTGGCCGACGACATTGCAGCATGGGAGCAGCGCCCTGGTTGCGACGCAATTAGGCGGCACAGTGACCTTGATGCAATGCCAGCATAGCCGGGCGATGCATGAGCGACAAGCGAGCGACGGTCGATCGACAGGTTCATGCATGGTTGCGATGTGGAGCCAGTGCCAGAGCGTGTGACGTCGGGAGAGAGAGAGCAGACATGGCGATGCAGTCAGGGAGGGAGAAGATGGCCAAGTCGCTAGGATGGCCGAGTTGCAGCAAATGGTGGCGCAACTGACTGGGCTAGAGGAACAGTCGAAAAAAAGAAAAGAGAAGAAAAAAATAAGAAGGGAAAAAGAAAGAAGATAAAAGAAAGGAATGAAATAAAACCCTAGTTTTTATTGGATGCTCATACCTTTTTTACTTTAGAAGCACTCATACGATCTACCCGCATACGATACTAAAGTTAGTTTTGCGTTTACAGTTTTGTTTTTAGGGTTTTTGTTTTTCACCACTCGTGTTGGCAAAAGGAAAACGCAATTCAAATAACTCTAAAAAAGGTAGGCAAATAGGACAGCAACAAATAACATACAATTTTTTAATCCCGTAATTTTGTCTTCGGACACTTTTGGGGTGTCACAATGAAGTTAGTGCTTGATATATATTGTTAGAAAATTTTAGGGTGGCCCTAATACCCACTCTAGTGAAGACCTACACATACTACATAAATAGCATTTCATTTGTACTACTTAGTGTTTTATTAATTATTAGCTTCCGAACGACCACGCCATTCACATCAAATCACAACCAAAAACACTAAGTACTAGAAGTATACGGCTTGCTGGGAAACCAACACTTACACAAGAGGATAACTCAATACTTTATTTCACTATTACAATTTTTTATACAACAAAATATTTCACACTTCTCTTGTGACTACCCTAACTCTCACTCCCTACGTAAGGTCTTCTCATGGCCTCCTGCGACCTCGCCATATGTGACTTATGTAGTTCATGGCTAAGGGGTGGAAGGCACTCACTATTTACAGTGTTACACAATCGATGGATGAATGTTAAGTGGCAACCATCCAAAGACTTCACCTGCAAATATCTCCTATCTAGAATTCTCTAAAAATATCTGAGTACTGGATAATTTCTAACTTTGCCGTGAAGCATTTGATCTACCATATTCCACGGCAAATATCTAGCTCTTGTAATTTCCCAATTATTCTAGAAGCATCCAAGTATGCATTGCATATTTCTCAACATCACTATGGACACAAACCAAATATAAGATGTACTGAAGTGGAATCTAAATGAGCTCATGGATCATCAGGAAAAATCTAATACATTTCTAATCAAGGAATAATTCACGTGGTGTACACTTGAATCTGCAGTTCAGCAATAACAATATCAACGAAGTTTGTCGCTTCATCAAGTGACTAACAATGTTAAGTAAACTCTGGCAATCACGAAACCAAAAAGGACAAAGGATGTCTGCTACCACACATGTACTGTTCATCATATTTGCATGCAAGTTGAGAAATATTAACAACCTGCATTCGGTATACCCAAAACAGTGGTAGAAGGTGCAGCCAAAGAGTCCGCTGTGAGTTCATAACCATTCTCATTTTGAACAGCACCTGACATTGAATATTCGAACAGCTCAATTGACTGTTCCAAGATTCACATTGATGCATATGCAAAGACTGGTGGAACTGAAGAACTCTTTATTCCCTGAACTATATTGATCTCTCTTCTTAATCCATCACAATGTATCACAAAGAGGTACTTTGTTTTTTTGTATGACCAAAAGAGGGACTTATATTACCCACCACCATGAAAAGAACGAACAAACAAAAGAATGAACGAGAAGGAAAAAAGAAAAGAAAAGAAAAGCGCACCCCACCCCCACCCCCAATCTTCCTCACAAAGTACAAGCAGCTAGGGAGCAACTCCTAGTGCATTGAACGCCAAGCAGCTTCTCCCAAGCCACGAGTCTATTAACACTAAGCCCAGATGGCAAGAGCTGCCATGGCCATGGCCCCAAGAAACAGGGCAACATATGAGCCCACTTGCAGCCTCGGGTTGCAGCTCATCCTGCGGCTAAGGAAATCAGCAGCAATGAGATCCACTAATGCCATATAGATCAGTATACCAGCCGACATTGAATCCAGAATGCCCTCCACCACCAATGCCCTGGGGCTGTTGGGGTTGTAGAACGATGCGATCCCCGCCCCCACGGTGATCCCAGCAGGTGTTGTGATAGCAAAGAAGAAAGCCATCAGGAGCGCAGAGAAATTCTTGAACTGAGCCTGCATTTGTTCATAGACAATGAACATGAAAGATCACATGTGAGTGTGAGCTTCAAGTGAGGAATTGTTAACCACATAGCACAACGAAAGTCGACATTAACCTCAGAAATGCAGCCACCCAACGCAAAACCCTCGAAGAACTGGTGGAATGTGAGGGCGGCAACCAGAGGTTTGATGGTACATGGGCTCTGCGAAACGCCCAACGATAGCCCGATGATCACCGAGTGCGATACAATCCCCAGCTCCAGAATCTTGTCGACAATACAGCAAATCACTATTCAGCATGCTACGCAGATTTACAACTCAGAACATCTATGCAAGATATCACACTTCAAATCTCTGCTCATTTGTGTAGTTATTCTAACATTCAGATATAGCTTAGCAAAGCAAATTGCACTGGATGTAGGTATGCATGCTCATTGAACTCAATCATAAGAAAACTAAGCAAGTTTTATGTGTTTATTATATCATATTCATCAATCCACAAGAATACAGTGCACTTCAGCGACTTCTACTTAGCTAACTTGCGTAGAAAGATAATTGAACTGTCCGTACCTGTGAGACAACCACATGACGAGCTTGGGACGGGCCCTCGTCGTTCCCATGGCCATGGCCATGCCCGTGGCCGCGGCCATCGTACACCCCTCCACCGTCGCACGCGCCGTGGCCGTGCGCATGGCTGTGCCTGTGCGCGGCCGCGTGCGCGCGCATGCCGACGATGTGCATGGCGTCCTGCTTCTCGCTTGCCCCGTTCCTCCCCTCGTCGGCCGCCATCGTGATCCCCGCGAGCGCGCCGTCCTCGAGCAGCGCCGTCGTCTCATCATGGGCGCTGGCCGCCGCGGCGGCGGCCTCCTCGCGGTGCTTGCGCTCGTAGAAGTGGGTGCCGACGAAGTCGACGACGAGTGTCCCGAGCGCGGCTAGCATGGCGACGAAGCCCGGGAAGGGGAACCGACGCCACGGCGTGGCCGGGAGGCATGGGTCCGAGAGCTTGACCTCCGCGTCGTGCAGCATGTGCACGAACCCCGTGGCCAGGATCACCCCCGCCGCGAACGCCTTGGCGAGCACGAACATCCCGCCGCCGGAAGACGCGCCTCCTCCCCCACCGCCGCCGCTGCGCCGCTTGCGGCCGACGAGCGGGATGGCGACGCCGGCCGCGCCCGCCGCGAGGATCGCCGCGACGGCCACCATCTTGAGCCGGAGCGCCGCCGCCTCGTCGCGGCACTCCTCGTCGCCGCCTCCCGCCGCATCGCAGCTCGCCGCCGAGACCGATGCTGCCACGCATCATCAATCAAGTTTCAGGATTACGAGCTCCCACGAAGGGTTCAGTGCAAAAATAATCCAAAAATTCAACCCCCCCCTACTGAGCCTACATACCTGCCAATTGGTGCAGGTGGGCGCGGAGGTAGGGGACGTACGACGACTCCATTTCCTGCGATCACAGCAACGAGAATTGAATCAGACCTTCGAATTAGCACAAAAACAAGGCACAGAATTACGACTTCGCCTCGCGATTCGGCGTTGCTGTACTAACTTGTAAGCGAGACAAAAATCAAGGGGAAAAACACTATTTTTTAAAAAAAAAAAATCGAACAAAAACAGCAACAAGATAAACGAGCTGGTAAGGAGACCATGGCAGGCAGGCAGACGAAGCGTGGAAGATGCTCTCACCTCGAAGAACGCCATTGTTGAGCTGATAATTCTTCTTCAGGTGTCTGGAACAATCGGTCGATTATTCGATCCGATCCGATTCCCAATTTCCTACTATGCGGTGCGTACTGTGAATATATATACCCGGCCACTGCGAGCAATTCTTTTTGAGATGCAATTCTGCATGCGAGGGAAGCACACACATCATGACACACATTGGTGCGTGCGGGCCCCGCACCGCGAGGATGTCGTCATGCCGCCTCGCCTCCGTCCGATGCGATCGTACGGCGGGCCAGCGGGCTCGTGGGCCCGGCTCAGCGTACGGTGCGGCGGATGGAGACGCGGACGCATCCAGGCGGGACCCAGGGGTCAGTGGCCCCCAGAGTTGAGGTTCGAACCGACTTTTCTCACAGGTGGCCGGTGGGAGCCTGGATGTGGTGCCACGGTGTCGACACCATGACGACGAGGGAGGCGCGTGTGGACCGGAGCCAGACGATGGGGGGCAAGACTAGTTGCGTTTGGACTTTGCGTGCGCATCGGCGTCGTACTTGCACGCGGCGACCTCGTGTCGTCCCGGTTTGCATGTCATGGGATCTCTCGAAGTAAATTCGGAAGCACTTGCGTTGCAGTGGCCATGTTACTCGTTTGATTATCCCGGTAGGCACCTGTTGATTGAAAATGTAGATAATATTTTAATTTTAGATTTTAGTATAATATAAAGATCATTTAAAACTATAGATGTATAAAACGATAATAACAGCAGATAATTCATTGCACTTCTAAATATACTCAACAATATGATTACAGGAGAAAAAATTGGTCGTACGATCAACTTACAGTCGAGCATGACGATGAACAGGAAGCAATGTAAACTTAATGCAGTGGTCGAAGCAGTGCAGATTATAGACGTCGCAGTGAAGCGAGTAGTCGTAGGACTCGAAGCAGTGGTCGAAGCAGTTCAGAGAGCGATCACGTAGATACTGTTGGACCGAAAAGGCGACTAGAGGGGGGTGAATAGGAGCACGCTCACTTTTTCATAAATAATTGATCCAATAATATTTTACTCCAGTAGCTATGGAAGCTATGAAGATCAATGTATCAGTTCAGCGGAAGACTAGTATTGAAACCAATTTAACACCTTAAGCAATACGACGAAAAACAACACAAACTAAAGCACAGCAATGCACTGGCGGTCGGACCGCTGGGACAATGGCGGTCTGACCGATTCCCTGGCGGTCTACCGGTGGCATTAGACGGTCTGACCGCTGGCCTCCAAAAACAGATCAAACAGCCCGATAACGAAGTTGTAAATAGATGAAATTTTTGATCTACAACTCCAAACTTGATGAAACTTGGAACACACCTTCTCTATGATATCAGGAAGCTATTCCAATCGAAGATTATGATAATTCTTGAAAGAATAGCGATCCTTGAAAGAATAGGAAGGAGGTACCTCATCGTTGTCGTCGTCAACGGAGTCGGCCATGAAGCATAAGCCGGTGAAGTCCTTGGCCTTTCCCTTCTTCTTGTTTTGAGGGATCTCCACCTCCCTGTCCTCCTCGCTCCCGAGTCAACATCGCTTAAGGATTGTTCCTCAAAAGCGGCAAGAACTCGGTGAGCGGCCTTCGTCAGTTGGGCAACATCATACCATGAGTTGTTCAATTCAGGCTTCTTCCAAGCTGACTTTCCCTCCTTATGGTTGCTCTTACCTTTCAGCTTGGGGCAATTTGCCCGGATATGATTAAGCTCACCACACTCATAGCAAGTCACGGGACCTCCTCGATTTCTGTTTCTCATATTGTTGTAGGCCCATGTGACCTTTTTGACTATGAGGGCCAACTCGGCCTCAGAAAGACTCTCAAACTCTTCTTCATGAATTGCAGATAAACCAGCAAGCGAAAATCCAAAAGAAGACTCAAAAGACCCATCAGAAGCTCTCTTGAGCGGGTCTGCTACCAAAGCTATGTTTTCTTTTTTGGGATGATCAATCCTCTTGATCTCATGAGTCTTAAGCTTGCTATAGAGCAGCTCCAAAGTCAGATCAGAAATATTGATATTCTCCTCAATGGTTGTGGCATTTATCTCCCACTCCTTGGTGTTGATTGCAGCCAAGAGGTGGGTGGCATTTTCAGACTGAGAATATTCAATACCAACAACTTTCATCTGATTAATCACTTTATTAAAGCGACTGAAAATATCGTCGATGCTCTCTCCAGGACGCATCTTGAATTTGTTATATTCACGCTTATAAACTGTTTGGCGTACTTTCTTGACTTGGGACGAACCCTCATGATAGGTTTCGAGAGTGTTTCAAATCTCATGCGCAGTCTCAAGGTTGCAAATCCGATCATACTCCTATCTCCCAAGCCCACCATACAAAAGGTTTTTAGCCTTATTGTTGTTATTCAAAAGGGCTTCTGAAGCCGGCGTAGCAACTTCGGGCACAACGAGCGGGACTCGAACAACCTCCCATAAAGCATGTCCTTCACACTCAAGGAAGACTCGCATGCGATTCTTCCAATAGGCATAGTCGTGCCCATCGAAGATATGCGGCTTTGTGGAGTATCTATCCTTCGCCAAGTTCAGTGCCCGGTTAAGATCAAGATTGAACTAACCAGCCTCTGATACCACTTGTTGGACCGAAAAGGCGACTAGAGGGGGTGAATAGGAGCACACTCAGTTTTTCACAAATAATTGATTCAATAATATTTTACTCCAGTAGCTATGGAAGCTATGAAGATCAACGTACCAGTACATCGGAAGACTATTATTAAAACCAATTTAACCCCTTAAGCAATACGATGAAAAACAACACAAGCTAAAGCACAGCAATGCATTGGCGGTTGGACCGCTGGGACAATGGCGGTCTGATCGATTCCCTGGCGGTCTGACCGGTGGCCTTTAATGATCGATCACCGCCTCTAAACAGATCAAACAGCCCGATGATGAAGTTGCGAATAGATGAAACTTTTGATCTACAACTCCAAACTTGATGAAACTTAGAACACACCTTCTCTATGATATCAGCAACCTATTCCAATCGAAGATTATGATAATTTTTGGAAGAATAGCAACCCTTTTCGGTTTGATCAAAGAAGGGTTCAAAACCAGGTCAAAACGAAAACTTGATCCAAAATCTTGCTCGTGGGTGATTGATGATCAAGATGATTCTAGATAGGTTCCCACATGTCACAGTAAGCTATATCACTTGGAGAATTCAATCAAAAACCCGCGGATCAAAAAAAGACCCAAAATCATCAAATATAGAGAAAGAACACAATGAGACAAAACATTGATCAAACTTTCCTTTGATTGATTGATATGATATGGGCTTACAGCCTCTCCATCAATGGAGGACAATGCTCAATTCAAGAGCACGAGAATCACATCAAACTAACAAGAACCCTAGCCTCCACAAAAGCTCTCCCTAAGAAAATTAGGGTTTACAAAAATAGCAAAAGAGACAAAGAGGAGGTGCAGCCACCACCCTCTCCTATTTATAGTGGAGGCTTAGACCTTCTAGAAGTTTGACTCAATTGGGCTCCTGTTAAGGCCCAAAACAAACGGGACACATACGCATGCATTTTAATGCGTCGTCTTTAACACTCCTTGACCTAATTAGCTACACCTTGAGCCATCTTGTGCCTCGGATTAACCAATAGGTCACCCTTGTCTATCTTGCACCACTCTTGAGTACATTGACATCACCCGGCATCGTCGATCGTTCTGGACCTCAGCTCTCCAAGCCTAGTCCCGATCATCCTCGCCGTTGACCGTC
This sequence comes from Hsuehochloa calcarea, assembly GCA_036346395.1. NCBI lineage: Eukaryota > Viridiplantae > Streptophyta > Magnoliopsida > Poales > Poaceae > Hsuehochloa > Hsuehochloa calcarea. The sequence goes on along the minus strand of CM070603.1, from coordinate 24,871,082 downwards.
GTTGACCACCAAGCAACCTGCACAACAATACACAAGTAAACCGAATTTGGGAACAAGTTCTTCACAACTTGACCCATGTTAGTCAAAACATGCATCATGCAACATATATGCCCTAAAACTCATGACTTTGACCTAACAAACTAATATCGCCGCCACGACGGGCGACGAACTAAGTGAAAACCGGTCAGACCGCCCCTAGGGCCGGTCTGACCGCCCACCCTGGCCGGTCTGACCACCACCTATGGGCTGGTTAGACCGCCAGCTGGGACTTAGCCATTTTCCTCTCTAGAAAACCGAAACCTACTGAAAATTTCAAACCAATAGAACTTTTGACTGGAGATTCCAAAAATTATGAGACCAAGTGCAATAGAATCCCCTTTGTTACTGCTACCTCTATTTTTGGACCAGCTCAATCCAACACTTTCTGATATTGTCGGTCCGACCGCCGCTAGGGCCGGCCAGACCGATCCTGGACCGGTCTGACCGCCGCCCTGGCCGGTCAGAACGATTTTGGCCTAACAGTACTGAAACTGTGCCGAAAACACGTGAAACGACAAACCGTTAACGCCATTGCCAATTGTCACATCATCCTAAGATCTGGAGTATATCCCCATGATATCCACAGATACGCTGCCCAGAAACCTTATTACCGCCTCGCATGTTCAGAGATACCCGCTCACCCTCCTTCCCGGTGCACGTCGAGAAGAAAAGATGGCTTGGTTCGACAGCTCAACCTCCAGCACAAGAGAACAGAGAGGAAGTAGAAAAAAAATGGATGTTGAATCGTCAACCCTCATCTGGATGTCTCCATATCCTATTTGTGGTCAAGACAATTACTCTCTGGTAACTGTCATAATAAACCACTAGTAACTGCTAATTTAAAATCAATTAATGGTCATTAAGTAGTGTTTATTGATCCTGATTGTACACTAGTCTAAAGTTTCAACCACTGGTCTACAGTTTCGACTAGTGTATTACGACCACACTGGTCTTAGAATCCGACCATATTATTGCGACCATACTAGTTTATGCCTTTGACCACAATGGCCTATGGTTTCGACTAGATTATTATGACCATACTGGTCTAGACCTTCAACAACACTGGTCTATGGTTTCGATCAGATTATTACGACCATACTGGTCTAGGCTTTCGACCACACTGGTCTATGGCTTCGACTAGATTATTATGACCACACTGGTCTATGACTTCGACTACGTTGGTCTAAGGCTTCGATCACACTGGTCTATACCTTGGTCTAAGGCATCGACCACCCTAGTCTAAGACCCCTGGTCTAAGACTTTACATGCTTTGGAATTTTAGGAATGAATGAGCATTTACACATATGGGCCCAATTCCAACAACCCCCCACCAATTCCAAGGCAAGCAGCATTAAAGAATGATAAAGATTGTTGTGCTGAAGAGTTGTTGATATATCAGTCTTTCAGTGTAACTCTTGTACGAGTTGAACTTGTACCTAGAATAACAAGATTCATCTTCTCACAACTGATTAATGGACTATGCCTTGAATTCACAGTCTTTCGTGATTAGATTTCACTTTAAATCTCAACTGATACTAGGCTGTCAAAGAACCATACCTAATTAAATAGAGTATTATTTGGTCATGCTTCATTATCTGCTCATGAGCTTTCTTGATAATGTTATGTTCTTGTAAACTGCGACCTCACAGTTAAGCTCAAGTAAGTGTATTCATTTTAGGTATCCTGTAGGATAATACAATTTTCCCCATTGGACACTAGAATATATTAAGGCTTTTAGCCATTCTTCCATACAGTTGAGAGTAATTGGTCTATTAGGACACGGGTACATATATTATTATAATGTACTCTCTTGTTCAAACATCAAATTATTTTCCATTGCCTATGTCACGGGATCTCCGATCAAAAAGGCGGGATCTCCAATGGGCCTCATTCCCATGCCCATAGACGCAACGGAAATCGCCTTTCGTTCTAGCCCTTTGTTAAAGGGTCTATCCAGGTTTTTCTCAGTGCAAATATAATTCACAGTAATCACTCCAGAGTTCCTCGGTTTTTGACAGATTTAAGCCTGCGCTTCACATATCTGGTGGACTTCATGTTATCCTTAGTACTTGTAACCTTAATCAACACTGTTTGATTATCACAATACGTTAGGATTGTCGGAATTGGTTTCTCAACCAATGGTAAGTCCAACAAAAGCTTTCTAAACCATTTAGCCTCAATAGTGGCCGTGTCTAGTGGTACAAGTTCTGCTTCCATGATTGACCTCGTTAATATGGTCTGTTTACACGATCTCGATGAAACTATAGCACCTGCAAGGGTAAACACATACCCACTTGTAGCTTTGATCTTATCTGCATCAGAGATCCAGTTCAACTCACTATATCATTCTAATACAAATGGATACCCAGTATAGTGAATTCTATATGAGGTTGTGCCTTTCAAGCAGCGCAACACTCTCTCAAGTGCCTCCCAGTGATGATCTGAGAGACCATGTGAGTAGTGTCCCCATGCGAGTGATGAGTATTTGACGCTGTGTTGAAAAGTTTGTGATTGGATTCATTGCCGTTGCGCTGCTGTCGGTTTGTTTCTATACTGTGCGGAACTTCCGTTTCTGGAATGCGGAACTTCCGATTATCCTGACGAATGTGTTCTTTTGTGGTAATGTGCGGAACTTCCGCACTGGGAACGCGGAACTTCTGATTATCCTGACAAGTGTGTTCTGTTTTGATGGTGTGCGGAACTTCCACCCTGGGAGTGCGGAAGTTCCGATAATCGGAACTTCCGCCATGGTAAATGCGGAACTTTCGGTTGTGCGCAGAACTGTGCAGAGAAGCTATAGTTTTGTTTTTGAGTTGTGAATGGATTTGAGTTAAATACAAAGGATGATTATATTATCTTGAGCAATGCTATGTGATGTGTTTCTTGTCTGTGTTGGTTGCAGGGCATCGAGGTGGAGTCGTGGTGAGACACGTGGAGACCGGACTAGACGCAGGCGGCGTTGAGGTCAGAACAGTAAAGATGTGTCGAAGACGGCGTGTACTCGAGGCCGTTGCGAGTCGTGGACAACAAGGAATGCGGGACCTTCCAGAAGGTGCACGAGGGGCGAAAGGGTAATTTCGCAAGGCGGCGCAAGTGGAAGCGGGATCCGTTAGGGTTTAGCCGGCGTAACGGGTTGGAGACCCGTTAGCCAAGGGCTATAAATAGAGGTGAACCCCTGGTTGTTTTGTGACTTTTTGAGAAAAAGATATTAGGGTTAGCTTTAGCTAAAGAGCTTTTGGAGAGGTTGTTTTGCTTTTTGGCTTTGGTTGTTGAGATGGAGAGGATGAACTGAAATTCGTGTAATCTTTCCTCTGTGTTTGCCTATGTAATCTTTGATTCCTAGCAATGAAATATCTGAGGTTTTGTTTCCTTGTTTATGCATCTTTTCTTCTCTCTATTCCTATGTTGAATATCTAGGGTTTTGGTGAAACTCTTGATTTCTCTTATGAGATGGCATGAAACTTGATATCTAGAGTCTTATGGATATTGCTAACATATCCTCAAAGTTTCATGAGCCAAGAATCTAAGAATCTTGCAAATTATGGTTTTTGGTCTTTCTTGCCAAATATTCAAGAAATCCGATTTTGCTTTGATTAATGGATCTTTGTCTGCGATTCTTCTCAATGAGGTCAATATGTTGTTTAGGATGATGTCCTGTGAGACTTGACCCGAGAAGAGCAGCAACTAGTTAGTATTTCGGATTTTTGATAAATTCCAGTGCGTGCTGTTCTTCAGTCAGGACAATCGGAACTTCTGTTTTGTACAAGGCGGAACTTCCGCACTGGAAGACTGGAACTACCGCAGTGCGGAACTACCGCTAGGTAGAATCGGAACTTCCGATATCCGGATGTAATGTTCCCGCTTTTGTTTAACTCTTTGGATTTGATTCACTTCACGTCTTTTGTTTATCAGAAGGTTTTGGATTGCTGTGTGGACACTTGATAAGGGAGGATCTTTTTTTTAAGGCACCATTCACCCCCCCCCCCTCTGTTGCCATTTCAGTCCTTCATGATCTCTTTGGTTAGAAGTAAACAGACATAATTTGCTCACAACAAATTGTTGGACCGAAATGTCGACTAGAGGGGGGGTGAATAGGAGCACGCTCACTTTTTCATAAATAATGGATCAATAAAACTTAACTCTAGTAGCTATAGAAGCTATGAAGATTAGTATATCAGTACAGCGGGAGACTAATATTGAATCCAATAAAAACCCCAAAGCGATAGGACAAAATCAACCAAGATTGAAGTGAAACAATCTACTGGCGGTCGGACCACTACCTAACTGACGGTCGGACCGATTCCCGACTGGTCTGACCAGTGGCTATGGGCGGTCTAACCGAATTCCTCTAGAACAGAAGAACAGCCCCGATGACGAACATGCAAATAGATGAAAATTTTGATCTACTAATCCAAACTTGATGAAACTTGAAATACACCTTCTCTATGATATCAAGGACCTATTCCAATAGAAGATTATGATAATTCTTGAAGAAAACAAGATCATTTTTCGTTTGATCAAAGAAGGGTTCAAAAACGAGTCAAAACTCTTGCTCGTGGGTGATTGATGATCAAGATGATCCTAGATAGATTCCCACACGTCACAGCAAGCTAGATCACGTGAAGAAACTAAGCAAAAACACACGGATCAAAGAAAGACCTACAATCATCAAGTAGAGAGAAAGAACACAATGAGACAAAACATTGGTCAAACTTTCCTTTGATTGATTGATATGATCAGGGCTTACAGGCACTCCATCAATGGAGTCAAAATATGCATCATGCACCATATATGCCCCGAAACTCATGACTTTGACCTAACACGCAAATATCGCCGCCACGACGGGCGACGAACCTAAGTGAAAACCGGCCAGACCGCCCCCAGGGCCGGTCTGACCGCCACCTATGGGCCGGTCTGACCGCCAGCTGGGACTTAGCCATTTTTATTCTCTGAAAAACCGAAACCTACTGGAATTTTCAAACAAATAGAATTTTTGACTGGAGACTCCAAAAATTATGAGACCAAGTGCAATAGAATCCCCCTCTCTTGCCTACACACTCTATTTTTGACCCAGCTCAAAATAACACTTTTTAAGTTCACCGGTCCGTCCGCTGCCTATGGCCGGTCGCGGCGGTCGGACCGATTTCGGACTGGTCTGACCGCCATGCTACTACCGGTCAGACCGGTTAGTGCTTGACAGTTCTGAAACTTGTTGAAAACACATGAAACGACAAACCGTAAACGTCATTGCCAATTGCCACATCATCCTAAGATCTGAAACATATCCCCATGATATCCACAATCTCCCCCTTGATGAACACATTGGCAATAATCCAGAAAATGTAATTTGGAGGTTTGAAAAGTAAAATACTTTCGTTTTCGCACAAAAGCACAACTTGGTCCATAAGCAAGAAAAAGCAATGGAAATGACCAAGCTGGCATCAGAATAGCATAGGCAAGTGAGATAAGGCAAAAGAAAGCATAAAAACTTTGATTTCCAGGAAAAAGTCAAAAATCTCACTTAAGGTCCATATGAAAGAACAACTGTTCAATTGACCTATGATCATTGTGAGGATTAAAAACTGCAATTCAAGTTCAAAAGAATCAATAAGACAATAAGAATGCAATTAAAAAACTCCCCCTCACTATGATCCTCAAATTTCAGAAACTTTCAAATTTTCAATTTCTCCCCCTTTTTATCATTTTTATATATCTTCTCCCATCATTGAAATATCCATCTTCTCCAAAAATCTTCTCTCCCCCTATGTACAGCATTAACACATTTTAACACATCTTCGCCCCCTTTGACAATGGAGTCATCAAGGAATCACGCCTTCCTCTCATCCAGAGATAACAAATGCAGAATGAAGAAAGAAGCATAAGAAGGAGTATGCATGAAGTGCAATGGAGTGGCTTTATTTTTGTATTTTTCAATTTTTGATTACAAAAAGCTTTGGAGATTACCCAAAAGAGCAAGCCATCATTTCTAATATTGCACAAACAACATATCAAACCTGGCAGCGCTGGCAAGATCATGATAAGACATATATATCAAAGCTAAGCATGAAGGCTCAAAACTAAAGCAATAGATTTGATCAATTTAAGCAAAGCTTCAAATTCAGCAAGTTCATCAATAGGGATCCTAAAGTGAAACTGGCAATATCAAAATGTCAAAGTGAGATCAAAAAATCTAACAAAGACCACATTAAGAGTCAATCAGGTCATGTATTGAATCATTTTGCTCAGATTTCTAAAAAGCCCATTTGTCAACATTTTTCTCATTTGCACTGAATATTGAAGTTGACTAATGATCTAACTTAGTGACAAGATCCTGGACTAGCATCCATCCATAAACTCATCCTAAGCTTCGACCAGAAGTTGATTAAAGGTATATCTTAGTGAAGAAGATCCTGGACTAGGAGCCATCCATAAACTCTTCCTAAGCTTCTACCAGGGAGACAAATCTTGAGGTTCATGTCATTTCTGACAAGCAGTCCACATGAGATCGTCTAGATCATCAAACTATCACCAAGTTCATGTCTTTGACAAGCAGTCTCGTAAGAGTAGTTTGGCACATTTTAAGCATAAGACAATCTTGATTTTTCATTTTTCACAGGAGCAGTTTTAGAATCTCAAGAACATAAAAAGCTCAAGTAATGGTCAATTTTAGATTCAAGAGCTAACAAAACAATTCTGACAGGGCCAATGTCACAAACGAAGCACTAATTGCGCAACTAGCTAAAACATCCACAAATTATAATTTTTAGTTCGAGTTGTTTTAGAGTTCTAGCTCATACAGTAAAGACTTATCTGCATATGTGAAAACATGATAATTCTAGCAAGTCAAGGAACTAGACATGGCACTGAGCAAGAATTGAAATACTAAAACTCCAAAGGATAATAGGCAAAGCTTCATCAATTTTAAAAGATAAGCAGAAAAACTTATATTACAATGCATCTTTTTGAATTTTTCATACCACTTGTTGTATTTTTCATATGAATGCAATATAATTCAATGAGATGCAATAAAAAGCCTAAAAACCTAAAAAGTTCAGAAAGATCGATAAGTTCAGAAAAAGAACAAGAAAAAATCAAAAGAATAAGGTAAGATCAGAAAAGATCGAACTCCCCCTCAAACCAACCCATAGGGATAAACTACCCCTAACTCGCTTCTCAAGGTGGCAAACCTAGTTGGGTCTAAAATCTTGGTGAGGATATCAGTCAGTTGAGTCTCGGACTCCACAAAAGTGTAGCACAATATCACCTTTCTCGACATGATCTATAAGGAAGTGATAGCGAATATCTATGTGCTTGGTCCTAGAGTGTTGCACAGGGTTCTTAGCAATATTAATGGCAGAAGTGTTATCACAGAAAAGAGGAACACTAGCAAAATTTAACCCATAATCCTTAAGAGTGGTTACCATCCACAAAATCGACTACAAAGAACTAGCGCAGACTACATATTCAATTTTCAAAGATGAGATTGTGCAAATGTAAGACTTTCTAGAAGACCAAGATACAAGAGAAGTGCCTAGAAAGTACAAGTGCCTAAGGTACTCTTCATATTAAGCCGACAGCCCGCAAAATCAGAATCAGAAAACCCCCGAATGGACAAAGATTAAGAACATGAATACCAAATGCCATACAGAAGGGTGGAGTGTAAATACCTGAATATGCGCTTAACGGCTTGGTGATGGGAAGTCCTCGGAGACGCCTGAAACCTCGCACAAAGGCAGACTGTGAAGTGGATGTCCGGTCTCGAGGCCGTCAGTATGTATGGAACCGATCATGTTGCAGTACTCGCGCTTAATCCACGCTTCTCCTTCCTCATCCGGATCCAAAAGCAATCGGTTGCCATGAGTGGAGATTGGCTTGCAAATACCCATGTCGAAACGTTTGAGCAGGTCCTTAGTGTACTTCGTCTGATGGATGAAGATCCCTTCCTTGCATTGCTTAATTTGAAGTCCCAAAAAGTAATTGAGCTCTCCCATCATACTCATCTCAAGTTCCCTGGACATAGTCTCAGAAAAGCTGGAAACAAGAGCATTAGAAGAACCACCAAAGATAATATCATCAACGTAAACTTGAGCAAGCAAGAAGTCATTACCACGCCTAAGAATAAACAAAGTCTTATCTACCTTACCCATCTCAAAATCATTCTTAAGCAGGAAAGTCTTAAATCTATCATACCAGGCTCTAGCGGCTTGCTTAAGACCATACAAGGTTTTGGATAGCTTGAACACATGATTTGGGTACTTGGGATTCTCAAAGCCCAGGGGTTGCCTAACATAAACTTCCTCCTCAATGAAACCATTTAAAAAGGCACTTTTAACATCCATCTGATATAATCTAAAATCCTTAGATGCAGTAAATGCAAGCAGAATGTGAATGGCTTCTAGTCTAGCAACAGGAGCAAAAGTCTCATCAAAATCCAACCCCTCAATTTGGCTAAAGCCCTGAGCTACCAACCTAGCTTTGTTTCTAATTACAGAACCATCCCCATTTTGTTTGTTTTTTAAAACCCAGCGGGTTCCTATAACATTATAGCCACTAGGAGGTTCTATTAGGTTCCAAACTTTATTTCTCTCAAAATTCTCTAACTCCTCATGCATGGCATTAACCCAGCTAGAATCTGATAAAGCATGTGATATATCGCAGGGTTCAAAAGACGCAACAAAAGCAGAATGAGAGTAGAGATTTGGATCATTATACCTGGAGCGAGTGACTCGCTCATGGAGATTTCCTATTATCTTATCCGGAGGGTGCTGCCTTTGAATGTGAAGTGGTGCGCCTGGAGAGGAAAATAACTCTTCGACCTCCGCAGGTACTGCTGATGATGAAGATACAGCAGGAGCTTTATCTAAAGCGAAGTAGTCACAACAGGTTCTTGTGCTGGAATAGGAGAGTTAGCAGTAGCAGGTGGAAGAACATCAAATCCTTCATCATCTTCCTCTATGAATATGCTCTCTGTCACCTGTGTATCACCTGAAATATCTGATCTAGATCCAGGGCTAGTCTCATCAAAAGTGACATTGCATGTCTCCTGAACAAGATTAGTTTCAGCATTAAAAACCCGAAAACCCCTCGAATGTGCAGGCTAACCCAGAAATAAACCATCAAAAGTTCTAGACTCAAATTTATCTAGGTTACCTGTCTTGAGAAAAAACACTTGGATCCAAAGGCTCGAAAGTGCGAGACAGAGGGTTTTCTACCAAATCGAAGCTCATAAGCAATCTTGCCCAAATAAGGTCTCACAAAGACATGATTAGCAATATGGCAAGCAGTAACAACAGCTTCGGCCCAAAATCTCCTCGGTGTGCTATACTCATCTAGCATCGTCCTAGCCATCTCGACTAGGGTTCTGTTCTTCCATTCCACAATGCTATTTTGTTGAGGGACGTGTGGAGAAGAGAACGGATGCTCAATACCACGCTCAGCACAAAAGGAAGCAAATGAGGCATTCTTGAACTCCGTGCCATTGTCACTGCGGATCGCTCTCAAGGCACCCGGAAGTTCAGAAGCCAAACGAAGAACCAAATCATGATAAATCATGACCAACAGTATCCATATGAAGCAACTGTCCCGGTCCGTCAGTCATGACCATAGTCACTGAAGGATGTGAGGCGGTAACTTGTTTGCCATGCCTAGAGGGCGCACAAACAGCATCTTTGACTGCTTTGAGTTTGGGCAAACCTCTCATAAGCTCAAGGTTGCTAACTCGCGTCAGATGATCAAAATCAATGTGCCCCAAACGACGGTGCCAAAGCCAGAACTCAGAAGAAGAATATGAAATCAAGCATTTGAGAGAACCAGCAAGAGATTCAGAAAAGTCAGTTCTAAAAATCATAGCAACTCTAGTAACTCCAAAAACAAGCTCACCAGTTGAATCAAGCACTCGACAAGCATTTTTCTTCAATATAGCCTCATAGCCATCATCAAGAAGTTGAGACACAGAAAGCAAATTAAACCTTAGCTTGTCCACAAGGGCGACGTCCTTGAGAATGAAACTGTCGTTCACCCTGATCGATCACGTTCCTTCAATTCGCCCTTGTTTATCATCTCCAAAGGTGATAAAATTATCACTTGTCGACCGCGTGAAAGAGGTGAACCATCTTGAGTCTCCGGTCATGTGACGTGAACATCCGGAGTAGACGAACCACGTGTCCTTTCTCTTTCTGCGGTAATCCTGAAAATCAAGGAATAGAAGAACGATGTGTCTCAATCATCAGGTTAGTTAAACAAGACTTAGGAACCCAAGATCTTTGAGACACACGTCTCATGAGTAGTATGCAAAGCAGAAGTGCTATCCTTGATTTTATTTAAGGTTCTTTTATGAGCAATACTTAAAGTAACATGAGAGTTATCCTGTCTAGGAACATGATGATGAGCATGTGATACAAATCCTAAACTAGGTTTCTTCTTTTCTATGTTACCATGTCTCATAGAAACTCTAGGTTGATTAGATGAAGTTCTAGCAAAATTCTTCTTACCATTTTTCAACTTACGCCAACAGAACTCAATCAAATGTCCATCCTTTTTACAATATGTGCAATGATACTTTATACCACTAGAAGAAGCACTCTTAGACTTAACAGATGATTGGGCAAATCCCGCAGATTTAAAAATAGTTTTTGCAGGTTGGGTTTTAAATTCAACTAACCCTTTTTCCAAAACGTGAATAACTTTTGGCTTAGACTTATCTTAAACATAATTGTATCATAGTCCTTGCTTCTTATAAGGAGTCTTAGAATTGTCCAGAATCATGTTTAATTGTTTCTTTCCTTTAGAAAAATTTTCTAATGTATCCTTAAGATAAGCATTTTCTTTTTCAAAATTAACACACGATTCACAGGTTTTACCTTTAATGGCTCTAGCATATTTGTCCTTATATAATGCAGATTCAAGTTTAAGAGCTGGACATTAAGCACATGTAGAAGATTCAATACTATCCTTAAGCTTAGCATATTTAACTCTAGCTGCTTCTAAGATATTTTTGACTTCATGTTCGCGTTCTAAGCAGAAAGTGCAAAGGCTAGAATCAACAGCTCCAGAAACAACTAACTTGCTAGACTCTAAGCATTTTTTACATGGAGCAGATTTAACCTCAACTAGCTCAGTCCTAGCATTTTCAAGTTGTTGCAAGGCAATATTATGAGCAGATTGCAGTTTAGCAAATTCTGAATGCAAAGCATGGCAAGATGAACATTCATCAAATTCAAGACTCTTAGCATTCTCAAGTTCTAAAGTCAAGTTACCTATTTGAGACTCTAAATCCTTGTTCCTAGCCATGACATTTTCTAAAGCCTTATCCTGACTCATAAGTTGCTCAAATATAGATTCACATCTATCAGAAAGGACATCATAGGAAGGAGGTACCTCATTATTGTCATCATCAACGGAGTCGACCATGAAACACAAGCCGGTGAAGTCCTTGGTTTACCCTTTCTTTTTGTCTTGAGGGATCTCCTCCTCCTTGTCCTCCTCGCTCCCGGAGTCCACATCGCTTAAAGATTGATCCTCAAAAGCGCCAAGCACCCGGTGAGCGGCCTTCGTCAGCTTGGCAACATCAAACCTTGGTTTGTTCCATTGAGGCTTCTTCCAAGCTGGCTTTTCCTCCTTGTGATTGCTCTTACCTTTCAGTTTGGGGCAATTTGCCCGGATATAATTAAGCTCACCACACTCATAGCAAGTCATGGGACCTCCTCTCTTTTTGTTTCTCATATTGTTGTAGACCTGTGTGACCTTATTGACTATGAGGGCCAACTCAGCCTTAGGAAGACTCTCAAACTCCTCTTCATGGATTGTAGATAAACCTGCAAGGGAAAATCCAGAAGAAGACTCAAAAGACCCATCAGATGCTCTCTTGAGCGGGTCTGCTACCAAAGCCATATTTTCCTTTTTGGGAGGATCAATCCTCTTGATCTCATGAGTCTTAAGCTTGCTATAGAGCAGCTCCAAAGTCATATCAGAAAGATTGACATTCTCCTCAATGGTTGTAGCCTTTATCTCCCACTCCTTGGTGTTGATTGCAACCAAGAGATGAGTGGTATTTTCAGATTGAGAATATTCAATACCAGCAACTTTCATCTGATTTATCACTTTATTAAAGCGACTGAAAATGTTATCGATGCTCTCTCCAGGACGCATCTCGAATTTGTTGTATTCAGGCTTATAGACTGTTTGGCGTACTTTCTTGACTTGGGACGAATCCTCATGGTAAGTTTCGAGAGTGTTCCAAATCTCATGCGCAGTCTCAAGATTGCAAATCTGGTCATACTCCTGTCTCCCAAGCCCGCCATACAAGAGATTTTTAGCCTTTTTGTTGTTAGCCAAAAGGGCTTTTGAAGCCGGCGTAGCAACTTCGAGCAAAACGAGAGGGACTCGAACAACCTCCCATATAGCATGTCCTTCACTCTCAAGGAAGACTATCATGCGATTCTTCCAATAGGCATAGTCGTGCCCATCGAAGATATACGGCTTTGTGGAGTATCTATCCATCGCCAAGTTCAGTGACCGGTTAAGATCAAGATTGAACTAACCGGGCTCTGATACCACTTGTTGGACCGAAACGGCGACTAGAGGGGGTAAATAGGAGCACGCTCACTTTTTCACAAATAATGGATCAATAAAACTTAACTCCAGTAGCTATAGAAGCTATGAAGATCAGTATATCAGTACAGCGGGAGACTAATATTTAATCCAGTAAAAACCCCAAAGCGATAGGACAAAATCAACCAAGATTGAAGTGAAACACCCATCTCTTGGCGGTCGGATCATTTGCCTAATCAAGCGGTCGGATCGATTCGATTCGGCTCGACCAATGGGTGGCTATGGGCGATCCGACCGATTTCCTCCGTAATGTAACAAATTTCGATAACGAACATGCAAATAGATGAAACTTTTGATCTACTAATCCAAACTTGATGAAACTTGAAACACACATTCTCTATGATATCAAGGACCTATTCCAATCCAATATTATGATAATTCTTGGAGAAAACAAGATCATTTTTCGTTTGATCAAAGAAGGGTTCAAAAATGGGTCAAAACGAAAACTAGGTCAAAGCTCTTACTCGTGGGTGATTGATGATCAAGATGATCCTAGATAGATTCCCACGCGTCACGGCAAGCTAGATCACATGAAGAAAGCAAGCAAAAACTCACGGATCAAAGAAAGACCTACAATCATCAAATAGAGAGAAAGAACGCCATGAGACAAAACATTGATCAAACTTTCCTTTGATTGATTGATATGATTAGGGCTTACAGTCACTCCATCAATGGAGGACAATGCTCAATCCAAGAGCACGAAAATCACATCAAACATCAAGAACCCTAGTCTCTACAAAAGCCCTCCCTAAGAAAATTAGGGTTTACAATAATTGCAAAAAGAGGCGAAGAGATGGTACAACCACCACCCTCTCCTATTTATAGTGGAGGCTTAGACCTTCTAGAAGTTTGATCATATTGGGCTCCCGCGAAGAGGCGAAGTTTGATCACAACTTGACCCATGTTAGTCAAAACGTGCATCATGCACCATATATGCCCTGAAACTCATGACTTTTACCTAACACACGAATATCGCCGCCACGACGGGCGACAAACCTAAGTGAAAACCGGTCGACTGGCCACCGACTTAGCCGTTTTCTTCTCTCAAAACCAAACTCATCGGAATTTTTAAACCAATAGAACTTTTGACTGGAGACTCCAAAAATTATGAGACCAAGTGCAATAGAATCTTCTCTCTTTCCTACACACTTTATTTTTGGCCCAGCTTAAAATAACACTTTTTAAGTTCACCGGTCCGACCGCCGCCTATGGCCGGTCCGACCGATTTGGGACCGGTCTGACCGCCATGCTACGACCGGTCAGACCGGGTACTGACATTACCGACAGTTCAAACTTATCGAAAACACATGAAACGATAAACCGTAAACGTCGTTGCCAATTGTCACATCATCCTAAGATCTGGAATATATCCCCATGATATTCACACAAATGATATGTCTGGTCTTGTGGCACCAGATAGATACTTAAGTGACCCAATAATTTGTGAATATCACAATTGATCTTTACCTAATCCCTTATTCTTTCGAAACTTAACACCATCATCATAAAGAGTTGGAAAAATATTGCAGTTCTCAAAACCGAACCGGCTCAAGATTTTCTCAGTATAATGGGATTGGTTCAAAGTGATCTTATCCTCATTTATGATCAATTTAATATTCAGAATAACATCTGCCTCTCGTAGGTCTTTCATACCAAAGCATCTAAATAAGAAAGATTTGACATCGTCAATAACAGCAGTGTTTGTCCCAAATTTAAGTATGTCGTCAACATACAAACACAAAATCACTCCTTGACCCCCACCATAAGGATAATACACACATTTATCTATCTCATTATAGGAAAAAAAAATAGCAGATGTTTAAGTGTTATCAAAGGAGTCTCCAAGAAGAAGTTCTATTCGTTTTAATTTCAGAAGGTTTGGATTTTGGGAGCTTGAATTTGGCTAAGTCCCAAGGCGGTCCGACCGGCCACTGAGGAGCGGTCCGACCGCCAAAGGTGGTCGACCGCTCACTGGAGCGGTCGACCGGTTTCTACTTGAACGTCGGCCAACCGTGGCGATGTTGTTTTGTTAGGTCAAAGTCATTGGTATTGTGGCATATGGTTTGCATGATGCATGTTTTGACTAACATGGGTCAAGTTGTGAAGAACTTGTTCCCGAATTCATGTTTGCTTGTCTATGGTTGTGCAGGTAGCTTGGTGGTCAACGGCGAGGAGAATCGGGACTAGACTTGAAGAGTTGAGGTCCAGAACGATCGACGATGCCGGGTGGGGTCAACGACTCAAGCGTGACACAAGATGGACAAGGGTGACCTATTGGCAAATCCATGACGCATGGTGAAGCGGTTTAGGTCAAAAGTTAAAGACGGTGCTTTGCGAAGCGTGCGTGTGTGACCCGTTTGTTAGTGGGCCTTAACGGGAGCCCAAGAGAGTCAAACCCTAAGAGTTTTAGGCCTCCACTATAAATAGGAGGAGGTGGTGGTCGCACTCTCTCTCTCGCCTTTTTATGTTTCAAAACCCTAATTGTCTTTAGGGGAGTTGAGGTGGAGGCAAGGGCTCTTGATGGTTTGTGGTGAATTTTGTGATCTTTGATTGTCCACTGATCCATGATGGTGTGGATGTAATCCAGCAACAATCACGAAATCAATCTATGCAAAGTTTGCTTGAGATAAGTCTCTTTTCGTTCTTGCTTTCAATTTCGTGTTTTTAGGGCTTTCTTTGATCCGTGAGTTTGTGATTGATTCTTTCACATGAATTAGCTTGCTGTGATATGTGTGAATCTATCTAGTATCATCTTGATCATCAATCCCTCACGAACAAGCTTTAGGATCAAGTTTTCGCTCTTGCGGCTTTTAGACCTTCATTAATCAATTGGCAATTGCTCAAAATAAAATGAAGGACCGAAATGGCAACAGAGGGGGGGCGAATGGTGCCTTCAAAAATTAAGATCCTCCCCTCTCAAGTGTCCACACAGCAACCCAATACACTCTCATAATCAAAAGACGAGAAGTGAATCAAATCCAAGAAGTCAAACAAAATCTGTGCAGTTCTGTCAGAAATCGGAAGTTCCGATTATCCCTGCGGTCGTTCCGCACTACGGTAGTTCCGGTCATCCAGGTGGAAGTTCCGCAAATTTCTGGACTGCTCTGTCGGCAATCGGAAGTTCCGGTTCTCCAGTGCGGAAGTTCCGATCGCTACAGACTGAAGAAGAGAACGTACTGGAATTTGCAAAAAAAAAATCCGAAATACTCACGATTTGCTGCTCTTCTTGGGTCAATTCTCACAAGACATCATCCTAAACATTATATTGACCTCATTGAGAAGAAATTTCAGACAAAGATTCACTAATCAAAGGAAAATCGGATTTCTTGAGAAAACTTGGCAGGAGAGACCAAAAACCGAAATTCGCAAGATTCTTGGATTCTTGGCTTATGAAACTTTGAGGATATGTTAGCAATAGCCATAGGACTCTAGATATCAAGTTTCATGCCATCTCACAAAAGGGAATCAGAAAAACATCAAAACCCTAGATATTCAAAAACATGAACAGAGAGATGAACACTTAATCAAATCAACCAAAAAACAATCTTATATTGATATAGAGGATCATAGAGATGTTCCCATACGCATGTACATTCAAAAGTAGAGATTACATGACTCTCAATACATCCTCTCCCTCTCCATACACTCAAGAACACCAAGAACAAGGAAGGCAACCCAAGAACAGAGGAATAGGGAGAAGCTACGAAAGAGACATCTCCTGCTCTCCTCTACCCACTCCCAACAACTAAAGCCTAAAGCCAAAACAACCTCTCAAAGCCACTTTTGACTCTAGCAAAACCTTCACATTTTCAACAGGCCTCCCTCTCTATTTATAGCCCTTGGCTAACGGGTCTCTAACCCGTTACGCCGGCTAACCGCTCTCGCTTGTGCAGCCTTGCGAAATTACCATTTCGCCCCTCGTGCATCTTCCGGGAAGCTCCCGCATTCCTTGTTGTCCACGACTCGCAACCACTTCGAGTTCACGCCGTCTTCGACACATCTCGACCGCTCGACTCAACGCCACCGCGCCTAGTCCGGCCACCTCGTGTCTAGCCACGACTCACCTCGACGCCCCGCACCAACATAGACAAGAAACACATCACATAGCATTGTTCGACATAATGGAATTAACATTTGTACTTGTCTCAAACTCATACACGAACCACACAACTCAAAACCAAAATTATGCACTCATCGCCAGTTCACAAGACAATCGAAGTTCCGCTTTCCTATGGAAGTTCCGATGATCTAGCATTCCGCTTCCTAGGCGGAAGTTCCACAAGACAAAATCAAAACAAAGAAGAAGACAACAAAGAGTGAACCAAATCACAAACTTTTCAACAAAAGTATCAAATACTCATCACTCGCATGTGGACACCTCTCACATGGTCTCTCAATCTCCCCCTTGATGAGTATATTGACAAACACCGAAAAAGCATAAAGTTGAGTTTGTGATGATGATCAAACACGGTCTAAACTAGGAACAAGGAAGCTCAAGACCATGTTGACAAAAGAGAAAGACTGGAGCAGACAATGAAAGCAAATTTTTCTGCAAAACTCCAGAAGACTTTTTCTCTCTAAAAATTCTCCCCCTTTTTGGCAATAAAATCATCAAGATGCACTAAAGAGAAGGAAATGACTATATGTTATTCATTTTAAGCATTTGGAGCCACGAAGATTATCCAAAATGACCGTTAGAGTATTACACCAAGCCACAACACATAAGAATGCTATTAAGATCATGACGATTGATGTATAGAGAAGCTAAACCAAATAAGTCATAATCTGAGAATTGATCCAATTTCTTAACATGTCAAATCAACCAAGATTATAGTCTAGCTAAAGGTATCCAAGGATGATACAAGCCATGTCAAGTAATCTAAGTGGAACCAAGAAGCGAATATTGAACAGTTTAGAGAGTTACCAGTTTTAAGAATGACTCATTTGATCAAGTACTTGGTCTGTTTGAAGATAAGCAAATTTAGCACATTTTTTCTTTTTCTGAAAATCATTTATGACTTTATCTTAGTAAAGCAAGTCCTGGATTAGGAGCCATCCACAACTGCCTCCTAAGCTTCAACCATTTTTCAATTCTTAACCATGTGCTAGATCCCAAGCCTTATGCGATCACTCCAAGCAATGATCAAGGAAGTGATCTTAGGTCATCCAAGACTCCCCCTGAGTTAATGCTTAGTGCAATGGCAAGCAGTCTCATGATAAAGAATTGGTGAGATCAGTTTTTTCGCACAAAAGAGATCATTTTTTTTTACTTTTGATGTTTTAGACCAAAGATTTAATGATAAGTCATGCTTCTTAACGAACTGACATAGCCCAATCTAAAGCTCAATAGAGATTCAAGACTCAACTCAGCCTACTTGACATGGCGAGAATCATAAAGGGATAACTACAACAGACTAGTCTTAAGAGCTATCATGACAAGATTTTAATTCAAGTTGAGCATTTTTAGTCACCTTATCATGGCAAAGACTAGACTACACATAAAAAGTCATGATAAATCTAGCAATTTAGCACAGATCATGGCAAGATGTAAGACATTGAAAACAGATCATAAGGGATAATAATCAAGGCTCCATGTAATTATATTACAATGCAAGAAAATCCAGATCCCCTTCAGAATGAGATGCACTTTTAATTCATGTTGAGTTATGTCAGTTTTAAGAACTAGAAGATCCAAGATGAACTCCCCCTGAACCAAAGGAACAAAAACGAGAAACTAGCAAGAGAAACAGAAAAGGCAGTCCTTAGAGCATAGATAAGATATAGAGGATACTATGGCTCGTAATGATTCTCATCTACCCCATATGACTCTAGGACTATCACCGTCAACTAACATACTAAGGAGCAAACACTATCCCCTGCTCTACCCAAGGGTGGCCCGACCTCGCTAGAACCTATAAGAAGTGAGTAAGCTCAACCTAGTGAGAAGAGAAGCACTAATAAGTAGCATCCTAGAAGCCCAAGATAAGAACAAGGCCTAAGCAACTCAAGAAGAGAACCACTCTAACCTATGCCGAAGGACAAGACCCAATGCACCCAAATGCTATGCAACCGTAAAGGAGTAAGAGCATAATAAAATATAATACAAAAAGAAAGCACAAGCTCCCTCACAACAGTCCATAAGGACAACCACCCTAAGCTCTCCCTCAGAGTCAAAACCGAGAGCTATCCAAAGGCTTGGTGAAGATATCGCCTAATCGGTGGTCACTCTCCACAAACGGAGCACGATGTCACCCTTCTCTACATGGTCTCAAGAAAGTGATATCTCGATATCAATATGCTTGGTCCGAGAATGCCGTGACTGGTTCTTGGCAATGCTAATCGCAGATGTGTTATCACAAAAGAGTGGAACACGGCCGATCACCAACCCAAAGTCCCGCAGGTCGAGACCATCCAGCACTTGGCTACAAAGAATCGGTCGCAAAGAACGCATTTCGCCTCTCGCGGTGGATCGCAGAACACCGATCGCTTCCTCAAGACCAGAGACGAGAGAAGTGCCAATGAATTGGCAAGTGCCGGTGCTTTTCCTATCTATCCTACTGCCTAGCAAAATCTGCATCGGAGTAGGCTCTAAGGGATAGACAAGAAGAGGAAGTGTACCAGATACCATAGTCAATGGTAGCTCGAAGGTACCGAAAGATGCGCTTCACCGCCTGGCGGTGAGATACGCGAGGAGAAGCCTGAAACCGAGCACAAAGACACACGGAGAAATGTATGTCTGGTCTCGAGGCTGTGAGGTACAAGAGAGAGCCAATCATGCTTCTGAACTCCTTTTGATCAACTGGCTCGCCGTCCTCATCTGGGTCAAGTGAGGCTGTAGAGGCCATTGGAGTTGACACTGGCTTACCATCACTCATGTCAAAGCGTCTCAGGAGATCACGAGTGTACTTGCCTTGGTGCAGAAAAGTACCTTTCCGAGTCTGTTTAATTTGGAAGCCAAGGAAGAAACTCAACTCGCCCATCATGCTCATCTAAAACTCCGAGCTCATGACATCGGAAAACTGAGAAACAAGAGCATGTGAGGAGCCGCCAAAGATGATGTCATCCACATAAATCTGGACGAGCAGAAGATCAGTGCCATGCCGGTGGATGAACAAGGTCTTGTCTATTTTACCCATCTCAAAACCATGACTCAACAGATAGGACTTAAGTTTTTCATACTGTGCTCTAGGAGCTCGCTTAAGTCCATACAAAGCTTTGGAAAGCTTGTAGACATGATTAGGTACTTGGGGTTCTCAAACCTGAGGTCAGTCTCGACATAGACTTCATCCTCAATAAATCCATTGAGAAAGGCACTCTTGGTGTCCATCTGTAAAGCTTGAAACCCTTAGAAGCCGCAAAGCCAAGCAAGATTCTAATAGCTTCAAGTCCGCACAGGGCAAATGTCTCCTCAAAATCGAGACCTCAACCCGGGAGAAGCCCCGAGCTACCGCCTAGCCTTGTTTCAATGACTACCCCATCTTCACTTTACTTGTTCTTGAACACCCACTTGGTCCCAATGATATTGTGACCTCGAGGGGCTCAACAAGCCACTGCACCTTGTTTCTTTCAAAGTTTTTCAATTCCTCATGCATGGCATTAATCCATGACTCATCAGAGAGAGCATGACAAACGCCTTTGGGCTCAAATGAGGCAACAAAGGCGTAATGGAGACAAAAGAGACATGCCGATTTTGAACGAGTGACTCGCCGTAAAGATCTACAATGATTTGCTCAAGGATGGTCCTTTGAATGTGTCTAGGAGGTCCAGGATGAGATGAAGAAGTGGCCTCTATCTCATGAGCAGATGAGATAGGAACAGAGCCACTAACTTCAGAAGAAGTAGAAGGCAAGGGCTGATCTTCTCGAGGTGCGGTGGAAGAAGGCACCTCAAGAGGAGGAGAAAGAACTGGAT
Organism: Hsuehochloa calcarea; assembly: GCA_036346395.1. Lineage (NCBI taxonomy): Eukaryota > Viridiplantae > Streptophyta > Magnoliopsida > Poales > Poaceae > Hsuehochloa > Hsuehochloa calcarea. The sequence continues at coordinate 24,850,523 of CM070603.1, read as the reverse complement.
CGGGTAGACAACCCTCATCTCCGCCCTCCTCAACATCCACAAAGATGGACTCTGATCGCTCTAGAGAACTCGAGATATCGTGCCTAGTCTCCGGACTAGCCTCATCAAGGTCACCTCACTGTGTTTCTACCATTTTGCTAGACTCAGCCTGCACTCTATAAGCACGAGAAGAAGTCGAGTAACCCAGAAAGATCCCATCACAAGATCGTGAATCGAACTTATCTAGGTTTCCAAACTTCGGAATAAAACACTTGCAACCAAACACACGAAAATGCGAGACGCTGGGCATTCGCCCATATCTCAACTCATAAGAAGTGCGATGCAAGAGTGCCCTAAGAAAACTCGCTTGAAACATGGCATGCAAAGGGCGATAGCCTCAGCCCAAAACTTTCTAGGTGTAGAATATTCATTTAGCATCGTCCTGGCCATCTCGACCAAGGTACGGTTCTTCCTCTCCACAACGCCATTTTGCTGAGGGACGTGCGGAGAAGAGAACTGGTGCTCTACACCTGTCTCACCATAGAAACTCTCAAAGTAGGAATCCTTGAACTCCGTGCCATTATCACTGCGAATTGCTCGTAATGCACCTGGGAGCTCAACAGAAAGCCTACTAAAAAGACCATGGAAATGTGTAAACGTCTCATCCTTCGAGGCTAAGAAAAACACCCAAAAGTACCTCGAGAAGTCATCGACCACAACAAGAACATACCACTTCCTCCCGCCGATCAGACTCGAGCCGGGCCAATCAGATCCATGTGGAGCAGCTGTCCTGGTGCATCGATCATTGTCACTGTGACTGGAGGATGAGAAGCGGAAACCATCTTGTCGTGCCGACATGGAGCGCAAACAAGATCCTTGACCATCTTGAGTTTCGGCAAACCACGAATGAGATCGTGGCCGCTAACTCGGGTCAAATGATCAAATCCTATATGACCAAGTCTCCTATGCCAGAAGGTCAAATCACGGGATTCAGAAGCAATTAAACACCGGAGAGGATCACCAGAAGACTCAGAAAAATCAGCACGAAATATCCTCCCATAATGAGAAATCCTGCAAACCAGACTACCCGAAGAATCAAAAATTTTGCAATTGTTTTTCTTAAAACTCACCTCGAAATCGTCATCGGTGAGCTGAGAAACTGAAAGCAGATTATACTGCAGCTTACTCACTAAGGCAACATCTTTCAGAATAAATGAATCATTAATGCGCACAGTACCTTTAGCGATGACGTGCCCAAATGAAGCATCTCCGAAGGTGATCGTCTCATCACCTGGAGCACGGGCTAGGGAAGAAAACCAACGAGAATCTCCGGTCATATGGCGAGAACAACCAGAGTCTACAAGCCAAACCTTTCCTTCCTCGCCCGCAAACCCGAGTCAAACAGAGTAAAGTCTCAAGATCGGGTGAATCAAAAGTGATTTTGGCACCCAATACCGAGTAACACGTCGAATGATGAAGTAGTCAAGCAAGACCGACTCTATCTACCCTACGCCTCGTCACTCAACAAGCCGTAAGGTCCAGATGCGCACTGAAATGCTGGTCGATCCGATCGCTATGGAAGAGCGAGTCGAATGTCCGCAACATGTCGATCTCGCCACGGTAGCCATCTTGAAAGGGAAAACGAGATCTACCCTCAAAACTACAGAAGTCACGACCAAAGGGAGCATGAGGATGAAAACCAGAAAGCTCGAAAACCAAGTCCTCGATGTCGCCCAAAACCATCACCGAGCAAGTTTAGACCTCGTGTTGGTCTTAGGTGCACTCAAAGTCCGGGTCGACTCGAATGCGCCTAAGAGACTCAACACGGTCTCTACGCGTGATCTTGGCGCGCCTGAAGCAATGATCAAACAAGTGTCTATCCTTCTGACAGAAGGTGCAATGATACTTCGCCTTCTGAGAGGCCGAATCTGCAAGTGGAATCACCTTGCTGTCAGAGATCCCTTGAACAAGACCCGCCGATTTAAAATTGACTTTCTCAGTCCTGGGCTTAGTCTTGATCACACCTGGTGCTATGGTTCTGAGCACGACAGGTGGATGCTTTCTCATGTCCTCATAGAAATCGTATCCTAGACCCCGATTAAATCTGCAAATCTTAGATTGGTCTAGAATGAGGTTGAGCTTCTTCTTACCTCCTACAAACCTCTCGAGAGTGTTCATAAGATACTGACACTCCCGAAAGAGAGATGTGCAAGAAGAGCGGGGGAAGAAGGAACAACAGAAGATAAGGGAGCAGAAGAAGAACCAACAGCAGAGCAAAGATTGGCTTGTGCATGCACAGCCGACTCTGAGGGAACAGTCCTACTACTAGCCAGTTGGTTTACGTCGCTAGGCGTCTCTACCAAACCCTCATGCTTCTTCCCAACACACACATTACAAGCAGATGGTTGCTTCTCTAGAAAGTCCTTAGTTAGCTTCACACATTTTTCATCTAGTGCAATCAATTCATATTTTAGTTTTTCACAGTTATTGCATGGTGAGCTAACAAGGTCCTTAGAAGCATACTGAGCCATTTTCTTATTGTGGTCAATCATTTCTTGAAACTGTTTTGAGACAGATTCAAGTTCAGCATTTAACTTAGGACAGTTCATACAAGAAACAATTGGCTCAAGTAACGAAGCTTGTAAATCAGCAATTTTATGATCTGCTCGTTTTAGGTTCATCTTCAGATTATTACAGCTTTCACAGATCTCGGGCAGATCAAGTAACATGGTATAAAGACCTTTAAAAGCATTGTCCTTATCCTCACATGAGGTGCAAGAAGTAGTCTCTACAATAGTCGATGAAATAGGTGCTACCCTACTCATTTCTAGTTCAGCCAGCTGACTAGCATTCTCCACCTTAAGTTTATTAAGCTCAGAAGTCAGACTATCATGCGAGGTCCTTAATTTCTCCATGTCACCAATCAAGACACAGCATGTATCACAATCATCACGGGAGGGAGCAGATCTAAGTGAAGTAAGCTCCCGTGATAGTCTATCTACTTCCTTCTCAAGATCAACAACCCTAGCTCTAGATCTAGCATAAAACTTTCCAAGCTTAAGAAATGCATCATTGAGCTGGTCGTAAGAGGGACCTACCTCATCGGAGTCGCTGTAAAGCTCGCTGTCGCTAACGTCGGTTCCGTTGGCCATGAAGCACATGTCGATGAAGTCGTCATCGTCCTTGGGATCTTGATCATCCTTGCCTCGCCGCCGCTCCATCCCTCCACGCCACCGGTTGATGTCGCCAAGGCGGTGAGGACGCGATGGAAGAGCTTCTTGGCCTTCCCAAAGTTGCGGAACTTCTTCTTGCCTTGAGCAGTGCCGAGGGCTTCATGTTGCGTTCTTGTCGATGTAGTCGTTTTGCCCGAACCGTAGTCACCTTTACCCTTCCCCAGCTTGGGGTAGTTTGCTCGGATGTGGTTGGGGCCACCACACTCGAAGCAAATCACGGGTCCTCCTCTTTTTCCATCCCTCCTCTTGTAAGCATGGGAAAACTTCCGAGCTAGGAGGGCTAACTGCTCATCCGCAAGTCGCTCTAATCGATCATCGCTATGTCACGAGAGCACCAGGAGAAACCGCAGCGACTCGTGGCCGATGATCCGTATGGGATCGGTGACTAAAGCCATTGACTGCGACTTCAACCTACGAGAGACTATGTCAATCTCGTGAGTCTTGAGGCGCGAGTACAGCGCGTCAAGAGTCAGGGTCGAGAGGTCGGTGGTGTCCTTGATTGTAGTCACCTTCATCTCCCAAACACGCAAATCAAGCGCCGCGAGTATATGACGAGCATTGTCCGAGTCGGGGTAGGTGAGACCGACCGCTCGGAGGTTGCTCAAGATTTTATGAAAATGCGCAAAGCACTCATCGAGGGATTCACCAACGAGCATTTCAAACTTGTTGTAATCTCACTTGAATTGGTCTTGTCGAATCGTTTTGATCCGGTGGTGCCTCATGGTATGCATCGAGGTCACCTGATGTCGAAAGCCGACATCGATGAGAGATGCGATCGAACTCGCTCGCTCAACCTCGGATTATAATGTTCTTTGCCTTTGCGTTGGCCTCAACATCGGGCATGTTCGCCACATTGATGTTTTCATCGGCAGGAACAGCGAATCTGACCTTCACCTTCCGCCAGATGGTATACCCCTGAGTCTGGATGTATGTTTCCATTCGGCTCTTCCAGAAGGGGTAATCCAAGCCATCAAAGACGGGAGGCTTGGTGAAATACTTATCCGTTGCCATAGCTCACATACCGGTTAAAGATCTATCGAGAAGAGCTAACCTGCTCTGATACCAAATGAAGGACCGAAATGGCAACAGAGGGGGGGGGGTGAATGGTGCCTTCAAAAATTAAGATCCTCCCCTCTCAAGTGTCCACACAGCAACCCAATAAACTCTGATAATCAAAAGACGAGAAGTGAATCAAATCCAAGAAGTTAAACAAAATCATGCGATTCGCCGTAAATCGGAAGTTCCGATTATCCTCGCATATTGTTTCAAGATCGCGTAGTTCCGGTCATCCAGGTGAAAGTTTCGCAAATTTCTGGGCTGCTCTGTCGGCAATCGAAAGTTTCGGTTCTCCAGTGCGGAAGTTCCGCACCGCGGTAGTTCCGGCGTGTAAACTGCAGTAGTTCCGATCGCTATGCATCAAGAAGAGAACGATCGAATTTGCAAAAAAATCCAAATACTCACGATTTGTCGCTCTTCTCGGTCAATTCTCACAGACATCATCCTAAACATTATATTGACCTCATTGAGAAGAAATTTGACAAAGATTCACTAATCAAAGGAAAATCGGATTTCTTGAGAAAACTTGGCAGGAGAGACCAAAAACCGAAATTCGCAAGATTCTTGGATTCTTGGCTTATGAAACTTTGAGGATATGTTAGCAATAGCCATAGGACTCTAGATATCAAGTTTCATGCCATCTCACAAAAGGGAATCAGAAAAACATCAAAACCCTAGATATTCAAAAACATGAACAGAGAGATGAACACTTAATCAAATCAACCAAAAAACAATCTCATATTGATATAGAGGATCATAGAGATGTTCCCATACGCATGTACATTCAAAAGTAGAGATTACATGACTCTCAATCCATCCTCTCCCTCTCCATACACTCAAGAACACCAAGAACAAGGAAGGCAACCCAAGAACAGAGGAATAGGGAGAAGCTACGAAGGAGACATCTCCTGCTCTCCTCTACCCACTCCCAACAACTAAAGACTAAAGCCAAAACAACCTCTCAAAGCCACTTTTGACTCTAGCAAAACCTTCATATTTTCAACAGGCCTCCCTCTCTATTTATAGCCCTTGGCTAACGGGTCTCTAACCCGTTACGTCGGCTAACCGCTCTCGCTTGTGCAGCCTTGTGAAATTACCATTTCGTCCCTCGTGCACCTTCCGGGAAGCTCCAGCATTCCTTGTTGTCCATGACTCGCAACCACTTCGAGTTCACGCCGTCTTCGACACATCTCGACCGCTCGACTCAACGCCACCGCCTAGTCCGGCCACCTCGTGTCTAGCCACGACTCGCCGACGCCTTGCACCAACATAGACAAGAAACACATCACATAGCATTGTTCGACATAATGGAATTAACATTTGTACTTGTCTCAAACTCATACACGAACCACACAACTCAAAACAAAAAATTATGCACTCACTGCTCAGGTCTGCGCACAATCGGAAGTTCCGCTTTCCAAGGGTGGAAGTTCTGATGATCGGTACTTCCGCTTCCTGTATGGAAGTTCAAGACAAGACAAAATCAAAACAAAGAAGAAGACAACAAAGAAGTGAACTAAATCCCAAATTTTTCAACAAAAGTGTCAAATACTCATCACTCGCATGGGGACACCTCTCACATGGTCTCTCACAAATAAACCGAATTTGGGAACAAGTTCTTCACAACTTGACCCATGTTAGTCAAAACATGCATCATGCACCATATATGCCATAAAACTCATGACTTTTACCTAACACACGAATATCGCCGCCACGACGGGCGACAAACCGTCGACCGCCCCAGGGCGGTCAAACCTAAGTGACCGCCACCTATGGCCCGGTCAGACCGCCAACTAGGACTTAGCCGTTTTTCTTCTCTGAAAAACCGAAACCTACTGGAATTTTCAAACCAATAGAACTTTTGACTGGAGACTCCAAAAATTATGAGACCAAGTGCAATAGAATCCCCTCTCTTGCCTACACACTTTATTTTTGGCCCAGCTCAAAATAACACTTTTTAAGTTCACCGGTCCGACCGCCGCCTATGGCCGGTCGGACCGATTTGGGACCGGTCTGACCGCCATGCTACGACCGGTCAGACCGGGTTCTTGCGATTCAAACTTATCGAAAACACATGAAACGATAAACCGTAAACGACCCTGCCAATTGTCACATCATCCTAAGATCTGGAATATATCCCCATGATATCCACACAAATGATATGTCTGGTCTTGTGGCACCAGATAGATACTTAAGTGACCCAATAATTTGTGAATATCACATTTGATCTTTGCCTAATCTCTTATTCTTTCGAAACTTAACACCATCATCATAAAGAGTTGGAAAAATATTGCAGTTCTCAAAACCGAACCGGCTCAAGATTTTCTCAGTATAATGGGATTGGTTCAAAGTGATCTCATCCTTATTTATGATCAATTTAATATTCAGAATAACATCTGCCTCTCGTAGGTCTTTCATACCAAAGCATCTAAATAAGAAAGATTTGACATCGTCAATAACAGCAGTGTTTGTCCCAAATTTAAGTATGTCATCAACATACAAACACAAAATCACTCCTTAACCCCCACCATAAGGATAATACACACATTTATCTATCTCATTATAGGGGAAAAAAATAGCAGATGTTAAAGTGTTATCAAACTTCTCGTGTCATTATTTAGGTGCTTGCTTTAGGCCCCTTCGACCACACTGGTCTATGGTTTCGACCAGAATATTTTAATCATACTAGTCTATGCCTTCGACCACATTGGTCTAAGGCTTTGACCAACCTGGTTTAAGACCACTGGTCTAAGACTTCGACCGCCCTGATCTAAAACTTCGACCACCCTACTCTAAGAATTTGATTAATTTACATACCTTATTTTCCTGTCCAAAAATCACAAAACCATCCGGTTGCTCTATATAGATTTCTTCCTCTAACTCTCCATCAAGGAAAGTTGCCTTCTCATCCATTTGATGAATGTGTAGACTATGGCAATAAGCTAATGCAATAAACACTCGAATGGTGGTCAATCTGGCAATAGGGGTGTAAGTATCAAAATAATCGTGACCTTCTTTCTAGGTATAACCCTTGGCCATTAGGCCTCATTTTCTTTTTAAAGATCCACTTGTATCCAACAAGTTTACACCTGATAGGACGTTCAGTGATCTCCCAAGTCCCATTAGCCTTGATGGAATCCATCTCGCTATGGACTGCCTCTTTCCAATACTCAGCATCAGGTCATGCATAAGCATCTGAAAGAGTGTTTGTCACATCATTCATGAGATATACAATAAAACCTTTGCCAAAGGTTTTCTCAACCCTTTGTCGCTTGCTCCTGCGAGGAGCCTCTTCGACTAAATTGTTATCTTCCTCAAGATTATCACAAACTGGTGGTATATCACTCATTGGTTCAGAGATGGTGGTAGGTTCAAAATTACTATTATTCGTAGCTTGATTATCCTCAGTTAGAGAAGTACTGCCTGCAGTTCTCGTAGGATAGATATCCTCAAAAAATGAAGCATCTCTATACTCCATTATTGTGTTAACAATAACCTTAGGAGTTTCTATTTTACTACTAAAAATCTATAGGCCGTGCTGTTACGAGCATATCTCAGTAAGACACAATCGACTGTTTTAGGTCCAAGCTTTCTCTTTTTCTGCAATGGTATATTGACTTTTACCAAACACCCCTAAGTTCGCAGAAAGTTAACATTGGGTTTCCTTCCCTTCCATCCCTCATACAAAGTAATCTCACACATTTTAGTGATTACTCTGTTTAGGACAAAAGTTATTGTTAATAAAGCTTCCCCCCACCACATCTTAGGCATATCGGCACTCTCCAATATGGTTCACCAAGTCTGTTAGTGTCCGATTTTTCCTCTCAGCCACCCCGTTTGATTGGGGTGAGTATGGTGGCGTAACTTCATGGATTATCCCATATTTAAAACAGAATTAGGAGAATTACTGAGAGATATACTCTCCTCCACGATTAGACCTTAGTTTTTTAATTTTCTTTTCTAGTTGGTTCTCAAACTCGGCCTTATAAATTTTAAAGTAATTTAAAGCTTCATCTTTTGTTTTAGTAGTTACACATAACAATATCGTGATGCATCATCAAAAAGATTTAGAAAATATATTTTGCCTCTTTTTGTCAATAATCCATTCATTTCACACAAGTCAGAATAGACAAGATCCTAAGGTGCCAAGTTCTTTTCCTCCTGTAACCCTTTAAAGGGTTTTCGATGTTGTTTTGCTTGCACACAAGTTTAGCACTTTGATCCTTTGACAATTTCACATTTTGGAATTAAATCTAAACAAGACATTCTAGCAATACTATCAAAACCAATATGACAAAACTGAGAATGGCATATATTAACATCACATTTATTCAAACCAGTTGCAACATTTAGATTATACTATAAAGTATTTATGCCGAACAAGCCTCCGCTCTCATAGCCTTTACTCTCTAACATTTGCATTGATATGACTGTTTTGACTGGTCGTGTTTGGTGTATCTTTTGCTCTTGCCTTTTCTTCCACATCAAGGGCAGCAATGAGATTCTCAATAAATATCTCTTTCCTCTTGTGCTTTAAGCCAGTGGCAAAATCCCGCTATGAAGCAAGAAGTTTGGCAACAATATGATCTACGACCAGGTTCTTGTCATTAACAACCAGCTCGTATCTCTATACGACCAGCTCATATATAGCCTCGACCAGTTCATAACTCCATACAACTAGATTTTGACCACAGGAAGCGGTGCAAACTTGATGTAGTGGTCGAAGCAGTGCAGATCATAGACGTCGTAGTGAAGCGAGCAGTCGTGGGACTCGAAAAAGTGCAGAGAGCGGTCGCGCAGATGCGCTGCCCAGAAACCTTATTGTTGCCCTGTGCAGGTGAACTCTGCGATAATGGTTCGGAGATATCCGCTCACCCTCCTTCCCGGTGCACGCCGAGGAGAAAGGACGGCTTGGTTCGACAACTCAAACCTCCAGTACAAGAGAACAGAGAGGAAGTAGAAAGAAAATGGATGTTGAATCGTCAGCCCTCTTCTGGACGTCTCCAGATCCTATTTATGGTCGAGACAATTACTCTCTAGTAACTGTCATAATAAACCACTGGTAACTTCTAATTCAAAACCAATTAATGGTCATTAAGCAATGTTTATTGATCCTGATTGTATACTAGTCTAAAGCTTCAACTAGTGTATTACGACTACACTAGTCTTAGGGTCCGACCATATTATTTCGACCATACTGGTCTATATCTTCGACCACAATGGTCCATGGCTTCGACCAGATTATTACGACCATACTGGTCTAGGCCTTCGACCACACTAGTATATAGCTTCGACCAGATTATTACGATCACACTGGGCTATGTCTTCGACTACACTAGTCTAAGTCTTCGACCACCCTGATCTAAAACTTTGCATGCTTTGGAATTTTATGAATGAATGAGTCTTTACACGTATTGACCCAATTCCAACACCTATCCCCGAATCTCATGAACGCCATAGAGTTGAAGTTCAAGGTTCTAGTAGTGAGAAATATAAGAGATTTGATGTGTGATTAGGGGCAAATCTTGAAACCCGTTGTATGGGATCAATCTATATGCGATCAAATAGGAAGGAGGCTAAAATTAGCAATCACTATCGACGACAGTGCACTTGAACCCAAAATGCAAGGAGCCAAGGAGGTGGTACAAGGTACAGATTAAGGTCGTGTTTGGTATAGCTCATACTCCTGGCTTCTCGTTCAGATCTCGTGGAGATGTGCCAAACACCCCGATTCTCAAAATAACTAGATTCTGCTTCTTGCGAGGAGTTGTCTCGAAAATGAACTAGCAACGAGGAGCAGCCTTCCTGTGGATTCTCATGGGGAGCTAACCTTAAACAAAGAAAAATACCCCTTGAAGTTGGATGAAATTAACCGCAAATACCACTAAGTTACCCTCTCCCATCCCACCGTGCCCCCAGCGTACCCCTTCGTGTTCCCCTCTCGTCCTCAACTCGTCTCGCTCCCACAACCAGGCGATTATCGCGTTCGCCCCATGTGCGCCGCCTCTATCCCCACGTGTGTGCCCTAGCCAGGCCCCGTGTGCTCCCCCGACGGCCCTCGATTGCTCCGTCGCAGGCCCCAGATTATGCCGCTGTCTACACGAGAGCCGCCGACCTCGGAACCCTATAGGTCGCCGTTCCTCGACTTCTTTGTTGTCGCGTTTTCGAGGACCACCGGCGGGCTCCTGTGAAGGTAAGCTCGTCATCTGTCTTTCCCCCTTGCCATCCCTACTGTCTCCCTCCTCTTCGCCTTTAGCCCTACGGTGGATCGATCTGTAATAATCGTTTTGGAATGTGTAGACTCATATGTAAATCTATGAATGTAGCAGAAAATTACCATGTAATTATTTATCAGTGTTATGTTAAAGAAGGCATAGCGTCAACGTTTGATCATTCTGAGTGTTAAAAAACGAAGTGCTTGATGATTTTTTTTTTTCATGCATCTTGAACTATTCAGTATTTCACATATGTATAGCTTTCAAGTTTAGTTTTGTCATCTGCACTAATCAAGAATGTTTTTGTTAAATTTTCTGCACCCTTAATTTATATATGTTTGCTTTGCGTGATAGTATCTGTGAAATGGCAATGTTCTTTGTCTCAAGCTGAGAGCAAGCCTGTTGGCAAGGCATGATGGAAGTTAAAAACATCACTCGCTCTTTTTGTAAAAAGAAAGTTAGGAATGGCCTTAGAACTAGATTTTGGGAAGATAGCGGGATTGGTGACAAACTGTTGTCACTTATTTTTCCTAGATTGTATAAACTCACATTCACCCACTATGTGAAATTAGAGTGTTTCTTTGGCTGGTTCTGAGAAACTCATTTCTTACTAAAGATAATCCTTTGAGAAGAGGCTGGCCTGGATGGAAGTTATGTCAATTTTGTGGCAGGGAAAGGAGGCTATTGCGCATTTGATCCTGTCTTGTCCCCTCGCCAAGGATACTTGGACCGTTTTTGCTTGCACTTTCAACTTTCAATCGATGCCTGTCACAATACAGTCTCTCTTGGCCAAGGTTGATTTTTAATGTTTGACCTGCGTTGCAATGTAACATCTTCTTCTTAGTAAAATTGTAATATTGTATCTTGATGAAATAGTTCGCCACAGAACTTGCAAGCTAATTATGTTTTTTCCTGATTTGATTGAGATGTTATTCAAATAACTTGAATTCCTGAAAAGTTTGCATATATTGAGTCTTTTACATTCTATTGCGCAATGCATTCAGGTCACATGATCATTTAGAAGTGTTCTACAAATTTGAAGTATGCACTATTTTTTAACCGTTTTATTTATCTCAAAAGATTTCAGAATTCGTTTCCTCACAGGAACTACTCCCATTTTCGATACATTTGATTCCATAATTAAACAAGGACAAATCAAGACAAGAGTTCTGCTGCTCATCAACCAAGCTAGGTGGAGACTCGATAGAAGTGCCACTACTTAAAGACTTGCTCCGCAGCAACTCAGAGAATTTATGCTTGTCTTTTGCACTTGCTTTTCTCTCACCAAATGAACTTAAGCTTTTGGTTTACAATAGGCTTTTCCAGTGGTTCCACTGAAGAAGATCGACCTAGAACAGGGCTCACAGGATTGCTATTGCAGTCTTTGGTGGTACTTGTAATACCATTCTGCTCACAGCTCAGGACTTGCAAGCTTCCTGATTGAGATGGCTTTACAAGCTTAGTTTTGACTTGAGTACGAACAGTGCTGCTAGAAGGCTGTATTGACAGTTGTGGTGCAACCTTGATAAGACCATTAGAATCTCCAGCTCTTGTGCCTTTGGCTTTTAACTTATCTGAAGAACTCGATACCTGTATGAGCAAACTACATGGCATTATATCGATTGCATGCCTAATGATCCCATGCTGATCAAGTATAATATACAAAAGGGCAGATTAAGGTTGGCATGCTGTAAATTGTGATGTTCCTTTAAACCACTACTTGCTTGTTCCATAAGACTTGAATGAATAAAATTATTGCAATGTTACACTAGGCAAAAACTTTACTCATAATACGTAACTACAAGAACTGAGGCAGCTGGAAATATGTGGTAGTGTCTGAAAACAGTATTACTATCATCGAAAGTACAATAACATTTCTATAATCATTAATCAAGAGTACTACCTACGACTGCTAGCTTTGTTTCTTGTATTTGTTGCCGCACAAATTTGGCTGACGAATTACAAGACACAGTTAAAATATTTGTATAAATAGTAAATTAATCTATTTACCTTTAATCCTCCATCATATAGTTTTTAGAATCAACCTACTAACTAAACGTTTTCAACATACAGCTTCAGATTCTCAGATAATCAAAAACAAAATCTGAAAAGTAAAAATCTAAAGCTCTATCAAACAAGACCTAACTGGGCCTAACTCAAACAGGGCCTAACTACGCATCCAAGATCCTGAGGGAGCACCAGTGCAGCAATGACTTGACAAACATCTCTGGATCAAAATGCAATCAAGGTACCAAATTGACCAATTAGAAGCATAGGTCAAAACCCTTTCAGGTGCGTACCTCCTACATACAAGCACAGATGCCGACAGTTAGCTGCTCGGTGAGAGAATGTTCCATCAGACAAATATCGTTCCTACCACAAAGTTCAGTTCGGTTTTAAGGGTTCAAAGGCTGCATAGTAAACCAATGAGTACAACACAGTACTAGCTGTAGCTTCTACAGAAAGTCTCGGGGTGGTTCAGGGTTCAGCGACTAGAATCTACACTCTTGTTGCCGGATACAGTGCAATGCAAAGTATCAAAAAAATGTTCTGATGCCGCTGATTCGACAAGGTGAATGGGATGCTCCAACTCGTAGCAGAAATGAGGGGAAGGTATAGATTTATTTATCAGATCCTAGGAACCCGCTACCAATCGATGCTCATTTTCCATATGGGTGGTATCTGCTTGAGCCTCGACCACCACCGCTCCCACCACCGCCCATACCTCCAGCTCCCCCATAACCACCATAACCACCTGCGCCATAGCCGCCCGGTGCACCATATGCACCACCTCCATACGCACCACTGTAGGCCCCATAGGCACCGTATGGACCTCCATACATGGAACCACCATAACCAGAGCCAAAACCTGACCCAAAGCCAGCATTACCTCCATATCCATACCCTCCTCTACCATAGCCACCATATCCTGCACTACCATAATAGGCTGCTGCAGCTGATCGATAGCCACCTCCATATTCGTAGCCACCACTGATGCTGCTGCTCCCAGAATTGCCTCCGCCGCCGCCGCCACCACCACCACCACCACCACCACGGTAAGAACTACGGTAACCACCACTCCCATGGCTATATCTCCCATTAGAGCTGGAATCACCCCCACCTGGTTTCTTTGGCTCGGCCTTCTTTATTTCAACCTACAAAATTACAAAACAGGCAGAGAAGTTGTCAAAACAATTTTTCAAGTTTACTTCCAGGGATACTTCAAACTTGTAAAGTTAGAATTATGTAATTGGACACCAAATAAAGCCTCTCAATTAAGAGATAAAATCGTGCATCTAACTACTAGCTCCAAAATAACAAATGTACAAGCATGTTGCATGTCGAAGAGACAAGACAAACCAAAATGACCCTTAAATTTATGTAAAGGCTTTGCGACAGATATCCTGAATTAATCAGGAAAGTTTAATAGAAAAAAGGTTTTGTCATCTGAGCAGTTCACAGGGAAAGTATCATGAAGTGTTAGGGTAAATCATTTTAGCAGATGACAAACATATAGGTGCAGCCAGGATCATTTATCTCGTATGTCAGAGTCAAGAGCGCAAAAGCTCACCCTCTGTGTGCATGGACATTTACAACAATTGCACCATAACATGCCATAAGGAGGTTATTCTATATCAGAAGTGACATATTACATGCCATAAGGAGGTTCGGCAATCGCAGAAATTACAGAGCTCCAAATCTAAAATTACATGCAACAGAATAGGTAGCAATTGCACACCGAGAAGAGCAGCTTCTGCTTCCAGTGGTAGGATTTTACTCTAGTTGATATAATAAAAGGAATACTATTATTTATAGTTAGTCAAAAAACAAGAACAGCGAGCCGGGAAAGGGTCATGCAAGCACCACAAGCAATATTCTCCTGAAAGTACAGATCAAAATCATGTAAAGATTTTAAAAGGCAATCTTCAACAAGTGTCATTTTGGACACTGACATAGTCACCAAAATATAACTTTGACCACCAATTTCTACTATAATATATTTGTAAAATCCAATAAAATTACAATACTAAAAGTATTCTTCAACACAAATATACTCATAGCATTTTCATATGACCGGTTTAGATATTCATAAAGATATTGTTGGTCAAAGTTAAAATAGTTTGACCGCATGCATTCTAGGCAATGTTCCCCTAGGTGGGCGCCTAGGCGCTGGGCGTAGCATCCCCGCCACGACTCGGCCATAGTCACTCGGCCCACCTAGGTGGAGGCGTGGCGGAGCTGGGCGTGGAAAGCTACTGGGCCCAGGGCAGAGCCGAAGGCCTGAGCGGTGATGGGAGGTCGGTCTTGGGGAAAGCAGTCTGGAGGCGACCTGGTCACAAAACCAGACGCGTGTGATTTCACCTCTTCTCCACAAAACCCTACGTCGTGTGATTTCATCCCTCTTCTCGTCATCCCCTTCAACCCCGTTGCCCCCAGACCTCCGCTCTTGTGGCTTCTGCAATTGTGTGTTCTGCAATTGAGTGAAAGTGTGAAGTAGGTGCTAGTAAGTACTAAGTAGTACTACTACTGCGCAGTTGAGGCAAAGCACTGATATTAGTAGCGACTAGCAAATTGAAATAGCAATGCAACTGAGTGCAGCTGCAGAGTGGATACTGATTTGTGAATTTGTTTTACTGTTTACTGTTACTACAGTACTAGTGCTACTGTTTACTGTTTAGTTAGTAGTCAATTAGTCAATTACCAAGCCAGGTAACATCTCTTCTTAAATAATTACACATATACATACATGTAACATCTCTTCTTATATAATTACACATACATACATATATACATGTAATATATACATAAACTTGGACTGAAGCTTGCTATTATGTATTCATTCTGCTTGCTTGGACTGATGTCGGAGGCGATGATGCTTATAATTCTGTTCGGCCGCCTAGGCCCCCTAGGCGCCCTCCCACCACCCGCCTAGCGCCTAGGTGAACACTGGTTCTAGGGCACCCCTTTGCCACTTATAGACATAGCACTATCTCTAAAAGAGTGCTATGAAGATATCGGTTCCAATAAAAATGCACTTTGACACCCTTATATGTTAAACTAGCTCAATACTCAAAAACAACCCATCAGATCGACAAGACCACATGCCACCAGAGTACCAGTTTAACACTGAACTTATTGACATGGTTGAGCATGGCATAAACAATGTTCAAACTTCAAATATTAGAGAAATAGAACACCAGATCCTCAGGCTAACAAACAAAGTGAATAATAATAAAATCAAGCCATTAACAACACACCCAATTATAATATTTGCTATCTGAAGCTAATAATTGCAAGCAAGTCAAAAATATTAACTCATAGAAAATATGAAAACAAGATAAAGTTGGCAACCTGTTTCCCTCCAAGATCATGCATTCTCCCCTCTGACATAACCCTTTCAACAGCATCCTCGCTTTCAAAGGTGACAAAGCCAAAGCCTCGTGAACGCCCAGTGCTATGGTCGAGCATAATCTGATGCTCGGCCACCTTCCCATATGAGGAGAAATGCTCCTTTAACTTATCTGGAAGATTCATGTCAGTGACGTTTAGCACATGAAACAAATATATTCAAGACTCAATATTTGTAAATGTTAGACTATTCCAGTGATTACGACCATGGTTATTAAGGTGTCGCCTAAGCGTTGCTTAACGCTTAGGCGGTAAAGAGGTCACCGCCTTGCCAAGAAAGTCTATGGCGTCTGCCTCACGGACATGGCGTCCCCATGGCGTCGCTTAGGCGGCGGCGTGTGGCGTCGGGAACGGCCAAGGAAGACACCATATGCATGAAGCACTGAAGAGATAAAGAAATGGGAGGAGAGGGGGCCAGCGGGGAAAACATGTCGCGTGCGTGGAGCACTGAAGCCGAACCCTAGCGCGGTAGCGCCGCCTCCATCCCTGTGGCACCACCATCCATGAAGCGGCGAGCCGGCGGCCATCTGCTGCTGCTGCTACGCCACCGTCCCCGTCGCGGCCTCACCCTCAACGCTCCAGATTCTGGTATGCCCCAGCCCCTCCCTCCCGACCTCCACCCCTCCCAGCTCCCCATCCCTCCCGGCTCCACCTCCCTCCCCAGCTCCCCCTCCCTCTCGGCCTCCACCTCCCTTCTCGCCTCCCCCTCCCTCCCAGCCACCCTAGGTCACCGCCAGGGGGAGGCAGGGTCGCGTCGGTGTGTGCTGAGAAGAGGACATAGGAGTGATTGCTTTATACTCTGCTACTGTGCTGGTCACTGAAGTGCTACTGTGTTGATGGCTGAAGTGCTAAACTGATAATTACTTCTCTCAATGCAGAAGCAAAAAAAATGGCAAATGCAAGTATTGCATCCTCCAAGGTTGTGTATGATCCAAAGAACAATCCAAAACAGAAGGCAAAGTCAAATGAACCGGGATGGAAATATGGCTTTTGGCCGGTTATTGGCAACCGAGATTTGGTACAATATTCGCTTTGTGACCGAAGGAATCAAAAGGTTGAAGGAGCATCTTGCGAGTGGATTTGACGACGTCCAATAATGTGCCAATACTACAAGACCACTCTTCCTAGATGATGAGTCGTAGGATGTTCTACTACTTGATCTAATTCAAACTTGGCTTTATACAAATAAAAGAACTCTGCCATCCCTCGACTAGCCTTGCATCTTTGATAACTTGCATTGTGTGTTAGCTCGCGAGTACGGTTGTGTACACAGGCTCGTCTAATATAATCTTTCAGAGCTACTCGACCAGGACCCCTACGACTACTACGTAGCAGCCGGACCAGACGTTGGCGAGGACGATGAAGCTTAGGCTGGAAACCCCAATCGCTTGCCTATGAGCAGAGTGAATGGATCCACTACTACTTCTTTTGCTTCACACTTATCCCTTACTCTGTACTCTTGTGATATTATAGCCTTTGTGCCCTTTTGTAAAACAGTGAGGCGCATTGCCAGTATGTGATATATTTTGGCTTTGTATGCGATGTATGTGATTGATTCATGAATGTATCTGTGTGAGCTATCTACTAATCCAGAGAATGGCACCGATTGACACATTAGATTCCAAATTACAAATTTGGAGTCCGACAAGATCCATACCAAGAAAAGGAACCGGTTAGAGCACAAGAAATTGAATGATTTGGTCTATGTTGCATACAACCGAAAGATGACAAGTAGGTTTCAAAAGCGGCATGAGGAAGGGGGCAAAAGCTATAACCCTTTGGTCGTAGATGAGTTTGATTGGGGCAATGATGGGTGGTCATTGGCCAATCCACCTCATTCATGGTGGTCGCGGTTGTGAGTGTGACCTTACATGGGACCATGCTAACGAAGTAGTTGAAGAAGATGAGCAGCCACACTCGGATTCGGGCAATGAAGAAGAGGAAGAAGAGATTGTGCTTGATGACGACGATGTGGATGATTATGGCGAAGATCTCACCGATGCTATGAAGATGGTGATGGAGAGAACATGGATGCTACTAACAATTTAGATGAGTTCGAGATGGATGACTTGAGAGATGAGATAGTTGGACTTATGTCATTGTTGTGGACTTATGTTATGTCATTAGACTTTAAGCTTGTGGACTTCTTTTATTGTTGTGTACTTATGTTTGTTATGTTGTGCTTCGGTGCTTGTTATGTTGCACATTATTCATGTAATCGTATACTTAACTCTCAGTTTTTCACTTCATTGTTGTTCCATTTTCATGTAGCTTGTTGCTTAGGAGGAGATGAGATGAGATATTATCAACAAGGTATGTCACTCAATCCATATTTACTCAATTAATTGAAATATGAACTATTGTAATGTATTGTAACAAGCTAAATGTTGGAAATTGAAAGGAGGATGGGTGCCACATGGGAGAAGAGCAATTGGAAAGAGGATTGGGTGCTACATGGGCTCAAGAACTGGCAACATCAAGGTATGCATGTGCTACTAAAATTACTTATTTAATTTGCTGCCATACTAGGTTAGGATGTGTGTATGGCGTCGCCTCGCCACGCGCCTTAAGCGCTTTGGCGCTAAAAAGGTTGTGAGTCGCTGCGCCTCGCCTTATCGCTTTAATAACCTTGATTACGACTTTATTTGTGAATGTAATCTACACTTGAAATATTTTTTGCTCGCAAAAAAAACACCCTTTGATTTGCTAACTACCTTCAGTTAGAGATGGTGGAATACCACCAACAAAGATCTTTCTTGTCTTAGGACCATCTTTCGATGACATTTCCTCTCTCGGGACAGTCCTTTTGACTTCAACCTTAATAAATAAAAAAATGTGAGTAAGAACATACTCCTATTCAAGTTTGCAACTTTTGGTTGCTGATGTAACACAATTGGGGAACCTCCACCTTACAGTTAACATAGAGGTCTTACCGTTCTTCCATCTATAACATGGTCATCCTCCAGAACCCTGTCAATCACAGATGGATCGGAAAATGTTACAAATCCAAATCCACGAGGCATCCTAGTATGTTTATCCTTCATGATAACAGAATCAGTGATAGCTCCATATTTCTCAAAATGCTTGGTGAATGTTTCTGCATACAGACAAATGAGGCATAAGAATGCCAATTTAAACAAATGAATTTCATGGGCAAGCAAAAAATATTCAGAACAAAAGTATCTAAACAATGAATATGTGACTATTAACTATTCTCTCCTATGAATTCCTAATTTCTTAGAGAAATCAATTGACCAGATTCTATTATTTATTTTTACTGCAGTTGATTGTTAAGCTCCACCCAGCTCAAAAGTTTGAAACAACAAAATGGGTAGACTTCAGGAGGTACATGCCACAAAATGGGTAGGCTTCACAGACAGCTTGAGAACAGATTAAGTATCATTAATGAAAAAAATCATCTATGGCCCTGTGAACATAATTCTAGTTAAAAGCTACAGCACAGCACCCCTTGCAAGACTGCAAACTAATCACTGTGACATTAAGTCCATGATGCTCCTATGATCAGGCTCCCAGTCCCACGTAAATAAATGAAAAGGCACATTAACAGAGTTTGAAAGTGAGATACAGTAGAAGCATTTGGACTCAAATAGAAGCACCATACGAACCAGATCAACCTTAAAGCAACAATAAATGAAAATATATTATTACCTACAGTGAGACATGTCTCTGCTTAATTGTCATTTGAATGGAAGTTCCCTTTCCAAGTTAAAACTAAATGCAATGCAATCATTTCAGCTTCTGAAACAAGAGGAGTCAACACACATGCCCGTCTATACACACCTTAGTCACAATTATTGATTTTATCATTTATGTGTTATTGGAAAAGTAAACTCAGAAAGCATGCCATAGTACTCCTGCCAACCCACCAAAGATGATAAATTGAATTGAAATCCTAGCCTGCATCAGGCAAAGGATATATATTCAAGACTCTGAATTCCCAGTAACTAGATGAGACAGGATGATTACAAGAAACAGAGCAGATAAAGTAACTTCATGATGGCATCATTAATGAAAATGCATGTCTAAGCAAGCTAGCAAATCAGCAAGAAATAAGAAATGCGCTAATAATTAAGAACACAAGAAAACTGTGCGTAGAATACCTAAAAATATACAGCCAGACATTTCTGCTGTCTATCCGTTTTTTTTCTTTTGACAAATGCACACACTAAAAAAATCATTAAGAGTAAAAGTAAACTGACATGGAGCGGGGTCACTCAAATAGCACAAACCGACGTGATAATCAGACAAAAATTGATATAGCATCTAGCCTTAACTCCTAAGTGCACTTATCAATGACTATGTTTCTGAAATTCATAAACTAAGTTGGCTAAAATCATTAAATTCTATTATTGAAATTTCTTACTGAGAATATAATACAAACTTGCTTCCTACAAAATTAAAATGCAGTACTAGTTCCTAGCTCGCAATGCCTTTTCCATATGTTTAACCAAACCGAAGCTATGCAGTATTTCAAGTGAATCATGCAATCCAATGCACGAGTCATGAACATCAAGATGGTATATATTTTCAATGCAAAATGTTACCCTGGATTCTCTTTGATGTTGTCCTATTGCAACTAGCTTTTTTGAAAATTCTACTCTACTTTTGCAATCATCTAGCTGCAACATTTTACTTGGCATAATTAAAATCTTATCCTATTTAGGAGAATCCCGCATAAGAATTGCTCCTCTCTACCTTCACTTGTCTCCCAGGCTACACCCCCAACGAAAATTTTCCTGCAAAAGCACATACACGGATGCACCAAACCAAAACAGTTAGCCCAACCTCACCCAATCCAACAGACCAGACCAAAACCCAACGAACTCACCCTGACGCATCGCCAGCCCCAGCAGCCGCGTCCCTCCCTTCCTCGCCGCCATCCTCACCATTACCAAGGCCCTCCCCTCCGCTTCCGCCTCGCCTCCCCTCCGCCGCCCCCGCGTCGCCCCCCGCGTCCCCCTCCTCCTCGTCCACCTCCTCCTCGACCTCCTCCACTTCCTCCTCCTCCTCCTCCTCCTCCTCCTCCTCGTAACCATTCATGGCGTTCTCATTCTCCTCCCCGTACCCAGCCATGCCTCCGCCGCCGCCAGCAGCAAGGCCCCACCTGCTGCAGCAACCACCCAAACGGAGCTCAGAGAACAACAAAACCCTAGCTCCCGATAGAAGCGGGAGGCGAAGCGCGGCAACTAGATTACCTAGTAGGGATCGCCGCTACTGGTAGGAGAGCAGTAGGGTTTAGGGTTCGTGGCTGGAGCAAACCCTAGCCGCGCCGCTTCGGGAGAGGAGGAAATTGGCGAGAGAGAGAAAGGTAGAGAGGGTAGCAGAGGTGGGTGGCGAGGTGTTAAGTCGGGGAGGGGATTTTTAGCTCGATTGGTGGCCGGGTTTGCTTGCTTAAGTTGCTTGAGACCGTTGGATGCGCGCCATGATTCGTGCTGTCATGAAGAGAGTGGCTTTTTCATTGCAGGCTGGGATAGCTTTCTTGAAAGGCAACATTCGATTTCTTTTAATATGGAACATTGCTATTATATTATATTAGATGCATAACTAAATCATCGGCTACCGTATGCAGTAAAGCATCACGTACATTCTCTAAATGTCTAGGTTCACTTACCATCAGATCACCATCATAATTTCTGATCACAAAGTCCCATCCTCCGTGCATGGTAGCTTCCAGAAACACTTCATCAAAATTGACTTTCGGCTAGTTTGGTGCCGGCACCGGCTATCTAAGGTTCTCCTTTATATTCAGTTCCTTCTCTAAATGTACTTAGCCAAAGTCATCAACATTGAGAATCTAAATTGGAATTCGTCTATTGTGCCCAGCTTCTCAGCATAACAGCTTTTTTCCTCTCCACCTAGAACATTTGATTTTAGAGCATAGTATTGCTTGCATTTATAATAAGGGGAGAATCATAAACAAGTGATCACACCAACACCAAGGCCCTGTTTGGAATACGTTAATTTTACAAGAACTTCATGGGAAATAATTCAATTCCCACGTTCCAAACTAAAAATATATCTTCCTTTCTATGCTTCAATACTTCCCCCATGTTAAACCTGTACAGTCGGTGCTTTTTATTTGGTTTATAAGCGAAAAAAAGTCAAAGTCTAAATAAATTGATGTCTTTTTCATCTAGCTTATGAAAAAGCTTAATCCATTTTAAGCTTAAAAGCCAAAAGTCATAGGCCCTGTTTGTTAGGCTTAGGCTTTTTGGCTTATAGCTTAAAGCCAGCTTTTTGGCTTAATCGGCTTATAAGCCTCTCAGCTTTTAAGCCAAGCTTTGATGTTTGGTAATCTGGTTTTTTGTAGGATGTTGGTTTATTGAGTTGTGTGTGAAGGATAAAAAGTCTGAATTGCCCTTGAGGGTTTGAAGTATGTTTTTAAGGATGAATTAAAACTATCTCGGATGAAGTTGTGTAGCGCCATACATGTAATTATCATTTTCGTTTGAATCTTCATTTTGTAACTTGGCAAATCCAACAAGA
The DNA here is from genome assembly GCA_036346395.1 of Hsuehochloa calcarea. Classification (NCBI taxonomy): domain Eukaryota; kingdom Viridiplantae; phylum Streptophyta; class Magnoliopsida; order Poales; family Poaceae; genus Hsuehochloa; species Hsuehochloa calcarea. The sequence goes on along the minus strand of CM070603.1, from coordinate 24,828,124 downwards.
TTCTCCATTTCATCTTCAACATGCCAAATGAACGCTCAATCACATTGCGAAGGGACGAGTGAGCGTGATTGAACACCTCATATTTTCCACTTGGTTGTCGACCATGGCGAAATTCTGGTAGATGATACTTTTATCCTTTGTAAGGAGCTAGATATCCCTTTCGATTGGGATAACCCGCATCAACAAGCATCTTATGGATATCATATGAACAAAGGCATGAAGAGTTCCCTCCCTATGTTAATGCAAATCCTTAGAAGGCAATAGCTATACAAAATATCTTAAGATACTCTAATAATTTGAGAGCTCACATGATCAGTGAATCAAGTATGTTGAAGTGAAAACATGAGTACATGACTAAAACAAAGAATGTAGAGAGCAATTAAAATACATGATGCATCAGAGCATATATTATTCTTGTAGAAATTCCCAATTTTCAAACTAGGCATAAGTGTAGCATCCACCAAGGTTATCCACTTATCCATTCAGCGAATACGATGGGAAAAAGGCTAGTCAAGTCAACAATACAAAACATATATGCATGTCTGCAAATCTAATTCAACAGCATGTATCAAGGACAATTCAGGCACATGAAACTTACAAGAAATAATGGAAGCATTGCTTTAGTAAAAAAAATACAATATATCTCGTACAAGTAAATTCATCTGGTTGAAACGAGATGCACTCGTGTCTAGTTCTGACTCCATGTAATATGCAAGGATGGAACTTCCTGAGCACTGTCATCTCTATAGTATCAAGCTAAAACATTCAAACAATATGCAATTACGCAAGCTAAAGTGTTGTCAAAACTGTTTCCTTTTGCTCCGAAACAATTTATCCTTCTTCGAGTACACGTAAAAGAATACAAAAATAAAAACACCAGACATTGCTTTAATAAAAAAAATCCAGTATATCTTGCTGATAGCATCTTTATCAAGACCACCCTTGTTCTTGGCCGGGCTCTGCTCGAACTCTGCTTCACTACCTCATACTCTATATCTTTCTGCATGGAAGTGTCAAACTATTAGCAAATCAACGAGAGACATTAACTGAAGAAGATCTTACTCCATGACCAAAGTGTGATGCCAGACATACCAAAGGCCCTTACAAGATATTATAATCTCAATGAGACATTAACCTCCTAAGATATAACATGTGCAGTGCAGGATCTCTCTAGCTAAAACATGCTTATTCTGGTAATATGCCTACGCTTTAAACATCACTAAGAATATCTGGCTAAGATCTGTAGTGTTGCTCTGGCACATGTATTTAGTATCTTCGTGATACCGCTTTTCTCTTGCCAAAAAAATATAACTTTCCATCTAGTTGTTCCAACAAGTAATTCTCAGGCTATATAGTTGAATATATCATGAAGCTCACCAATTCACACACTGCTTGATGGATCCATGCTTATGTTCAAATCATTCCATTTGACAGGTTTCGTTATGGGACCATATAATACCTGACAGAGACCACGCAAATCTGCAACTGGAAGTGAAGAGCAAGTAACCTCTTATTGACCAAGTAAAGCTTCATTCTTGCCGAGTGCCTCTTTTGGAGTTCATGATCTTGTTCTTCACTGGCATATTATGTTGAATGCCGGTGTAATGAGGAGGAGCCTGCTGCCGGCGCCGACGCCGTGGCTCACGCCGCAGATGACCCAGGCCCAGAGCTTGCCTTGCATGAGTTCCTTGCTCTTGCGCATGGCGTCAAGGCCCTTGTAGTCCTCCAGCACAGAGGGTGGTAGGCGAAGAGGAGGGCGAATGCGTTGGGGAGGGCGGCGGCGGATGGGGAGGGGAGGGAGGCTGCAGCGTCTGGGGAGGGGGAACTGAAGGGGAGTGGCGGCGGCGTCAAGGAGGGAGGGAGGTGACGTTGGGGAGGGAGTAGCGGAGGAGGTGTTTGGGAGGGGCATGGCGCGGGCATGGGCCGGGGGGGGAGGCGGCTGTGGGGGGGGCAGTGAGTCAGGGAGTGGAGCTGAGGAGGAAGGAGATCTGTGGGAGGGGGGCGGTGGCGGCGGGGTCGGGGGGAACCGAAGGAAGAGGCGGGGGGCGGGCGGGTGATGGAATAGGAAAAAAACAAGGGATTGGGATTTATATACAATGGCATTTCGTGGGTAATTTCAACGAACTTCATGTGATGTTATTCCATTCATAAAAGCCAAAAAAGCACCTCTCCCACGGCTTATGGCTTTTAGGCTTAAATAGGCTTAAGCTTTTTATAAGCTGAATAAAAAAGCCACCCCTTTGTTTAGGCTTAGGCTTTTTTGCTTATAAGCCAAAGAAAAAGCCTAAACAAATAGAATATCCATTTACCACTCAAGTTCACTAAAATTACTCACCAAATACCATTCATATATAACTCCAAATCCTTTTATTTTTTTCTCCTCTTTCCTCCTCCCCCAGTCCGTTTTCTTGTCCCCTTCGGCCCCCTCACCATTTCCCTCTCCCGAGCAACTCGCCTAGATGCCGCCGTTCTCCCTCCGCGACACTCGACGCCACCGCCCCGCTCCCGCTGGCGCTATCCCCGTGCCCCAACTCCGACAGCCTCCCTCGACCCCGCACATGCCGCCGTTGCCCTCCCTCAGCCCTGACAGCCTCGCCATCCCTCCTCCGATGGGTAGTGGATCTACATCCCCCATTCAGATCTAGAGGACAGACCCTAAGATCTGCTTCCTCCTTCATTCGCTGCCTCAATGGTAAAGGAGGCACGACGACGACATCCCAGCGGCAAGGGAGGCATGACGACAACGGCCAATGGATTTTTTTTTTCTCTATTTTTTTTTTTTCTTTCTTTTTTTTGAATTGAATGAGGATAAATGTTGTGATTATCAAGGTCGTGATCAGTGATTCATGTTCAAAGTAGTTCTCAAAATTATATAAATTACCACTTATTGTTATGTGTTCACGCATTATTTGTGAATTTGGTATGCTCACTCACGCATTGCTAAGTTCAAAATTCTCCACAGAACATCCATGTTCACTACCAAGAATGGGAAAAATATCTATTGCATCCTTCCTTACGATGCATACTTAGTCTGAAAAACTTGAAAAAAAAAAAAAATGTAAAATGTAGGGGATATTATATGATTTAGCCATGCAAAATTTTAAGATAAAAATCGATTACATTTGAAAGATATGAAATTAACAAGCAACCGACATAAATAGTGTTTAATACTATTCATGCCAAATTTCTCTTTTTCATATCTTACAAATGCGATCAAGTTTCATCTTCAAATTTTGCACAGCTAAAGAATATATCATCCTCTACATCTAAATTTTTTTAAGGATTTTTTCAAAGCTTTTAACCGTAAGATGCATGAAGAATGCACCATAAGGAGAGATACACCATATATTCTCTCACCAAGAATGTCTTGCCCTATTCAGTAGGCAGAAGAAAACAGCCACTACTACCAAACGCAAGTGTCAAATAATTACAAAGATAGGCAATAAGCAAAATTGCAGATATACATATATTGTCAACTATCTCAATAGGCTGTTTTTCCAACTGAAAGAGGCTATATACTTTTTACACGGCTGGCTTTGGAACTTCTACTCGGGGGAAGGCCACCAATTACATCCCAACATTTCTTATACCAATGGAGAAAAGAATCCCAAGAAAATTAAGAAATTAGGCAGGAAAAAAAGCAAAGAATCCCGCTGTATCACTCGGAGAAGACAAAAAACACTGCCTTGCGGGAGCAAGTAAGGTGACAACTACTGTCGACAAGCCTGTCATATGACTCAGAATGTTCTACGATACAGTATGGATGGTTAATGATGGGGCTTTTTTATGCAATTTCCCCCTGATCTGCTTAATCTTCGCATCGACCCTCGCAGTGAAGCCAATCTTCGTCTTCTGCCGAGCCTTAGACCGCTCCCTCTTCCACATTGTCTGGTCTTCAACGTCTTTCCGCAGGTACTTGATCTCCTGGATCACATGGTGATCAAGTGGATTGCACGATCTCTGGTAGGATATGTGAATCAGGTAGGGGATGTTGCAAGCAGCAGTCACCAGAAGCGTCGCAGCCCAGTACAAGGGAGCTGGCCCAAGAACTTCCAACAGAATCTGGTAGTTGTCATGGGACTTCAGTGACATCCCGTAGGTAATGATGAAGAGATACCAAGTCCCTATGCTGCCCCACACAAAGAGATGTTGAATCCAGGTGAAATGGCTCATTGTCAGAGCAATCTGCATGTTGACAGCCCAGATGATGCAGGTGAACATGGTAGTTCCCACTGCAGCCATGTCGGCAGTCTGTCCCCCGGCACGGATTGCCTGATCATAGAATATACAGATGTTGAGAAAGAATATGGCCAGAGATGAGTACAGGCCATTCCCCATCCATCCTAAAATTCGGTACCAATCGAAGAAAAGGTTCTTTGTCCCTTGCTGATATAATGCTGGGAACTGCAAAATATGTCAGTGTTGATGTAAGAAGGCGTACAATTGACAGATGTCCAGATAAAACTGACCAGGTCCTAAGGTACGCCTGATGCATGAGTCCTCTGGTATCACCCAGCATTAGACAATAGTAACAAGCATAGCAATTTGCTTGGGAGACATCTAAACTACTCATACCCAAGCGTAGACATGATTGATTTGCTCTACAGATAGGCCCCATCCAAACAAAATGTTACCAAGAATCAGACTGAGGTGCATTAGCAGTCTGTTGACATTTTAATCAGATTATCATTTAGGCATAAATACAACCTTACTACCAGAAAGTACTATAACCAAAACAAAAATATATAAAATAGGCACAACTGTACTGACATGAATGTATGGTCTTCAATCTGATTACGTTTGCTACTTTATCTACTCTCTTAATTATTTTATAGATGCTACGCAAGACAAACTACTTGAAGGAAAGCATCAATCCAGTCTGCACCGACACATTTATGGGGTGGCTCCAACACATGCTGGAGAATTTTCAGTCATGTTTCCCAACATTACATTGACAACACAGATAATTTAACAAAACACGCTACTTAATGCAAATATCTTTTTGTACAAGGTCTTTCGGTTGTGTATTTCAAATACATTGTATTTTACAATCACATATATCAAAGCATTCTACATAGAGCGACTTGTGCCTTTCAATTGGATGACTCGTGACTGAATACCTGAACCAGATATTCTAACCGTGACAGCATTATATTAAATACAGAATGAAGCAAATAGAATCGAATGCACACCAAACCGAACTATTTCTAATTCCAACGTTCTCTGTCAATGGAATTAATAGGTTGATTCATACACATGATTTAAGTGAACAGGTATACCAAAGGAGGATAAAACTTTATGTGTAACCCAAACATTACAAACAAGTATAGCATGAACAAACATGGCATAGTAAATTCAGAGTAAACAGATGGTAGTGCCATACAATCTAGCTCATAGATGAAAGACTAAAGAGGTCTTTAAGTACAATAACTAATTACCAATAGATTTATTTGGGGTCCATTGGGAATTTGGGATTGTGGTGCTTCACTGTTTCTCAAGAAACAAGGTTTGACAAACCATCTTTTGTATCTCCTTATTATTAGCTTCTTTTTGGAAGCATATTGATATGGATACAGCAAAAAAATCTTTTGTAATGGCCTTACCCCACAGCAGAACACAATGCAACAAACTACATTCCAGAACTAAGCCTTAATTTCCTTTCCAAAATATGTTTAATTTCTCATAAGCCATATGGTTAAAATAAGTCCGATATTTTATCACATACCTGTAGGCAGATTTCAGATGAAACATCCTGCTCAAATACTCCAAGTGATATAACAGGTAGCGAGGTAAGAACAACATTGAAAAGAAGCATAAACCAGTCATCATAAACTGATTGCCCAGAAAATCCAGCAAATGCCTCAAAGTAAAATATTGTAAGTCCGAAGGCAATATTCTTGTAGAAGAAGTAGCAGATCTGCAGTTCAATCAAAGATGACTCAGAAAAGACCATACAGCAAATTTGAAACATTATGGTTCAATAGAATGTAACAAATAAAGGAAGTGCTTTGAGCAGCACCATTTGGGCAATTCTCTTGTAGCACCAATGGCCATGGACAACGAGGAGTCGCTCAAGGAACCGAAATTGGGAAATAGAAAAATCACTAGCCATCACTGCCTGGCCAAAGGAAAGAAGCCATTGTCAGTCATAATCAAATCAGTAATGCATCTGCTTAGCTTTATCTCAAAGTAGCAGTACACTAGATTCCAGAGTGGATTATAACAATCTGGACAACAGACCTGCATGCCCTCTACCCCACTTATACCAACTCCAATATCAGCTTCTTGAATCATGCCCACATCATTTGCACCGTCACCTATTGCTAAAGTAGTTTTTCCAATACCTTCTTTGACCAGTCGGGTCACCTACAAAACAAAGGCGAGCAAACTCAGCTTTGGCTTATGTGGCAAATCCAGATTGTGCATTGGTGATAGATTAAGTTACCAGTGCTTTCTGCTTTGGAGACACACGGCAACATATGACAGAAGCACACTCTATTGCCAGATTCAGGAACATATGCTTCATGTCATCTTCCAATGCAAATGTAAGAGCCTTTCCATCAATAACTAGAGCAAATGCTGCATCAGGATCCTTCTCTAGCTTGACCATTTGTGAACCATTGGCAATTTGCAACATAAGACTCTCCTTTGCAGCCTGCTCAGTTGTCAAAGATGAAAGCAAAGCCTACCATAAAGATAATTACCGTGTAGATCAAAGCCATTTATAGTACCAGAGAAAAAATGCTGTACAAAGGTACCTTTTTTGCATCCTGGGCAACTTGGTCACCAGTGGCTGTGGACAAGCATATCCGTTTCATGCCTTGCCTAAGTAAACTGCATGCATATCTGCAAAAGAATAAATGGACATCACATTTAGAAGAAACGTGTTGACCTTCACGAGATATAGAAAAATCTTATGCTAAACGCAATATCGGGGATTACAAACAATATCATTCAGAATAACTCATTTAGGTATAGAAAGGTTCCACCAGACAAGAGCTTACCCGATGTTAATTGCAGTTTCCATCTTATCACCTGTCAGGACCCAGATCTTGAGACCTGCTTGCGCCAAACGATCTATGCACTGAGGAACCTAATAGAACACAAGACATAAAATCAAAACAGTTACTAGCATGATAGCAGGACCCAACAAAATATATTACCAATCTGAAAAATCAATCAATCATTTTTACCCCCTTTTGTAATTTGTCTTCCACTGCAGTTGCACCAACAAGGATCAGCTCTCTTTCAATCAAATCTGAGACTCGCTCGAGTTGCAATTCTCTATCAGGCCCAATAGATGTCTTCGCTTTAAGAAACTCGGCACTCCAAGAAGAATATTCAGATTCCACCAGCACTCTGTATGATAGTGCCAACGTCCGCAAGCCAGCCTCACCATACTCATTGAGATGCCTGCTTGTATCAGGCTCATACACCCTTCCATCTTTGGCCAGTCTATCAAATATGATGCTGCTTGGTTGGAACAAAGAACAGCAAAAGATAGTCAAGCTGAAGCATAAACAACCCATGTATGTCGACAGTGCCTAGTCAGTAATCAAGTGTATAAGTTGCTCCTCTGGTAACACTTTGTCACTTTTTAAGTTATCATTTTTGAGTTTTTGATTAACAACACAGACGACTTCATGGCACATGTTTAGCTAAAAACTTGAAACATAAGCATCAACAAAGAAATATATTTGGTATAGAACTTTACCTATCTGCTCCTTTGCAAAGAAGAAGAATTTGGCCATCTTCATCCTTAAGAATTACCGACATTCGTTTTCTTTTGCTGTTGAATTCCAATAGATTGAGAATCTTGAACTCCCTAAACCCCAATCAAGAGATGAAGAAAAGTGAATAAGTAGGAATGGGAACAACAAAGAATAAATGCAATCTGAAATACTACTATGCAACCTCTCAGTTGTGCCCTTAGAAGAAGTGTATTTCTCCCTGATGAAGACACTTGATTGTGTTCTCTTAAAAAATTCAAATCCAAATTCTCTGGCTGCCACAAGAAAAGCCCCCTCATCAGGTGATTCTGCTTCATAGGTAAGAGCACCAGTTGCCTCATTCACCTCAGGAATTGCAGTGTGACAAAGCGCAAGTATCCTGAAGAACAGAAGAATTGGGGAAGAATTTGGTTCCTTGGTCCAGTTCCCTTGCATAAGACGGTCATCCTCAAAACTGAAGCCTTTTATTGATGACTTTTGGGTCTTTCCAACACTAAAGGTAACTCCTTCCACCAACTGGATTTCATCCTCATTATTCTCCCATACATCTTGTACAGGAAGATCTTGTTCAGCAGCGCCTGACGCCATCTGCTTTACAGCAGCAATTTCAACTTCACTCGAACCCACACCATACGAAACCCCAGCAATTGAACACTTCAAGAAATCCATCTGATTACAGGTCAAAGTGCCAGTTTTATCCGACAAAATTGTATGAACCTGGCCAAGCTCCTCATTCAAGTTTGATGTTCGAGCCTGAGCAGTATTGCCAGTCTCCTCATCAAACATATGAATGTCCTGGTTAATGAAATGTGCTTGCAATACCTTCACGACTTCAATTGAGACATACAGCGAGATTGGAATCAAATATCCATATAGAATGAGTGCTGTAATGAGATGGAATATCCCAGAAAGAGCAGGGCGTGATGGATCATCCAATTTGTTGGAGTTCTGCGGCTGCAAGTACCACCAGCTGGGCAAATCTAACTTGATCCTCGCAGCAAAACCTATTGAACTGATGAGCGATATCAAGACCAGGACAGTGAACAAAATGTATATGATCAAATCCATCTTCCTCTCAATCCTGCTCCTCTTGGATGGCGACTCAGTTGAATTCTGCATCACCTTACTGTCATGCCCAGTAAAAATGACCACTCCATAGATAAAGGATGTGTTCCTCAGCTTTGAGTCCCTGAGAAGTATCTGAAACGGATCGAGGGCATACACCTGCCTTTCATACTCAAAGTTACCAACAAATGTGTACAAGCTTGGGTTTGGGTCCTCACACCTTATCACTCCCCGGAAATCCTTAAACGACTCATCCTCTTCCATTGGCAACGTAACCTCCAGTGACCTCTTCACCTTGAGGTTCGTCTCACCATCCAGGTTCATCGTCTCAACATAGCAAATGCCATCCTCGTAGCTCGACGACAACAGCAGTAAATCAGCAGGGAAGAACTGGTCCTTCTCAACCTTGATCACATCACCGACACAAAGGTCCTTCCAATGCCGGTACCCAAATTCACCTTCACCCTCGTTCACGGAAACCTTACGCTTGTTCACTTTCATGTCCTGCATGAATCTTCGCCAGTCCTCCAGCGCCTCCTTGATCATACTGAGCCCAACGACAAAGGCCAGCGGGGCGATCATGCTGACGGGGGAGAAGGGGCACACCGGGGTGAGCGAGAGGATGGCGGTGAGGAGGAAGTAGAGGTTGGCAACGCGGCGGAACTGCTCGAAGATGGCCTTGGGGAGGAAGGTGAGGATGTTGTACTTGGTGGTGGAGATATAGTTGGTGGGGTACTTAAGCGGTTTCCGGCGGTGGAGGTGGGGTTGTTGCAGTGGACGACGCGCGAGAACCCCGGCCCGCCGACGGCGCTGCCGCTCGCGGCGGAGGGCCCCGCGGCCTCGTCGGTGGAGGGGGCGCGGAAGCAGGAGAAGGTGTAGAGCTTGCTCCATCGCAGGCGGTCGCGCCGCCGCCCGCCGCCGGCACGGCCCATCTCGACAGCCTCTCGACGCGCGGAGTCCGATTCCGGCTACGCGGAAGCCGGCATTGGCGTTCCTCGATCGAATCTTGGCCGGGTTGGAGGGGATTCCTACGCCGCCCGGGCGAATTCGACCTGCGAATTGGGGGAATCAGGTCGTGATCTCGCCAGCAAAAAAAAAAAAGATCAAGGAATTTCGTGCCAATAAAAATCAGGAATCTCGTAAATTGCAGGTAGAAAGAACGCGTAAATTCCACCGCATTTCGCGTCAAACATAATCACCTTCCAAATTCACCGACGGAAAGAACAGCAAAACAAACCAAAAATGTCATTAAAAAAACACACGGAGAGAAAACGCAAACACACACACGCGCACACACAGAGGACCAAGAACCCAAGAGAAGCATTAGCACCCAGCTCGAGTTCGGGAGAGGGAGGGTGTCGCCGTGTCGGCGGGGCCCACCTGGGAGGAGCGGGTCCGGCGGGGAGGCGGCCGTCCGATCCCTCCTCGGGAATCGCGCGCGGTGGCCGGCAACGCTGGGAGCTGGCGCGACCTGGGGATTGGAGGGCGGAGCGAGAAGGGAGGAGACGAGAGGGAAGGAGGTCGGGAGCGACGAGAGAGAGAGAGAGAGATTCTATTAAATTAAATTTCCGATTAATTTTTAATCCGATATTATTTAGCGAGCCGTATTTATAATCGATGCGCTTTACGAGAGGCTCTCCGAATTTTTTTAAATAATATTATTCTTAAAAATTATAAAAATAAATAGTTAATTTTTTTTACAAAACTATGTACTGTCGCCGTTTAAAATAGAGAAATTGTACTATCACCATTCCAAATTACGACAGTAACCTATGCAATGACGACAGTATAACACTGTAGAGAGATCTCTGTCGTGAGTTGAAATGATAATATCAACTGGCGATAGGGACCTTTGACTGTTTTAAAACAAATATTAAAATTTATGACAATCGTTATTTGAAATGCGCAATTGTGATCCCGCAAGTCCCTAAATTTTTAAATATTAAAATTTAAAAAAATCGTCAATTTAAATGACGATAGGAATCTCACAAATTCTAAAAAAAATTAATATTAAAATTTAGAAAAATCATTATTTCAAATGACAGCATGGATTTTGCAAGTCTTTATCACCATTCTAAATGGCATCACAATCTACCCCTATAAAAGACCCTAAAATTCTGACATAACTCACTTTTTATTCAGAAAAAAGAGAGAGCGGAGGGAAGGGGGGAGGAGCAGAGAGGAGTAGAGGGGAGGATAAACTAGCGAACCACTGTCCGTCCGGTAGTCCACCTTTTAGGTAATTTTTTTAATCAAATGGATTACATAGTTTTATATATACGATTATGTAGTATAGTATGTTGTACATAATCCTTTTGAGTTGGTAGTTTAGTTTTAGATATGTGGTTAATCGTGAAAATCTTGTCTACGGTGCAGTACGTCAAATATGTCGGACGCCACTAATTTTAAAATTTACTACAACTAGTGGACTATTCTTGAGGGTCCTGATATAATTGATTTGTGTTATTTCCAAGCAGCGATTGTGTAACAAGACCAAAGCAGCGTATATGGGCGTTGTGATGCGGTGGTTGTTCCACGCATTCAATTTGAACCATGTTGTGTGTAATATGAGATTGAGTTATCTTGCCAACCGAGGATCATAGGGCACATATTGGGAGTTAGTGCAGCTTAAGGGAACAAGGTCATAGCAGTCACATGTACGCAGGCATGAGGGAGGAATGGTGGTATTTGGTCCTTATGGCCCAGACATTTGCCAAGCCCACTCCTGCATCGGTGACTGAATAAGAAGGGGGTGGTGATGCCAAAGAAGAAGTCGGAAACTCCAGTCACAATGCGGCGCACACAATGGCCGAAGGTTTGGGAGTTGCTGATACTGTCGATGAAAACCGTGTGAAAGAGCTCCTTCAGTTAGGCAAGCTGTGGGCTTGCTGACGAGGGTGGGAAGCTAGAAGCTCTAGTCCAAAGAATGGATCTAGAAGACCAGGACTACATGACATTGTCAGAAAATAAAGGATCCAATGACGAGTATGTTGTGGAATAGCAGGTTGTTCCATCCGAATGGAACACGTACCGGTTCAACAACCTTGTCATTAATGAAAGCTCTCCTGTGTCGTGGGAGTACGAACAGAGCGAGGTCAGGCAAGGAGCTATGTACAAATGCAAGGAGACCATGCAGGAAGCAGTCAAATTCTGGGCCTTGTTGGCGCGGTGTACATTCACAGTCGTCAAGTCTAACCCAAGATGCTACGACGTAAGTGTGACATAGAAGGATGTTCTTAGCGAGTACACGTATTTCAACCTAAGTAGGACACCTACTGGAAATACTCTATAGTGGTCCCTCACACATGTGTCGTCGCTGAGTCAGTGCAGTCCCATAGGAACCTGTCATCGGGCCTTATCGTGAACATTATGTACAGTGAGATCGTGGAAAATCTAGATTTTGAGCTACGATCCATCATTCGGGTAATTGAGGTAAGGTTCCAGTACACAATTGGCTATACCAAGACATGGAAGGTAAAACAGAATGCATTGGAATCAATGTTCGCTACATTCGAGAACTCCTACCACAACCTTCCTGGCCAACTCCGGGTCATACAGGATAGGAGTCCCGACATTCATGTTGCCATTGAAGATTCTACGCATCCAAAGCAGGGCAATAAGATGGTACTGAAACGAGCATTACTTGCCTTTAGTCCATGCATCAATGCATTCCGGTACTGCTCGTCCAATCTTGTGCGTGGATGACACATTTCTGACTAGAAAGTACAAGAGCTAGATACTGACTGCAATAGCAACGGATGGGCACAGTCAAATTCTTCCCATGGCATTCGCATTCGTTAAAAGCGAGAACACGGAAAGCTAATTTTTGTTCCTGGGAAATTTGAGGATATATGTTGTACAGGGCCGTCCTAACGTGTGCGTCATACATGATTGGCATGCAGGCCTGCTGAGTGCAGTAACTCAGCTACAACAAGAAGAGAACGAACCACTTCTATGGGTGAATCTACAGAGCAGGTGGTGCATGTGGCACTTGGGTGCAAACTTCTACAAGCAGTTTTACAACAAGAACATGATGAACTTGTCCAAGCGGTTGTGCAACCAAAACCAATAGTAAAAGTTTGACGCACTCTAAAAGATTTTGGATGAGCGGACCGGGACGCAGAGAAGGGAGACAGCGAAAAAGACTGTCACAAGCAATGACCAGACCCGCGAAGCATTGACGCAGCTACCCACGGATGGTCCTAGTGTGGCGAGGAAGATGGGGGTGCAGGTGAAATACTTCTCGGACTGGATTGAGCACGAGCCTAAGGAGAAGTGGTCACTGCTACATGACAGGGGTGGTGCGCGATATGGTGTTATGACAACTAATCTAGCCGAGATGTACATTTGGGTCATGCGGGGTGCCAGGTGCTGCCCTTTGGTTGATATTATGGAGGCAATTCTCCGCAGTACCACAAATTACTTTGTTGACTGAAAAATAATACGTCACTCACCATGGCAAATGACAGGGTACTGTACTTCACCATGATCACCAAGTACATGGAGGAGAAGAGCAAGAAAGGTAAGATGCACCGAACATTCAAGATGGGCACAAAGGAGCTTCGCTTCGAGATACTGTGCAAGGATAAAGGACGACGCGGGGTGAGGTTGCGCAACATCCCAGCCAGTACCTCTATAATTATTTTAGTAAGGAGGTGATACAAACCTGGAGTGCATAGCTACATGGTTAAAGCGTGGTTGGCCATTTCACTAACCATCCGACCTGAGAGTAACTTATCTGGGCTGCGGACATTGATAGACTGATGGGAAAGGTTGGCTGGTAACAGGCACGGCGTATCAGGAACAACATGGACGAATCAGAAGCCGAGCATCGTGCAAAGAAGTGCTCCATTTGCAGGGAGTTTGGGCACACCTTCAATAAATATCCTACGAGAAATCCACAGGGAGACATTGGTATTCCGGACGGCACTGCGGGGACCTCATCCGACCGCCCCACTCGAGGCGATCGATATGGCGGACGTTGAGGTCGTGACCACGGGAAAGGTCACTCGAGGTGGTCGATATGGTGGACGTTGAGGTCGTGACCAAGGGAAATGTTTGTCTTGTTGAAATATGTGATGACCAATGCTTTGTAATATTACTTTGATTTGTCGAAAAACTAGGTGATGACGTTGTGCTGAATGTTTTGTAATATCAATGTGATTTGTCGACAAAAAATATGAGGACATTGTGCTGAATGTTTTGTAATATCATTGTGATTTGTCCACAAAATATGTGGTCGAAAATAGATAATAAAAAATAGGCAGAGATCCCTGTCGCCAGTTGAAATGGTGACAGTGTCTTGTCGCAGGTTGGAGTGGCGAAGTGTCATGTCGGTATTTCAACTGGTGACAGAGACCCCTCTGCACTGTTCTGGGTTACTGTCGTCATTACTTAGGCTGTTGTCGCTATTTAGAATGACGATAGGATAATTTTGCCATTTCAAATGGCAACACTATCCTAATTTTGTAATTTTTTACTATTTATTTTTGTAAATTTGTTTTAAAATAATTAAAATTTCAAGGCCCTCCGTAGAGTACGACAGCAATGCCAGGGAGGTTTGTTTGTTTTCATCGCCTTCATTAATTCGCCATAAAAATAATATGTTTACCTATTAAACAATGGAGTGGTTATTTTGAATATTTTTGGCTCTAAAATACTACGGCAAACCTTCCTCCGTGTGTGATACGGTGAGTCGTCATCGTTCCCCGCCTAGACGATGGAGGAAACAATAGGAAGAACAGAGCTATTGAGACCAGAACGGTTTGAGATCACCTGTGTTGAAGTAGTCAATGCAGAGGATTTATAATGTTATATCATGTTATAACCCTATTTTTATTAAATGGGATTTAGATACATCTCATAAGCATTTCATATTATTTTTGAAGCATGTGCATAAATTATTCATTTAAAAAATTTCAAACGGAAGTTAAACATCCAACTCAAACCAAAGTTATAATGGAATCATAAATAAATACTTATGAATATATCTATAAAATAATGTATTTAAATGCTATAATAATTTTCATGAATTAATATGATTTTTATCAAATTTTTAGAGTCCAACTTAACCTAGAGAAAAATCCATGCTCAATTCATAACCATCTTCTGTAAATAAATTTAAAATAAGGAATTAAATCATGAATAATATGGTTAGAAAACTTATTTTGGTTCTATGTCATTCCAGTAGCCCCTATGAAATTTTTTGGAATTTTCTAAATTTTATTGCTATATTTAAACCTTGGTCAAAGTAGAAGGGTTTTGATTTGAACTCAGTCAACTATACCGACCCGAACCACTTTGTCTCAGTCCGACCGAACATATTGACTTGGCTGGACCGCGTCGCTTCACCGAGCCAGTCTCGCCCGCGTCGCACCGACCTGCGCTGCTTCGTTGTTGCCACTGACGAGCCAGGCCCGCTCGTTAGTCCCTTCATCTCTACGCCGCCCGCCAGTGCCGCGCCGCACCGAGTGCCAGCATGAGGTGGCGTTGCACCCGGGCCATTCCGTCCATTGCATTGCGACGCCGCTTCGCTACCATCGTCGGCGTCCATCTAGGGAGCTACCACGAGTGATGTCGTCACTTTCTCCGTCAAGGGATGTCGTCAAGACTCCATCGCCTCACTCTCGGCCAAGTAGGCAAGCCTGGCTTTTCTTCATTTTTCACTGAGGTAGAGCCCTTGGTTTCTTTGCCATGTTTCTCTGCGTTGTATGCCCATCCATTTTGGCTAAGACGGATCATTGCATGTAGCAAATCAACGGGAACAAGGGTTTATCTTTGTCGGTTTTGGAGCGTGCACCACAAAGCATCACTGGGTCATTTTGATATACAGTGAGTTCTTTCTTTTCCTTAGCATGTCATATCATGTTCTAGGGTATAAGGGTTGATCCCCTCAATCGATTTATCCATTGATCCACGGGATCACCAGAATTTTAGAGATTCTCATTTTTCAGTTGAAAACCACTCCTTCGTCTCCATCTCCGGTGTGGTGAGTCGTTTGTCGATTCCTTTCTTGTCGCAGTCGGTCAACTCTCGCCGGAGCACCACCGTGATTCTCCTATCTTCTCCTCACTTTAGGTAAGTTCCATGTGCTTTGTAGTTGCTTAAGCATGTGTTGTTCAACTCGAAGCATAGACAGATTAAAAAATGGCACGTAGCCGTAGGGTCACCACCGCCTCTCGCTGTCGCGCCGCTGCCACGACCATGTCGGCCATGTTCTGGCCACTGGTAGCAGACCACAAGGATATCAGGAAGCCATTTTCTGGTCTTAATTCACTCCAGCGTGAACCACAGTGTCGGCGAGCCGCCGGGCAAGCTCGCGGTGGTGAGCTACAGTGTTGTCGGAACTCCCGACAACACTGCTGCTCAATCATTAGCGAAATCCCGATCGGATTAGGTTAACTGATGATTAGATTTGGTTTAATTAAACTCATAATGTTTCGCTTATACGTGGGTCCCATGAACATAAATTGAGGGCATTAATAACACCGGTTTAACTGTGAGTCACCGACACGCGGACCCAATGCGTTTAGTGCATAGCGATTTGACCAGTGAGCCATGAACCGAGCTCATAGACTTTCGGCCCATGCCCTATGTTGTGGACCGAGAGTATGACATGTGAACCCCACCTGTCAAAAGGTATTAACTGAAATTTATTTGAAAAAGAAAAACATTGTGTAATGGGTCCCATCTGTGAGTGACAGAGGCTATATTAGCCTAGGTATAAAAGGGTATTTCTTATGTTTAGAAAATATGAAATGAATTACTTTTGTACTGAGAATGGTATAAGCTTCTAAAATTCATTAGTATTTCAATTTAACTCCAAATTGTGTGTAATAAATTTTGTTTGTTTTCATTTTTACTGTAATTTAATTTGGAATAGTTTTTAAACCTGTTACTATTATAGAAAATTTTATAATTAAAATATTTGAACACCAATGTCTTTAACCTTGAAAAATTCATAGAAAATCAAATTGAACTAAAATTTTCACCTAAAATCATATAAAATCATAACTTCAATACTGTATAGTTTTCATGCATTTTTGAATAATTGGGATTTTTCGGTGTTTATTTGCTATCGTGTTTTATATATAGATTCGGTTTTGTCCGAAGTGAACGACTATCCTTCTGAGAGCGAACAAGTGGAGTATCAAGAAGGAAAGCATCCTCTTAAATAGTTTTGATCCCAATTTTGATTAATTTAGTATTTTGAACTGCAATGCCAATTGCTTGTATGCTATTTTGGTGGATCAATAATCTGTGAGTCTAGTTAGTTATGTCCTAATCATTGTGGTTTATCCTTAATAATATCTTACAATATGCTTAAGTTAGAGATCATGTGATGATATTTATCCTTAATAGGAATGCTTAGCCCTGCAAGTCTTAGATACGTTAGTTCGGTTGACGGTCTTATCTTATCTGAACAATTTTGTAACAATCGTAGAATGCCACCAAAACTTTAAACTAATAATTATCGACACACTATAAAAATTACAGCAAGGAAGCAATGACAATCATATCAATGGACCACAAGAAGGACAGCATAATTATGGATCAAGCGATAATAAATAAACAATGGGAATTATACCCAGGTAAATAATCCAAAATAGCAGCAACCAATGAATCCAAATTAATAAAGCAAATAGTCTAGTCCAAACGATGTCCTAAACTTTATTCAACCTCTAACATGTCCAAGAGTAATCCAATTCTGAATGAAAAGATTATGAAGGTAAATGATCATAAGTAGTCCATGTGCTCTACTCGCTCTCAGCTACGGCATCCTCGAAGATCACCTAAAGACAACAATAGAGCAAGGGTGAGTCCACGACTCAGCAAACACATCCATAAACAACGAACAATAACAAATCAACAGCATTCAATAACTTCATTATCATCACAGATACTTCCATTAATATTCTCATGCAGTTATATTCTCTTTGATTCACATCCATTAATCTCATTTACCAATGCAAATCTATTCTACATGTCCACATGCACTTCTTTCACAGATATCTGCAGTATAGCATGAGTGAATGCTCGCGACAACATTCACTCTCAAGCCCGTTCCTCCATAAGGATCGGGGACCTCCTCCACTCCCGTGGAGTTGTGATCATTCATGATCACCTGCTCATATGCAAAGATGCTTATGAATGCAAACATGCAAACTCCATCATAAACATCATGTCCAACTTTTCATCATACTTGTCAACAAAGATATAAACATACCAATTATTTGTTTGCAGTTAAACAAAATAAAAGCACAACAATAATGGTAATAGAAGATAAAGAATCACAGTGATCATCATTGATCGCTGTCTACCATGCACTTGTCTTTACTAGTTGCGACGCACGATTTGGCTAGCAGATGGCAACAAGCACGACGCCTCTCCTATATTAAATACACAAACTTCAATACAAGCTATAGCAACAAGAATAGCAATCAATATACTTCGCTCCTACCCGACCCCAAATATACCACGTTACGCCGGTACCGAATAGTTACCCGTTACTGTCCGGTTACTAAAAAGAGCGTAACTTTTGACTCAAAAGTCCAATCACAACAAACCACCCCATTCTGGATTCTTTATAAAATTATCCACATTTTCTTAGATTACAAAGTCTTCTAATTAAATCATCTAACCCTCCGTATTTAGCCCAGAAAGCCGATCTGTCCGCTTCGGAACAGCAGTCTTACTAAATTCATAACTTTTGTTTTACTCAACCAAAATTCGCGTTCTCAGATTCTACAGAACCATTGGACAATTATCTACATCTTTCATGTAGATCAAAAACTCTAATTAAGCTATTTACTATTTTTAATCCGCAGTCTACCGAAACAGCGCCGAAAGACGACAACCGTAAAAACAGCAGTCTTCCGAAAATCATAACTCGAATTATACTTGTCCGATTGACATGTTTAAATATGCTATAGAATGATATCGAAATTATCTACAATTAACTAGTAGATGAGATTTCCAAAATTCACCATTAAGATATTCGAATAAATCGTACAACAAAACAGCAGGCTAAACCAATCTACTGTTCGATTTCTTCCCGACTAAAACATGCTAATATTAACAGAGAAATACGCCCACGAATCATGTAGCACTAACTAGCTAATGTCTCATCTCTACTTATTTAATTACGCATGCATGAAATGCTAGTAGCCACCAAACTAATTAATTACTATCTTGCATTATGAAAAACATCTCTATCTCCGTGGAGTTGATCAAAGACAAAGAAACAAGTAAAGGAAGTACAAACCGTATCACCGCTAGCCAGAAAATATGACGATCGGTAGCAACCAACGCCGCCCTCTCGCTTCCACGCAGACACGACAAACGGCGCAGAAGAATCGGCAAAGAACACGGGCTCGGCATAGCAGAAAATGGCAAGAAGAAGAACGCCTGCAAGCGGCCGCAAGTAGCGGCAGCCGACGCAAAGAAAGCAAAGAAGAAGACATGCGCGACCACGCGGCAGCTATCTTCTACCGAAAGGCGAAGAACAGATCGGTGCAAGAAGACTCGCAGATGACGCAATGGCGAAACCACTCCTCGCGGCAAAGATTTTAAGACTCCCGGTACCGTCTACCGAAAACAAGCGAAGAAGACTTGGTCGCCGTCATTGCAAGACACGCGCTTACGACGAAGACCGCAGCCCACGCCGCAGAGAAAAAACTGACGGCGGCGGCGGAAAGAAAAAACAAAGAAAAGCGATTGGCTGGCGCGGTAGGAAATAAAATTATTAGGGTTTCTAGAAAATCCACCACTATTTATACAGCTCTTAAAAAAATTCTGAATTATCCTATTTCCACGTATACTAAATTCTTTAATTACGCACAAGCCCTAAATTCTTTAACTAATTAATTTAATTACTCTCCGACCCTTAAGACGCTTTTATTAATATTAATATTATTTTTCAGAGTATTACAAATTTATCTTTATGTTTTTGGTCCAGATCATCGAATCTAGTTTTTGTGTCTAAAATTTGTCTAATTAAAAATGGTTTAGGTCTGGACAAGTAGCTAGTAGTGTGCGTGTCTTCATGCACAAGAATCAGGTTCAGAGGAAAGACTTGTCCGGGCAATTAAGGATCGAACTTTGGTGCCGTGTGGAATTCAAGTAACACTCGTACTACCATACACGGTGTATGGGCACCGCTTGGTTAAGTAAGGGGAAATAATTATAGAGTTGAAGTACAAGTGGTGTGAGGACATCATGTGTACGATCGTGTGTTTGTAGGGATCCGATTGCAATCTATAATGTGCAAGGGAGCACTATTTTTATTTATGTTCATTGGGTCGGCATTCCCAACACAACTTGTGTGCCCCGCTTAGCAAGTTCTATCAGTAGCTTGTACTAAGTGGGATTTTATCTCGCATGGGTGTTTCAACTCAATAGAGTCGTCTTGCTGAAAAAATACTAAGTCTCGATTTCCCCGGTTGGCATACCATAGGAAGTGTGTCATTATCTGGAGATTTACGGGCTGATCGAGTCGTGTGGGTAAAGATGTACTCCCCTGCAGGGATTAATCTATTCTAATAGCTATGCCCACGGTTATGGACGACCGCTTGAATTTTGGGAGCCACCATTGTTAGACTTTAAATTAAAACTTGACATGGAAATAACTTGGTATCGACATGACCGGTATGTCATTTATGCTAGTTTGTCAAATTGGGGTTGCCACTTTGGTATTGGTTAGATTATGTCTATATTTATGTCATTTACACTTATTTTGATAAAAATTGTGTTGTTAAATGCCATTCACAAACTAGTAGGTATAGGATTGAAAATTGTTGTGTTTTATGAAAAAAAAAGCCATTGTAGCCTTTCTTTTGATCGGTCTTTATCATGTATAAATTCCACTCCTTTGGATATCATCTCACACATAATTGTTATTTTTTACTTTGTGTAAGACTTGCGAGTACCTTTTGTACTTAACTAGATTGTCCACTTGTTTAGGTGAGAGTGATTATACTATCGATCAGTACGTTAGAGCCAATTTTGGCGACGCTAATGAATAGCGTTATTTCTAACCCCACTCAGTTGCCTCTGGGAGATGGCACACTTGCTGGATTTTTATTTATGATACAAGTTTTTCCGCTGCGTACTTCCTATTATGTTCAAATTTGGCCAGTCGACCACTCATGTAAATTAGGGACATAAGTTCTAGTTGTGGATGTCACAGGTGTAATATTATTATGTGCTTTTGTATGATTGTGACCAATGTTGTTAAAGATATGTGTGTGTTAGCCACTGATCCTTGGGAGCTAACACGGGGCACATATTCAAAGATTTGAAACGTTGTTTGATTCATTTAAGTGTTAGACTCAGGCTACTGTGGAATCAACTTGGTGCATACGCCTTCTAGTGGTATGTGGGTTGATCACCATATTATCAGCTGAGTCCACTACTTAAATTGGATTAAATTGAATTTAAGCTCTTGAAGACTCAGAGTTTATTTCATATGAACTGGAGGACATTGGTCATACGAGATTAAACTCGGGGTCCTCACATATCATTAGGAGGGATCTCCACCGCCCGATAAAAATTCGAAAGGTCATATCAATCGCTACAGTGTTTTGCTACGGTGTTTGTTCGTTGCAATCAAGGTTGAAAAAATCACGACTCTAGTTGTAGAATCGTACCTATAACATCAATACGATTCAAATCGCACCTTGAGTTGAACCTAGTAGAATCATGGTAGAATCGCGCTCATAGTCGTGGAATTGGGTAGAGTTACAGTAGAATCGGGTAGAATCGCGTATCACCTTAAATTATAAAAGATTTTGGTGTTTGGTTGTGTCCTATCCCTCAATTCAAGTTGTATGATAAGTACTAAGTAATTAGTATGATAAGTATTAAGTAATTAGTATGTTAGACATTAAGATTTAGATGTTTGGAATAATAAAAATTATTTCATTTATTTATTTTTACTTTTTATGTAAAATGTTCAGGTAATGACAAGGTTGTTAAAATCAATATTTTAGTTGTAGCTCTGAATGACATGAAATCTAAACTACGATTTAGATACTTATCAATCAAACTAGATGTCAAATGACCTAATAAACACTCATATCACTCTTGGAATACACAACACATTGAAAAATTTATTTATTTTTGGTAAAATTAGGTAGAATCTTAGATTCTACGATTCGATCCTAAAATGCGATCCTACCGAGTATCTCCGATCCGATTCAGTATCACGATTCTATTAGCAACAGATATCTAGTTTTGTAAAAAAAAAATCAACTATTAAAAAAGCTCTTCTAAGACGTGTTACGCAACTATCACAAATCTTAGGGTTGAAGGGGTCTCTAAATTCCTAACCTCTTCCATTAAAAAAAAGTCACACCACCACCCCCCTTTAGCTTTCTTTGGCGGCACATATAATCTGCATACTTTTGCCGTCACCTTTTTTTTTGTGAGGAATATTACTGTACACTGCTACTTGCCCTTTGCTCCTTCATTGTGTACATGCCTACATAGAGTATATACACTGGTGCCGGGGTCTTATTTTTTTAAAACAAATAAAGCTAAAAGGTAAGGATGGCACTGAAAAAATCTCTCTATTTCCTTTTTCTTCCCGAGAATTCCAAATGGGATTGCTTGGTTTGAAAGAATGCTTAGTTAATGTTTTAATAATAAGTACAGGTGGTGGGGCCATTAGTCTGGTCAGAATTAGGTATTGTTGGCAGATTAGCATTGACGCAAGCTAGTACGGCCTGCTGGTTGAGTGCTTCAAGCAATCAATTAGTGTAATCTGGTGGTGAGCTGGAGCTCAGATCTTCTTCTTCCCTTGTTCTTCAGGCAATGTGGGTCTCACATGCCAATTGCAATTTTACTTGCGATGGTCGGATAACTGTGAAGGAGGCTAGCATGGACAATGAAATATAATGCATTGTGATTTGTGAAGAGCTTACTGTGTACATAGATTTTGGTGTTATCTCAGGGTTTTGTTTCCTATCCATGGTGTTGTTGGTGAGCTGAAGGTTTATCTGTACTAGCTAGCGAATTATAACACTTATGTGTAGTTCAAATGTCGTGTTCATGTCGTACGTTGTGTTTTCGCTGACGAAAAATCAAACAGTGACCAGATGCTGAATTCCTGCGTCAGGTGGGGAGCTATAGTACTCGCGTATTTTAGTTTTTTGTTGTTGTTTTCCTTGTCGACAACCTTTCAATCCTCAATCCTCTTTGTGCTGCTTCTTTCTTGATAAAATTAGGCCTGGGTCCTCCGCCGGCCATGTAGGGAAATGGTGGCATGTGGCTGAAGGTGTGGAGTTGTTTTACCATAAACTTTGAATTGTTTTTATTTTTGGATTCAGCCTCAATTCCTTGTCATCGGTAAATAAATATGTTAAATTCTTTTAGTGATATATGATAGGTGAAAGTATTTAAACTATTTAATCACTTTGCATGCTATCATTTTCAATACACATTCATTCATGCGTCTTCATTAAATACCATGTATGCTCTCACCTTCAACGATTAAGATTGATATTAACACCTTAGCACTGAATTACTCATTAACACTAGATACATTCTATATATATATATATTAAAGTATATAAGTACACTACTATTTTGTGATTAGACCAGACATCATAAAATATGACCCATATATGACATACTTTGTCTCCGTCGTGGACCATCGATGCAGGGAGGACAATAATTGGCAGGTCCCATCAAGATTGGCATGGACCTGACCTAAAGGATAGCGTAGTACCTTGCAAAGTAGGGTGCCAATCGCCAGGATTTGTCTTAAAATATATTCTTGTTCTATAACTTCTGCAATATACACACTCCCGAGCTGATTTTTTATTTAATTATTTTTTATAATATTTTAAAGTTAACCACTCACCAATTTTATTTCTAATTCCGACTCATCTGGTCAAGCTATGACCTTTGTTATGTGTAAACTGTTCTGTCACGCCACTCACTACAGCGTGGCCAAACCTGCCACGTAAACTCACGGCCGCACGCAGTGCTAGTGTGGAGAGCTTGCGTGGCAACAATGCGACTTAGATGCTACTGCCCACCCAGTTCTTTGCTTTTCCCTGTTTCCTTCTTTCGGCCTAAGCCTCTCTCCTTCCGCAAACCACTTTGTCGCCTCTCGCCGGTCCCCTACGCCGCCCTTGTCATCGCGCTGTCCTCCTCTCCGCGCCAGCGTCCTCCCTCTGACGGCCTCCTCTCCACGCTAGCGTCCCTTTGTCGGGCTCCTCCTTGAGTTGTCCTCGTCCCCGCACCGCCCTTCTCTCTCTGCTGGCCGCCGCCCCGCGCCAGCCTCCTCCCCGTGGCTCCCTCCACCGTGAAGGTAAGAACATATTTTGTGATTTCAAAGCAGTTAGATCCTAAAAGAAAATAAATGGTGAAGTAGAAACTTGACTATTATGTTATCTGATTTAGAGCTCTTGGAGATTAAAGAATAGATATTTAGTTTACTTGTTAAAGCATGAGAGGTGTGCCATCTTTTGCTGAAAGGGAAGAACTCGTGCGCTTGCGAGCCCAATTTGATTGCATTAATAGGTTGAATGGTTTTTTAATTAGGTATTTAAATTATTATGTTTGATAGCAATTAGTCTAGTTTATCTTTTACATGTAGTAAGAACATGGTAATCTTACATTTAAGAAAATGTGACAATTATGCTAGTTAAGAAGATGTTCATATCTCATATGAGACTGGAATATGACTAAATGAAATTCATTTTACTCAATAGTCCAAAATGAATCATTGGTTTGCTTGTAGATTGCATAATGTCACAACTCTTGAATGTTTGAAAGGATGGTTAAGTGGGGAGCTGTCATTGTTTATATGCTATATGTGGATTGCTTGCATGTTCTTATTGAAATAAATTTGTTGATAGCATAAATATTTTTGACCTTTTGGTATTGCAGATGTTTGACATGATGATTCTAAGAAAATGATGTTTTGTAGGTCGTGATTGGTCAATAGCTATGTGTATGTATATTTGCTCAGTGTGTTAGAATTTTATCGGCTTTGTTTCAGCTGTTATGTGACCGCGTAACAATAATTATTTGTATATATTTTTTTGCTAAAATATTAGTTGTATTGTTGATTCCCAAGTCTAGTATAATGGTATGAAATTCTTTTTTTTTGATATTTTCTTTTATATGCTTAACCACCATGCTCTCACACTTATGAGACTAGATAATGATAATGGTCATATTTGTAAACAATTATTTGTTTCAGTAACTAAATATCAATCAACCTAGGAGACTCATTTCTTGTGAAGAATGAACAGTTTTTAAATAAATAAAGCACCAGGGAAGAATGCACATTTTTAGATATTCCATAGAGGCTATTGACCGGGTCTCTTGAACTTATGCTTCAAGTTCTGACCAAAAGACCGAAAAATTCTGGACTTATGCTAGAGTACTCGCGTATTTTAGTTTTTCTTGTTGTTTTCCTTGTCGACAACCTTTCAATCCACAATCCTCTTTGTGCTGCTTCTTGCTTGACAAAATTAGGATTGGACCATGTAGGGAAATGGGGGCATGTGGCAAAATGAGGAGGCATGTGACAAAATGAAAAGGTGTGGAGTTGTTTTAACAGAAACTTTGGATTGTCTTTTGTATTCATCCTCAATTCCTCATCGTTGTTGACTGTCATCCAATTGAAAGGGGTGCTTGGTAGATAGCTATATGCTGTTTGAACCTTCTCAAAGGAAAAGGTTTACAACATGATGCAATTTTTTTTCCACCAGTATTGATATCATCTGATATATATATATATATATATATATATATATATATATATATATGCGCGCGCAAAAACAATCTGAATGTTGCCAGTAGCTTAGACTTTTCTTTGAACTGGTTCTGAATAAGTACACTAACTAAATTTCATATCAGTTTAGATTGTACTGCTATGCCCTAAGGCCTACTGTTTTGTGGTTAGACCAGACATCATAAATTATGATCCATATACGATGCAGGGAGGACAATAATTGGCAGGTCCCATCAAAGTTGGAATGGACCTGGCCTAAAGGATGGTGTAGTACCTTGATAAGTAGGGTGCCACTCGCCAGGTTTTGTGGAATATTTGCATGTATTGGCGTCGTATTTACAAAATGATCATTCTAAAAAATTATAAAAAAATCCTTTGCTGCACGGTACTGTATGGCAACCTCACTAAGCGCTGTCTCCTCCCCCTCCCACACGAACGACCTCTCTCCCGCCAGCCCTCTTCGCCCCCTTTTCCACTGGAAAACACTATCGCGCCATCCCATCACCTCCATCTAATCGTTACCTCCTGTCAAATTCTTGTCTCCAGCATGTGCATGCATGAATGCATGAGAGAGCGCGCTCGGCTCGCAGACTCTATAAATAGCGAACGGGAGTGATTAAGTTTCACCGTCTAGCTCTCTCTCCCTTTCTTGGTTGTCTCTATCGAATTTATATCTGGGGACGTTTTAGCGTTATTAAACACTGCCATTTGTAGCCATACTAGTAGGTAATTTTTTCCTTGTCTCTAAATTCTTAATTAACTGTGTTGTTAGTAAATCAGTCGTTGCATTATTTTTGTACTTAATTAGTTGTCATTTACATGTGTATTTATTTTAGTCGTTTTGGAATTCTATAGTTAAATTAATGTTACATAAATAGTTAGTTCTAAATATGTAATTTGTAGTTAAGAAAATGTCATGCAATGCATATGCACCGCTGGCCATGCAAGCAAGTAGTTGCTAGGTATTGAAGTATGCATTGTCGGGACCCAAAAATACAATTCTGAACCCTCTGTATATACTGCACTAGTCCAGGATCACGCTAGTGCCACACAAGACGATTAATAGAATAAACGACTAATTTGAATAGCAAATAATGGTTTTGACCTTATGGTTGAGTTTACATTTATTAAGCCACACAAGGGCTGGCAATAAATAAAATAGGAAAAGCGGAACAAAGTTTAACTCCAGTGGAATCCCATCAATTCACCGCAGGCAACCGACTGAAATCAAGACTCTAACGATCAGCACCTTCGTTGAACTCCTCCTCAAATGCAGGTGAAGACTCCTCAACTTTGTTGATTGTTGGAAGCAAGTATGCATACACAACCGTACTCACAAGTCATACCACAGAATGCAATCTATAGATAGTGGCTTATTCCAAAGGAATGACTTCTGTGGTTATTTTGCATAAAACAACATTTGCAATTGAATATGAATAATAGAGTGAGAACCATATTTAAAATAAATAAATAATAATAATTTAACATTTGTTTTCACAAAGGACACATAGTCTAAACAAGTTATTCACACAGCCATATGACTTAGATCACAATGCCCCCTTCCCATTTGTTTTATGAAAATCTACCCCGCGTGTGAAATCCCCCGAGCATGTCCATGACCGCGGACGCAGCTATTCGAATAGATTGATTAACACTCTGCAGAGATTGTACACTTTACCCACACGATATAATCAGTGTAGCTAGCACTGGCCATAATAAAATCTTTCAGAAACTTCATCTCAAACATTGGCACTCCCGATGTGCTTTACCGCCATTCAATCGATACACACAACGCTTGACACGACACACACCGTTGGACAGGGAAGCGGTGAACCGTCTCGCAATGTGAGAATCACACCTCCAGCCTATCAAACAACTTAAACTACAAGTTATGGTCGTCCCATACTAGGCATGTGGCCATGCAGTAAGACCCGGTTCAATGACGCACAAAGTTAAGTCCTTAATTGACCAAGGCAAGACTTCCAATTTCTAACTAAATATCACACATACTAATATTCTCATTCACACAGTTTCCACCATATCACACAGTATCCACCACTTGCCTCAGTCTAAATATTTTCCCACCCTGTTGGTTAAGTGCAACACATGCCATCAACGAGTAATAACACACAACACACAACACACACAGTTCCATAATTACTTAGTCAGGTTTATATTTGCAACTCACATGGGATGATGACTAGTAGCATGGCTAAGCAATATACTCGTATCTAACCAACCCACGTTGGTGCTATGATAATACCAACTAATAATGAACCAACCTAGGGTGAAAAAAGATCATGTCATAACAATAGACAAGGTGGATGTAACAAATTGGATTAATAACTAACCCAAAAGTATTTAAATAAATACTTTAAATAGAATGCAATAATTTAAATCAAAGTATTTTGAAAACTAGGTGTAATATGATCAAAGATATAATTTGCCTTGGAATAAGTCTAGGTACTGGTCTTGATCTTGGTGTACTCCTTCTTCTTCAAAAGTCCCCGAAGAATTAACGTCTACTCGCAAATGAAATAAATAAATAAAAGAGATAAAACAAACTCCAAAAATTAAATAAAAATATTAAATAAATAGATCTCGAATTTAGATGATTTAAGAATTTGAATGGGCTCAATCGGAGTTCGGATGCAAAAGATATGGGCTTTGAAAGATTGAATCTAAAGAAAACCTCAAAAAGGATTATTCCGAATTAACATGATTTATTTTCCAAAGGAAAAATAAATTAATGTGCAATGCTGACGTTAGCGATGGAATTTCCAGAATAAAATAAATAAAATAAAAATCTAACATGGGGGATCCACACGTTAGTCTCACGGTCCACAGTAGACCAAGTCTGCCGAACCTATGGATATGGAAACCGGTGGACCGCACACGCAGACACACATGTGGCTGTTGACAAGGCGCCACGTGCACGCCATGTGCGCATGAACATGGTGGTAGTAAGCTGACGTGGCTCGCCACGTCAGATCGACTGCGGCGACGCTCGGGAACCGATGGCAACGGCGAACGGTGGCGATCTACCGGCAGTGAGTGGTATCGGCGGGTAGCTAGCGCTATTACGGACCTGGTGAGCTAACTCCGGGTGGTCGAGGACAACAGTGATGGCCGGCGGCGAGGTCGAAGGCAGAGTCCTTCGACTAATGTCGGACGAGAGCTTCGACGATGCTCCGACAGTGGGGAGGGGTGCTCCGGGAAGCTCTGGTGATGGTGGACCCGACGGTGCAGACCACGAGGGCAGGGCGACAACGACAGCACCGAAATTTGAGTTTTGGTCGGCGATGACAAAAACCCTAAACTTGGAACAACGGCGACGCTAAGGTGATTGTGGTGCGGCGGCTTGAGGGGTTTTGATGCGAGCGGTGCTGCGATCACGATGGTCCTATTTATAGGGTCCGGGCGAGCATGGAGAGGCGTAATGGCGGCGGAGTTCTAAAGAGTTCAAAACAACCTCGACGCAATCTCGGAGATAAGGAAGGATACATGATTTGATTCCAACCGGAACAGCGGGAGAGATAGAGATAAGATTTGGCACGCAATCTCCGAAGGGGTTTAGTTGGAAAGGTTACGTTGTCGGACGAAGCTTGAATGGCGGACACGGCTGCGAACGCACACGAGGAAGAAAGCGGCTCGGAGACGACGACGCGGTGGGACCCACCTGGCAAAGGAAGGAAAAGTCGCTCGTGGGTGGCAAGAGATCGACAGTGGGGACCACTGTCGTGAGGCTAAGCGCTGCCTGATGGAAGTGGGCCGCATGATCTTTCTGGTCGGGTTGGAATAGGGTTGGGTTTCGGCCCAACACTGTTCCTATAATTTTTTTAAAAGACTTTTCTTTTTAGAAAATACCAGAAAATCCAAATAGCAAATAAACTCGAAAAAATTGCAGAAAAATCTAGAAAATATATTCAAGCACATAGAATTCAAATAAAATAGTTTTGACAATTGTTGATATTGGGATTAATCATATTAAATTGTTTTGATGCTAAAGGTCCATTTTAAGCTTTAATTAGAAATTCAAATAAAATCCATATGTTGAATTTTCCAACTATTAACTAATAAAAGATTTTCAAAAGCCCATAAAATTGTGATGTTACATGCATGCACTATGCAATGAACATGCACATATGCAATTAAATTTCTTTTAACAAAGGGAAAGAACATGGATTAACGTGTTAATTATTGAGACGAGGCTAATTAGTTATGAAATAATTACTTGTAATTAATTAGTTTGTCTTAATTAATTAGTTTTAAACAATTAGTTGAAGTTCATAATGACCACAAATAGAAAAAAATGAAGTTGCTAGTTATTCATGCAACTAATTATTCATGCATGCACGGCCATGCAAGCAAGTAGTTGGTAGGTATTCAAGTATGCACGCACCATGCAATGAACACACACATATGCTATTAATTTATTTTAGCAAAGGGGAAGAAAAGGGTCAACACATACATGGTTTTTTAATTATCAATACGTAGCACATGTTCATTCGCGGTAATTAGTTAGCCCTCCCCTCTTGCACGCATGCCCCTCCATTACAACTGTATTTAATTTTGTACTACTAAATTAGTGTACATTAATTTGTAGTGTTAGTTTTGTTGTAATATTTAATTTGCACTATTTTATTGCCATTACCAATCTCCTCACTAATAATCCGTCTATTCCATGTGTTGCAAGCCATATCTCTACCCGCGCTTCTGGAATACTCCTACGATGAGGACTACCGATGCAAGCCGTGGATCGCGGTGACGTAAATGGCCCTTCGCGCCTGCTGCTTCCGGTGGGTAGGGATTACCGTGAGTTGGACGATCGCTACGTCCCGATCCTCCGGGGCACCAGCTTGTTGCTCACCTTCTTTAGCTCTTTGGTTGGGTCCTGTTTCCAACTACACAGGGCGAGTTTTGCTATCCCAGCTTTGTCCGCATTGCCTAGTCATTGGTTGACGTGCAGGCTGGGCCAATGCCTCAGTGTAGCTAAGGATCAGCCGTCCTTTGCGCGGCATACTGGGGGTTGTGTGACGCTTCGTGGTGCGGCACCTGTGGTATCCCCATCCTGGCCGTCTTCTATGTGCTCATGCAGCTGTAGAGTTGGAAACACTTCCCTATTGGGCGGTCGTCCATCGAGAGAGTGGTGCACCCATACACCGTTCGTACAACTAGATAGAGGAGTCCACCGTGGGCTTACGGTGGACTGCTAGCCGTCTGCGCTGGGACAAGGACAGACCGTCGTGGTGCTACTCATTGTTCCACAACGAGTTCAAGTCGTTGCACGAAAGTGACATAATATGGACTCCATGGTATCCAAAGTTCGTGCACACGGATTGTCCACGTAATGCACCTAGGACATAGGATTGTGGGCGACTACCTGCTACCTGGTGTTCGCATATATGGTGGAGCCTTACGTGTTGTAGCCCGTAATGCGACAGTTTAGTGTGCACCAGGTCGTGCCCCCCGGATGGCAGGCTCTTACCGCGAGTCGTACACCTGTGAGTTAAACTTTATCCGAGTAATGTTTATACTTTTATGTCTTCTTTTCTAACATCAATCCTTCTGGAAATGCAAGCAATCGAGACAGGGTGGGCATATTTAGGACTGGCGACTAGTCCAACATGAGTGGACTACGGCATGGACAGAGAGGGCGCACTTGGATGTATTGCATAAGCAGCGTCCGTACAACGTTCGGATGTACGCTGAGTACATGCAGTGGTCCGTGCCATGGTCGTGCGCAAGACTCACCCTTCCTACACCGGAGCGCCCAGAGCAGGTCTTGCACTAGCAGAGCCTCCGCCGCTCGTTCGATCGTCACAGCAATTCGCGGCGTGACAACACCATAAGACACTTACAATCTCTGGTTGTTTAATTGATGATATATATTTGTTCTCTTATTGTTAATGAACCTGTTACGTATGTCACTACAGTTGGAGCGGGCGCAGCGCATCGCAATCGCATCGGTGTCCGCCATCCGCACCCCAGACACAACACCAATGGGGATGATGAAAACATTGAAGTACATCTTCGCGGGGATGAAGAAGATAATAAAGAGCTTGAGCTGCAGTCGTTCAACGGACGACGTCCTATGCATCGAGCACCAAGTGGGGGTGTCGTGCTCAACCGCTAGGTCACCACTACCTAGCGAGTCCGGCCGGCATCGTAGCGTTCCTGGTCGGTCATCCGTGGGCTAGATCGGCGGGGAGGTAAGTTATGTACAAATCTGCTGGCACATCGTACCTCCAAGGCCAGAGCTCATCCGCACAACTGGAGCTGCTGCCATGGTACCCTGGGAGTGAATTTATAGAGTCCGTCGTTCATGAATTCTTCGGTGGGCATGACAACATGTACGCTTAGTAGACTCTGCTGGGCCAGACTCAGCCTACTGATGCACCTCCGCCCACTCAACGGTCTCCATACCCGCTCCGATCCGACACGCGCTCTCCGGACTGGCTCACGTATCCCACGGGACATACTCGACACAAGACATCCAGGCACACGCAGAGGCAGCTACAAGGAGCATATCGTAGTGGCTTAGACAAGTGAGGTATATTGTATCCCGTGCTATGCGATTGTGTTTTGGTATATTTGTATTCATATTTTGTTTTGCTATATTTGTACACGTATTTTGGTTGTTACATGTGTACTCCGATGTCATATTGTATATCGACATCTCCAATGGAGTTGCAATGCATTTTTTCCCATACATTCCAAGTCACAAGAAATCATGAAACCCTAATTTTCGAAATCTAAAATTCAAATTTTCGCGACTTAAATCCAAATTTTTTAGAAAATTCCTGAACACATATAAAATTACCAAAACATTACATAATCAAATCCACCATGTGAGGAGCCTTCAAAATAAAATTCATAATTTTGGCGCTCTTTTTCTATATTTACAAATTCATACAAACAATATACTTATATGAAATTGTGAGAAAATTTTGAGTGAAGAAACTTATGCTAGATTTACACAATCAAGTACACTGTGTCGGGAGGCTCCACATAAAATCTCATAATTTTTTGAATACATTTGCTATATTTTAAAATTCATACAAACAACGTCGAAACTCTAATCGGCTTAAACCCTAATTTCAACCTAAACCCTAATCCGGGACACGTGGCATGCGGCATGGACACCGCACGGCGGCCGTGAGGCAACGAGAGACATGGTGGGCGGGGAGGGGCTGTCGCATGGTGGCCGTGTGGTAGGGGCTATTTTTACTAATAATTTTCGAGGACGGCTATTCCTGTAAATACGAGGCGAATAGGTGCCCATACGACCAAAAAATCAGTTTTTGTCTTCAAATATATTCTTGCCGTATAACTTCTGCAATATACCCGCTCTCCTTCTATAGATACATTGTTTCCATGCATCCATCCATCTATCTATTATTAGTGATAGAAAAAGAAGTCATCACGTTCACCCTCAAAAGCTATAAATTACCACGTTAATCGGAGATAAAAGAGAAAAATCTACATCATTCATCGTGCTGGTCCAGATTATAACGGTCTAGATTAAAAGAAAGAGTCTGTAATACCCCGGAAACGAAAAGAGTAAAGAATCGAATCGAGTAATTTGAATGGAAGCCGGGGAAAGAAAAGACAATTAAAGGAGTAGAAATTCCTGAAAAATAGAAGGGTTTTCCATAAACTCGACAACGGGCTGGGCCACGGCCCAGGAGGGGCCCATGTGGTGGCCGGCCATAAGGGGGGGGGGTTCCCACCCCCCAAACCCTAAACTCCACATTTCTCTCCCCCTCCCCCCTTTGGAGCCGCCGCCCCCCCTTCCCCCTTCCTGTGCACAGCCTTGTGCGTCGATTTTGGGTAAGATGCGTTTATTTTCTGTCATGTCCATCTCTTAGAAAGTTGTAGGTATTGTTCTTAGCTTTCCATAGCCACTGAGATCACGTGATTCCGCCTTACGGTTTAGGCGATATGATTTTTTTAGTGCGTGCTGCTCTGTCTGTCTGACGAGAAGGATCTGTCGGCTTGATCCTAGGTTTGGATTTAGGTAGAGGCATTTCCAGAACCTCCACCCAAATAAGTTATTGTAGCCCTTTAAATTATCTTTCAAAGCTGATAAAGATCATATCCATTGGATCTGTATAATGAAAGTTATGATATTTTCTTTACCACTGTTCTGAATTTTGGGCAGATAAATGTTAGTGTTTTCATCTATTGTTTAGACTACTGTAGAAGCCTAATCTGGGGTTTTGCCCTTCTAGAGTTTTATTCCTGGGAACGTTAGATTTCTTTTGGCACCGAGATCAGGAAAATCCGATCTGTAGTTTGAGAGATATGAATTTTTGATTACGAACTATCCGGTCTGTCTCGAAAACCGAGGTCGATGGGTTTGTCCTCGGTTTTGTTCAAATTAGGGGCGAATCAGAACCTTCACCCAACTAAGTTATTTTAGACCTTAAAATTATATTTCCAAGCTGATAAGAATCATTCTCATTGGATCAATAGGTTGAAAGTTACGTCGTTTTCTTTATCTCGATCCGTATTCAGATGACGTAGATGGGTTGTGTTTAGCTGATAATTAGCCCTCTGTTTTGGCCGAATCAGGGGATTCCGCCAACTAATGTTTTGTAGCTTGATCTGTTAAGATTCAGTGAGCACTGATTTCAGGTCTTTTAGAGTTACAGATAATTAATGGTGAATTTTCTCATCGCTACTCGGAAGGGTCAAATCGGTGAATAGTTTATTTTCATTTTGGGTCTATGCGGTATATTGGATAGTCGGGGTTATTGTAGAACACCGTAGCAGTGTTATATCGTTGTTCTTATTTTGGGAACATGTTTGTGTAGGCGGCGAGGCATCATGTGTGGGAACACCTCCGCTGCCTACTAACGAGTCACAACGCGAAAGGCAAGTCTTGTATGTTAAGCGGTGTTGAATTCAAAGGAATGCATAATGATATGTTATTTACATGAATGTTCTTGTGCTTTGTTCATGGTGTTGATATCCGCAAGTGACTAGTGTGGCCTTATTGGTACATTATGTTGAGTGTGAATACATACTTATACTTGTTTACACATGTTGTTGAATGCCATGTGTCTTTTCCACTAATGTGTGTTATTCATTCATACCATGAGAAATCATCATGTTCATTCATAAAATTCATTATGACCACTAAGTGGATTCTTTTAGTAAGTCCCATCAATTCCAAAGATAGGCATTTGAAAGACCCATCAATTCCAAAGATGGGCATTTGAAAACCCACCATTCCAATGTGGGTAGTGTTGACCACTATTCCAATGTGGCAACTTGGACACCGTATGAAACGCTCTTCATACGGTGATTGGGTCCCCGTGCTTTGTGAAGTACGGCTTAAGTGAACACCGACGGGTGTATCACTCGCTATACCGCAGATATGCAGTCGATAAGTCCATACCTTCAATGCATTCTTACATTTCATCCATTCATGTATTCATTCCATACGTACATGTATGTGTTCTAATAATTGTTCGTAATTCAACTGAATTGTGTTGTCCACTCCATGCTTGATTATTCTTGTTTAGTACTTGCCTTTGAGTCTTGACTCACCCTTGCTTTGTATGTTTTAATTAGGTAATTGAGGAGGACAACAAGATGATTTAAGTGGGGTAGTTCAAGCACACTACACTTCACTTTTATCCAATCAGAACATTTATTCTTGCCATTCAGTCAAGTCAAATTATTGAAATAAGTTCTAGATTGTAATAATCCTATGTTAGTATCGTTTGACTGTTCGTGGTATTATGACCGTTTATCCATTCTTTACCATGATTCTAGTGATCGTTCATTGTCTTTCCTTAGGAATTTATGTTGATTGAATCTGGATAATCTAGTTTTAATGCTATGCTTAGTAGTTTGATAGGTTTGCGTGACATTTTGGCTTCCGAATAGCCAGGGTGTTACAGAGTCCATGTCAAATACAATCTAGAACAAACTGAAATTCGAAACAAAAATAAAATAAAATTAGTAATTTGATTTTCATATCAATTCCTAAGTAAAATCCATAAATAAATATAAATCTGAATAAAAAATAAACAAAAAGTAGCAATTGGATTTGTATACAAATCCCAACAAAAAAATAAAATTCATAATAAAAAGGGAAAAATAGATATTTGATTTTTATAGAATTCCAACATAAATTTGTAAATAATTGTAATTTGGAATAAAAAGTAATAAAAATTTGCAATCGGATTTGTATATGAATTCGAACAAAAAAACAATTGAAATTCATATTAAAATAAAATAAAATTTGTAATTTGATTTTAAACGAATACAAAAGTAACAACCCTAAATAACTAAGATTTGAAATAAATTAAATAAAATTAGCAATTTGATTTATGGTGGGTCCAGATTATAATGGTTGAGATTAAACATAGAGATTCTATGTCAAGTACAATTAGGGGGCTGCAATGGGGCGCGGGAGGTTGGTCCTAGGGGAAGCTCCTGCGGCCCCGCTAGGCCTCGCGAGGGGAGATGGACCCTGTCCTCCATCCCCGCAGGGACCCGACCCCACGGGGGATTAAAAATAGATTAAATGTTTTTAAATAACTTCACTTTATTTATTTATTTATAATTATTTGTTTTTTTAATGTAGCTTTAAAATTTATACCCTAGCACAAATATTCAAGTTTACATCCAAACATATAAGAAAATGTACATCTCTCGTATTAGAAAACAATAATATATAGACAAAATAAAATATTTGTAATTATTAACGGGTCAGGGGAGAGCGACACCCCATCCCCGCCTCGCTAGCCTAGCAGGGGCCATCCCCATTCCCCCTTGGGGGCAAGTCACCCCACCCCGTTGTAAGATCGAGGAGGCCGACTAGAGGGGGTTTGAATGGGCAGTTTTAAAATCTTTTGGCTAAAACTGAGTTTTATGTGGAATTGTAAATCAATTTGGTTTTGCACATTTAAAGCCTAAATCAACTAGTATTTACTAAGTGCACCAACAACATACACTATTGATAATGATAGCAATCATTCAAACACATGAAAGCAATTTAATACAAAGAATGTAAATTGCACAAAGTAAAATACAATAGAACAAATCACAATGACACAATGATGTTTTACCGTGGTGTTCGGAGACTTGCTGGTCTCCCCTAATCTACGTTGAGGTAAGCCCAAACTAATTAGACCGGCTCCACGAATTAAGCCAAACACCTCAATTCCACTAGTGTTAGTTATTTCCCGCTCCGGGTAGGTGAGCTCCAACCTTCACAACACACCGGGCCTTCTCACAAGCTTCTTGAGAAGATCATCGGTCCACAACACCTCCACGCCATCTAGGTGTCGGCAAACACCAAGAGTAATAAGTCAAGCCCCTTTCTTGACTCTCACCACGTGCAACGAATGCATAAGCTCATGTGGATACAAAATCCACCTCTAGATGCAACACATGCAACTAGAGAGCTCTCTCCTTGCTCACAAGGTGCAACACTTGCACAATTGAAATGAGAACCTCACACTAGCTCAAGTGAGTGAAATGGGATACCAAAGATATTCTCTCAACCGGCCAAGGGGGTATTTATAGCCCCACAAAAAAACTAGCCGTTGGGAGTAGAAAACATAAAACTCAACAAAATGCGGTAGTACCACAGTGCAATGGTTGGTACTATTGATTTTTGCTCAACGGTCGGAAATGGTGCATTGAATGCTCAAAAAGTAACCGTTAAAATTTTTGGTGGGGTAGTACTGCAGTGCAATGGGCGGTACTACCTTTCTGCGGTAGTACCTCTCTTCTCGGGCTATACTACCGCAGTCCAATTTCAGCACAGACGACACTCGGTAAAAAGGTCATAACTTTTGACTCCGATGTCGGAATTGAGTGATCTTGAGCTCTATGGAAAGCTTATCAGAGGGCTACACAACCTACCTATTTGATTGATCTGAAACATATTTGATCAAATCAAAAGCATAACTCCAAAGAGCCACTACTATGGTCTAAGTCCAAAGAAATAGCAACAAGCAATCTTATACCATACCAAGGGAAAATGCATGAATTCCAACAATTTACAAAACACATTTGCAAACTTAGATCACGCCACAAGGAGTAGGTACATGGACTTCAACCATTTGTAAAACATATTTGCAAAATATAGTCACATGCTACAAGGATTAAATGCATGAGCCTCGACTATTTGTAAAACACATTTGTAATAATAATATCATGCCACGGTGAGCTAGAGCAAGTGAGATTGAGCTATCTACACATGATGAGACTCAAGCTACTAGACAAGACCCCTCTTAATAGTACGACTAACCTATACTAGCAATCCGGTTTTTCAAACAAACACCAAGACCGGCAAAAGACCAGGAACACATCCTTAGCCCTAGCTAGTCATACCTTTACTTTGAGCATCTTCTTGAAGCTTGATGATACACATCTTCACTTCAAGTCCGGTCATCGTCTTGATATGCATCAACCCATGATGCATAACACATGATGGGTCTTCTCTTGACTTGATGATCAATTCATGACCATCTCCTCTTTGAGATCTTGATATGCATCAACACATGATGCATCCTCTTCTTGAACCTTAACTTGATGATGATCAACTCATGATGCAATCCAAAGTCTTCATCACCCTGGAACATAACCTATTCATCCAACTCATGGAAAATGTTAGTCCCACAATGATTAACATTAATTACCAAGATATATCTGCATTAAATGATTCTGAACAAGTCATTGCTGACAGGTGCGGTATTACCGCCAACTAGACTCTGGTAATACTGCTCTCCGGTAGTACTGTTTCTCAGATGCGGTACTACCGATTTCCAGAGATTCGAGAAACACAAAAAACACCCTCTCTGGAAATAACGTACTGCCAACTAGCTTTCTGAAAGACCGGGTTGCGGTAGTTCCGCTCAGGATTTGAGGTCATACCGCTACGCGGTAGTTCCGCCCAATAAACTCCAGTACTACTGCACATCGGTAGTACCGTTTACCAAATGCGGTCGTACCGATTTTCACTGAAGTTCTTCCAGAAGCTTTTCGAAATGCAATGCATGACTCCTTTGTCTTGAGCCATGTCGATCTTTTATTATCTTTGCATTTCCTTTTCATTTCATCATTCATACTCCAGGAGTAAGCCTTGAACACATCTTAGCACACACATTAGTCCCACAACACAATTTCAAATAATTGAGTATAAAGCAATATGAGTATATATGAACTGCACAAGTTTTATATACTCAAAGAATATGTTTCAAAGTAGAGATCCCCAATATGTGTGGATAAAAAGATATGGATCAATACTAATGAAACCATAAAGCATAGAGTGAATTCCCCCTATATGTGTGCATACACGAATGTGTATAAAAACATATGCACATATTCGAGTTAAAGTTTTGGTGGAGTTCAACCTATATTTTGGATCCGAGGAATGCAATAATATATGAGAATATGATGTATACCTCCATGATTTTCACCTTTTATCCCAATAAGACTACACAATAGGTATATCAATAGAAGTGTTAGTCTTACATATAAATTTATCATTAATCACCAAAATTCTCCATTAACTCATAATGACGGGTCTAGATTGTTCACCCGTCCCCACCCCACATGGGGATTTTCCTCGTGGACCCGCCACATATGGAAATTGCCATCAAATGACTAAAATTTGGACTAAAAATAAAATAAAATAAACAATTTGATTTTGCATATGAATTCATAAGTAAAATCCCTAAATACATGTAATTCAGAATAAAAAATAAATAAATAATAGCAATTAGATTTGTATACGAATTCCAACAAAAAATAACTGAAATTCGGAATAAAAACTAAGAAATAGCAATTTGACTTTGATACAAATTCCAAAAAAAATAATCATAAATGACTATAAATAAGAATAAAATTAGAGAAAAATTACTAGTTGGATTTGTATACGGATTCCATCATAAAATAATTGAAATGCAGATTAAACAATAAAATAAAATTTGTGATTTGATTTCCATATGAACTCCAAAGTAAAATCCATAAATAACTAAAATTCAAAATAGATTAATAAAATTAGCAATTTGATTTGTGTACGACTTATAATAAAAAATAACTAAAAATTTTGAATAACAAATTAAATTATAACGAGGATGACATGAACGGTGTCAGAGAAGTTGTTCGGTGGAGCCGTTGAAGAGAATGGCTAGAGTCGCAGGAGCAAAGGGTCGCGACAACATGTGTTGAGAGTTGGCGTTGTTGAAGAAGTTAGTGTCCGAAGAAGTTCAATGATAGGAAGCCCTGGCAGAGAGGACATAAAGATTTGGATTGAAGACGAGTTATGGACAATATGTGGCTATCGGGTAGCTAGGAGTGTTCCATTACTGGTGAAGGGCACGATCACAACGATGGTGAGAAGATTATTTATATCGTTTGACAACGACTAAAGTAGACATATTAGCATCTGTGAAGATAGGAGGCCATCGTGGTTAGTGAGGAAGCCATAGTGTTGAGTTGGCTAACATCGAAAAAGATGAGCGACTTACACATCGAGCACGTATAACAGCCTGCATATGTATCTACATGCATGCATCTGTATGAATAAAAGCACGGACGTATGGAAACAGATGAGCAAAGAGCTTTTAGTAGAAATGGCGCAGCCATAGGAAATAGGCTTTGGGCCATCAAAGAGAGCGTGGCAGGTGTCCCCGACGGGGATCTACTATGGTTGCAACGTGTATGCGTGTCGATGTCGCAACAATCAACATTAAGCAATAATTAAAGAGATGTAGAAGATAACTATGTAGTAGAGTATTGCATTTGAAGGGGTCACAGCTGAGAGGGATCGATTAAGTATTGGGCTTGCCGTTGGAGGTAGAAGTAGAAAAATTATGACGACGAAAAGAGATGGAAGACACATGGTTTGGTGGGGTAGCTGCGTGCGAGGGAAGATAAGTTCATGGCAGGTCATCCATGGTGCATCGGTGTATGTCTGAGCAAGGTACTCTAGTACCTTATAAACTAA
The DNA here is from genome assembly GCA_036346395.1 of Hsuehochloa calcarea. Classification (NCBI taxonomy): domain Eukaryota; kingdom Viridiplantae; phylum Streptophyta; class Magnoliopsida; order Poales; family Poaceae; genus Hsuehochloa; species Hsuehochloa calcarea. The sequence continues at coordinate 24,787,599 of CM070603.1, read as the reverse complement.
TAAGATAATTTTGGCGCACACATAATTAATGTATAGCTTAAGATTAAATAGAGGTACATGTGTGTGCATAAGCTTCTATTGTCATGTCCAATATGCGTAGATATATTTCCAATCATTTAAGTTATATCATTTGATACTACAAACTTTGAAACAAACCTAGCCTCGCAAATGCGCGGGCCACCCTGCTAGTTAATTGTTAAACTTGAAATCGTGTTGTTCTTATTTGTTAAGCTCGAAGAAAATACAACTTGAGGAATATAAATTTCTAGCCTTTGGAAGCGAACGTAGTGGTTTCTTTTTTCTATCACTTTAAACAGGTAATGGATAGATTGTCCTGTTCCAACTTGTACCAAAATGTGCATATGCTCTGTCTAACCATGGTGTGTTTACTCTAAAGAGTGAGATCTCATTTCGTCAACAACAGGGACTTACCTTTGAAGGTACCCTAAAAAAACTAATTATTTGGTCGCCTTTCTTCCATGTTTTTCTTCTTCTTTCGAAACGTGGGCACGAGCTCTCCCATTTATTCGCAGGAGAAGAAGAGCTTTGCAAAAACAACCAAGAAAAAGACAACACGCGGCACTTGCAACCTAGAGAGTAGAGGCGAGGCAAAAGAAGGTCTCTTGCAGCACAATGCAGGTGCTTAAAGACGTGCTTAGCAAAGAAAAACTGATATTTCTTACCAGGTAGGAACGATAAGGTGCTTATTTTGTAGCATCGATGCTTGATTAGACACCGGTGCTTAAGAGGTGCTTATATATATAACTATATATAATTAATAGTCAACACAATCATCTAACCACCTACAAAAAAGATGTTTGCTTGATAACGTGGCTATAATATCTTTCTTTAAGCACTCGTATATAAGCATTTCACATTGTACATGCCCTTGGTTAACCCAAGTACGAAACGTCACTACGTCCAAATGCCCAAATGGTGGTAGGCACGACGAAATTGTTAGTTGCAGTGGGAAGCAAGCAAGATGGTGGTGCCAGAATGCCATCGTTCTACTAGCATACTGCCATGGTGAAGGGAGCTAGTAGCAAAGGCAAGGCAGCTTAAGCAACAAGTGGTCAAGTACGCCCATCCAACATGAACGCAGCGTATCCCTCACCTCTCTTTTCTCCTCGCGGTCGAGTTCGTCGTGTTTGGAATTTTTTAGCTGTATTGGCGTCTTTTCGTCTCATATTTACAGGAATAACAGTCTCTTTTTTTTTTTGCAAAAATGCCGGCCCTCCTCGCCCGCCAAGTAGTTTCCTGCTGCACAACCACCTTGTAGTGGAGCTACCACATGACCGCCCTGAGATGTGAGCCGATTAAGGTTTCGGTGATGTTTGTAGGAATGTTAAAATATAGTAAATAAGTTCAAAAAATTATGAAATTTTATGTGGAGCCTCCCTACATAGTGTACTTTCTTGCGTAAAATTTTTAAATTTTTAATTTTTCTAGCAATTTCATATAATTTTAATGTTTGTACGAATTTGTAAATATAGAAAATAAGCTCCAAAAATTATAAATTTTATTTTAAAGACACCTCACGTAGTGGACTTGATTGTGTAATATTTCAATAATTTTATATGTGTTCTTGAATTATCTCAAAAATTTAGGATATAGGTAGCGAAAATTTAAATTTTTGGTTTCGGAAATTACGGTATCATGATTTCATGTTACTTGGAGTTTATGAAATTTTTTGCATTTCAACTCCATCGGAGATGTTGATATACAATATGGTGCAGGAGTACACACATAACAACCAAAATAGGCGTGCAAATATAGCAAAAACAAATATACCAAAACATAATCGCATAACACGAGATACAATATGGCTCAGTCGTTTGTGCCACTACTATCTGCTCCTTGCGATTGCCTCCATTTGTGCCTAGAAGTTTTACGTAGAGCATGTCCCTGGGATACGTGAGTCGGTCCGAAGAGCGCGTGTTGGATCGGAGAGGGTACAGAGACTGTTGAGTGGGCGGAGGTGCACCAGTAGGGTGAGTCGGCCCAATAGAGTCTGGTAAGCGTACATGTCATCCTGATGATGCATGCCGAGCTGGGGGCCACCTTCGAAGAATTCATGAATGACAGACTCTATAAATTCAGTCCCGGGTTGTCCGCCCCCAATGTATGATGTATGCAACTCCGGTTGTGCGGATGAGCTTTGGCCTTGAACGTACGGTGTGCCCGCCAAACCGGAGGAGCTCTGGCCTTGGACGTATGGTGTGCCAGCCAACTCGGAGGTGCTCTACCCTGGGTATGCTCCAAACCCCTGCCATGGTGCAAACCCTAACGGCGTGTACTGCTCCCTGGTAGGAGCTAGGAGGCCCGTATCATCATCAGTCGACATGAACTGGCGTGACCCCCTACGGTCAACCGAAGGCTACAAGAAAGAATTATGTTAGTACAGATAAACACTTTGGACGTAAACTGACAATCTCGTACTTCCTGGATGTGCAGTGACAGATGACCGAGCGGGAGGGATAGTCTGTGTACTGAATGCGGACGGTGGAAGTGATTCATCTCGATGGACCTACGACAGGGGAACGACCTTATGTTAGCGAAACATAAGGCATAACAAAAAAAACAGAACGTAGATTTGTACATAACTTACGTCTTCACCGATCTGGCCCGCGGATGACCGACAGGGAACACTGCGACATTGGCCAGACTCGCTAGGTCGTGGTGACCTAGCGGGTGAGCACACCCCACTTGGTGCCCGATGCGCAGGATGTCGTCCGTCGAACGACCGTAGCTCAAGTTATTTATTATCTTCTTTGACTCTACGAAGATGTACTTCAAAGTTTTTAGCATCCTCGCTGGTGTTGTGTCTGGGCTGCGGATGGAAGACTCCGATACGCTTACGATGCGTTGTACCCGCTCCAACTATGGTGTCATACATAACATGTTCATTAATGAAGAGTACAAATATCATCAATGAAACGATTAAAGGTTGTAAGTGTCTTACGATGTCGTCCGGCCGCGAAGCGCTGTGATGATCAAATGAGCGGCGAAAGCTCTGCAGATGCGTGACCTACTCCAGGTGCTCCGATGGAGGAAGGGTGAGTCTTGCGCGCGTCCGTGGCACGTTCCACTCCATGTAATCACCGTACGTTCGAACGTCGTATGAACGTTGCTCATGCAAGACATCCAGGTGCGCCCTTTCTATCCATGGCGTAGTCCACTCATGTTGTATTGGTCGCCTGTCGTGAATATGCCGGTCCACTCATGTTGTATTGACCGCCTGTCGTGAATATGCCCACACGCCTTGGATTGCTACATTTTGGAAGGATTGATATTAGAAAAGAAGACGTAAGAAGTGTAAACATTACTTGGATGGAGTTTGACTCACATATGTATGACTCGCGGCAGGAGCCTGCCGTCCGGGGGGCATAACCTGGTACACACTAAAGTGTCGCTTTACGTGTCGTGCTGCGTAAGGTTCCACTATATGTGCGAACACCAGGTGGCAAGTCGTCGTCCACAGTCCTGCGTCCTGGATACATTACACGGACAGTCCGTGCGGTGCTATCGTGTTCACGAACTGTGGATACCATGGAGTCCATATGTTGTCGCTTTTGTGTAACAACTTGAACTTCGTTGTGGAACAGCGAGTAGCACCTCGCCGGTCAGTCCTTGGCCCAGTGTAGACAGGCGGCAGTCCACTGTAAGACCATGGTGGGCCCATCTATTTGGTCATCTGGAATGGCGTTACGGGTGCACTGCTCTCTCGATAGACGACCGCCCAACAGGGAAGTGCTCTCAGCTCCGCAGCTGTAGGAGCACGTAGTAGATAGCCAGGTTGGGGTACCACTGGTGCCGCGTCAGCGAAGCATCACATAACCCCCGGTATGTGGCACGTGGACGAAGCTGGGGTTGCACCAATCACCTTTTGTGATTAGAAATAGGACCCAACCAAAGAGCTGAAGAAGGTGAGCAATGAGATGCGTCCTAATGAGCTCGTCAGGTGCATCTGCAGGTGTTGACTGAACTGTCTCAGCCAAGTCCGGAGGACGCCACGTACACACTCTAGGACAGGTTGGTCAAACCGCTGCTCCAGCATGGCTTTCCAGTTCGCCGACGGAGGGCCTGGAACAAGTGGCTCACCCCGGACGTACTACATAGTGACAGTCATCTCACCTCACCAAAAGTGAAAGGTATGCATCTCGGGTCTCCACCTGTCGACAAGTGCCGACAGCAGACTGACGTCTATGGTGAACCGACATCCGACGAACACCAGCCTCGCAAGGGGCAACAAGCCCGTGTCGAAGGATTGGGACGTAGCGATAGTCCAGCTCCCAGTAATCCCTCCCCGCCTAGAGCAGAAGGGGAGAAGGGCCATCCGCGTCGCCGGCGATCCACAGCTTGCACCGGTGGTCCTCATCGTAGAAGTGTTTCAGAAGCGCCGGTAGAGACATGACTCGCAACACATGGAATAGATGGAATATTAGTGAGAAGATTGATAATGACCATAAAATACTGCAAATTAAAAACTACGACGAAACTAACACTACAAATTAATGTATACTAATTTAGTAGTACAAAATTAAATACGTCTATTTAAACATGACTAAATTAATTAGGGCTAACTGATTACCGCGAATTAACCTGTGCTACATATTGACAATTTAAAAAGCATGCACATATTGTTCTAATAATTTACTGAATATATAGCTTAGGCTTACAACATGTCAAACAACAACATAATTCTTTCAGACATCTAGATAATTTAGATACTGTTGATGATGCATTTGATGAAACATTAGCTAAGTATAAAACATTTCATGAAGGAGACAGCATAGTCCTTACTAAACATCATGACCTAAAGTTGGACTAATTAAGATTTCGCAATACTTAAACCCTACAATCTTATAGTCTCGTCCCAGTTGTCACTTCTACATTGTACCGTCGACATCATAGCTAGAATGACCATACAACCAATTCAAGCTATAGGTAGTTCACGTGATGTAACCGCTAATCAATTTCATAAACTAAATTTTAAAAACCCCATCCAAGGGTTCGTACTAATCAAAGTATGAAGTGCATGCCACCATTAAAATACTAGATTATGCAATAATTTACAAATCCATACCCAAAGTCTATTTAAATTTTAATTTTTTAAGTGGTAGTGAATTACAATGATTTTTAGAACGCTAATTAAATTTCGCATATATGCATCAGACAGCGATGTGAGGTGACAACAATGGGGAATAGCGCGATGATAGCGATGGATGTGACAGGGAGGTTTGGCTGTGTTGGGAGAGGCCTAGATTCAAAGCCTTGTGCTTGCGACATGTGTAAAACCATCTGAAAACGGTATTTTTTTGTTTCTCGAGAGAACTAGATCGGTTTTCTGGGGCACATGGCGGGAGGGGTGGTTGGCGGGAGGGAGGGAGGGGAGGGTGCGTGGTGGAAGGTGAGGGGACACCGCAGGGTGGTCGTGCGGCAACGCCATCGCAGGGCGATCATGCGGTAGCGCCACCGCACGGTGGCCGTGCAGCAGTGAGATGTGGCGGGCGGGGAGGGCCTACCCTACGGTGGCTGTGCTGCAGGGGGCTATATTTACCAAAACAAAATCAGAGATGATCATTTCTATAAATACGAGACGAAAAAGGTGTCGCCAAAAATTCATCGTGTTAGCATGTACGTGGAAGCACGCGCTCCCACCGTCAATGATGATCTAGACTGGTCTAAGGCCTTGTTTGTTTAGGCTTAGGCTTTTTAGCTTATAGCTTAAAGCTGGTTTTTTAGCTTAATCAGCTTATAAGCCCTTGAGCTTTTAAGCCATGCTTTAGTGTTTGGTAATTTGACATTTTATAGGATGTTAGCTTATTTGAGTTGTGTGTGAGGGATAAAAAGTCTTAATTGCCCTTGAGGGTTTGAAGGATCTTTGTAAGCATGTATTTAAACTTATTTTTGTATGGGATTTGTAAATATGACGATACGTGCAACTGTACATATGAAATAAAAAAGATTTTGCTTGTTCATGCATGTAATAATTTTGGACATTGCATAATGAAATAAATTAATATAGAAAGACATATATTAGCCAGCCAAACAAAATAATATTCGATCATATCATATTAATGTAATCTTTTATTCTCTTGCGGTCATTAAAGAAGTAGCAATACTATCACGAAAGACACTCATATATCTATCATCGATTGTTGATCCATTGACACCGTGCCCTCCAAATGATCTAGTCTGTGTATCGTTTAGATCATAATCTTGATACCTAGATCTTTGCAGAATTCCTAAAAATTTCCGCTCGAGAATTGGGTACCGTTATCTGTGATGATACGACTGGTGTACGAAATCGTGTGATCATATATTTTTGTGAGAAATTTCTTGGCAACTTCAGTTGTTACTTTAATAATTGGCTCAGCTTCTACCCATTTTGTGATTGTATCAATCAAGACAAAAAGGAATTCCAAGCCCACAGATGCTTTTGGGAAAGATCCTAGAATGCCCAATCCCCAGGTTGCAAAAGACCAAGAAAGAGATATTGTTTGCAAAACTTGTGCCAGCTAATGTACTTATCAACTATGAAATTGATATTGTACACACTTTGTCAAAAGTTCTTTTGCATCATGAAGGGCAGTTGGCCAGTAGTATCCTTGTCTAAAGACTTTACTGACTAGAGTTCTGTAGGAATGATGTGCTCCACAAATTTCTCCATGTATGTCGGATAGCAAGGTCATACCATTTTCTTGAGATATGCATCTCATCAACACTTCTTGAGCTTCCCATTTGTAAAGGGTACATTCAATCATAATATATGATTTGGCTTTTCGAGCTATACGATCAACCTCTACATCATCTTCAGGAAGTGTGCAATGTTGAAGATAATTGTAGATTGATGTCATCTAATAACTATTGGGATTGATTTGTACGACCTCCAGTGGAGCATGTGTGTCTTAGAAATGTTCGACCATCGAGGGTGTATCGAGTTGCTCAAGAAAAACTTTAGGCGGGACAGAAGATCTTGAGGAAGACATTCATGCCAACTAGTCTGCCAGAAAGTTGTCCTTTCTTGGAATATGTTGGATCTGAAACCAAGAAGTCCTTTTCGAGTTTTCGTACTTCCGCTAAGTAAGATGACATCTTGGGACTTGAGCATTTATACTCTTTTCCAACTTGATTCGCTACCAGTTGAGAATCGCCTTTCACTAGTAATATGTGAATCCGAACGCTTTGGCTGCTCGGAGCCATGCCAGCTGAAGCTTCTTATTCTGCCACATTATTTGTAGTAGAAAGTTCAACTTAATGGCGTATTTAACGTGTTCTCTAGTAGGAGATATCAAGACAATTCCAGCTCCCGAGCCTTTGAGCATCAAGGAACCATCAAAGTTCATGGTCCACTCTTCGTGGTGTTCGTACTAGATCCCTTGGGTGGGTTCAGTATTTGTCCATTCGGCAATGAATTATGCTAAATCCTGGGACTTAATTGTTGTTCGTGAAATGAAATGGAGGTCAAAGTCCCCAGGCTCGACAACCCATTTTACTATTTATCCTGATGATTCTCTGTTTATGAGAACTTGACCAAGAGGATATCCAGTTGGTACGATAACCTTGTAGGCCTGAAAGTAATACCTTAGCTTCCTCGAAGCCATAAGGAGACCATATAGCAACTTTTGTACCTGTGGATAGAGCTCCTTTGGTCAATGTAAGGCTGTGCTTATGTAGTATACTGGTCATTGGATATTGTCATGTTCAATGACCAGTACAACACTGGCAGCTTGTGGTGTTGCAGCCAAGTATATCAGTAATGTTTCTTCTAATCTTGGAGATACTAAGATCGGGGCATTCATAAGGTAACTTTTGAGTTCTTCAGAGGCATCGTGTTGCATCTTTAATCTATTCGAAACTTCTGTGTTTGCAAAGAAGCTTAAAGAAATGTAATCATTTTTCCTAACCTGCGGTATGAAACGACTTAACACTGCCATACAACCAGTTAGTCTTTGGAATTGTTTCTTTGTGGTCAGAGGGTACATTTGTTCGATCGCCGCTATTTTTGTTGGTTTAACTTCAATTCCTCTAACCGAAACTAGGAATCCAATAAGCTTTCCAGAAGAAACTCCAAACACACACTTCTCAGGATTTAACTTAAGGTTATGTCTTCTTAAGTTATTGAAAGTTTCTTTCAAATCAGATATATGATCTCTAGTATTGATGCTTTTTACGACCAGATCATCAACATAGGCCTCTAAAGTCCGACCTATCTGTGGACTAAAAGACTTTTGCATTAACCTTTGAAAAGTAGCACCAACATGTTTTTGATCAAATGATATTTTGACATAACAAGAAGTGTCGTATGGTGTAATGAAGGAAGTGTTCTCTTCATCATATTTACTCATATTAATCTGGTGGTACCCTGAATACGCATATAAAAAACTTAACAACTCAAACCCAGAGGTAGAGTCTACTAGTTGATCAATGCGTGGAATGAGAAAGTCATCCTTCGAATAAGTTTTATTAAGATATGTGAAATCGATACACATTCGCCATTTCCCGTTGCTTTTTCGAACCATTACAGGATTAGCAAGTCACTCTAGGTGGTCGACCTCACTAATAAACACAGCCTTGAGAAGCTTGTCAATCTCCGACTAGATTACCTCCTTTCGATCTGGTGCAAAGCGCCTTAGCTTTTGCTTGGCGGTTTCTTATCAGATTCGAGAGCTAGCCAGTGCCGATCACCTCCCTAGGGACCCCGGGCATTTCGGATGCCTGTCAGGCGAATATATCCGAATTGGCTCAGAGGAAGGATACGAGTGACTCTTTCTGTTTAGGATTGAGTCCTGCCCTGACCAGTACCTTTTGGATGTTTGTACTAGCAGTTCCGAGCCCAAACAATGCTTTGACGCTTTCCAGAGAAGTGCCCTTGTTGAGTAGAACTTACTTAGTCTGGTTGGAGGGTTTTGGGGCCATATTTGGTATTGTGTGCTTGACCTGCATGGAAGGTGGATTAATATCCTGTTTGGAAGTTCATCGTCCAGTTCTAGGGATTTGTGACCGCATACAAATGCCATCTTTCTATCCGCTCGAATCGTAATGACCCCTTTTGGTTCTGGTATCTTTAAACTCTGATAACTGTAATGTGTGGGTATCAGGAATTTTGCCAATGCTGAACGACCAAGAATTCCCATTGTATTTAGTTTCAAAATCAACTACATCAAATGAAGTCTTCTCTGTTCGAAAGTTATCTGGTCCTCTGAATGTAACCGATAGGGAAAGTTACCCTATCGGTTTAGCAGTAGACCTTGGAACTATACCATGGAAGATATATTTCACTGGTTTTACTTTTGACTTAGGAATTTGCATTTCTTCTAATACTCCCGTAAACAAAATATTTAAAGAACTACAACCATCTACTAAAACTTGATTGACTTTACAATTATTTATAGTAGATTCTACAACAATAAGGAACCTACCTAGTCGAATTGAAGGGATGGGGTAATCTTCTTTTTTGAAGGAGATGACTGTCTCTGACCACCTGGATGGCTTGCGGTGATCGGAGATTCGACGAGGTTCACTTCCAGTTCCACGGCCTTCAGATGGTGCATAGATTCGTATGAGGCAGACTCGCTAAATATCATATCGACAGTGTGTTATGGCTCGTGATACTCCATCTCTTGGTCACCATCTTTGTCCTTCATGGAGCTTGGCTCTCAAAGCTCTTGTATAGAGGAAATGGACCCTTACCTGAATAATAGGCTTATAGCTTCTTCTGCCAGGCTTGGCAGGTGCGTAAATTATGTTCTACCGCCTGATGAAATGGACACCACTTCTTGTTCTTTTTGTATTCATCGGTCGGAGCATTTTCCTTGTTACGATCGAATAATCCTTTTGCCCTTGGTAAATTTCTCAGGAATTGCAAGGGCCTCTTTATTGTTGGACTTGCGATTATTCTTACCTTTAAGAGTCTTCTTAAGTTTCTTCTCTGATTTATCCAGGCCTTGTCGAGGGATTTTCTCTTTCCGATCAATGACCTTATTCTATTCGTCCACCTCACTAGCAATGCGTACCTATCAGCCATGTCGAATAGATTGACAGTCGTTCATGGAGGTTTCATTGCGATGTCCCCCGTATACCGTCGATTCCGTAACCCTGCCTTGAAGCATGGATAACAGACGAATCTATGACCTCAGGAATAGAGTTACAAACCTGGCTGAACCTCTTGATGTATTGCCGAAGAATTTCATTTAGTTCTTTCCGAATTCGATGAAGATCGTCTTTCTTTCCACGGCGATCGTAAGTCCCCTAAAAGTTTGTGATCAATAAGTCGCAGAGTTGCTCCCAGGTGTATGTAACACCCTGACTATAAGGAAGTCAAGATGTCACCTACAACCACTACTCTTTAGAAGAATAACCATGACAAGGTGAAGCAAGTAGTAAGATTATACGAAAACCAGAATTCATCATCAAGTTTAATCAATGGAATGGAAATAAACAATTCTGAGAGATACGATAGTTATGACCAAACTGGCTTATTACAGTTCAACACAAGTCATAATTAACGACAGTAAAAGCCCTCAAAATGTTTGGTTTTTGGTAGTGAGTGCATCGTGATGAACTACCCTCCACAAGATCATTCTTCCTTGTCATTTACCTAAATAAGACAATAAAGCAAGAATGAGCCAAAGACTCAGCAAGTAACTGTATGAAACAATCAAACATACCATGAGCAATATATCACAATCATAATTTGAACAATTTATCGAAGCGAATTTATGAATGGATGAAGTGGAATGATGCATTGAAGGAAATGGACATATTGCGGCATATATACGGTATAGCGAGTGAATCACCGTCGGTGTTCACTTAGAGTAATCGTATGAAGAACGTTTCATACGATCGTCCAACGTGGCCCACATTGGAATGGTGGACTCACGTAGCGTGGCCCACATTGGAATGGTGGACTCACGTACCCATCTTTGGAATTGATGGGATTTTCAAGTGCCCATCTTGGAATTGATGGGTCTTACAAAGTAATGTATGCATGTCATGATGAGATCCCATGTCAATATTGAATAGTACTCATAAATGAAAAGAACACATGGCATTCATCTACAAATACGAACAAATATAATCATTCATTCATGCAACATACATGGCATCAATCATAGAATACAAATTACTTGCGGTATATCAACATCATGAATAAAGCACAACAACATTCATGTAAACAACATATCACTATGCATTCCTTTGAATTCAACACCGGTTAACCTACAAGACTTGCCTTCGCGTTGTGACTCGATAGCGAGCAGCGGAGGTGTTCCACACATGATGCCTCGCCGCCTACACAAGCATGTTCCCAAAATAAGAACAACGATATAACACGCTTCCGGTGTTCTACAATAACCCCGACTATCAATATACCGCATAGACCCTAATTGAAAATAAACTATCGGCCAGATTTCAGCCCTTACGAGCAGCGGTGCGAGAAAAAGCATATTTAATTATCTAGAACTCAAAGCGATACGGAACTAGTGCCCAATGAAACATAACGCACAACACTACGAAACTCTAGTTGGCGGGATCCTTTGATTCGCCAATACAGAGGTCTAAACAACAGATGAAAACACTAGCAGTTATCTGTCGAATTGTAAAACGATGGCAAAGACAATATCATAACTTTCATTCCACAGATCCAATGGGGGTGATCTTTATCATATTTGAAAGATAAGTTAAAGGGCTACAATAACTTATTTGGGTGAAGATTCTGATTCGGTCTTTAATTTGAACAAAAACTAGGGACAAACCTACTGACCTCAGTTTTCAGACAGATTGGATAGTTCGTATTCAAAAATTCATAAATCCCAAACTACTGATCGGATTTTTCTAATCTCGCTGCCAAAAGAAAGCTAACGAAACCAGGAACAAATCTCTAGAAGGGCAAAACCCCAAATTCGGCCTCTAAAGTACCGTAACAAGCCGCGCAACATTCTGATCCAATCTGTAATTTCTGGAACTCTAATCCGACGCGAATCAAATGGTCTCTACCGCAACAAAAATCGATCAAACAAATAACCGGGATGCTCGTTACCCTTGAAGACCCGTAGAACGACGAAGAACCACTCCCCGCTGGTCTCCCTTCTTCTTCCTTGGCCGGCCACACCACAGCGAGCACCCGGCGAGGAAGCGGCCCGCCGGAGGACAGATTGGTGAAGGAACGCCCGGGGATCTTGGAGAGCAACCTCGGGAGCACCAATGGCCGGCGTCCAGGGGGGAGGCGGCGCCCAACCAGGGGAGGAGGCGCCAGCAATGGAGGGTGGAGAGGGGAGGGGGTGGCGGCAAGGTGGGAGGGAGGGGGAGAGAGGCCGGCGGCTAGGGTTGGGGGGAGGGGCACCTCCCCCCTTTTAAGTGGCCGGCTCTTCCCTCTTGGGCCGGCCTAGGTCGCAGCCCGCGGCCCAGGTTGGCGAATTTTTACAAATGTCCCCTCCGAAGACTAATTTTTCTGATTTAAAGCTCGTCTTTCACTCCTTCGACCTTCTTTTCTTACTAATTGCGATTCGGGATATTACATTCTACCCCCCTTAACAGGATTCGACCTCGAATCTAAACACAGATCTACTCGAAAGAAAACTGCGACTGGAATTTATTAACGAAAACACGTACCAAAAGCGAGCAGTGCGGATACTTATCGCGCGACGAGGACTCTAGCTCTCAGCGGCCTCTCTTACGGACTAGAGAAAACCACCACGCAAAGACCCAAAACGACGCGTGACCTAACACTCAACCTGAACTTTCTAGGTACCCTCATCAGAAGAGGATCGAAGGCAAGACCATACTCGATGGTCAACGTCTTAAACTAAAACTCGAACCTTGAATGGTTCAGCTGCCCACTCAGCACCAGAACACACCCGACGCTATGCATTTGCGCGAGAACCCGAGACGGTCAAAGCGAAATACCAACTTTCCAATTTCTGCAACTTTCGGAAACGAAGAGAATCCAATTGAAAATAGCGAGTCCTCAACGCGTCCACTAAATGCTAACTCTCCACCAAAAGATTATGTGGATTTCATGGGAATATGTTACAGATCTTAGGATGATGTGACAATTGGCAATGGCGTTTATGGTTTGTAGTTTCACGTGTTTTCGACAAAGCTACAGGTATTCTGGTCAGGGGTGGTCCGACCGGTCCTTGCACGGCGGTCCGACCGGTCCCAAATCGGTCGGACAGGCCATGTGGGGCGGTCGGACCGGCGGTGACCTAAAAGTGTTCAAAACAAGCTGGGCCAAAAATAGGTGTTGTAGGCAAGTGAGGGGATCCCAATGCACTTGGTCTCATAATTTTTGGAGTCTCCAGTAAGAAGTTCTATTCATTTTTAATTTCCAGAAGGTTTCGGAATTTGGAAGTATGAATTTCGGCTAAGTCCCAAGGGGCGGTCCGACCGGCTCACCTGGAGCGGTCAGACCGGTTTCTACTTGAACGTCCGCCAACTTCGTGGCGATGTTGATTTGTTAGGTCAAAGTCATTGGTTTCATGGCATATGATTTGCATGATGCAAGTTTTGACTAACATGGGTCAAGTTGTGAAGAACTTGTTCCCGAATACGTGTTTTCTTGTCTGTGGTTGTGCAGGTAGCTTGGTGGTCAACGACGGTCAACGGCGAGGAGAATCGGGACTAGACTTGAAGAGTTGAGGTCGAGCGATCGGCGATGCGGGTGAGGTCAACGACTCAAGCGTGACACAAGATGGACAAGGGTGACCTATTGGCAAATCCATGACGCATGGTGAAGCGGTTTAGGTCAAAAGTTAAAGACGGCGCTTTGCGAAGCGTGCGTGTGTTGACCCGTTTGTTAGTGGGCCTTAACGGGAGCCCAAGAGAGTCAAACCCTAAGAGTTTTAGGCCTCCACTATAAATAGGAGGAGGTGGTGGCTGCACCTCTCTCTCTCTCGCCTTTGATGTTTCAAAACCTAATTGTCTTTAGGGAGTTGAGGTGGAGGCAAGGGCTCTTGATGGTTTGTGGTGAATTTCGTAATCTTTGATTGTCCATCGATCCATGATGGTGTGGATGTAATCCAGCAACAATCACGAAATCAATCTATGCAAGGTTTGCTTGAGATAAGTCTCTTTTCGTTCTTGCTTTCAATTTCGTGTTTTTAGGGCTTTCTTTGATCCGCGAGTTTGTGATTGATTCTTTCACGTGAATTAGCTTGCTGTGATATGTGTGAATCTATCTAGCATCATCTTGATCATCAATCCCTCATGAACAAGCTTTAGGATCAAGTTTTCGTTCTTGCCCGGTTTTAGACCTTCTGTTAATCAATTGGCAATTGCTCAAGATCGTTCCAAGAATTATCATAATATTCGATTGGAATAGGTCCTCAATAGCATATAGAAGGTGTGTGCAAAGTTTCATAAAGATTAGAGTTGAGAATCAAAGTTTCACCTAATTGCAACTTCGTCATCGGGTGATTTCTTATTGCGGATCGGTTACGAGTCGGCCGGTCAGACCGCCCGTCATCACCGGTCAGACCGATTTTGGAGCGGTCCGACCGCCAGCACAACGCTGGTCAGACCGCCCGGCAATCGGTCCGACCGATTGGGTCCAGTGATCGACCGCCGTCTTGTGAGTCTTTGCAATCTTAGTTGATTTTGTAGCATTGCTTAGGGGTTTAATTGGATTCAATACTAGTCTTCCATTTGTCTTGGTATATTGATCTTCATAGCTTTCTAATAGCTCGGAGTGAAATTGTATTGAGTTCATAATTTGTGAAAAAGTGGCGTGCTCCTATTCACCCCCTCTAGTCGCCGTTACGGTCCAACAGATTAAATTTCCAAATTTGACAACTCATCTCAAAACAAATCTATTTTCTAAATAGGCAGTTTACAAATGAACACCACTACAACCAAAGGAGAAATTTAGCGAACCCAAACCAAACACTTGCGGTTTATGCGAATTGGAAAGAATCTACATGCCAACACGCCCCAACTCAAGTTGCGAGAAAACAGGTCAACAACACCAAACTCAAGCGAGAATCAAGAAAACACTTCATTATCCGATGAACATACCTTTCCACAGTTTTCTCTCTTCTAGGAATAAAATTTCTCTCGAACCTTGAAATTCGAATTCACTGACTACCACATGAGCTAAAACCTCTTAGTTAAACATCCTCAAATTATACTCAAATTGAAATACATCATCCACACTATTGTGGAGAGGCTATATTGAATCCACCGAATACTCTAGACAATTCATTCTACTAACCAAAATCGATTTAATAGAAGGCGTTCAAGGCACCACAGAATAGGCTCCACACCATCACATTACCTCCAATTTCTAAGAACAACAACTCAGAATCCTTAACCCGCACAATCATGTACTACATCAAAAAGGGTTCTATCAATTATCATTATACTGATCAGGAAACTCCATTATTCCACTTTCTCTACACATAATCATTGTGTGACCAAAGGTCTAGCATAACAATGCAAACCCAAATTTAACCTCCAAGATCTCTACCACAAATTTCAATTATAACATATAGGGAAATCAACGGATTGACTCTCCAACATTTTCCCCAATTCTAACATACTCTCTCAATTGCATACTTAGAAATTTCTCACCAAATCTCGCATCAATATACAATTGCGTTGCTCTATAGAAGTAATCAAGGTTTCCATACCTTCGATAATCACCGACCATTCAATCATGAATGAAGTTACAAGTTTCACTATACCATAGGTTCTACTCGATCGTAACACTTTTGGACTTACTTGAAACCAAACATTCCATGTGAATTAATTTTCCCCAAGAGATACAGATCAAAACCATTCTACATTCTACTACTCCTCCAATAACTTGGTAGCAAAATATCACCGCTACGATTACTCATCTACCACCAAACAGTTGCCAAACTTACCCTTTGCAAACCCTTTGCAAACCCTTTGCAACCCAAAACTGTGATCCTTTCTCAAAAGGAAGAGGCGAACAAAGATAAGTTTATTCACACAGAAAGACGTTGCTCATCACTACGACGAGGAAACCAAAAGAAATATTCGATAAAGGTGATCTTGGAAACGAAAGTGAGTTCATAAATGGGAGGCACACATCCTCAAAAGAGAATAGCAAATAACGGTAAATCTGAAAGAAAGTTATTACGTTTGAAATTCGCCATCTCTTGAGCGGAAAGAGCAACAAATTTAGGGACGCTTCAAATAACCACAAGATTTAATTAAGAATCGATAAGATCCTTCAACAGGACAACTTGCTCGAAACAGTTCATCTACTTGGGAAACACGAGATCTAAATGTTCTCACCACAAAACTCGAAACATTTCCCTTTACTGAGATTTCACGGAAAGCAAGCGGATTAACCGTCTCAAGAGATCAACGAAAATATTCTTTTATTGCAACCTCACTTAGCGAACTCAAACCAAGGAGCCTTTCGGACTAAATCACATGAAATCTTCAAGAAACAATAGGTTAATCCAATTCCTCAAGTTACCCAAAATAATTTCAGTTACCAGTTAATTTACGAGCTCCAAGGTACCGTGAAAGCTAAACTTGAAATATTCTTATTTGAACGATGTCACCAAAGGCGATCAATTTACTACAGGTATTAACATCAAGCCCATAACAACACTTAGAAAACATTTCGAAAGACCCACGTGGAATGAATGGGTTGATTCCTTCTCGAAAGAAGAGGCAAATAGAAACGATCTTTACCAACTGAAGAAATCACTTACCACTCGCAAGGAACACAGAACTCAGGGGAAAACAAATTAGGCAACGAACTCAGAACACATATGGAAAGTCCACAGTTGAAAACATAGGCCTCACAAAAATAGAATATCCGACCTTAACCGTTAGGAACAAACGGGTATTCAAGATCAAAACACCCGCATCATGGAAGAACTATTATAATTTTTTTCAACATATCGCTTCACTCGATAAACGATATTTTACCACAAAGAACTTGAATTCCCCAAAAGAGCATGAACACAAAACTGGAAATTTGATCATTTTAGAAATATTACGAAAGGCAGACAACTTTCTTTCTTTATAAAGGAATCAACATTGCCATCACATTCTTGATCATGTCAATAAACCTTCTAAAGGAACATGGCAAATCGTGTTATAGAAATTTTTCAAAGATCAAATGGAATTGTAATAACAACTTATTCTAGAAAGGAAACTTAGTACAAAACCACAAAGTGAAACAAACCTCTCACACATCTCCACCATAACATTAGAAAAGGGTTTGACATTTTTTTGTTTTTAGAGAGGTTCTAAACTCCAACATTCCAACTACTCCAAAAGAAACGAGTAGAGTCAAGACTTTCTTCGACAAACTTTGTAAAAGCTAATTCCGTTCCCCAAAATACCAAGCGGTTAACGTGTCCCCTTAATCAACAAGTGAGATAGGACCCTTACCAAAAGAATGATCTTGTCAATAATATCGTGTACAAGTAGCAAAGAGAGCTTAACAATCAGAAAGGCAAGAATTGTTTTTGAAAAACATCTAGGGACCAATAGGAACCCGTAGCCAACCAATTTGTTTGATTACCATCTCCGACTTAATCACCACAAGGCACCCCAAAAGGGTTTTAACATTAATCCTCGTAAAAGAGATCGTTAAACTTCAAGGCGGAATGATCCAAAAGAAATACATGGAGCCAATGCTTCCTCATGTTAACGAACTTGCAACATAAAACTCTCATTATACAAACTATCAAACGGGTAAACGAGTCGATATTTTCCAATGTGAAAGAAGGAACAAACATGGAAATATCAATATTGCCAACTGTCGAAGATCATTTAAAATAAAAGAAATTCAACAACTGAAAAACAATAATATTTTCAGAGAACCATTAAAGACCTATTGGATCTCATCAACTACCATGAATCATGAACCTAAGAAAAAATTCATCAACTACCACCGGACAAGAATTGGTCAAAATCAGAAATCAAGGAAGAGAACCACTGTCTAAAGCATCCCAAAAAGAAATATGCAGATCATTGTGCACTTGATAAAGAACTTGCAAAAGAAATCTGCCAATGCCCGAAACCTCAAGCGAACACACGGGTTGAATTTTCCCAACAGGGGTAAAACAGAACTTCCGTGAAAAGGTAAATCTTGCAATTTAACTACGCTCACGTGGAGCAAAAATATCACCATAGTTGAAAGAACAATAATTGTTTCAAAGAACGATCAGAAATCTACTAGAGATTGCCCTTGCATTATAACCTCCATTCAAAAGAAATTCACGAACTATCGAAACTACAACGTAAAACCGGATACAAACTTGAGAAGGACAAAAAACTTCATCAATGAGCTCAGGCTCAACACAGAACTATGGAACAGGGGTAAGAACTTCTCTACTATTACAACACGAACAGTGGTGTAGCCCGGCAAAACCCAGGACGACAACCACGAACTCAGCTACTCGACGTCCGCTACCGATACGCATAACTAATGCAATCAATTATGAATATATAGGATCATCTCATGACAATCATAGGATAATTCATAGATATATAGGATATCGCATCACGTCATAGATTAATAACAAGAAAGATAGTACAGAAGCAATTCTATACCATACGACATAATGAACAACATCACTAGAAATGCGGAAACAATGGATTTCCCAAACCCCACCTACTGTGCACAGTGTGTCATTTTAGTACTTTTCTACTAACCACGGACCTAAAGCCCGCTCTGATACCAACTGTAACACCCTGACTATAAGGAAGTCAAGATGTCACCTACAACCACTACTCTTTAGAAGAATAACCATGACAAGGTGAAGCAAGTAGTAAGATTATACGAAAACCAGAATTCATCATCAAGTTTAATCAATGGAATGGAAATAAACAATTCTGAGAGATACGATAGTTATGACCAAACTGGCTTATTACAGTTCAACACAAGTCATAATTAACGACAGTAAAAGCCCTCAAAATGTTTGGTTTTTGGTAGTGAGTGCATCGTGATGAACTACCCTCCACAAGATCATTCTTCCTTGTCATTTACCTAAATAAGACAATAAAGCAAGAATGAGCCAAAGACTCAGTAAGTAACTGTATGAAACAATCAAACATACTATGAGCAATATATCACAATCATAATTTGAACAATTTACTGGAAACGAATTTATGAATGGATGAAGTGGAATGATGCATTGAAGGAAATGGACATATTGCAGCATATACCGGTATAGCGAGTGAATCACCCGTCGGTGTTCACTTAGAGTAATCGTATGAAGAACGTTTCATACGATCGTCCAACGTGGCCCACATTGGAATGGTGGACTCACGTAACGTGGCCCACATTGGAATGGTGGACTCACGTACCCATACTGGAATTGATGGGATTTTCAAGTGCCCATACTGGAATTGATGGGTCTTACAAAAGTAATGTATGCATGTCATGATGAGATCCCATGTCAATATTGAATAGTACTCATAAATGAAAAGAACACATAGCATTCATCTACAAATACAAACAAATATAATCATTCATTCATGCAACATACATGGCATCAATCATAGAATACAAATTACTTGCAGTATATCAACATCATGAATAAAGCACAAGAACATTCATGTAAACAACATATCACTATGCATTCCTTTGAATTCAACACCAGTTAACCTACAGTACTTGCCTTTCGCGTTGTGACTCGATAGCAGGCAACGGAGGTGTTCCCACACATGATGCCTCGCCGCCTACACAAGCATGTTCCCAAAATAAGAACAACGATATAACACTACTTCCGGTGTTCTACAATAACCCCTGACTATCCAATATACCGCATAGACCCTAATTGAAAATAAACTATCCGGCCAGATTTGACCCTTACGAGCAGCGGTACGAGAAAAAGAATATTTAATTATCTAGAACTCGAAACGATACGGAACCAGTGCCCAATGAAACATAATGCACAACACTACGAAACTCTAGTTGGCGGGATCTTTTGATTCGGCCAATACAGAGGTCTAAACAACAGATGAAAACACTAGCGATTATCTGCCTGAATTGAAACGATGGCAAAGAAAATATCATAACTTTCATTCCACAGATCCAATGGGGGTGATCTTTATCATCTTTGAAAGATAATTTAAAGGGCTAAAATAACTTATTGGGGTGAAGATTCTGATTCGGTCTCTAATTTGAACAAAAACTAGGGACAAACCTACTGACCTCAGTTTTCAGACAGATTGGACAGTTCGTATTCAAAAATTCATATCTCCCAAACTACTGATCGGATTTTCCTGATCTCGGTGCCAAAAGAAAGCTAACGAAACCAGGAACAAATCTCTAGAAGGGCAAAACCCCAAATTCGGCCTCTAAAGTACCGTAACAAGCCGCGCAACATTCTGATCCAATCTGTATGCGAATCAAATGGTCTCTACCGCAACAAAAATCGATCAAACAAATAACCGGGGTGCTCGTTACCCTTGAAGACCCGTAGAACGACGAAGAACCACTCCCGCTGGTCTCCTTCTTCTTCCTTGGCGGCCACACCACAGCGAGCACCGGCGAGAAGCGGCCAGCCGGAGGACAGTTAGTGAAGGGCGGGGATCTTGGAGAGCAACCTCGGGAGCACCAATGGCCGGCGTCCAGGGGGGGAGGTGGCGCCCAACCAGGGGAGGAGGCGCCAGCAATGGAGGGTGGAGAGGGGAGGGGGTGGCGGCAAGGTGGGAGGGAGGGGGAGAGAGGCACCTCCCCCCTTTTAAGTGGCCGGCTCTTCCCTCTTGGGCGGCTGGGTCGTGACATGCGCCCAGGTTGGCGAATTTTACAAATCTCCTCCAAGACTAATTTTTACGATTTAAAGCTCGTCTTTCACTCCTTCGACCTTCTTTTCTTACTAATTGCGATTCGGGATATTACGGTGTAAATTGATCCGCCCGGTAGGTTAAGCAACCACGACCGGGCAGATCCTCGAGTATCGTGGGCAAATAGTTTGCCATCACATTGTCATCACCACCACAACTCTGATGGCGGTAGTGTAGATCTAAAGAAACTCTAATGAATTTTGAGTTCCATTGAATTTCTCTAAGTTTGCTGGTCGAAACTTGTCCGGTCGGCGCACTGCTTGGAGTCCTGCCGAGAATGCTCGATAGCCCGTAGTTGAGTCATGACGCCTTCTTTTAAAATGAGCCTGATTGTAATCGGTTGGGGATCGATTTCTCAGGTTGGCATACCGAGTATCCGGTGTCCCAATCCGGTCGTGGACGTTATTATAACGCTTTCAACCAACTGCCTGGTTTAGATGATGTCGAAAATCACCCGAGCCTAGCGGTCGTTCCTCTTGACGAGGGGGAGGAGTGGCTGCTTGGAAGAGTCGTCTTCCCTCATGACTTCCTTGTTGGAATATTTGAGGAGGTCTAGGTATCGTACGGTCTCTAGTCCGAGCTTGTTGACCCTTGCTAAGGGAGGAACGCTGGGATAAAGTCAAAGTATGACTTTGTGAATTTATTTGTTCCCTATAAATCTCTGTACGTTGCATGGTCTGCTGAAGGATCTCCTATACCTGTCTTGCAAGCTGAGCATATCCCAGAGTCTCTACCAGAGCAGGGTTCATGTTATTTAAAATATTACAAACTCGTTGCAGGTTTTATATTGTTACCGAGGGTCTCGAAAGATTCATGCTGGCAGAAGGTGTTCGATGACTCGAATTCCCTTCCAACCCTCTAGCTTGTCCTGTTCGACCCATCATGCGCAGTGGAGTAGAAAAAGGTAAATTAACCAATCGATGTCCACCAGCTCCATTGCCTCTGTCATCTCGGGGTGTACTTCAGTGTCCACGCTATTTCCACCAACGGGTGTTGGTGGGGTAAGCTGTGGAGGATCGTGCGCGACATCCGATTGCATTAACCTTGTGCCTCCAACAGCAGTCTCCGACGAGCTCCCATCGTAACTAAGGGAGAGCCTTCCACTGCTTTGGCAAAGAGCGTCCCTGACGGGGAACAATTTGAGATTATCGTCTCCGGTGGGCTTTGTGGTGGACTCAACCTGATCCGGTGGATACCCGATCCTATGCTGAGTTTTATCATCTTCACTAGGTCTTCGACCGGTGGCAACTTCATTGACACCGTTACCAGGTGTCAGTTGGCCCTTGGAATAGCTAGGAGCCGTTGGCGAATACCGGTCGTCCATGACTGTATCGAGAGTACATTGACCTTCTGATTGCAGCATTGGGCTTTTGTGGCCGTTTTTGCCGGTTGAAAAGTCCAGCTTGTAGAGGCGTTCAACCATTCCGAACTAGTCGAACGACCAAATCCTTTGGGAGTGCCACTGATAGTGGTGGTGAATCTTCCTCCATCCGGTCGATCTCGTTGGTTTCAGCGAGCGGAGAGCCTGCGACGGAAGAGGATGATGATGACATTGCATCGTGTTCCATGGTGTGGATACATGCGTCCAAGTCGAGGTCGGAATAGTCCGCCAAGTTGAACCAGTTTTCCTCATCCCATGTCCCTGCCATGATCGCATAAGCAACAATGAAGCGGAGGGAATTTTGAATGAGGATTGCTAAGCGAAGAAAACTTCAAGATCTCAGTGCCTTCTTCGCTATGGATGGCGCTAGCTGTTGACGATCAAGTCGCCAATCTTACAAAATAAAATGAAGAAAATGACTAAGAGTTCTTGGAGGAGAATAAGATTGCTCTTTATTGAAATGAACTGGATCTTTACAAGGGGTGCCTTTTGAAAGGCGACAGAATAGCCCTAATTACACTGTGTATGTTGCTTGCTATGCTTCAATTGTCTTCATAATGAATACATTTGCCTCTTGATCTTCTGGATAATAAATCTTGTTCTTATTTGTTGTTCATCATCTGCCTTTAAATACCTAGCGAAGAGGTGACAATTACTCCTGTAGAAGACACCTTTGGAAGTGACACGTCTGGTCGAGGTGGTCAGTTGTTGTTTGTAAACTACCAACCGATCGCCGGTTATTGTTAACAGGAGACGAAACTGTGCAATAGTTATTGTCAGTGACTTAGGGATGTAAAGCGTCATATTTGGAACAGATTAAAGCACGTGTTCCATTCATCACACGGAAGGAATATGCCAGGATCGGGTCCAAGCATCAGTTCATGTATTCTACGAACAGTTAACTGGTCGAGCAATAAGTACAAGACTTCTCCGACCAGGATACTCGTAGAGCAACCTCTGGGATTCTCACTACCACAGGGGTCTTAAACCTCAAGGGTTACGACTATGAGGTCTTTAATTAAATAAAAAGAGTATTAAGGAATTTAATCCTCGTCAAACAGTATTTTTTTATTTGTTGCACAAGCGTAATTTTTTTGTTGGTGCCCCTTCACCATTTAATTGTTGCATTATTGTTCTAAAATGTTGCAACCATTATTATTTTCGGATGTTTCCACTGTTATTTGTAAATATTGTAATGTCGTGACATCAAAATTTATCTGTTTGGAATATTTGAACTAGTTTTTAAAAACACAGTGAGTTTCTATACCAATGGTTTCATTCAATTTCGGTGAGAATATGATTTTTTACCAATTTTTTTGGCGTTGTATTTGTTATTTGTGCAAAGTTGAATTTGGTTGGGGACAATGTTGTAGCAATGAATTAATACGGCAGCCGAATCAGGTTACATTGGAGTCATAAGCTTGAATTGCACTGGCTTTTGATCTTGCCTCTTATGGTTAGCATGTGTTGGTTAATGTTAGGTACATTTTTATGCTTGCTGATTTCTGTGGGTATTTCTAAACTATGCTCATTTGTAATGCAAGAAGCCAAGAACAACCGTTTGCTATAGATTAGGACTTGTTTGGCTTAATTGAAGAAACCAAAGATTGCTGCGGAGTTTAGTTTACACATGTTATCGCCCTTTTGTTTCTGAACGAACTCAGTCTTGGTGCTGAAGTAGCTTTTTATTCTTCTGAAATCTGAAGTTAGGAAGATAATTCCACTTGACGGTTCACATGGTGTTAAAAGCTCTTCCTGCTTGGATACTTTGGCTATTCCATTTCAGAGTAATAAAGTTTAGTTTTGCCTGCATAATTCGGGTTCTTGTCAGTGGGCCATGAATTTGACAATTACCTAGTAGTAGAGTTGGGACTTGGACTGTGCTTTTTTGGATCAGTTCGAAGCCCGGTCAGTACGGCACGGTCTAAGCACGACACGGCATGAATAGCGGGTCGGATCGGGCCTGAGAATGCGGCCCGTTGGGCGGCACAGCACAATCAATTGGGCCGTGGACCGACACGGCACGAAATAGGCACAACTTTCCCGTTCTTGCCCAATCACTCCCTCAGCCTGACCCAATCACTCCCCCACACCGGCCTAGCCCAGCCAATCATTCCCTTCTGCCACCCGGCGTGGTCCACGGGTGTCTTTGTTTTCCTGGACGGTGGAGGCGGCGGTTGTCGTATTCTCAGACGTCTATAATTACTTAGGGCTGGGCTTGGGTCGGCACAGCACGATCCCGGTGCGGTGGGCTTTGGGCCGTGTCTGGGCCTGATCAGAGGTAAGACGGGCCAGCACAATACGGCACGGTGGGGTGACCAGACCGAACTGGCACGGCCCGAAGCCCGACCAGCACGGTCCAATACCCACCTCTACCTAGTAGTAGACGCAAGAACAAGAAGAAAGAGGGAGAAGGCGCAAGACGAGGACTGGACTGGTGAGAGTGAGCATGAAAAAGATTCTCTGTCAAGAGGTCCCAGTGTGAAGAGATCAAAGTATATAACAAGATCTAAAGATCCCCAAAAACCTTGTAAGGAGAACTCAAAAGGATAAAATGGAAAATAACGTGGAAAACACAGTTACACGATGGCCACAAAATTCATAAACATTACCCGCCAAAAAAAGTCATATGCGGGAATATTTGCATTGGGACAAATGCTTGATCATGCTGAAAATATTACTAAGCTTCTGCTCAATACAACCTTTGTGTTAATCAAGATGATTTTCGATGAACAAACATAACAATTACTCCTACTAATACTGGCATAGAACAGGAACCCTTATGCATACCAGGTTTCTGAAAATCGGCCGAAAATCGCTCCTAACGGTCCTACCAGATCCCGGGTAAAAGTTCAAAACTGGTCGATATTACTGTTCACAAGTGAATTTTGCTTGATTTTTTTGTTTTCATTTTAACTTTGAAAATTTTGAATTTTGAATTGAAAATTTGAGCCGAATTTTCCTATTTTCGGCCTACCGGTGACCCTGGTAAAAAATAAAAACCTGTTTTTAGAACCCGGATGCCTATCCGCATACAATACGACGGAACATTGCCACTGATTACCGGAGCATGCAATCGATCGCCCTCTTCTTTCCCGGCACGCCCCCTGCATTACTGCAATTCATCACTATCATGGCAACATCTAGCCACACTCGTAGCAATACCATTATAGTAGCATAATGCCAGTGGCACGCAGCAATATATGTAGCGCATTTGGCTACTATAACCGCTATGCACCCAGCTCCTGCACCTCCTGCTGAGCTGATGATCAATCAAGAACCGGGCGAGCCCAAGCGGTCGTCGATCTGCTGCACAAGCTCCTCCACCTCGTCCTTGCCCATCTCCTCCCACAACTCTGCCTACTCCGCCGCGGCGGCCAGCTACTCCACCTCGATGTCTATCTCCGCCTGCTCCTCCCTATCCCAAACAGCTCGTACTGTTGAATATTTCAAAGGCTTTTTAGGAATTTCCCGATCAGAGAAAACAAATAGAAGAAAAGGAAAATGAGTCCACTTGTCATGGAGGGGAGGAGAGGAATAAGGCTTGGAAGCCTTATCTCTATTTTGGAGATGAGCACGTTCGACCGGGGGCTTTGGCCTGGGAACGATTCCTCTGGAGACTCGGGCGGCGGCAACTTGGGGGCACGAGTGACCCGCTCGGCTTGTGTGGCGGCCGTTCGGCTGCAGCCAGCTCCACCCCCGGTCTTTCTCCTCTTCTAAGATAGAGTTCCTTCATCTTCCGATGTGTGGGAAAAATATTCAGTGAGTTCTTGAGGAATCCGATTTCTTCTACTCTTCTCTTTGGCTTTGATTTTGGAAGGGATTTGGAGCGCTTGTACTGTTGCATTCCTACTTCAGCAAGAGCAAACTCTTGATCTCCTTGTGAGCACCTTTGGCCGGTTCCCCCTTAGCACTTCATTCTCTTTGATTGTTTCTGTTGGGGAATTCTGGTGGTACGTGTGGGATTGTTCCCCTTGGTGGTATGTTCTGTATTGATCTGGAGGAGAAGAGGATTCGGTTACTTTCAGCTTTTGATACTCGATTGGTGCTTCGGTGATACTCCTGATTGAGAGCCCGACAGAACCTCTTGGCCTTCTCCCGGTCATCATTAACTCATACTCAGACACTGACATCTTCCCTTGAACAAATGTCAGCAGTGATTGCTCCATCTTCTTAAGGAAGGAATTCGGATAGAACTTTGTCCTGAATTGCTCTACGAATACCTCCCAAGTAATTGGTCCCGGCACTGGGGTCCTAGCAGACAGAACCCCTTCCCACCAGATATCAGCTTGGCCCTTCAGCTGAAAGGCCACAAATCGCGCCTTCTGCGCAGAAGTCAGCTCTAATGCCCCAAACTGTCTTTCCATGTACCTTAACCAATCTGCAGCCTGAACCGGAGTACCTGCTCCGTCAAATGTGTCCAGGCGAAGTGACATCCACTTGCGGAGACTCATCTTAGCCTCGGGTGGAACTGCTGCGAGAATCGGTTCCGCAGCAGTGTAGCGGTAGAGGAAATCTTTGTCTGCAATTCTTTGGCGGAGTTCTTTGGTTCTCCTCTGAAGATTCTGAATAATATCTGTTGACGTGGCCTGAGCCTCTACGGCTGGATGAGCAGCTGAGGCAATCTCCTCAGTAGTAGCACCCGCAGATCCCTCAGACGAAGATGAAGACACAGCCGGACCGCGTCCACGGACCGGTGGACGACCACGGCCACGGCCTCTACCTCTTGCCATCTAAACACTTAGCTTAACAGTAATATAAGAACAAAACAGTTCAACAACTGCACGCATTAAATGAGACACATCAATGGAAATGCGGAAGCAATGAATTACCCAACCCCTCCTACTGTGCACAGTGTGTCATTTTAAGATTTTTCTATTAACCACATACCTAAAGCCCGCTTTGATACCAACTGTAACACCTTGGATATTCGAAAGCCAAGATGTCACTTAAGGGATCTAACATACGACCATAATTCAGAAGTATTTTAAACAATAACTCATCTAAAGGCATAAAGGGATCAACATACAATAGAACAAATGCAGAAATAAAGACTAAATCCGAATGATCATATCAAGGGGGTGATCAAGGACCACAAGCAGTACTTAAGTAAACATATCATGGAGAGAAATATCAATCACTTCTAACTTTATTTATTACAGTTCATCAATTAACGAATGGAAGACATATCTAAGACTTATTATTGAAAATAGAGTATGGTGAGATGAATGAATAGTATGTGTCTACTCCCTCCCAATAGACTCATCATCAACGTTCACCTAAAATAAACAAACAAAGCAAGAATGAGTTCGAGACTCAGAAAGTACAATAAATAATAGAACAAGGCAACAACATTATGGAGTATGAACATAATACTGAATTTATAAATGAATGGATGGAATGTATGGATGTATTGAAAGGAATGGACTGCACACATGCTCATACCGGTATAACTAGTGACACACCCGTCGGTGTTCACTTAAGCCTGTATTTAACAAAATACGGGGATCCATATCCTGTATGAAAAACGTTTCATACGGGTGTCCAACTCTGCCCACATTGAAATGGTGGGCCTTACGTGCCCATACTGGAATTGATGGGTCTTTATAATCCACTCCTGTGGATGGAACATGACATGAGGTGCATGTTATGAAATATGATTAATGAATGAGAACATTTCTAATCATGAAAATAACACATTTGAAAGGAATATAAACATGAAGTGTAATCATGGTTCATACAAATAACAGTATAAACACAAACACTCATCATTCAACCATAAAGAATTTCAAGGTACTTGCCTTCCGCGTTGTGAAGCGCTAGGAGGCAACGAAGGTGCTCCTAAATTCGCCGCCTCGCCGCCTACACAAGTATTTACTTGAAATAAGAACGAAGTGGTATAAAATGCTACCAGTAACGCTCTACAACATATTCCCAAAAAAACCCTAGAATTAACTAGTAGTCTTAATCTGAAAACGAGCACTCAATCGCCGGAACGAGTCTGGACAGCAGCACGGGAAAATTCATATTTATTAATCTGGGACTCGGAATGAGGTGACGCTAGATCCTATGGAAACTTAAATTGTGGATTTCATGGGGATATGCTCCAGATCTTAGGATGATGTGACAATTGGCAATGGCGTTTACGGTTTGTCGTTTCACGCGTTTTCGACAAAGTTACTGAGCTTCTTGCTCGAGGCGGTCCGGCCGGTCCTTGCAGTGGTCCGACCGGTCCCATATCGGTCGGGCCGGCCATCTGGGGCGGTCGGACCGGCGATGACCAAAAGTGTTCAAATCGAGCTGGGCCAAAAATAGGTGTTGTAGACAAGTAAGGGGATCCCAATGCACTTGGTCTCATGATTTTGGAGCCTCGGTGAAAAGTTCTATTGGTTTAAAGTTTCGAGAAGGTTTGGATTTTGGGAGCTTGAATTTGGCTAAGTCCTAAGCGGTCGGCCGGCTCATTGTGGAGCGGTCCGACCGGCCATGGGCGGCCTCGGCCGGCTCCTGGAGCGGTCGGACCGAACTACTTGAACGTCGGCCAACCGTGGCGATGTTGTTTTGTTAGATCAAAGTCATTGGTTTCATGGCATATGATTTGCATGATGCATGTTTTGACTAACATGGGTCAAGTTGTGAAGAACTTGTTCCGAATCGTGTTTTCTTATGCGTGGTTGTGCGGGTAGCTTGGTGGTCAACGACGGTCAACGGCGAGGAGAATCGGGACTAGACTTGAAGAGTTGAGGTCCAGAACGATCGACGATGCCGGGTGAGGTCAACGACTCAAGCGTGACACAAGATGGACAATTGTGACCTATTGGCGAATCCATGATGCATGGTGAAGCGGTTTAGGTCAAAAGGTTAAAGACGGCGCTTTGCGAAGCGTGCGTGTGTGACCCGTTTGTTAGTGGGCCTTAACGGGAGCCCAATTAAGTCAAACCCTAAGAGTTTTAGGCCTCCACTATAAATAGGAGGAGATGGTGGCTGCACCTCTCTCCCTCTCGCCTTTTTATGTTTCAAAACCCTAATTGTCTTTAGGGGAGTTGAGGTGGAGGCTAGGGCTTTTGATGGTTTGTGATGAATTTCGTGATCCTTGATTGTTTACTGATCCATGATGGTGTGGATGTAATCCAGCTTCAATCACGAAATCAATCTATGCAAGGTTTGCTTGAGATAAGTCTCTTTTCGTTCTTGCTTTCAATTTGGTGATTTTAGGGCTTTCTTTGATCCACGAGTTTGTGATTGATTCTTTCACGTGAATTAACTTGCTGTGATATGTGTGAATCTATCTAGCATCATCTTGATCATCAATCTCTCACGAACAAGCTTTAGGATCAAGTTTTCGTTCTTGCCCGGTTTTAGACCTTCTGTTAATCAATTGACAATTGCTCAAGATCGTTCCAAGAATTATCATAATATTCGATTGGAATAGGTCCTCAATAGCATATAGAAGGTGTGTGCAAAGTTTCATAAAGATTGGAGTTGAGAATCAAAAGTTTCACCTAATTGCAACTTCGTCATCGGGCTGATTTTACTGTTGTAGATCGGTTCTGGAGTCGGCCGGTCAGACCGCCCGTCATCACCGGTCAGACCGATTTTGGAGCGGTCCGACCGCCAAAGACTAACGCCGGTCGACCGCCGCAATCGGTCCGACGGTTGAGTATAACGGCCGATCGAGACCTTTGTCTTTGTGAGTCTTGGTAATCTTAGTTGATTTTGTTATATTGCTTAGGGTTTAATTGGATTCAATACTAGTCTTCATTGTCTTGGTATATTGATCTTCATAGCTTCCTAATAGCTACTGGAGTTAATTTGTATTGAGTTCATAATTTGTGAAAAAGTGGCGTGCTCCTATTCACCCCCTCTAGTCGCCTTTACGGTCCAACAAGTGGTATCGAGCCGGTTAGTTCAATCTTGATCTTAACCGGTCCTTTGAACTTTGGCGATGGATAAGTTTTCTACTAAACCGCATATCTTCGATGGGCACGACTATGCCTATTGGAAGAATCGTATGCGCGTCTTTCTTGAGAGCGAGGACAAGCTATTTGGGATGTTGTTAGAGCCCATTGGTTATTCTGAAATTGCTACACCGCTACGCAATTCTTTTGGCTAACAACAATAAAGCTAAGAATCTTTTATATGGTGCACTTGGTAGACAAGAATATGATAGAATTTGCAATCTTTCAAGCTGCGCATGAAATTTGGAACACTCTCGAAACATATCATGAGGTTCGTCCCAAATCAAAAAGGTGCGTAAGCATTTACAAGCGTGAGTACAATAAATTCGAGATGCGTCTGGAGAGAGCATCGATGACATTTTCGATCGCTTTAATAAAGTAATTAATCAAATGAAAGTGTTGATATTGAATATTCTCAATCTGAAAATGCCACCCATCTCTTGGTGCAATCAACACCAAGGAGTGGGAGATGAAAGCTCTTGCTATAGAAGAAAATGTTGATCTTTCAAGTCTTACTTTAGAATTGCTTTATAGTAAACTCAAGACTCATGAAATTAAAAGAGTTGATCATCCTAAGAAAGATAATTTAGCTTTGGTAGCAGATCCTCTCAAAAGGCTTTTGATGACTCTTGTGAATCTTCTTACGGATTTTCATTTGCTTGTTTATCTGCTATTCATGAAGAGGAGCTTGAAAGTATTCTGAAGCGAGTTAGCTCTTCTAGCAAAGAAATTCACACGGGCCTACAATAATGTGAGAAACAAAAGAGAGG
The DNA here is from genome assembly GCA_036346395.1 of Hsuehochloa calcarea. Classification (NCBI taxonomy): domain Eukaryota; kingdom Viridiplantae; phylum Streptophyta; class Magnoliopsida; order Poales; family Poaceae; genus Hsuehochloa; species Hsuehochloa calcarea. The sequence continues at coordinate 24,756,703 of CM070603.1, read as the reverse complement.
TGGTCAGGTAACATGCTATGAATGTGGTGAGCTCAATCATATCAAGCAAATTGCCCCAAGTGAAAGGTAAGAGCAATCATAAGGAAGGAAAGCCGACTTGGAAGAAGCCTCCTTTCAACAAATCAAGGTATGAGGCAAATAAGCTTGTGAAGGTCGCTCACAGGGTCCTTGCCGCTTTTGAGGATCAATCCTTGAGCGATGTGGATACCGGGAGTGAGGAGGACAAGGAGGAGGAGATCCTCAAGGTAAAAAGAAAGGTAAGGCCAAAGATTTCACGGCATGTGCTTCATGGTGACACGGACGACATTGATGATAATGAGGTATCTTTTTCTTATGATGAACTTTCTGCTAAATATGATTCTATAGTTGAGCAATTGCTTAGTCAAGATGAAGCGCTTGAATTTGTTATGACAAAAAATAAGAAATTAGAGTCAAAAATTAGCAAACCGAAAGTAGAGCTTAAAGCTGCTAAGACTCTTGAACTCGATGAATGTTTATCTTGTCATGCTATGCATTCAAATTACCAAGTTACAATCTGCTCATAATATTTGTGTACAACAACTTGAGAATGCTAAATCTGAACTAAATGAAATTAAAAGTGCTCCTTGTGAAAAATGTTTAGAATCTAGTAAATTGATTGCTTTTGATGTTTTTGATTCTAGCCCTTGCACTTCATGCTTAGAAAAAGAACGTGAAATCAAAGATATCTTAGAAGCTGCTAGAGTCAAATATGCTAAGCTTAAGGACAATATTGAAAATACTACTTGTGCTTCATGTTCCACTCTTAAGCTTGAAATTGCCTTGTATAAGGAAAAATCTATGGATAAAACTTGTGATTCTTGTGTCAACTTGAGAAAAGAAAATGCTTACCTTCATGATACATTAGAGAAATTTTCTAAAGGTAAGAAACAATTAAACATGATTCTTGACAAGTCTAAAACTCCTTATAAGAAGCAAGGTTTAGGATTCAATTCTTTTCAAGACAATTCAACCCAAAAGTCATTCAAGTCTTGGAAAAGGGTTTAATTGAATTCAAAACCCAACTCGCAAAAACATCTTTTAAATCTGCAGGTTTTGCCCAACCTTGTATTAATTCAAATGGTGCTTCTTCTAGTGGTACCAAGTACCATTGCACTTATTGCAAAAAGGTGGACATTTGATTGAATCTTGTTGGCGAGGTTGAAAAATGATAGGAAAAATTTTGATAGAATTTCATTCATGCAACCTAGAGCTTCTATGAGACATGGTAACAACGAAAAGAATAAACACGGATTAGGATTTTTAACTAATGCAAATCATTATGTTTCTAGACATCCTAATTCTAATGTGTATCAGATGGCGATCGACACTGGTGCTCACCGGTCGACTGTTTTGGTCACCGGATCGACCGCCATCACAAAGCGGTCGACGACCGCCCATGGACGATTCAAGTCTCATTTTAATTTGAACATTGCTCATAACCAAATGTTAAATGAAATCAAGGATAGTACTTCGGTTTGTATACTCCTTGTAGGCGTGTGTCTCAAGATCGATTCCTAAATCTTGTTTATCTAATCCCATGATTGAGACACATCGTTCTTTTGCTCCTTGATTTTTAGGATTACGCGGAAAGGGAAGAACACGTGGTTCGTTGACTCGGATGTTCACGCCACATGACCGGGAACTCAAAATGGTTCACCTCTTTCACGCGAGCAACGGTGATGACTTCATCACCTTTGGAGATGATACACAAGGGCGAATTGAAGGAACAGGATCAATTAGGGTAAACAACAAATTCATTCTAAAGGATGTCGCTCTTGTGGACAAGCTTAGGTATAATCTCCTTTCTGTTTCTCGACTTCTTGATGATGGGTATGAGACTTTTTAAGAAAAATGCTTGTCGTGTGCTTGATTCTCTTGGTGAGCTTGTGTTTGGAATCTCTAGAGTTGGTAGAATTTTTGAGGTGACTTTTCGTAATCTCTTCTTTGGATCTCTTAAATGTTTGCTTACATCTTCTTCTGATTTTGGGTTTGGGAACGACGTTTGGGGCACATTGGTTTTGATCATTTGACGCGAGTTAGCAACCTTGATCTCATGAGAGGTTTGCCTAAGCTCAAAGTTTATCAAAGATGTTGTATGTGCGCCTTGTAGGCATGGCAAACAAGTTCTTGCCTCACACCCTTCTCGTGACTATGGTTATGACCGATTGGACCGGACGGTTGCTTCATATGGATCTTGTTGGTCTGCTAGAGTCCGATCGATTGGTGGAAAATGGTATATTCTAGTCATAGTCGATGATCTTTCAAGATATACTTGGGTGTTCTTTCTTACTTCAAAGGATGAAGCTTTTGGTTATTTTCATGATCTTGTTCTTCGTTTGGCTTCGAGCTTCTGGTGCTTTGAGAGCGATTCGCAGATGATAATGGCACGGAGTTCAAAATGCTTCTTTTGCTTCTTTTTGTCTTTGGCGTGGTATTGAGCATCGTTCTCCTCTCCACACGTCCCTCAACAAAATGGCGTGGTGGAAAGGAAGAATAGGACCTTGGTCGAAATGGCTAGGACGATGCTAGATGAGTATAGCACACCTAGGAGATTTTGGGCGAAGCTATTGCTCTTGCTTGCCATATTGCCAATCGTGTCTTTTGAGACCTTCTTTAGGCAAGACTCCTTATGAGCTTCGTTTTGGTAGAAAACCCTCTGCTTCGCATTTTGAGTTTTTGGATCAAAATGTTTTATTCTTAAGACAGCAATTTAGATAAATTTGAATCAAGAACTTTTGATGGGGTATTTTGGGTTATCCCGCTCATTCGAGGGTTTTGAGTTTTAATATCTGAGACTAACATTATTCAGAGACTTGTAATGTCACTTTTGATGAGACTAGCCACGAGCTAGATCAATTACTCTGATGATGATTCTGGTGTGAGAGTATTTTTGTGGAGGAAGATGAGGACGAAGCTAATGTTATTCCCTCATCTGCTTCTGCAAGCGCCCATATTGATACAAGAACACCGCACGTCTACTTCACCTTGATTGAGGCTCTGTTGCATCATCATCATCGATACTGCGGAGGTCGAAGAAGCGACACCTCACCCGGCGCTCCACTTCGCATTCAGAGACAAACATCCTCCGGAGCGGATAATAGGTAATCTACATGAAGTCTAGAAAATAATTGAAGTCCAGAAGATAATTGAAATCAATCCACATGACTCGCTGTAACATCCCAACTTTTTGGCCTTTGAAAACCTTTTATTTAGTTGCTAGTTGAAAATATCACCATTTGCAATTTGTTTGAATTTAAAATTAAAAGCTTAAATTGGACTTTATGGACAAAATAATTTAATATGATTAATCCCAACATGAACAATTGTCAAAACTATTTTATTTGGATTCTCTAGGCTTGTATATATTTTCCAGATTTTTCTGGAATTTTTCCAAAGTCATTTGCTATTTTCTATTGGCTATTTTCATTTTCTAGATTTATTTAAAAGAAAAACTAAAAGAAAATCTTCTAGAACAGTGCTGGGCCGAAGCCCATCACTATTCCCAAGCCAGCCCAGCCCACCTTCCGCCTCTGGATGGCCACCGCGTGTCCCCTTGGCCGATCGCAGCGTCTTGCCTGCGCCCGACTCCCGACCATTGGATCGGGATCGCCCGGTTGCCACTTTCGCCTGCTGCGCTGCTTTGCTCTCGCTGACCGGTGGCCCCGCCTCGCGCCACGTCAGCAACGTCTTCCTCCCGAACTACCCGCGCCCGACTTCCGCCCTACGCGCGCGCCACCGCCGTTTTCGCTCGGGTCTCCCCTTCCCCGGCTATAAAAAGCCCCCGAGTCCTCCTAGCTCCTTGCCTCTCCCTCCTCCTCCAGATCCCCAAGCCGCCGCCCCCTGCTTCGTCGCCGTTGCACCGCAATTGCCGAAGGTCGCCGTCGGCCGAAGCTACTCCACCGCCGAATTCCGCCGCCTCCAGACCCTCGTTGTCCGTGCCACCGCTGCCCTCGTGATCGCAAAAGCCGGAGCTACTCGGTGCCGCCGTCGCCTTCGCCCGAGGACACCTCCATCGCCGTTGCCGGACCATCCGACAACGAGAGTTCGTCATCGCCGCCGCCTCCTTCGCCGCTGCCGGTGAGTTCTTGCCTCTCAAGCCCCGCCGCCACCTCCAGCAGCTGCGCCATCCTCCCGGCGTTCAATTTTGCTACTCCACCGCCGCCGACTCGCCGTCGTCCACCGTCGCCGTCGCAGGCAAGCTCCTCGGCCGAAGCTCCCTCTGTTTCCCAAGGCCACGTGTCACTGGTCGGCCAGCCACCTCGGTGCCGCGTCGTCCTTCCGGTCCTGCGTGGAGCCTCCGTCAGCGCCACGCGGCGCAGTGCACCGGTCCCTCGCACCCTCGGCTAAGTGGATTTGGTCCACCGTGAGCCGAGAGGCTGACAGGTGGGGCCCACCTGTCAGGCCGACTTTTAATCATTTCTTTTCCAACTGACGCAAGCATTGCGCAATAATCTGATTTTCCTTTATAAAAACAATTCGGAAAATCAAATTAAAATCAAAATTAGGGTTTTAATTATTTTTCAATCTTCTAAAGACCATAACTTTTGCATCCGACCTCCGATTGAGCCCATTCAAATTTGTAAATTCATATAAAATCCAGATCTATTTCATGGTGAATTTTATTTATTTTTTGGAGTTTGTTTTGCCTCTGGTATTTATTTATTTTTGTTTCTTTTGTATTGTTTGCGAGTAGACGTCGATACTTCGGGAAATTTTGGAGAAGAAGGAGCACCTCAAGATCAAGACAAATATCTAGATCTATTCCAAGGCTTTTGAAGAAGAGTTCTATGAAGGTTGATCGTTAGGGTCTTGATCCCAGTCAGTTGCCTGTGGTAAATTGATGGGAGCCCACTGGAGTTTACTTCGTTTCCGCTGTAGTTTATTCTCTATTGTCAGCCTTGCATGGCTTAATAAATGTAAAACTCGTCCGTAAGGTCCCAACAGTTATTTGTTATTCAAAGTATTCGTTTATTCTTATATTCGTTGTATGGATGTGATATTTCATCGATGTTGACACTGTGTGCACTAGCGTGATCCTGGACTAGTGCAAAATACACAGAGGGTCTAGATTTGCATATTTGTGTCCCGACACTTGCGCACTAGTGAAGTCTAGAAGACAATAACAGTCCAGAAGAAAATTGAAGTCCAGAAGATAATTGATTTACAAGCATTAGAGAATCAACTGTCTGACCACTTTAGTGATTTGAAGAGCGTGACCAAGTCGTATGTGCCTGTACACAATGCATTGAAGAGGGTTGAAATACCGATGAAGTTACCCCTAATCCCATCCTAAGGCCTAAAAAAGGACGAGAACTCCGACCCCTCAAATCCGAAGTAACCGGGGATGCTTGGTGGAAAAGGATAAGAGGGACTTGACACAGCCGATCACTGATGTTCTCCAGAACCAGAAGGCGCGCCAGTTGAGACCTGGCACCAGTATGGCACCTTTAGAAAAGGCATAACAGAATTGAATAACCCCCATAAAGGGAGATACCAGTATGGATGTGTGCGCACACATCGGATTTGGAAAAGTAAAGGGACTTGCCCTCGTAATTGAAAGCAGCGATGAGCAAGAAAAAGCATTAAAATAATTGCCCCTTGAAGAAATAGCTATAAACTTTGTGACCTCGTGAGAATCTATGAATAAGACAACAACCAATGTCAACATTGATTTGCAAATAAAATTACCACATTCATTGATCTTGATCAGAGCCTGCATTGCTCGTTGAATGAAAGAAAATATCAGATTGTGAAGATTCGAAGAAGGCAATAGAAGTAAAATTATCATCTCTGAATAAAAGAGAGTTGTTTGGGCCTGTAACCGCACGCCTCCCCATGTGCACCCCGTAGGGCATATGTGGGTATTTGTTCGAAAGATAAACGAAAACAATGAAGTTGTAAGACATAAAGAAAGGCTTGTTGCACAAAGTTTCACTCAACTTCCAGGAGATGATTACAAAGTAACCCATTCCTTGGTCATGGGCAAAACCACCCTTTAGATGTTTAATCTCAATGGCAGCTAAACTTGAATTTAGAAATAAAAATTGATGGATGTGGTAATTGCATACCTTTATGAAATTTTGGATTCAGACTTTTATATGAAGATACCTAAATGTATCCACGTTCCGAACCAAGATAGAGAAAATAGAAATCGGTACAGCGTGGAACTCATAAAGTCATTGTACGGACTGAAACAATCAGACAGGATGTAGTATAATCGCTTGAAGCGACTTCCTATGCAAGAAAGGCTACACGAACAATGAGAATATTCCCTGTGTATTTATACAATGATCTCAGGATGGATTTGGTATAATCTAAGTGTATGAAGATGATCTGAACATCATTGGTACCCTGGAAGGTATTAAGAACGCAAGCTCTTACCAGTTCGAAATGAAAGATTTGAGTAAAACCAAATATTGCCTAGGCTTGCAGCTTGAGCATACCCCTGAAGGGATATTAGTACCTCAATCAACCTACACTCAAAAGGTGTTAGAACGGTTTAATTTTGAAAAGGCATACTCTTCGAAAATGCCAATGGCCGTGAGATATTTGCAGCAAGACAAGGATCAGTATAGGCCTAGAGAAGAAGAGGAGGAAGTCCTGGGACCAGAATTCCCATACTTAAGTGCAATAGAAGCACTCGTATACTTAGCAAACTGTACTAGATCGGATATTGTATTTGTCATGAACCTATTAGCAAGGTATAGTGCAGAACCTACTAAAGGCATTGACAGGGAGTAAAGGACATCTTCCGATACCTTCAAGGAAGCAAAGACATTGGTCTGTTCTACAGAAAGGACCAAGACCTGTCTATGCTCATGAATTGCAAGTCGCAAATAGGCTATGTATTTCTATGTGGTGGAACTACAATTCCATATAAATCGTCTAAGCAAAGTCTTGTATCTACTTTGACAAACCACTCAAAAATCATAGCACTGTATGAAGCCTCGCGAGAATGTTCTTGGATTCAGCGAATGATTCACCACATCCAGCAGTCATGTGGATTGAATACCGCACAAACTACCACTATTATCTATGAAGAGTCATCTCACAAAGCATATCAACCCCAAGTTCTTCTATGCTCATGAATTGAAAAGATGGACGAAATTAAAGTACTGCATACTAAGTCATATAAAAATCTTGTAGATTTATTCACTAAGTCACTTCCAACATCTATCTTTAAAAGGTGCATACACCCAAAGAGTAAATCCTGAAGATTAAATGAAATTAGATGGATTGTACTCTTTTTCCCTTGACAAGTTTTCCTGAAATTTCTCGACTAAAGTTTTTAACGAGACAATTCGTGCAACGCAGCAGAATGTGTGCCATGTACTCTTTCTCTAAATTTTTCTCACTAGGTTTTTATGGAGTTTTGACGAGGTATGAACATGTGAGGATGAGTGCCCAAGGAGGAGTGGTGGGAAACTATGGGCTCGGCCTAGCAGCCGGCCCATGTATGGGCGCCCCATCCCAAACCCTAGCAGGGTCTGTAAACTATAAATAGGGGGTACTAATAATTGTAAAAGGATGATCACATGAAGAGTAATAAAGAGAAGCAAGAAGTCCCCTACATCTCTGTGTTCAATCTATTATTCTGCTCTTGTGTTCTTGCATTGTACTTACGATTGTGAGTTTGCCTATGAGGTAATCGCTCGGACTGGACTCGCCAGCGACGGTTCCTCAATAGTCTCAAGTTAATTGGCATGCTTGCAGGCATTCACGACATTGCTAGCGCCGGCTAATGACAATGTTTCATTGGCAGTGTTAACATCATGCATGATACATCAAATCGGCGGAGTGTATTATTAATTACCGCAAGCGCATGAGTCCGTTGTAACTTTTCACTCTAGAGTATTCTAAGGTTTACTAACCTGGACTAAAAATTACGATAATAAGATCATGATTATTGAAGAGTATTAAACTAGACTTATGAATTACGAGAGAGTTTAACTGATCGAACCAAAGTGATAAGAATTCTCCAAAAGGATAGGTTCAGTTGCTACAAATAGACTAGATCGAGCTAATAGCAAACAACAAAATTCATACTATGTTGTAGAGGTGGGAGTGGCACGGCACAGGGCACATGGCCCGCAAGCCATGGCGGCACGACATGGTGAGCTCCCTAGGTCATGCTGTGCCTACACAGATAGCCACCGATGAGGTCCAGCATGGCACATTGGCCCGTCGTGTAGCCGTCGAGTTGTGTCAGCATGGGCATGACATGCGACCGTTGTAGCTCGGGCGCGGAGGAGGCAGCACGTGGGCCAAGGGTGCCTTGGGCGAGGTGGCGAGGTGGAAGTGGTAGAGGGGCAGTGAGGGCAGGGGTGGCGAGGTAGAGGACGAGGGCCACTATGTTGCCTGGGAAGATGACGTCCACGCCGCCTAGGAAGATGAAGATGATGGCGGGGACCGGATCCGACCAGATCGGCACCACGGATGGGGAGGCAGCCACGGACTTGTCTTGTCCTTCTCCTCGCTGTCTCCATCATTCTTCTTGTCTTCACAGTCGCCAGCCCACGAAGACGATGGGTTGCACCGCCGCTGGGGCTGCCTCCCCTGCCGCTGCCGCCGGGGCTGCCTCCTTCTTCTTATCGTCGCTCCACCGCTGCCGGGCCTCCTCCTCCTTCTCACCGCCTCCTTCTTCTTGCCTTCGGTGCCACGGATGGAGAATGGGGATTGGAAAGGTTTGGAGCCGGTTGGGGTTGGGGAGGGTGGAAGGTGGCGGCGTGTGGAGGGTGGCGCCGGAGCGACAGCAGGAGGTGGCGGCTTGGGCTGAGGAGGGGAGGATAGGTAGGTGAAAGGGGGATTGGGGAAGAAGAAGAAGAACAAGAGAGAGAGAACAAGACAGGAGGTGTGCGGGGAAAAAGGAAAGAAAGAAATGAAAGGGAAAAGAAGAAAATGAAAGAAAGAAAGAAAAGAAAAGAAAGGGGAAAAGAAGAAAAGGAAAGAAAATAAATAGGAAAGAAAATAAAATATTACAGCAAGTACAACTTTGATATATTAATTGCCTGTTGACATTTCCAAGATCACAATTGAATTCTGCAAGTAGTTGTTTATTAGAGATAAAAAAGAATGAAAATTTTGCAAGTAGCATGTACAGTTTTGATATATTAATTCTTTCATTTTGTGAAAGCATAAGTCATTTATTTGCATGCATTACCAGTGCTTATGTTCTATATTTTGTAGCTAGTAGTTGATTTGAGATCAAGTACTTTACTACCTTACCATGCTTGCATAATTGTTTCATTGTCATTTCCATTCTGTTGTTCTTTTTCACAGGCTTCAATTTAACCGAAGACGAGTGATCAGAGATGCAAACTAGCAAGATAACATTTGTACAGTTGCTACCTATCATGAACTTCAAAAATCTGAATATGTTTATTTTTTGTCGGTACTCAAATTTTGGGAACAGTCGACCACAGTTGTTTTAGATTTTGGACCTTAGGGTAGCAGGGTAGCAGCTTTGAACAATTAACTTGTCGGCCCATCCTATAAATATGAACTTGATGGTGCCGACTGTTTCAGTCTTACAACCTTGTCTAGTTTGTTTCATTTCCTTTATCATTTATGGTTATGTCCGCTAGATCGGTTCTCATGCATACCGCTTGTAACAAGGAAACACATGTAGGTCACAATATGGAATTTAGTGTTGATCATCACATATATATATGAAGTTCATGCAATAATTGAAAGCTAGTAGTTCCCTGTAGAGACAACTCAAGAGACAATGTAGTTGTCTCTAAGATTGTCTCTACATGATGTGAATAGTTTTAGAGGCAACCTAAGAGACAAACTATCGCACATGCCCTTATAGAACAACCTAGTAAGGCCATGTACAATAGTTAGAGACAACCTTGTCTCTGATATGTGCCACATCATCTTTAGTCTACTGGACTTTCGAGGATTGATTTGAAGTTGTAGTTTGACACAAGACTCATTCAACCCATTCGTTGCTCTTACAATGACAATACCGTCTATTTCTTTCAAACAAATCCTCCAGGAACGTGCATGATTTATTTTATTTTTTTGGAGTGTCTACACAACACTCAATTAAAAATGTGTTGATCTTTAGTCATTTTTTCTCTAACAGTTGGATTTAAATCGTAAGGCTTAGATCACTCTCCTTACCCCTCAAACCCCACCCACCCCTAATCCTAACCCTATTCCCCAGTCTCCACCCTAACTGACACCCTAACCCCACCCCACCCCACCCCATCACCATTGCCTGTGCCCACCCTCTAGACCCCACCCCGGCCCTCCGCCACTGCTGCCTCCCGACGCGATTGCCGACGCTGAAGGCGGCAACGGCACCACTGCTAGGCCACTGTGCCACCACCTCCTGCTACCTTCTTCCCGACATCTTACCTCCCCATCCCCACTCGACCACTCCGCCACTCTGCATCGGATCAAGAATGAGACGATGTCGACTGATGGTGCATCTTCCTCAGCCCTAGTGCCTTTCTCGTCACCGTCATCTCCGGCAATGATGGTTCTGACCGACCCCGATTGCGGCTCCTTCGGATTTGGCCGCCCTCGACCCCGCCTCCTACGGATCTAGTGCGCTCGCTCCCTCCCCCCTCTGTGTGATTGTGCTACTCTGCGCCTCCGTGCCGCCCGGCCCATCATGCCACTTTCGTGTCAAAGCGCTCGAGCACGACCCAACTAACCGTGTAGTGCCATTCCACTCGACTGGCCCCATCTTCGGGCGGTCCGGCCTGGCCGTTCTTGCTAGAAAGGCACGACCCAACTCCAAGGTCTACTATGTTGGTTCACCCTACATAGAGGTGGCCAGATGTGTCGTGCCTACTGGGCCAGCCCGAGACACAGAACTGTTAGCCCGACCCAGGAACGGTATGGCCCTGCATTGTTCGTGGGCCTAACTGGCATGACACGAAAGCCCGTGCCGTGCTTGGGCTGCCCCACTAGCACGATGGGCTGGCCCGTCACGATATGAATAGTGTTAGGCTGTACCAGTCCTAGCATGGCCCATGTAGCCCGATTGCGGAGAGGCCGAGGGTGGCCGCCACCCGCCAGGTCGATGACGGCGAGGGAGGGTAGAGGAGGAGGGGAGGATGGCGGGCCGAAGGCCGGAGCGGAGGGAGAAGAGCGTGGAGGAGGGTGGGGTGTCGTCGGCGTGGAGGAAGGAGAAGGCGGCGGGGCCGCGGGCTGGCTTGGGAAAGGAGGTAGAGGAGGCGAAGTCGCAGAGGGATGAAAAGGTCAATGTGGAGGCGGGTGAAGGCAGAAGGGCCGTGTTAGCGGTGGGCGACATGGTGCTGTCGTTGGTCATTCTTGTCTTGGCTTGCACTGTCTTTGTGCCGCTTACTGCAGAGGCAAGTGGGAAACCGAGGCGGCTATTGGGGAAAAGTGGAGGAGTGCGGCGCAATGGGCAGGGCGAGGCGATCGGAAGGGCACTGCTAGACATGCTACAAAATGTAAGGCCAAACAATGATTTGTGTTGAGGCAAACGCAGTTGCAGTACAACCCCGACGGTAGGTACGTAGCTGGGACTACAATCCCGAGGTAGCCTATGAATCTCTTTGTCATTTAATTGCTTCTGAGGATTTACTGTTAGGCTTTGGTGAGTCTACTGTTTTCCAAACTTACATTAGGACTGCGTATAATCCTAGTTTTTCTATTGTTTCTAGACAGACAACAATTAAGGATGTAGTAAAATACTACAATGAATGGTGTAATAAAATAAAAGAACTATTTAGTACGTGCACATTTTTGGTGGCCCTGACCTCGGACATATGGAGTGGTCGGGCTAGGGATGATTATCTTAGTGTAGTTGCTCATTATGTAAATGATGATCGGGTAATGGAGAAAAAAATTATAGGTTTGAAATTACTAGATGTAGCACACACGGGTGAGAATATTGCAAACTGTATTATTAAAGTAGTGGAAGACTTTGGTCTTACATACAAAATATTCTCAATTACTTTAGATAATATCGTCTCGAACTCTAGGGCCATGGATGTTCTTACTCTAGGGCCATGGATATTCTTACTCTAGTGTTGAGTACATATGTCGATTCCTTCTTGTTACATCAGCGATGCACTTGTTATATTATTAACCTTATAGTCAAATATCGTTTGAAGAGGTTGAATCCAGTTATTAAAGCTTTTCGCGATACGATTTCTTTCTTCAATAGTTCTAACGTAAGAACATCAGCATATAAGAACTTCTTCAGGGCGATGGGTGCACGTCCAAGAAAGTTCAGTTTGGATATGGAGGTAAGATGGGGTGTACATCCAAGAAAGTTCAGTTTGGATATGGAGGTAAGATGGAACTCTACTTACCTTATGCTTAAGAGTCTTTTACCATATAAGGATATGTTTTCTATTTTTATTAAAACACACTATTAGAGCACTAACGGTGTGATACTATTGACTGAGCAACATTGGTTCGTTGCTGAGGAGATACTACAATTTTAGAAATTTTTAATGAAGCCATTGTTGCTTTGTCCGTTGTCTACTATCCAATATCTCCTATTATTATGCATAGTATTTTACAGATTGTTACTAAATTGAAAATGTATGAAAATGACTCTGTTTTACGTGACACTATTGTTGCTATGAAACTAAATACCTTAAATATTGGAGAGAAATCTCTTTCCTATATGCATTTGCATTTATTTTAGATTCTAGAGGTAAAATTGATGTATTTGCTAATGTTCTTGATCTTCTCAGTGATGCTATAGGTCTAGACTATTCTAACTAGTGTGCAGAAGTTTGTTCTCGGTTACACGAGGTTTACCAAAGGTATGAAAATAAGTTCCAGGTAGTCCGCCTGCAACTACCTCTAGTAGCCCCCCGCCTCAAGTAACAAGATTAATATTTGGGGCAAGATCTTCGGTGGCTCTTTCTTCATGTCCAGGTCTTCTTCTTCTACGACGACACCTTCTCAACAAAGTCTAAGAGGACCAAAACCAAGCTCTCACCCAAGGAGTGGGAACTATCTGCCTATCTGGACAACGATACGGTAGATTTGAACTCAAAAACTTTAAAATTTTGCACTGGTGGCGTGAGCATAAGTTAGCATATCTCATGCTATCTATACTTGCACGTGATGTGTTAACTGTTTCTGTCTCGATGGTTTCCTTTGAGTGTGCTTTTAGTTTTTCTGGAAGAATATTGGAGGAGAGAAGAACACATCTCACAATTGAGATGGTGGAGATACTTCTAAGGTCCTGTTTGGTACAGCTTCCACTCCCAGCTTCTCAATCGATTTTCGTGGAGTCGTACCAAACATCCTGATTCTCAAAACCACTAGATTCTGCTTCTCGCGAGGAGCTGTCTCGAAAATGAACTAGCAACGAGAAGCAGCCTTCCAGCAGATTCTCATGAGAATCCAACCTCCAAAAACGAAAATACCCTTTCAAGTTAAAGGTTTTTACCTGCAAATGCCACTGAGTTACACAAATACAATTGAAGTATTACACCCAAGGGTGACATAGTCTATTTGCCTCTAATCCCGCTCATATGGTTTTTAGAGCCAACCTACGAGCCAAACGGTTTCAATAGACAGCTCCAGATTCTCAGAGAAGTGGATTCTCAAAGAATCAGGAGTAGAATCTGCAAAATAAGAATCTAGAGCTGTACCAAACAGAACCTAACTATGAAGGATTGAGAACAAGCTGATTCACGAACACAACGCTCTGTGGAAGATCCAGAGTTGTTGGATGTATTCGAAAATCTGTACTTTGACAATGACATGTAGAATAAGGATGTATGTAGAGCTATAAATTATACTTTTTTTTTCTTTGTTAATGCTTTCTCATTTTGAGTTTTTAATTGGTGAATGTTTTAACGAGGCAATCATTTAAATATTAATAAAACTTTTTATTGCATTTTCAATATGTTTATCTCATTTTTTCAATTTTTATATGTATTTTTGAATTATATATATATTTTCTAACTTTTTAAAGAATTGCTTTTGATTTTTTTGGACACTAAATAAGATGATCTTGACCCACTGGCCAAACAGGTTTGTACTGACCCAGCACGATCTCCGACACATTGACCGCATACCTCATCTAATAGTTGATCAAAATAGACTGTGCTAAAATGGACTGGATTGGTTTGCTGAACAGGCCGCCCATCTCGCCACCAGCCCACCACTAACCCTACAGGTCTATACCGACTTTTTCGCCCTCGCACCTGTCACATATAGTGTCTCTTCTCTCCGGGACTCCAGCCAGGGTCCCATCCCGCGACCGCGCCGCCGCCGCCAGTACTCTCCTCCGGCCACCAGACCACGCCTCCCGGCCGCCTCCTCTTGCTCTCTCGCTCGTTCCCGCGCGCTCTCCCCAGGCTCGCCGTCGCGCCGCCTGCTCCGACCGCCTCGCCGGCTCTACTCCAGCTACGCCGAGGTCGCCAGCAGCCGTCGCTGCCGTCCTCGGTGGATATGGACGAGGACCGCGCGGGACGGGAAGAGCGCCGCCGCAAGAAGAAGGAGAAGCGTCGGGAGGGGAAGGCAAAGGATGAGTTGGAGCGTTGCAGCGGCGAAGAGGCAATGGAGATTGATTCGGCTGCAGATGCCCCAGAAAATGGCGATGAGAAGACTGTGATGGGCGTCGAGGAGCAGAAACGAGGCCACAAGAGCCAGAAAGAAAAGGGCCGCGGGAAGGAGAAGAAGAGCAAGGTTAATGGTTTAGTTGATTCTTGTAGCAGGAAGCACGGCGTCGAGAAGGAGCAGGTCAAAACTTCGGACTTGATGGCGGAAAATCCTTGTTCGGAGCATGTCGAGGGTGACACGAGCAAAGGCGATTTGAAGAAAGATAGGAAGACAAGGAAGAAGAAGAAAGGGAAAGAAGCTGAGACGACCGGCCAGAAGCAGACACATGATTCTACTATTGAAAATGTAGGATCAGTGCATGCCAAGAGGGACAGGGGTGAAGGAAGACAGTCTAGCAAATCCAAGAAGAGCAAACAAAAGCGCGAGTATGGTGAGCCTGTTGCAGAAGGTTCTGCTGGTGATCAAATTGTGACAAGCAAAGATAAGAAGAGAAAAAAGGACCATTCAGTTGTGTTGGAAGAGGGCAGTCAAATTGACATGACTAAGATGGGGGAGAAGAGAGAGGGCAAGAAGAAGAGAAGAAAGGAAAGTGATAAAATCGGTCGAGACCTTAGCCAGAATGCATCGGCTGGAGGAGAGGAAGCTGATGTAGATAGTAAGAATGATAAGAAGAAAAAGAAGGGTAAGGAGAGGATTGCAGGAGGGAAAAGGGATAAAGAAAAGGCAGCTTGGTTAAATGACATGGGTAGGCGGGTGAGCTTTGCTGATGATGTGGAGGTGTTTAGTATTGACGGTGGTGATGATGAAGAGAGTGGTGATGATGAAGAGGGTGGCAGGAGTGATGAATCCAAACTCGTGCATGGGCAACGGTTCACCCTAGAGGAAGACACCACCCTTATGGAAGCCATCATGAATTACGCAGAGGTTGCTTCTCTTGCTTTAAATTGTTGCATTCATGTGATATATGCATTTCTGTTTAGCACCTTTGCTTGCTAGTAAGCTCATGATCAGTGATGAGCATACTTAAATTGAATGGAAGCTATGCCACATGAGGGTATGAAACAAGGCTGACTGTTCTTTATCTTTTAGTGAAATAGATTGTTTATTTAACTTAAAATGACGAATCACAACCATATGTTCTTTCAGTTAGATTCAACCTATGTGCCAAACCATTATCGGTAATTTAACCAAAGTCAAAACATATTGATGAAAACATGAATTTATTACAGTGTACTTGTAGTTGCATGTGTTATGGTTTTGTATAAAGTGCTTCAACTGAGCATTCAACATTAAAGTATTCCATCCCGTGTCCTGTAAATAATGTCTTCTTTCTATTAACTTTAACTGGGAAATGTACCAGAAAGTTCCTTACCGTGGTTGGACTTCACCTAATTTATAGTAATTTTCTGTACCATATTCTGGATTGCAACCTCTATGTAATGGAATATTGGTTTATTTTGGTGTTTGGATTTTATATCATGATTCTTCTGTTTTTCATTTACAAATAAGTTAGCTGGTGATTGTGAATTCCATGCCCCAGCATATTTCAAACACCTAAACTGTGTTTCTCATTTTAGATGAAGCAACTGGGAGAGAAAGGGCGAGAGATGATTCGGGCTAGTAGTAAACATCCAGAGCTCAAGGGTTGTTGGGCTGATATAGGTAAGCCAAAAATATCTGGAGCTAGACTTTAACATTTTCTCCTTATGTTAGCTTGCCTTTGTGTGATAATGTCAGTTATGCATGTCGCCTGTACGAAAATACTCTTTTGAGGCCCACATAATGAAAGCAATCATTGCATTTGAAACTTCCAAGCAATCCACATTCCATCTCTTCTCCTGTAAATGTTTTCCTGACCTGGATGGCAGATACCATAACATGGTTATTTGTTGATACACATTCTTTGCAGGGAAATCATTACCTCATAGACCCTCAAAGGCCATATACAAGCGGGCGCGTATTTTACTCTATAGGAGTGATACACGAAAATGGACTCAGGAGGAGTATGAGAAGATTCGGCGGTAACATAAAATCCTCTTTCGGAGATCAACTAATATTTTCATTTATTTATTTTCTGCATTACCATATTAACTCCACTGATTTCACCTTTAAGAAATAATCATAATATCATATTATTTTCCAATGTGATTTGGTTGAGTTTCATATCTGCTACGATTTTGTAGTTTGAGCTGTACAAATCAAACAAATAGATAAACACATGAATATTTATCCTCATTTTGAAGTTAAATTCATTTGGATTGCATGTATCATTGTATTGTAATAATAATATGTTATATAGTTCACAAACATGAATGAAAGGTCCGGATAATATCTTTGTAACAGTGCAGGATTAGTAATTTTCTGTCAGAAATTTGAGTTTCATTGTGATTGAGATTGTTCGCTTGGATTGCCATATGCTATGCATATCACTTTACATCCCGTTGCAATGTGATTAACACATCATTCTATGTGTAGCATACTTTCTTGGCATTTTTCTTGAGAAATGTTAAGAGTCTGTTTTGTGGTTCTCTTCATGTGATTAAGACCATCGTGCATTATGACACAGATTTGTTGAAAAGCATGGCACAGATTGGAAGACCTTGGCAAAGGAACTTGGAAAGAGTGATATCCATGTAAAAGATACTTGGAGAAGAATAAAACATAAAAACTTGAAAACAGGTGCCTGTCCTGATATAAAGTTCATCATAATTTAGCAAATTTTGCTGTCGGAACTCAATATGTTTCACCATATGTTTGACAACATATAAATGCCTGTTTCTTTATTGAATGGGTAGCTCTTTTACATTGTTCTTTTTGAGGTACATTCTTCCGGCATGCTTTTTTCTCCCATCATTTTTTGGCACTTGGGCGAATTAGTTATGTAAAAAAGTCTTGTTAGTAGCTGCAGCCCAACTCCGTGCTCTTGTTAATTTTAGTCTTATCTTCATAATTTTGTTATATGTTGGACTTGAGAAGTGGAAATTGCACAGAAGGTGCCTATGGTTTGGATTACCTGTTTTGAAACTTGGCATGATCAATACATGTTATTCGCATTTTTTATCCCTTATTTTGGGTGGAGGGTGGATAAGTGGGGGACTATGCTGTCAAAAAGTGCAGGTATGGCATGTGCAATAACTACCCTCACATATTTAGTTTTTGCTAACTTTGAAATTACCGGGCAGTGCCACCTGTTTGCAAAAACTTCAAACAATACGGTTGGTGACAGGGTGAGTGGGGGGTATACTATCAAATACTGTATCTGCGCATGATTATTTTTCCAATTTTAAGTTGTTGAGTTTCAATTACATGAAATGTTAGGTCAGAAAATAAGTTTGGGAGGATGCACTAATTAAAGCTTGGGTAAATAGAGTTTCGCTATGCAAAAGGCATTTCGTACCTTTCTTGTACAGTGAATGCGATATCATTATGTAAATAAACCTTGCTTGCTAACTTTTTCTATTGTGTGTGCCTTCTTTCATTGGTAATAATTCAGGGGCTTGGACTCAGGATGAGTACCAAAACTTGTTTGATTTGGTGAACTTGGACTTGCGTGTGAAAGCCCATCAGGACTATGATCCTGGTCATCGTGTGGTGTGTAATTCTTTACCACTGTTGTTGATATTGTATATTTCACTCCAGCTTTCACGTTTAGAGCTGTGCATATTGTATATTTCACTCTAGCTTTCATGTTCACAGCGGTTAATATTGTTAAATCCCATCATTCCATCTAATGAAGTGATTTACTTGCTTTCTGTGACAGATGAGAGACAACATTTCCTGGGAGGCCATCAGTGACAAATTGACTACCCGAAATCACAAGAATTGCTGTTTGAAGTGGTTAGTATTTTGCTGCTTGCTAGCCTTCTACTGTATAACTTTATGTTCTCGTTGAATCTATCTTTGTAAACTAAGTACATTGCAACCTTTGATGCGAGTTTCTTTTCCCACTTATCTCCCCTTTGTCTTTCTCCAACTGAATGGGTCATTTCCAGAGCTGAGATGCAGTGATTGTTTCACTATCCTTGTATTGCACGAGATCCGTTTGTGTAATATATTCTTTTAGTGCAATTCTTAACTGGTATGTCGTTGGTGTATTTGACTGTCAGACATGCTCTGGTGATACAGATTCTGCTGGGAATTGGAATGATTAGAATTAGAGATCAAGAATCAATTGATTTATTCTCTCACTGCCTAAGTTAGCATGCTTGTATTTACACACTTAGAAAATGTGTATTATTAGCTTTGAAATGTTTGAGGTTTTATGATAATGTGGGCTTGACAGAACTTAACTAATTTAACCCATCCGTTGTATAGCTAAAGTTGGTCTATCCCACCTATATCTTCTATGTCTCTATGCATATGTTATCTTCAGACTGGTTCGTTACATGCAATTTATGCATGGGCATGGCCATTAATTCATGTCACACTTTCAGGTACATGCAATTAGCATCTCCACTGGTTAAACAAGGCATCTGGGCAGATGCTGATGATTATCGATTGCTGGAAGCGTAAGTTTCTACAGATTTTATGCCAATGGATTGTTCTTTTCACAATTAAATGCTACGTATTATTTGCAAATGAGAGTTTCTAAAAAGATCAATGGTTGGCAAGAGCTAAGAGTATGGTTTAGCCTGCTTATGAAAGTACCCATAAACTTATTATTTCAGTAATTGTTGACAGTATGGTTAACATTAAATTGTAATGCTGTGCATGTATATGATACGATGAGCTTTAAAAGTAAGAATTTTCAGACAATGTCTGTTTGGCTATGCTGTCTGTGTTGTCATTGTTTCAGGGTTACTCACAACATAAGAGGGAAGAATGAGAAACCAGGCTTTCATTCCTTTTTCCTCCTGTTTTTTGAGTGACTTGCACAGTTGTACCAGGGATCATTAACTTGCAGGCTTTGTTTAGTTTTAAACTAATCAACCGCTATTATGGGAGTTCATTTCTGGTTGGGACCAGAGGGGATGGCGGGAGGCTGTACACTCGCTCTCAGGCGCATGGCATGGCTTGTTCCTAGCCAGCGTGCATGCGGATCTGAGTGGTCAACTTGTGAGGCAATTCTCTGGTTTATTTCTGCTTGTATCGAAAGAGATCATTTGACATCCCTCTTTTGTAGAGAGGAGCCCCTAACACAAAATACTAAAATATTGTAATAGACAACGAACTCAACAAATGGACTAACTCAAACAAATCAAATTCTTGATGAAACCAGACTGATTCCCTAACAGAAGTGGACTCCACTGACTTTGCACTTGGTCAGGACAGCTGTCTTTGTAACATAAGATTATTAATTGGTAAAATAAGTGGTGAGTGCTGACTGATGACATGAAATTTTGTGAAAAAGGTTCTTTGATTGCTTGAAGTTTCCTATATCCATAATTGCTATATGGAAATGACATCTTGCCCAGTCTTCATTTATTTATTCTCCCATATCCGAATCTCTGTCTCATTTGCATCAATAAGCAGTAGGATTGGGTGAGTGTTGCCGCAAGCCCGCAAGTTTAATATTTTGTGAGTGTTGCCACATGTTTGATCTTGTATGCTTGACAATTGTGGTGATGCACTCCTTGGACATATGAACACCTCAACACCCAGTCTTGGTCTTCAACAATGCCTTGATGATAATATGATAATTTAGTCTTGATGTGTTCCTCCGTCACCTCTTCTGTGGTGGCCTGGCTTGTTTTTGCCTTGAGAATTGGGTATTTTTTCTCCATTGGGGAGATTTCTATCCCATGTGCTGCATATGCCACATGATATACCGTCTCCAGCTGACTTTTCGCCATATGGAAGTCCTTTGTTAAAAAAGTGGAACCTGTGATTTTTTTAACCAAAGTTGTTTAGGCTAGCCAATTTAATGCTCTTCCAGAATAAATGGAAGTTTGATGACTAAATCATAATAGTTTGACAACTTTAATGAACCTTCCATGTAATTTTCTCCTTTTTTATCTCTTTTTTTTTGGGTTCCAATCTAGCGTTTGTATTTTGGGCATTGCACACACGCTTTGTACAAACAGAGTGAAACACGACTTTTTTGATGGGCAAGGAGAGTTGGTTGGAGCGTGTATATGAACAAAAGTCTATTTTGATGAGAAGTTGAGTGGTAGAGCTAGTCTTACACTCTTTACTAAATGTCGAGGTTGTTACTTACTATTGTTTTGCTTTGGAGTTGTTGGACTGAAGTGATACTGTATCAGAAGGTATTGATATGTTTGGTTTTTCAGGCTTAGGCATCCTGTGGTTGTCTCCTACTTGTGTTATTTCTTTTCAATGGCTTGTTATCATAAAACATTATATATTTCCTGCACTGAATTTTCTTAACAAAAAGCCAGGCTTCAAAAGGTTGATGCGGTTTGTGTTGAAGATGTTGATTGGGAAAGCCTTCTTGATCACAGGTGAGTGCTGACTGCTGACTGCTGATCTAGCTTTATCGCAACCTTCAACCATGCCATATTCTCTAGTTGTTATGACTTGTTAGTAGTTTGGTTCATTGCCCCTCGTTTTATATGGCATTGATCAAGTCCCTGATAATTTCAATAGCCACAAAATATTTGAGTGTAATCTGGTCAAATTTAAATGACCTCTTCTTTTCTTTGGACTAAAAATATCTGTTTTGAAGGAGCTCAAGCAATACAAAAACTTTTGAGAAAATTGCATTGTAGGTCTCTGAACTTGCGAGATTGTGTCACTTAGCTCTTTGAACTTGCATTTTACTTTCTCAGCCCTCTGAACTTGCAAGGTTGTGCCATTTAGCTTCCTGAACTTGTATTTTTCTTTCTCATCTCCTTGAACCTACAAGGTTGTGTCACTTAACTCTCTGAACTTGCATTGAAGCGAAGTTCGTCGGATACGATACTGGCGACTTCGTCCCCTTAAAGTCCGATGGACTCATTGTCGCCCCGTTACGGCCGTGTTCATCATCCCCATCACCTCACGTCGACAAAAACAGATTCTTCGGGCACGGGAACGTACCGTGCTTGCATCTTCGCCAGGCTCCACCGTCATAGCTTGCCGCCACCCTCGCCCTTGCCTCCTCTTAGTCAGCCGTGAGAAAGAGAAGTGCATTCTTAATGCCAGAGCAGAAGCTACACATCCTGCACGAAGTCGATTTGGTCGTTTGCTAACAGAAGATGCTGAGTTGGTGAATCACCATGAGAGAGAAGTACTATGCTCGTGCTCTGGCACTGGGGATATACTTCTCTCTCTCACGGCCGACTCGAAGGAGGCAAGGGCGAGGGCGGCGGCAAGCTTCGACGGTGGAGCTTCGGCGAAGGCGTGAGTACGGTACGTTCCTGGGCCGGAAGAATCCGTTTTTGTCGGCGTGAGGTGACGGGGACGATGAACACGACCAGAACGGGGTGGCGACGAGTCCACTGGATTTGGAGGGGATGAAGTCGCCAGCATCGCATCCAACGAATTTTGCTACAATGCAAGTTCAGGGAGTTAAGTGACACAACCTCGCAAGTTCAGGGGGTTGAGAAAGGAAAATGCAAGTTCAGGGAGCTAAGTGACACTACCTCGCAAGTTCAGGGGGATGAGAAAGTAACATACAAGTCCAGGGAGTTAAGTGGTACAACCTCGTAAGTTCAAGGACCTACAGTGCAATTTTCTCAAAACTTTTTATTCCCCTTAGCATTTGAAGACTTAGATAACAGAGCTGTTACCTTTATTTATTTAAATATATACCATTACATATGAATGCTATCTAGATGAACAATAATTAGTATTACATCTTTGAATTATGTACTATGTTTAGTTAAATCCTCTCAATAACCCTTACATATACTAATGCTGGTACTCAGTATTTTGACGTAAACCTTGGGCTATGTGTCATTACCATTCTTATCAGTCGTTTTTAATTCTTAATAGGAAGGAATTTTAGAGCTGCATGAGTCTAGAGTGGCACCCCAAATTGGTTAAATGCCATTTTTTTCTTTCTGAGATGATATGTTGCACCTTCCAGTATGATAATGTGCTTAGGAACCTTGATGAAGATAGATCACTTAGGTTTTATTGTTTGGTAAACATTGCAGATATTATAGAGTTTCTCCCATACAGGTCCTTGTTACATATATTCAAAGGTACTTCATAATATTGACAGGAGTTGTTTGCGGTAACGTTATATTTTGCACTTTGAAGCAATCTGCTTTTTTAGCTGAAAACATGTGATGTCATTCAGTTGTACCAGATCACAACATTACTACGCCTCATGTCAAATATGCAGAAATAGGCATGTTTTTTCTGTGACAAATGAACTTTACTACCATTGTGGTTATATTAACAGGGTATTTCATTCTATTCAGGTCTGGGGAGGTTTGCCGTCAACGATGGAACCAGATGGTCCGCAACATTGGTAGTCACAAAGAGAAGACTTTCATAGAACAAGTGGAAGTGTTGTCTAAGCGCTACTGCCCAGAAATGCTCGACTATAGGAAATGAGAAGTGTGGGAATTATCATCGACCAAACTTGTATATCTTAACAGAATAGCATGATCTGTCTAAAATCTCGCCCGTCGGCAGGTGTTGTAGCCTGTAAAATGTACGGCTTTTGGAATGTCTGTATTTGTTGAAATGTTTGCAGTATATTGTTCGTACTAGTTACCAATGACCCAAGTTCAGTATCCTTCAGTTTTAGTTTTAGTTTTCGTGCAAACTTCACTGGAATATGCTGAAGGGTTATCCTTTTTCTTTAGCTACAGTGCAGAGTTATCTACGAGCTAACCTCCAGGCTCCAGTAAACATCTATGACATGCGTTTGGCCTAATTCTGTGCGCAATCCACAATTTTGCTTCCAATCATTTTGTACCTTTTTGTTACTGGCATGGTATTCGAACTTGAGCTTAATTTGCAAGTTGCTACATGCCATTCTTCTGAATTGTCAGTTGTATTTGCAGACTAGAGTGCATATTAAATTACAAAAATGGGCTAGAAGTAATGGTTTTATTTTATCGAATTAGACAGTAGCTCAAGACCAAATCAAACCACTGTGGGCTGTACCTGAAAAAACAGCATGTGCTCTATCTCATTCGAAATCCTCCAATCCGAAGTGATAGCCATAACAACAGATAGACCAAACACACTGACCTCACACGGGCATCAGCCCCAGGTCCAAAAAATTTCCCATTTCCAATTGCAGGTTCCAAGGACACTCTTGTGAGGAAGTCACAAAAAAAGGTGCTATAGCAAAGCACACGTGATCTGGAGAGGTGATGGATCGGTATCCTCTGCAGTGAAAGAGAAAATGTAGAAGATCTACAGTGTGTGGTATTAGAATAAGATCCTCACCGTCCGATCAAAAATCAAGGATTGAGGCACTATTCATATATGGATCATTTGCATTACAGCAGAGGATCCGAATCCGGGAGGTGATGGCTCTGAATCTTGGCTTCTTGTTCTTCCTCCTGTTTTCTTCTCCCCTCTTGGCAGGCGAGTCTCATATTTCTTGCTCTAGTGTTTCTTCAGCTTTTTTCCCCCCTCTCTTACTGACTCTCCGATGAGTTCTTGTTTCTACTATTTATTTGGGGCTTTCGTTGAACAGATGGTGTGCTCCAGGTTAACGGCGGATCGGGGACGGGAAGGAACTTGCTGCAAGCCAAGAGTACGTTCTATATGTCTTCACTTCTTTGCACGGTTCAATTCTCTATGGTTTCATCTTAACTACTGCATGCCTAGAAGCGCTAGGTTTTTATGGTAAAAATTAGTTATCAATTGTATGTTGTTCAAGTTTTACACTTGGCACAGGTGTCCATCGATTTTATGAGTACACACACGCATGCATGTTCAGTGGTGTTGGTGAGTTCGCATTAGAGTTTAATAAAGAAGTTGTATTAGAGTTGGATTTGGATCTTTGGACTATAAATAAAGTGTGTGGGCCATGTGGGACAACACACAATAATTCCAAAACACTACATGGTAACAGAGCCATCCCCGTTCCCATCCACCACCATGGAACCCTAAACCTAAGCGTCGCTTACCTCAACTACCGCCGTCATCATCGTCCTCGTCACCTCGAGCTGCCGCCGTGTCGCCTCACGGGCAAGCTCGGGCTGCTGCGCCGCCGCTTGGAGACGCTTGGGCCGACAAAGTCGTCACCTTGGGTCGCCGCCACCAAAGCTCGGGTTGCACCTCGGGTCGCCGCCGCTGAAGAGAGAGGGCCGATCTGTTCAGCCGATCTATTTTGAGGATACCAAGAGAGAGAAAGGCTGGTCTGTTTTGAAGATAAGAAATTAAGAACAGGAAAGAGAAAGTGCATAGGTCACTGTTGGCATGCATAGGTCACTGCATACTGTTGAATAATACATGCATGCAATTGTGGAAGGAGTGCTAAAGGCATTGCAGACTCCTCATGGTTCCATTGCAATAACTACCACCTCCTTTGGTAACTTTACCAACTACGCCACGTAGGTGAAGGTACTCAAGCATATGCACTTGCATTCACATATAAGCACTCTCATATTGATTGGATCGTAGATTTAGGGGCATCCAAGCATGTCACGGGTTCACTTAGTACAACATGCGGAAGCCGGAAGCTGCCCAGGGACAACTTCCCGTGGCTTCAGCAGATTTGATTTCGAGATTACCCCTAGAGTTAGGGTTATTTACCCGCCTCTTACCAAGTATAAATTCCAGAAGCCTAGCCCTCTCACCAATCCCCACCCTATCTCGGTCACTCTCCTATTTTTCCCAACCCTAGCGTCCTCTACCGTGCGCCGGTCCTGCGCCTCCACTCGGCTGCCCTCGACCGCCCACCAGCCTACGTCACGGCCAACCGTCCACCTGCGCCGCCGCTCACCTGTGGCCCCACGCCGCCTTTCTCCTCCAATCGACCTCGCACACTACCTCCCTCCTCTGACTCCGACCAACTCCATCCTCCTCCTTTGACTCCAACTGGCCCCGCCTGCCACCTCCGTCCTGCCATTTCGACCGGCTGCCCTACTTCCCCCTTCCGGTTGCGGCTCCACCTCTCCACCCCGATGCGCCTAAGCACTCGGCCGCGACGCCACCTCTCCACCCTAATGCTCTCGAGCTAGCGACTTGCTCTCCCTCCTGACCTCGCCGGTTCATTGCACCCACGACCGCTCTCCCTCCCAACCTCACCAGCTCGTCGCGCCCGTCCTCCCCTGTGCCAGCTGCCGCTTTCCCCTCCTTGTGGATGTAAGTTTAAACAGACCCTTATGGCCTGTTTGGTAGGGTTCATGCTCTTAGATTCTCAATCAGAGTAGCGGGAGCCTAGCCAAACACCCCGGCTCCTCATTTTTTAGAATCAAGAGCACATCAGAATCGGAGTGGGATCCCTGTAGAAAACTTGGTGTGACTTTTGGGTGTCGGACCCGGATTTCTTAATCCAGAATCCTCTGTGAAAAACTTGTGCTATTCCCTAGATCAGTAGATAGCACTCACAGATACATCACTGAATCATTTCATACATGATGTAAAACCATACCATTCATTAATTCAACACATCAGAGTTTACAAAAACCGATTCGGGTCGAGTTTTACAATAATGGCTGAATAGGCCATAAGATTACATTACAAAAATGGCGGAAACGACAACGGAAGCAAAAAGGGGTGAGAGCACACCTCTTCACAGGCAAGCGACTGGGGAAACCGTGTGCGTCCGATATTACCCGAAAAGCTCAGATAATACGGGAAGCACGCAAGTACCGACGGAGTCAGTTGGCTGAGGTGAGACTAGATCATTTAAGGACTAAACTATGCTTCAAAAATTCCTGGGTCTTAGACGCCTGGTTCCTTGTAATAGTCGTAAGCTCCACAATTTCTGCTTCCGAGGGTTGGGGAAAGAGCGAGAGTGAGCACAACTACCGTGCTCACGAACCAACACAACAGATGCAATAATAAATATGCAAGGCTAAACAAGGATGGCTTGGGTTTTTTATTTGCGCAAAGCAATATTTATAAATATCATAATTACAAATTCCTATGACTTAGCATTTTAAACAAATTGCATTTTATTAAGGAAGGTAATAGCAATATTAAATAACAGTAGAGATTCCCTCCATCGGAGACTCTACGAATGCTTAATTTGATTAGAGCTAGCTCCATACATTAACCACACTGGATATGACGATCCAGGGAAAATACCAAACCTCAGGCTAGATGATCCAACCCGGTTTTCATACCACCCATAAAGGTTTTTGAAATAGAACTAACTCAAGTTAAGTTCTCATGTCCGCCTATGACCGTAGGCGCGGTTGTTTAAACAGTTTTGACTCTGTAGAGTTTGTACACTGTACCCATAAGAGACAATCATACTCGTTACCCCATATGATTCCATAGTCATGTAGTTGAGCGATCGTCACATTAACTTTTCAACATATCTCGCCCCTTCTGTCATCTCACCCATATGGGCTGCCCCGATTTGCGATGGGTCCCATAAGTTGTGCGGGATGTCTACCACTACGATTTACATAGTTGGCAACTTCACCCTCCCCTCGGTGTCCCATTCAAGCTGGATCGCATCCACTACTTGCACCACCTTGCTCAACCACCGATGAGATGATTTCCAGGGTTTAATAAGTTTACAAAGCAAAGTTGCACTTTGTAGACTTGTGGTTGTACTTGTTTTACACGGGAGGTCATGACAAGATTAAGTCCTTAATCCATCCGGGCGGTTCATACCACATACCAACCACTCTCATGCACGACGACACCCACCACTCGTACCATCCGCCCAGATGTGGTATCAACAAGTTTTAGGGTTTTGGAGAAGTGTAAAACAAATTAGATCAACCATTTCAGTCATTTACCCAATGACTGCCCAAAATAATCTTTATGCTTAAAGGATGATGATTGGGGTGATTAGCACCCTAGTACTCAAGTAAGGCTAGCATGGCACTTGAGTACATACTATATCTGGTAAGTTACCATATAATTACTAGGGTGACAAGCATCAGGGAATTCAATTATCAAGGACAAGGTAGAATAATTACTTAATAATTAAATTGACATTTAGCTACCTTAGGACCATTTGACATACATTTGCATAAAAACTAAAGCATGTAGTTTGTTACTTTAAAAGAACATAATTTGCATAAAAACTAAAGCATGTAGTTTGCTACTTTAAAAGAACATAATTTGCATAAAATGTAGGTTCAACATGGTCAAAGTGTT
Source organism: Hsuehochloa calcarea (assembly GCA_036346395.1). Taxonomy (NCBI): domain Eukaryota; kingdom Viridiplantae; phylum Streptophyta; class Magnoliopsida; order Poales; family Poaceae; genus Hsuehochloa; species Hsuehochloa calcarea. The sequence continues at coordinate 24,729,028 of CM070603.1, read as the reverse complement.
GACTCGACTGGGTTAGGTTATCACGGCCTTGATCTTACTCAGGGCCTTCTCTGCCAGGGGTCTTGAGTTTTGGGTCTACGCCTTTATTCGAATCTTGATCCTGCTCGAGTCGTTGCTTCTTCTGGACTCCAATTCCTAATTACACGATAATAAATGAGAAAAATGAATAAATCCATAGAACTTCAAAAGGTCAAACACATTCAAAGTGCTTTAAATAAGTCTTGCGACGAACGAGCTTAAGAGAGAAGATTTAGCGAGGGGGGATGTTTGACAAAGTCAAACGATCAGCTGAGTACATGAGGCAAAGGCGGAGATACATTGCCAAGGAAAACAAGGGGAAACAAGGTCGGAGGAACTTGCGTAGGAATACCCTACTTTGGATATGGAAGATGGCAAGATATTGCCGATCGGATAATGACACAACTAGACCTAATTTTAAAACAAGAGCTTCTAATAAAATAATAGATATTATTTGAGTAAGATATTGAGATTAACATGTTAATCCCGAATAGCTTCCCAAAATTAATTTTTAGAAAAATATAAATTAATTTCCAATACCATAAAGCCTTTTACACAAAAGCGAAAAATTTGAATAAATTAGTTTTAACAAAAACTGACGCGATTGCGGAGACGATTACGAAGGTCATTTGCATAACTTCGATTTTCCGAGATTTTGCAAATTACGCTCCTAATCGATAGCTCTCAAATAAAAGTGAAATGGATAATTCTGTTAACACTTGTCAATCACGAGTTAACCATTAACAACGGTTAATCGAATCATCGCAATTCTCAACACATTTATAGAAAATAAGCATTTAGAATATTTTAGCCAATTGGAAAGCTACTGGTCGACCAAGTTAAAACAAAACAGTCACAAGATCATCAAACAAACTTCAATACACCAATTTCAATACACAAAACTTTCTTTCCTAAAAACTCAACTTCGACTACCGATGCTCCAAGACCACCGATGCACAAGGTTAACAAAGTATAAGCATGATCAACACACCAAAACTTCAATACAAAGACTAGTCACCAGATCAACACTTATTTTCAAAATGACAGATTATACACAGAGGTTCAATTGCTAGCTACAAGGAATCTCAAATGTCATATCACAAAGAGGTTCAATGCCATCTTCAACACAGATTACTCAATTGCCAGATTCAATCACTGCCAATAGTCATTGAAACCTCTACTGATGATCACCGTTGAACCATTCAAGGAACTGGAGAAGCAATACATACATTAATCCAGCTAAAACAATAAATAGCCAAAAGAACCAAGATTTGGCAGCAGTAATTTCAGCAATTAACATGCGATCTGACACTGAGGCTACTGTCTGATCTTTGGACCGTCAGAGGGAGGGGCGCAGAGGAGGGAAGCAGGGCAAGGGGCTCGGGCGATGACTGCCGGCGGTGATTGACGGTCGGGGAGACGGCGGGGATGCCCAAAATGGGTTGCCAGAGCGGAGGGGATCCTGAAGGAGGTGGTGTTGGGGCCGGAGTGGCTGCGAGGAGGAACTGGCGGCGGCCGAGGGTGGCTGGGTGCTGGGCCGAATGGTGGCGACGGCGACCGGAGGGAGAGGAGCACCAGGGGAGGCGAGCCTCCTTTCCCTTGCTCCCTTTGCTCTCGGTGCTCTCTCTTCCTCTCTCACTGTTTCCCTGATAGTGAGCCCCTCTACAGCAGTAGTAGCGAAGTTTAGTTGATCTGGCAATGTTTGACAGTAATTTGAATATCAGTATCGATGGCAGTATTGATTGTTGTTGTGTCTGTAATTGCTTCCCCAGTTGTTGAATATTGTCTGTGATTCTTGCTCATCAACATCCGAGGAAATGTTTGTCAGTAGTTTGTGTTTTGGGCTGGCATTTGGAAATCTGGATTGAGTGCCGGCAATTGGAAAACCTGCGTGTAATTCGGCAATTGAAATCTTCTGGTAGTAGGTGATTGTTGGCAGTAATGCGTGTTGTGTGTATCTGGCAATTGAATCTCAGTAGCAGTAGCAGAGGAATATTGGAAGTGATCTTGTAGCAGTATTTGTGAACTGGCATGTGTAGTTATGTGTAGTGACTGACTTCGAAAATCAGTTTTGATCGGCAATTGTGAATTGGTGCATTAGGTCAATAGTGTGGATATCATGGGGATATGCTCCAGATCTTATGATGATGTGACAATTGGCAATGGCGTTAACGGTTTGTCGTTTTACGTGTTTTCGGCAAAGTTTCATGACTGTTAGGTCTCAGACGGTCTGACCGGTCGAAGCGGCGGTCTGACCGGCCCAAGGGTTTTGAGTTGGGCCAAAAATAGAGGTAGCAGTCAACAGAGGGGATTCTATTGCACTTGATCTCATAATTTTTGGAGTCTCCGGTCAAAAGTTCTATTGGTTTGAAAATTCCAGTAGGTTTCGGAATTTCAGATGCTGAAATTGGCTAAGTCCCAACTGGCGGTCTGACCGCCGAGGTAGGGTGATCGACCAGCCTGAGGCGGTCGGTAGTTTTCACTGATAAATGCTTTGTTGTGGCGGCGATGTTTGGTTGTTAGGTCAAAGTCATGAGTTTCAGGGCACATATGTTGCATGATGCATATTTTGACTAACATGGGTCAAGTTGTGAAGAACTTGTTCCCAAATTTGGTTTACTTGTCTATTGTTGTGCAGGTTGCTTGGTGGTCAACGACGGTCAACGGCGAGGATGATCGGGACTAGGCTTGGAGAGCTGAGGTCCAGAACGATCAATGATGCCGGGTGAGGTCAATGAACTCAAGCGTGGTGCAAGATGGACAAGGGTGACCTATTGGCTAATCCGAGGCGCAACATGGCGTAAGGTGTAGCTAACTAGGTCAAGAGGCGTTAAAGACGGTGCATTAAAATGCGTGCATGTGTGACCTGTTTGTTTTGGGCCTTAACAGGAGCCCAATTGAGTCAAACTTCTAGAAGGTCTAAGCCTCCACTATAAATAGGGGAGGGAGGTGGCTACACCTTCTCTTCGCCTCTTTTGCTATTTGAAACCCTAATTTTCTTAGGGAGAGCTTTTGTGGAGTCTAGGGTTCTTGATAGTTTGATGTGATTTTCGTGCTCTTGGATTGAGTATTGTCCTCCATTGATGGAGTGACTGTAAGCTCATATCATATCAAATCAATCAAATGAAAATTTGATCAATGTCTTGTCTCATTGCGTTCTTTCTTTATATTTGATGATTTTGAGTCTTTCTTTGATCCACGAGTTTTTGATTGAATTCTCCACGTGATATAGCTTGTTGTGACATGTGGGAATATATCTAGGATCATCTTGATCATCAATGACCCACGAGCAAGATTTTGGATCTAGTTTTCGTTTTGACCCGGTTTTGAACCCTTCTTCAATCAAACGGAAAAGGATCATTATTCTTCCAAGAATTATCACAATATTTGATTGGACTAGGTTCTTGACATCATAGAGAAGGTGTGTTCCAAGTTTCATCAGGTTTGGAGTTGTAGATCAAAAATTTCATCTATTTGCAACTTCGTCATCGGGCTGTTTTGATCTGTTTTTCATTCTTGGCGGTCGACCGGCCAGGTCACCGGTCGGTGGCAGTAATCGGTCGACTGACCATTGACCCAGCGGTCCGACCGCCTTGCACTGAGATTTGTTTTAGCTTGTGTTGATCTCTGGTTGTTTTGCTTCGGGGGTTAGGTTGGATTCAATACTAGTCTTCCGCTGTAGTGGTATATTGATCTTCATAGCTTCCATAGCTACTGGAGTGAAATTTTTGTTGAATCTATTATTTGTGAAAAATTGAACATACTCCTATTCACCCCCCTCTAGTCATCTTTTCGGTCCAACAAGTGCTATCAGAGCTCAGTTAGTTCAATCTTGATCTTAACCGGTCACTGAACTTGGCGATGGATAGATACTCTACTAAGCCGCATATCTTCGATGGGCACGACTATAACTATTGGAAGAATCACATGCGAGTCTTCCTTGAGAGCGAAGGACAAGCTATATGGGAGGTTGTTCGAGCTCTGCTCGTTGTGCCTGAAGTTGCTACGTCGGCTTCAGAAGCCCTCCTGGCTAACAACAATAAGGCTAAAAACCTCTTATATGGTGGGCTTTGTAGACATGAGTATGATCGGATTTGCAATCTTGAGACTGCGCACGAGATTTGGAACACTCTCGAAACCTACCATGAGGGTTCGTCCCAAGTCAAGAAAGTACGCCAAACAGTCTATAAGCGTGAATATAATAAATTCGAGATGCATCCTGGAGAAAGCATCGATGACATTTTCAGTCGCTTTAATAAAGTGATTAATCAGATGAAAGCTGTTGGTATTGAATATTCTCAATCTGAAAATGCCACCCACCTCTTAGCTGTAATCAACACCAAGGAGTGGGAGATAAGTGCTACAACCATTGAGGAGAATGTCAATCTTTCTGATCTGACTTTGGAGTTGCTCTATAGCAAGCTCAAGACTCATAAGATCAAGAGGATTGATTATCCCAAAAAGGAAAAATATGACTTTGGTAGCAGACCCGCTCAAGAGAGCTTCGGATGGGTCTTCTGAGTCTTCTTCTGGATTTTTGCTTGCTGGTTTATCTGCAATCCATGAAGAGGAGTTTGATAGTCTTCCTGAGGCTGAGTTGGCCCTCATAGTCGGAAAGGTCACACGGGCCTATAACAATATGAGAAACAGAAATAGAGGAGGTCCCGTGACTTGCTATGAGTGTGGTGAGCTTAATCATATACGAAAAAATTGCCCCAAGCTGAAAGGTAAGAGCAACCATAAGGAGGGAAAGCCAGCTTGGAAGAAGCCTCAATGGAACAAATCAAGGCATGATACTGCCAAGATGACGAAGGCCGCTCACCGGGTGCTTGCCGCTTTTGAGGATCAATCCTTAAGCGATGTGGACTCCTGGAGCGAGGAGGACATGGAGGAGGAGATCCCTCAAAACAAGAAGAAGAGGAAGGCCAAGGACTTCACCGGCTTGTGCTTCATGGCCGACTCCGTTGATGACGACAACGATGAGGTACCTCCTTCCTATGATGTCCTTTCTGATAGATGTGAATCTATGTTTGAGCAACTCATGAGGCAGTATAAGGCTTTAGAGTTTATCATGTCCAAGAACAAGGACTTAGAGTCACAAGTAGATAGTTTGTCTTTAGAACTTACAAATGCTAAGACTCTTGAATCTGATGAATGTTCATCTCACCATGCTATGCACTCAGAATTTGCTAAACTGCAATTTGCTCATAATATTACTTTGCAACAACTTGAAAATACTAGGACTAAGCTAGTTGAGGTTAAATCTACTCCATGTGAAAAATGCTTAGAGTGTAGCAAGTTAGTTGCTTCTGGTGTGGTTGATTCCAACTTTTGCACTTTCTTCTTAGAACGCGAACATGAAGTCAAAGATATGTTAGAAACAGTTAGAGCTAAATATGCCAAGCTTAAAGACAGTATTGAGTCTGCTACATGTGCTTCCTGTTTAGCTCTTAAACTTTAAACTGCTTTATATAAGGAGAAATATGCTAGAGCCATTAAGGGTAAAACCTATGAGTCATGTGTTAATCTTGAAGAAGACAATGCTTATCTTAAGGATACCTTAGAAAAATTATCTAAAGGTAAGAAACAATTAAACATGATTCTGGACAAGTCTAAAACTCCTTATAAGAAGCAAGGATTAGGATACAACTCTGTTCAAAATAACTCTAACCCAAAAGTTACTCAAGTCTTGAAAAATGGGTTAGTTGAATTCAAAACCCAACCTGCAAAAACTATCTTTAAATCTGTAGGTGTTGCCCAACCATCTGTTCAGTCTAAGGGTGCTTTTCCCAGTGGTATTAAGTATCATTGCACCTATTGCAAAAAGTATGGGCATTCGATTGAGTTCTGTTGGCGTAAGTTGAAAAATGATAAGAAAATTTTTGCTAGAATTTTATTTAATCAAACTAGAGCTTTTATGAGACATGGCAACATAGAAAAGAAGAAACCTGGTTTAGAATTTGTGTCATATATTCATCATCATGCTCCTAGACAGGATAACTCTCATGTTAATTTAACCATTGCTCATAACAGAACTTCAAATAAAATCAAGGATAACACTTCTGTTTTGCATACTACTCACAGACGTGTGTCTCAGTATTGAGATCCTAAGTCTTGTTTAACTAACCCCAGTATTGAGACACATTGTTCTTCTTTGCCTTGATTTTCAGGATTACCACGGAAAGAGGAAGGACACGTGGTTCGTAGACTCCGGCTATTCACGCCACATGACTGAAGATTCAAAATGGTTCACCTCCTTCATGCGGTCGATCACGCGGTCGACGGGTGATGATTTTATCACCTTTGGAGATGATAGACAAGGGCGGATTGAAGGAACGGGATCGATCAGGGTGAATGACAGTTTCATCCTCAAGGACGTCGCCCTTGTGAACAAGCTAAGGTTTAATTTGCTTTCTGTCTCTCAACTTCTTGATGATGGCTATGAGACTAGATTTAAGAAAAACGCTTACCGGGTGCTTGATTCAACTGGTGAGCTTGTTTTTGGGATTACTAGAGTTGCTAGGATCTTTGGAGCTGATTTTTCTGAATCTCTTGCTGGTTCTCTCAAATGCTTGATTTCATCTTCTTCTTCTGAGTTCTGGCTTTGGCACCGTTGTTTGGGACACATTGGTTTTGATCATCTGACGCGAGTTAGCAACCTTGATCTCATGAGAGGTTTGCCCAAACTCAAAGCCGTCAAGGATGCTGTATGTGCACCCTGTACGCATGGCAAGCAAGTTGCCGCCTCACACCCTTCAGTGACTATTGTCATGACTGATGGACCGGGACAATTACTTCATATGGATACTGTTGGTCCTGCTAGGGTTCGATCAGTTGGTGGAAAATGGTACATTCTTGTCATAGTCGATGATTTTTCTAGATACACTTGGGTGTTCTTTCTTGCTTCGAAGGATGAAGCTTTTGATCATTATCATGATCTTGTTCTTCGTTTGGCTTCTGAACTTCCGGGTGCCTTGAGAGCGATCCACAGTAACAATGGCATGGAGTTCAAGAATACCTCATTTGCTTCTTTTTGTGCTGAGCGTGGAATTGAGCATCAGTTCTCTTCTCCACACGTCTCTCAACAAAATGGCGCTGTGAAAAGGAAGAACAGGGCCTTAGTCGAGATGGCTAGGACAATGCTAGATTAGTATAGCACACCGAGGAGGTTTTGGGCCGAAGCTATTGCTACTGCTTGCCATATTGCTAATTGTGTCTTTTTGAGACCTTCTTTAGGCAAGGCTGGTTATGAGCTTCGATTTTGTAGAAAACTCTATGTCTCGCACTTTCGAGTATTTGGATCTAAATGTTTTATTCTCAAGACAGGAAATCTAGATAAATTTGAGTTAAGAACTTTTGATGGTTTAGTTCTGAGTTATCCTGCACATTCGAGGGGTTTTTGGGTTTTTATTGCTGAAATTAACCTTGTTCAGGAGACATGCAATGTCACTTTTGATGAGACTAGCCTTGGAGCTAGATTAGATATTTCAGGTGATACATAGGTGACAGAGAGCATATTTATAGAGGAAGATGATGAAGGAGTTGATAATGTTCTTCCACCTGCTGCTGTTGACGCACCTATTCCAGCACAAGAACCTGCTGTGACTACTTCGCCTTCAGATGAGGCTTCTGTTGCATCTTCATCATCAGCAGTACCTGCGGAGGTCGAAGAGATGATTTTCTTTTCGGGTGCGCCACTTCACATTCAAAGGCAGCATTCTCCTGATCAGATGATAGGTAATCTCCATGAGCGAGTCACTCGCTCCAGGTATAATGATCCAAACCTCTACTCTCATTCTGCTTTTGTTGCTTCTTTTGAACCCCGCGATATATCACATGTTTTATCGGATTCTAGCTGGGTCAATGCCATGCATGAGGAGTTAGAAAATTTTGAGAGGAATAAAGTCTGGAATCTAGTAGAACCTCCTAGTGGCCATAATGTTATAGGAACCCGCTGGGTTTTCAAAAACAAACAAAATGAAGATGGTTCTGTAATTAGAAACAAGGCTAGGTTGGTAGCTCAGGGCTTTAGCCAAGTTGAGGGGTTAGATTTTGATGAGACCTTTGCTCCTGTTGCTAGATTAGAAGCCATTCGCATTCTGCTTGTATTTGCTGCATCTAAGGGCTTTAGATTATATCAGATGGGTGTTAAAAGTGCCTTTTTAAATGGTTTCATAGAGGAGAAAGTTTATGTTAGGCAACCCCCAGGCTTTGAGAATCCCAAGAGCCCACATCATGTGTTCAAGCTATCCAAATCCTTGGTATGATAGACTTAAGAGCTTCTTGCTTAAGAATAATTTTGAGATGGGTAAGGTAGATAAAACTTTGTTCATTCTTAGGCGTGGTAATGACTTCCTGCTTGCTCAGATTTACGTTGATGATATTATCTTTGGTGGTTCTTCTAATGCTCTTGTTTCCAGCTTTTCTGAGACTATGTCCAGGGAATTTGAGATGAGTATGATGGGAGAGCTCAATTACTTTCTGGGGCTTCAAATCAAGCAATGCAAGGAAGAGATCTTAATCCATCAGACGAAGTACACTAAGGACCTACTCAAACGTTTTGACATGGGTGACTGCAAGCCGATCTCCACTCCCATGGCGTCTTCGACTGTTTTGGATCTAGATGAGGAAGGAGAAGCCGTGGATCAACGCGAGTATTGCAGCATGATCGGTTCCCTTCTGTACCTGACGGCCTAGAGACCGGACATCCACTTCACGGTCTGCCTCTGTGCGAGGTTTCAAGCGGCTCCGAGAACATCTCATCGCCAAGCCGTTAAGCGCATATTCAGGTATTTACACTCTACCCTCTTGTATGGTATTTGGTATTTCTGTTCGTCATCTTTGTCCATTCGGGGGTTTTCTGATTCTGATTTTGCGGGCTGTCGGCTAGATAGGAAGAGTACCTCAGGCACTTATCACTTCCTAGGCACTTCTGTTGTATCTTGGTCTTCTAGGAAGCAGTCCTCTGTTGCACAATCCACTGCTGAAGCTGAATATGTTCTCCGCTGCTAGTTCCTGTAGTCAGATTTTGTGGATGGTAACCACTCTTAAGGATTATGGGTTAAATTTTGCTAGTGTTCCTCTTGTCTGTGATAATACTTCTGCCATTAATATTGCTAAGAACCCTGAACAACACTCTAGGACCAAGCACATAGATATTCGCTATCACTTCCTTAGAGACCATGTCAAGAAAGGTGATATTGTGCTGCACTTTGTGGAGTCCGAGGCTCAACTGGCTGATATCCTCACCAAGCCTTTAGACCCAACTAGGTTTGCCACCTTGAGGAGCGAGTTATGGGTAATTTATCCCTATGGGTTGGTTTGAGGGGGAGTTTGATCTTTTCTGATCTCACCTTGTTCTTTTGATCTTTTCTGAACTTATTGATCTTTTTGAACTTTTTAGTTTTTTTAGGCTTTTATTGCATCTTATTGTATCATATTGCATTCATATGAAAAATCCAACAAGTGGTATGAAAAATCCAACAAGTGGTATCGAAAAAGATGCATTGTAATATAAGACTTTCTGCTTATCTTTTAAAATTGATGAAGCTTTGCCTATTACCCTTTGGAGCTTTAGTATTTCAATTCTTGCTCAATGCCATGTCTAGTTCTTTGACTTGCTAGAATTATCATATTTTTACATATACAGATAAGTCTTTGCTGTATGAGCTAGAACTCTAAAACAACTCGAACTAAAAAATTGCAATTTGTGGATGTTTCAGCGAGTTGCGCAATTAGTGCTCTTTTTGTGACATTGACCCTGTCAGAATTGGTTTGTTTGCTCTTGAATCTAAAATTGATCATTACTTGAGATTCTTGTGTTCTTGGGATTCTAAAACTGCTCTTGTGAAACATGAAAAATCAAGATTGTCTTATGCTTAAATTGTGTCAAACTATTCTTACGAGACTGCTTGTCAAAGAACATGAACTTGGAGATAGTTTGATGATCCAGACGATCTCATGGTGACTGCTTGTCAAAAATGACATGAACCTCAAGATTTGTCGCCCTGGTAGAAGTTTAGGAAGAGTTTGTGGATAGATCCTAGTCCAGGATCTTCTTCACTAAGATATACATTTAATCAACTTCTGGTCGAAGCTTAGGATGAGTTTGTTGATGGCTCCTAGTCCAGGATCTTGTCACTAAGTTAGATCATTAGTCGACTTCAATATTCAGTGCAAATGAGAAAACTGTTGACAAATGTGCTTTTGAGAAATTTGAGCAAAATGATTCAATACAGGACCTGATTGACTTTTAATGTGGTCTTTGTTAGATTTTTTATCTCACTTTGACATTTTGACATGACCAGTTTCACTTTAGGATCCCTGTTGATGAACTTGCTGAATTTGAAGCTTTGCTTAAATTGATCAAATCTATTGCTTTACTTTTGAGCCTTCGTGCTTAGCTTTAATATATATGTCTTATAATGATCTTGCTAGCGTTGTTAGGCTTGATATACTGTTTGTGCAATATTAGAGATGCTAGCTTGCTCTTTTGGGTAATATCCAAAGCTTCTTGTAATCAAAAATAAAAGAAATAAAAAAATAAAGCTACTGCGTTGCACTTCATGCATACTCCTTATCCTTCTTTCTTCATTCTGCATTTGTTATCTCTGGATGAGAGGAAGACGTGATTCCTTGATGACTCCACTGTCAAAGGGGGAGAAGATATTTCAATGTTGGGGGAAAAGATATATCATTATTGTACAAAGGGGGAGAATATATATATAAATGATAAAAGGGGGATTATTGTACAAAGGGGGAGAATATATATAAAAATGATAAAAAGGGGGAGAAATAGGAGAATTTAAAATTTCCTGAAATCTGAGGATCATAGTGAGGGGGAGTTTTTGAATTGCATTCTTATTGTCTTGTTAATTCTTCTGAACTTGAATTGCATTTATTAATCCTCACAATGATCATAGGTCAATTGAACAATTGTTCTTTCATATGGACCTTAAGTGAGATTTTTGACTATTTTGTGGAAATCAAAGTTTTTATGCTTTCTTTTGCCTTATCTCACATGCCTATGCTATTCTGATGCCAGCTTGGTTATTTCCATGGCGTTTTCTTGCTTATGGACCAAGTTGTGCTTTTGTGTGAAATCGAAAGTATTTTACTTTTCAAACCTCCGAAGTACATTTTATGGATTATTGCCAATGTGTTCATCAAGGGGGAGATTGTGGAAATCATGGGGATATGCTCCAGATCTTATGGCAATGGCGTTTACGGTTTGTCGTTTCACGTGTTTTCGGCAAAGGTTCAGTTTTGTCAGGTCTGAACCGGTCTGACCGGCCAATAGCTGGCGGTCAAATCGGTCCCAAATCGGTCCGACCGGCTATAAGCGGCGGTTGGACCAGTCAACGTCAGAAAGTGTTGAATTGAGCTGGGCCAAAAATAGAGTATGTAGGCAAGAGAGGGGATTCTATTGCACTTGGTCCCATAATTTTTGGAGTCTCCGGTCAAAAGTTCTATTGGTTTGAAATTTTCAGCAGGTTTCGGTTTTCAGAGGTTGAAAATCGGCTAAGTCATTACTAGGTCAAAGTCATGAGTTTTCAGAGGTTGAAATTTTCAGGGGCGGTCTGACCGGTTTTCACTTGGTTCGTCGCCCGTCGTGGCGGTGATTCTCGGTTGTTAGGTCAAAGTCATGAGTTTCAGGGCATATATGTTGCATGATGTATGTTTTGACTAACATGGGTCAAGTTGTGAAGAACTTGTTCCCAAATTCGGTTTACTTGTCTATTGTTGTGCAGTTTGCTTGGTAGTCAACGACGGTCAACGGCGAGGATGATCGGGACTAGGTTTGGAGAGCTGAGGTCCAGAACGATCGACGATGCCGGGTGAGGTCAATGTACTCAAGCGTGGTGCCAGATAGACAAGGGTGACCTATTAGCTAATCCGAGGTGTAAGATGGCGCAAGATGTAGCTAGTTAGGTCAAGGGGTGTTAAAGACGGCGCATTAAAATGCGTGCGTAAGTGTCCCGTTTGTTTTGGGCCTTAACGGGAGCCCAATAGAGTCAAACTTCTAGAAGGTCTAAGCCTTCACTATAAATAGGAGAGGGAGGTGGCTGCTCCTCCGCTTTGTCTCTTTTGCAATTTTTGTAAACCCTAATTTTCTTTTGGGAGAGTTTTTATGGAGGCTAGGCTTCTTGATAGTTTGATGTGATTTTCATGCTCTTGGATTGAGCATTGTCCTCCATTGATGGAGAGGCTGTAAGCCCATATCATATCAATCAATCAAAGGAAAGTTTGATCAATGTTTTGTCTCATTGCATTCTTTCTCTCTATTTGATGATTTTGGGTCTTTCTTTGATCCGTGAGTGTTTGCTTGGTTTCTTCATGTGATCTAGCTTGCTGTGACATGTGAGAATCTATCTAGGATCATATTGATCATCAATCACCCACGAGCAAGATCTTGGATCATGTTTTCGTTTTGACCCAGTTTTGAACCTCTCTTCAATCAAATCGAAAAGGATAGCTATTCTTCCAAGAATTATCATAATCTTCGATTGGAATAGGTTCTTGATATCATATAGAAGGTGTGCTCCAAGTTTCATCAAGTTTGGATTAGTAGATCAAAATTTTCATCTATTTGCATCTTCGTCATCGGGCTTTTGATGCATGCTCGAGGCCGGTTCATCACCGGTCCAGAAATCGGTCGACCTTGATTAGACATCGGTCGGTGTATTAATTCGTTGTAATCTTTGCTGTTTTTGTCGTATTGCTTAGGGGTTTATATTGGATTCAATATTAGTCTTCTGCTGTACTGATATACTGATCTTCATAGCTTCTATAGCTACTGGAGTAAGGTTTTATTGAATCCATTATTTGTGAAAAAGTGAGCGTGCTCCTATTCACACCCCCCCCGTCTAGTCACCTTTTCGGTCCAACAGTTCCTGACATCATAGAAAAGGTGTGTTCCAAGTTTCATCAAGTTTGGAGTTGTAGATCAAAAGTTTCATCTATTTGCAACTTCGTCATCAGGCTGTTTTGATCTGTTCTTCAGGCCGGCGGTCAGACCGGCCAGGGTCACCGGTCAGACCGGCAGGTAATCGGTCAGACCACCATTGACCCAACGGTCCGACCGCCCTGCACTGAGATTTGTTTTAGCTTGTGTTGATCTTTGGTTGTTTTGCTTCGGGGGTTAGGTTGGATTCAATACTAGTCTTCCGCTGTACTGATATATTGATCTTCATAGCTTCCATAGCTATTGGAGTGAAATTTGTGTTGAATCTATTATTTGTGAAAAAGTGAGCGTGCTCCTATTCACCCCCCTCTAGTCGCCTTTTCGGTCCAACAAATAGTTTGTATAGCTTGCAATTGGAAAATCTGTATTTGAACTATGTGTATAATCTGGTATTTGAGATTTTGTGCCATTGAAAGTCTGTGTTAAACCAATAGCTGAGTTTGTGTTAATATGTCAATTGAAACCTCTATATGACCTAACCATTGAAACCCTGTTTGTTCTGGCAATTGAATAATATGTGTTCCGACATTTTGAAAATATTGCCCTTGAATCCCTAATGTAATATAGCATTTGAAGTATGTATTATCTGTCCTTGTTTTATTGGTAGTAAATTGAATCGTTGATTGTGATCCTAATTATTAGGGATAGCTTTGATCTTCGGTAGCAATATTATCTAATTGTTACATTAATCAATTGTTAGATGTTGGTTAGTATTTCAGTAGGTCAATGATTGTTGGAAGTAATCTTGTAGTCTTCCAAATCCGCAGTAGAGTATCCTTGCAAAAGCCCTTCGACCTCACCCTCCTTTGTATCCTCTCCCTCCGGCAAAATTTCTATGCCATTCCTCCTTTCGCTCAACTGGTCGTTTGACTCTGTCAAACATCCAGTGTCGCCCAATCCCTTCTCTCAAGCTCGACCTCCGCGACCCTATTTTGTGTTTCATTTGGTCTTTTGAGTTCTTTGGATTTATTTGATTTTTCGATCGTTGTTGCGTAATTAGAAATCGAGGTCCAGAAGAACCGACGACTCGAGCAGAATCAAGATCCAAGCAAAGACGCCGACTAAGATTTCAAACCCTGTTCAAGCAGGCTTTGAGTAAGATCAAGGCCACGGTAAAATAGCCCAGGCAAGTCAACACTTTGATCATGTTGAACCTACATTTTATGTAAATTATGTTCTTTTGAAATATCAAATTGCATGCTCTAATTTTCTATGCAAATGTATGTCAAACACCCTAAGGTAGTTAAATGCCTATTTGATGATTAAAATAATTATTATACCATTTCCTTGATAATTGAACTCCCAAAATCCTTATCACCATAGTAAATATATGGTAACCTACTAGTTATAGGTCGTACTTAAACACCATGCTAGTCTTGTTTAAGTATCAGGGTACTACTACCCCCAAATCATCATTATTTAATCATAACAATTGTTTTGGGCAATCACTGGGAAGAATGACTGAATTGGTTGTGGTAATTTATTTTCTACTCCTCAAAACCCTAAAAACTTGCTAATACCCCATCTGGGTGGATGGTATGATTGGAGGGTATAGGTTGTGTACTAATGTAGCCCAAGACATGTTTGTGTTGGTACGTGGAATGAACCGCCCAGATAACTTTAAGGACTTAATCCTGTGATGACCTCTCTATGTAAAACAGTACAACCATAAGTCTATAATGGTGTCGACTTGGCTAAATAATTTGTATCCGTCAGTACGAGTTGCGCCGGTAGATGAACTCGCGACACCATAAGCCTTCGTGGCGAAGGGTCGGGGTGCGCGGCAAATACCGTTTGAAGGCGCAAGGGGGGTCTGGGTAAGTGGTTGTCGGGTCCCACGGGAGCGAAACCCTACTGAGGTGAAACCTCAGCAGGTGTAACAAATACTGAAGGATGCATTGTAAAGGGCTTGTGATAATCTCCCATTGATTCACATATCTAAGGAAACGTGTGTACATATCAAGATGATTATCTCTTGTGGGTAAAGATGTACAATCTCTGCAGAGAATAAAACTGTTCGAACAGCCGTGCCCACGGTCATGGCGGACATGAGAACTTACAAGATATAGTTCTATTTTAAAAACTTTTGTGGATGGGTTGGAAAAATGTGCTGGGCTCACCTAGCCCTTGAATTTGATTTTCCCTCGGTATTCTTGCCCAGTGATGGTAATAGGTGGGTATGACCATCATAAAAAATAAGCATGAAGGTGGAGGTAGCCTTTGCTGTTATTAATTATTGCACAATTAATCTCTTTAAAAAAGAATGCAATTTGGTTAAAATGCTAAGTGATAGGATTTTCTAACATCTGTATTTATAAATGTTGCTTTACGCAAATAAAAGAACCGAGCCATCCTTGTAAAACCTTGCATGTATATTATTGCATCTGTTGTGTTGGCTCGCGAGCATGGTAGTTGTGCTCATGCTCGCTCTTTCCAAACCCTCAGAAACAGGAACCCTAGAGCTGTCGATTGCAACAAGGATCCAGATGTCTGAAGATCCAGGATTCATTAAATCGTAGTTTAGTCCTTAGCGGTTCTAATCTCACCCTAGTCTAGCTGACTCCGTCGGTTCTTGTGTGCCTCCCATATTATCCGAGGTTTTCGGATAATATCGGGCGTACACGAGTTCCCCAGTCACTTGCCTGTGGAGAGATGTGCCCTCACCTCTTTGCTTCCGTTGTTGCTTCCGCTATCTTTTGTAATGTATTCATTTGGCATGTTCGGCCCTTATTGTAAAAATTGACCCGAAGCGGTCTATGTAAACTCTGATGTGTAAATTAATGAATGGAATGATTTTACACCATGTATGATTTGATTCAGCAACGTGCCTGTGAAGTTCTATCTACTGATCTAAGGAATATCACATTACTTTCATATAGGAATCCGAATAGATAAATCCAGGGTCCTAAAAAACCCCATATCTGTTTGGCAATTTACCCGTGACAATCTTTGTTTTGTTGTTTTTTTACCCTTTGGCTACTCTAGCAAGGACCTACGAACACATCGAGAGATACTTCGCTGCAGTAGTCGTGGTGATCTCTACTTCTCTACTCCATCCGGTCTGCTGCCACACCATGCACTATCCTCTCCTTGGACGCCTCCACCGACATGTGGCATCGCCGCCTGGGGTACCCCAGCCGTGACGCTGCCCTTGCTCTACATAAATCTTTGCGTTCTTTGTAATAACGTGACGCACAAACTCTGTCATGCTTGTCAACTTGGCAAACATATATATCTACCATTCTCTAGGTCTACTTCTATTTCTGTTGAACCTTTCCGATTAATTCGTTATGCGATCTGTGGACGTCACCAATTCTAAGTAATTCCAACTTTCAGTATTACTTGGTTATTGTTGATGATTTCAGTCATTTCTTTTGGACTTTTCCACTTCACAAGAAATCGTATACCCTTCGCACTCTCCTCTCCTCTCCTTCCATGCCTTCTATACATACCTTCAAAATCTTCGGTCGTCTGTGCTACCCCAACTGGCGTGTTAGCCGGAGTGTCTCTTCGATTACAACGTCTTCCCCAACGCCAACAGCAATCAAAGAAATCACCACCGCCTCCTCTCTCCGCCCGAAGCGAAGCTTCAGTAAAATATGCTGCCCTCCTTCCTCCCTTCCTCCCACCTCCGTGATAGAACCCCGCACCGCCGCCAACCGTTCCCCACTCGCCCCACCTACTCCATCGTCGGAGCTCGACGGCACCATGTTCCTCGCCGCTACCTCTCGGTCAGATCGCTACCCGCTTCCGCATCCCCTTCGCCCCCACAAACACCAAAATGGGTTCACCTCGTTGCGGTGATGCTCCTGTCTTGACCACCGCCGCCACAAATCTTTGCCGCCGGGCCGGGCGAGCGCAGCAGTTTTCTTCACAGCAGCTCGAGCCTCGAGCCGCGAGCCAAGCTAAACCTTTGGCCTGGCGATTGGCCCGTTTGGCTGGCCGGTGGGCCTCAGCCGCATGAGAGCGGGGCGGCTTTTTACTGTTCATTTCAATTCATTTTTTACTGTTCATAGCACAGTATTTTCATTTACTGTTCATCACCAATAAAATCACTGTTCATCTACCAGGGGAAAAAATTCTGATTTTTACTGTTCATTGCCATGAACACTAATCCTAGTACTGTTCACCACCATATTTCCATCTATGAATAGTGAAATGTTACTATTCATCATCTAATACTATTCATTCACAAAACCCAAATATAGCATTTTATATCCATTTCATCCGAGGATAGACAGCCACGTGGTTGTGTTGGTCTATCGCTTCACTGTGAGACTAGTAAGGACAAGAACCTTGTGCCAAAATAACTGTTGGACCAAAAAGGCGACTAGAGGGGGGTGAATAGGAGTACGCTCACTTTTTCACAAATAATGGATCCTATAAGATTTTACTCCAGTAGCTATGGAAGCTATGAAGATCAGTATATCAGTACAACGGAAGACTAATATTGAATCCAATAAACACCCCTAAGTAAGACTACAAACGATCAAAACACAAGATAGCAACTATCAGTGCGCTGCCGGTCGGATCGCTGGCCTTGGGCGGTCGGACCGATTTCAGGCGGATTCGGCCAGGTGGCTACTGGCGATCGACCGCCACCTCCGAAATGTAAGAAACTCCGATGACGAAGATGAAAATAGATGCAACTTTTGATCTACTAATCCAAACTTGATAAAACTTGGAACACACCTTCTATATGATATCAGGAATCTATTCCAATCAAAATTTATGATAATTCTTGAAATAATAAAGATCCTTTTTCGTTTGATCAAAGAAGCGTTCAAAATCGGGTCAAAACGAAAACTTGATCCAAGATCTTACTCGTGGGTGATTGATGATCAAGATGATCCTAGATAGGTTCCCACACGTCAAAGCAAGCTAAATCATGTGAAGAATTCAATCAAAAACTCTTAGATCAAAGAAAGACCCAAAATCATCAAATAGAGAGAAAGAACGCAATGAGACAAAACATTGATCAAACTTTCCTTTGATTGATTGATATGATCATGGCTTACAGCCACTCCATCAATACCATGCACAGCACAAAAAGAAACAAATGAGGCATTCTTGAACTATGTGCAATTGTCACTGCAGATCGCTCTCAAGGCACCCGGAAGTTTAGAAGCCAAACGAAGAACCAGATCATGATAAAACTCAAAAGCTTCATCCTTCGAAGCAAGAAAGAACACCCAAGTGTATCTAGAAAAATCATCGACTATGACAAGAATGTACCATTTTTCACCAACTGACCGAACTCTAGCAGGACCAACAGTATCCATATGAAGCAACTGTCCCGGTCCGTCAGTCATGACCATAGTCACTGAAGGGTATGAGGCGGCAACTTGTTTGCCATGCCTACAGGGCGAACTAATAGCATCTTTGACGGCTTTGAGTTTGGGCAAACCTCTCATAAGCTCAAGGTTGCTAACTAGCGTCAGATGATCAAAACCAATGTGCCCCAAACGACGGTGCCAAAGCCAGAACTCAGAAGAAGAAGATGAAATCAATCATTTTAGAGAACCAGCAAGAGAATCAGAAAAGTCAACTCCAAAAATCCTAGCAACTCTAGAAATTCCAAAAATAAGCTCACCAGTTGAATCAAGCACCCGACAAGCATTTTTCTTAAATATAGTCTCATAGCCATCATCAAGAAGTTGAGACACACAAAGTAAATTAAACATTAGCTTATCCACAAGGGCGACGTCCTTGAGGATGAAACTGTGGTTCACCCTGATCTATCCCGTTCCTTCAATTCGCCCTAGTTTATCATCTCCAAAGGTGATAAAATCATAACCTATCGACCGCGTGAAAGAGGTGAACCATCTTGAGTCTCCGGTCATGTGGCGTGAGCAGCAGGAGTCGACAAACCACGTGTCCTTCCTCTTTCTGCGGTAATCCTGAAAATCAAGGAACTGAAGAACGATGTGTCTCAATACTGGGGTTAGTTAAACAAGACTTAGGAACCCAGTACTGAGACACACGTCTGCCAGTAGTATGCAAAGCAGAAGTGCTATCCTTGATTTTATTTAAGGTTCTGTTATGAGCAATGGTTAAAGTGACATGAGAATTATCCTGTCTAGGAGCATGATGATGAGCATGTGAAACAAATCCTAAACTAGGTTTATTCTTTTCTATGCTACCATGTCTCATAGAAGCTCTAGATTGATTAGTTGAAATTCTAGTAATATTTTTCTTATCATTTTTCAACCTACGCCAACAGAACTCAATCAAATGCCCACTCCTTTTGCAATAGGTGCAATGATACTTAATACCACTTGGAGAAGCACCTTTAGACTTAACAGATGGTTGGGCAATACCTGCAGATTTAAAGATAGTTTTTGCAGGTTGAGTTTTGAATTCAATTAACCCATTTTCCAAGACTTGAGTAACTTTTGGGTTAGAATTATTTTGATCATTATTGTATCCTAATCCTTGCTTCTTATAAGGAGTTTTAGACTTGTCAAGAATCATGTTTAATTGTTTATTACCTTCAGAGAATTTTTCTAAGGTAACCTTAAGATAAGCATTTTCTTTTTCAAAATTGACACATGATTCACATGTTTTATCTTTAATGGCTCTAGCATATTTCTCCTTATATAAAGCAGTTTCAAGTTTAAGAGCTGGACATGAAGCACATGTAGAAGACTCAATACTGTTCTTAAGCTTGACATATTTAGCTCTAGCTGCTTCTAAGATATCTTTAACTTCATATTCGCGTTCTAAACAAAAAGTGCAAAGGCTATAATCAACAGCACCAGAAGCAACTAATTTGCTAGAATCTAAGTATTTTTCACATGGAGCAGATTTAACCTCAACAAGCTCAGTTCTTGTATTTTCAAGTTGTTGCAAAGCAATATTATGAGCAGATTGCAGTTTATCAAGTTCTGAATGCAAAGCATGGCAAGATGAACATTCATCAGATTCAAGACTCTTAGCATTCTCAAGTTCTAAAATCAAATTACCTATTTGAGACTCTAAGTCCTTGTTCCTAGCCATGACATATTCTAAAGCCTTATCCTAACTCATGAGTTGCTCAAACATAGCTTCACATCTATCAGAAAGAACATTATAGGAAGGAGGTACCTCATCGTTGTCGTTGTCAACGGAGTCGGCCATGAAGCACAAACCAGTGAAGTTCTTGGCCTTCCCTTTCTTCTTGCTTTGAGGGACCTCCTCCTCCTTGTCCCCCAAGCTCCCGGAGTCCACATCGCTTAATGATTGATCCTCAAAAGTGGCAAGCACCCAGTGAGCGGCCTTCGTCAGCTTGGCAGTATCAAACCTTGAGTTGTTCCATTGAGGCTTCTTCCAAGCTGGCATTCCCTCCTTATAGTTGCTCTTACCTTTCAGCTTGGGGGCAATTTGCCCAGATATGATTAAGCTCACCAAACTCATAGGAAGTCACGGGACCTCCTTTCTTTCTGTTTCTCATATTGTTGTAGGCCCGTGTGACCTTTTTAACTATAAGAGCCAACTCAGCCTCAGGAAGACTCTCAAACTCCTGTTCATGGATTGTAGATAAACCTGCAAGCGAAAATCCAGAAGAAGACTCAAAATACCTATCAGATGCTCTCTTGAGCGGGTCTGCTACCAAAGCCATATTTTCCTTCTTGGAAGGATCAATCCTCTTGATCTCATGAGTCTTGAGCTTGCTATAGAGCAGCTCCAAAGTCAGATCAGAGAGGTTGACGTTCTCCTCAATGGTTGTAGCATTTATCTCCTACTCCTTGGTGTTGACTGCAGCCAAGAGGTGGGTAGCATTTTCAGACTGAGAATATTCAATACCAACAGCTTTCATCTGATTAATCACTTTGTTAAAGCGACTGAAAATGTCATCGATGCTCTCTCCAGGACGCATCTCGAATTTGTTGTATTCACGCTTATAGACTGTCTGGTGTACTTTCTTGACTTGGGACGAACCCTCATGGTAAGTTTCGAGAGTGTTCCAAATCTCATACGCAGTCTCAAGATTGCAAACCCGATCATACTCCTGTCTCCCAAGCCCACCATACAAGATGTTCTTAGCCTTATTGTTGTTAGCCAAAAGGGCTTCTGAAGCCGGCGTAGCAACTTAGAGCAAAATGAGCGGGACTCGAACAACCTCCCACATAGCGTGTCCTTCGCTCTCAAGGAAGACTCGCATGCCTTCCAATAGGCATAGTCGTGCCCATCGAAGATATACGGCTTTGTTGAGTATCTATTCATCGCCAAGTTCAGTGACCGGTTAAGATCAAGATTGAACTAACCGTGCTCTGATACCACTTGTTGGACCGAAAAGGCGACTAGAGGGGGGTGAATAGGAGCACGCTCACTTTTTCACAAATAATGGATCCAATAAGATTTTACTCCAGTAGCTATGGAAGCTATGAAGATCAGTATATCAGTACAGCGGAAGACTAATATTGAATCCAATAAACACCCCTAAGAAAGACTACAAACGATCAAAACACAAGATAACAACTATCAGTGCGCTGCTGGTCGAACCGCTGGCCTTGGGCGGTCAGACTAATTCAGGCGGTCGGCCGGTGGCTACTGGCGATCGACCGCCGACCTCGTAACGTAAGAACGACCCGATGACGAAGATGAAAATAGATGCAACTTTTGATCTACTAATCCAAACTTGATGAAACTTGGAAAACACCTTCTATATGATACCAGGAACCTATTCCAATCAAAATTTATGATAATTCTTGAAAGAATAAAGATCCTTTTTCGTTTGATCAAAGAATGGTTCAAAACCGGGTCAAAACGAAAACTTGATCCAAGACCTTGCTCGTGGGTGATTGATGATCAAGATGATCCTAGATAGGTTCACACACGTCACAGCAAGCTAAATCATGTGAAGAATTCAATCAAAAACTCTTAGATCAAAGAAAGACCCAAAATCATCAAATAGAGAGAAAGAACGCAATGGGACAAAACATTGATCAAACTTTCCTTTGATTGATTGATATGATCAGGGCTTACAGCCGTTCCATCAATGGAGGACAATGCTCAATCCAAGAGTACGAAAATCACATAAAACACTAAGAACCCTAGCCTCCACAAAAGCTCTCCCTAAGAAAATTAGGGTTTACAAGAATTGCAAAAAAGACGAAGCAATGGTGCAGCCACCACCCTCTCCTATTTATAGTGGAGACTTAGACCTTCTAGATGTTTGATCCTATTTGGCTCCCGTTAAGGCCCAAAAGAAACGGGACACATACGCACAAATTTTAAAGCGACGTCTTTATCTCCTCTGGACCTAACTAGCTACACCTAGCGCCATCTAGCGCCTCAAATTAGCTAATAGGTCACCTTTGTCCATCTTGCACCACGCTTGAGTACATTGACCTCACCCGGCATCGTCGATCGTTCTGGACCTCAGCTCTCCAAGCCTAGTCCCGATCGTTCTCGCCGTTGACCGTCGTTGACCACCAAGGAACCTGCACAACAATAGACAAGTAAACCGAATTTGGGAACAAGTTCTTCACAACTTGACCCATGTTAGTCAAAACATGTATCATGCACCATATATGCCTTGAAACTCATGACTTTGACCTAACAACCGCACATCGCCGCCACACCGAGCGATGAACCAAGTGGAAACCGGTCAGACCGCCCCTAGGGCCGGTCTGACCGCCGACCATGACTGGTCTGACCGCCACACATGGGCCGGTCAGACCGCCAGCAATGACTTAGCTGATTTTCAGTCTCTGAAAATCGAAACCTACTGGAATTTTTAATATAATAGAACTTTTGATTGGAGACTCCAAAAATTATGGGATCAAGTGCAATAGAATCCTCTCTTTTGCCTACACCCTCTATTTTTGGCCCAGCTCAAAATAACACTTTTTAAGTTAACTGGTCCGACCGCCGCCTATGGCCGGTCCGACCGATTTGGTACCGGTCTGACCGCCACGCTATGACCGGTCAGACCGGTTACTGCCTGACAGTTCTGAAACTTGTCGAAAACACATGAAACGACAAACCGCAAACGCCATTACCAATTGTCACATCATCCTAAGATCTGGAGCATATCCCCATGATATCCACAGTAACAGACACAGAAAATCGCTCAACCACAGGTGTGGTCATTACTCCCTAGCCTAGTACACTGCTCTTCCAATTGAATATCTACAGCATCTAGAGTGGGACAGGAGTGGACCTGTAGGGACACTCGCTGGTCTTCATAATGGTATGGTCTCATCAGCATCGGAGTAAAAGATCCATAGCAGCGGCCGGTGGAGTCTCCCGAGGGCTGTATGAAGTAAGGACCTACCGGATAGAGACTAGAAAGGTTGAGCAGTGAAAAAGCTTTGTTATCTCAGCTCAGTCGCACGCTAACATGTTGCGTGTCTATGATCTGACAGTTCGAGCATGAGGTATCTTGTGGGTAAAGCTGAGCAACTCTGTAGAGTATATCAAATGGTATTCAAATATGTCGTGCTTCCGGTTAATGAAGCTGTGTTCATAGGTGATTCCAATACATGAGGCATAAGTAGAGTTTTTGAGATGTGGATGTAGTTGGTGCATTTGTTGAGAAACCCCTGTTGTTATTATTTATTATTGTTTTACTGTTTTAAGGTTAAACTGCTTTAAACTGCAAAATACATCCACATATGCCTGTTAAGGTAAACCCTAACCATCCATTGAACTTCTTGAATGTAACTATTTAGCTTTTCCATGTGGCTTGTTGAGTACGGTAGTAGTACTCATTCTTACAAAATTGCAACCCCTCCACAGAAAAAGATTGGGAAAGTGTTAAGAACCCCAATGAGCAGGATTTTAGTGGACCCTCAGAAGGCAGTGACTACTGTTTTTAGGTCTCAATCGTGCTCAGGCGTGCCTGTGGTATATTTTTCTTTTGTTTTGTATTATATTAACTTTAGGCTTGGAAGCCCGTGTCTGCGTCAAAACTGGTTGTTAAACCCTAATCTTATGTAATAAAAGTTTGATTTTGTTGTAATCAGAAGCTTGCTTGAGACACTGCTTACTTTGTAACTGCACATTCTGAACGATTGTGAAGAGTTTTAACGGTTCCGAATTTCGGTGCGGTTACATATGTCTTCTTCGATGAACATCTATTGTTCATTGGGTGGGCTGAGGCCGCTCCTCAGCTTGACTCATACTGCGGTCATAACTCGTGGATTCCGTATGAGCGCTGTCATGCGAGACTATAGTACCATATGCATTGTCTCTGTTCCCCAAGAGAAAACATCACGACGGTGCCGGTGGGCATCTATGTTTTCCTGTAGACTCCTGAGGATATATTGAATGCACGAAGCTTCTCTAGGGCAAATGGGCGCCATGACCCCCTCCAATAGAAAAAGAAGTGCTAAATTTTACCACATAAATACTAACGTAACACTAAACGGATCTGGATGTAGATCATGCTGCGAAATCACTGTACAAAGCACTGTAGATAAACTATAGTAAAATACTATTTTGATGGTACTGTATTGACCAATCTCACTCGTTCGTGTTCGATCTAACTGTTGAGGAGAGTTAAGAGGATACTGTACATCTCTACTGTTGTTGGTTGCAACGGCGGATGATCCCATCCAACACTAAACTAGCCCTTTATAATGAAGGAGAACATACGTCTTTGTACAAGTGCGTGGTGGGTATTGAAACAATAGGTAAAATACGTTCACACATCCCCAGGTGAAATGGACGGGGGATGGTGTAGGAGCACATGCTCGTATGAGCCAAAAATCTGCGTCCGACGGGAATGGAGATGTCTAGATGGACAACAAATTATTATTGTGTTGGATGGTTGTACTAGTACAGTTGTTTTCTATGCAGCGGCTGTGAGGTTTGAACATCTCCGGTGCTCATGCGTAAGAACCAACTCGTAGACACTTTGGAATTCAGATACGACCATATACGGACATAATTTCCTTGTCTGTTGGGTTGGTCTCCTGATGCATGATGTGTATACGTAGGACACCTGCAAGCCTTGCTTGTTCGTTTGATATCCATTAACCAGCTGGTTGTCCCGTAGGTTCTGAAGGAGACGACGAGATTCTTCATGGTGTCCCTTCGGCATCGGCCCCCGGGGTGTGCATCGGCCAGAGGTTCTCCGTGCAGCAGCTCAAGCTCGCCGCCGTCCACCTCTACCAACGCTTCGTGTTCCGCCACTCGCCGGAGATGGAGCACCCGCTGCAGTTCCAGTACGGCATAGTTGACGGTCAACTTCAAGTACGGCGTCAAGCTCCAGGTCGTCGGGAGGCAGGCTTCGTGATCATCGGTGTTCTTACATATTACATATATATACACGTGCCCAGAAGGATTAGAGATGGACGGCCCCGGTTTACGGAGCAGCCCATCGAAAGCCTTTCGTTTATATATGCCTAAAAAATCATTATCAGGATGCAAATGGCAGTATGATGCCTACCTGCTTGCTGAACTCTTCCAAAAGCAGAAGTTGATGCCATAATTCTTGGCTTGAAAGTCTTGTGAGATTTTTTCCCCACTTTTTTACCAAAAAGAATTCCTCGGCCTCTCCCTTTCCCCACTTGGAGGAATGTGCGCGACAATGGCTGTCCTGTCAGACCCGTCAAGGCCATTTCGTTGACTCCAAACGCCCGCAGCACCATGGACGGCTGAAAACGAAGCCTGCGCGCCATTATTAAGACAGGTGTGCAAGAGCACAACTAATTAGCATCTAGTCTGGCAATCAAGCTCGGTTGAGACCATCAATGGAGATGGCAGAAGCTGCTGGGAGGGAGGCATGGCTGCCGTACATCTCCACGCTGGCGTCCTGCCTCGTCGGCTTCTTGCTCTACTTCTACGCGCCCTACTGGGGAATCAGGCGTGTGCCGGGGCCTCCTGCCCTGCCGATCGTAGGGAACCTGCCTTTGCTCGCCAGGCATGGGCCTGACGTCTTCGGCGTCCTCGCCAAGAAATACGGCCCCATCTTCAGGTAACAACTGACAGAAGTGATCTTGCTCTTGCAGAATGCTTGATTTTGCAAGTTTCGGTGTTTTTTTAAAGTATGGTTTGATCTGTTTGGGAGCAAGATTTACTGGCGTGTGAGGTTTTGCCTTGGCTGGATGGGTGCTAGGTTCCATCTTGGAAGGCAGCCTCTGGTGATTGTCGCTGATCCAGAGCTGTGCAAGGAGGTTGGGGTCAGGCAGTTCAAGAGCATACCCAACAGAAGCTTGCCGTCGCCTATCGCCGGCTCCCCTCTCCACCAGAAGGGGCTCTTCTTCACAAGGTAACATCACTTCTCTCTCTATTTTCACAAATGGTAAAATTTGATATTTCACCAGAGGAAATTTGATATGATCCCTGTCCAATTATCTTGGCGTAGTGATGAAACTCTAACCTAGTTACAAAGTGGATCACATTCACTACACACATTCATGGGAACTCATTAATCCATTACACAAGGAGGGGTTTTTCACTCACGCACACTTTTCAAAGTGTTGTTCTTCACTTTTGACTCTAATAGCCCGAAATCATCATGTCTTATCCTCTATAAAGTCTCCTTGACCTAATCCACTTAGGCCACCGCCGCGGTTTTGCAAACCGCTCGCTTTTCCGGTTTTGAGAAAATGACCATATTGCCCATCAACCGATATTTCCCTATTCCTTTTCCTCGAAGCATCGCCCATCATTCGTTATCATCCATATGGCCTAAACAACTCCTCGTCAAGCCTCTCACGCATCCAAATCCCACCGAACCATCCTCACTTGCAAGTGAGCCCAAATCACTTGGCGCACTACATGTTTCGCTTGATCTTGACCACTTGTGCCTTCCATAGCCTTTATCCATCTTGCGCCTTGTTTGAGTCCAACTATCTCATCCGGTCTTCATGATCACCCTAGACCTTGGTTCTCCTGACCAAGTCATAGTTTTTCTCGCCGTTGATTATAGTTGACTCCAGAGCCACATGTACAACAATGGACCAAGTAAACTATTTTCGGACACAAGTTTATTCCAACCTGACCCACATTAGTCATAAACACACAGTGCAACACATATACACCGTTACCATAACCCTTGACAAAAATCAACATATAAATTCATCCTGACCGGTCAGATCGCTAGCCATGGCCAGTCTGACTGCCAACCAACGGCCGATCAGACCGCTTCTCAAAAACTAAAAACACCATTATCTGAACTTTTCGACAAAACTATATCTAGTTTCGCGTCTAGTCTCTATTTTCAATGAAACCAGAGGGAAAGTTATCTCCAAACATTCCCACATAAGTGTTTGGTGCACATTCTTTAAAAGGTCACATGGCCAGTGAGACTGCCTAGCCTTTGCCAGTTGGACCGCACTAAATTTTGTTTCATGACAAAATCAAACTCAAATTTCAACAACTCTCACTCAATTACTCACCGCAAACCATGGAGTGACCTCCACATGGTCTGACATGCATAATATGAAATATTGATATGTTTCGTGTGAAATTCGAATGTTCCAAATGGGGCTTAAGTTTTGCGAGAATTTGAACAACTTCTGTGCAGTACTAGTATACTACTACTGGAAACAACGTGCACTTGCAGGGACGCAAGGTGGTCGGCGATGAGGAACACGATCATCTCGCTGTACCAGCCGTCGCACCTCGCTGGTCTCATCCCCACCATGCAGCGCTGCATCGAGCGCGCCGCCGAGGCCATAGCAAACGCAGCTCAAGAGCGCGGTGACGTCGACTTCACCGACCTCTCCCTCAAGCTGGCCACCGACGTCATCGGCCAGGCGGCGTTTGGCGTCGACTTCGCCCTCTCGGCGCCGCCGGGCGCGCACGACGGCGGCGAGGCCGCGGAGTTCATCAGGGAGCACGTCCACTCCACCACCTCGCTAAAGATGGACCTGTCGGGGTCGCTCTCCACCGTGCTCGGCCTCGTCGCGCCGGCGTTGCAGGAGCCGGCGCGGCGGCTGCTGAGCCGGGTCCCGGTGACGGCGGACTGCAGGATCGCGCGGACCAACGAGCAGCTGCGCGCGAGGGTGGAGGAGATCGTGGCGAGGAGGGCGAGCGACCGGAAGGAGAGGAGGGAGAAGAGGGACTTCCTGTCCGCGGTGCTCGACGCCCGGGACGACGGCGGCGAGAAGATGAGAGAGCTGTTCACGCCGGACTACGTCGGCGCGCTCGCCTACGAGCACCTCCTCGCCGGGTCGGCCACCACGTCGTTCACGCTGTCCTCGGCTGTGTACCTCGTCGCCGGCCACCCGGAGGTTGAGGCGAAGCTGCTCGCGGAGGTCGACCGGTTCGGCCCGCGCGGCGCCGTCCCGACGGCCGACGACCTGCAGCAGAAGTTCCCCTACCTCGATCAGGCAAGCATAAATTACGACAAAACACATTGTGCAATTGCAATGCAAGAAGCGGTGATCCATGAATTGTGTTGCAACTTTGCAGGTTATAAAGGAGGCAATGAGATTTTACATGGTATCGCCGCTCATCGCAAGGGAGACATCGCAGCAAGTGGAGGTCGGGGGCCACACACTTCCAAAAGTACGTGAATTTTTACTGTCGAAACAACATTTCACAGCTCAAGTTAATTAACCACATTAAGTAATCTTTGCATCATGGAATCTTTACCTAGAACACGTGGCTTTGGCTCGCGCCGGGGGTTCTGGCGCGGGACGCGGCGCAGTTCCAGGACCCGGACGTGTTCCGGCCGGAGCGCTTCGAGGCGGGGTGCGAGGAGGAGCGGCGGCGGCACCCGTACGCGCACATACCGTTCGGGCTGGGGCCGCGGGCGTGCGTGGGGCGGCGGTTCTCGCTGCAGGAGGTGAAGCTGGCCATGGTCCACCTCTACCGCCGCTTCGTGTTCCGGCACTCGCCGCGGATGGAGTCGCCGCCCGAGTTCCAGTTCGGGATCGTGGTCAGCTTCAGGCGCGGCGTCAAGCTCAGGGCCGTCGAGAGACGCGATGACACCCACTAGGCTTGTATGATGGCGATGATCCAAGAGAGAATTCAATGTGAAACGGAATTTGGTAGCCTTGCTGTCAAGGAGTTCACCACGGGATAAATTTCCGAGGACGGCGAGAATTCTACGTGATTCTTGCAGGAATCACTAGATGTTTTCTTGTAAAATTCCAGTATCAGCTCTCTTTATTGTCCCCTGTGAAGCAAACTGTTGCTACTCTGGAGTCCAAACTCTGGCCAGCCAAAATCTTGCTCAGAATTCTCTTTACAAAAAAAACTAATTCGGGATCATCTCAAGAAAAATATTCTTCAGAGTTAAGGAGAGAGATACATCAGCAGGAAATTGCTCGGTCAGTCAGTCAACTCACGGGCCTGTTGTGACGACCCGCACCATTTGCATATTTATTAACATAAAATATTTCCATTTCATCGCATCAAAAAGATTTTACAACATTTGTTTTACAAGCATTTACAATGTCTTTGACAATAAATAACTACAACTCTAGTTCTTCTCTTCTTGCTGTCTGTAGTAGCCGTCTCTTCGTCGCCTGGTTCCTTGAGCGCCTGCCCGTAGAGCCACCTCGCAATCCATTTTTCCTCGCTCGCAAGAAAACCAGCAATTAGTTAGTAATCGTAATTGAAAGTATTTCTGTGAGCAGTAGTGTATAGAAGTTAAAGCGTAGAAAGTGGCCGTCAGATTTCCCGGTGCGCAGAGTATCCGAGTACCACGAGTAGTCGGTCCCTTAGCAATCAAGATCCCGCACCAACCGAGTCGATCGGCCCTTGATCGCCAAGATGTCCGCATCACCCAAGATCCTTCGACATCCGTCACTTGTGGGCCTCATCATCCGCATTATCGTAACCAAACACCCACTATTTGCATTTACAAAGCCACAAAGGCAAAACCTCAACAGATACTCCCGGTGACCACACTCCTCACCAAGCTTCACCGGTGCAACAACCATTTTCAAGCCTCAAAATATCACGCGACAGAGACCAAAGAACACAAGTGTGCGCCTCGCCGAGCCCAAACCCCAAGCAACATTACGGTAAGGCTTCTTCCGCCGAGCCCACACAGAGCAACAAGCCAAAGACAAATACATCCCACTCAAATGCATCTCCCAAAGAAACACTGACCAACGGTGCATCTCCTGGCAAGAAGAATGCCTTCTCCGGCAAATGCCTTCCCAAAGAAAGCACCCGGTACCACCAAAGAAGAATGCATCCTCCAAGAAGACAAATGCATCTCCCAAAGCACCAGCAACCAACAAAGAATAAAAATGCACCCCCTTTCCAGAAGCCAACCTCAATACATTCCCAAATTTCAAAGAATACCTTTCCCAAACCTGCACCACCAAAGACAAGTTCATCCCCATTTCTCATTCTCAACCCAAAGCCAAAGAAGCCACCACCAAAGAACCACCTCCCTCCATTTCACAACTAGCGGCGGAACCAAAGTAGAGCTCAGCTCTGCTCTTCTCAGCCGAAGCCCAGAAGAAGGCAGCAAAGGAGCAAGAAGGGGAAGAAGGCCAGCAGCCAAGGAGCCAGGGAGCAAGAGGAGAAGGAACCCTCAGGGAGCCAGGAAGCATAGGAAGAGGAGAGCACCAGCACAAAGCCAAGATCGCCACCCTCTTCTCCCAACCAGCATTTCAAGAAGAGGTAAACCCATCACCCATCTGCTTGCACCGCACATTAGGCACATCATTCTGTATCACGGACCACAGTAGCATCAAAGTAGAAATCTCAGTTCATCCCATCACAAAGCAAGAGGGGAAGGGTAGAGAGGATAGGCGATAGGAGTTGCCTATCTCGAGTGCTCAAGATCAGCCAGCACCATCACCAGGTAGGCGGCAACCATGGTGGCAGCCACTCCCCCCATTCCAGTATGTTTATGCATCAAGCAAATCACCTCCATCACCAAATCCAATTAGCATCATTTTAGCTTTGGTCTTTTTCATCTCGAGCAAGAGGGTAGGAGTAGAGTAGGGTTAGGGAATAGTATTACCTAGGGTTCCAGAGAGCAGGCGGACCTTACACAGGAACCATGGCGACCGGGAGGCTGAGGCCGGCGGAGCCGAAGGCGACAGTGATGGTGGCGGAAGCCGGGGTCGGAGGGAGCAGGAGGCGTAGTAGGGACCATAGCGGGAGGCGACCGGTGAGTGGAGGCAACAGTGGCGCTGGCCTTCAGCCGCGCCTGAAGGAGGAGGCCGAGCCGAGGCTGAGCGAGGAGGCGATGGCGGAGGATCCGGAGAGAGGAGCAGGGGAAGGCGAGAGAGAGGAGAGGAGAGTCGGTGAGGGGAAAGCGCGAGAGAATGAGAGGGGAGTCGGGTTAGAAAGAGGGGAGGCGGTGGAAGGAGTAAGCAGGAGGAGGCGCGCGAGGGTTAGAAGAGGAGAGTCGGGCGTGAGAGGCGAGGAGAGGCGCCTACGAGAGAAGAGAATAGGGAGAGGGTGAGAGAGAAGGGGAGGTAGTTAGGTAAATTAGTGGGTTAATTAGGGTTTGAATAGAAAAGGAGGGTAATTTGGTAATTTAGTAGAAAATTAGGGTTAGGGTTTTGGTAATTAGTTAGGTAATTTTGGGTAGAGAATTAGGGTTAGGATTTTGGTAGATTAGATGAGGGTTAATTAGAGTATGTAGTGGATTTAGGGGTAATTAATTACTTGGATTAGGTGATTAGTAGTAGATGTTAGGAGTTAGGGTTAAGAGGATAAAAATAGGATTTTAATGGGAGCGCTAAGCGAGTGGGTTTTGGAAAATTTTGTAAATTAAATTTGACTAACCAATAGAAGTCACATTAGCAGTTTATTAAGCAATATCACATAAAATCACTAAGTATTTCTCACGTATTATTTGTATTGCCAAGACCGCTTCAGAGGACGAGCTCCGGTAAGCGGGAGGCGATAAGAGATTCGTCATCGTCGACCTTTCCAAAAACTCTAAAGGCAAGCGATCCTCTTGAACATCAATATAGCTAATTTAAATGTAAACCGTATATTGCTCTATCATATATGTACTGCATCAAAACTATTTCTCAAAATCAAATTGGATTGAGATGATGAGAAAGATAAGAAAACTGAGATGAGATGAGATGAGAATTACTATGTGGGTAAAGGGGGCCTTGGTAGAGAAAAGAGATGATGATGATGATGATGATGATAAGAGATGGGACCCTTTACCTACAATTATAATATAAGGACTAACAAAACTCTTACTCGGTCGGATGTCAGAAAATCAAGCACAACCATTTCCCGTTTGGTGCAAGCGAGAAAATGCTACTGCTTTACGTAATTACGTTCTCCATTAGCGGGAATGTTGGACACGGAGGATAGCCGGTCCAAGGTGGAGTGTTGGGCTCGGAGGATAGCCGCCCAACCAACATTGTTGGAACTCGGTGGAGGACAGGTGCGCTCAGACACCGACGGAAAACAATGGGTGGAGACTTAATCACGTAACCTGGAAAACGTCTGTATTCTGAACTTGAAGTCGCATCAAAGGAAATGCGATGGACCTAGCTCATAAAGAGTTCAGGATAGCTATGGGTAAAGTGGCGCAAGCTCGCGATGCTATACAAATCATGAATTCATGCCGTCTCTTGGATTGGAGTCTACTGAACCGCTAGGGTCTTTCTTCTTTCGAGTGACTAGTAGTATTTTTAATTAAAATTGCAACTTAATGTTTTAATGTTTATTTTCAAAATGAGATGATTTTAGAATTTGTGATAAAGACCGAGATCATCATGCAAAGGCACCTTTGCTATTAATGCTTCTGCCGAGTACTTGTACTCAACCTTGTTAGTATTCTCCTTTGTTAGATCCTAGTCCAAGGAGCCATCCCGAGTGGGACGAAGGACTTCAGAGTACCGATGCAAAGAGCAGGAGGAGAAGGCACCAATGGCGAGGACTGCGCGAGATGGAAGCCATCTTTGACTCGTGGGGCGAGTAGGAGGCGGTAATTGAGCAGCACTCGAGGCGGAAGCTCCCTTTGTATCTATGTAATAGCTTTAGTAAGAACCCTAGTCGATGTGGCTACTCTGTAATAAAGATGTACGTTTCTATTTTATTGTTTCTGCGCAACTCGATAAAATGGCTTGCTATTCGTCGGAGCGGTGTTCTCAAGGCGGGCGAATAGTAATCCAGTATGCCTAAGTGTGATTACCCCTGGGGTAATGACACGGGGCGGCACACCTGTACAATTAACATGAGGCGAGTAAGCACAGGGGAGAGCTACTGAGGTCTAAGTGACCTTGCTCAATAAGAATAATCTTGCATTTTCTTATTCAGGTTTCTAATCAGGAAAGGAAAGCACCACATCATGGGCAACATTGGCGTCAGTTTGTTCTACCCACCAAGCAGCTAGCGCCTAGCCTACCTGGCTGCTCGCACATGTATGCACAAAGAGTTAGCAGGTCATCCTGTTCTTGCCATCTCTTTAACAACCGGCAAAGAAATGTCCTAACCAAAAATCAACACAACACTTTTCCCAAAACCTCACCGCAAAGCCCAAACGAGAAGCAACTGAAGCTGCCAGACCAGAAACTTCAGCGATCCACAATCATGTTGTACAGCGGTAGGAAATATATAATACAGGACTGAACACTTGTTAACACTCGCTTGGCTTTGAATCCTGACAACTCCAGCAGAATATTATTATGGTTAAGCTTTGGTCTGAACATCTGATGTAGGCATAGTACATTACATCTCACCATTGTTCCAACCCAAGAATGGGCATTTTCCGATATTACCTAAGAGTTTAATTCATGATACATTATCATTAGCATAAAACTATCCTAACTCCAGTAGCATGAATAGGACAAAATGTCTAGCATGAATAGGACGAAATGTCTTCTGAAGATAAAACAATAATTGGACAAAAATACCAAAAGAAAGCCAAAAGATGGAGAGGGCATGAGTTGGCTACCTTCAAATAATATAAATACTGAGGCCTTCTGATGAATGGCGTTGAAGCTGGTGGATCTGGTGGTGCTCTACTTGTAGCAGTCCAAGGCTATCGACGTATAGAACAGATGCGCAGTTGCCTTCGTAGATTGATGGCATGACTTGCAGAGCATTCGGATTGATGGCATGACTAGCCCTGGGTACGCAGTCCACGCCATCGCTCCGCCCGACGCCGTTGATGGGAAGGGAAGGAGAGGGCAAGCGGACGGAGAGGCCGTCGTGGCGCTCGCTGGCACCGGTGAGCCCCGTGGACCATAGCGTCGCAGGGTGCTGCTCCAGCCCATGCCGTCACTCTGGCCGACGTCGTTGATGGGAGGGGAAGGAGAGGGCAAGCGGACGGAGAGGCGGCGGCGTCGGATATATGGCAAGCTAGCTCGGCCAGATCTCGGCTGTGGTGAGCAGAGGAGAGGAGCGGGGAACGGCAGGGAGGGAGAAGGGATGCGCCTCACCGCCTCCTCGAGGGCTCGCGCTGCAGTGGGCAGAGGAGAGGAAGGGAGCACGACAGGGACGGGAGGAAAGCGGCGAGAAAGAGGTGCACATGAAGAGATGGGATTGGAAGGGAGAGGGGGAGCGGGCCAAGCAGTGGCGCAGCGCGTTGAGCAGGAGCAGCGTCGGCAGCGCGACGTAGGGAGATGGAAGGCGGCCTGACCAGGGGGCGGCGGCGAACGGTTGTAGGGGAGCAGGAGGGAAGGGAGATGGATGCATGCACCGAATGGAGGTGTCGCCAAAGTGTCAAAGTGACGCTTAGGTGGTAAAGCGGTCGGAAGCTACAAGGCGGCAGAAGGCGTCTGTAAAGTCCAAGGCGACCGCCATAAGAAGGGGTAGAGGTCCGGAGGAGATATAGAAACAGGGTCACGGGAAGAGGTCGCAAGCACAAACCTTCAAAAGTAGTGAGTGAGGCCGAAGGACCGAAGAGGCGAAGACCTAGCGCCGCTGATCCATCCCCGTCGCGGCCTCCGTCCCGAAGCGGCGCGCCGGCGACCATTGTTGCGCCACCGTCCTCTACTCCTCTGCGGTGCTGATCCAGGTTCCCCCTCCCTCCCCGGCTCCTCCTTCTCCCCGGCTCCCCCTTCTCTCCGCCGGGCTTCCCCTCCCTCCCTTCTCCCCGCCCCTCCCATTCAGGCTCCCCTCCTCCCGGCCCCCTTTTCCCCTTCTCCCTGCCGGCCTCCCCCTCCCTCCCTTCTCCCCGCCTCGCCCTCCTCCTTCTCCCACACGCCCGGCGGCGTGCGGGAAGGGAGGAGGGCGAGGCCATGGAAGAAGGGGAGCCAAGTTGCCATCGGGAGCGTCGGCGCCTCGGTGGAGTCGACGGAGGAGAAGGGAGGGAGGGGGAGGCGTCGGCGCCTCGGCGGAGTCGGTGCGAGCGATCGGCAAATGTCGGCGCGAGTGATCAAGCCGTCGCTTTATCTTTGAAATTTCTTGCCGCCATCAGGTCAAGTTGAAGTTGTTGAATGCCCGAATTGCAATGTCTTTGAATCACAAGTTGAATTGTAATGTTTATGATTCTATCTTTGTACTGCAGAAGCAAAAAAAAATGGCAAGTGCAAGTGCAAGCGCAAGTGCAAGTATTGCATCATCCGAGGCCGGGTATGATCCAAAGACCGATCCAAAACGGAAGGCGAAGTCTAATGATTTGGGATGGAAATATGGCTATTGGCCGGAAATTGGCAATCGAGATAAGGTGATGTGTATCCTTTGTAACACCCCAAGTACAGGAGGGATCAAAAGGCTGAAGGAGCATCTTGCGGGTGGCTATTCAGATGTGGTAATGTGTCCCAATACTACCATAGAAATCAGGAAAGAGATGGGAGATTATTTGAGAAAAAAACAAGAGAAGTAGGCCAATTTTCCTAGACGATGATGATGATGATGAAGGGGGAGGTCAAGATGTGGAGGTGGTAGCACATGGCATTGGGTCCCAAGACCAAGACTCCACTGTGAAGCCAAGTTCAGGGACAGCCGCCAAAAGAAGGCATGCTGCCTTTTCATTCAAGGTCAATGCAAAGGCAAAGACAAAGGAGACCAAGTCAGTTGCTGGTATGCTTCGGAGAACACCTGAAGATGTCGTAGATCAAAGACGTTCTGGATCTTTTCAAAGCACCATGGAGGCCAGCACAAGGACCAAGGAAAACATGCATTATGTGAATAAGCAATGTGCATTATGGTTCTATGAGTGTGGCATACCATTTAATGCCGCAAACTCAAGGCAGTTTGAGATTGCTTGTGAGGCCAGTGTGCAGTACGGTTTCGGGTATAAGCCTCCTAGTTTCCATAAGCTGAGGGAGCCATTGCTTCGGGAGTGCGTCAAGGAGACAAGTACTTTAAGGGAGGAGCATGAGCGGGCGTGAAAGCAATATGGTTGCACACTTATGTCGGATGGATGGTCTACTATTATGTCATTAGACTACTCTAAGCTTGTGGACTTATCACCTATGTTATTTGTGTAAACTTATGTCACTTATGTTGTGCTTGTTAATTTGTTATTTTGTTCATATTTAATTCTCAGATTCACTTAATTGTTATTGTGAACTTATATTGCATTGTTGTACATTATTCATATGGCTTGTTGCTTAGGAGAATTGAAAAGAGTAGAGATTGCCAACAAGGTATGTCAGTCAATCCGTATTTACTCAATTAATTGAAATATAATTTGTATCTATTACATTTATAACAAACTATATGTTGAAACTTGCAAGGGGGATGGATACTACATGGGAGAAGAGCAATTGGAAAGGGGGATGGGTGCTACATGACCTCAAAAATTGGCAACAACAAGGTACTTGTGCAGTTGTGCTGCTGAAATGCTCGTTTTATTCACTGCCTTAGCGCCTTAGGACGAGAGTAAGACGTTGCCTCGCTTTACGCCTTACCGCTTAAAAGGTGTGAGGGGGGTGGGTCGCCTCGCCTTACCACCTTAATAACCATGTGTGTAACAAACATAGTCCTATTCTAATGCCACTTACAACACCCACTGTTAACCATTACTTTGTAGCGAAAATTTTCGTGCAGCGACCCTTTGCACGTTGTAGATATTACTTTGTAGCGAAAATTTTCGTGCAGCGACCCTTTGCACATTGTAGATATTAACATTTTCATCCGATCGTTTCTCACAGCATGCACTTCGACTCAAACTTCCGTACCTGTACTTATCATACATATTATCGTGCATTTCTTTAAGTACCATACAAAGCCCTATACAACACGTTCAAATCAACAAAGTAAATATGCATATACAACTTGTCAAGATTAAGATTAGTGTTTAACAGCCTCGCTGCCTAGTCCGCGAGCCTCGATTCCATCGTGGTGCAAGGGCTATTAGGGGGCACGTGGGTGCCGAACGACCGGGTGAGCAACTTTGCACTCCCGCGCAGGGCGTACGTCGCGCGAACAGGCGAATTGGAAGACACGCGGCTCGCGAGGATTGGACTTACCGTACGGCAGTGTCCTGAGGCCATCATTCCTAGCGCGCTTAGATCAGGGAGAGATGTGCAACCACATCAAAACATTACCCTATTTGTGAGAAAATGTTACAATATCTAATATTGCTAATTTTGGGATGCCAATCAATGTTACACATTCCGAGTATAAAATCAACACTATTGTATTGAATCGAACAAACAATGTGTTAGCTGATAATTTGGGTACCACACTATTGTGATACTCAAATTACAACATTACTTGCGAAAAAAAAAAGAATCAATGGTTATAGAACAACACTGTGTGATACAACAATCTATGTGCAAAACAAATTGTTAAGTGCCTAGTTCTATCCATTTTAAGATTCCATGGTATTATTCCATGTCATTGTTTATGACTATTCATTCAAAATATTCCATTGTCTGTGACGAGATGGTGCCCTGAAAAACCAGTTCCAGCAAGTTCTGGGCTCAAATACATCACGTCTCCACAAAAATATTGATTTACCACATTTCCAAAAAAATGCACGACCATCTTATTCTTCTACATAAAACCAATTGAGTTACACTATCATCCAGATGGTTGTCACTATCGCCTAAATATTTCGTCTCCTTTTTAATGGAGGTACCGTCTCTTTGAATTAGTTGA
Source organism: Hsuehochloa calcarea (assembly GCA_036346395.1). Lineage (NCBI taxonomy): Eukaryota > Viridiplantae > Streptophyta > Magnoliopsida > Poales > Poaceae > Hsuehochloa > Hsuehochloa calcarea. Next base: position 24,691,167 of record CM070603.1, on the reverse strand, counting down.
GCAGGAAACCCTGACAAAGCAGAAGATTGCATCGGTAAGTGCACAATGAACCATAACTTAAAGCAGCAGTTTAGCTTAAATTTATTTTAAGTATATAACCTCCAGAATAGGGGATCAACCAAAAGTCCAAAACTAACGAGCACTACTAGAGAAAGTTACATTTGAATGCATTCGGATTCCACTGGTGGATTTCTCACCTGATGGTTGGCAGGAAGGAACGATTGGTCAAATTGAGCAGGCAATTTGTAACAAACATCAAGACGAAACCTGGTAGCGAGGCATCTTATATGATGTTATTCCCAGTAGGTTTCTGTTGCTGTAAACATAATACTCACCCTCCACCATTTTGATCACTGTATCACTGCCGCTTATAGAATGTTGGTAGGAATAGCAGATGGTAAAAATTTGTTGTCAATACAGAGTTTTTATCTGAAAGCAGTTTTCCCAGGATGCATGCACTATCCTCACTGTCCAACACACTTTGAGATTTGTGCTTCATTCTCTCTCTCCCCTCTCCCTTGCACGAATCTCAGAGCACAAATGGACACTCCATGATAGTGCATGCGGATGCATGTACAAGCAGTTTTGATTTTTCCTTTTGATCTGCATGTTTCTCATGTGCTGTACTAGAAACAGAAACATGTGTATGCAAATAATCCTGTCTTACTTCACATTCAGTCCTCTCTTGTGCGGATCGCACCACGGAATCAACATAGTTTCTGAATAGATTACCGGGCAAAACTTATCACCTCAGGAAGGTAAACACAAAGGTGCATGAAGCACAGATTTCTTGACTATTGTGCGATTGGATCCGCTGACTCATAGCAAGGCATCAGATTTATGTGCACTCTGATAATATCTGAAGTTGTTGAAGAGCAAACAATTGGAGAATACGATATTATCTTCTAGCTCTGCTGTTTCTGATGCTGAATCCATCAGTTCGATCAGGAGCAATAGATCTCACTTCTGGGAGGATGGACATATGATGGGAGACAAGGAGGTGCAACACCTATTGCTTCATTAGGTTTATGGGAGACTTCTGTAGCAACACGAGGAAAAGATTATCCTGTCGTTGTTTAGACATGAGATAGTCCATCGTTTATCAACTGGCAGCTGTTTTTTGGCTGTAAAAACCTGAATTAACAACCAATTAGTTATGTCATAGACTGCTTCATTTAAAAAAATTCCAGTGGTTTTCAATAACAGAAAGATGAAGATGCTAGTAAGATAACAGATTGGAATGTGGCAGATTTCAATGATTGTAAAATCATTTGAGTTTTCCAGTAAGACGGGACATTGGAAATCAATTAATACTAATGCATTTATATTGTCCTGTTGCCCACATACCGTAAAATCCATTCTTCTCAAAACATTAAACATGAACTGGAATATATAAAAACACTATAGAGGAATTAGTTGGGCAAAGATAAGAATAGTTCCTTCAAATTTTGCAAAGATGAGTAAAGATAAATAAACATGAATAAGGAAAAAGGGACCAGTGGATCACTATTTGCTTGCCTCTCCATTACTGGCAATATATATAAGGATTATCCAAAAAGAAAGACAATACTGTATTCTAAAGCCAATAAGGACCAACAGTTTCATATAGTGAACAAACCAAACTGATAATGCTAAATAGAACTAATGATCGATAACTAATAAAGATTAACCTGAATCAAGAAAAAAAAAGGCATCCATAGACTTACATGCTTGACACACTCACTAATCGGTTATTGCCATCAACATCAGTGGAAGTATGGTATGGTAAATGGTATCTGTTACCTGTATCAAATACAAATTACAGTTTATTATCAAAAGAAAATGATGCAGAAATCTTATCAAATTCAAAATGACAAATTTTGCTAGCAAAAGCATTGCAGTCTTATCTAGATGTATGAGAGTGGGCCTAAGTAGATATATATGCAACAAAGTGACATGTTTGTTTGTGAAAGATATACCGAAAAGAAAGCAATTTAGTGAGTGGAGAACGGTCTGGTAATGAATTGCTTTGAGACATAGAGTTAATCTTACCTTTGAAGCATTTCCAAACTTGAGGTCTTCCTAAATCTCCTTACCTAATAGAGAAGCAGACTAGTACAAAATTCCCTCTTGTGTTTGCCGCGGTCTGTAAGGAAGCTAATGGGAAATTTTTTGTCTGTCTTCTAAAATATGGCATCTAATGAAGTTTGTTGAGCAACTTGAGTCAGCCAAAAAAAATCAGAAAAAGTGTACTGAATCAGTGGCATGTGCTGCTATGCTGCATGAAAAGTTTCAGCTTAGTGATGCCAATATAGTTCAGTTCCACAAATGCTGAGTTGCTGACACTATAAAAAAAACTACTCCTTTACACCTTCTAAGAGCATAAGCTCAAGTTTGACCGCCAGAATCAGTATCACCATTTTTACAAGAGGGTAAAATATTTTCCATTTCATTCTGAAGACTTATTGCTTCCTCCATGTTCCCCAATTTCTGGTATTTGCTTATCAGACAGTTGTAAACTGCCTTATCAGGAGTTATACCATTTCCAATCATTTCTGAAAGGATTTCTCTAGCTTCCCGCATCATATTTAGATTACAGAAGCCCCATAAAAAACAAGTGTAGGCACAGAGATCAAGTTGCAAACCACTGTTGATCATCTTGGCCTTGAGTGCAAATGCATCCTGGAGATTTCCCTGCTTCAGGTACCCATCCATAAGGGATGTGTACACAACTTTGTCCAGAGACATACCCTTGTCAAACATTTCATGCAACAACTGCACAGCCTTGTTCAAGCAACCATTCTTGCATAAACCATCAATTAGAGCGGTGTAAGCTTGTACATTAGGATCTAGACCTAAGTCTCCCATTTTGTTAAAATGGGAGATTGCCTCATCAATTGATCCTGCTTTACACAAACCATCAACCAATGCACAATAAGTTACAGCATTAGGCTGGAACCCAGAATCCAGAATCTTGTGGAGCAGGGCAATGGCTTCTGACTCTTTTCCTGCTTTAAAGCAAGCATCCATTATTGTTGTATAGATGACATTATTGGGCTTCACACCACATTCATCCATTTTATTTAACAAACTCTTAGCCTCATCGACCTTCTGAACATTACAGAGTCCCCAAATGAGGGTGCCGTATAGTGAAACATCGAGTTCCATTCCTTTATCCTTCATCTCACTCAACAAAACCAGTGCTCTCTCGCTGTTCTTTTTCACAAAATGCCCATGAATTAGTGTAGTGTACAGCCACTCGTTTGCTTTGACACCAGCTCTTCCCATCAGCCTCAAAACATCCTCCGCTTCCTCAACCTTGCCCTCTTTGCAGAGGCCATCGACTACCACAGTGTACGTGACCACATTCAATGGCACCCCCTGCTGAACCATTTCATCAAGCAACACAATGGCATCACCAAGTCTCCCTGCTTTGCAGGTCCCATCTACCAAACACGTATATGTGAACTCATTCGGCGTCATTCCCCTCACCCTCATCTGCGCAAACAGCTTCATTGCCTCCCGGACCATCCCCTCCTTGCAGAACGCATCAACAAAGGTGCTAAAAGTCACTACATTTGCCATCACGCCCTCCCTCTTCATCTCACCAAAGTAGCTGAACGCCCTCTCCATATTCCCAAATTTGCAAAAGCAATTAACCAATGCATTGTATGTCACAACATCAGGCGCACATCCACACCCCCTCATCTCCCCGACGAGCTGCCCCACCTCTTCCAACTCCCCACATTTGCCGTACCCATCAATCAGAGAATTGTATGTGACAACATCCGGCGGGCAGCCTATCGCCTTCATCCTCGAGAACACCGCCCTCGCCTCCACGAGCTCCCCCTCCTTGCACAGGAAATCGATCACGATGTTGAACGTGAACACGTTCGGCGCGGGCAGCTGCTCGAATAGCCGCCGGACGAGCCCGCCGCGGCGCTCTCGGGCAATACGGAGGAGGATGTGGTTGCAGGTGCGGGTGTTCGGGGACACGCGCAGCTCGCGCACGCGGGCAAGGGCGCGGACAGCGTCGTCGAGGAGGCCGTGGTCGGCGAGGAGGGAGAGGAGGGTGTCGACGACGGAGGGCAGGGCGCTGCGGCGGGGCCCGAGTGCGAGAGCCGCGCGGTGGAGGAGGTCGACGAGGGAGGCGGCGAGGTGGGGGCGGTGGCCTGGGGTGAGGAGGCGGGAGAGGAGGCGGCGCGAGTGGGCGAAGAGGCGGGCGCGGGCGAGGAGGTGGGCGGCGAGGCAGAGGTGGGCGGAGGAGGGGAGGGGTGGGGAGGAGGTTGACGGGAACGGCTTGGAGGGAGCGGAGTAGGCGGAGGCGGTCGGTGATGGGAGTGGCGGTGACGGCGCCGGCGGCGACGGCGGTCGGGAGGGTGGAAAGGGCGGCGACGGCGAGGGAAAGGGGGAGGAGGGTAGGGTTCCGGCGAGGGTAGAGGAGGAGGAGGTGGCGGCGCGGGAGGAGGGATAGCATCGTTTGACCGCCTCCGGCGGCGGCGAAGTGGAAAGAATCAGGCCATGGATGGGGGCTGGGAGGTGGTGTAGTAGGGTTTTGAGGGGTTTTGTTCCCCAGTATTTTTTTCTAATTTTTTTTTATTGACTTTTATATGTGGTTTTGCTGGAATTCGCCAATTCGGACCAAATTCAGATGTTGCTCAAATACGAATACAATTTGTACTTAGAAATTGAGAGAAGGTACAGGTTGGAGTTTGGTGATGCGGATCAAATTGTGATACCATAGTGCTACTATTGGCAAAACAGATACCGCAACCTTAAAAAGATGTCTAATCACAGGGTGCTTGATAATTTACTAATAAGGATTAATTCATGTATAATGAATCAACAGATGATGTAATTTCAAAAAATAACCATGTGGCTTTTCTATTAATCCTTGAATGTCCTCGGATACAATTTCAATTTCAACATAATTGTGCGACTGCTCTTTGATACTACTAAGGGCATCTCCAATGTGTATTGCTTTAGCCGGTCATAACGTAGGGTTCATATGGCTTGTTGCAAATGATGCAATATTTAGTACTTGTGGAGGCCTTAAGGTGGGCCCTTGCACTAATATAAAAGAGAAAGCTTAGGGTTTGTTTGGTTTCTAACCTCAGGTAGTCACACCAAAATTTTGGTAATGCCAAAACCTAGTCAATACCAAAAATTAGACAAAAAATGGTGTTTGGATCGTAGTCATACCAATTCATAGGTAATACCGAAATTAAGATACAAATTGATGTATTTGGATTGCAACCATGTTAAAATTTGCTAAAATTGTAAGTATGGCACGTGGGTCTTGTATGATATCTATTTTTTGCACTAAAATATGCCAACATGGATCTTGTTTTTATATATTAAATGACAAGTAATACAACGGTTCAAACGGATCACAAATCGGATACTCGTTTAGGAAATATTGTCATTTGAAACGTTCTAATCGAACAAGTACCTTGTTTAATGCACCAACCACATATTGACACCTAGCTTTGCATGGGCACAAAGGCGGCCAATTTTGGGGTGACCAATTTTACCGCTCAACTTTTACCTAGGAAACCTACTAGAGGGAGAAAGACGCTCTCAAAATTTTGAAGGGCAAGCCAAAATTTCAAACCAAATGAGGGCCAAAATGCAAAAGTAATGTCAAAATTTTGGTTTTGCTTATTTTTACCCTCAATCCACTCCTTTCTCTCTCACACCGATTCCATCTTCCTCCTAGTCCTCCCCGTTTACCTCGCCGCTCCTCCCTCCCTCTAGTGCTGCCCTCTCTCGCCCCTCCCTCCCAACACCGCGTCGTCACTCCCTCGCCGCTCTTCCCTCTAGCCGCCATCCTGGTGGTCGATCCAGTGGAGGACGCCGCCTTCCCTTGGCTGGATTCAGTGGCGGTTGTCGTCAATGAAGCGCTCCCGTCCTCTCCTTGGTTGGATCTAGCACTACTACAGAAAAGGTAATCACAAACGGTTCAAAATCGTCATCACAGAAGGTTTTTTAAACCGTCTGACTTTATGGGTCAGTGATACTATGTGGTCATTACGTACGGATTTTGAACCAACTGTGAAAAAAGCTATCATAGACGGTCCCTAAAATATTATTTTAAGTTCTTCTCTTCCAAAATACTTAGTTGAATACATAGGCAAAAGTATGATTAGTATCTCTCTTCCAGAATATGACGAATTGTACTTCTGTAACTAAAACATTTCTTTTGCCCAGATCCTGCACTTGGATTTGATGAAATAGAGAAAGTGGTGAAAAAACTTGTAGAAAGCAAGCCAGGATCTCATTATCTGAATCAGATGGCAAATCGAGCAAATCAAGAAGCACACTTCAACTGGACAGGTGTTTCCGTCTGGAAGTCCCTTTTTATGCCTTTCAAGTTTTCTTAATTTCTTATTCAAAGTGCATGTTCTTAAAGCAAATCAAAGATTTATATACAGCGTGCATATTGTACACTTTCCCACAATTGTGTTCAAAGAATTTTCATTTGATTTTGAGTACTCCAATACATCTTGAATTAATATTGGTGAAATTTGAACTTAATAAACATTTCATTTCATACACCTCTTGACTCTACGACTCTTCTAAGATGGTTCACTAATTGGTTCCAACATGCCTTTTGTCTTCTTTAAATTTTGTTGATTCTCTCCTTCAAATAACATTGCTCAATAAAAGTAAACCAGTTGTTTCAACTTTCGTATTTAGGGCATGTTGGTAGGGCTCATGCTCCATGATTCTCAACCGAAGTAGTAGGAGTCGAGCCAAACGCACTGGCTCCTCTTTTTTAGAATCAGGAGCAACCCAAAATCGGAGTTATATGACAATAGAAAACTGGGAGCGACCTTGGGCCAACTTCCCCCAAGAATCAACCTCTCGGTTACCAAAATACCCCTCAAGTTGAGAGTTATTTACCCACTTTTTGCTACTATGTATAAAAACCCATTTTTTCACATCTCATCGCCCCTCCAGTCCCCCTCCCATCACCCCTCCATTCCCCACTCGCCTCCCTCCATTCCCCATTCCCATCCCAATTCGCATGGAACCTAGCCACCGCCGGCCCGGAGCCCCTCCTGGAGTCTCTCCATCTCCAGAGCTCCTTGCCGCCGCGCCTCCCACCAGCCCTGTCCTCGCAGCTGCGCCACCCGCCGGCCTCGTCGTCGCCTCGCTTGAGTGTCCCCGCCGCTGTCTCAGAGCTCCTCGCGCCCTTGTCCCCGCCACTTCCCGACCCCACTCCAATGACCCTCCGGCACTCACGGTGGGGTTAGGGTTTCACCCACCACCACCGCCCTTGTTCCTCACCTCCCACAGCTAGGGGTGGAAAAAAGCTTGTTAGTGGGGCTCATTGGCTCGGTTCAAAATTGTTTCAATTAGACTCGTTATTTGGTTAAACATTGAAATGAGTCAATTTCGAATGAAATTGAATTTCACTCTGGCTCGGTTTGGCTCGTTATCTCGGTTCTAAAAATACTTTTAGACTATAAATAAAATAATATTAAATCAAACTATGTCAATTTCGAGAAAGCTCGATAAGACGACTCTACCTGGCTCGATATCCATCCTACCCATAGCGCACACAAATGCACACCCAGAGAAAACATACAATTCTACTCCCTTCCTTCTTCCATGGCAATGGCAACAAAGGCTCATCAATTCCATGTCTTGGCTGTGGACGACAACCTCCCTGACAGGAAGCTCATCGAGAGGCTTCTCAAGACCTCTTCCTTACAAGGTATCACCCGATTCTTGTACACTTGCAGCTTTACTTCCTTTTCCTTTGTTGCCATAGAACTTGGCATCTAATGCAAGGTTTGGTGTTCTTGGCTTTGTTTGTGTAAAAGTCTATGTATTGCCACAATCATCCCTCATGGGGGTTCATTGAGATATATATATATTATACAGGATCACTTGATTCGAAAGTCAGGGAAGGAGATTACATTGAATGACAAGAAACTTATGCGCTACAGTGAAACTGATAATATCTAGTGTCTAACTAAAGCTTAACTGAAGCTGACATATTACTGGAGTTCTGCCAAACCCACATCATAACAATTCAGGATCTTAACGGATCTTTTGACAGCCCCCTCAATATCAACTGGTGATCATCAGATTAAGATTGCGATTGTTGTGGTTGAAAGGTTGTTGCGCTAAAGGCTTGGTAAAGATATCTGCAAGCTGATCGACAAAACCGATGAATTGAATGTCCAGCATCTTCATTGCTACTCTTTCTCGAATAAAATGGAAATCCACTTCTATATGTTTGGTGTGTGCATGAAACACTAGGTTTGCAGTTAAGTATATTGCTCCACCTCTAGGATTATCACACAACAATATTGGAGGTCTTGACTGATATATCCAAGTTCTTTTAGAAGGGACTGCAACCAAATAAGTTCAGTAGTGACATCAGCAACTGACATGTATTATGTCTCTGTACTCGATCTTCCTATTATTGGTTGTTTTCTAGAGCTCCAAGATACGATATTGGAACCCAGGAAAACTGCAAACCCATTAGTGTATTATACAGCCCGAGGTTTGGCCAGCAAGCACAACCAAAAGTGTGAAGGAAGGTGTAATAAGGAGGTATTATGAGAAGTTTCTCGAGAGCTGTACAATTCTCAATTACCTTGCTAGGTAATCGATTGATGAGATAACAAGCAGTTAGAAAGGCCTTATCCCAAAAATGAACTGGCATGGAGATTGAGCCAAGAGTTCTAATCTAGTTTCGATGATGTGACGATGTTTTCTCTCAATTGCACTGTTTTGTTGATGTGTGTGAGGACAGGAAAACCGATGTATAATTCCAATATTTTGGAAGAGTTTGTTTAGCTTCATGTATTCTCCTCCCCAATCAGTTTGGACAGTGCAAATTTTGGTGTTAAGTAGTCGTTCAACTTGTTGTTGGAAGTGCAAGAAGGCACGCTCAACATCATATTTGTGTTTCAAGAAATAGACCCAAGTAAATTTGCTAAAATCATCAAGAAAGCTTACATAATACTTGTATCCTCCAACAGAAGTGCGTGTGGGACCCCACACATATGAGTATACAATTTCAAGGGGAAAAGATGACACACTAACATAACCTTTATAGGGTAATTGGTGTATTTTTTGCTTGCTGACAAGCATTACATGAGGTTATTTATTTATTGAGCAACCTAGATTATTGGATTAAATGACTGCTTGAACGATAGTAGATGAATGATGTCCCAGCCTTCTATGCCATAGATCACTGGAGATCTTGACCATGGAGAAGGAGCAGGGGTGAATGTTGATGGCTAGCATGAAGAGGATAATTCCTCTGTTACATGGACCGTGAAGGAGCACCCTCTTCATGGTTCGATCCTTGACACAGAAAGAATTTGGGTGAAACTCAAAAAAGACATCGTTGTCTGAAGTGAACTTGTGAACGGACAAGAGATGCTTGCTGATGTGAGGTGCATTAAGGACGTTATGAATGGACAAAGGCCCTGATCTACCAGCAATAGATGAATGACCAATATGAGAAATATGCAAACATGTACCATTTGTGACTTGCACTTGATCACCTCCACGGTAGTGCTTTTTGAGTGAGAGACGATCCAGATCATTTGTCAGATGATCAGTTGCACCAGTATCCACATACCAGTTTTGATCGATCTTGTAGGAGTTGGTGTTGGCGGTGGCAAGGGAATGCACAACTTCTTTAGATTTATAACTGTGATCAAATCGGTGGTAGCAATGCAGTGCATTGTGGCCATATTTGCCACACACTTGGCACGTTGGTTTTCCACCTGATGAGCTTGAGCCATGGCCAAAATCATGACCGCACCCATGCCCACGCTTGTTTCCTCCAGAGCATCGTCTTCCACGATTTCCATTGCTACGATGCACCACATTGTTTGCAGAAGGCATTACTTGAGGTGCGGCCTCATTTCGCTCAATCTGTAGCTCGTGGCTGACCAAATGAGCATATAGTTCATTCAGTCCCACCGGTTCTGCTCGGGTAGATATGGACGTGACTAGAGATTCGTAGTCCTGTCCAAGCCGTGAGAGAATGTGGAGATGATCTCTTCTATGTGCAAAGATGACCAATTGCAGAAAGAGTGTCTGCCAACGCCTTCATCTTGTGGAAGTAGTCAGTCACGAGCATCTCTTTCTTCTTCAGATTAGCCAACTGGAATCTAATCTGCATAGTCCTTCCTCATGGTCGAGAGGCAAACACAGCCTCTAGTACCCTCCATACTTCATTGGAGGTGGTGAGGAAGATAACTTGGCCTAGGATCTCCTCTGTTAGCGAGGAGAGTAGTGCACTGAGCACTAGTTGATCCTGCTGGTACTGGGTATTGTACGCAGGATTTGCAGATCGAGTGCTTTCTCCATTTGCAGCAATGATCCGTGGTGGCGCTGGAAGTGATCCATCAACGTAGCCAAGTAGCCCTTGGCTTCGGAGGTATGGAGTATCTGGGCTTTCCAAAGAAGGTGGTTGTTGTTAGAGATATAGTTAGAGATATAGTTAGAGATATGATTTGATTTGGTTTCCTTATCTGTAACCTCATTGTGTATATATATTGGCCCATTGGCCTCATATTGAATACAAGCAATACTCATAACATGGTATCAGAGCATTAGGGTTACCTCTTCCTAGTCGCCTCCGCCGGCTTCCCTCTCGCTCGTGCAACTTCGTCTGCCGCTTCGTCGGCTTCATCTTCTCTTGCTTCGTCGGCTTCGTCTGCTGGGCGCCTCATCACCGACGCCCACGCCGGCCTCGCATCTCATTGGCGCGCCATCCATCGCCGCCTCGCTCTGCGTGGACCGCCGCCCCGACGCTGAACGGCGATCATCTGCAGCCGCCTTCGCGTGAGCCGCCGCCATCGTCTGTGTGGATCTCGCGCGGAATCGCCGCCGCCGCTGCCGCCTCACACAGGTGGCGGCCGCCGACTCTGCAAGGCCGCCGTCGCCTCCACACGGCCGGCCACGCATCTCGCGTGATCGCCGCCGCCGTCGCCGCTTCCACACGGCCATTGGCCGCCCGACCGCAAGGGCGCCGTCGCCTCCACGGGCGGCCATTGCATCTCGCGTGGATCGCCGCCACCGTCGCCGCCCACACGTCGCCGGTGCCGCCACTTCACCCGAAGCCTCCTCGCTGGCGGGACCCACCATCGTCGTTGCTCCGCCGCCGCCGGCCGCCGCGACCTCGATGACCCGCCTGCCTGCGCGGCTACTACCACGCCGGAAACCCTGACTAGGGTTTCCCCGTTCGGCAGTGGGCCGATTTAATCGGCCCACTCGGTTTCTTTTAAAGGAGCCCAAAAAAAAAACCGTTGGTCTAATCGCCGCGCCGTCCAGCGCCGCCTATTAGACTACGTTACCTTGGTCGCCGCGCCGTCCAGCGCCGCCTACCAATGGGTACCGTTTCCCTCCCTCGTTGCCCGGTGATCTTCGACGGTGTTAACTACACCGACTTCGTGTCTCACATGCGCATCCATATGCGTGGTCTTCGTCTTTGGGGCGTCCTCTCTGGCGATGTCACCTGTCCGCCATGCCCTACTTCTCCGACGGAGCCTACGTCTGTTGCGCTTCCCCGACGGTGACAAGGTCGCTATTGAGTCTGCGGTCTTCTTGCGATGAGAAGGTTGTCTCGCCTACCAAGAGGCTCGACTCCTACATGGATCGCTTGACTACCTACACTCGGTGACGACGACGCCCTTTCGGCTGCTGCTTGTCTTCATCGCCGATGTTGACCTCGATTTTCTTACGAGATAGTGGGATTTTCATCGGCTGTCCAGATGTGGACTCATCTTCGACAGCGCTACGAACCATCTGGAGATGCCCTCTACCTGTCAGTAGTTCGTCAGGAGCACTCTCTCCAGCAGGGTGATGCTACTGTTGACGCCTTCTACGCCGAGTTCGCATCGGCGCCAACTAGACTCTCTTCGCTTCTTGGCCGCTGCTCTGCTTTGCCGGTGTCGTCGTCTTGACGACAGAGTTTCAGCGTGTCTCACGAGTTCCTTACTCGCTTCGCCCCGAGTTCGAGCGAGGCGTGCCCAGCTACTTGCACGCCACCCTCGTGTCACTCTTCCGAGGCCCTTACCGAGATACGTGCGAGAGGAGACTCGCCCGAGTGGTGTCGGCCCGATGCCTCCCCTCCGTGCTCGCCGCCCGTACACCTGCTACACCGACTGCTTCACGTTTCAGTACGCTGCCTCCTCCAGCGGCTCCCACAGGTGGTGGTGGCCGTCCTCCATCTGGCGGTGGTCGTCCTCGCTGCTCCTACTGCGACAAGATCGGTCACATTGAGTCTCAGTGCTACAAGAAACAGCGGCATATTTCACGTCGTTCTTCTCCTAGCACTGGCACCGGTACTTCTACAACGACGTCTGCATCGACTACTTCCGCGTTTTCTCTCACTGAGCAGGAGATAGCCAGACTTCGACGACTGCTTGCCGCTTCAGGTTCTTCCTCAACAGTTCTGCGAGTTCGCGATCGACTCTTGTGCACTGAGAAACCACCTCCTACACAGGCAGGTACCTCCCCGTGGATCCTTGATTCCGAGCATCCTTCCACATGACTTCCGATTCTTCCACTCTATCTTTTGTTACACCTCTTGATTCCCCCGTCGCTGTTCTTCTCACGATGGTACCTCTCTTTTCGTCTCGGTCGAGGACCTCTTAGCAACTCATCTTTTCATGTTCCTTCATTGCTCATGTTCCTCGCCTAACCATGCACTTCTTTCCACTGGACAGACATCGACCTTGGTTATCGGATCATTCTCGACTCGACTCTTGTTGTGTTCAGACCGCCACACGGAGTTCGGTTGGTTCGGCCCTCGGCGCCTTGACTCGCAGCGTCTCTGGGAGCTTGATCGCTTCACCTTCCTTCCACGCCACCGTCGCGCCGATCTCTCGCCTCTACCACTCCGTCTCACCGGCTCTTTCCAACAATGGCATCACCGTCTTGGCCATCTCAGGTGGCTCTCGATCGTCGCCTTTAGTTCGTCGTGGTCTTCGGGGTCATCTCGGAGACGTGTCTCTACATTGTCGTACGTAAGTTAGGCAAGCGACTTGACTTCCTTATCCTCATAGTGAGTCGGTGTCTCAACGTCCATTTGATCTTGTTCATTCGGATGTTTGGGGTCCGGCTCCTTCGTTTGAAAGGGGTCATCGATACTATATCATATTTATAGATGATTTCTCTCGCCACACTTGGATATATTTCATGTCTTCGTAGTAAGGTCTTGTCTATCTATAAACAGTTTGCCACTATGGTTCGCACACGTTCTCACTCCTATTCGTGTCTTTCGTGGTCGACTCTGTTGGCGAGTACCTCTCCCATCACTGCTGCAGCTTCTTGTCGAAAGGTGGCACTCTCGCCAGTTCTCTTGTCCGGTGCTCATGCTCGAATGGTGTTCTTTGGCGCAAGCATCGTCACCTCCTTGAGTCGGCTCGCAATCGATGATTGCCGCCTCTCTTCCACCTCACTTTTGGGCGGAGGTCGTTTCCATCGCCACCTATCTCGCCAACATCCGGCCTTCTTTCGCTTCTTGAGGAGCAATCCCTATTGAGCGCCTCTGTGGTCTCCTTCCTGACTACTTTGCCCTTCGTCTGTTTGGTGCGTTTGCTACGTTCTCCTCCCCTCGAGAACGCACTAAACCGATCGCTTCACCCATCGAGTGTGTCTTTCGGGGGTACAGTGCGAGCACAAGGGCTATCGGTCTTTGGGATCTGTTGGTCGACGGATGGATTTCGGGATGTGACTTTCGACGAGTCTCGCCCCTTCTACCCACGCCCTGTCTCTCCTTGACTTCCTCTGTGGAGTCTCTCGTCTTTTGACCTTTCGGATACACCTATCTCGTCTCCACATATTTCTCCTGTGGCCTCTCCGCCATTGTCGCCGCTGTTTCGTCTCCTGCGGCTCCTCAGCTCCCCACTACACTCGTCTACACTCGTCGACCTCGATTGAGGATCTTCGGATGAGCCCACTTCTCCCGATGTTTCATCTTCTTCGATGCTTCATCTTCCCCGATGGGCCATCTTCTCCTCGCTACGCCTCCGCGATCGCCATCGATTCGCCCCGCCTGCTTTTGCCTTTCTTTGGCGCAGCTACTTGTGAGCCTACCTCCCACTGGGATGTCATTACTCATCCGAGTGGCGGCATGCCATGGTCGAGAGATTGTCGCCCGAGCAGCATCTTGGTACTTGGGATCTTGTTCCATTTCCATCTCACTCTCGTCCCATCACATGTAAGTGGGTCTATAAGATTAAGACTCGCTCGATGGCTCTCTTGAGCGCTATAAAGCGCGTCTTGTTGCTCGTGGCTTCAGCAGAGCATGGTCGTGACTACGATGAGACTTTTGCTCTGTGGCCCACATGACCACCGTCCGCACTCTTCTTTCGGTGGCGTCACATTGCATCGGGTCTGCTTCTCAACTTGATGTCAAGAATGCCTTTCTTAATGGCAAGTTGCGTGAGGAGGTCTACATGCATCCGCCACCGGGTATTACATTCTCGAGGGCATGGTGCGTCGCCTTCGCCGCTCTCTCTATGGCCTTAAGCAAGCCCTCGTGCGTGGTTTGAGCACTTCTCCTCTGTGGTCACCGGCTGCCGTTTTTTTGACAAGTGATCATGATCCTCGCGCTCTTTGTCCACACTTCGCCTCGTGGTCTGGACTCTTCTTCTTACGTATGTTGATGATATGATCATTCACGGAGATGATTCTCGAGTACATTGCCTTTGTCAAGGCTCGTCTTAGTGAGCGATTCCTTATGTCGGATCTTGGTCCTCTTCGTTACTTCCTTGGGATTGAGGTTACTTTCACTCCAGATGGTTTCTTTATGTCCCAAGAGAAGTATATTCAGGATCTTCTTGATCGCGCCTCCCTCACTGATCAGCGTCCTGTTGAGACTCCTATGGAGCTCAATGTTCACCTCCGACCCTCTGATGGCGAGCCTCTTTCTGATCCGACTCGCTATCGCCATCTTGTTGGGAGTCTTGTCTACCTTGCTGTTACTCGTCCGGATATCACTTATCCAGTCCACATTCTGAGTCAGTTTGTTTCTGCTCCCACTCAGGTCCACTACAGCCACCTTCTTCGAGTTCTGCGATACCTTCGTGGGACTATCTCTCGCCGTCTCTTCTTTCCACGCTCCAGCTCGTTACAGCTTCAAGCTTATTCGGATGCTACTTGGGCTAGCGATCCCTCTGATCGCCGGTCTATCTCTGCTTACTGTGTTTTTCTTGGTGGTTCGCTTATTGCCTGGAAGACGAAGAAAGCAGATCGCAGTGTCCTGCTCGAGTGCAGAGGTCGAGTTGCGAGCTATGGCTCTCTTGATGCAGAGATTACTTGGCTACGGTGGTTACTTGAGGATTTTGGTGTTTCACATTACACCGACTCCTCTCTTGTCGACAAGACAGTGCTATCAAGATGCAGTGACCACGTGAAGCATGAGCTCACCAAGCATATTGGTGTTGATGCTTCATTCATGAGGTCTTGTGTGCATGATCAGGTGATTGCTCTTCAGTATGTGCCTTCAGAGCTTCAGATAGCGGATTTCTTCACGAAGGCCCAGACTCGAGCACAGCACGGCTTCTACCTCTCCAAACTTAGTGTTGTTGATCCACCATGAGTTTGAGGGGGGGGGGGGTGTTAGAGATATAGTTAGAGATATAGTTAGAGATATGATTTGATTTGGTTTCCTTATCTGTAACCTCATTGTGTATATATATTGGCCCATTGGCCTCATATTGAATACAAGCAATACTCATAACAGTTGTTACGACTAAGCTTCACCGTGACAAAGTGACTAAGTGATGGTGGCGCCATGCAGATGAGGTAATGGAGTAGGTCATCATGGGAGATCATTAAAGCTCTGATACCATGTAAAAGTCTATGTATTGCCGCAATAATCCCTCACGGGGTTTCATTGATATATATATTATCAATATACAATGGTTTGAGAATTGAGCGTAGCTTAGTTGGCAAGGAGGGGCGTTGGAACCTCCCCTGCACGCGTTCGAGCGTAGCTCGACGCGCTTGCTTGCTGGAGGCCTGAGCGAAGCTCAGGGGCACGGAGGGCCAACGGGTCCTCGTCCGCCCACGTTTGACGCTGGTCGATGCACGCGCCCCTCACATTCTTCTTTAATGAAGCTAGAAAATGGCCACTAAAAAAATATACAATGGTTTTTATAATTGGAGATTACACAATCATTTGATTCGAAAGTCAGGGAAGGAGATTACATTGAATGACAACAAACTTATGTGCTACAGTGAAATCGGCAATATCTAGTTTCTACCTGAAGTTTAACCGAAGCTGACATCTTACTGAAGTTCTGTCGAACCCACATCATAACGATTCAGGATCTTAATAGATCTTTTGACAGTTTGTTGCTTGTGCAGTTACCACTGTAGATTGTGGAGGCAAGGCTGTGGCGTTCTTGTCTCTG
This sequence comes from Hsuehochloa calcarea, assembly GCA_036346395.1. Taxonomy (NCBI): domain Eukaryota; kingdom Viridiplantae; phylum Streptophyta; class Magnoliopsida; order Poales; family Poaceae; genus Hsuehochloa; species Hsuehochloa calcarea. Next base: position 24,674,782 of record CM070603.1, on the reverse strand, counting down.
AAGAAGGATTTTTGATGGATTTTGGTTTTGGTTTTGCTCTTGCGTGGATAATCAGGATGTTGAGGTGAACATGATCATCACAAACTACTGCATGCCTGGCATGACAGGATATGATCTGGTCAAGAAGATCAAGGTAATTTACACTTTTTTTTTGCTCTTGGAACTCTTGATATGATCAATTGATTTGATTTGCTGAATACAAGAGTGCCTAAAGATGTCTGTTTTGTTTGTTCAATCAGGAATCGTCATCTCTTATGGACATCCCAGTCGTGATAATGTCATCCAAAAACATCCCTTCAAGGATCAATAAGTGAGCACTCTTATGGATCTATAATTTCGTTTAGACCATCTGTTACATTACATACATGTCAAGGTATTTGGATGAACAAATGAAAGTTAGTTGTGCAGAACAATTGAACACATCTTGTGCGAAAATTTCCAATAAACATCTGAAAGTGACTACTGAATAACTTACATGGGGCACAGTTTAGAATTTCATACTATATTCAGGTGAGTCTGGCAAAAAGCACTTACACAGAACAGCATAGTAGGCTAGTAACATTAGTTGGGAGGTGATTTTTTACTAATAGCTTACTACAACCTTCATCCATGGAAACACAAGGATCCCTCAAAATATACATCAGTATGTCACATGGTTCCCAGTAAGATCATTGTCATATCTAACTTTAACCACGGTTCCCTTGCTAAGTCCATAGTAGCGAGCAACAAGATTTGTCTCTAGCATGCGAGGCAACTGAAAGATACAAGCACAAAAAGTATTTTATGACAAGTTGAGGTAGCTATATTCAAATAAAATTCCAAGGAAAAGAAAGCTAATAACATTTGCGATTCAGAATTTCAAGCACGCCAATCCTAGTCCTTGATGTGGATTGTGCTACTGCTTGTGATTACTCGTAGGTTGTGTAGACCATCAATGAATGCTGCTAATTGCCATTTGAGTAATAGTGTTTGATTAAAAAATTTCTTGACATTTGATTAATACTGTTTGATTAAATTTTTTCTTGCCATTTTGATAGTCCAGCTTGGGTTCGAGAGCAGCATTTAGTAGGAACTTTGATAAGGAATAGGGTGATCGAGGTTGTGCATGTGAGAGTGGTGATGCTGCTTGTTGATAGTCTGATATGGACATAAAGAACTTGTTTAGAGGGAGCAATTGAATTTCACATTGGGAGATCAGAGCAATTGTATAGATTCTACCAAAGTTTCAGCACATGTAAAAGCTCGATTCTTCATATGAATATTCTGTGTGAATTTAATGTTTGAAATATGTTGACAAATTGATGAAATGGTCTATGGCTGTTGCATTTATTTCTATTATATAGATTTTTTTTGGAAATGATTTTGTGCAGTACAAATGTTGCGGTGGAGATCCGGATGAGGAGAGGATGACGACGGTGTTGGGAGACGATTTTGCTGGCGCCGGTCACCAGTGAGGTTTTAGCCACACTGGCGAGGCCGAAACCCTAGTGACTCGCGAGAGAGGAGAGGAGTCGATCGGGTTGGATTGGGTTGGAGGATTTACAGGAAAAAAACTGAGTGCTTTGGACTTGCGTAGGATGCCATTTGGTGGGTAATTTCAATGAAGTTGAATGGCAAAGGGTTATTTTCTATCCGCAAAAACCGAAAAAACACATATGGATTGGCTTATAGCTTTTAGTTATAAAGTGGCTTAAGCTTTTTCCAAAAGCCCAGTTAAAATGCCATCCCTTTTTTGAGCTTTGGCTTTTTTGCTTTTAGGCTGGAACTTAAGCCCAAACAAATAGGCCGATGCATGTACTTAGGCTTCTCCCAACAAATCAAAGTGGTACTTTGTTTGGTTCTATATATTTAGGTGGTAAAGTTGGGAGGCACAAGATTCTACTGTGTGTGTGTGTTTTCTGATATCATGGACGCATGGATTTGAAACAGCTTGCAGGCAGAGAGGAGAACAAGGGGAAGATGATCATCACCATGCTCCTGAGTTGCCTGGAGAGATATCAGACCTCTGATCTCTTCGCGGCTGTCAGAGAGGAATGCGCTAAGATGACCTACAGTAACGATCGTTCTGGGTCATCATCTTATCTGTCAATGGAATAAACGAGCAATCGTGTGTGCAGTACTCTGTGTGTGTGATTACTTAAGATTTGCAGCCTCTGTGTTGCTGTTCCTTTGGAGAAGGAACTAGAGGGGCTTCGGCAGTGCATGTGCTAATGCTGCCTTGTGTTTCTGTGTTGTTGTATCATTGTATGATATCCTGTGATAATTAATTGCTGTCTCAGAAAACCAATTGCTTCGTGTGCCACTAATACCAGATAAGTTTGACGGAGATACAATGCCACTCTTTTCAATTCGGGATACACCGAACAATAAAGCCGAGGTACAGGATATGCCGCACAAGATCACCGAAATGCACAGGCCAAAATGCACCCAAGAACACAGAGCACTGAAGGAAAGCGAATCCTTCTCCCTCACCACCGATTTAGCCAGAGCCAACACCGAACAAATTAACCAAAACACAGGTATCAAATTCACTTACGGAGCACCCAACAGAGAAATGATGCAAGAAGAGAATCAATCTGATGCACATAGGTGATAGTTCCGGGCGTCACTACAGACGGCGTTGAGTCAATCCAGGCGGTGTAGTAGTACTAAGACTCAAAAATCAAATCGGGAAGAAGAGGAATCCAGATTCAAGAGAGCTCACACCAATTTTTTGTCCTAGAAAAAGGCTCAGGATATTGCATTCTTCAAGAAGAGGAAGACCGGTGGAGCATTGTCCGGTTGCTACGAATGGCTTACTCCCAAAGCGCCGTGCCGCCTGCACCTCCAGAGCTGCCGCCGCCTAGGTCTCTTGCTCCACTCGCACCAAAAGCCGAGAAAACGGGAATGCCCCATTGAGCGCAGAAGGAAAGGGTTGGAGCTCAGTCTCCAGCCTTATCAACTCCCTCTCCCACCGACAGGTAGATCCCGCCATCTTTTATTTTCCTTTTTTATTTATTCTTTTATCTAATTGAGAAATTTCCTTAAAAACCCTTGAAATATCCAACAGTTGTATCATTGTGTGATGTGCTATGGTAATTAAGTGTCTGCCCGATGGTGTGCACCCCTTGTTGATTTTTAATTTCCAAATTTTATGCGCGTGTGATGAGAAAGTGTTGGACCGAAACGACAACTAGAGGAGGGGGGTGAATAGGAGCACGATCTCTTTATCACAAAGATCGGATTCAACATGATTTTCACTTTAATAGCGATGAGAGCTATGAAGATCAATATCCAAGCACAACAGAAGTCTTGTATTGAATCCAATCTAAACCCCGGGGCAAAACAACCAAAATCAAAGAGAGCTCAATTTCCTAATTGTTGGGTGGTCTGATATCTATGTCAATGGCGGTCTGACTGGTCCATGGGCGGTCTGACCTCTATGACCTCTATGTTAATGGCTGATTGAACAGTGAAATCAGCCCGAAAATAAAGTTGCAAATAGATGTAACTTTTGATCTACAAATCCAAACTCGATGAAACTTGGAATACACATTCTCTAGGATATCAGGAACCTATTGCAATCAAAGATTGTGAAGATCCTTGGCAAAGTTCTGATCTTTTCCCGTTTGAGTGAAGGATGGTTCAAAACTGAGTCAAAACGAAAACTAGATCCAAAACCTTGCTCGTGGGTTAGAGATGAGATCCCACATGTCACAGCAAGCAAGATTAGGGGCAGAAACCGAAGGAAAACTTGAGAATCAAAGACGACCCCAAAATCAAAAAATAAAGAGCAAGAAAGCAAAGAGACACATCTCAAGAAAACTTACATAGATTGATTTGTGATTGTTGCTGTTTATAGCCACTCCAACATGGAGAACAAAACTCAATACATGAGCATACAATTAATTTCCTCTTCAAGAATCCTAACCTCTCCACTCCCTAATCTCAAAAACAAACTAGGGTTTCAAAATAAGCAAAATGATTAAGGAGGTGCACAGCACCCTCCCATATTTATAGTGGAGGCTAACCTTTTAGAAGAGTTTCCTATTGAAGAGTTTCCTAACGGGCACGCCCATTTTAAGCCTTCATCTTCTCACTAATCGCGGGTTTAACTCACGTTTAGCACATTTTAAAGTGGTATTTTAGTGATATTACCAAAATACCCCTTCTCGATCCTTCTCCAAAGACCGAGTCCAATCTTCATGAAGCAGTCCCATACTTCGCCACGTGTAGGTTGATCAACGGTTCTCATCATGTCGGCAAGTCTCTCCCATCCGGCTCCCACCGAAACCACCATGCCACTTGCACCGACCCCCGCGCCGCTTGATGCAGCCCGTCGCACCGAACTTCCCGTTCAGTCATCCTTGTCCATTTTGCGCCATGCTTGAATCCATAGACTTCATTCGCCGTCGATGGTTCTGAACCTCGGCTCTCCAATCCTAGTCCCGATCATCCTCGCCGTTGACCGTCGTTGACCTCCAAGCAACCTACACAACAATAGACCAAGACATTGATTTCGGGAACAAGTTCTTCGTAACTTGACCCACGTTAGTCAAAACATGCATCATGCAACACATATGCACTGAAACTCATGAACTTGACTCAACAAACAAACATCGCCGCTACGAGAGCCGACTATACAAGTGAAAACCGGTCAGACCGCCACCTATGGGTCGGTCTAACCGCCCTCTGGCCGATCGGACCGCCCCGGACGATCAGTGTCGGGACCCAAATATGCAAATCTGTACCATCTGTGTATTCTGCACTAGTCCAGGATCACGCTGGTGCACACAGTGTCAACATTGATGAAATATCAACTCCATACAACAAAATATTAAATAAACGAGTAATTTGAAAAACAAATAACTGTAGTGACCTTAAGGTCGAGTTTTACAATTATTGAGCCATGCAAGGCTGACAATAATGAAATAAACTGCAGCGGAAACAAAGTAAACTCCAGCGGGCTCCCATCAATTTACCACAGCAACCGATCGATCAAGACCCTAACGATCAACCTTCGTAGAATTCCTCTTCAAAAGCTCGTGACGACTCCTCCACTTCTGTTGATTTGTTTAGCAAGAGTGAGTACACAACCGTACTCGTAAGTCATACCACATAATGCAATTATACATGATGGCCTATTCCAACGGAATGGCTTCTGTGGTTATTTTGCAGAAATACAACATTTGCAATCGAATATAAATAATAGATTAAAACGTAATTGAAAACAAATAAGATTATTAATTTGACAATTGATTTCACAAAGGACACACAGTCTAATCAGGTTATTCACACAGCTGCACAAGTTATCTCACACAGCTGACCCTTCCCAATTGCCTTTATGAAAATTTACCCCTCGTGTGAAATTCCCGAGCATGTCCATGACCGAGGACGCGGCTATTCGAATAGATTGATTTAACACTCTGCAGAGGTTGTACACTTTACCCACATGATACAATCAGCGTAGCTAGCACTGACCATAACAAAACCTTTCAGAGACTTCATCTCAAGCAATGACACTCCCGATGTGCTTTCCTGCCGGCCAACCGATACACACAGCGTTTGGTTACGACACACATCGTTGGATAGGGATGCAGCGAATCGTCTCGCGATGTGACATATCACACCTCCAACCCATCACACAGCTTAAATACAACCTGAGTTGTCAATGTCAAGACTCCATAACTTACTGTAGGACCGTAAAGGCGACTAGGGGGGTGAATAGGCGCTTTCTCGACTTTTTCGCCTCAATCAAATTCAACACGAACTTTTCTCCTTTAGCTAGGAAAGCTAAGAAGATCAGTACACGCACAGAGGAAGCCTTGTGCTGAATTCGATAACCCCCTTAACCACAAGACACAAATGTGGAGAATTGATCTCACTGGGCTGGTCTGGACACTGGCGGTCTGACCGGCTGCTAAAGGGCGGTCCGACCGATTTAAATCGGTTTGACCGGCCGTTAACGGGCGGTCCGAATGCTGGCGGTCTGACCGCTGTTTCTAAATTGGTCCAACCGATTTTGTCCAGAAGCGAAATACCAAGCCCAAAATCAAAATGAAAATTGGTCCAACTTTTGATTCAACCAATGAAACTTGATCAAATTTGGAGCACACCTCCTTAAGGATATCTAAGACCTAATTCTAGCGACGATCGTTCAGATCCACTTCGTAGAAACGATATCTTAAGGTTTTACCAAAGAAGTGTTCCAAAACCTAGAAATATGAAAATCTTGATTCAAAACTTGCTTGTGGGGGTTGATGATCTAGATGATTCTAGGAGTATTCCCACACATCAAAGCAAGATAAAATTGGTCAAGAGACCAAGCATAAACACTTGAATCAAGGAAGCACCAAAATCAACAAAAGAGAGAAGAACACAAAGGAGACAATCGCTCTCTTAAGCAAGCATCACAAGATTGATTGATCCAACAAGATGCTTACAAAGCCACTCCCTCAAGGAGGACAAGAGCTCAACAAAGAGCACACACACAATCTCTCCAAACCCTAGCTTCTCCTCTCCTCTCTCTCCAAACCCTAGAAAAAGGTGGAGGGGTCCAAATGAGTGCTTGAGAGGTTTTTCCTCTCCCCCTTTCTATTTATAGGAGAGGCCTAGGGTTTCCACTAATGGGCTCCCATGAAGGCCCACACACACATGGGACCCACTCACACATATCTGTTGAAGCAATCACCTACTTCACCATGTGTAGGTTGATCAGCGGCTCTCATCACGTCGCCAAGTCTCTCCCGTCCGAATCCCATCGGAACCTCCTAAAGACTTGCACCGACTTCCGCACCGCCTGATCCAACCAGCTGCACCGAACTGCCCGTTCGATCCATCTTGCCCATTCTGCACCATGCTTGAGTCACACGACCTCACCCGGCATCCATGATCGTTCTGGACCTCAGCTCTCCAAGCGTAGTCCCGATCCACCTCACCGCTGACGCCGTTGACGCAAGCCACACAAACAATAGACAAACAAACCGTCTCCGAGAACAAGTTCTTCACAACTTGACCCACGTCAGTTCAACAATGCAATATGCAACAATAAAGCATTGACATCCATACAATAACCACATTCAAATCACATCGATGCCAACAAGGCTAACCTCCAAGTGATCGGCGGTCTGACCGCCCCACACAGCTGGTCCAACCGATTTCAGGCCGGTCGGACCGATTCCATAACGGCGGTCGGACCGCCCGAAATGACTTTCGACTGGGAGCTCCAAAAATTATGTGACCACATCCAGGAGACTCCCCTCACTTGCCTACACAACCTATTTTTGGCTCAGCTTCAAAACCCACTTTGAACCGAACCCGGTCGGATCGACAAACACGGCCGGTCGGACCTCTCCACAGGCGGTCTAATCGCCGATGCCACCGGTCAGACCGCCTGTGGTCTGACAGGCTGAAGCAAACCCGAAAACGCGAGATTTTGCAAACCAACAATGCCGTTGCCAATTGACTCATCATCCTAAGATCATGCACATATCCTCACGATATCCACACTTACTAAGTTAGGCCCAGCCCGTACTAGGCATGTGGTTGTATAGTAAGGCCCAGTTCAATGGCGCACAAAGTGAAGTCCTTAATCGACCAAGGCAAGACTTCTAGTTTTTTCCCAAATCATAAAGTTTATAAAGCACACAGCTCCACCATTCACACAGATCCACCACTTGCCTCAGTCTAAATCTTTTCCTACCCTGTTGATTAAGTGCAACACATGCCATCAACGAGTAATAGCACACAGCACATACAGTTTCATCACACAGTTCTATAATCACTTAGTCAAGTTTGTAACTACAACTCACACGAAATGATGACTCGTGGTATGGCTAAGCAATCTACTCATATCTAACCAACCCACGTTGGTGCTACGATAATACCAACTAGTAATAAACCAACCTAGGGTGACAAAAGATTATGGCATACAATAGACAAGGTGGATATAACAAATTGGATTAATAACTATCCCAAAAGTGACGTGGTTGACACGACATCTGACCACTGATTGCGGTGCTCCTTCGGGTTGACCGATAGCTTGAGAAGTTCCTTGATGGTTGCCTTGCACTGCGTCTTAGCTGGTGTGTTCCCAAGGTTAAAGCGTACTGGAGTGATAGTGCCATTCTGCGGACATCGGTTGGCGAAGTGTCCTGGCTGGCGGCGGTAAAACAAACTCTTGGTCCACTCTGTGGGTTGCTTCATGGATTGGGGTTGATTGGTGCGGGGTTACAGAAGTTCTGAGCAACTGGACGAGGTGTTGGTACAGGTGGTCTGACAGAATTCTGTAGTGGAAAACGGCTGAACTGTGGTGGAACCATTCTTGCCTTCAGCTGGGGTTGGTGACTTCCTTGCTGGGCCATTCTGCGCTTACGGTGATCCTATAGTTATTTGCGCTTATCCTCAAGAATCAAAGCTTTGTTGATCATCTCTTGGAAATCAGGAAAGGTGTGGGCGATCAAGTTAACTTGAAGTTCAGTGTTTAATCCTTACAGAAAATAACTCTGGCGAGCCTTGTCGGTGGCTACATCTTCTGCAGGATATCGAGCAAGTTGTGAGAATTTGTTGAGGTAGTCAGTCACTGACATTCCTCCCTACTTTAGAGCACGGAATTCATCCTTCTTCAGATCCATGATTCCTTCGGTACATGATACTGGCAAAAAACCATTGTGAATTCTTCCCAAGTAATGTCTTGCGGCGTTCCATGCGCTGCACAGAAGTTTTCCCACCATTCGGCAGCTATGCCTTCCATCTGGTGAGTGGCGTACAGAACTTTCTCATGATCGCTGCATTGGGTGATCAGCAGCTTCCTCTCAATAACACGAAGCCAATCATCAGCTTCCACTGGCGAGACATGTCCAAAGAAAGTTGGTGGACGGGTCCTCATAAACTCGGTCAACTTGGATGATCCATTGTGACCATGAGCAACTGAGGCTCCATTGTGATGCTGATTGTTGTTGTTCTGGTTGTTCATAGCTTACATCTGGTTCATCATGGTATACATTAGCTGAGTCTGAGCTGCCATGAATGCTCTAAAATTCTGCCGATCAACTGAAGGTGCTTGTGGTGGAACGACTTCTGCAGGGGTCTGCTCCTAGCCTTCTAACATTGGAGTATCGGAACCATTTGCAGCAGCTTGACGAGTCTGAACCATCTGGTGAATCTCCATAGGTTAGATAAGGTAGTAAGCACAAGATAAGTTGTAGAACTAAACGGGGTAGGTAAAACCAAACAACACACTTTAAGAATGCTCAACTGAAACTCTTATATTAATTAAGATAATAGTATGGTTTGCAACAAATGCCTGAGGGCCTTTGCAGCTCATACTTGCACACAAGAAAACAAGGACGAACCTAAGCACACAAACTACCGCCTAAAGGGCGTCTCACAAATTAAGATTGACTAAGCCTGAAATAAACTCGAACGGACTACTCGATGAGATAGCCTCCGTAGCCCTAAAGGTGCTCCCGCCTGCTGTAGACTTGGAAATGAGCTGGCATCCTTGCAAACTGATCTTGATGCCCCGGATCGGTACAACAGAGCAGCGTCTCGTGCGAGTATCGCTAGTTCCTCCACTCGCCGCCTCATCGCTCTTCCGGTTCAAATGGCCATCGACTTCTTCAGGTCTTCTTCTTCAGTGTCTTCCTCGTGATCGTGTTGTCCATAGAGAGTTTCTTCCAGAATGGCGATCCTCTCCTCGACTCTCTGAAGGGTCTTGTAGACACACTCTAGCTCTATGACGGCTAACTCCAAAGATTCCTCCTGGGTAGCGGCGAACTGGGCAAGATGCACAACGGTGGCGTTGCCTTCTCCCTCCGTAGACGGGTAGCGTGCAACAAGATCCACTGCAGAAGAGCGAGGATGGTAATGGAAGACGGTGTCTCGAAGCTCTCGAGCGTAGATGTTGTAGATCCTCAGGATGGCGAGGCGCGAAGACTCCTGGATTGCTTCAGTCCAAACACTCATCGAGCTGAGATATTCAGGGGTTTGCTCGCCTTGGTGTTCTTCCTAGCGTAGATGGTCAAATGGCAAATCACTCTATGGTCTCGGCCGTTCACGATCCAAGCACTGCCACGGTACATCGGACGGTCGAATCCTCCAAGTACTTGCAATAACTTCCAAAGTTCAGTAGCAAGTTCTCCCTTGCGCTCTCCATAGCACTGAAGACGAGACATCTGTCAAGACGGACAAGAGGTGAAAACAACTTTAAAACTGTGGGGAGAGAAAGAATTTCAGCAATAGTTGAGTTAAGAGAGATATGAGATGAGTTAGGAGTTCAATTAATCTTGCAAGTTAATGTTTGCTTTAGAAAATAATTTTGGACATACCAAAACGGCCGATCTAACTAAGGTCAAGACCTATAGTCAGTATGGATCTGATACCACCTCTGTCGGGACCCAAATATGCAAATCTGGACCCTCTGTGTATTCTGCACTAGTCTAGGATGACGCTAGTGCACACAGTGTCAACATTGATGAAATATCAACTCCATACAACGAAATATTAAATAAATGAGTAATTTGAATAACAAATAATTGTAGTGACCTTAAGGTCGAGTTTTACAATTATTAAGCCATGCAAGACTGACAATAATGAAATAAACTGCAGCGAAAACAAAGTAAACTCCAGCGGGCTCCCATCAATTTACCACAGGCAACTGACTAGGATCAAGACCCTAATGATCAACCTTTGTAGAATTCCTCTTCAAAAGCTGGTGACGACTCCTCCACTTCTGTTGATTTGTTTAGCAAGAGTGAGTATACAACCGTAGTGCAAGTCATACCACATAATGCAATTATACATGATGGCTTATTCCAACGGAATGACTTCTGTGGTTATTTTGTAGAAATGCAACATTTGCAATCGAATATAAATAATAGATTGAAATGTAATTGAAAACAAATAAGAATATTAATTTAACAATTGATTTCACAAAGGACACACAGTCTAATCAGGTTATTCACACAGCTGCACAAGTTATCTCACACAGCTGACCCTTCCCTATTGTCTTTATGAAAATCTACCCCTCGTGTGAAATTCCCGAGCATGTCCATGACCGAGGACGCGGCTATTCGAATAGATTGATTTAACACTCTGCAGAGGTTGTACACTTTACCCACACGATACAATCAGCGTAGCTAGCACTGACCATAACAAAACCTTTCAGAGACTTCATCTCAAGCAATGACACTCCCGATGTGCTTTCCTGCCGGCCAACCGATACACACAACGTTGGGTTACGACACACATCGTTGGATAGGGATGCAGCGAACCGTCCCGCGATGTGACATATCACACCTCCAGCCCATCACACAGGTTAAATACAACCTGAGTTGTCAATGTCAAGACTCCATAACTTGCTAAGTTAGGCCCAGCCCATACTAGGCATGTGGTTGTACAGTAAGGTCTAGTTCAATGGCGCACAAAGTGAAGTCCTTAATTGACCAAGGCAAGACTTTTAGTTTTTTTTCCCAAATCACAAAGTTTATAAAGCACACAGCTCCACTATTCACACAGATCCACCACTTGCCTCAGTCTAACTCTTTTCCCACCGTGTTGATTAAGTGCAACACATGCCATCAACGAGTAATAGCACACAACACATACAGTTTCATCACACAGTTCCATAATCACTTAGTCAAGTTTGTAACTGCAACTCACACGAAATGATGACTTGTGGCATGGCTAAGCAATCTACTCGTATCTAACCAACCCACGTTGGTGCTACGATAATACCAACTAGTAATAAACCAATCTAGGGTGACAAAAGATTATGGCATACAATAGACAAGGTGGATATAACAAATTGGATTAATAACTATCCCAAAAGCATTTAAATAAATACTTGAAATAGAATGCAATACATTGAAACAAAGTATTTTGAAAACTGAGTTCAATATGATCAAAGGTATAACTTGCATTGGAATAGGTCTAGGTACTGGTCTTGATCTTTAGGTGCTCCTTCTTCTCCAAAATTTCCCGAAGTATTGACGTCTACTCGTAAACGAGACAAAAGAAATAAAAACAAATAAATAACAGAGGCAAAACAAACTCCAAAAATCAAATAAAATTCACCAATAAATAGATCTTGATTTGATATGAATTTACAAATTTGAATGGGCTCAATCGGAGGTCGGATGCAAAAGTTATGGGCTTTGGAAGATTGAAAATCACATAAAACCCTAATTTGGATTTTTAATGAATTTCCTGAATTATTTTTATAATGGAAAATCGGATTATTGCGCAATGCTTGTGTCAGCCGAAAATTTCTGGAAAAAGAAATAGATTTAAAAGAAATCTGACATCTGGGCCGCACATGTCAGCAACTGGGCTCAAGGTGAACTGAGTGCACCGAGCCAGGGAAGATCTGGCGCGGTGGACTGGGCCATGTGCGCGTGTGCTGATGCTGATTGGGCTCCACATGGATACCACACAAGCATAGAAGCTGACGCCGATTCGGTGGCGCCGACGAAGACATTTGCGGCGGCGGCGACGGGGTTCGGCGGTCGCCGGCGATTGGCGGCGAGTCACCGGTGGTGGAGGGTACCAATGGGATGCTGGCGCTATTGTGCACCTGTTGGTGCCCTTACTAGTGGCTGGCAACGACGGTGGCGACTGGCGGCGAGGAAGAAGCGGCAGTGGAGTTTTGGGTTTTGTCGGACGGGTGCTCCGGCGGCGCTCCGGCGACGAGGAGGGGCGCACAAGGTGGCTCGGACCTTGCTGATCACGATGGTGCAGTCGGTGGGGTAAGGGCGACAACGACGGCGGCTCAATTCGCTGGAGAAGAAGCTCGGCCGAAAACCCTAAAGCTTGGATTGCGGCGGCGCTAGAGTGATCGGGGAGACGAGGGTGGCGGAGGACTGGACGATCCTAGGGGGTATTCATAGGACCGGGGGACGCCTGAATTGGAAACCCCCAATTCGAGTTCGGAACGGCCGCGATCGAAATTTATGAGATTCGGGGAGATTGGGAGGGATTCGGTAGTAGATTTGGTTAGGGATGAGTACGGGATAGACACGGCTACAATTTGGTGGGGTCGGCGCGAAGAGTCAGCGACCGTTGTGAAATTGTCGGACGAAGCTTCCACGGGCGGCAACGGCGGGCGAAGGCGCGGGCGCGAGGAGGAAGAAGGGTCTGCGGAGATGACGACTCGGTGGCGGCCCCACCTAGCAGTGGCAGCGAGGCGCGGGCGAGCGAGGGAGCGAGATTAGCGGGCGAGGCCACGCGTCGACTATACAACGGAGGAAGGCGGGGTTGAGCGCGGACGTCCGATCGAAACGAGGGGCACGCGTCGCGCATCCAACGGGGTTAGGCGGGCGAACGTGGGCTGGGCTGAGGCGTGGTGTTGGGCTGCACATTGTGTGGCCCAACACTGTTCTCGGGATTTTCTTTTGATTTATCTTATTAATAAATACAGAAAATCTAATTAGTAATTAGAAAATAGCAAATAGAGTTGGAAAAATTCTAGAAAATATAACCAAGCACATAGAATCCAAATAAAATAGTTTTGCCAATTGTTGATGTTGGCATTAACCCCAATAAATTATTCTATCATGAAAGTCTGTAATAATCTTTTAAATTCAAATTCAAATAAAATGCAAATGGTGGGATTTTCAACTAGCAACTAATTAGAAGATTTTCAAAGATCAAAAGTTGGGATGTTACAGTCAGACCGCCCAGAAGGGACTTTGCCAAATTTCACGACTTGAAATCCAAAACCTCTCTGGAAATTTCAAACGAATAGATCCTTTGACTGGAAGCTCCAAAAATTATGAGACTAAGTGTATGAGAATCCCCTCTCTTGCCTACACCCTTTATTTTTGGCTCTGCTCTAAACTCAAACTTTTGTATTGGTCGGTCCGACCGCCGCCTATGACCGGTCGGACCGCTTCAACCGGCTCGACCACAGGTGGCTTGGCGGATCACCACCGGCCGGCTCGTCCGCGCCGAGGCCCGACAAAGACTGGATTTTACCAAAAATGAGTGATTCGACAAACCTTTAAAGCTATTGCCAATTGTAACATCATCCTAAGATCATGAGCATATCCCCATGATATCTACAGAAAGAATAGAGTGTGTTTTGGAACATCCGCTGTGCTGTTGTTTTTGTTTTCGAATACTTGTAATTTTCGATCGAAATACTGCAACCTTTGGAGGTTCCAGTTTGGCCATGAGATGACATATCCATAGATTTCGTAGTTGGTTTACCTTGCACGCAGCGAGGGAAGGATGCTATTTGGGTCATAGTGGACCGGTTCAGTAAGTCTCCACATTTCATTCCTATTCGTACAACCAATTCAGCAATTGAGTTGGCTCCTCTCTATGTGCGAGAAATAGTGCGGTTGCACGGGGTTCCTAAAACCCTTGTTTCTGATCGAGATGCTAAATTTGTCTCCAAGTTCTGGGAGAGTTTGCAAAGTGCCTTGGGCACATAGCTTCGTCTTAGCACCGCATTTCACCCCCAAACAGATGGTCAGTCTGAACGCACCATTCAGACACTGGGGGATATGCTCAGATGTTGTGTTATGTCTTGGAAGGGGGGTTGGGAAGATCACCTAGCTTTGGCAGAGTTCACCTATAACAACAGTTACCACGCTAGCATTTGAGCTGTTCCGTTTGAGGTTCTTTATGGGCGGAAGTGCAGATCCCCGTTGTGCTGGAATGCAGTTGGAGAGCGGGCAGTTTTGGGTCCTGATTGGGTTCAGTGTCGTGGCTGTGGTAGCAGAGATTAGGTAGAATCATTAGCGTACTCGAGCCGATAGAAGAGCTATGCAGATGTCAAAAGGCGGGATTTGGAATTCGAAGTGGGGGATGAGGTTCTGTTGAGAGTATCGCCTACCAAAGGCGTACTGCAGTTTGGTACCAAAGGGAAACTTAGCTCGAGGTACGTTGGACCATTTTCAATCGTGGCACGACTCGGAAACTTGGCTTATTGTAATATCCCGGAATCGAATCGGGAGAACTTAAAAGAAGCCGGGGACGAAAAGGCAATTGAAGAAATAGAATTTCCTGTTGAGAGAGGGGGTTTTCATAAAAATTTTGACAACCTGTGCTGCGGGCCATGGCCCAGGAGGCCCAAGAGGGGATGGCCGGCCTAGGGGGGCCGGCCAAGGGAGGGGAGGCGCCCCAAACCCGAGCCGTCTCCCCCCACTCCCTCCACTTCCCCCCATAGTCGCCACCCTCTCCCTCCTCCCCCCGGCGCCCCTTGCTGCTCCTTGGCGCCGTCTCGCTGCTGTGGTGTCATCCCCGGTGATCCCCGGCGTTGCTCCTCAGGATCTCCTCCGTCGCTTCCTCCCGCCGTAAATCACGGCCGTTCGTCGGCGTTCTTGTGGCCGACCATTGGAGAGGGAAGAGAGGAGAAGGGAGGGAGGTCTTCGGGAAGTGGATCAACGTCATCCTTCAGGTCTACAAGGGTAACGAGGAGTCTCACCCAATGTTTGATATGGTTTGGAGGTAGATTGACCGATTAGTGGTAAACTGTTATGCTGTCTGTCAGATTCCAGATTAGATCCAGTAGTTTGTGCGCCCCGTTTCGGTGATTTAGAAGCAGAATTTGATATTTTCATCTCCTATAGTTTTATAGCCCCGGTTATTATATTTCCATATCCACTGAGATCATGAGATTCAGCCATACGGTTTAGGAGATATGATTTATTCTTTGCGCACTGTTCTGTCTGTCTAACGATAAGGAACTGTCTATTTGATCCTTAGTTTTGACCTTGTTAATATAAGATTCAGGACCTCCACCCAACTAGGTTATTGTAGCATTTTAAATAATATTTCTAGGTTGATAAAGATTACCTCCATTGGATCTGTAGAATAAAAGTTATGACTTTTTCTTTAGTGCTGTTATGTGGTCTGGACAGATGTCTGTCAGACATTTTCAACTACTAGTTATCCAATTGTCTTGGCCGAATCGATAAACCCCATCAGCTAGAGTTTAGTAGCCTGGTTCGTTAAGATTAATTGAGCACTAGTTTCATGTCATTCCGAGTTACAGATCTTTAATTATGATTTTTCTCGTACTACTGTCCAGTAAGGTTGTCAGGTGGCTGAATAGGTTAAATGTCAGTTTGAAACCGTTGATTATGTTGGAAAGTTAGGGGATTATGGTAGGACACTGGAGCTATGTCATTCCTTGTTATCCTTATCGCGAATACGTATTTGTGTAGGCAGTGAGGTGATGAGTGGAGGAGCACCTTCGTTGGCTCCTAGCACGTCACAGCGCGGAAGGCAAGTACAATGTGTTAAGATATGTTGATTTCTACTGAATATTGTTAATACGATGTTACTTCTATGATCCATGTTCATACTTCATGTTATACAGTTGAAACTTGTTGATGCGATGCTAATTCAATGATCCATGATACATACTTCATGATATATATTCGTTCTTAGTTGATAATCCATGTGATTGAAAGAGGTGACACCCATTACATATATTCATTCCATTCTTGCATTGTTCGTGTTCCATCCACGGGAGTGGAATTGTTAAGACCCATCAATTCCAGTATGGGCACGTAAGACCCACCATTCCAATATGGGCAATTTCGGACACCCGTATGAAACGTTCTTCATACGGTGATTGGATCCCCGGACTTTGTTAAGTACGGGCTTAAGTGAGCACCGACGGGTGTGTCACTCGCTATACCGGTATGAGCATGTGCGAGTCCTTTCTTTTCAATGCACCCATTCATTCCATTCATACTCATAAGTGTTCGGAGATAAGTTCGTCCATTGTATTGAGATTGAATAGTTCATAACTTTGAATGTTCAATTGTTTACTGTACTTGCTAAGTTTCGACTCATTCTTGTTTTCTTTATTTATTTAGGTGATCGTTGATGATAACTCTATTGGGAGGGAATAGACCTGCACGTATCACGCAATTCACTACATTTTACTTTCATTAATAGTGTCGAGTATGTCTTTCAGTTGTTAATTGAGGAACTATAATAAATAAGTTTTCTACTGCATGATATTTCTTTCCACGTTATGTTTTCTTGTTAAATGATGCCAGTGGATCACTTCAATTATTTCTTAATTCTGTTTCATGAATTCAGTCTTTATTCCTGCCATGCTACTATTAAAGTTGGCCCCTTTATGTAATTAGATGAGTTTAAGTTTAAATTCTTCCGCAATTTGGTTGTATGTTAGTTCTTTAGGTAACATCTTGGCTTCCGAATAGCCAGGGTGTTACAGTTGGTATCAGAGCGAGCTTTAGGTCAGTGGTTCATTCAAACATCTTAAAAATTGACACACTGCGCACAGTAGGAGGATGGGTAATTCACTGCTTCCGCATTTTTATTGATGTGACTCGATTAATGAGCCGTTTGTTAATTATTTTGTGCTATATTGTTGTTTATCTATGATCTGCTATGATCTACTATATCTATGAATATACTCTATGATTACTATGAGATGACCTTATATTCATAATTGATTATCTTGGCTATGCGTATTGGTAGCGGACGTTGAGAAGTTGAGTTCATGGTTGTTGTCTTGGGTTTTGCCAGGCTACACCACTGTTCGTGGTATAAAAATAGAGAATTTCTTACCCCTGTTCCATAGTTCTGTGTTGAGCATGAGCTCATTGATGAATTTGTTGTCTTTCTCGAGCTTGTATCTGGTTTTCTGGTTGTAGTTTCTTGCAGTTCATGAATTTCTATTGGAATGGGGGGTTATAATGAAGTTGACACGCTCCAGTAGGTCTCTGATCATTCTTTGAAACAATTCTTGTTCTTTCAATTATTGTGATATTTCTGCTCCACGTGAGCGTAGTTAAATTGCAAGATTTATCTTTTCACGGAAGTTCTGTTTTGCCCCTGCTGGAGAATTTAACTCATTTGTTCGCTTGGAATTTCGGGCATTGGAAGATTTCTTTTGTAAGTTCGTTATTAGGGGTGCATCGACCTTGCATATTTCTTTTGGGGTGCTTTAGAAAGTTGTTCTTTTCCTTGATTTCTGAATTTGACAAAATCTTGTCCGGTGGTGTTGGTAAATTTCTCTTGGGTTCATAATTCATGGTAGATGATGAGATTCAATGGGTCTTTAATGGTTCTCTAAAACCATTATTGTTTTTCGATTGTTGAGTTGCTTTTACTACTGGTGATCTTCGTCAATTGGTAATATTGTTATTTCCATGGTTGTTCCTTCTTTTTCTTATTGTAAAAGAGCGACTCATTTACTCGTTTGATAGTTTGAATAACGAGAATTTTCTGTTGCAAGTTTGTTCACACAAGAAAGCATTGGCTCCATGTATTTCTTTTGGATCATTCCGTTTGTTGAAGTTTAATGCATCTCTTTTCTGAAGAAAAGTGTTAAAACCATTTGGTGGTGCTGTGTTGTGATTAAGTCGGAGGTTGTACTCAAACAAAAATTGTGGGCTACGTGTTTCTATTGGTCCCTATTTGTTTTTCAAAACAATTTCTTGTCTTCGTGAATGCTGAGCTCTCTTTACTATTTGTAAACATTTTTATTGACAAGATTGTTCTCGTTTATGATAGTCATATCTTTCTTGCTAGTAAAGGTGATCTGGTTATCCGTTTGGTATTTTGGAGAATGGGAATTATCTTTCACAAAGTTCATTGAAGAAATTTTTGACTCAGCTCATTCCTTTTGGAGTAGTTGGAGTGTTCTCCTCATAAACATCTATTTGATGATCTTACATAAGTGCCAGATCTACCTATTTTCTTGGCATGCTAATATTGTTGAAACCTTATGCCTTTGCCACATTAAAATTTCTAACGTTCAAAGTCAGTACTTTATTCTCATTTAAAGTTTGATCTTCTCCTCGTGCCTCAACTGTGGACTTCAGATATGTTTTCGGAGCTCTTCGCCTAATTGGTTTTCCCCTTGGTCCTGTATTCAGTGCGAGTGGTAAATAATTTTTCAAGTTGGCGAAAATCGTTTTCATGTGCCTCTTCTTTTGAGAAAGATTCGACCCATTCTTTTCGCATGAGTCTTTCTAGGTGTTTTCTAATTGTAGTTGTGAGATTGATGTTAATACTTATAGTAAATTGATCACCACTAGTGAAATCGCTTAAATGAGAATACTTGAAGTTTCGTTTTTGTGATCGTTTGGAGCTCATGAATATTCTGGTAGCTAAAATTATTTTAAATAAAATGGTATATGGGAAAGTCCTATTGCTTCTTAAGAGTTTCGTGCGATTTGGTCTTAAATGCTCTTTGGTTTGAGTTCGCAAAGTGAGGTTGCAATCAAAGAAAACTTTCGTTGACTTCTTCAAGAGGAAATTAATCCGTTTGCTTTCTGTGAAATCCTGTAAATGAAAATGTTTCGCGTTTTGTGGCTGAGGTCATTTGGATCTCATGTTTCATGAGAAGTTGAACTGTTCCGAGCAAATTTGGCGTGTCGAATAATTTTATTGGTTCTTAAGTAGTTCTATGGATTGGACTAAAGAACTTACCTTGTTCGTTGTGGCAAGTGTTGTTAGTTCAAAGACCAATTGCTGTGTTAAAGAAAAGAGTGCATTAGAAGTATTTGATAATTTGAATCAGGTTTTGTAACCTGTGGTTGTTTGAATCATGCCTAAATTTTCTGCTCTTTCCACTCAAGAGATGTCGAGTTTCAATCGTAATATCATTTTTCTTATCCGCTGTTATTTGCTATTCCTTTTTAAGGAATGTGTGCCCTCAACTGTGAATTCAACTTTTATTTTTCCAAGATCCCCGTTACCAGATTATTTCTTTTGGTTTCGTGCTCGCTGTGAGGAGCAACTTTTTCCTATGTGACGAAACTCGTCCTTGTTCGCCGCTTTCTTTCGAAAAGGAATCAACAGTTTTATGTTGCCAAGTTTTGCAAAGTATAAGTTGGCAACTGTTTGGTAGTGGTTATGTAGTGGTAGTGGTTTAGTAATGGTAGTGGTTAGATTTTGCTACCAAACTATTGGAGGAGTAGTAGAAAATGAATTGATTTTGATCTGTACCTCTTGGAGGGAAATTGATTCACATGGAATGTTTGGCTTCGAAGTAAGTCTGAATAGTGTTACGATTGAGTAGAACCTGTGGTATAGAGAAATTCCAGAACTTCAGTTCATGTTAAAAGTTTGGGGATTATCGAAGGTATGGAGACCTTGATTAATTTTTATAGAGTAACGCAATTGGATAATAGTGTGAGATTATATGGGTAATTTCTGATTGTGTCAATAAGTGAGTATGTTAGAATTGTGGCAATGTTGGAGATTCAATCCGTTGATTTCCCTATCTGTTATAATTGTAATTTGTTGTAGAAGTCTTGTAGGTTAAATCTGGGCTTTGTATTTTTATGCTAGACCTTTGGTCACTCAATGATTATGTGTAGAGAGAGTGGAATAATAGAGTTTCTTGAGCAGTTGAATGATAATCGATAGAACCCTTCTGATGAAGTATAGGAACGTGTGTGCTAAGAATTCTGAGTTGTTGTTCTTAGAAATTGGAGGCAATGTTATTGTGTGGGACCTATTCTGTGGTGCTTTGAACGCCTTCTATCAAATCAATTTTGGTTAGTAGAATGAGTTATCTAGAGTATTCAGTGAATTCATTATAGCCTCTCCACAATGGTGTGGATGATGTACTTCAGTTCGAACATAATTTGAGGATGTTTAACTAAGAGGTTTAAGCTCAGGTGGTATGCGATGAATTCGAATTTCAAGGTTCGAGAGAAATCTTATTCCTAGAAGAGAGAAACTGAGGAAAAGTATGTTTCATCGGATAATAAGGTGTTTTCTTGATTCTCGTTTGAGTTTTGTGTCGTTGACCGGTGTTTTCTGCAATTTGAGTTGGGGCTGTGTTGGCATGTTGATTCTTTCCAATTCAGACAAATCGCAAGTATTTGGTTTGGGCGTTCGAGTGATTTTGTAACACCCTGACTATAAGGAAGTCAAGATGTCACCTACAATCACTAATCTTTAGGAAATTCACAACAATAAGTATTACTAGAATCGGCGTACCACAAGGATATACGTGAACAGGAAATCATCAACAGTTTAATCAACGGATTGGAAATAAACATTTCAGGAGATAAGGTAAATCGACCATGTTGGCTTATTACAATTCAACGCAGGTATAAATAGAAGACAATAGTAAGTTCTCAAATGTTTTGAATTATAGTAGTGAGTGCATCGTGTTGATCTACCCTCCATGAAACCGTTCTTCCTTGTCATTTACCTAAATAAAACAACAAAGCAAGAATGAGCCAAAGACTCAGCAAGTACTTGTAAGTAACAATCAACATCCAATGAACCATATACGTTATCACAGATTGAACATTTATTGGAAATAATTCTTATGAATGGATGAAATGAAATGATGCAGTGAAGGAAGTGGACATATTAAAAGATATACTGGTATAGCGAGTGAAACACCGTCGGTGTTCACTAAAAGTTTTAAATATGAAGAACGTTTCATACGGTCGTCCAACGTGGCCCACATTGGAATGGTGGACACACGTACCCATTCTGGAATTGATGGGATTTCTGATGCCCATACTGGAATTGATGGGTCTTACACGAGAACTCCACTTTCGTGGTCATTATGAATTCATGCATGACATGATGTGATCTCATGGTAAATTTGAACATCAAGCATTAATGGAAAGAAATACACATGGCATTCAACTACACATGAAAATAAGTATAACCATGTACACACACATCACATATTGTATCAATATTAGCATACAAGTACTTGCCTGCCGCGCTGCGACGGGTTGGGGGGTAACTGAGATACCCCTCCACTCACCGCTTCACCGCCTACAATATAAAATAATCAAAATGAGGACAAATGAGCAAGACATTGCTACACGTGCCCTCCCACAATCTCTAATCAAACCAACCAAACAAAAGATTCAATTTGATCCATTCGCCCAAACATTCCAAATACCCCTAAACTGGCAGTTTTACTAGAAAATTCACCAATAAATAACGTAAGTCCAAAAGACCTGAAACCAGTGCTCAACTTCTCTTAACGTAACTGGCTACAAAACTCTAGTTGATGGTAAACTCTAATTCGGCCAAAACAGAGGTCTAACCATCCAATGAAAAACTATAACCGCAGTCTGCCCAGAATTCAGAACAGCCCTAAAGAAAAGGCTCTAACTTTTAAACCACTGATCCAAATAAAGTGATCTTTATCAGCATGGAAACATGATGAAATTATCTTCATAAACCTAGTTGGGTGGCCGACCTGGTTCTGACTCTAACTAGATCAAAACCTAGGTGCAACCGACTATACCCAGAATTTCTGTCAGACAGAGCAGTACGTGGTAAAACAGTCATAACTGTTAAACTACTGTGTGAAAATTCGTGATCTCGGTGCCAAAAGAAAGCTAACGAAACCAGGAACATATCTCTAGGAGAGGTCAACTCGAGATTCGGCCTCTAAAGGGTCGAAACTGGCCGCGCAAGGAGACGGATGCGTTCTGGAATCTCCAGGACAGAACCCGATTTAGATCTAATCCACCATTAATCAACAAAACCGAATCAAACTACCACTAAAACATTCGTTACCCTTGAAGATCTGCAGGGATACGTGGATCCACCTCCCAAGAACCTCCCTCCCTTCTCCTCCCTTCCCTCTCCAAGACCGGCCACAAGATCGCCGGAGAACGGTCGGCGGCGCCGTTGGAAGGAGACGGCTTCGGGGGGGAAGCTTGGGGCGACACTGGGGATCTCCGCAGCAGCAAGACGCCGTCAAAGAGCAGCAAGAAACACCGGGGAGGAAGAGAATGGGGGTGGCGGCTCTAGGGGGGAAGAGGAGGGAGTGGGGAGGCGGCTAGGGTTGGGGGCGCCTCCCCCCTCCCCTTGGCCTCCCCCTCTTGGGCCGCTGGCGCTGACCTCGGCCCGTGTTGTCGTAAAAATGCGAAAACCCCTTCCCCATCAGAAAATTCTATTTATTTGCACTCTTTTTCATGCCCGACTTATTTTACAACTCCCGACTCAAAACCGGGTATTACAGATTTCTCCTTTGGTTGTCGTGGTGTTCATTTGTAAGCTGCCTATTTAGAAAATGGATTTGCTTTCGAGATAAATTGTCAAACTTGGAATTTAACCTTTTGGTGGAGAGTAAGCGTAGCATGGATGTGATGATGACTCTTTATTTCCAGTTGGATTCTCTTCGTTTCTGAAGGTTGCAGAAATTAGGAAGTTGGCATACTTGTTTTGCGAGTCTCCTGAATGCGACGCTGGCGATACGAAACGTCGGTTGTGTTTTGTTACTGAGTGAGCAGTTAAGCCAATCAAAGTTTGAGATTTAGTTAAAGACGTTGACCATCGAGAAAGGTCTTACCTTCGATCCTCTTCTGATGAGTGTACCTAGAAAGTTCAGCTTGAGTGTTAGGTCAGGCGTCGTTTTATGTCTTTGTGTAGTGGTTTTCTCTAGTCCGAAAGAGAGGCCACTTGGGAGCTAGAGTCCCGCATTCGAGAGCAGTATCCAGATTTGTTCGCTTCTGGTACGTGTTAATCATTGTTTTCAATTCTGTGGTATTCTTTCTCGTACTCGTTTCGATGGTTAGAATTCGAGGTCGAATTCTGTTAAGGGGGGTAGAATGTAATATCCTGGAATCGAATCGGGATAATTTAAAAGAAGTCGGGGACGAAAAGGCAATTAAAGAAATGGAATTTCCTGTTGAGAGAGGGGGGTTTCATAAAATTTTGACAACTTTGGTCATGGGTCATGCCCGGGAGGGCAAGAGGGATGGCGACCTAGGGCGGCCAGGAGGAGGCGCCCCAAACCCTAGCAGCATCCCCCACTCCCTCCACTTCCCCCCATAGCCGCCACTCTCTCCCTCCTCCCCCCGACGCCCCTTGCTGCTCCTTGGCGCCGTCTCGCTACTGTGGTGTCATCCCCAGTGATCCCCGGCGTTGCTCCTCAGGATCTCCTCCGAAGTCGCCTCCTCCCGCCGTCGTCACCGGCCGTTCGTCGGCGTTCTTGTGGCCGGCCATTGGAGAGGGAAGAGAGGAGATGGGAGGGAGGTCTTCGGGAAGCGGATCAATGTCATCCTTCAGGTCTACATGGGTAACGAGGAGTCTCACCCGCTGTTTGATATGGTTTGGAGGTAGATTGATCGATTAGTGGTAAACCGTTATGCTGTCTGTCAAATTCCAGATTAGATCCAGTAGTTTGTGCGCCCAGTTTCGGTATTTTAGAAGCAGAATTTGATATTTTCGTCTCCTAGAGTTTTGTAGCCCTAGTTTTTATCTTTCCATATGCACCGATATCACGAGATTCTGCCTTATGGTTTTGGAGATATGATTTTATGCTTTGCGCGCTGGTCTGTCTGTTTGACGAGAAGGAACTGTCTGTTTGATCCTTAGTTTTGACCTTGTTAATGTAAGATTCAGAACCTCCACCCAACTAAGTTATTGTAGAATTTGTAATAATACTTCTAGATTGATAAAGTTCACCTCCATTGGATCTGTAGAATGAAAGTTATGCCTTTTTCTTTACTGCTGTTATGTAGTCTGGACAGATGTCTGTCAGACATTTTCAACTACTGGTTAGCCAATTGTCTTTGCCGAATCGATAAACCCTGTCAACTATAGTTTTGTAGCCTGGTTTGTTAAGATTCATTGAGCACTGGTTTCACGTCATTCCGAGCTATAAATCTTTAATTATGATTTTTCTCGTACTGTTATCCAGTAGGGTTGTCAGGTGGCTGAATAGGTTAAATGTCAGTTTGAAACGGTTGATTGTGTTGAAAAGTTAGGGGATTATGGTAGGACACCGTAGCAATGTCATAACTTGTTATCCTTGTTGCGAATACGTATTTGTGTAGGCGGTGAGGTGATGAGTGGAGGAGCACCTTCGTTGCCTCCTAGCACATCACAGGGCGGAAGGCAAGTACAATGTGTTAAGACATGTTGATTTCTATTGAATATTGTTAATGCGATGTTACTTCTATGATCCATATTCATACTTTATGTTATACAATTGATAGTTGTTGATGCGATGCTAATTCAATGATCCATGATTCATACTTCATGACATATATTCGTTCTTAGTTGATAATCCATGTGATTGAAAGAGGCGACACCCACTGCATATATTCATTCCATTCTTGCATTGTTCGTGTTCCATCCACGGGAGTGGAATTGTTAAGACCCATCAATTCCAGTATGGGCACGTAAGACCCACCATTCCAATGTGGGCAATTTCGGACACCCGTATGAAATGTTCTTCATACGGTGATTGGATCCCCGGACTTTGTTAAGTACGGGCTTAAGTGAGCACCGACGGGTGTGTCACTCACTATACCGGTATGAGCATGTGCGAGTCCTTTCTTTTCAATGCACCCATTCATTCCATTCATACTCATAAGTGTTCGGAGATAAGTTCGTCCTTTGTATTGAGATTGAATAGTTCATAGCTTTGAATGTTCAATTGTTTACTGTACTTGCTAAGTTTCGACTCATTCGGGTTTTCTTTATTTATTTAGGTGATCGTTGATGATGACTCTATTGGGAGGGAATAGACCTGCACGTATCACGCAATTCACTACATTTTACTTTCATTAGTAGTGTCGAGTATGTCTTTCAGTTGTTAATTGAGGAACTATAATAAATAAGTTTTCTACTGCATGATATTTCTCTCCACGTTATGTTTTCTTGTTAAATGATGCTAGTGGATCACTTCAATTATTTCTTGATTCTGTTTCATGAATTCAGTCTTTATTCCTGCCATGCTACTATTAAAGTTGGTCCCTTTATGTACTTAGACGAGTTTAAGTTTAAATTCTTCCGCAATTTTGTTGTATGTTAGTCCTTTAGGTAACATCTTGGCTTCCGAATAGGCAGGGTGTTACACTTATCGCTTGGACCTTCCTGAATCCATGCGCGGAGTTTATAATGTGTTTCATGTATTAATCTTGAGGAAATTCTTGAGATACCCAGAGTATGATATTCCATTGGAGCCGTTGAGCATTGAGCAGCATCTTACTTTTCGGTCCCGACCAGTGAAAATTCTAGCAGAGTCAGAGCGCGTTTTGAGGAACAAGACTCTGAAGTACGTAAAGGTTCTTTGGTCTCATCAGACGGAGAGAGAGGCCACTTGGGAGCTAGAGTCTCGCATGCGCGAGTAGTATCCAGACCTGTTCATTTCTGGTATATGTTTATCATTGATAAATTCCAGTTGCAGTTTCTTTCGAGTAGATCGGTGTGTAGATTCGAGGTCGAATCCTGTTAAGGGGGGAGAATGTAATACCCTGGAAACGAATCGGGTAAAGAAACGAATCAGATAATTTGAAAAGAAGCTGGGGGAGAAAAAGAAAAATAAAGAACTAGAATTTCCTGTTTAAATAGGGGGTTTTCTGTGTTATCTCGCCAACACGAAATTTGCAGTAAGGTGCATTATCGGGACCCAAAATTACGATTCAGACCCTCGTGTTTAATGCACTAGCCGAGGATCACGCTAGTGCACACGGTGTTAACAAAGATGAAATCGATCCATACAAGCGAATAGTAACATAAGCGAATAACTTTGATTAATAAATAATGGTTTTGACCTTAAGGTCGAGTTACAATTATTAAGCCACGCGAGACTAACGAGAAAATAAACGGCAGAAAGCGAAAAGGTAGTGGCACCCCATCGATTCACCACAGGCAACCGTGGGATCAAGACCTCACGATTAAGCACCTTGATGTACTCATCCTCGAATCTTTGGTGAAGACTCCTCCTCCGCTTGATTCGTCAAAACAAGCGTGAGTACACATCGTACTATAAGCCACACCATAGAGATGCAAAATGTATATATCTTTGGCTTTTTACAAGGAAGGCATTTTATGGCTCTTTTGCATAAATGCAACCTTTGCAATTTAATACAATTTCATAGATTGAAAGCAGGTAAAACCAATAGACAATAATAATCTTAACAAGTTATTTCACAAAGACACACCTGACCTAACAGTTATTCACATAGCTAGATGATTTAATCACATAGCTCCCTTCCCACACGTTTATGAAAACATCTACCCCTAGTGTGAAATTCCGAGCATTGTCCATGGCCAGTGGGACGCGCTATTCGAATAGATTACGTTACACTCTGCAGAGGTTTGTACACTTTACCCACAAGATACACTTAGTGTAGCCAACACTAAGCATAACAAAGCAATTGAGATAACTTATCTTACTATGCTAGGCCCATCTTAAAACAAGCATGTGGTCGTCACAGAAGCTCAGTTCAATGGCGCACATGGTGAGGTCCTTAATTGACCAAGGCAAGACTTCCACTAACCAAACCACATAGACACAGATTAATATTATTCACACGATCCACACAGTCCACCCTTTCACACAGTATCCACCTTGCCTCGGTCAAATCCTTTTACCACCTGGTTGATTTAAGTGCAACATATGCCACAAAGACACATAGTACACAGTTTGTTCACATTAGTTTCATATTCACTTAGTCAATTTATAACAAAGATATACATGACAAGTGATTAGTGGCATGGCTAAGCAATCTAATACGCAACTAACCAACCCACGTTGGTGCTACAATATTACCAACTAAATACCAACTAAGGTGACAAGGAATCGAGGACATAGCAATTAACAAGGATGGTATAACAATGTAGGATTAACTCTCGCACCCAAAAGCTTTTAAATAAATACTTGAATTAAGATGCGATAATTTGAATTAAAATACTTTTATAAAGCTGGGAGCAAAATGGTCAAGGGTATAGCTTGCCTTGGAATAGGTTCAAGTGCTGGTCTTGGTTTTGAAGCTCCTTCTTCCTCAAACCTTCGAAGTATCGTCAAGTCTACAAGCAAAGCAACCAATCAAGAAAATAAATAACAGAAGTAAATAACTCTGATAAAAATAATTAAAAATCTCAATAAATAGATCTTGATTTTATACAAATTTAGAAATTTGAATGGATGGATTTGGAGTTAGGATGCAAAAGTTATAAGGTTTCAAAGTTTGAATCAAAGAAAACCTAAAATAGGATTCTTGGAATTCGAATTATTTTTCAATAGAAAAATCAGATTATTGCGCAAGCATGACGTCGTGGAGGATTTTCCGGAATTAAAATAATTAAAGAAATAAGCGACATGTGGGACCCACATGTCGGTGACCGGCTCACGGTGGACTAAGTCCACCGAGCCCTCTGAGTTGAATCGGTCTTGGCGTGGCGCGCCCGTGCGCGTGGCGCCGACACGAGCCTCACGTGGCGCCACGCATGCGCCACGGAGGTAGCGGTGAGTGGAGGTAGCGTGGGCGGCGGCGCCGCTGGCGGGACCAGGTCGGTGAGCGGAGGCGAGCTAGCGGCGATGAGTGGTACGTGGAGGTAGAGGAACAGGGTCTCGGTGTGCTCACGGTGCTCGGGGCGAGCGGCGGCCGGCGGCGAGGCTTTGGCGGAGGAGGTGGTGCGGGTCGGCGGCGGCGGCGTTAGAGGCTCCTCCGGCTGGCGAGGTGAGCACCGGCCAGCGGCGTTACGGCGAATCCAGCGGTGGCGGCTACGACACGCGGGAGCGCGGGAGGCGGCGCAATCAGCTCAAGTCCTCGGTGTCGCGGGGAAATCTCGATCCGGCGAACACAGGCGAGAGAGGGAGTGGGTGGCGGCTTTGGGAGGTGGCGGGAGGCGCGGGGCTCTCCTTTATAGGGCCTGGGAGGTCCGGCGGCGTGGCGGCGTGGAGGTCGTGTGCGGATCGTGGCGGCGGTTGCGGCTTAGGCGCCCGCGTCGCGAGAGGGGAGAAGGCGTGGAGGTCGTGCGGAGGAGGCGAGTCTCGAGCGCGCGCGCGCTGGAGTCGTGGAGTGGTTGGAAGCGATCCGTTAGCGGCTTCGCCGCGCCTTCAATGGCGGTCGTCGCGCGCAACGCTTGAGAGAAAAGCGAAGACAGCGGCGTAGCGGGCCCACATGTCGGTGAGAAAGGGCGCGGCGCGCGCGGCCAAGATCTGGTCATCCTTCGCGATCAACGGCAGAGATCGTGAGCGCGTTGAGGAGAGAGAGCGAGAGATCAAGCGTCCAAATCGGATCGGACGGCGCGACGAATCGGTGAGGTGAGCAGGGTCGGGCGAGGAATTCGGCCCAAACACTATTGGAGATTTAAAATAGCTTTTCTTTTTAAGAAAATAGCGAAATTCAAATAAGCAATGGAAAATAGCAAATGATCTTGGAAAAATTCTAGAAAATTCATAAAATATACCCAAGCATATGGAATCTAAATAAAATAATTTTGGCAATTGTTAATGTTGGGATTAAGCACATTAAATCGGTTTATCCTTAAAGTCCATATTAAGCTTTTAAATTAATATTCAAATAAATCCAAATGGTAAATTTTCTTACTACCATTATTTAAAAGAATTTTAAAGCTACGAAAATTGGGATGTTACAAACCTTCCCCCTTAATGGAATCTCGACCCAGAGATTTAGGCTAGCTAGAGAAAAGGCTAGGAACTCGGCCTTCAACTCTTCTTCACGTTCCCCGTTGCTTCTCCTTACAGTGGTTACTCCTTTGGACTTTGCGTAAACGAGCGGTCTTGCTACAGTGCGGCGTTCGCGACATCCATAATCTTGACCGGTGCTCTTTGTAAGTGAGGTCTTCTTTTAGTTCAATCGAATCCAGCGGTGCTTGTTCTTACGGCTGCGAAGACACTTCTTGGTGTGAGGCGTGAAAGACATCGTGTACTCACCTGCTAGCGATTGTGGCGGCTCTAGCGATAAGCCACTTCTCCACGACGTTCCAAAATCTTGAGCGGACCAACATACCGAGGGGCAAGTTTCCCTTTGGCGTGGAACCTTTTCACACCTCGAGGCGTAACTCGAAGATACACAAAATCTTACGATTCAAAGCGAGATCACGGCAGCGGTTATCGGCATAACTCTTACGCCTCGGTGAGCTATCTTTAATCTCTCTCGATCATTGACACTTGCTCTTACGCTTCTTGAATAATATCCGGACCAAAGGCATGCGTTGGCGGTTTCGACCAAGTTCAACGGGGTTCTCTGAGCACGACCATACAAGGCTTCAAATGGTGACATTTGTAGGTAGCTTGATAGCTTGTTGTTGTCACGAGAATTACGCATATGGTAAACTCTTATCCCAGCGAGTAGCATTTGCTAACGCACGAGCTCTCGGCATATCCTCCAATATCGATTAACCCTTTCGATCTGTCCATCATGCAGGGGTGATCGCGATCTTGAAATTCGGTGAGTCCCTAAGGCTTCATGTAAACTCTGCCAAAATCGGAGGTGAATTGAGATCCTCGATCGACACAATCTTCTTAGGCACACCATGCAAAATGGCGATCTTGACATATGCGGCTCGCGAGACGATCTCTGAGTAAGTGGTTTTATTTGGTAAGAAATGGGCAACTTTAGTCGGACGATCCACTATTACCCAAATCGAATCGTAACTGATTGAGTCTTGGGTAACCCGATAATGAAATCCATTCGATTTCTTCCACTTCCATTCGGAATCTTCAAAGGTTACCACAGACACTGCGGCCTCGATGCTCTGCTTTAACTTTTGACACCGTCGCACAAGGCAGCGAACTCTGCGACTTCTCGCTTGAGTTGGCCACAAAACTTATTCTTAACATCTGGTACATCTTAGTACTACCGGGGTGAATCGAATATTTTGAGTCATGGGCCTCCTTCAAAATTAGTTGTCTCAATCCATCGATATCGGGGCCTTGAATCGTCCATTGATCCACAGTATGTCTTGATCATCCTTGTGAAGTCCTTGAACTTCCATACGTCATCTTCTCCTTGATGTCGGAGAACTACGAGTCCTTGGTTGAGCTTGCGAATCGGCTTCTCAAAGTAGATTGCACTTCGGTTGCCACGAATCCTTTAGATACCACTTCTAGCCCGACACGGAATTCCTCTTGAAGTTACGAACAAAGCTCTTTCACTTCAAGGCATTACGGTGGCTCTTACGGCTCAAAGCGTGCTGCAGCGACATTGGCTTTACCGGGATGGTAATGGATTCCAAGGTTATAATCCTTTATCAATTCTAGCCATCTTCTCGCCTCATATTCAGATCCGGTGGTGAAAATATATTTCAAGCTCTTATGATCTGTATATACCTCGCAATGATTCTGGATTAGGTAATGGCGCCAAATCTTCAAGGCATGCACTCTGCGGCTAACTCCATATCATGGGTGGGATAGTTCTCTTCATGCGGCCTTAAGCGCCTTGGCGCATAAGCGGCGGCTCTTCCTTCTTGCATCGGGACACATCCTAATCCTTGGCGCGAAGCATCGCAATAGATATCTAAATCCTTGCGAATATCGCAAAATCGATCTTGAAAGTGAAGTCAAACATTTCTTCAATTCTTGAAAACTTTCTTCACAAGTGGGGTCGGGTAAAATTTTCTCTTTCTTCAACAATTGCGTAAGAGGTTTAGCAATTGATGAGAATCCTTCAATAAACGACGATAGTATCCCGCCAATCCTGAAACTACGAATCGAGTAGCGGTCTTGAACATTCCCATTGTAATCTTGCTTTAACTTTCTTGGGGTCAGCGGCTACTCCTGCATTTGTCATCACATGACCAAGAAAATCTACTTCCTTTTCCGAAATCACACTTGCTAAACTTAGCATACAAGCGATGTTCTCTGAGCTTCTCTAGAATTAATCTCAAATGTTCGGCATGTTGTTCTTGACTTTGAGTAGACCAAAATATCATCGATGAATACAACTACAAACTTGTCGGATACTCCATGAATACCTTATTCATCATGTTCATGAAATAGGCGGGGCATTGGTCGGACCAAAGGACATGACTAGGAACTCATAATGTCCGTACAGCGTTGAAAGCGGTCTTAGGTATATCCTTGGGACGATTTTCAGCGATGGTAACTTTGATCGCGGTCGATCTTGAGAACACTCGGCTCCTTTCATTTGATCAAATAGATCATCTATCCGGGGCAATGGATACTTATTCTTAATAGTGACTTCATTGAGAGACCGGTGAGTCGATGCACATTCTCATGCTTCCATCCTTCTTTTGACGAACAAAGCTGGCGCTCCCCATGGCGGCGAACTAGGCCTCACAAAACCTTTCTCCAAAAGTTCTTCTACTTGCTTCTTCATTTCTACTAGCTCATCGGTGGCATCAGATAAGGTCTCTTGAGAGTGGTCTGTCACGGCACTAGATCAATGACAAACTCGATGTCACGATCCGGTGGCATTCACAGTAACTCTTACGGAAACACATCTGGATACTCTTTGACGTGGCACATCTTCCAGCGACGGTCTTGGGCTATTGACTAGCGGATGTCCATTACGTCTTGAGGTAGATAGGAACTCCACTTTGTTTCCTTTGGTATCCTCGATTATAGCGGCTCTTGACCACAATCTAGCACGGCTTTGTGCTTGGTTAACCAATCCATGCCAAGGATGACATCTATGGTTTGGGTGTCTAGAATAAGCAGGTTAGCTAGAAACTCAACTCCGACTATGAGTAACTTAACCCTAAACAACCCATATTAGAACTTAGCTCTGCTCGGTGTTGGACCGGCGAGTATGCTTAAGGTGCATAACTTCCAATTTACTCTTGGTTGCAAAAACTCCGAAACAAATGAATCGAAGCTCGAATCAAGCGAGCAGGCAGTCTTGAATTTACTAGGAACTTACCCGGTACAACCACGGTGCTTCACAGGCTCCTTCAAGGTGACGTGATTAACACGACCTCGACCCTTGGTAGGCGTTCCTCTGGTTGGTGGTTCCACGAGAAACTCCTTGGTTGTTACTGCTTTGGGGTCTTGGCGGTGTTGCTCCAAGGTTGAAGCGAGCCGGAGTGATAGTTCCTTTTGAGGACACGATTAGCGAAATGCCACTGGTGGCGGCAATGGTAACACACTCTTGGTTCATTCGGCGATTGTTGTTTCTGGGGTGGGGTTGGTGGTGTAGGGTTACGAGAATCTTGAGCAAAAGGGCGAGTCTTGAAGGCGGTGCAGTGTTCGGAAGAACTACGTGGCGGAAACGATTAAGCTGTTGTGGCACTATCCTTGCCCTCTGCTTTGTTGTGGTGGTGGCTTCCTATTTGAATCATCCTCGCTTGCGGTGATCCTCCGGCTCCTTGCGTTTGTCCTCCATAACCAACGCCTTGTTAATCAACTCACGAAAATGCAGGAAGGTGTGGGCAAGCGATTGACTTGTAGTCTGAGTTGAGACCCTTCAAGAATCGACTCTGGCGAGACACAGCCGATGCGGCGTCTTACGGAGCATAGCGAGCTAGGTGAGAAAACTTGTTCGGTAGTCGATCAGCGACATACCCCTTGCTTGAGAGCGCGGAACTCGTCCTTCTTGGATCCATAATGCCTTGGTACATGATCTTGGCGAAAAATTGCGGAGAACTCTTCCCGGTGATATTCTGCGGTGCTCCATGCGGCTGCGAAGTTTTCCACCACTCGGCGGCTATGCCCTCCAGCGATGGGTGGCATACAAAACCTTCTCATGATCATTGCATTGGGTGATCGGCGGCTTCCTCTCAATCACGCGAAGCCAATCATCGACTTCTCTTGGCGAGACATGTCAGGAGAAAGTTGGCGGACGGGTCCTCATGAATTGACCAATTTGGATGGTCCACGATGACTATGAGCAAGCTGGGGCTCCTCCACGATGATGGTTGTGGTTGTTGTTGTTGTTGTTCATGGCTGCATCACGGTTCATCATGGTGTACATCATCTGCGTCTGTCTTTGCCATGAAGGCTCCAAAGTTACGTAAGTCAATAGGAGGTGCTTGGGGTGGTCTTGCTCCGTAGTGGTTTGCTCATTGCCTTGATCCTTGGGCTCGGCTCCACTTGCGGTGGTATGGCGAGTCTGAACCATCTGGTGAGGTTCCATGGGTTAGATAAGGTAGAGAGCACAAGGTGAGTTAAGAACTAGATAGGGGATAGATTAAACCCAACAAACACAGCTCAAGAAACTTCGAATGAAATAATCTTCATTAATAATTTAATAGCATGGCTGCAACAATGCCTAAGGGCCTTTGCAGCTCATACTTGCACACAGGAAAATGAAGCGAACCTAAGCACACAAGCTACAGCCTAAAGGCGACTACGAAAAGAAGCGGCTAAGCGACTAAGCTGGAACTTAGGCGAACTACTCGAGAAAGCCTCCAAAGCCACGCGGCGCTCTGCTGGTGTAGACTACGAAGTGGTGGCATCCTCATGAGCCGATTACGATGCCCGGGACTGGTGTAGCAGGAGCATGCGTGCTAGGTGCAGGTGCAGCTGGCTCCTCCGGCTGTGCAACCTCTACTGGATCCTCTAGAATCTCCTCTGGGTCTTCCTCGGCTTCTTCTGGCTCCTCCGGATCTTCCTTTTGATCATCTTGAGCTCATCTTGACCGTAGAGAGCTTGCTCTGGGGCGGCGATCCTTTCCTCGGCTTCCTCCCGGGCACGATAGGCGAACCTCGGCTCGGTGGCGGCCATCTCCAGCGACTCCTCACAGGCGGTGTGAACCGTGCAAGATGCACCAGCGT
This sequence comes from Hsuehochloa calcarea, assembly GCA_036346395.1. Classification (NCBI taxonomy): domain Eukaryota; kingdom Viridiplantae; phylum Streptophyta; class Magnoliopsida; order Poales; family Poaceae; genus Hsuehochloa; species Hsuehochloa calcarea. The sequence continues at coordinate 24,640,375 of CM070603.1, read as the reverse complement.
GGCATGGCCTTCTCCGTTTGTAGGCGGAAGCGCGCGAACATCTCCCCTGGCGGCTACGGGATGATAGCGGAAGGCGGTGTGTGGCGGCTCTTGGCGTAAATGTGGCGGACTCGGGCATGGCGGTCGTGGCGACTCTGGATTCCTTGTGTGAAGGTGATCCTCTGGTGAGATGTACAAAGGTGTGTTGCCTCTAGTGTTCCTCTGGCGTGGGTGTCGGGCGGCGGACTATACCACGATCACGTCAGTTGACCATGTACTCACGCCACGGTACATCAGGCAATCGAAGCCTCAAGTGTGCGCTGCAGCTTCCCTGGCTCTGCGGCAAGTCCTCCGTTGCTATCTCAGAAGGTCTGAAGGTAAGGCATCTGTCAAGGCGGACGGAGGTAAGAACCATGTTAAAGCAATGGGAGAGTAAAGAAGTTATAGCAATAGATGAGTTAAGAGAGATATAAGAGGAGTTAAGCAATTCATTTAGTCTTGCAAGTTAATTTTCTTTTTGAAAATAATTTGAACACTCGAGCAGCCAATCTAACTAAGGTCTAGACCTACGATCGGTATGGCTCGATACCACTTTGTCGGGACCCAAAATTACGATTCGGGACCCTTTGTGTTTAATGCACTAGCCGAGGATCACGCTAGTGCACACAGTGTTAACAAAGATGGAAATCGATCCATACAAGCGAATAGTAACATAAGCGAATAACTTTGATTAATAAATAATGGTTTTGACCTTAAGGTCGAGTTACAATTCTTGAGCCACGCGAGGCTAGAGAGAAAATAAGCGGCAGTGAAGCGAAAAGGTAGTGGCACCCCATCGATTCACCACGAGGCAACCGTGGGATCAAGACCTCACGATTAAGCACCTTGATGTACTCGTCCTCGAATCTTTGGTGAAGACTCCTCCTCTGCTTGATTCGTCAAAACAAGCGTGAGTACACACCGTACTATAAGCCACACCATAGAGATGCAAAATGTATATATCTTTGGCTTTTTACAAGGAAGGCATTTTATGGCTCTTTTGCATAAATGCAACCTTTGCAATTTAATACAATTTCATAGATTGAAAGCAGGTAAAACCAATAGACAATAATAATCTTAACAAGTTATTTCACAAAGACACACCTGACCTAACGGGTTATTCACATAGCTAGATGATTTAATCACATAGCTCCCTTCCCTGATTTATGAAAACATCTACCCCTAGTGTGAAATTCCGAGCATTGTCCATGGCCATGAGATGAGCTATTCGAATAGATTACGTTACACTCTGCGAGAGGTTTGTACACTTTACCCACAAGATACACTTAGTGTAGCCAACACTAAGCATAACAAAGCAATTCGGATACCTTATCTTACTATGCTAGGCCCATCTTAAAGCAGGCATGTGGTAAATGCAGGAAGCTCAGTTCAATGGCGCACATGGTGAGGTCCTTAATTGACCAAGGCAAGACTTCCACTAACCAAACCACATAGACACACAGTTAATATTATTCACGATCCACACAGTCCACCCTTTCACACGATATCCACCCCTTGCCTCGGTCAAATCCTTTTACCACCTGGTTGATTTAAGTGCAACATATGCCACAAAGACACATAGTACACACGGTTTGTTCACAGTTTCATATTCACTTAGTCAATTTATAACGATATACATGACAAGTGATTAGTGGCATGGCTAAGCAATCTAATCGCAACTAACCAACCCACGTTGGTGCTACAATATTACCAACTAAATACCAACTAAGGTGACAAGGAATCGGGACATAGCAATTAACAAGGATGGTATAACAATGTAGGATTAACTCGCACCCAAAAGCTTTTAAATAAATACTTGAATTAAGATCACGATAATTTGAATTAAAATACTTTTATAAAGCGGGAGCAAAATGGTCAAGGGTATAGCTTGCCTTGGAATAGGTTCAAGTCTGGTCTTGGTCTTGGAAAGCTCCTTCTTCCTCAAACCTTCTAGAAGTATCGTCGAAGTCTACGAGAAAGCGAAGCAACCAACAAGAAAATAAATAACAGAAGTAAATAACTCTGATAAAAATAATTAAAAATCTCAATAAATAGATCTTGATTTTATACAAATTTAGAAATTTGAATGGATGGATTTGGAGTTAGGATGCAAAAGTTATAAGGTTTCAAAGTTTGAATCAAAGAAAACCTAAAAATAGGTTCTTGGAATTCGAATTATTTTCAATAGAAAAATCGGATTATTGCGCAAGCATGGCGTCGTGGAGGATTTTCGGAATTAAAATAATTAAAGAAATAAGCGACATGTGGGACCCACATGTCGGTGACCAACTCCACAGTGGACTAAGTCCACCGAGCCCTCTGAGTTGAATCGGTCTTGGCGTGGCGCGCCGTGCGCGTGGCGACCACGGCGCCACGTGGGCCACGCATGCGCCTGAGGCCAGCAGTGAGTGGAGGTAGCGTGGGCGGCGGCGGCGGCGCCGCTGGACCCGAGGTCCCGTGAGCGGAGGCGAGCTAGCGGCGATGAGTGGTGCGAGGAGGTAGAGGGAACACGGGGTCTCGGTGTGCTCACTTTGGTGCTCGGGGCAGCGGCGGCGGCGGCGAGGCTTTGGCGGAGGAGGTGGTGCAGGCTCGGCGGCGGCGTTAGAGGCTCCTCCGTGGCGAGTGAGCACCGGCCAGCGGCGTTCTGGCGAATCTAGCGGTGGCGGCTACGACAACGCGAGGCGGCAGGCGGCGCAATCGAAGCTCAAGTCCTCGGTGTCGGCGGGAAATTCTCGGTCTGGCGAACACAGGCGAGAGAGAGAGGAGTGGGTGGCGGCTTTGGGAGGGTGGCGAGGCGCCGGGGCTCTCCTTTATAGGGCACGGGAGGTCGAGCGGCGTGCGGCGTGGAGGTCGTGTGCGAGATCGTGGCGGCGGTTGCGGCAGGCGCCCGCGTCGCGTGAGAGAGGAGAAGGCGTGGAAGTCGTGCGGAGGAGGCGCGAGTCTCGCTTGCCCCGCGCGAGTCGTGGAGTGGTTGGAAGCGGTCCGTTGGCGAGCTCGCCGCGGCTTCAATGGCGATCGTCTTGCGACGACGCCTTGAGAAAAGCGGCGAAAACGATAGCCATGGCGGGCCCACATGTCGATGAGAAAGGCGGCGCTCATGGCGGCCAAGATCTGATCGTCATTTCGCGATCAACGGCCAGAGATCGTGAGCGCGTTGAGGAGAGAGGCAGCGGAGATCAAGCGTCCATCGGATCGGACGACCACGACGAATCGGTGAGGTGAGCAGGGGTGGGCGAGGAATTCGGCCCAAACACTATTTGGAGATTTAAAATAGCTTTTCTTTTTAAGAAAATAGCAGAAATTCAAATAAGCAATGGAAAATAGCAAATGATCTTGGAAAAATTCTAGAAAATTCTGTAAAATATACCCAAGCATATGGAATCTAAATAAAATAATTTTGGCAATTGTTAATGTTGGGATTAAGCACATTAAATCGGTTTGTCCTTAAAGTCCATATTAAGCTTTTTAAATTAATATTCAAATAAATCCAAATGGTAAATTTTCTTACTACCATTATTTAAAAGAATTTTAAAGCTCTGAAAATTGGGATGTTACAGCGACCCAGGAGGCCCAAGAGGGAGAGCCGGCCTAGGGGTGCGACCAAAGGGGGGAGGTGCCCCAAACCCTAGCCGCCTCCCCGACTTCCCCCTCTCCCCCCAAGTCGCCACTTCCCCTCCCCAAGCCGCCACCCCTCCTGCCCCTAGGCTCCCCCTGTTGCTCCTAGCACCGGCCCTGCCATTGGTGCCTCCCCATCTCACCAACGGAGCTCTCCGTTGCCGGCATTCGCGAGGAAAGGAGGAGGACAGTACTCGTGTCGGCCAAAGGAGGGAGGGAGAGGGTGAGGAGAAGGGGGATCATCTTTCCCAAGCCTCGTTCATTGTCTTCCTGGGTTCCCCAAGGGTAAAAAATGTCGTTCTTCGCTGTTTGATTAAGTGGTAGATGCGAATTCGATTAGAATTGTTTGGATCGAATTCTGTCTGTAGTAGATCGGTTCTGTCCAGTGGGTTGCGTGGTGAGTTTTGGGTCCATGAAGGCCGCATTTGAGATTTTCGTCTCCTGGAGTTTTGTGGCCACTGTTCTTAGCTTTCCATAGCGGCCAAGAACACAAGATTCCAACTTACGGTTCAAAAGTTATGATTTAATCTTTCCATACTGTCCTGATTGCCTAACGAGAATGAACTGTCAAGTTGTCTTTTAAATATAAATAAGTTAAGTGCAGATTCAGGGTTTTCACCCAACTAGGTTATTGTAGAAATTTTATAACCTTTTCAGATTGATAAAGAACACCCCAATCGGAGTTGTAAATTAAAAGTTGTGATATGTTCTTTACTGTTGTTCCTTTTGTCTAGACAGAGTCTGTCTTGTATTTTCATCTACTGGATAGCATTTTATTTTGGCTGATTTGCGTGATCTTGTCAACTAGAATTTGGTAGATATGTTCGTTAAGTTTCCATAGGATCTGGCCTCACCTCGTTTCGAGTCCGAGATTAATAAATATGAATTTTTTCGTGCTGCTGTCCAGACTCGTTTCGACGATTGATTTGCCCATTTTCATATTAAGACTACTAGTTAACTCTAGGGTTTTCGGGAATGTGTTGTAGAGCGTTACTGGTAGAATTTTGTACTATGTCGTTCTTATTTCAAGTACATACTTGGGTAGGCGGCGAGGCATTGAATTTAGGAGCACCTTCGTTGCCTCCTAGCGCGTCACAACGCGGAAGGTGATTACTTCGATATTCTAAAGATTTATGAATGTTGAATGTCTGATGTTCGTATTGTGATCTTTTTATGATACATGAGAAGGCTCAATGTTTATGTTCCTTTCATATATGTTGTTTCCATGATTATAGATGTTCTCATTCATTATTCATATTTCATAACATACACCTCTTGTCATGTTCCATCCACGGGAGTGGATTATAAAGACCCATCAATTCCAGTATGGACACGTAAGACTCACCATTCCAATGTGGGCAGAGTTGAACACCCGTATGAAACGTTCTTTATACGGGATTTGGATCCTCGTATTTTGTTAAATGCGGGCTTAAGTGAACACCGACGGATGTGTCACTAGCTATACCGGTATGAGCATGTGTGCAATCCATTCCTTTCATTACATCCATCCATTCCATTCATTCATATATTCATTCGGTGTTATGTTCATATTCTTTAATAATGTGGTCTTGTTCATATGTGTTGTATGTCCAGTACTTGCTGAGTCTCGGACTCATTCTTGTTTTGTTTATTTATTTTAGGTGATCGTTGATGATGGCTATGTTGGGAGAGAGTAGACACACACTATTCACTCAGTTCACCATACTCTCATTTCAAATATAAGACTTGGTTATGTCTTTTATTCATTAAGTGATGAATTGTAATAAATAAAGTTAGATGTGGTTGATACCTTCCTCTATGTCATGGATGAGTAATTCTGCTTGAGAACCTTGATCACCCTTTTCTTTTAAATACTTATATGGATTCAGACTATATTTCTGATATAGTTCTATTAAGATTTGATCTCTTCATGTCATTAGATGAGATATTATTTAAATTATTCTGAATTATGCTTGTGTGTTAGATCCTTTAGATAACATTTTGGCTTCCGAATAGCTAGGGTGATTCAATTTTTGTACTCACCCTTGCTTAATAAATGTTGTTCCGAGGAGGACTTCGTAACTATCGAGGATCTCGACAACTAGGTTGCTACCCCAGTCGATTGCTTGTGGCAGATTTGCTGGGTTCTACTACTTATTCTTTGTCTGCCGCTATGTTCTTTTATTGTTGGCCTGCAAGCCATTTTTGTAAAAAAAAAACTCTGATGATTATTAATAAAGTTCTGTGAATTATGGATATTACTATATTTGTTTACTGTGTACACTAGCTACTGTTCCAGAGACTAGTGTAGAATACACAAAAGATTTAGAGGTCTTACTCCTGGGTCCACAGACATGGTATTAGAGCCATATCGACTGTAGGTAATGACCAAGTTAGAATGGCCGTTAGTTGAAAAACTTCAAAACTTATTTTATATAAGAAGAAAAAAATTATTCTCTTCTCATATTTGGTTATCTATCTATCCTTATCTTCTTCATAGCAATTCTTTCTTACCTAATTCTCCCCCACTATTTTATAATGTTAAATGGATCACCTTCCACTTGAAAATTTTCTATAGATGGTCAACACGTTTCTTACCATTACGTTCAAGACTAAAAGACATGAAGCCATCAAGAGAGCAACGTAGAGTCATCAAGTCATCTCTACCATTCAAGGACAATATGCAAGATTCATCGAAGACCATGAGCAGAAGTTGTGATGTCTGACCAGCCATATACTATAAGTTTGCCAAGGCTCATTCTGTGAATTAAGTCATTTCACCAGCTTAAGAGTCTCGATCGATAGAACATTGTATAAAGCTATTAAAGTTATTTCGAAAAGCTTTCGAGTTGGTTGTTTCGTTTGGAGTGTTATTTTGCTCTAACCCCCCTTTGTTCTTCTTCTTTGTCTCTCCCCTAACCTTTGTCTCCTTCCCTAACCCACTAGAGCTGTTTCGTTTGGAGTGTTGTTTTGCTCTATCCCCCTTGGCTCTTCTTTGTCTCCCTTAACCTTTGTCTCCTTCCCTAATCCGATGGAGTAACCGACATATGGTGAACACTTGTCGCTATGAAAGTGGAACCAACGCTAACAATGATGTCCCTAGGAATAGCAGTGCCCAATTCCACCACCACCAGAAATGAATGGATCAGAATGATAACATATGATGGCCAACCAGAACCATCTGATCGAACTACTTGCCCAGTCTATCAACAACAATCAAGCTCAACAAGCTACAGCTTTCCAAGCTCCAACTCTGCCTCCACAATCCAGATTGTCAGAGTTCATGAGAACATGCCCTCCTACCTTCTCCAGCAGTACGTAACCTATGGATACAGACGATTGGCTCCACGCTATTGGAAAGAAGCTGAACATCTCATAGTGCAGCGATCGTGAGAGAGTTTTGTTCACTTTTCATCAATTGAATGGACCTACTTCTGTATGGTGAGACAACTTCAGCGTCTCATATGCCAATGCTCAAGCAATCACTTGGAATGAGTTTGCACAAGCTTTTCGCTGAGCTCATATTCCGTCCGACATGATCACTATGAAGAAAAAGGAATTTCATAAGTTGCGCCTAGAAGGTTGTATCTTCACAAGTTTAATCAACTGGCACGCTACACACCAGAAGATGTTGCAAAAGATGAAAACAAGTAGGAGAGATTCCTTGAAGGACTTAATGATGGTCTGTCCGTACAAATGATCTCCCAGGACTACACTAATTTTCAGCAACTAATCAATAAGGCGATTCCTCTAGAAGACAAGCACCAGGAGATGGAGAACGGCAAGAGATGATGGTTGCATAGAAGTTCAACCCTGGAAGTCTTCCTAGAGCTAGAGGAACTTCATCGCATCAAGTCAGATTCCATCCAGTGGCTTCAACTGAAACACCAGCAATAAATAGTCCAGTAAACCTTGGGGTTTAGTTAAAATGTGGATTTCATGGGGATATGTTCCAGATCTTAGGATGATGTGACAATTGGCAATGGCGTTTACGGTTTGTAGTTTCACGTGTTTTCGACAAAGCTACGTGTATTACGGGCGGCGGTCCGACCGGTCCTTGCCGCATGTCCGACCGGTCCTTGCAATGGTCCGGCCGGTCCCAAATCGGTCGGACCGGCCATGTGAAATGATCGGACGGCGGTGACCTAAAAGTGTTCAAAGCAGTGGGCCAAAAATAGGTGTTGTAGGCAAGTGAGGGGATCCCAATGCACTTGGTCTCATGATTTTTGGAGTCTCCAGTAAAAAGTTATATTGGTTTTTAATTTCCAGAAGGTTTCATAATTTGGAAGCTTGAATTTCGGCTAAGTCCCAAGGGGCGGTCCGACCGGCTCACAGGGAGCGGTCCGGCCCGCCAAAAGCGGTCCGACCGGCTCACCTGGAGCGGTCGAACCGGTATCCACTTGATCATCGGCCAACTTCGTGGCGATGCTGTTTTGTTAGGTCAAGTACATTGGTTTCATGGCATATGATTTGCATGATGCATGTTTTGACTAACATGGGTCAAGTTTTGAAGAACTTGTTCCCGAATTCGTGTTTTCTTGTCTGTGGTTGTGCAGGTTGCTTGGTGGTCAACGACGGTCAACGGCGAGGATGATCGGGACTAGATTTGGAGAGTTGAGGTCGAGCGATCGGCGATGCGGGTGAGTCAACGACTCAAGCGTAACACAAGATGGACAATGGTGACCTATTGGCAAATCCATGGTGCATGGTGAAGCGGTTTAGGTCAAAAGGTTAAAGACGCTGCGTGCGTGTGTGACCCGTTTGTTAGTGGGCCTTAACGGAGCCAAGAGAGTCAAACCCTAAGAGTTTTAGGCCTCCACTATAAATAGGAGGAGATGGTGGTGCACCTCTCTCTCTCTCTCTCGCCTTTTATGTTTCAAAACCCTAATTGTCTTTAGGGAGTTGAGGTGGAGGCTAGGGCTCTTGATGGTTTGTGGTGAATTTCGTGATCTTTGATTGTCCATCGATCCATGATGGTGTGGATGTAATCCGGCATCAATCATGAAATCAATCTATGCAAGGTTTGCTTGAGATAAGTCTCTTTTCGTTCTTGCTTTCAATTTCGTGTTTTTAGGGCTTTCTTTGATCCATGAGTTTGTGATTAATTCTTTCACGTGAATTAGCTTGCTGTGATATGTGTGAATCTATCTAGCATCATCTTGATCATCAATCCCTCACGAACAAGCTTTGGGATCAAGTTTTCGTTCTTGCGGTTTTAGACCTTACATTAATCAATTGGCAATTGCTCAAGATTGTTCCAAGAATTATCATAATATTCGATTGGAATAGGTCCTCAATAGCATATAGAAGGTGTGTGCAAAGTTTCATAAAGATTGGAGTTGAGAATCAAAGTTTCACCTAATTGCATCTTCGTTATCGGTGATTTTCTTGTTTGGATCGGTTCAGATCGCCGGTCCGACCGCCCGTCACCACTGTTCGACCGATTTGGAGCTGTCCGACCGCCAACTAACGCCGGTCGACCGCCCGCAATCGGTCCGACCGGTTCGAGAGATGAGGTCGACCGCGATGCTTGTGTTGCTTTGATTCTTGCCGATTTTTGTAGCATTGCTTAGGGTTTAATTGGATTCAATACTAGTCTTCCATTGTCTTGGTATATTGATCTTCATAGCTTTCTAATAGCTCTTGGAGTGAAATTGTATTGAGTTCATAATTTGTGAAAAAGTGGCGTGCTCCTATTCACCCCCTCTAGTCGCCTTTACGGTCCAACAAGTGGTATCGAGCCCAGTTAGTTCAATCTTGATCTTAACCGGCCACCGAACTTTGGCGATGGATAAGTTTTCTACTAAACCCATATCTTTGATGGGCACGACTATGCCTATTGGAAGAATCGTATGTGCGTATTTCTTGAGAGCGAGGACAAGCTATTTGGGATGTTGTTAGAGCCTCTTGGTTATTCTGAAATTGCTACACGCTTACGCAATTCTTTTGGCTAACAACAATAAGGCTAAGAATCTTTTATATGGTGCACTTGGTAGACAAGAATATGATAGAATTTGCAATCTTTCAAGCTGCGCATGAAATTTGGAACACTCTCGAAACATATCATGAGGTTCGTCCCAAATCAAAAGGTGCGCCAAAGCAGTTTACAAGCGTGAATACAATAAATTCGAGATGCGTCTGGAGAGAGCATCGATGACATTTTCGATCGCTTTAATAAAGTAATTAATCAAATGAAAGCCGTTGATATTGAATATTCTCAATCGAAAATGCCACCCATCTCTTGGGTGCAATCAACACCAAGGAGTGGGAGATGAAAGCTCTTGCTATAGAGGAAAATGTTGATCTTTCAAGTCTTACTTTAGAATTGCTTTATAGTAAACTCAAGACTCATGAAATTAAAATAGTTGATCATCCCAAGAAAGATAATTTAGCTTTGGTAGCAGATCCTCTCAAAAGGCTTTTGATGACTCTTTTGAATCTTCTTACGGATTTTCATTTGCTTGTTTATCTGCTATTCATGAAGAGGAGCTTGAAAGTATTCTGAAAGCAGAGTTAGCTCTTCTAGCTAAAAAATTCACGGGCCTACAATAATGTGAGAAACAAAAAAGAGGTGGTCGGTGACATGCTATGAATGTGGTGAGCTCAATCATATCAAGACAAATTGCCCCAAGCTGAAAGGTAAGAGCAATCATAAGGAAGGAAAGCCAGCTTGGAAGAAGCCTCCTTTCAACAAATCAAGGTATGAGGCTAATAAGCTTGTGAAGGCTGCTCACCGGGTCCTTGCAGCTTTTGAGGATCAATCCTTGAGCGATGTGGATACTGGGAGTGAGGAGGACAAGGAGGAGGAGATCCTCAAGGCAAAAGAAAGGGAAGGCCAAAGACTTCACGGCATGTGCTTCATGGCTGACACGGACGACATTGATGATAATGAGGTATCTTTTTCTTATGATGAGCTTTCTGCTAAATATGATTCTATAGTTGAGCAATTGCTTAGTCAAGATGAAGCACTAGAATTTGTCATGACAAAAAATAAGAAATTAGAGTCAAAAATTAGCAAATTGAAAGTAGAGCTTAAAAATGCTAAGACTCTTGAACCTGATGAATGTTTATCTTGTCATACTATGCATTCAGAAATTACCAAGTTACAATCTGCTCATAATATTTCTGTACAACAACTTGAGAATGCTAGATCTGAACTAAATGAAATTAAAAGTGCTCCTTGTGAAAAATGTTTAGAATCTAGTAAATTGATTGCTTTTGACGTATCTTATTCTAGCCCTTGCACTTCATGTTTAGAAAAAGAACGTGAAATCAAAGATATCTTAGAAGCTGCTAGAGTCAAATATGCTAAGCTTAAGGACGATATTGAAAATACTACTTGTGCTTCATGTTCCACTCTTAAGCTTGAAATTGCTTTGTATAAGGAGAAATCTATGAATAATACTTGTGATGCTTGTGTTAACTTGAGAAAAGAAAATGCTTACCTTCATGATACATTAGAGAAATTTTCTAAAGGTAAGAAACAATTAAACATGATTCTTGACAAGTCTAAAACTCCTTATAAGAAGCAAGGTTTAGGATTCAATTCTTTTCAAGACAATTCAAACCCAAAAGTCATTCAAGTCTTGGAAAAAGGTTTAATTGAATTCAAAACCCAACCTGCAAAAACATCTTTTAAATCTGCAGGTTTTGCTCAACCTTGTATTAATTCAAATGGTGCTTCTTCTAGTGGTACCAAGTACCATTGCACTTATTGCAAGAAAGGTGGGCATTTGATTGAATTCTGTTGGCGTAGGTTGAAAAATGATAGGAAAATTTTGATAGAATTTCATTCATGCAACCTAGAGCTTCTATGAGACATGGTAACACTGAAAAGAATAAACATGGATTAGGATTTTTCTCTCATGCAAATCATTATGTTTCTAGATATCCTAATTCTAATGTTTATCAGACTGGCGGTCTGACCGCTGGTGGTCACCGGTCTGACCGTTTTGGTCGCCGGTCTGACCGCCAGCACAACGCCGGTCAGACCGCCCATGGACAGTTTAAGTCTCATGTTAATTTAAACATTGCTCATAACCGAATGTTAGATGAAATCAAGGATAGTACTTCTGGTTTGTATACTCCTTGCAGACGTGTGTCTCAGTACTGGATTCCTAAATCTTGTTTATCTAACCCCAGTATTGAGACACATCATTCTTTTGTTCCTTGATTTTCAGGACTTAGTGGAAAGGGAAGAACACGTGGTTCGTCGACTCCGGGTGTTCACGCCACATGACCGGAAACTCAAAATGGTTCACCTCTTTCACGCGGGCAACAGGTGATGACTTCATCACCTTTGGAGATGATACACAAGGGCGAATTGAAGGAACAGGATCAATTAGGGTGAACAACAAATTTATTCTAAAGGATGTCGCTCTTGTGGACAAGCTTAGGTATAATCTCCTTTTCGTATCTCACTTCTTGATGATGGGTATGAGGCTTTTTAAGAAAAATGCTTGTCGTGTGCTTGATTCTCTTGGTGAGCTTGTGTTTGGAATATCTAGAGTTGGTAGAATTTTTGAGGTGATTTTTCGAATCTCTTCTTTGGATCTCTTAAATGTTTGCTTACATCTTCTTGATTTACGGCTTTGGCACCGACGTTTGGGGCACATTGGTTTTGATCATCTGACACGAGTTAGCAACCTTGATCTCATGAGAGGTTTGCCCAAACTCAAAGCTATCAAGGATGCTGTATGTGCGCCCTGTAGGCATGGCAAACAAGTTGCCGCCTCACACCCATACTCGTGACTATGGTTATGGTAGCGGACGGGGACGGTTGCTTCATATGGATCTTGTTGGTCTGCTAGAGTCCGATCGATCGGTGGAAAATGGTATATTCTTGTCATAGTCGATGATCTTTCTAGATATACTTGGGTGTTCTTTCTTACTTCAAAAGATGAAGCTTTTGGTTATTTTCATGACCTTGTTCTTCGTTTAGCTTCGAGCTTCTGGTGCTTTGAGAGCGATTCGCGATGATAATGGCACGGAGTTCAAAATGTTTCTTTTGCTTCTTTTTGTCTTTGGCGTGGTATTGAGCATCAGTTCTCCTCTCCACACGTCCCTCAACAAAATGGCGTGGTGGAAAGGAAGAATAGGACCTTAGTCGAAATGGCTAGGGCGATGCTAGACGAGTATAACACACCGAGGAGATTTTGGGCGAAGCTATTGCTCTTTGCTTGCCATATTGCAAATCGTGTCTTTTGAGACCTTCTTTAGGCAAGACTCCTTATGAGCTTCGTTTTGGTAGAAAACCCTTTGTTTCGCATTTTGAGTTTTGGATCAAAATGTTTTATTCTTAAGACAGCAATTTAGATAAATTTGAATCAAGAACTTTTGATGGGATATTTACAGGTTATCCTGCTCATTCGAGGGTTTTCGGTTTTTAATATCTTGAGACTAACATTATTCAGAGACTTGTAATGTCACTTTTGATGAGACTAGCCACGAGCTAGATCTATTGCTGAGATGATTTGGTGTGACAGAGAGCATTTTTGTGGAGGAAGATGAGGACGAAGCTAATATCATTCCTTCATCTGCTGCTCTTCAAGCGCCCATATTGATACAAGAACACGCACGTCTACTTCACCTTGATTGAGGCTCTGCTGCATCTTCATCATCGCATACTGCGGAGGTCGAAGAAGCAGTATCTCACCCGGCGCTCCGCCGCATTCAGAGACGGCATCCTCGGAGCAGATAATAGGTAATCTACATGAGCGAGTCACTCGCTCCAGGTATAATGATCCAAATCTCTACTCTCATTCGGGTTTTGTTGCTTCTTTTGAACCCCGCGATATATCACATGCTTTATCTGATTCTAGCTGGGTAAATGCCATGCATGAGGAGTTATAAAATTTTGAAAGAAACAAAGTTTGGAACCTAGTAGAACCCTCTAGTGATCATAATGTTATAGGAACCCGTTGGGTGTTTAAGAATAAACAAAGTGAGGATGGTTACGTGGTTAGAAACAAGGCCGATTGGTAGCTCAGGTTTGACCAAGTTGAGGGGTTAGATTTTGATGAGACATTTGCTCTGTTGCTAGACTAGAAGCCATTCGCATTCGCTTGCATTTGCTGCATCAAAAGGTTTTAAATTATATCGGATGGATGTTAAAAGTGCCTTTTAAATGGTTTCATAGATGAGGAAGTGTATGTTAAGCAACCCCCGGTTTTGAGGATCCTAAATATCCAAATCGTGTTTTCAAGCTATCTAAAGCATTGTATGGTCTTAAACAAGCCCCTAGAGCACGGTATGATAGACTTAAGACTTTCTTGCTTAAAAATAATTTTGAAATGGGTAAAGTGGATAAAACTCTATTCATTCTTAGGCGTGACAATGACTTCGCTTGCTCAAATTTATGTGGATGATATTATCTTTGGTGGTTCCTCTAATGCTCTTGTTTCGACTTTTACGACACTATGTCCGTGGAATTTGAGATGAGTATGATGGGAGAGCTTAATTACTTTTTGGGACTTCAAATCAAGCAATGCAAGGAAGGAACTTTCATCCATCGACGAAGTACACTAAAGATCTACTAAAGCGCTTCAACATGGGTATTTGCAAGCCAATTTCCACTCCCATGGCAACCTCATTTTTTTGGATCCGGATGAGGAAGGAGAAGTCGTGGATCAATGCGAGTACCGTAGCATGATCGGCTCCTTCAGATTTGACGGCCTCGAGACCGGACATTCACTTCACGGTATGCCTTTGTGCAAGATTTCAGCGTCTCGAGAACTTCCCATCGCCAAGCCGTTAAGCGCATATTCGGTATTTACACTCTACCCTCTTATATGGCATTTGGTATTCTGCTCTTGACTTTGTCCATTAGAGGTTTTTGATTCGATTTTGCGGGTGTCGGTTAGATAGGAAGAGTACCTCGTGCACTGTCACTTCCTAGGCACTTCTCTTGTATCTTGGTCCTCTAGGAAGCGGTCTTACATTGCACAATCTCTTCTTTGAGCGGAGTATGTAGTCATTGCTAGTTCTTGTAGCTGATTTTGTGGATGACGTCCACTTTGAAAGATTATGGGTTAAACTTTGCTAGTGTTCCTCTTTTACGTGATAACACTACGCTATTGATATTGCTAAAACCCGATTGCAACATTCTAGGACTAAACACATAGACATTCGCTTTCACTTCCTTAAAGATCATGTTGAAAAAGGTGATATTGTGATGCACTTCGTAGAGTCCGAAGCTCAATTGGCAGATATTCTTACCAAGCCTTTAGATCAAACCAGATTTTCCTCCTTAAGAAGCGAGTTAGGGTAATTTATCCTTATGGGTTGGTTTGAGGGGAGTTTGATCTTTTCTTATCTTTCCTTGTTCTTTTGATCTTTTATTGTTCTTTTCTCGAACTTAGTGATCTTTTGAACTTTTAGGTTTTTAGGCTTTTTAATTGCATCTCATTGTGTCATATTGCATTCATATGAAAACTCCAACAAGTGGTTACAACAAATGGTATGAAAAATCGAAAAAGATGCATTGTAATATAAGATTTTCTGCTTATTTCTAAAAAATTGATGAAGCTTTGCCTATTACCCTTTAGAGCTTTTGTATTTCAATTCTTGCTCAATGTCATGTCTAGTTCTTTGACTTGCTAGAATTATCATGCTTTTACATGTGTAGCTAAGTCTTTGCTATATGAGCTAGAACCTTTTAAACAACTCAAACTAAGATATTGCAATTTGTGGATGTTTTAGCGAGTTGCGCAATTAGTGCTCCTCTTGTGACATTGGCCTGTCGTAATTGCCTTGTTAGCTCTTTGATCTAAAATTGACCATTACTTGAGCTTTTGTGTTCTTGAGATTCTAAAGCGCTCATGTGAAAATGAAAATCAAGATTGTCTTATGCTTAAATTGTGCCAAACTATTCTTACGAGGCGCTTGTCAAATGACATGAACTTGGAGATAGTTTGATGAACGAACGATCTCATGGGGACTGCTTGTCGAAATGACATGAACCTCAAGATTTGTCATACGGTAGAAGCTTAGAGAGAGGTTGTGGATGGCTCCTAGTCCGGATCTTCTTTACTAAGATATACCTTTAATCAACTTCGGTGAAGCTTAGGATGAGTTTGTGGATGGCTCCTAGTCCAGGATCTTGTCACTAAGTTAGATCATTAGTCAACTTCAATATTCAATGCATATGAGAAAAATGTTGACAAATGGGCGTTTACAAAAAATTGAGCAAAATGATTCAATACGGGACTTGATTGACTCTTAATGTGGTCTTTGTTAGATTTTCGATCTCACTTTGACATTTTGACATGGCCAATTTCACTTTAGGATCCCTGTTGATGAACTTGCTGAATTTGAAGCGTTGCTTAAATTGATCAAATCTACTGCTTTACTTTTGAGCCTTTGTGCTTAGCTTTGATATATATGTCTTACCATGATCTTGCTATTTGTCGGGCTTGATATCTTGTTTGTGCAATATTAGAGATACTAGATTGTTCTTTTGGGTAATCTCCAAAGCTTCTTGTAATCAAAAATTGAAAAATCCAAAAAAAAAAATGAAGCCACTCCATTGCACTTCATGCATACTCCTCTTTATGTTTCTCTTGTTTCTGCTTCTTCCTTTATTTTCTATTTGTTATCTCTGGATGAGAGGAAGGCGTGATTCCTTGATGAATCCATTGTCAAAGGGGGAGAAGATGTGTTAAATGAGAAGAGAAGATGTGTTAATGAGAATATATTTCTTTGTTGGGGAGAAGTTTGTACAAAGGGAGAGCGAAAATTTGAAAAATTGAGGATCATAGTGAGGGGGAGTTCTTGAGTTGCATTCTTATTGTCTTATTGAATATTCTGAACTTGAATTGCATTCTTTTATACTCACAATGATCATAGGTCAATTGAACAATTGTTCTTTCATATGGACCTCATGTGAGAATTTTGACCCTTTTCGAAATCAAAGTTTTATGTTTTCTTTTGCCTTGTCTCACATGCCTATACTATTACGATGCCGGCTTGATCATTTTCATTGCTTTTTCTTGCTTATGGACCAAGTTGTGCCTTTGTGCGTAAAAAGCTGCGAGTAAACTTCGTTTTCAAACCTCTTACTTACATTTTACGGATAATTGCCAATGTGTTCATCAAGGGGAGATTGTGGATTTCATGGGGATATGTTCGGATCTTAGGATGATGTGACAATTGGCAATGGCGTTTACGGTTTGTAGTTTCACGTGTTTTCGACAAAGCTACGAGTATTACGGGCGAGGCGGTCCGACCGGTCCTTGCACGGCGGTCCGGCCGGTCCCAAATCGGTCGGACCGGCCATGTGGGCGGATCGGACGGCGGTGACCTAAAAGTGTTCAAAACGAGCTGGGCCAAAAATAGGTGTTGTAGGCAAGTGAGGGGATCCCAATGCACTTGGTCTCATGATTTTTGGAGTCTCCAGTAAAAAGTTCTATTGGTTTTTAATTTCCAGAAGGTTTCGGAATTTGGAAGCTTGAATTTCGGCTAAGTCCCAAGGGGCGGTCCGACCGGCTCACAGGGAGCGGTCCGACCGGCCAAGGGGCGGTCCGACCGGCTCACCTGGAGCGGTCGAACCGGTATCCACTTGATCATCGGCCAACTTCGTGGCGATGCTGTTTTGTTAGGTCAAGTACATTGGTTTCATGGCATATGATTTACAAGAGAAATTCTGTCAAATGTTTTTTTTTTAAAAAGGGGGGTTAGTTGAATATGTTTCAACTATCATTTCAAGTGGTTCTCAATGTTTTGACTTACAATAGGAGAATGTAATGATCAATAGGTTTGTAACCTATCTTTGTTTCTCCTCTCATATCTTGAGAACAAAATTACCTCCTTGGTCATATAAGTTCAATTCATACTTTTTGTGACCCACCTTAATTTTTTGCAAGAGGTATCGATTTGCAAATACTCCTTTTGGCTAAGATTTATCTTGTGTTTTTGGGTGATTTATGCCAAAAGGGGGAGAATATTTTTATCAATACTCTTCATTTGGATGTTTGGTTGTTTAAACATGCCAAAAGAGGGAAAATGCATTAGTTGTGTAAGCATATATTTTCTTATGTATTTTGTTTAATGCTTTATGTTTCACCTCATATGATGCATAGACATAGTTCATTAGTTTAAATTCTCATCTTATGTCTCTGAATATCCAAATGTTGTTTTTGATAATGGATTTGTCATCAATCACCAAAAAGGGGGAGATTGAAAGATCTAGACCCGCCATTATGAGTTAATGGAGTGTTTTGGTGATTAATGACAAATCCAAATATGAGACTAACTCTTTTATCAATTATTATCCTTGTGTAGTCTTATTTGGATATAAAGGTGAAACACAACGAGGTATGCAATCGACATCTCAATCTTATATATTGTTGCATTTCTCGGATCCAAAATATAGGATTGAACTCAACCATAAGTTAAACTTGAATATGTGCATATGACCTTATTACACATTTGTGTATGCACACATTTAGGGTGAGTTTTATCCTATACTTTGTGGTTTCATTAGTATTGATCCATATTCCATTCTCCACATATATTTGGGATCTTTACGTTGAAACAAAACCTTTGAGTATACAAAACTTGTGTAGTTCGTATATACTCATGTTATGAGTAAACATGAGTATATAGAACTTGTGTAGTTCTTGTATACTCATGTTAGAGTATATATAACTTGTGTAGTTTATATATATTCATTTGTTCTCTCATTTATCATCATTAAATTTATGAGAATTTAAGTGGTTATCATCAATTACCAAAGAGGGAAAGATTGAGGTATCTTGTCCCACCATTATGAGTTAATGGTATGGTGTGGTAATTAATGATGATCACATTGTGGAACTAACATTTTTCATGAGTTGGATATATAGGTTATGTTCCAGGATAATGAAGACTTGGGATGATCATGAGTTGATGATCAAGTCAAGAGCTTGGTGTATATGATGTATCATGAGTTGATGCTTATCAAGAAGAGATGATCATGAGTTGATCATCAAGACAAGAGAAGACCCATCATGTGTTGATGGAGGTCAAGTGAAGGAATGCATCATGCGTTGATGCATGTGAAGAATCGGGATGGAGAAATCATCATGTGTTGATGATGTTCAAGACAAGATCCCGAAGTGAAGAAATCATCATGTGTTGATGATTGTCAAAGTCAAAGACCCGGACTTGAAGTGTTGATGTGCGTCATCAAGCTTCAAGAAGATGCAAGGCAAAGATATGACTAGCTAGGGCTAAGGATGTGTTCCTAGTCTTTTACCGGTCTCGGTGTTTGGTTGATAGACCGGATTACTAGTATAGGATTGCCGTACTATTAAGAGGGGTCTTGACTAGTAGCATGAGTTAGTCATGTGTTGATAGCTCATTGTGTTTGCTCTAGCTCATCTATGCATGGAGCTATTATTTGCGAATGTGTTTTGCAAATAGCCGAGGCTCATGCATTCAATCTTTGTAGCATGGGACTATACTTTGCAAATGTGTTTTGCAAATGGTTGAAGTCCATGCACTTTAGTCTTATGGCATGATGCTGTTATTTGCGAATGTGTTTTGCAAATAGTTGATGCTCATGTTTGATTTCTTGTAGCATGTGACTTAAGTTTGCAAATGTGTTTTGCAAATGGTGTAGGTCCATGTACCTTTTTCCTTGTAGTATGATTCCAAAAGTTGGCAAATGTGTTTTGCAACTTGTTGGGAATCTTGCTTGTGATCCTTGTTGGCATGGCTTGTCAATTAGCAAATGTGTTTTGCAATTGAAGTTGTTGAAAAAGCCATTGCTGTTTTCTGTCAGGAAAATCGGAAGTTCCGGTGTCTCAACTGCGGAAGTTCCGCAGGCCGGACGGTCCGATTTCCAGCGGCTCGTTTTTTCCAGAGAGCGTCCGGTTTAGGGACTTAGCCGATTTTCGAAGTGCGGAAGTTCCGGCGTGTTACGAGCGGAACTTCCGATTATCGGTTGCTCCGAAATTCCGGCGGTTCGTTTTTTCCAGAGAAGCACCTTTTTGGGGACTTAGCCAAAATTTGATGTGCGGTAGTTCCGCTATGTGTTGAGCGAAACTTCCGCAACTTGGTTGGCGATAGTTCCGCACTAAAAATCAAACGGCTAGTTTCTCGTCTGACATAGCCGTTGCGGTGTTTTTCTCTCTCATGCGGTAGTTCCGGCCTTTGCATGGCGGAACTTCCGATTTCCCTGATTTTTCAGGGTTTTGTCTCCCAACGGCTAGTTTTTGTGTGTGGGCTATATTGTAAGATCGAGGTGGCCGACTAGAGGGGGGTGAATAGGCGGTTTTAAAAATCTATCGCGCTAAACCAATATATGAATGCGGAAGCTAATATCGAATTGGTTTTGCACAATTAAAACCTAAAACAACTAGGCTCAACTAAGTGCACCGACAATATGAACACAATACAATATGAGTAATCATACAAGATATATAAGCAATTAAAGCAAGAATGTAAATAGCTCAAAGTAAAGCACAAGTAAAAACAAGATGACACGATTATGTTTTACCGTGGTGTTCGGAGACTTGCCGGTCTCCCCTAATCCACGTTGAGGTAAGCCCAACCCGCGTTGGACCGGCTCCTCAAATGAGCACACACCTCCGAGGTAAGTCCAACACTTGGACCGGTTCCAAACCGAACCAACACCTCGCTCAACTATGGTTGCTCTTCCTCCACTCCGGAGATGGCGAGCACCAAACCACTCACAACCGTCGGGCCTTCTCACAAGCTTCTTGAGAAGGTCACCGAGCACGACGCCTCCACGCCGTCTAGGTGTCGGCAAACACCAAGAGTAACAAATCCAAACTTTCACTTGAACTAATCAAGTGTCAACGCTCACGTGGATACACAATCCACTACCTAAGGCAACACATGCACTTAGGGTTTACTCTCTAATCTCACCAAGTGCAACACATGCACAAAAGAGAATAGAGGCTTGCTCTTAGCTCAAAGAATGAGTGTATCACTTATCAATAACTCCAGCAACTTCCCACAACCGGCCAAGGTGGCTATATATAGCCCACACACAAAAACTAGCCGTTGGGAAGAAGTTCCCGAAAGTTCAGCACATATCGGAACAACCGGCGTGTTAGCATCGGCACAACCGCGCTATGCTCAATGCGCGATGTGGCTATGTTACACGCATTAAATGCACCGATATAGCCGTTGGATTTAGTTGCGGTTCATCCGAGCAAACACCGGATCGTCCGATTTCAGATTTCTAAACGAGATTTTGCATACATTGCGGAATTTTACAACCGCCAAATACATTTGGAACATCCGTATGCGGTTCATCCGATTATACGTGCGATACGGCCGATTCTCAAAGAGGTTTTCAAAGGGATTACACTCGATTGTTATTTTGCAACCGCCGTAATATCATCGGAACAACGGGATGCGGTCGTACCGTTCAAGCCATCGGTACAACGCGACCCACTAAATCGATCACCACGAGATCATGACACGTGGAAGGCCACGATGGACTCTTGTCTAGTGGTCGGTCGACACAAGATCCGAGCGTTTAAATTTAGTCGGAACTACCGCCAACTAAATATCGGAAGTTCGATTCTTGAAGTTCCGCTCAACACATAGCGGAACTACCGCACTCAATTTTGGCTAAGTCCTAAACGGCGCTCTCGGAAAAATCAAGCGCGGAAAATCGGATCATCCGGTGCGGAACTTCGCATGTTAAGAAGCGGAACTTCCGATTTTCCGATGTAAATCGAAATGGCTTTCTCAACAACTTCAATTGCAAAACACATTTGCTAATTGACAAGCCATGCCAACAAGGGTCACAAGCAAGATTCCCAACAAGTTGCAAAACACATTTGCCAACTTTTGGAATCATACCACAAGGAAAAGGTACATGGACTTACACCATTTGCAAAACGCATTTGCAAACTTAAGTCACATGCTACAAGGGTTGAATGCATGAGCATCGGCTATTTGCAAAACACATTCGCAAATGATAGCTCCATGCATAGATGAGCTAGAGCAAATATAATGAGCTATCAACACATGACTAACTCAAACTACTAGTCAAGATCCTCTTAATAGTGCGGCAAACCTATACTAGCAATCCGGTCTTTCAACCAAACACCGAGACGGTAAAGACTAGGAACACATCCTTAGCCCTAACTAGCCATACCTTTGCCTTGCATCTTCTTGAAGCTTGATGACGCACATCAACACTTCAAGTCCGGGTCCTTGACTTTGACAATCATCAACTTATGATGATTTCTTCACTTCGGGATATTGTCTTGATCATCATCAACACATGATGATTTCTTCATCCCGATTCTTCACTTGCATCAACGCATGATGCATTCCTTCACTTGACCTCCATCAACACATGATGGGTCTTCTCTTGTCTTGATGATCAACTCATGATCATCTCTTCTTGATAAGCATCAACTCATGATGCATCATATACGCCAAGCTCTTGACTTGATGATCGACTCATGATCATCCCAAGTCTTCATCACCCTGGAACATAACCTATATATCCAACTCATGGAAAATGTTAGTTCCACAATGTGATCATCATTAATTACCACATCATACCATTAACTCATAATGGTGGGACAAGATACCTCAATCTTTCCCTTTTTGGTAATTGATGATAACCACGTAAATTCTCATAAATTTAATGATGATAAATGAGAGAACAAATGAGTATATATAAACTACACAAGTTATATATACTCTAACATGAGTGTACAAGAACTACACAAGTTCTATATACTCATAACATGAGTATATACGAACTACACAAGTTTTGTATACTCAAAGGTTTTGTTTCAACGTAAAGATCCTTAGTATTTGTGGAAAATGGAATATGGATCAATACTAATGAAACCACAAAATATAGGATAAAACTCCCCCTAAATGTGTGCATACACAAGTGTGTGATAAGCTCATATGCACATATTCAAGCTTGACTTATGGTTGAGTTCAATCCTACATTTTGGATCCGAGAAATGCAACATTATATATAAATTTGAGATTTCGATTGCATACCTCGTTGTGTTTCACCTTTATATCCAAATGAGACTACACAAAGATAATACTTGATAAAAGAGTTAGTCTCATATTTGGATTTGTCATTAATCACCAAAACACTCCATTAACTCATAATGGCGGGTCTAGATCTTTCAATCTCCCCCTTTTTGGTGATTGATGACAAATCCATTATCAATAACAACATTTGGATATTCATAGACATAAGATAATAATTTAAACTAATGAACTATGTCTATGCATCATATGAGGTGAAATTTTAAAACGTCAATCATTATGCATATGAGATCATTATGCATATGAGAATGATATACTATACATTTAATGCATTCTCCCCCTTTTTGGAAATTCTCCATCTTTTGACATTTTAAACAAATGAAACATCCAAATGGAAGAGTATTGATATAAACATTCTCCCCCTTTTGGCATTAATCACTAAAAAGGACACAAAGGGAGGTTTGCAAATCGATACCACTTGCAAATATCGAGGTTGGTCACAAAAAGTATGAATTGAACTTATATGACCAAAGGAGATTTTGTTCTCAAGATATGAGAGGAGAAACAAAGATAGGTTATAAACCTATTGATCATAATATTTTCCCTTTTTTAAATCAGAATATTGAGAACCACTTGAAATGATACGACTTGAGATGATATTTGAAATACATTCAAATAATCTCCTTCTTTGAAGTCTTCTCAAGAACATTTTCAAATTCCAAAACGAGAAGATCAAAGATGGCCAATACTGAAAATATGTGGAAGCAAGCTCAGAAAAATATGAAATTAATCATGGAGCTAGTGCTGGCATATACACACAATTTTCATTTTGGGAGGCTTAACCAAATGTCAACCAATTTAAAGATATGAAAATCACAAAGTTTCATAAAACTGAAAAATTCAGGATTTTCAGATTTTTGACAATTCATTTGAGCCTCAAAAGACAGCTGAGAAAATGGGTAAAATGGTTCCAATAAATTTGAAAAAAAATTTTCAACATAGAACCACTATAGAGGATCAAATTTCATTATTATAGCTTCCTCTAATTGTGAACCCATTTAAAGATACAAAATTCACAAATCTGAAATTTCAGCTTTTGAGCAAAGAGAGAAAAAGTCAAAACTTTTTCAATTCAAGTCGAAATACCTTCAAATTTGGCATAAATAAACTTTAGACTCCTGAGAAACTTATCCAAGAAGAATTTTCGAAAAAGGAGTCTCCAATCAAAAGATATGCCAATTTAAGCTTTGAAGGTAAGATTTTAGTTTAAAGAGAAGAAAAGTCAATATTTTTACAAATGAAGTCCAAATTCTATGAAAAGTTCCAGATTTTAACTTTGGACTATTTAGAGTGTTTTCCAACAAGAATTTTTTTTTAAAAAGGACTTTTCTTTCAAAAGATATGGCAAAATGCGCATTGAAGGTATATAAAGAGAGCAATTTTGCTTTTAAGATCCAAAATGCAAACCAATTTGGATTTCATGGAGTTTTTCACTTTGTTAGCTTTGTATGAGTTAGAAATACTATTTCAAGCCAAGATACACAAAGAAATCCGGCTCAAATAGCAAAACTCACTATATGCAAGAATAGGTAATTTTGGGTCAAAGCGAGTTTTTCGGTGAATTTCAAATGAGTATAGATTTTCAACAGTTGGTCTTTTGTAAAAACTTGGAACTTGAGAAACGTTTGAAATGACCAACCCTATGAGTTTGGTATTGAAAACTTTTTCAAAAAAAAAACTCAATAGATTTTGATTTAAGGAAATATGTCATTTAATTCAAAATCAAGATCATATAAGATCCTTTTGAGGCCAAATTTTCTATTTTGTTTCCAAAGTAGGAATTTTTACTTCAAAAGCATTTGAAAACATTTGAAATACATTTTTAGATACTTTTGTGTAGTTTTTCACAAGATTGACCGTTTTGAGCAAAAAGCCACTTGTAAAAAATATTTGGACTTTCGAATGGAAGGCTTGATTTTGAAAAGCTAATCTTGCATATGATTTATAATGTCACTCCAAGAATACAAAATGAAGCAAATGAGAATGAAACACATTCATTCACAAGATCCAATAAATCATTTTAGGCAAGTAAAATAGTTTTCTCAAATTACATAAATTTTGTAACACCAAAATCTTTTAAGAAATTTTTTTTTCACAAAGAAAAAACTCCCCCTTTCATAAAGGGTTCCTTTTGGTATTTATTTCTTCTCATTTGACATACAAATGATTTTCTTGTTTCCTTGTCATCTTCTCCTTTGACACACAAAGGATTATCTTCCATCTTGTAAGAGTGAATGATATCAAGGACAATTAATTCCATTTGTAGAAACTTGATACCACTTGTAAAAAGCACTTGATACCAAGAGTAATTGATTCCATTTGTAGATACTTGATATCACTTGTATGCATGAATCTTATTTCTCTTATCTTCAATTTGAAAAAAATACCACTTGTAACACATACCACAAAACGGAGAAAGCTTTAGATTAGAGAAGATTTTGATCGGCAAGGATGAAAAGAGGACATCATTTTAACGAATAAGATGATATCACTTGAAAGATAAATCTCATGTCGAGATCAAGATGATCAAAAGGAGCTACCACTTGGAAATAATACCACTTGAGAGATGCAATTGTATTTGAGTGGTGGGTAGCTAGCAATGATATGAAGGATCAACTTGACCAAAGGAAGCGACCACAAAAGATTTAGAATTGAAATGGAATGAAATGGTGACTTGTCGAACAATCGGAAGTTCCGCCAACTAATGTGCGGAAGTTAGAATCGAGACGTTCGGACACGGAGTGCTTGGTAGTTCGATTATCCCGACACTTCAAGGATTGATATTGGAATTTGACAATTTTGCAAATGATCCTAGTTTTGCACTCAAATAAATATCATTCAGGATCATTATGCATTAAAGAGACTAATGTCTATCTAAGAAAAATAACTTTTATGAATTAAGCTTTGATTTACATAAAAGGAATCATATTTTCATGAAATTTTACCAAAAGATCCAAATTGAGCAAATGATGAATTTTAAAGCATCCAATTTCATGTATGAGTCATAAATACCATTATGAACATATTCATATGAAGAATTTTGGTTCATATGGAAAAACTCACTTAAGTGCTAGAAAGTGACCACTTAGGTCATAGTAGTATTTTGGATGAGTTTGAAAATCAAATATCTTTTTCTAGGTTGGTCTTTTGAAAATCCTTTGAATACCAAAAATGTTTAGAATAACCAACTCTAGGATTTTCCTTTTGGAAAGATTTTCAAATTCCTTTTAGAATAGATTTTACACAAAAATCTAGTTTATGTCAAAAACAAGATATTATAATGTAGGATTTTGACTAGAAATGCATTTTTACTTAAAATAGGTTTTTCTAAAGCCAAAACCTTTGGTAAATCTTTGAAAAGCATTTGTATACCTTTTGCAACTAGTTTTTCAAAGAATTACTAATAATTATGAAATTTTTGACTTTTGGCTAAAAGGCTTATTTTTTGAAAAACAATACTAGCACTTAATTTATTTGGGCACACTTAGGGATGTGAAATACATGACTATGATTTAGCACTCCCCCTTAATGTGCCACTACCAACTTGCTCAAGATATTAATAATGAACATTATGAACATAGAGCAAGAACACCCCTTTTAATAAGATTTTCATGAAATGCAACCTACACAAGGTATAAAGGGGCTAGATACTTCAATGTAAATACTTGTTACCGAGATGGCATTGGTTCTTGATGTGAAACGATTATCCTCAAACTTGGCTCCAATTTGATATATGATGATATCCATCTTTATATGAATAAGCCAAGTCTCCAATGCCTCTCCAAGTACCTATTAAGCATTTAAGCGCATTTTGGTACCCAAAACTAGGTTGGGTCCACGAATGTTAGTCACAATAGATTTGGGCACCCAAATGGCCCTAGCATTAGTTTTATGTGTACTAACTATTCTAGCAAACACATTGCCATTAATATCCTTCCTAAGCAAATATTGATCATTATAAATAATGGGCTTAGGAGTGATACCTTTGGGACAATCCTTACTCATATGTCCCTTTTCCCGGCAATTGTAGCAAGTTCGAAATTTGCATTCATCTTTTACCATCTTTACTTGCTCCTTACCGGTTTGCCTCTTCTTTGATGACAATTGCTTGTCATTCACCTTGTTAGGACACACCGAGGCGAAGTGGCCCTTTCCATTGCATCCATGGCACTTAATATTCTTCGTGTGCCTTGCGTTGTGCCTAGTCTTGCTATTCTCCCTTTTCTTGGGAGTGAAACCGATTCCACTCTTATCTTGCAAGCGTCTTTGCTTGCTCAATATATCATCAAGAGTGGCCTTCCCTTTTTGGCCTCTTTCCAAGTCATTCTTCAATTTGTTGACTTGGGCCTTGAGCTCTTTGTTTTCCTCTACAATGTTAGTATTGCAAGATATGGAGGAAATAGGAGCATCTATTTTGGAGCAACAAGGCATATCAATTAAATCCTCACATGAGGTGGATACATTAACCTTAGATGAAATGCATGAGGTAGAAGCTATACATGGCAAATCATCTATTAAATTACATTCAATGCCTATATCCACCTTAGAGCTATTTAGATTATTTAGGAGGAGAGTTTCATGTTCATCCTTTAAAACATCATAATCATTTTGAAGAGAGACATACTCTTTCTTCAAAACTTTGAATTTTGATTTCTCCTTTTCTAAATATTCATTGAGCTCTTCTAGCATATCCATCAACTCATCATATGAAGGCTCATCGTTATTTACCTCATTATTACCTTTAGCCATGAAGCATTGAGTTGATGTGGAGGGAGTTGAGGAGTCCTCATTTTCGTTGTCGGAGCTTGAAGTTGAGAATTCTTCTTCCGACATCCATTCTTGTGTGCAATCGTCACTAGTGGAAGTGGACAATTCATATTGATCTTGAATATATGTCCACATCTCATGAGCGTTCTTGAGATTGCATACCTTGTCAAATATATCTACACTCAAAGCACTAAATAAGGCGTTAGTAGCTTGAGCGTCGAGATGTAAGCATTTCTCTTCCTCAATGGTTGGAGCAAAATGATCCAATGGAGGAGAAAAGCCTACATCTACAATCCGCCATATTTTTGGACTCATGGCCCTAAAATAACAAGACATGCGGATTTTCCATTGAGCATAATTTGTGCCATCAAATAGAGGTGCTTCACCTAGGTGCACTAAATCTCTAGTTGCCATCCTTTACTCTCTAGACGGTTAAGTCTAATAAATGAGAGACCAAGCTCTGATACCACTTGTAAGATCGAGGTGGCCGACTAGAGGGGGGTGAATAGGCGGTTTTAAAAATCTATCGCGCTAAACCAATATATGAATGCGGAAGCTAATATCGAATTGGTTTTGCACAATTAAAACCTAAAACAACTAGGCTCAACTAAGTGCACCGACAATATGAACACAATACAATATGAGTAATCATACAAGATATATAAGCAATTAAAGCAAGAATGTAAATAGCTCAAAGTAAAGCACAAGTAAAAACAAGATGACACGATTATGTTTTACCGTGGTGTTGGAGACTTGCCGGTCTCCCTAATCCACGTTGAGGTAAGCCCAACCAGCGTTGGACGGCTCCTCAAATGAGCACACACCTCAGAGGTAAGTCCAACACTTGGACCGGTTCCAAACCGAACCAACACCTCGCTCAACTATGGTTGCTCTTCCTCCACTCGGAGATGGCGAGCACCAAACCACTCACAACCGTCGGGCCTTCTCACAAGCTTCTTGAGAAGGTCACCGAGCACGACGCCTCCACGCCGTCTAGGTGTCGGCAAACACCAAGAGTAACAAATCCAAACTTTCACTTGAACTAATCAAGTGTCAACGCTCACGTGGATACACAATCCACTACCTAAGGCAACACATGCACTTAGGGTTTACTCTCTAATCTCACCAAGTGCAACACATGCACAAAAGAGAATAGAGGCTTGCTCTTAGCTCAAAGAATGAGTGTATCACTTATCAATAACTCCAGCAACTTCCCACAACCGGCCAAGGTGGCTATATATAGCCCACACACAAAAACTAGCCGTTGGGAAGAAGTTCCCGAAAGTTCAGCACATATCGGAACAACGGCGTGTTAGCATCGGTACAACCGCGCTATGCTCAATGTACGATGAACGGCTATGTTACGCATTAAATGCATCGATATAGCCGTTGGATTTAGTTGCGGTTCATCCGCGAGCAAACACCGGATCGTCCGATTTGAGATTTCTAAACCGAGATTTTGCATACGTTCGGAATTTTACAACCGCCAAATACATTTGAACATCCGTATTGCGGTTCATCCGATTATCGTCTTGATACGGTGGATTCTCAAAAGAGGTTTTCAAAGGGATTACACTCGTCATTGTTATTTTGCAACGCCGTAATATCATCGAACAACAGGGATGCGGTCGTACCGTTCAAGCCATCGGTACAACCGCAGCCCACGAAATCAGATCACCACGAGATCATGACACGTGGAAGGCCACGATGGACTACTGTCTAGTGGTCCGGTCAGCACACAAGATCTGAGCCGTTTAAATTTAGTCCGGAACTACCGCCAACTAAATATCGGAAGTTCCGATTCTTCGGAAGTTCCGCTCAACACATAGCGGAACTACCGCACCTCGAATTTTGGCTAAGTCCCTAAACCGGCCGCTCTCTGGAAAAATCAAGCCGCGGAAAATCGGATCATCCGGGGTGCGGAACTTCCGCGGTTAAGAAGCCGGAACTTCCGATTTTCCCGATGAAATCGAAATGGCTTTCTCAACAACTTCAATTGCAAAACACATTTGCTAATTGACAAGCCATGCCAACAAGGGTCACAAGCAAGATTCCCAACAAGTTGCAAAACACATTTGCCAACTTTTGGAATCATACCACAAGGAAAAAGGTACATGGACTTACACCATTTGCAAAACGCATTTGCAAACTTAAGTCACATGCTACAAGGGTTGAATGCATGAGCATCGGCTATTTGCAAAACACATTCGCAAATGATAGCTCCATGCATAGATGAGCTAGAGCAAATATAATGAGCTATCAACACATGACTAACTCAAACTACTAGTCAAGATCCCTCTTAATAGTACGGCAAACCTATACTAGCAATCCGGTCTTTCAACCAAACACCGAGACCGGTAAAAGACTAGGAACACATCCTTAGCCCTAACTAGCCATACCTTTGCCTTGCATCTTCTTGAAGCTTGATGACGCACATCAACACTTCAAGTCCGGGTCCTTGACTTTGACAATCATCAACTTATGATGATTTCTTCACTTCGGGATATTGTCTTGATCATCATCAACACATGATGATTTCTTCATCCCGATTCTTCACTTGCATCAACGCATGATGCATTCCTTCACTTGACCTCCATCAACACATGATGGGTCTTCTCTTGTCTTGATGATCAACTCATGATCATCTCTTCTTGATAAGCATCAACTCATGATGCATCATATACGCCAAGCTCTTGACTTGATGATCGACTCATGATCATCCCAAGTCTTCATCACCCTGGAACATAACCTATATATCCAACTCATGGAAAATGTTAGTTCCACAATGTGATCATCATTAATTACCACATCATACCATTAACTCATAATGGTGGGACAAGATACCTCAATCTTTCCCTTTTGGTAATTGATGATAACCATAAATTCTCATAAATTTAATGATGATAAATGAGAGAACAAATGAGTATATATAAACTACACAAGTTATATATACTCTAACATGAGTGTACAAGAACTACACAAGTTCTATATACTCATAACATGAGTATATACGAACTACACAAGTTTTGTATACTCAAAGGTTTTGTTTCAACGTAAAGATCCTTAGTATTTGTGGAAAATGGAATATGGATCAATACTAATGAAACCACAAAATATAGGATAAAACTCCCCCTAAATGTGTGCATACACAAGTGTGTGATAAGCTCATATGCACATATTCAAGCTTGACTTATGGTTGAGTTCAATCCTACATTTTGGATCCGAGAAATGCAACATTATATATAAATTTGAGATTTCGATTGCATACCTCGTTGTGTTTCACCTTTATATCCAAATGAGACTACACAAAGATAATACTTGATAAAAGAGTTAGTCTCATATTTGGATTTGTCATTAATCACCAAAACACTCCATTAACTCATAATGGCGGGTCTAGATCTTTCATATATATAGCCACCTTGGCCGGTTGGGAGAGGTTGCTGGTGCTATTGTTAAGTGATATACTCATTCTTTGAGCTAAGAGCAAGCCTCTATTCTCTTTTGTGCATGTGTTGCACTTGGTGAGATTAGAGAGTAAACCCTAAGTGCATGTGTTGCCTTAGGTAGTGGATTGTGTATCCACGTGAGCGTTGACACTTGATTAGTTCAAGTGAAAGTTCAGATTTGTTACTCTTGGTGTTTGCCGACACCTAGACGGCGTGGAGGCGTCGTCTTGCGTGATCTTCTCAAGAAGCTTGTGAGAAGACCCGGCGGTTTGTGAGTGGTTTGGTGCTCACCATCTCCGGAGTGGAGGAAGAGCAACCATAGTTGAGTGAGGTGTTGGTTCGGTTAGGAACCGGTCCAAGTGGTTGGACTTACCTCGGAGGTGTTGGCTTAATTAGTGGAGCCGGTCCAATTCGTTTGGGCTAACCTCAACGTGGATTAGGGGAGACCGGCAAGTCTCCGAACACCACGGTAAAACATAATCGTGTCATCTTGTTTTTACTTGTGCTTTACTTTGAGCAATTTACTTTCTAGCTTTAATTGCCTATATATCTTGTATGATTGCTCATATTGTATTGTGTTCATATTGTCGGTGCACTTAGTTGAGCCTAGTTGATTTAGGTTTTAATTGAGCAAAACCTATTCGCTATTAGCTTCCGCATTTATATATTGGTTTAGCTCGAAAGTTTTTAAAACCGCCTATTCACCCCCCACTAGTCGGCCACCTCGATCTTACAAGGGTCTTTTTGCGCTTCATTTAAGAGCGGTAGTGCCGCAAGAAATTTGCGGTACTTCCGATAATCGAAAGTACCGCAAATTAGTTGGCGGTAGTTCCGCACTGATTTGGAAATTATGGTTTGATTAATTCACACGCAAAGTGTTCATAAAGGAATGAGATAGAGACATACATGATACAAACTAGTACAACAACGCCGCAAAGGCATACATCACGTAGTGCAGGGATGCATAGATAAAGAGTGGATACTTCAATCTTTTTAAAACTGAACTTCTACTTAGCAAGAACAAGAAATAATAGAATAAAAATTACCAAACTGGCTATGTTAACTAATTTCTGTCGTGATTTCTCAACCCTTTCAATCCTTTCATCCAGTCTGTTAAGAACATTATCTTTATTTTTCGTCGGTTGATCCGATGGTCGAGGCACTTGACAAAATACAGCCACACGACGGGTGTCCTCTTGCAAGGCTGCAATTTGTATTGCAATGTCTCGAACCTCTGGCACAGCTTCATCAGCCCATAGCCAGAACTGACATGTTGTGTTCTGTAAAAATAATTGGAACTGCAAGTGAAAAAATATAATGTTTGGAAAGAAGTTTATTGGGGATGATCAGGCACAAGTTACCGTAAGATTTGAACACTTCATGAACACTCGGGATGGATTTGTTGGCGTATGGGAGCTGAACACATTCACCGGATCCCTGCAATGAGGGCAATCCAAGTGCTGTCGTAGTGCTTCTAATTGTCTGCTCACTCGGAAGTTTGATAAGGCCGTAGACATCCCGTTTAAGACTGGATGGAAGGAGAAGAGGAACTCAAGAGTGAGGGGAATGGCAGCCAAATAATGCATATATATAGCCTGCAGGTAAATTGTAATTTGGTTGAAGAAAATTAGCATCCGCGAGGCAGCAAGGCCGAGGAGGTATCGTGGGGCAGCATTGCGTTATGTCTTTAAGGTTTAGTAAGTTAAAATCGGGAGGTACAGTTGTTGTTAGTACTAAATATTTCAGAGAACATTTTGTGTACATAAATCTCACTGTCGTAACACACAGGGACATTACATAATTCAGAAAGGCGGGATGCACAATGGCATTACGTAACAAGTTTTACACGGTCATGAAATTAGTTAGGGCGCATCGTCGTGTCGCAGCGGGGCCGGCGTAGTTGATCCTCGAGGAATGTGAACACATGCGGGAGCGGTGTACTCTCGAAGGCCGTAGTAGGGGCCACATGCGGGGCGAATCTGGGGTGATCTCATCGTGGCGGTCCGGCTGAGGCCTGAGCATATCGTCAACCCACTGGTGCTCTTCCTGCGGGAAGGGTACAGGGTGAGTTAGTCATTGGTTTTGTGCGACGGAAAAATCGGTATAAAATGCGTTCACGTGTACCGAGTAATTTGTTGTGTTGGCGAGGATCCTCTGGCGGTCCGAGCTATAGTCTTTGCACGGTGTACCCTTCGTGACGTGTGTCGGAACCACCGGTCGCGCTCCGTGGAGTCGATTGAGCGCCGCGCGAGGAAGTCCAGTCCTGCGCCTCCCTCCGTGATGACGATGGTTGCAGCAGAGTGATGTCCCCTCGCAACTGCTGTAAGAACAAAGGGTAATGGCAGATACGTCCAAAATGAGTCCATGAAAAGGTACTCGCGATAAGAACCGGTTGACAGATGACATACCTTTGGCCCGAGGCGGGTCGAGGTCGAGCAACCGTAGCTCCGACGACTCCAGGAGTGCGACGGGCGTGCGGAGGGTGGTGCCGACGGAGGTGCAGAGGGAGGAGGTGGTGGAGGGGGCCCGCCGCGTATGCGATGCTGTGCGTGAACGTCGCTGTGGCGACCACAAGTTACAGATCTAATCGCAGAAATCGCGTCCTTGCGCATCGTGCGTATCACGCCTAGGAGACGATCCAATGTGTTGTTGTTTCCACGGTGTAGAGCTTCAGTAGTCTCATGGTGGATACGCTCCAAGCGGTAGTACTGCATGAAAACCGATAGTAAGTGCGAAAAGTGTTGCCGGACGAAAATTATGCGAAGAATATTTTACCGTCTCATCGAGGCGGGCCGCCCGGTGACGGTCCGGACCAGCTAGTACGACGTCGTCCTGCATGGCGTCCACTGGAAGCTGCGGTGCTAGCCCAGTAAGCCTGCCCCTAGTGTGCGGAACGTACCACCGCAAGTATGCAGCGTACGTCTGGATGGCGTAGCCGCAAAACTCCAGCACCACGTCCGTCGTAACCCTGTCGATCCACAGCGCCGTCCAGGGCTGCTACGTCTGCCTCCAGTCGTCGCTCCTCGGCACTCTCCTCGTTTGCCTGCAATTGAATTTATATGTCAGAAAATCTTATTCAAACATGCCCTCAAAATGATACCAAAGAATGACATACTGGTGAGCCTTTGCTGTGAGAGGTCGTTCCGCGGGCGATGGCACCTCCTGGTAAAGGCTGAACTGCCTCATGACCCGCTGCGGATTGTAGTGCTCGACCATGTACGAGAAGACCAGGTGGCAGGTCGTCATCCAGAGTGCCTCGTCCAGAGTGCACTGGGACGATAATCCGTAGGGGGCCGTGTCGTGAAGGCTGTCTTTGCCCATGGCCACCAAATGACCTCGTCCTCGTGGAGAGTCTTGAAAAGGTTATGGAACTCGGGTACGGCGCCTCGATCTCTCCTAGCCCACCCTAGGGTAGCGTGTCCAACGTGTTCCCATCGTAGAGCCCGTCGGACGGGTTGTCCCTATGAGCGTTCCCATAAAGCTCGGTGGTCACTGGTAAGGGTGCACGCAGTCTTGAAATACGGTCGGCCCGTGAAAAGTGCTCCCACGACCATAAGCATGTGAGCGTAGCATACCGCGAGGCTCTGCTCGCCTGCGCTACCGACAAGCATTGCACAACCCTCGGTAGGTGGCGTAAAGCACTGCGAGCCCTAACTATCTTGTGGAATCTCCTCGGGCAGGCGTCGCCAAAGCTATGCCGGTGGATGTAGGCTGGGGTACCGCAGATCTCCTGCGTGGTAGGAAAGCAGATCCATCCGAGCGAAACAAAAGATGCAGCGACTAAGTGTGTCCTCACTTCCTCTGCAGTCGCATGCTCGGGGCAGATCATGTACCGCCGTAGCCAGGAATGTGGCACACCCGACGCGTTCGTAGGAATCGGGTGACCAAATCTGTCGACCAAACGGACCTTCCAGTCACTGCCCTCGGAGGGGGCACTACTGGAAGACCACTCAGAGGTAGACACATGGCGAGCCACGTCCTCTAGAGTAATGGTCATCTCCTCCTATCAGAAGTGGAAAGTGTGAGTCTCCGGTCTCCAACGGTCCACGAGCGTAGACAGGAGTGCCGCGTCAAACTACAGCGCGTGCGGGAGGTCCAACATCTGGGCAAGGGGCAGGAGCCTGGTCTCCCGCAGCTTGGGGACGTACCACTCGTCAAGGGGCCAGCTCTCTCTGGGGGCGCTCAGGACCAGGCTCGGAGGGCCGACGCCGGCAGACCACGCCCGGCAACGGTGTCCCACATCCCAGCGTGGGTCGAGCAGCTTGTACGTGTCGTCAACTAGAGCCTGTGCCATCTCCTGCCAACAAGGAAACAACATGTCAGTGCACACATGTAAAACATATTGTGTGGCATAGGAAAATAAGGCAAAACATACGATTAAAAATTCAACAACACAATATGACCATAATGAGTTAACAACAGACCCGGATAACTTAACAAGTACTACATAAATGCATGGATTAACAGCAACACAGCCCATCAAAGACATTGAAATAAGTAAGCGACATCACGACTTAGTAATTATATCTTCCCCGCTACGGTGCACTGCTTGTGCCGGGTCTATTTGGGCAGCGGCTGATAGAGTGCCCAACTGTCTTGCACAGTCTGCAACGGGGGCGGCGAACCCGTTGCTCGCGCTAGCTGTCGTCCATGTCATTTCGGATGCGTCGGGACTAGCGTCTTCCACGGCTGGGGTGCTTTAGTGCGTCATTGGGCACCCACTTCACCTGCCCCAGCCAAAGGTCCCTGTAGTGCATGTCGCCACGTCGTACGAATGGAACTCGGCACTCCAAGTTGCATACATGTCGAACCCGGGAACGAAGGATCCCGAATTCTCTGTGTTCATACACTAGTCTAGGATTTCCAGTGTACACAGTCACAAAAATGTTATCACAAACATATCCAGCGTGTATATTAATAAGCATAGAGTTTATTACAACTGGGCCCGGAGGCCAAATAAAACATTAAGCGGAAGCAAAATATAATGATAAGCCACACGATACGCCACGAGCAATAAATGCGGAGGTCATTGCCTAATCGCCCCTGCTCCTCACCTTACGGATAGCAGGTCTTCTCTGAATAATAATATTGAGAAGAGTGAGCACTACAACTGTGCTCGCAAATTACACCCAATACAGAGTTTAGAATGCATGCATAAGTTATTCAAAGGAAGGTTATAGGGTTTATTTGTATAAATCAGCATTTTTGGTGTAAATAGTTATACTAAGTTTCAAGGCACATTTTCATTTCATAACTAAAATCAGATTTAAAATTTATCATTTTATAGTGGATAACCTCCATATGAAACATGGTGAAGGATACCCTCCTATCACAAGGCTACCCGCCCAAATTTACCACAAGGATTAACCATCCTCAAATCATGTCAGAAGTTATTTTAAAACCAAAAACAAATCTAACTTAGAGTGGCTTTGCTCGGCATGTCCATGACCAGTGGACACGGCTATTGAATAGATTTACACTCTGCAGAGGTTGTACAACTTTACCCACACGAGATAATTTGCAGTTATGTCGGCCAATACACGCTTCCTTAGGCGTGTGGAGGCAATTATCACAAGGCGTTTCAATGCACTACCTCAATACCAATGTGTCCGCTAAGGTTTCACTTCCATTAGGCTAACCACTGTAGGAAGCCCCTCTTGCGCTAAGTGGGAATAAAGTCTAACCGACACCCACACAACAAAATGGCATAAACAATACTGAGGTAATACAAATTATTAAGTCAGTTACGCCCATACTGAACATGTGGTAGTACGGTGGAGCTTTTGCAAGATGCGGCTCAAAGGTAGGTCCTTAATCTACTTGGGCAACTTTCGATAAAAACCACAGGTCTCGATCCTAACAGACGAGGCCCGTGCATAAACTGCACTCCACTAACGGTCCATGTTTGCCCAAGTACAAACCATTTTCTTTTATTTTTATAATTTTCAAGGATATTTGCAAAGTCCACCATGACAAAGAAATGTCATAGGCTTTTTATGAAATTTTGGCTAAATTCTCCCAAAGTCAAATATTTCATGGTCTAAGCATTTGCTATGCATATATTTATTTTAAATTCATTTGACTAAGCTTACAAGGAATTGATAATACAACAATCAAATTTGGCTATACAAAGGAATTGGAATAATTAAATATTTAAAGCAGAATTTAAAATAATTAAATACAATTATGCATGCAATAATAATTTAAAGCAGAATTAAATAATTTTAAATATTGGGGCAAAATGGTCAATGGTGTAACTTGCCTTGCTCAAATTCCTGGTATTCTACTTCTTCAATAGGGTCAAGCTCTAGAGTCGTCAAAATCTATCTGTGAAAATATTCCAAATTCAAACAGAATTCAAATGAACACAAATAAATTCAAATGAAAATTCAAATTAATTCCAAATTAAATAATTTTGGTTTAGTTAGCTAGATCTTGATTTTATACAAATTTAGAAATTTGAATCACCTAAATCGGAGTTTGTATGAAGAAATCTGAGCTCACGGAAGTTTAAAACCTAAATTAAATCCTAAAATCAAATTTCGAATTTCCGAATTAAATTTCTAAAGGAAAATATCTTTATTGCGCCGGTGATGTCGCAAGATCTTGTGCCGAGGCCCGACAAGTGGGCCCCCGACAGTATGGGTGAGTCCACGACAGAAGCGCAAGTCCACAGTGGACTCGGTGCATAAGTCTGAAGGGGGTGTGTGATGGCCTATTCTTGGCTGCCCACGCTGCCGACTGGCCGCCACGCACGCCAAAACGGTGAGGTGGCGCCGAGGTGGTGACCACGTCGGCGCCGGAGAGGAGGTGCTCGGAAGGCAGAAGGTGCGGCGCGACGGCGGCGTGGCGAGCTCCGGTGAGGTCGCGAAATGTTCGGGAGGTGATCTTTGAGTGCGATCGCTACTGGCGGCGAGGGCGTGGCGGAAGATGGTCGGCGACGGCAGAGGCGGCGGTGTGGTTGATCGTTGGCGGCGAAGGAGCTCGGCGACGCCCGAGGGCGCGGAGGTGCGCACCGAGGTTCGCGGGCGAGGCGGTGGTGCGGTCGAGGCGGGAGGTTCACCGGTGGTAGCGCTAGAGGCGTGAACCACACTCGGCCGGTGAGAGAAAAGCCAAATGCGGGCGATCGGGAGCGAGGAGGCGAGGGAGTTGGGGCAAAAGCTTGAGGGAGGAGAGGCGCACTGGTGCTCCCTTTTATAGGGCGAGGCGAGGCGGAGATGGAGATCGTGGGCGAGGTGGCAACGGCCGTTCTTATGGAGGTGAGGGCGGCGGCGTTCTGACGAGTTATGGAAGGGGTAATGGCCGAGACGAGCGGGGTGAACAGCCGAGGCGAATGCGGATGAATGCGAGGAAAGAGAGGGAGGAATCACGGGCTTGATGAGCTCCAGCAGCAGTAATGGCGCGAGCGACGATCGCGCTGAGGGGAGAAGAAGGGAGCGGGAAGGCGACGCAGTGCGGCCGGGCCCCACCGGCAATGAGACAGAGAGAGAGAGAAGGCGAGTGGATTGATGTCGGCCGTCCGATTTTGATCGGACGCCACCAGCATTTCGCACGGGAGAGTTGGGTCGAGCAGCGCCGATCTTTGGGCTTCGCCCAAGATCAGATGTGAAGAATTTTAAATTCTTTTTCAATTGATTTAATTCCAGAAATTCAAATAGGCTTTTAGAAAATAGTAAATGAAGTCCAAAATTTTGAGAAAATTCACGAAATTCTATGAGGCATTCGGACTTAAATAAATTAATTCCAACTTTTAGTT
Source organism: Hsuehochloa calcarea (assembly GCA_036346395.1). Classification (NCBI taxonomy): domain Eukaryota; kingdom Viridiplantae; phylum Streptophyta; class Magnoliopsida; order Poales; family Poaceae; genus Hsuehochloa; species Hsuehochloa calcarea. The sequence goes on along the minus strand of CM070603.1, from coordinate 24,601,747 downwards.
GGTAATAGATTTTGCACATAAATTCTTTTAGCCTTAATATGCTTTAGGAAAAGTTTTTAAAAATTCGGAAAATCCACAAAAATTAATAAAGTCTTATTTTTAATCGAAATTGAAATTTTGGGTCATACAAACCTACCCCCTTAAAGGGAATCTCAACCCTAGATTGGACTTGGTTAGCAAAAGGTAGGGATACTCGGCTCTCAAAACTTCTTCTCGCTCCCGGTAGCTTTTTTTACGAATGATTGCTCCAGAACCTTACAAGAACGAATGACTTTGCTTCGGTGACGCGTTACGCCACATCGAGAATCTTGATTGGTTGTTCCACATAGGTGAGATCTTCACGAAGATCGATGCTCTCGAGCAGTGTTTCTTTGTTGGTACTCGAGATATTTCTTTAATGGGATACATGGAAGACATTGTGAGCAAATGAGAGATTTGGTAGTTCCAAGCGATAAGCAACTTCACCTCTTTTTGCCAAAATCTTATAGGGTCAGACAAATCAGGTGCGAGTTTTCCTTTAGTCTGAATCTCTTCACTCCTCGAGTGGAGTTACCCCGAGATAGACAAAATCTCCCATCTCGAAGGATAGTTCTCTCCGACGATTATTGGCATAACTCTTTTGTCGAGTTTGAGCTACTTTAGACGTTCTCTTATTGCTTTTACCTTACTTTCACTTCTTTTATCAATTCAGTCCAAGAATTGGTGTTCTCCTACTTGATCCCAAAGGAGAGGGTTCTACACTTTCTTCCATACAATGCTTCAAATGGCGACATCTGAGGCTAGCTTGAAAGGCTGTTGTTGTAGGAAAATTCGCATAGGGCAAGTTCTTATCCGACTTCTTCCATAATCTATAGCACAAGTTCAAGCATGTCTTCTAGGACTGATTTACACGCTTGATCCGCCATCTGTTTGGGGATGATATCTTTGTCTTTGAAGTTGAGTCTGGTTCCCAAAGCTTCATGTAGACTCGCCAAAATTTTGAAGTGAATATGAACCTCACATCGGACACAATTTTCTTGGGTATACCATGTAGGCAGACGATCCTGGCCATGTACAATTCGCTAACTTATTGCTACGTAAGTGGTCTTGTTGGAATAAAATGAGCCACTTTTGTTAATCGGTCAATTATTACCCAAATGGAATCACAACTTTGATTGGGTCCTAGGTAGTCGGTGATAAAATCCATACCAATCTCCTCCCATTTCCACTCGGGAATTGGTAATGGTTGTAACAATCCGGCGAGTCTCGATGTTACGCCTTAACACGACGACATACATCTGGCGATGCAACAAACTCAGCGATCTCTCGCTTCATACTAACCCACCAATACTTTTCCTTGGATCTCGGTACATCTTGGTACTCCGGGATGGATAGAGTAAGGTGATTCATGAGTTTCTTTCGAATCGGTTATGCGGTTTCATGATGTTTAGGTACATAGATGTGGTTGCCAAACCATATCGTGCCTCTGCTCGTCTTGAGAAAATCACAGGGCTTTGCCTCTTCTCATGTTTTTCATGATTTCTTTGATGTCTTCGTCTTCTATTTGTTTTTCTCGATCGACTTTGTATGGTTGGTTGGACTTCCATTGTGTTGATCTGTCTTGGTGACAATTTCAGATTCGGATGCTTTAGTTCTTCATACAACTCGTTGATTTTCTTGAACTAACACCGTGTTGCGTATGCCTTCCTACTCGAGCATCTGCTACCACGTTGGCTTTACGGGTGATAATGAATTCCAAGGTCATAATCTTTTATCGAGCTCTAACCATCTTCTTTGCACGAGATTAAGATCATTTGGGTGAAGATATATTTCAGACTCTTATGATCTCGTGAAAATCTCACTGTGATTTACCAATGAGATAATGCCGCTTGATTTTCAAAGCATGCACAATTGCCGCTAATTCTAGATCATGAGTTGGATAATTTCCTTCATGTGGCCTTAATCGACGAGATGCATAAGCCACGACCTTTCCTTCTGCATCGGTACACATCCTAGCCCACAGTGGTGGCGTCCTGTAAAACTTCAAAATCCTTACGTATATCTGGTAAAACTAGCAGTGCGAGAGACTAGTCTTTTCTTGACTCTTGAAAACTATGTTCACAAGCACTTGTCCATTCAAATTTCTTTTCCTTCTTGAAGTTGAGTCATGGGTTTGGCGATCTTGGAGAAATTTTCAATGAATCTGCGGTAGTACCCACTAATCCGAGAAAACTTCTCATACGTGATGGACTTGGGTTGCTTCCAATCCATTACAGCTTCAACCTTTGAGGGGTCTTGATGCGGGGTGCCCGATCTTCTCGACGTAGAACCTCTTGATAACTTGTGTACCCTGATGAACCACCAGCTGATCCCCCGCGCCAATGCACGGACTTGCAACTCTATGGAAAATTCGCCCAAACACACACTTGATTGGATCCTCGTGACCACGGCGAAGATCGTCGAACCCTCAATTCCAATGGAAAAGTAAAACGACCCCTTGTTCTCAATGCCCAATTCCCTCTGTTTTGGCTATAAGCACAACAGGAGAATCAAGCAAAAGCTTTGAAAATATATTAAACGTGGTCTGAGGTTACAATGGGGGTCTACCCCTCTATATATAGTGTCCCTTCTCCTCCTCATGGCTGGCCAAGAGGCCCTACTCCTATTCTAATTCGGATTTGGAGTCCTACTCCAATTCCAATACATTACAAAACAAAAAAGGAAACTCTGATTTTACAACCGTCATATTGTTTCGGTCATATCTTTTGATACGGGATGAATTTCGGAGTGAGGGAGCATCCGTTGGATCGGGCTTGAAGTTAGCTTTCCAACAAGCCCAAAACCACTCAAATCCGACTTCGTATGAGAAAGTTAGGACCTTTTTACTCTGGACTGTCCTGCTGATTCCGAATCCGAATTTGAGGCTGATTCCGAATCCGAATTGAATTTTGAGCTGATTCCGAATTTGAATTTGGTTGGGCTTGTGGAAGTTTCGAATTTGACTTGGATTCTTGGGCTTCTCTCCCCTTGCTTGTCTCCCACGAGCTTCTCCTCCATTGTGACGGCCTTTCTTCAAGAACAGTCTCATATCCTTCATCTCCGTACATTATTGAATCTTCCAATCTGAGCACAAGCAAAACACTAGTTTTAGGTAGTATGAAATTCTCAACTAATTTAAAAGGAAATTCAGTGAACAGATTCACCTGTTGGATAAGTTTCTCTTGTTTTTCAACTCTCTTAGTAAGCTCATGTTGTTCTGAGGTATTTAATGAATTGAAAATATTATATGAAACAACATAGCTAAGGATGTCCGCATCATCCTCCCTTTCTTCAAAAAAGCCGTCCTCGGCTTTTGATAACTAAAATGTGCTAGACAGAAGAAAACAACGTATATGCATGGTATATGTATTTATCATCCAAACAAGTTCCGTATAGCGCATGATGATTTGCGAACATGTATTAAACAAAGAGAACAACGATATATCGTGATATATGTATGAATCAATTGTTGTGTTATTCGCGTTGTTTTGTACAATCGATAGCTCGAATCACATTTCAAATTGCACTGGCGACTCATATGATAAAATTTCACCTTCCCAATACCAAAGTCAAGTAAAGTGGGTGAAAACCAATTGATACCATTCCATGATTCAACTGCGCTACTCTGATTAGTTATACATTTAAGAGATAAACAAGTAGGCATCATGTTGCATTCTAAACAATAGACACTTGTATTTAAACCCATCTTAAAGACACCGTGACATTGCTCAATAGATGGTTTGCGCAAAACATGTTATTTTAAATTAACAAGATTATCAATAGTAATGCATATTCGATAAACTTGAAACATGTTGTTGTCTACACCAAAATCTCCGATCAAATTGAATTTATATGTGTGTACGTAGCTATTTACTAGTGATTTTAAATGTGAAATTTCAAGAACCTTCTTAATAACACTAACTACCTCTTTTGGTTTATCGAATATGATATGACACAAAGAATCATTAAGGGATATTCTAGTAATAACTTCTGTATGAGTAATCAATTCCATATTATGCAAATTAAGCATATCAAATTTAGAACTTGGAATCATCAAAGGAATAATGGAGTTGTCAGTTTTACGCACCTTGTCTTGATGATATATCGATTCAGTACCAATAGTGTTACCTTTGTCGTCCTCCTCAGTTGATGTAGGTGCCGCGGGTATCGTAATGTCATCATGTAACGACGGGGTATCATATGTTCCCTCTCCAACCATAGTTATATCTTCATCTTTCTCTTCCAATGGTGAGGGCTCTTGAATGTCCAACTCCTTATTTGCTTGGTCCACCTGCACAATGTGTGATACAACACTAGAAATAGAGGGTAAGTTGTTAGGTTCAAAAATAATCTTACTTGTCCTATCATCTATCTCTCCTTTTTCTTTTGGTGTATCTCTCACACTCTCAATTGGGATGCTCTCAACCTCGCATATGGTGGACTCACACAGCTCACTCTTTTTATCACTCTCACTCAATTTGGCTATGTGGCTCTCATTCTCACTTGGGTTTTGATACATCTCATCCTTGTAAGACCGTGGGCGGCAAGGGCACAACTACCACCAACCACGACCTCCTCACGTGTTGCGGGTTGTGACGGGCAAAGACTACTCATCACCTCGGTCGAAGAAAAATTCTCATGCTCGATCTTCTTCTCAAGTGACACACCAGTGGATGAATTAGAACTAAAGAGCCGACGCAGATTTAATTGATGTGCTTGAATGTGTTTAAGTCTCTTTTCTGCCTTCATAGCAAATTTCACAAGATCTTGCAGACTACGAAAATATTCATCTTGAAGTGCAGCAACGATTTGATAATTCAAGCCTGCTTTGAAATACGCCTTTTCTTGATATGCACTAGTGATATTGGCACGGCGCATTGCATGGTTCAACTCAATATAGTAATCTTTAACAACTTTGCATCCTTGTTTAATGCTCTCCACGTGTCGTAGTAGTTCCCGCTCATAATAGGATGGAACAAATTCTCTTCTCATGATGCTTTTTAAACAGACCCAAGATGTAATGAATCGTTTTCCACCTAGTTGTTGCCACCAACTAGAGGCATAGTCCGTAAAAAATAAAGTGGCCACTCTCACTTCCTTGGCTTCTGATTCGAACTTATGGGATTCAAGCTCGAACTCCATGTCTTGTACCCACTCAAGATACTCCTCTGGATCATTACTACCATAGAAGGGAAGATACGTATACTCGCGATCTGCCATTGTTAGCAGCAAAGCAAAGAATATGTATGTAGGTGTATGTGTATATGTAGAGGTTACTCAACTCACAATCCTAACAATGTGAAGTTTCTTTACCGTTCCGAAAGGAATTAAGATCAACAATACTTACACTTCAGGGCAGCAGGAACCACAAGGTGATGTGTGAGCGAATTTCAAGAGCAAGTCAAAGCACGACAACATGTGTTTTGTGGAGTTTGGTATGGATACCAACTTAATTTGAAAATTCTAGGTATTGTAAGGCTAAGTAAATATCCAACCTAGAATTCAATGCCTAGTTGCCGATCACAAAGATATAAGTGAAAATCAAAACAACTCACACGCAAAGATATTGGAACTTAGTGCAATCAAGGAATGAGCTATGTAAGATATAAGTGAAGAACAAAATAGCTCGTATTGCACAAGTTATAGAAAGACGCTAGCTAGTTGCAAATAATGAAATTAGGGCACAAGATTGCACAAAATATTGATATTCTAACAATTGAATAAAGAATGAGTGGGGATTTTCGCTCAAGTTTATGGTTCGGCTATGCGTTTTCTTTTTCCTTTTCTCTTTTCTCTTTTCTTTTTCTCTTCCTTTTTTTTCCTTCTTTTTTTGAACTATTGCCAAAATTCTTGTTCTACCAAAAATGAGCAAAAGTTCTTTCCCACCTTTTGATCTTTGAACAATTGCAAGAACACAAATATTAATATGCAGCCCTAAGCAACGATTTAGCTAGTCTTCAATAGGTTCAAAGTATTCGCAAAAGATTGAAAGGTTCACAAAGGATAAATTGATGTCTTACTTCTTTTTGTTTTTTTTTTATAGACACGACTAAAAAAAATCAAACTAGGCTCAAATAAAAAGCAACGCAAAAGAATTCAAGATCAGCAAACTAAACTTGATTCTAATGGACAAAAACTTAACAAAACACACTAGAATAACAAATTAAATACTACATTTGAAAGAATTTTTTTGTATGGCTTTTTCGTGTATAGGGGAAAAAAATTTAGATAACTGGATAAAGATCCTACCGAGTCAACGGAGCTCTAATACCACCTGATGCGGGGTGCCCGATCTTCTCGACGTAGAACCTCTTGATAACTTGTGCACCCTGACGAACCACCAGCTGATCCCCCGCGCCAATGCACGGACTTGTAACTCTATGGAAAATTCGCCCAAACACACACTTGATTGGATCCTCGCTGACCACGAGCGAAGATCGTCGAACCCTCAATTCCCAGCGGAAAAGCAAGAACGACCCCTTGTTCTCAATGCCCAATTCCCTCTGTTTTGGCTATAAGCACAACAGGAGAATCAAGCAAAAGCTTTGAAAATATATTAAACGTGGTCTGAGGTTACAATGGGGGTCTACCCCTCTATATATAGTGTCCCTTCTCCTCCTCATGGCTGGCCAAGAGGCCCTACTCCTATTCTAATTCGGATTTGGAGTCCTACTCCAATTCCGATACATTACAAAACAAAAAAGGAAACTCTGATTTTACAACTGTCATATTGTTTCGGTCATATCTTTTGATACGGGATGAATTTCGGAGTGAGGGAGCATCCGTTGGATCGGGCTTGAAGTTAGCTTTCCAACAAGCCCAAAACCACTCAAATCCGACTTCGTATGAGAAAGTTATGACCTTTTTACTCTGGACTGTCCTACTGATTCCGAATCCGAATTTGAGGCTGATTCCGAATCCGAATTGAATTTTGAGCTGATTCTGAATTTGAATTTGGTTGGGCTTGTGGAAGTTTCGAATTTGACTTAGATTCTTGGGCTTCTCTCCCCTTGCTTGTCTCCCACGAGCTTCTCCTCCATTGTGACGGCCTTTCTTCAAGAACAGTCTCATATCCTTCATCTCCGTACATTATTGAATCTTCCAATCTGAGCACAAGCAAAACACTAGTTTTAGGTAGTATGAAATTCTCAACTAATTTAAAGGAAATTCAAAGGAGCAGATTCACTGTTGGATAAGTTTCTCTTGTTTTTCAACTCTCTTAGTAAGCTCATGTTGTTCTGAGGTATTTAATGAATTGAAAATATTATATGAAACAACATAGCTAAGGATGTCCGCATCAGGTCTACTGCAACTCCTCCTGCTGACACAATGTGTCCAAGAAAAGCCACTTGACTGAGCCAAAATTCACTTTTGCTGAGTTTGGCATAAAGCTGGTGTTTTCGGAGTTTGTCCAAAATAATTTCGAGATGTTTTCATGCTCTTCCACATCTCTTGAGTAGATGAGAATATCATCTATGAATACCACCACAAACTTATCCAAGAATTCCATGAACACTTTGTTCATCATATTCATGAAATAAGCGGGGGCATTTGTTAGTCCAAATGACATCACTTTGTGAACTCGTCTGATCCATATCCGGTGGTGAAGGTGTCTTGGAATATCTTCAGTGCGATTTTTAGCGATGGCGGCTGACCTCAAATCAATCTTGGAGAAAACACTGGCTCCTTTAAGTTGATCAAGCAGATCATCTATCCTAGGTAACGGTACTTGTTTTTGATTGTTACCTCGTTGAGTGATCTATAGTCCACACACATTCTCATACTATTGTCTTTCTTTTGACAAATAGTTTGGAGCTCCCAAGGCGATGAACTCGGTTGAATGTAACCTTTACTCTGTAGTTCTTGATCGCTTTTCAACTCTGCTAGATCGCTTTAGGCATTCGTAGGGTCGCTTGAAATTGGAGTAGTCCACAGGACTAAGTCAATTAAGAACATTATGTCCCGGTCGGTGGCATACTGTAAGTCCTCGGAAAAACATCTGGATATTCTTGTACCACGTGTATATCTTCGATTTCACTTCCTTTAAATTGGTCAAGATAGGACTTCTTTCCGTAGAAGTCTTGGGTTGGAACTCTACCAAATCCCTTGTTCATTGGTGAGGTTGATAGATCTACTAGCACAATCTATCCTACCTTGATTTTTGGCAAGCGGTCCATTCTAAGGATTACATCAATCCTTGCGAACGCAAGACTATTAAGTTCGAGAAAGTTACTCGAGATTTCAAAGGTAAGATTTGGGCAAAAGAAACTAGCCCTCATTTACGAGGCAGGGAATGGATTAACATGGGCTTAACTAAGGGGAGATAGATAACCCATACTTTTCCACAAACTTATTTGACACAAAAGAATGCGAAGCTCGGAATCAAATAAAAGCGATCTTTGATCTTGAGTTGACAAGGAACGTACCAAGAACAACATCCGTCTTTGCATAGGCTTCCTCTGCGGTGACATGATTCACACGCCCTTCATGGCCCGACCAATTTGGTCTTGAGGGACCGCAGGAGACTAAAGCTCCGGAGTTGGCTTGACGGGGTGGCGATCACGCTTCTTGGGACACTTATTGGCATAGTGACCCAACTCGTTGCGATGAAAGCAAGTGATTCCCTTTGTGGAAATAGTCAAGCCTGTGGGCCGACCTCCGATGAACTACTACGAATTCGGAGTATTTGGGCGCGGACTTGAGTGGAACTCTTGGTGTAGTAGTGGAATCTCCCACGCCGAGGTGGTGAGGCGAGAGAAACGAGGCTTGGGCGATCCTCCTAAGTTAAACTTCGATTTGCCATCCTCCGCTATGCGATTCTCCATTTCGATGTTTGCCTTCTGGCGTATGGCCTTATTACCAAGCTCTTTGAAAGTCGGTAAAATCGAGAAATCAAGCGAACAGAGAGTTCGTCGTTTAACCCTTCCGTAAATCACTCTTGCTGTCTTCGTCTCGGCTACATCCTCGGGGCATAGCGAGCAAGTTGGTTAAACTTATGCGAGATACTCGACCATTGAGCGGTTTCCTTGGCGAGCGGCGAAACTCCTTCTTTTCAAGGTAATCATGCGGATGGAATGTGAGATCGGCGGAAAGTTTGCATGAACTCATCCCAAGTGATTTCTTGGGCATTAGCATGGGACATCTTGAAGTTATCCCACCATTCTGATGCGGGACCAATCAACTGATGAGAGGCAAACAAAACTCTCTCACGATCGTGCATTGAGCAATATCCGACTTCTTTCCAATGACCCTGAGCCAATCATCTGCGTCCATGGGTTCCGTGCTACTAGAAAATGTTGGCGACGCATCCTCATGAACTCGACAAAGTCACTCTTGCGGGAGGTGGAGGAGCATGATAGGTTTCGACGCTTGGGTATTCAGTTCTTGTGAAGGGGATGGGCTAGCAACTCAATCGGATGAGTCGATTGGCCATCATTTGGCGCCACTCGGGAGCTTGGTTGGAGGAGGTGGTGGTGTTGAACTGGTTTTCTTGATAATCCGCATTCTCATTTCCTTGCCCTCTGCGCGACACTTCCGGTGCGGGTGGTCACCATCGATGAACTCTTCACAGATTAGACAAGAGAGCAGGAATTATAAGAGTATAGATCTAAAATAGCCCAAATTCAACAAACACAAGACAAGAATATTTGGCAAAATAATTTATTTTTATTTTATTAATTCATTATGGCTACTACAAAGGTTTGGTAGCTCATAATTCGCAACTAAAGGAAAATTTAAGGTCAAATCTATGGTGTTATTGGGGTATAATCGGCTCACTAGAACTAGCCTCGCCTTCCTTGTAGGAGGCAGTTCTTTTCTGCGATCTTCAAATTTTCTTACGCATCTTGTAATTTCACTTGCGGAGAGCATACTCATCTAGTGTATTCCGTAGGCATAATCCATGGCTCTGGCGGATCCACGATGAGTGAGATCGGGGCAGTCTTCATCTCTAGTTGAGCGAAAAGCTTTGTCATGCCGGGTTGGGATGTGCATTGGGAAATAGTGGAACCCAGTCCGTTGAGGCGGTGATCGAGATGTAGCGAAGTCTGCGGGTTGCTTCCCTGGCTGCATCCTGGATGCCTTCGGCGAAGGTGTCTCGTCGCATTGGGGCATCGAAGACGTGGAAGTCTGTGTTCGGCGATAGATTGGAGTAAAGGATCACCTCTACTCTCCACCGTTCCTGATTTCCCACCTTATACTTGTATCCTTGATCGTCGGTCTTTCTTCAAAGTCCAAGTGTTGCATCATCTTCCGAGAATGGCGCCCAATGACCAAAAAGACTCCATGGGAAATGGCATTGGAACTTGACCATCTACAATTTTGAAAAGGAGATGAGTTAGTAAATAATTTTT